>OZ020492.1:18680478-19938077 GCA_963971405.1 Psococerastis gibbosa | reverse complement strand
CTGTTTTCTTCTTTTCTATTCATACGTACCTATAAGGAAAGCTTTGGCGATGGTCGAAAGTTTCTATTCCGAGCTTTGAAAAACTATTTTTTGCAAAATGTCTTACAATTTCTTCGTCTGGTTGTTAGTTTGTGGGCAAAATACTATGTGGACTTTGTTATGTTTGATTTTCGAGACCATTTCTGTAAATTAGGGTTAAAATTACCCTCAAAGAGATTTAAAAAAAATCTAAGTAACGCCTCAAACTTTTCTTTAAATTCACATTATTAATTATTATTATAAATATAAATAAATAAATAAATATATGCAAAACGCAATAGGTCGCTTGCCCCTTCCTAGTTTGGTATTGGAGACAAAATAATTTAAAAAAAAGACTCAATTGCGCGTGGCTTACTTACCGACGCAGTCCATGTGTGTGGGCACAGAAACTCTCCAACCCATAGCTGTATCTGGGGTCTTGGGGATCTTCAAGGACATCTAGTAGGTCGTCTATCGGAGTGGAAGCTCTGGGTGCCTGAAATAATTAGAGAAAAAAGTTAATTAACAAATAATAAAACACTGTGCGATTAGGTTGTTCGTGATACTAGAATGGGAGGGAGTACATATACATAACTGGTTGAAGGGAAAATCGTCAAATTGTCTGAATTAGAAGACTAATGCGTTAAAACTTTTCTAACAGAATTATAAAAAAATATAACACATGTAATTTTTGTTGTTATCCTACCCTTGACTTGCAGCAACGTGCAGACCGTCCAATCAGTACAGCCAACTGCTAGATCTGAAATTATAGAATTCCATTACTTCAATCCTAACTCAACTAGGAAGGCTCGGGACCGCTTGCTTCACACGCCATCCGAAGCAAAGCCATAAAATGTAGCTTGTGTGGGACTCAAACCAACAACCTTTCGAGTTAAAGTCGGAGTTTTTACCCCTACATTTCCTGACTTATGATAAACACTTTACAGTTTGGTTGTTGGTTTGGTATATTGGTGTGGGACTCAAACCAACAACCTTTCGAGTTAAAGTCGGAGTTTCTACCCCTACATTTCCTGACTTATGATAAATACTTTACAGTTTGGTTTATAAGACGTAATTTTTTAATGGGCCTTGACTACATATTGATGTTATTGTATTATTTCTAATACTGTTCAACTTCGCTTCTAAAATTCTTCATTGAAATTATCTCACTGTTGACTATAAGCCTAATACACCATTGCTGAACGAGGACTGGAGATTTAGTTTTCGAAAACCCCTAACAACATCTGTTATACTGCTGTAGGCAGGTATAGAACAGGCGACAATAGAAGACTATCATAAAATAAAGAAGGTAAGAAAGAAAGAAAAAAATGAAATTCGGCCCACTATTACGAATTACATGTCAAACCGTAGACTGCAAAAATAATTTAAGGAAAACCAAATTACGAAAATATGTTACAATGACAACAAGAAACTTTGATTGTACCGTAGAAGTTATTATTAAATTACTTTTAGGTCTATAACCTTTTATAAAGCTTATTATTTGCATTGACGAAGCCTAGGCTATACTGGGACTACTGACAATGACAGTTAACTTGGGTTAAACATGGCTGAGTTTTAACTTAGTTGTTATTTATTGATTACTTATAAATTTAGATTTCTTTTTCAGTATATATTTATTCTTTCTAAATTACAAAGCAATAGCCCTAAATTAGGTCAAATGTATGGACATCATTTGCACTATGTGTATGTGCCTCCCTTAGTTTTTGGAATTTGGAAAATAAAAGAGTTGTACATACCAAATATGGGAAATCGGTGACGTCCATCACGTCCAAAGAGCTGAACTCCATTAGAATCAAGTAGGTACTAATCAGCACAAGAACACTCACAGAAAATTAGTGGAACACTGGTAAGCAGGTCCCAAAATCAGCCCGTTTTATAGGCCCGGACCAAGGCCCCGCCCACCCCCTCCCCCATAATTTTAATTTTTCGAAAATCACTTTTGAAATTTAAATTTTAGCTTGTATTATTAATTATACGGTTATAATTTACTTTTTAATTGCCTAAATATGCTACATTTAAATATAAAATAATAGGCTATAACTTATGTACTAATGAATTTTTCGAAGTTTGACAACTTCTAAAAGAATTAGGCAGGCCAAACATATTACTAATTTGCTGTAGAAATATACTATACTTATCATGTTTTCCCATCCAAAGCTTTCAAAAGATCTTCGGTTAAGTTAGATTGGTATTTCAAGAATTTTGTACACAAACGATGGTTTGAAATTAAGCGATTCCGCGTTCCATTCCCGCATATATGTATATGGGAATGGCCTCATGATAGGATATTCGCAAAAAGGCTACAACCTGTAAATTTACATCTTCTTATAAGAAGATGAGTAGACCACCCATCCACCCTCTTAAAAACAGGCAGAGTCCCATAGTTGAACCCGATATTATTAATGCATATCCTTATAGAAAAGAGCGTGTGACGTATGCATACATATACGTAAAGCACCAATAAAGCATAAGTATACTGCAACGCTATGGAAAAGTCTTTACTGCAACTCCCCAGTGACAAAAACATGCACTTATCACAATATAGAACACACTATACTATCACACTGCGGAATAATCACATGGCAGCAATTTTGATGTTACAGTAGGTAGCATGAACACTCTCAGGTTGAGTCAAAGAAGGCTTAAAACAAATTGTTTACCGATCAGTTAAATCTCCGTCCCCTATAACGCATTCTTGTTTATACTATTCAATCAACAATAGTAAGCATTGGGACTTGTGAGCAGACTAGAAGATGTAGCAATGCGCTAAGGGACGGTGATGTCAATGGATTGGTGAATAAAAGATTTCCAAGCCAATTTAATTTAGATCGGTAGCGGTCATAGTGGACATGCAGTGCACGGCGAACACGTGGACTAGCCCCCGGCGAAGAGGAATCCGCCGTACGGGACAATACCCCATGGCCCCGCAGTGGAGCCGAGACTGAAGGACGAAGTCAAACGTCCCAAGACAAAGATACAGTGCTATACGACATCACTAGTATATAGAGCATGTCGTGTCTTCCCGCTAGAACAGGTGGTTTATGCATTTAAAAGCAATAGTTTGTTGCAGTTTTTGCTTTCCAATTTATACGTAGTATAAGAAAAGTTTTGTGATAGTCGAAATTGTTGATTCCGAGATTTCAACGGATTTAAACGTTTTCAGGTACCAGGAACCCAAAAAAGTGGTTTTTACGAAATGTCTGTATGTCTGTCACTCTGTCTGTTCATCGATTTTCAGGCAAACTACTCTGTCTATTTTGATGAAATCTATCTTGTAGGTTCACAAAAATCATACCTCTGGACCATTTTTTATATTTTGGGCTAACTCAATTTGGGGGGTTTTATTCTCAAACAACTCCAAAAAAACGTCTAAAAAAATTATTTCTCAAAATCGGCTCCAACGATTTCTTTTAAATTCACACATATAAGGGGTCTTCACAGTGTTCGTGTTATCGAGTTAGATGTGCTATTCAAGTTAACACACAATCGTGAGTGGACCTCGGGAGTGAGTTATCATGCTATATCGACAGAGTAAACAACGTGGTAGTAGTCAGACGTTCGTGGCACGGGTTTAAAGAAAGTGGCAGAACTCTATTCTAGTGCCACATTTGTTTATATTTTTTGTTCAATTTTGGTTATTATAATTTTAAGTATTTGCGGTAATTGCTTGTGATAATAGATTATACAAATAAATTTAAATACTACAAAATTTTAAACGCGTGTTTCAAATCAATCGATAAAAACAAATATGGCGGCGGTCAAACCTGAGCTATAGCAAGGTAAATAACACGTTAACCAACTTTGAAGTGGGTTTAGGATAGCACGCTGGTTAGTTGGTTATCGGGTTATCGGTGTGTTAACTTAACTTGATATAACACACTTAACTAGGTATAACTCGATAACACGAACACTGTGAAGACCCCTATAGTAGTCGTTATTAATGTTAATAAAATGCGGGGGGTCGCTTGCCTCGTGGTAGTTTGCTTCTGGGGGCAAAAAAATAAAAATAACTATATTTTAATGAAAAATGACTAAAAAATAATTTCTTTCTATCGATGATTTCTACCTTCAGGCATGTTTTAGGTGTTAAGTTGAGTAACGAAACCGGGCAGGTTGCTTTCCCAAAAAACTATTTAATTTTGTGGAAAAACTTTTTTTTTGAAAAAATGATAGAAAATTCACGCTCAAATGCATTGCGCGCCCTGCCATTATGACTGTGGTGTTACCTCACTTCCAGTGACGTCAGGTGGACAACCCCCCCCCCCCCTCCCCCCGAGACATCGGAAATTTAACCACTGGAAAATTATTTACCATGAAATTACTAATTTTCTCTATCTACTAATTGATAAATTGGAAAGCATGTTCGAGTAAACTCGGACCGGTTCTTTTAGAAATATATTTTTTAGTTTCTTGAGAATAAGCCCCACAAAATTGAGTTAGCCAAAGTTAAAACCATTTTTTCCTAAGGCATGATTTTTTAAACCTAACTTACTAGATAAATTTCATTTCACATACAATGCGCTGCTTTCCGACAAATCGACGAACAGATAGACAGACAGACATTTTGATAAAACCGCAAGGCTGTTGATTCTACTTACACTTTTGCTACATTTTCTGGCCATGCTTCGGAGGGCATTGAAAGCAGGCGGCCCCGGGCCATACAGAACTGAATTCATTTAGTTGCGAAAAGTTACACCAATTTTTCCTCAATTACATATGATGATTGACCGTTACACCACAGTGCATAGTCTGGGAAAATACTCAAAAGTCAAGGAAATCAGGCTCGGGTGCCTTGGCCCGAAACCTAGCCTCGGTTGACCTGGACCCAGTGAAAACTTTCCAATATTTCTCACCTGTAGGTGCGAGGATCGACAAAAATAGGAAATCCACATTGTAGGACCGTAATTAGCCTTAATTTCATTTGGGCCCCCACAGACGTAGGCTACTATCATCAAAGAAAAATAATAATGAAAATGCCACATCACTGTCTCGACTAATTTTTAATATCCATTACAGTTTAGTTAGATATAAATGTAGAAAATTAAATTACACTAAATGTTATGAATCATATTGCTAAAATGCACACGATAAGGGAAGTAAGCATATACTCACTGAAATTAGTATACGGTAAAATAACAATATTATAACGCTTCCAATATAAGTTTGATAAGATACAAATTACATAACTTTTTGGTTAAGATATGCTGTATAGGGTCAATAAGCCCATTATAACTGCAGTTACTTGAAAAAATTAAAAGAAGTCGTTAATTTTAGGCTACCTATCCTAGTCAACACAAAATGTATTGTAATATATTTTCTACACCAAGATCTTCCAATCCTTTCTTTTAATTGTCATTGGTAGCCAATATTGACTAGTACCTCAATCAGGAATGGAGAGAATGGGAATAGGAAATACATAAAATACTTGCATAAAATATACGAAAAATACAAAAGGTACATAAGTTGAAAGATAATGAGAAATAAGAGTATGCTGAATTTCTAGAAATCTATATGGTCAAGTTATCGACGTATGGGCTGCTGGATAGCGCTGATGCGACCGCAGGGAAGGGTGAAACTTCTTTTGTCGATAGGTCTTCAGTTCATTACCATGCAATCAATGAGTTAGTCTTTGGCTTTTTTTTCTTGAGTTTCTAACATCTCGTACGTCCATGCTGAAGGTTTTGCTTTAGTCGTTTCACATTCGTGAGTTCTCATGTGAACCATTAAATAGTCATTACGACAAAAAGACCTCGGGCAGATTGTACAGACGAAAGGCTTTTCCCCAGTGTGAATTATTGTGTGTACTAATAGAGAACTGACGTGACTGAAATACTTGGTGCAGATTGTACACTTGAAAGGTTTTTCTCTAGTGTGGATTCTCGTGTGCCTATTTAGTTTACCAATTTGACTGAACTCTTCGAGTAGATCGTACATTTGAAAGGCTTCTCTCCACACTGAGAAAAAATATTAGAATTAATGAATTGTAATTAAGAATATGATACATTATTCTCAAATATTACATAGTGAAATATGAAACGCTATGAAAAGTAGTTGTATGGTGTGGTAGTAACTGCATTCCTAAATAAAGGCATTTATAATAGACCATTCCAGAACACGTTACTGTGGACTCCGTTCTGATTGGCTGGATATCAAAAGACGCAGTTGGCCGCTATTACTACATGTGTTTCGATAGGTTGTTGTTGTTGTTGTTGTTTCTAACGCCTGCTTTCAGCATTTCTGCTTTAAGCAACCCTGTCAGCCTGGCGGGTGGAGTGAGTCTGTTTGTTAACTTGAGGCACCCTAAGAGCAGACTCTTTCACCTCGGGGAAAGGGGAGTTGACTAACAGGGTGGACCTCCTGATTATAGTGGATTCCGAACCACTTGGGGAACATGGTACAGTCACACGATTAAATCGGAGGTGACCAGGACTCTACTTATACTGCCTAAGCGAGTTATCATGTCCCACCAGGTTCCCCTGCTAACGCTGTGCACACTACCAAGTTGCCGCAGTTTGAAACATGCTCTGCTCTAATGGAATCAACATGGTAAGGCCGTTGGTTGTGTTTCGATAGGGGGTTGGTCAACTTTGGTCAACTCCATTTTCGTGCTTTTAATTAAATTTTGAAACGAATATGGACTTAAGTTCGTACGGAAGTGAGTAAGCGCTAAAGCGATTAAGGCAAAATACATCAAAAAATTCCAGATTATCGGCTTTGATCCCATGAAATGGGACGGAAAACCGGGAGAGTGGCCGAAAGTAACGGCCCTTGTTACCTATACATACCTAATTCACGGCTGCAGCTTTTACACCGCGAAGGAATTTCAAGCCAGGAAAGGTTAAGAGGCTTTTAAGAGGTTTTGCTTTAAAGATCCTACCGGCATCGTCTCATATCCCATTTTTTGTTATGGCTTCCAATCTGGATTAGTATAGTCCTCTAATACGGTTGTTGACGGTGAGGACGAACTATCTGAGTCGATTAAGGGCTATCCTTGCCTCTCAATATAAGGGATGAATGTTTGTTTTACTACTTATTCTATAAGCTATCTGCTAGGCAAGCCTATTAGCTGATGACCTTCGCGTGTCCATGCTTAAGAGAGTTGAATTAATAAACAGTTATGAGGTATAAATAATGACATATATATTGTATTGAACGGTAACTATGCAGATATAACATTATAACTTTGTCAGAAAAAGCGAATACGATAATAATTTGTCAGGAAAATATGCATTCCATAGGAACAATAAAACAATAAAAAATTATACATGAAAATTTAAAAAAATTAAATTAAATCAAAAAATAGGGTCAGTGGATTGAATTCCTCAGTCTGGGGGTCGGTGGCGGACGGATCAGAGTTTGATTCGACACGAGGCTTCTTTGAGACTCTGCCTGGCTCATCCTCGGACACCTCGCTGTCCCCCTCCTCCTGCTCTTCCATAGTACCGCTCGCCGACTCACTCTCGCCCAACTCGGTCTCGAACTCCTCCTCCTTCGTAGTACCGCTCACAGACTCGCTAGCCCCCTTCTCCTCCTCCATAATATAGCTCTCTACCTCGGCCTCCCCCTCCTCCTCCTCCAAGCGACTCACAGGTAAGATTGTGCCTTCCCTATACATTCGGGCCCAAAAACCTGCAAGAAAAAAAAAATACATTCGTTAATTACATCGGAAAGTTCTGTTTTCTGCTTTTCTATTTATACATAGGTAGCCTACCTATAAGGAAAGCTCTGCGATGGTCGAAATTTTCGATTTCGAGCTTAGAGTGGATTTACACGTTTGGAGGTCTCTAGAACCCAAAAAAGTGTTCTATACTAAATGTCTGTCGGTTTGTGGGCAAGATACAATGTGGATTTTCTTCAAATTCGGTATGGTTCACAAAATAATACCTCGGGACCATTTTTTTAATTTGGGTTTAAAATTGCCCTCAAAAGAGATTTAAAAATAAAAAATAAAAAAACGGCACAAACTTTTCTTTAAATTCACATTATTACGGTAGCTGTTATTAATGTAAACAAAACACAATAGATCGCTTGCCCCTTCATAGTTTGGTTTTGGTGACAAAATGAATAAAACAGACTATGCGCGTGGCTTACTTACCGGTGTGGTCCATGGTGTGCGGGCACAGAAACTCTCCAACCCATAGGCTGTATCTGGGGTCTTGGGGATCTTCTAGGACATCGGGTAGGTCGTCTACCGGAGTCGAAGCTCTGGGTGCCTGAAATAATCAGAGAAAACAGTTAATTAACAAATAATGAAGCAAAGCACTGTGCGATTAGGTGGTTCTTAACAATACAATGGGAGGGAGAACATATTAAACTAGTTGAACGGCAAATAGCCAAAATCGTCTGAATTAGAAGACTGATGTATTAAAAACAGAATTCGTAAAAAATATAATAAAAGTAATTTTTGTTGGTATCCTACCCTTGACTTGCAGCAACTTGCTGACCGTCCAATCTCTACAGCCAACTGCTATATCTGAAATTATAAAATCCCATTACTTAAATTCCTAACTCAACTAGGTTGGTTTACCAATTGGACAGTTGGGAATTATTTATTTCCCAGTTGTTTCCTTTGCCTTGTTTTTGAATATTACCCTCCGATAAATAAATATTGACATTTTTGATTTATTACTAAGCCAACCTAGCGGATTTAGGGCTATAAAGCCTTCTCTTACACTCATCTAGAAAGGCCCGGGGCCGCCTGCTTTACACGCCTTCCGAAGCAAGGCCATATAATGTAGCAAGTGTGGGACTCGAACCAACAACCTTTCGTGTGAAATAGGAGTCTGTACCACTACATGTCCTGACTAAAGATAAATACTTTATAATTTTGTTTACAAGTAATTTTTTTATAGGCATTGACTGTATTTTGATCGCATCATTTGAATCGTATGATTCGTATTAGGTACTGTTCAACTTATTTCTTTATTCTTGCTTCCTCATCGAAATTACATCAGTGTTACCTATAAGCATAAAATATTTTCGCAGAACGAGGACTGGAGATTTTGTTTTCGAAAACACCTAGGCCTACCAGCAACTGTTATATTGCTACAGGCTATTCTTTAGTATTTCATTTATTTATTGTTATTGTGTCTTTAGAGCGCCTATTGTTTTCATATGAATGACTCAATAAAGAGCTATTTTATTCTATTCTATGGTACAGGCGACAATAGGCCTATAAGACTATCATGTAAGAAGAACGAAACAAAGAAGGTAAGAAAGAAGAAAGCCCAATGATAGGTAAGATAGGTTGTTCCGGATTACGCGTCAAAACGTATACTGTAAAGGTAATTAATTTTCATGAACAAAAATTACGAAAATATGTTACAATGACAACAAGAAAATTTGAAGCGTACAGGCATTGTACCGCGTATAAGAGTTTATTAAATTACTAGGTCTATAACCTATGTATTATAATGTTTGTTATTTGAATTGACGAAGCTTATACTGACAATTTCAGTGAGCCCCGGTTTAAAATGGCTGAATTGTTATTTATTTAAACATTTAGATTTCATTTTCAATATATCTAAATTTCCAAATTATGAAGCAATAGCCCTAAATTAGGTAAAATCTAATGGGGACATGAATTATACTAAGGTGCCTCTCTTAGCTTTTGGAATTTGGATAATAAAAGAGTTGTACATACCAAATAGGGGAAATCCGTGACGTCCATCATGTCCAAAGCGCTAAACTCCATCAGAAGTAGGTACTAATCAGCACAAGAACACTTGCAGAGAATCAGTGAAACACTGGTAAGTTGGTCCCGAAATAGGCCCGTTTTATAGGCACGGACCTAAGCCCCACCTGTATTTACCTCCTCCCCCACTCCCTATCTCACAATTTTAATTTTTTGAAAATGACTTTAGAAATTCAAAACTAGCTTGTATAATTATTTCCTATCATTCAATGTGCTTTTAATTGCTTAATTGGGTTATTTTTAAATTGATAATACTAATGGTTTAGTTTACTGTCTTTCGAAGTTCACAAACTTCTTTAAAATTGGCCAAACCTTGAAAAAATTATCAACAGGTAGACTACGAGGGTTTGAAATTAAGCGATTCCACATCCCGCAAAGTTATGAGAATAGCCTGGTGTTGAAATATTCGCAAAAAAGTTACAAGTAGTAAATTTCCATCTCCATATAGCTAGATAAGTAGTCCAGTGCCCACCCACGCTCTTAAAAACTGGGCCATAGCTGAACGCGATATAGGTAATGCACCATCAAAGCATATGTAGGCCTACTGTGACGCAATGGGAAAGGCTTTACTGCACCTCCTCTATGACAAAAACTTGCACACAATCGTAGACACTATACTTTCACACTGCGGAATAATCACATGGGAACCATTTTGATGTTACAGCAGGGCTAGCATGAACACTCTCAGGTTAAGTTAAAGAAGGCTTAAAACAATTTATTTACCAATCAATTTAATCACCGTCCCCTACAACGCATTCCTGTTTATACTATTCCATCAACTATAGTAGTCGTTAGGACTTGTAAGAAGACTGTAAGAAGTGGGAATGCGCTATGGGACGGTATGTCAATGGATTGGCGAGTAAAAGTTTTGCAACCCCATTTAATTTAGATCGGTAGCGGTCATAGTGGACATGCAGAGCACGACAAACGCGTGGACTAGCCCCCGGCGAAGAGCACTGAACACCACCCCATGGCCCCGCAGTGGAGCCGATACTGAACGTCGAACGTCCCAATACAAAGACACAGATACAGACATCACTAGGGCAGTATGTGCCGTGTCTTGCCGCTAGAACAGGTGGTAGCGAACGGCATTACAAAATACACGTTATACGATGTCTGGAAGATATTGTTGAAATAAATTTTTTAAATTATAATTTTTGCTATTTCATAATAAAATAATAATAAAATTAAAAATAATAATAATGAAAATAAATATTAATTTAATAATATTTTTGTTTGTCTATGACATTGTCTGTGACACTGTTTAGAGTTTACAATGTTTTTTTTACTTCCTTTGCTACAAAGATGGCGAATACACAATATTAATTCAAAGTGTGATATTTTTTTATCTATAAATTTAAAACCGATCCAAGGCATAACCCAACAGGTTATGGGCCCAGATAAATCGGGAAACCAAGATGTTCCGTAAAATCAATTAAAAAGAAAAATTAAAAATAATAATTAAAATTGTCGCGTGTGCAAAGTGCTTGTGTAACCTAATCTTACCAGTACACCATGCACGAAGACGTAAAAATTGAAAAATTAAATGGTCCAAACTACCTCACGTGGAAATTTCAAATAGATGTCATCTTAAAATCGATATATGCGTACGACATTGCAACCGGAACGGAACCTTTACCAAGTATCCTTACCAAGGATAAAAAAGATGATACATCGTGGATAAAAACTGACATAAAAGCTCAACGACTAATTGTAACCTCAGTGGATAGCAGCCAAATTGTGCATTTACTAACATGTACAACATCAGCCGGAATGTATAAAGCATTAAATGATCTCTACAATAAGGACACTCATCAACAAAAATGTTCTCTTCTAACGGATTTTTACAACTTTAAATTGGAAGATGTCAACAAGGGAATTGCTGAAATAAAAATAATTATCCATAGACTAGCTTCATTGGGAGAAAAGTTAACAGACGAGATGGTTGTAACAAAGATTGTATCTTCTCTTCCCGAAAAATTCAACGCCTTCAGAAGTGCTTGGGAGTCAGTCACTGCAAAAGATAAGACGCTTGCCAATCTTTTTTCTCGCCTTCAATTAGAGGACGAACGATGTGGAAACAACACAGTAGCATTCAAAACACTAGCCCAAGGTAAAAGTACTCTATCTAATTCTAATTTTAAAAATAAAAATGAACTTTTCTGTACGTATTGCAAATTAAGAAATCATAGGATTGAAAAATGTTTTAAAAAAGCTAGAGATGAAAGAAATACGCTTTATTGCGGAATTTGTAAAAAGAGGAATTCGCACCGATCCTCAGAGTGTTTTTTCCGTAACAGAAATAGAGAAAATGGTGACAGCAATAATAATAAAGTTTTTTTGGAATCTAAAAATTCCAATTACTTTAATAATAATAAAAGTATTAGCTTAGCTGTCGATAGTGCAGCAAGTAAACATTTAGTTAATAATTTAAATTGTCTTGAGAATAGTAATCCTGCAATATCAAAATTCAGTTTAGCAAAAAAGAATGAATCCTTATTTGGAACGGCCATAGGAACATTAAAGAGTGAGAGTGTGACATTAAACAATGTAGTTTACGTACCGGAGTTATCTCAAAATCTTCTTTCTGTTAAAAAAATCACCGATAAAGGTGGGTTTGTATTATTTTCAAAAGGAAACGTAGAAATTATTAATTCAAAATTCGAAACTGTCATGGAAGGTAAAGAAAATAACGGTTTGTTCGTTGTTAATTTAAAATATGGTAAAAACCAAAATTTAAAAAATAGAGAAAATATTTTTTCTGTGAATGATTATGACGACATTTATGAATGGCATAGAAAATTAGGTCATATTAGTTTTAAAAATTTGCAAAGACTTGCAACAATGTCAGATGGAATAAAAATAACTAAAAATTCTTTAGATATTAAAAATTGTGAAATTTGTATTAAAGCTCGACATGCTCGTGATCCCTTTAGTGGAAATTTAAAGCGTGCTACTCGAATGCTCGAAATAATTCATAGTGACGTCGAAGGTCCCTTTGAAATTGAATCTATTGATCAATGCAAATATTATGTATCAATAATTGATGATTTTACGTGTTATAGTGAAGTACATCCTATAAAAGCAAAATCAGATGCAGCAAATGTTATAAAAAATTTTATTTTGCGAGCCGAAAATGAAAAAGGTTTAAAAGTATGCAGATTTAAATGTGACGGTGGAGGTGAATACCTGCCATTAAAACAATGGTTTTATAATAGAGGAATATTTTTTGATGTAACTGCTAGTTATAGTCCTCAAATGAACCCTCGTTCAGAAAGATTAAATCGGACAATTACTGAAAAAATAAGAAGTTTACTCTTTGATAGTAATGTTAATAAAAATTTATGGAGTGAAGCGGCTAAGACAAGTTGTTTTTTACTTAATCGCAGTCCAACAGTTAATAGCAAGGCAACGCCTATAGAAAATTGGACTGGAAAAAGACCAGATTTAAAAAATTTAAAAATTTTTGGTTCTGAAGCTTATGCCAAAATTCTACCTCGTGTTAAGAAGCTTGATGAAAGATCAAGAAAATTGATATTCGTTGGTTATAATCATAATGGTTATCGTTTGTTTGACCCAAACATTAAAAAGATTGTTATTTCTAGGGATGTTATTTTTCCTGAAAACTCACTTAAAATTAAAAATAAGCTAAAACCTGAAGAAATGGTAAAACTTGATTTTAATGTTTCAGAATTTTTCAAGGATTCAGAGTCTGAATCAGACAAGCACCAAGTGAGCCCACGTAGAGTCAATGAATCTGTGGAGGAAATAATCAGTGAAGATGATGCTGACGGTGAGTCTGAATCAGAACCTGAAACTCCAAAGGAATACCCTTATAAATTAAGAAGTAGAATTAATCTACGGAAACCTGCTACACTTGATGATTGTGAAACTAATTTAACTGATCTATTTGATGATAGCGTATATTTAACGTTTGAAGAAGCCGTAAAAGGCAATGAATGTAAAGAATGGGTAGATGCTGTAGAGAAGGAGAAAGAATCGTTGATTTCTAATAAAACTTGGATTTATATTCCAAAAGCAGAAGCTGAAAATAATAAGATTTTGACTTCTCGCTGGATTTTTCGCAAAAAAGATAATAATACTTTTAAAGCCAGACTCGTTGTAAGAGGTTTCGAACAAGAAAATGGCATAGATTTTACCGATATATTTAGTCCAGTGGTAGATTCAAATAGTTTACGATTGTTATTTGCTTTAGCAGCAAAGAAAAAAATGCTAATTGCTTCATTTGATATAAAATCTGCATTTTTAAATAGCGATCTTAATGAGAAAATTTTTATGCATATTCCGGAAGGATTTAAAAACGCTAAAAACAAAGACAAAGTATGTCTATTAAAAAAGTCATTGTACGGACTTAAACAATCTCCAGCATTGTGGAATTCTAAGTTGAATGATTATTTATTATCGATTGGTTTACAGAGATTAAAATCAGATCCTTGTATTTATTGTAATACTGATAAAAGCTTGATAATTTCAATTCATGTTGATGATGGATTAATAATAAGTAAAAATGAATTGATGTTGAATGATTTTGTAAAAAAGCTAAGCAAACTTTGCGAAGTTACCTATAACAAAGACATAAAGAAATATGTAGGTATTGAAATTTTGAGAACTAAAGCTGGTATAAAAATTAGCCAGGAGAAATATGTTGAAAACATGCTTAAAACTTATAATATGTCGGAAGCAAATTCTGTTAAAACTCCAATATGTAATCAAAAGTCAGATAACAGTAAAAATATATCCTTTCCATACCGCGAAGCAGTCGGTAGTCTCTTATATTGTTCTACTAAAACACGACCAGATATAACTTTCAGTGTGAATTATGAAAGTCGTTGTATTGAACCTAAAACTGATAATGTTTCCGATGTAAAAAGAACTTTAAGATATTTAAAAGGTACAAAGAATTTAGGAATAACTTATAATGGTTCAAATTGTAATAAACTAATTGCATATTCAGATGCAAGTTACGCAGATGATGAAATATCTCGGAAAAGTACCACAGGTTTCGTGATTTACTATTGTGGCGGACCTGTAGCTTGGTGTTCAAAGAAACAAAATATTGTAACACTTTCCACTACTGAAGCTGAATATATAGCAGCTGCAGAATGTCTAAAAATGTGTTTGTTTTTGAAATCTTTAATCCAGGAATTAACTGGTGAAAAATTGGAAATCTTACTATTTGTTGATAATACTAGTACAATTGAAGTAATGAAAACTGGTTGTGGAAAACGAACAAAGCACATAGATGTAAGATATAAATTTATTACTGATCTAGTAAAGAACAAGGTAGTAGAAGTAAAACATGTTCCAAGTAGTGAACAAGCAGCAGATATTTTTACAAAAGCTCTACCTAATTCTTCATTTGAAAAGTTTAGAAAAATGCTTGTTGATTAAACTTTTTATTGTATTTCTATATAATGAAGGAATTTTATTTTATTTTACTAAAAGTTTGGAATTTAATTATTCATGCAAAAATTAAGGGGAGGATGTTGAAATAAATTTTTTAAATTATAATTTTTGCTATTTCATAATAAAATAATAATAAAATTAAAAATAATAATAATGAAAATAAATATTAATTTAATAATATTTTTGTTTGTCTATGACATTGTCTGTGACACTGTTTAGAGTTTACAATGTTTTTTTTACTTCCTTTGCTACAAAGATGGCGAATACACAATATTAATTCAAAGTGTGATATTTTTTTATCTATAAATTTAAAACCGATCCAAGGCATAACCCAACAGATATAATATAAACTCCGATGGGAACGGTATTCGCACCACAAACTCCACCTTGGCGTGTAGACTGGACTAGTAGACGTACTTGGTAATGTCTGGCTCACGCTTGATACAATATGTCAATAAATAATTACTTTTTGTTTTATAACTAAGTCAAGTTAGTGGAGTTAGGGTTAAAAGCTCACTGTTACACTCAAATAGACTAGCTACTTTATTACACTTTCAAATGTATCTAGCATGAAAGTCGTTCATCCAGCCGTTCAGGCGAATGTCGGAGTCCATACGCAACTACGCAAGGCCCGAGGTAATGAGGGCCAGACTTTATAACTGTTTACCGCCCAGCATGAGAGCCTTGGAAATCAAATCTTTCAGAAATGCACTCAGAAAACAACTGTTGGATACTTATTGTCCGTACTCTGTTGGAGAATCTTTTGAGAGGCAAGCCTGGCTAAAATACTAATAATACTGACTTACTAACCCCAGTGGCATAGCAAAGGGGGGGGGGGCGGGTCAGCGGGGTTTTTCAAAAACCTTCCCCGGGGGAGACCCCCTTCAGCCCCCCGACACCTCGGTTGGGGAAATTAAGATCATGCCCCTAATTAGAAGATGCGTATACGTCCATGAGGACAGCTTTCCTATTTTTCTACTATTTTACGAAAATACGGGGGGGGGGAGGAGGGCCAAATGAAACACCACCCCATTCGAAAACCTATCGTCAATGGACAAATTTTATGTATTGATGTTGCATGAAAACTGGACCCCCTCCCCCCCCCCCCCAACTTGGACTTGAACTTGAAGGCCGTAGCCAGAAATTTTTTTCGTGGACCTGACGTCAGATGAGGTGAGGTATCCTCAATATATTTAAAACTCCATTCCATCTAGTGTACACTAAAAATAGTTCAGACCCCCTCTGACTTCGGTCTTGTCCATGCGACAACTCTACGTGTTCTGACCTATCCTAATGATGAGAATGTCGGAGCTCGCCCATTGCCGCCTGTAGGTTGACATTGGGGGGGGGGGGGGGACGTGTACCAATATAACTGCGGCCAAAATTCAATCAATACCGATCTCCGAAAATCAACGGGAAGCCCGCACAGAGTCGCACCCGAAGTCCGGACATGGTTAAGTCACGCTCGCACCTGTTCCATTGCTATGTCCGTGGTGAGCATGTTTTAGTTTGCAAATAGTAACTTGTATGTGTGTAATGCATTAAGATTTCTTCAAAAAATTATTTTTTGTACAAACCCGCATATTTGTTTAAGACAGCAACTTCGTTCGTTTTTGTAACGGTAACACCGGAAACATACCTGAAGTTAGAAATTATCGATAGAATCCTTCCGCTGGAAAATGATTGTTTACTGTTTTTTTTTTAAAATGAAAATGGGTTCTTATTTTTTTTTTTTTTACCCTCAGAACTAAACTATCAAGTGGCATTATTGGATTTGGTTTGCATCATTAAGAACGACTACAATATATATGAATTTAAAAGAAATTGTTTGTTGCCGTTTATTTTAGAAATACGTTTTTTAGTTTTTTGAGAACCCACAAAATTGAGTTAACCAAAGTTAAAACAATTTTTTTTTTCCCGAGGTATGATTTTTGTAAGCATACTGGTCAGATTTCATTGAAATCCACTGGTTTGTATGCGGACATATCGACGAACAGACCGACAGTCATACAGACATTCCGTAAAAACCCCTTTTTGGAGTTCCCGGTACCTCAAAACTTGTAAATCCATTGAAATTCCGGTATCGTAAATGTCTTGGAACTAACTTCACTGAAATTTCAACCATCAGAAAGCCTTCCTTACACTACGTATAATTAGGAAAGCCATAAGTTTTTTTATCGGTACTAACGTATGAAAGCCCAGATAAGAAACCAGGCAAAGCAATAAAATAGTAGTACCTAATAGCTGTTATGAATAGGTCATACAAGTTGACGCCAAATGTCAATGCCACGTTTTACACCGTATGTATATTGCTGTAGGTACCTTCTGAATATACAATGAACACCATTATGTCCCGCAACTGAAGTTCATTCGACAGTGCTGTATTCAACAACGGCTTGGTAAGTATTCTTTCATTCTCTATTGGTCAGTATTATTTAACAAAGGGTTAGTGAGACTGTTGTGTTAATTCATTAGAGGCAGGGGCCTCTAAGTCATCGAACAAATTTTAGGTCTCCGTAGGTTGAAGCCACTTATCATTTATTAATAGTAAGGCGAGAGACCGGTTGAGGAGTTCATATTGTTCTGGTGGTGTAAAATGTGCTCTACTATAATAATATTATATAAATAAGAATTTTTTACAGCATTACATCAGAAAGAAAGAAAGAAAATTGCCTTTATTTTCCATATGGGCTCATTTTTAGCCTTTCGGCCCATATCAGAGCATGTTACATTAATAAGCGGTAGGAGGACCCCAAAGGATTGACCCGTGCTTAGCTTAGCAGCTTATAATTTTAGAACTATAATAACACATTAAAAAAATTGACTGTAAGAATTTAAAAAGAAAAAGGGAGAAAAAAAACTATAGTAGGCAACATAAGCTTTCCAGATGGCAACAAGTTAAAGAACCGGTCCGAGTTTACTCGAACATGCTTTCCAATTTATCAACGGAGATGGAGAATATGAGTAATTTCATGGTAAATAATTTTCCAGTGGTAAAATTTCCGATATCTCGGGGGGAGGGGGGGGGGGTTGTCCACCTGACGTTACTGGAAGTGAGGTAAATTCTAGATAGGTCAGACAAACACATTAATTACCACACAGCAATAATGGCAGGGAACGCAATGCATTTGAGCGCGAATTCTCTATCATTTTTTCAAAAAATAATTTTTTGCACAAAACCAAATAGTTTTTTGGGAAAGCAACCTATCCGGTTTCGTTACTCAATTTAACACCTAAAACATGCCTGAAGGTAGAAATCATCGATAGAAAGGTTTCGCAGAAAAATTATGTTTTAGTCATTTCTCATTAAAATGTAGTTATTTTTATTTTTTTAGCCCCAGAAGCAATCTATCAAGGGGCAAGCGACCCCCGCATTTTGTCAGCATTAATAACGACTACAATATATGAGAATTTAAAAGAAATCGTTGGAGCTGTTTTTGAGAAATAATTTTTTTAGACGTTTTTTTGGAGTTTTTTGAGAATAAACCCCCCCCCCCCAAAATTGAATTAGCCCAAAATAAAAAAAATGGTCCCAAGGTATAATTTGTGTGAACCTACATGCCGAATTCCACTCGAATCCACTGAGTAATTTGCCCGAAAACAGACAGACCGACAGACAGACAGACATTTCGTAAAAACCACTTTTTTGGGTTCCTGGGACCTGAAAACGTGTAAATCCGTTGTAATCTCGGAATCGAAAATTTCGACCGTCACAAAGCTTTCCTTATACTACGTATAAATTGGAAAGCAATAAAGTAGATTGTATTGATAAATATCAATAATATGTATGATATGTATACTAAGAGACATAATTGGTAAATTTAATTCCGAAAACAGCAAAATTTCACTTGGCATAGTATTTGCGGCGATCAATGATAGCTAGCCATACAAACAATTGTTGGAAACGGCTGAGGATTTGGTGCAGTGGTAGCCATTCAACCCCAGCTAGGTGGAGACTCGGGTTCCACTCCTGTTCCCGTCCATTTTTTTATGCCTTCGATTCTTAAAATGACTAAAACACTAACTGGCCTCAATTATGGAGCTCTTTCCCCCGAACACCCTGATGATCCGTTTTATCTACAGTTTTTTCGCCGGAGACCGAGTCTCGGTTCCAAAGTGTTGTGTCACTGTTTGTGAAATGTCGGTAGGCGCAGGCCCAGCTTTTTTGGTGTTGTACTTGTAACGCCGTGTACTGTAGTTGAGTGGAGTACAAAAAATTTGTATTAATGATTCTTTTTTTGGATTTTTTGAATCCTTTTTACATCTCCTCATTCATGCTCATAATCGGTACACAACGTTGATTCAAAGTCAGTAATCCGCCAAAGTCAACTTCAACTGAATTCAATTGCTTATTTTTTATGTTTTCCCCTAGTCACGTCATCAGAAACAGCACCAGCGACCTTGAAAGCTTCTGAAGTGCCCTCAGAAACAGGCTTATCATGAATCCTACGTTCCCGTTGGATCGCGCGCCTGTAGCCAGCAGCCAGTCTATGTGAGTATCTCAGATCCTCCGGTCATACGGTAAGCTTGTTAATACGTTATTTAGATAGTGTAGTTTCCCCTGCTTTTCTATTTAAAGGATGGCTTTGAGTTGGTCGAAATTTTCGGTTTAGGGATTAACACATTTTGAGGTCGCAGGAACACAAAAAAGCTATTTTTACGAAATGTCTGTGGGTCTGTCGGTCTGTCTATAGTCTAATTGGTCTGCGTAATAGAAAATAACCGGTTCGAGTTTACTCGAACATGCTCTCCAATTTATAAAGTACTGTAGTAAATGGACATAATGGTTCATTTCAATGTAAATAATTTCCCTATAGTTAAATTTCGGATCCTTCCGATCGCATGGCGTGAAGAGACATGCAGAAGTACAAGCACGCTACAACCTGACCATCGAATTCGATTATTAGTCAATTTTCATACAATTGGAGCCTTTTCAATTTTTTTTACCCCCTGGCGCAAACTATCACGGGAGATGAGACCTAGTGGGTTTCTTCTGCAGACATAACGACTAAATATTATAATTTATAGAAAACAGTATAGGACCGGTTTTTGAGAAATAATTTTTTAGTCGTGTTTTTGAAGTTTTTGGGGGTTAAAACTCCCATAATTAAGTAAGCCCAAAATAGGAAAAAACGCATATGATGTAGGCCTATGATTTATATATATCTGATTTTTGTTAAACAACATGCAGAATTTCATCAAAATCTACAGGGTAATGCACAGACAGTTGCAAGTTACCTCGAAAATTCCAGCTGCCGCAGTCTGACCGACAGACATTTTATAAAAAATTTCAAATCAATGTTTTTGCTGTATAAATAACTGTTCATAACAGTCATTTCTGCCTTCAAGACATCTAAGTCCATATTAAGTAGTTCCTGCTAATAATAAGAATTATATCCTGAACCAAGGCCCATAGGCCCCTTGTCCAATGCCAACGACCCCATTGATTCCGGACATTATTTATATTGTTTCCGTATGAATGTTTAGCCATTAGCATGGTATACTGGTATACGACCTCGATGTCAACCTACACCGGCTACAAGCGGTAATAGACAAGCTGTGACAGGCTTACCATTGTCCATTGGCACTGTGTAACCTGTGGAATCATGACTGAACCAAGTACAGATACGAGTCTAGTTCCTGAGAAGTTAATAATAAATTCTTCTGAACTATCGATATCAAGATTTAAAAAACTTTCTATTGACGCTGCAAAGAAATTATCATAGAATAGAATAGAAAAGAATAGATTTATTTATTAATAACACACAGCCTTATGTGTATAAATACAAACAATCATCAAGCCTATCATCAAAACAGACAATAATTCTGTCTATAATTTCATTTCAAATCTTAGTCCAGTACTTCTCCAGGGATGTTCAGGGGCGGATTTGGCATTGGGCAGATATAGGCACGGCCCTTGTCGCGGACATTAATAATTATTGTATGTATAAGGGGGGGGGGGGTGTTCACTAATAGAACCGCTATTTTTCATTTATTTTTTTAAATGCGCGCCTAAATTTGAAAAATTATTCCTTAATATCTGATAATTTTATTATTATATAATATGCTGACAACGAAATTCGCATGAGTTGCCTTCTGGTAAATTCGCCACTGGTGATATTCCTCATCAGATACGTCATCATGACCAATTGCTGCAATAACGTAGTAATTTCTGAGACGCACATTTTCAGTCAGTTTGGTGGACCTGGGGCCAAATGAACTTCGCCTGCGTCATAAAAACCCGCGAACTCTAGAACTTAGTTGCGCAAGCATTTCTAATTTTTAATTTTTAATTTTTAATTTGCATATTATTGGACTTGTCTGTTTGCAAATAAACGTTTATTTATTTATTTATTTTATTTAACTCTTCTTTTACGTTATTCTCTATAAGTTTCCTTACATAATGTCTTACTTTCACGAATTAATTTTTATAATTATTTTTAAGCCCAGGGAAGGGGGGGGGGGCAAGACAGACCTGAGGGGAGGGCGGTTATATTTTCCGCCAATGAAGACGACGAGGGTGGAAAACACGAATTGGGGCTGACCTTACGGGTGCGTAGTTTTTGATAGTCTATTCGTGCGTTAAAGTAAACTGGTTTTATGAAGAAACATTTAATGTGTGTGCCCTGTTGTCAAATTGCCTTGCCACAATTTGTCTAACCCAAACTAAATTGTATAGTTTTAGAACACCCAAGAAAATGAATCAAGAGGGCAACCAGGTGACTTTAGCAGAGCAAATTTATCCGCTGGATTTATCCACAAAACGTGTTGACACTGAAACAGTGAGAAGTTCTAATCAGGTATGTACCCTAATTTAATGACACACTCTTTGACACTCTCGCCAACGGCCTTACCATGTTGATTCCATTAGAGCAGAGCCTGTTTCAAACTGCGGCAACTTGGTAGTGTGCACAGCGTTGGCAGGGGAACCTGGTGGGACATGATAACGCGCTTAGGCAGTATAAGTCAAGTCCTGGTCACCTCCGATTTAATCGTGTGACTTAACCATGATCCCCAAGTGGTTCGGAATCCACTATAATCAGGAGGTCCACCCTGTTAATCAACTCCCCTTTCCCCGAGGTGAAAGAGTCTGCCCTTAGGGTGCCTCAAGTTAACAAACAGACTCACTCCACCCGCCAGACTGACAGGGTTGCTTAAAGCAGAAATGCTGAAGGCAGGCGTTAGAAACAACAACAACATGACACACTCTTGAGAACTCATAATTGTACCGAGAAAAAATTCATGAGACTGATCGACAAATTGACAGACAGACATTTCGTAAAAACCTCAAAATGTTTAAATCCACTGAAATTCCTGAATCGGAAATTTTTAACATCACAGAGATTTTTTAAGTTCGGTAAACTCGGACCTATTCTATAATGATTTAGCCGGTACAGGACATTTTCCAAATATGGGAGTATATAAAGAGTTTGAAACATGAGTTAAATAGGAATGTTGAATAAAAAGGAAAGTTGGTGGTGTTATGACATATGAGGGTTATAGCTAATGACCATACCAAGTTCAACCCACCAGAACAGAGCCTGTTCCAAACTGCGGCAAACTTGGTAGTGTGCACAGCGTTGGCAGGGGAACAAGGTAGGACATGATAACGTGCTGAGACTATACCAGTGAGTCTGAGGAGGTTTCGAGTCCTGGTCACCTCCGAATTAATTGTGTGACGTTACTGGGTTCCCTAAGTGGTTTGGAATCCACTGCTATCAGGAGGTCCACCCTGTCAATAAACACAGACAGGCTTCTTAAAGCAGAAATGCTGAAAGCAGGCGTTGGAAATAACATAACAAAAGAACCGGTCCGAGTTTGCTCGAACATGCTTTCCAATTTATCAACATTAGCAGATAGACAAAATTAGTAATTTCATGGTAAATAATTTTCCAGTGGTTAAATTTCCGATATCTCGGAGGGAGGGGGGGGGGGGGTTGTCCACCTGACGTCACTGGAAGTGAGGTAAATTCTAGATAGGTCAGACAAACACATTAATTACCACACAGCAATAATGGCAGGGCAGAGCGCGAATTTTCTATCATTTTTTCAAAAAATAATTTTTTGCACAAAACCAAATAGTTTTTTGGGAAAGCAACCTATCCGGTTTCGTTACTCAATTTAACACCTAAAACATGCCTGAAGGTAGAAATCATCGATAGAAAGGTTTCGCAGAAAAATTATTTTTTAGTCATTTTTCATTAAAATGTAGTTATTTTTATTTTTTTAGCCCCAGAAGCAAACTATCAAGGGGCAAGCGACCCCCCGCATTTTGTCAACATTAATAACGACTACAACTACATGAGAATTTAAAAGAAATCGTTGGAGCCGTTTTTGAGAAATAATTTTTTTAGACGTTTTTTTGGAGTTTTTTGAGAATAAACCCCCCCCCCCCCAAATTGAATTAGCCGAAAATAAAAAAAATAGTCCCGAGGTATGATTTGTGTGAACCTACATGCCGAATTCCACCCAAATTCACTGAGTAGTTTGCCCGAAAACAGACAGACCGACAGACAGACAGACATTTCGTAAAAACCACTTTTTTGGGTTCCTGGGACCTCAAAACGTGTAAATCCGTTGAAATCTCGGAATCGAAAATTTTGACCATCATAAAGCTTTCCTTATACTACGTATAAATTGGAAAGCAACAATGAAGGAAATAGATCTACCCTTGATATTCAATACATTCTTCTTCTTCTTATTCCTAAAAAAAGGTTAATCGCATGCAAACAATTCAATGAATGTATCCGATTGACCTCTTCAGTGACCTCACTAAGTTACCTAATAGGTAAGCCGGCCGGCATACCAAGTTGAATCCAGCGGACCAGAGCAGGTTCAAAGCTGCAGACAACTTGGTCGTGTGCACAGTGCCGGTAGGGAAACATGGTAGGACTTGTCCTGGTCACCTCCGAACAAATCGTGTGACATCACTGTGTTTCCCAAGTGGTTCGGAATCCACTATAATCAGGAGGTCCACTGTCCTATGGGCTGGCATAAGACAGTCAAGTCGGGGTCGCTCTATGGGCCCAAATATGAGGCCTAAGTCGTTATTAACCCGACGAACACTACTACTACTACTACTACCTAATAGGTACTTGTGTCGAGTTACGACATGTCTCCGGTCGCATGGCGTGTAGAGACTCGCACAAGTACAAGCACGCTACCACCTGGCCATATTATTGAAATGCATCCTATTATGCATCCGTGAAGGCTCGTATCTTATACTATCTCTATACCAAATTAAAGCATTTGTTAATGTTCCTGATTTCTCAAATGTGATATTTGAGAATAATTGATCATAGGCTATTATAAGACTTTAACAATCTTTTTTTCAGCGTGGAGAGAATGCGTTGACCCATTCAATCTGTTCAGAGTCTTCTAAACAGCGGAGTAGCCTGGGGAATCACGCGAGAAGGCACGCTATAAAAAATCTATTCGAATGTACGATCTGCTCCAAGACCTTTAAATACAGCAGTCATATGAACAGGCATATGAGAATCCATGGAGAAAAACTTTTAGCGTGTAAGATCTGCGGGAGGCCTTTTTATTTCGAATGGAATCGTGACACCCACATGAGATCTCATTCTAGGGAAAAACCTTACACATGTAAAATCTGCTCCATGTCATTCAGTCTCAATAGTAATCTAATAAGGCACACAAAAATCCACACAGGAGAAAAACCTTACGCGTGTAAGATCTGCTGGAAGTCCTTCAGCGACGGCAAGTATCTAAAAATTCACATGAGAATCCACACAGGAGAAAAACCTTACGCGTGTAATGTCTGCTCGAAGTCCTTCACTGAGGCCAGTTATGTAAAAATTCATATGAGAATCCACACAGGAGAAAAACCATTCGCTTGTGCTATCTGCGCGAAGTCTTTTAGCGTTGGCAAATATCTAAATAGGCATATGAAAAGCCATGCACATTAAAAACTGTTCGCAGGTGAGATCTCCTGCAAGTCATTTAATCGCGAATACCCACTTGAGAACCCATGAGAGCGATTAGAGGAAAATTCAGCATTTCCAATTATCTTTTTTGTACTTCTGACACAGGCGAGCTTTGTCGCAGACACTATCGCCTTTTCCTACTCCCCATCCCTCCTGTTCTGATTAAGGTATTAGTCTACATTAGCTACCAATGACTATAAAAAACGGATTGGAAGGTCTTAGAGTGGAAAATGTGTAATATTATAAATTTGTGATGACTAAGTACTAGTATAGATAGCCAAAAAATCACTTATTTAAATTTTTTCAACTAATTTCAGTCAGAATGTGGTTATTGTCCATAGCCCGCAATTTAAGTACTTTGTTCCACAAATTATAGTCCCATTGAATTTCCTACATATGTATATAATTAAACTGTAGTGGATAATGTCTAATATTGCAATTTTAAACTAGTTTCAGTCAGAATCTGCTTATTTTCTCTAAACAGCATAGATCTTATCCACCAATTTAAATAATAAATGTACCATGAATTTTAATTAATTTAATTTCCAACATTTGTGTATAATTAATCTTTAATGGATTGAAAACAACTTTATTGAAATAGAAACAAAAGACTATAAAGTCTTGTTTTCATGCTAACCCTAAAAAACAAAAATAAGGTAATACCGGCATTGATAAATGCAAAATTAAATAGAGAAGAAACAAGAGAGGAAGAGTGGAAAAAGGAGTATGAAATATATAGGGGGGGGAGGGGGTCCATTGTCACCACCATTATAGGACCGGTGAGAGTCTCAAGCGTTATCTAAGATATACTGTTTAATAATTTTCTTAAAGCTACTGAGTGAACTAGCTGCCCTGATCTCCAATGGTAGGCGGTTCCAGTGGCGAATCGAGTATAATACCGTAGATTGCCCATGTCTTGTTGCCTTATGTAGTGGTATTTCATATGTTGTGCCGTTGCGCTGCGACTGTAATTTTTTTATATTTTTGTATGATGTAGGAAGGTGCGTTTGAGTGGGTTACTTTATACATTAGCATCAGTGCGTGGTATTGTGTTTTTTGATCGGTGTTTACGAAAATTTAGTACTGTGGGCTTATATGGTCCCGACGCTTTGTATTACGGTATAATATAATAATTTTAAATTAATTTCAGCTAAATGTGCTGTTTTGTCACGTTTATTTCATAAGTATATATGTTGTATAAATGGTGTGGTTTAGCTTAGTTTTTAATTTTAAGTTTTATTATAAATAGTAGGTATTTAAGTTAACATTATGAGTTAATTGTATGAGTGGGCCGAAAGGCCCAAAATTTGCCCAAATGGTATATAAAGACAATTTTCTTTCTTTCTTTGTTTTTCTCTCTGCTGTATATCTGAACTGCCATTTAAGTAATATCTTCCATAACTTTTAGTCTCATTTAATTTCCTTCATTTGAATCTAATTACATAATGGATATTTTATTGAAATACAGACAGTGATGTGGTAATTTCATAACTCATTAGCATTGTTCATTTTTACCCTGAACGCCTCAACGTTGTTTTTGGATTAGGTATAATCAGTTTCCAGGCAGCTAATGCATTTTTGAAAATTAGGGAATGATAGCTATTAGTCAGAGCCTGAATATGAAATCTGCATTAGTGACTACAGCATTCATCTATGTACGAGAAGATCAGGGCATTGGCAGATTGAGTGTAGGAGTTGCATCTCCATTTGTTCTAATTTTTCTCTTTGTCTTCCTATAGAGGTTTTTATCATAGTTTAATTGGTACTCAGTAACGTTTGTTACTATTTTTTTTTGTTAGATGGTATGCCTCTGTGGCCCCCATATGATATACTTACTTACTGAACGTAGATTAAGCTGAAGAATCAGTAGAATCCAGGATGTTAGGCCGTGGTTGTCCTGAATGTGAACTTCCAAACGTTTCGTCAACATCTGCGGTCGACATCTTCAGTGGAACTGCGTAGACTTCTAAGATTGTATCTTGGAGGCTCAGCAGCAACTGTCATGTAAACTCCGGCCGTGAAAGCCTTTGTCATTATAGATTAAGCTTTTTTTCAAATTTAAGCTTCAGACGGGCTGAGCCTAGCAGCATTATTACGATTACTGTAACTTAACTTTTTATGGAAATATAAATTTATTGTATTGTATTATTGTATTGTATATTAATTATAATATAATATTATAAATAATAAAAGTATATTTAATTTCTAGTAGAGGGTTTGAAGTAAAATCTACCTTCACCGATCTGTTAAGTGGATGAAAATTATTTTATAAGCAATTTAGTGAGCAAAGAATTATAAAATAAATGTGTAGCCATGCAGTAGGCTAATTAATTAAAAATTCAAAAATCAATTTTTTGTAAAATTTTCACCGATAAATAAATAAATAAGGACTTTTTATTGTTTCTATTACTAAGCCAACCTAGCGGAGTTAGGGCTATAAAGCCCTCTCTTACACTCAACTAGGAAAAGCCCGGGACCGCCTGCTCTACATGCCCTCCGAAGCATGGCCAGAAAATGTAGCCAGTGTGGGACTCGAACCAACAACCTTTCGGGTGAAAGTCAGAGTCCGTACCACTACGCTACATGCCCTGACGTGTGTTTAATGCAAACTCAACCGCCCCACTGAAATGATTTAGTACAAAATTGAAATCCGCAAAAAGTTAATGAAGGCCCCATCGCCGTTTTGTCATGCTACAGCTGGACGCATCTTGTAAAATACATAGCAGTGGAAAATAGCTCCAGGACAAGCCTAGGGGAAATGTCAATTAAATGCTGGCAATAGTAATGTGGCTATATAAAACTGCTACCAAATAAAAAGTTAATAGGCTATACCTATGCTAATTCCTTCATAAAGTAGACCAGGGTTTGGAAACCTTTTTTTTAGAGCACTGCACACATACCTATTTTTACTTGCGGTTTCATTTATTAAGTATATTCCCAATAATTTACAATAAGATTAATGTTGTTGTTAAAATCGGCAAACGAGTGAGGTGCCCTCAGCAGCATTGCATTGCAACGTTTGGTAGTACGCTTTCAGAACGACCACGGCCTATCATCCCGGATTCAACTGCTTCGTCACGTAACTCCTGCCGTGAAAGCCTTTGTAATTATATAGTTAGGACGATGTTTAAAATAATATGAAATGGGGAAATTAGAGGGAGATTACGTATGCGTAACAGGCCGCAACATGCCCCTGCTACAGGCATCTTGTAAAATACAGAAATTTGGAAAATAGCTCCAGGTCTAGCCTAGGGCAATGTAAACTAAAATATAAATGCCGAAATCAGGTTCATGGATGGATACAGGGGCAGGGGGGGGGGGGGGTGCCGCCTCCTCTAAAATTTAGTAAATCTTCTTCTCGAGTTGTAATCTATGGAATGGTTTGCAGAGAGTGTTGTATTCTTCTCCTCCAATCTTGTCTGTTTTGTGCGGCCCTTTTCAGTCCTTTAAAGGTGTCCCACCCTAGGTCCTTCATGACATACTCTAGGTGCTAGGGAGTAGGGACAATAAGCCCAATAGGCTTAAGTGAACATAGGTAACACCCTTTACCCCATTTTAAAAAAAAAAGTACTTCTAGTAAATCTATTGGATGTTAACTTATTACGCTTTGATTTAATTGATACTTTTTTACTTTTTCCTATTTTGACACACAACTACCCCCCCCCCCCCCAATAATGGGCTAGGCTCCCCCGATAGGAAATAAAAATATATGGTATGCAAGTTACCAAAGATCTAAGAGTATATACTCCACCACGAATGGTTAGAAAATAGTTGGACAGACTCCGACTTTCACCGAAGGGTTGTTAGTTCGAATCCCATACTTGCTATATTTAAAGCAGGCGGTTGAGTGTATGAGAGGGGTTTATGACCCTACCCCCTTAGGTTTGGCTTACTAATTGAACTAAAAGTCTATTACTATTTATTTATTTACTCATAGAAGTGACGGTTTCATTTTTAAAGTATAATTCCTATAATTTACAAGGAAATTAATTTTGTTGTTAATTCGAAAATTAGTTGTTGTTGTTTCTGCCGCCTGCTTTCAGCATTTCTGCTTTAAGCAACCCTGTCAGTCTGGCAGGGGGAGTGAGCCTCTTTGTTAACTTGAGGCACCCTAAGAGCAGACTCTTTCACCTCAGAGAAAGGGGAGTTAACGGACAGGGTGGACCTCCTGATTGTAGTAGATTCCGAACCACTTGGGGAACATGGTATAGTCACACGATTAATTCGGAGGTGACCAGGACTCGATACGCACGTAGACGGACTGGTTCAATCTCAGCGAGTTATCATGTCCCACCATGTTCCCCTGCCAACGCTGTGTACACTACCAAGTTTGCTGCAGTTTGAAACATGCTCTGTTCTAATGGATCCAACGTGGTAAGGCCGCTGGCGAAAACGTGACAATTGTAAGTGAAAAGTAGAAAGTGGGCGTCCTCGTCTTCCTATGTTCCAATGGCAATGACACCAGGGGCCCCACCAGTGACAAAACTGTTCCGAGGGAAATAATATAAAAAAAGTATGAAGTTCATTTGCTATGTGAACCATTTTCCAATTGATGCCTGTAGACAGTACATGAGTTCCACGGAAGCTCCTAAAAAGAAATATACACGATAGAAAACGTTTTCGCACAAGATCAGTCGGCAGGTATTAGGGTCTTGCTCATCCTACAGGCCTATTTGCGCTCATCATACAGGCCTGAACATAAACTGTGCAAGTGTAAACTGTTATGTTATTCTTCTAGTCCACTTTTCATTCTGTAGTTCGACTTTTGGCTTAATGGGTTAAGTTCCGAGTGAAATTTAATTTAATTATGGTAAGTAACGGTCTGATTAATACATTACAACACAATGTAATGGCCGGACATTCTTCTTCTTCTTCTGGTGAACAACCCTCATGGGTTGGCTTGCAGCATTTTGCTCCGGCTCTTCCACTCCGATCTTTCGTCTGCCAGCCTCTTCAGTTGTTGGCCGGACATGTAATTCATTAAGGCTGTTATTCATAATTTCATAGAAAAGTATTATTTGTGCGAAACCGAATCTTTGTGTAGGAAAGCAACCTGTTTGGGTCTGTTACTCTAATTGAAACCTAAAATATTTTATTATAATTATAAAATATAATAATAATATATAATAATATATTTTTTTTCCCCAGAAACAAACTATCAAGAGATCAGCAACCTATTGCCTTTTGTTCAAATGAATAACGACTATAACCTACGTGAAATTGATGAAACCCTTTTCAAGCCTTTATTTCTGTCGAGGATACTACTCGAAGGGGCCAGAGGCGGACACAGCGACCGGCACTGCAGACAATTAACCCCCCCCCCCTTGGAAAGTAGCTATATTCTTTGCCTCTATAATCTAAGTGTTACTGGACTCATAATGCGTAAAACCCCACTATAACAGCCCTATTTTTCAAATTTTTCACCCGGGGGTGACCCCCGGGCCGCCCTGTTCACATTTATTTTAATTCCTTGTAGGTAAGATATGAACATTATTCTCCAAATTGCGTAAAACCCCAATGTTTCAGCCCTATTTTTCATTCATGTCAACCGGGGATAGCCCCCGGTCCCCCTTGTTCGTAATTAATTTTCTGAAAAATAGCGTTTAAATTGTTTCTGAATTAAAAAATCTGTCTTTTACTTAGTAACATAACTTACAATCCAATACATTGCATCGTTTTAGGGCAACGCAACTTAGAAAATGAGTGAAGATGGTAACCAGCAGGAGACTCCAGCAGGGCAAATATCCCCACTGGTTTTACCCACGGAACCTGCAACATGTGCTGACGTAGAAGTTGCCGGAAGTTCTAACCAGGTATACTCAAATTTAATGACACACATTTACACTGACATTTGCTGAATGTAAAACCCTGATTTAATATTTGTATTCACAGCGTCACACGACCCCCACGAGAAGCCACACTGGTGAAAACAGAGTCACATGCACGATCTGCTTGAGGCCCTTCAGAGACATCTATAATCGAAATCGCCATATGATAATCCACACCGGAGAAAAACCATTTCCACGTACGACCTGCTCGAGGTCCTTTTATCTCGAAGGCAATCTAAAGAGCCACATGAGAACTCATTTGGGGCAAAAGTCTTTCGTCTGTAAAATCTGCTCCAATTCTTTCAGAACCAGTTATAGACTAGAGAACCACAAGATAACTCATACAGGGGAAAAGCCTTTCGTTTGTAAAATCTGCTCCAAGTCTTTCCGTTCCCCCTGTAATCTAAATAAACACATGAGAACTTATATGAGGAAAAAGCCTGTCACCTGCAAAATCTGCTACAATTCTTTCAGAACCAGCTACAGACTAGAGACTCACATGAGAACTCATTTCGTCTGTGTGATCTGCTCCTTGTCTTTTATTCGCAAAGGCTATCTGGACTTTCATATGAGAACTCACGAATGGAAAAAGACTAGAGAAAAACCTTCGTCATGTACGATCTGTTAGAAACTGTTTAGCCAATGAGAACAACTAAAGTTGTACAATTTGATTGACTGGTAAATTTAGTATATCACATAGGAACACATTATCCCGTATTTGCCAAAAGAAAACTTGTAATGTATACGGAATCGGCAGAACATAACAGACCCATGACGTACTCAAATGTCGGTAGGACGACACTGTTGGGCTGCTCAATGGAGGAAGTTTGCCCTGTGATTGACCATGGCAGTCAGACATGAGCCTGAAGTGACTCAAAGAATAATCGACAACCGAATTTGCTCCCTTCTCTGTGGTCAGTTCATCGCTGCCCAACAACCCTTGCGTCGTTTAGTTGACTATTTCTGGAATTTCAGCGTGCTCTTATTTCTGATTACCTTTTATATACTTATGACACAGGCGATCTTTAATGCTGACACTATCGCTTCTTTTCTACTCCCCTTCCCTCCGTTCCTGATTGAGGTATTAGAATCTACATTGGCTAACGGAGACAATTAACGAAAAGGATTGGAAGATCTTAGGGTGGAAAATATGTAATAATAATTTTAATTCTGACTGTGGCCTATTATAGATAACCTAAAAATAATCAATTTTTATATATTTTAAACTATTTTCAGTCAGAATGGGCTTATTTTCCCTAAACCACATATTATCTTAAGCCAGTAATTTAAGTAATTTGTTCCATCAATTTTAATCAATTTTAATTTTTTATATTTCGACCTAATTAAACTATTGTACATTCGATACTGCATAATATCGTTCTTTTAAACTAGTTTTGGTGAGAATGTGCTTATTCGCCTTATACTATGCATCTCAACCAGCATTTAAATAATTTGTTCCTTAACTTATAGTCTCATTTAATTTCCTACATTTGTATCTAATTAAACTATAATGCATATTATATATATATATATTATTATTATATAATAACACAGACAGTGTTATGTCATTTTCATGACTCATCAGCATTGTTCACTTTACATTTGATCGCACTCAACGTTATTGTTGTCGTAGGTACTCGATTTTCTCGCGTGATGGCTGTTAGTCAGCAGTCAGCACCAGTTTCATGTGAATATGGAAACCTCTATCAGAGCCTTTGCTATATTGGTAAAAAGCTAAAGTAGCTGGGATTAGGCCAAGACTGTGACTGTGACAAGTACTGTGACTACTTAGTAAGGCTTTTGTCAATTATTGGTGCCAGTGCAATGCATGATTGATTAGACTGCAGGGGTTCTCTAAGTGTGGGTCGCGAAAAATTTCCAAGTGGGTCGCAGTATGATGGTCACGTCCGTTATACACTAGATAGAATATTGAATTGAATGACAATTAAGTCATATATTTTTTAAAGATTGGCGGGAACCAAAGATATACTCGTATAATAGAAATTGGTGGGAACCAACGATATTAAATAGAATAGATCGCTAGACCAATGCCCGCCCCCCTTGCTCCTATTCCTGCGTACGCCCATGGACTGTAAGGCTATTTTTTAGGAAGGAAATCGAAGTAAAAATTGCAATGTAAAATTTAGGGGTCCGCGACGACAAAAAGTTTGAGAACCTCTGGACTAGAGCATTATTTGTCGAAGTGCTGAAGGATTTACACGTTTTGAGGTCCCAGGAACCCAAAAAAGTAGTTTTTACGAAATGTCTGTCTGTAGCTCTGTCTGTCTGTCTGTCGCTCTGTCAGTCATCGATTTGCGGGCAAACTACTCGGTCGATTTTGATAAAATTTAGTATGTAGGTTCACAAAAATCATACCTCGAAGCATTTTATTTTTATTTGGGCTAACTCAATTTGGGGTGATTTCATTCTCAAAAAACTCAAAAAAAAGGTCTAAAAAATTATTTCTCAAAAACGGCTCCAACGATTTCTTTTAAATTCACATATATTATAGTCGTTATTAATATTGACAAAATGCGGGGGGTCGCTTGCCCCTTGCTAGTTTGCTTCTGGGGGTAAAAATATAATAATAACTAAATTTTATTGAAAAATGACTAAAAAATAATTTTTCTGCGAAACCTTGGTTGCTTTCCCAAAAAACTATTTGGTTTTGTGCAAAATATTATTTATTGAAAAAAATGATAGAAAATTCGCGCTCAAATGCATTGTGTGCCCTGCCATTATTGCTGTGTGGTAATTAATGTGTTGGTCTGACCTATCTAGAATTTATTTCACATCCAGTGACGTCAGGTGGACAACCCCCCCCCCCCCCCCGAGATATCGTAAATTTAACCACTGGAAAATTATTTACCATGAAATTACTCATATTCTCTATCTAATAATGTTGATAAATTGGAAAGCATGTTCGAGTAAACTCGGACCGGTTCTTTGTCTAAGTGCCGAAGGATTTGATTTGGCGTAAGGGTCAACCCACCACCCCAACAATCTAATCCCGCTTCTACCAATTTTTCCATATTGCTTTCCTGTCTGTATATAGCCTACATGGCGAATTTCTTCCAATTCTATTGAGTTGCTTGGTCCCAAACCGAAATGCAGTCCTAATGACAGATATTTTGAAAAAGTTTTCAGCTAAACCACCTCTGCTTGCTGAAAGCAGGTTACGGGCTTGATGAGACGATTGCATAGTCTAGAACGGGCAGAAACAGGACAAATAAAACCGCAATTTAACATAAGAACACAGTAACAATAGCAGCCGGCAGGGTATGCAAATGCATTATCCGTAATTTCTCCAAAAAATAATTTTTTTACAAAACCAAATCTATGTTTGGAAAAGCAATCTATTCGAATTTGATACTCTACAGTCTGCACCTTACCTGAAGTAACAATTTACCTGAAGTTACAAAGCATCGATAGAATGGTTTCGCATAAAAATATTTTTAACTACTTTTTCATGAAAATCAGGTCTAATTTAAACTAAACTATCAAAGGGCATGCGACGTAAAGGATTTGGTTCGCATTAAAAACGACTACATAATAGGCTAAATGAATTATTAAAAAATCGTTGGAGCCGTTTATCAGAAATCCTTTTTTCTTTTCTTTTTTTCAATCGGGTAGTTTTCCCACAAATCGGCGAACAGACAGACAAGCTGAAGGACAGACCATCGGACGTACAGATAATTCGTAAAAACCACTTTTTAGGGTTCCTTAGACGGCAATACGTCAGCATGCACTGATATCCCGAAATCAAAAATTTCTCAAAGCTTTTCTTATACTATGTATAAATACATAATAATAATTGAATGTATGAATAAAATTCATACGGTCTACGGAAGCAAATAATGTCCAAAATCCATGGGTTTGTTTGCATTAGACAAGGGACCCAGTGGGCCACATGGGTCCATAAAAAAGTCCTTTAGAATAAAAATACGCAATACAAAAAAGTATTAATAGCCAAGCAAAAATGATCCCGAGGTATCATTTTTTTGAACCTGCACGTCAATCGTACCATCACAAAGCTTTCCTTAAACTTTCCTTATAAAGCAATAAGTCTTTTATCGGTGCCAAGGCATGTCAGCCCAAATAAGTAAGTAAGTAACCAGGCAAAGCAATAAAATATTAGTAAAAAGCAGTCAATTATGAATAGGCTATAAGTCGTAATGTCAAATGTCAATGTCACGTTTTGCATCGTATGTATTTTGCTGTAGGTAATAATAATAATAATGCATTTCTCAACATTATTGACTAACAACCTATATTGTAGGTCCCCTTAATTGAGTGTGTGTTCAACACCACTGTGTCCAGGAACTCAAATTCATTCTGTTGTTTCTAGCGACGGTTTGGTAAGTATTCTTGCAATTGCAGTCTCTATCGGTATTGGCCAATTTCAATTGTGCAATATTATTTAACAAATGGTAAATTGGACTTACTTTGCCCGTAGTGTTAATAGTCATTAGAGGCAGGGACCTCTATGTCAACAATTAAGGCTCCATGACTTACAATACTTACAATCTATACATTACATCTACATCTACAATCTACATTACTTACAATAAATATGGTACTAAAACGATTAGTGAAGTATTATAGGAGGATAAGTGAGTTGATAGCTAAATTATTAGTTTGTTTATTTTGCAAAATTAAACCAAATCCATAATTTAACTTCTTATTTTATTTTATTTTTCTTGATTGACCTGGAATTTAATTTCAATTGGTAAGCTAATGCATATTTTAATTACTCTGTAAAGGGGGAATAAAAAGCAAGTGTTTTATTAATAGTAACCCATTGGGTTCAAGGCTTCATTTAGAGGGGGATCCAGGGGTCCGGACCCCCCCCCCCCCACCCGTCGTGAAAAATTACCTTATCCCATCCTTGCCACACTCTAGACTAGAGTCGAGGCATTCGACCCCCTCCCCCTCGCAGATATATAGCTACGGCCTTTATTGAGTTCATGTTCTGGCGGTGTAAATGTGCTGTACAAAAATTGTGTGTCGCTCTGCCTAATCTGTCTGTCTGTGTCCGCGCATAAGTTTAACATTCTAATTGGTAAGATCCGCTTTCACTAGAGAATCTCCAGATTATAATATATCTTTATCCTTTTTTTATATTTTTTTCTTGTATGTAACTACACATAAAATAGGGATTTACTGCTGAAGCTGAAATATCTCAACCGAACTCCGATACAGTACCAAATGAATGGTTTCATAATAGAACAGCAGAATTATTGTACCTGAGACCATGACAGCCGACCCAACCTTATCACATTTAAACACTGATAAGGAGTAATAGCCGATAAATTTATTTTATTACCTGACTGGCCTCATTATGCCCAATGCCAACAGTCATTTTCCTCACAATAATAGAGTCGTACTAACAACGCTATACTTACAGACATACATAGGTACTGCTTCTGCTACTACTATAAGGAATCGATCAGTTTTATTGTGAGCAGATTGTCCACCTGACTTCACAGGAGGTGAGGTCAGACCGACACATTACCACCTAGTAATAATGGCAGGGCACGCAATGCTTTTGAGCGTGAATTTTCTATCATTTTTTTCAAAATATTTTTTTTGCACAAAACCAAATTATGTTTTGGGAAAGCAACCTCTCCGGTTTCGTTACTCAACTTAACACCTAAAACATGCCTGAAGGTAGAAACCATCGATAAAAGGCTTCGCAGAAAAATTATTTTTTAGTCATTTTTCATTAAAATTTAGTTATTTTTATTTTTTTACTCCCAGAAGCAAACTATCAAGGAGCAAGCGACCCCCGCATTTTATTAACATTGATAACGACTACAATATATGTGAATTTAAAAGAAATCGTTGGAGCCGTTTTTGAGAAATAATTTTTTTAGACGTTTTTTGGAGTTTTTTTTTAGAATAAAACCCCCCCCAAATTGAGTTAGCCTAAAATAAAAAAAATTTCCCGAGGTATGATATTTGTGAATCTAAATCCAAAATTTCATCAAAATTGACAGAGTAGTTTGTCCGGAAATCGATTACCAGGCTGAGATGGCTGGCCGAGGTGGAGAGCCAGGCTACAGTAGACGTAACGTCGATTACTAAATCAATTACAGAATTATGTGATCGCCATGCCCCTCTCATAAGTTAAGATTAGCTAGCTCACAAACAGTTTCAAAAGATTTTGAATTCAGCCAATTAATTGCTTCTTCTCTTAGCTTTGGGTTTTTTCATCACTCGTCGTGTTGAACGACCTGCAGTCCCCTGGTTAACAGAACAAGTTAAACAGATGCTCATAAATTTTCACATTCACACAAGTCACGGTAACCGAGGTCTCTTCAGCTGTAAAATCAGTTAAATCGAATTCCAGTGGGATAGACAACTTAAGTAGCAGAATGGTACTCAAGTTTCTTCCATATATTGCGCCAGCCATAACCCACATTTTTAACTTTTCTCTTAAGTGAGCCATTTTTCCATCTATTTGGAAAAAGGCGTTAATCCAGCCTATAGAAAAAAAAAACATTACCAGCCACTGCTGAGGACCTGCGACCCATAAGTATATTGCCTTTCCTATCTAAGCCTCTAGAAAAGTTGGTGCTTCAACAAATAACTAATTACTAATTACTAATTACTAATTACATGCAAGACCATAGCTTAGCCAATCCTTTGCTGTCCGGGTTAAAAAAAAAAAAAAAAAAAAGTCACAACCACGGCTTTAAGAAATGTTGTCGACGACCTAAGCAAGGCCTTGGATAAAGGGGAGGTGACCTGTCTTGTTCTACTGGACTACTCTAGTGCCTTTTCCAGTGTGGATCCCGAGACTCTATTAGCCATCCTCTCATCTCTCAATTTCAGTGCAAATGCAGTAGCGTGGCTCAGATCATACATAACAGGACGAGAGCAATCCACAAGAGTAGAGGAAGAGGTTTCAAGTTTCTGTAACATCCTAAGAGGCTTAATGCAAGGCACGCGCCTGTCTCCTTAGTGTTATTCTACCTACACCTCATTGTTTAAAAATATGTTCTTACCACAAATACGCGGACGATTTTCAAATTTATCATAGGCACATACACATTTGAACAGTATCCTTAAGTGGTCCGAAAACATGGTCTAAAGCTGAACCCGGCTAAGAGCCAAGCAATACTTATAGGCAATCATAAGACAATAGTCAGACTACATAACTCAACAGGCCTTTCTACACCGATTTTACTAGACGGCAATAGTGTGCCATTTCATAAAGAATGTGTTAAAAATCTTGGCGTTTACCTAGACCCGGAACTGAGCTGGTCAGCTCATATTAATGTTAATAATAATTAATATTAAAATATGCCGCAAAATCAACAAATGTTTATATTCTTTAAATCGTATGAGAAATTTTTTACCATGTAACTTAAAGAAAAATCTCATTTCAACTCTTGTAACCCCAATCTTTGATTACGGTATGGTATTATCTTCTAATGGTGCCGATTATCTATCCTCTCGTCTACACCGCTCAATGAATAACTGCATACGATTTATTAGCAATGCAAAACGACGCGATCACATTACGCCACTGTACAGAACCTTACAACTTATGACAGTCGAACAGAGAATTAAGACAATACTATGCCTTAATGCTACTTCACAACGTGATTCACTCTAACGTACCACAATACATCCACGAAAAATATACTAAACTGCACACACATAGAAACGGGACGCTTTACGAAATACCTATACATAGGACAGCCAGATACGGACAGTCAACAATTATTTACACGACAAGACTGTGGAACCTACTACCTACTGAGATTAGGGCGGCTGGATCACACAATCAGCTTAAAAATATAATAAAATCACATATTTTCGATAACACCTAGACCCTGTTACCTGGCCTCGTAGCAGTAAAAACATTGGACCTACCCCCTCCCCCTCCTATACCCCCTCCTTTTTCACCTTCTTTCCCCCTTTTATGTTCCATATACGATAATTTAAGTTACATTTTAGTATGTACACTGTTATTAAGTTATGGTTAACATGAAAAAAGACTTTATAGTCTTATTGTTCGCCATTTGTATTGCAATAAAGTTGTTTATTCATTCATTCATAAAACAGACAGACAGAGCGAGAGACAGAGAGACAGGCAGACATCTTGTAAAACCACTTTTTTTGGTTCCTGGGACCTCAAAACGTGTAAATCCGTTGAAATCTCGGAATCGAAAATTACGACCATCACAAAGCTTTCCTTATACTACGTATAAATGGGAAAGCAAAAAGCTCACTACAATAAATCCATACCTAGATCTCACAGCCAGCAGCCTCATTCGTCAGCGAACAACATCAACTACCACTGCAAAAGCTAGAGGGCTTGGGTATACAAGGAGAAGCATTAAATAGGATTGCAAGCTTTCTATCTGGTCGAAAAAAAAAATGTATTTTGGGAATTTATAGTAGAATCCCACATCGGAAGAGAGTCCCCTGCATAACCCAGTCCCCCAGTAACTCATAACTCACAACTAAAATGTACCTGGCTATATTTTATGCCAACAGTAGTTTCCAAACGCAATATGCGACAAGGACATAGACAAGGGTGTAAACACGAAGAGGGGCTGACCCTACGGGTGGGCCGTTTTTGACTATGTCTTCGTGCGTTAAAATAAACAGGTTTTATGAAGCACGCTTACTTATCACTGCTGCCACCTTGCCTTGTTACAATTAATAGTCTAACCTAACATATATTGTTTAGTTTTAGAACAACCAAGAAAATGAATGAAGAAGGTAACTGGGTGACTCCAAGAGAGCAAATATTTCCGCTGGATTTATCTATGAAACGTCCTATTTGCGCTGACATTGAAGCAGTGGTATGTTCTAACCAGGTATTAATAAATAATAAAATATAATATAGCCTAAATAAATTATAATTTAATGGCAAACTCTTGAGAACTCCTATTTGCAATGAGAAAAAATTCATGAGACTATGTAAAAACTGCTCTACTAAAATCTGACACTCAAGCAGCTACGAGACGTGTCGTAACTCAAAACGGGTACTCACCTAAAGAAGCGAATGAAAAAATAAAATAACAGGAAACCGGTTGTGAAGAAACATTAACTGTGAACCATTATCTCCTTGACTTGTTATAAATAGTCTAACCTAATATATTGCATCATTTTAGAACAACTATAAGGAAATTAATGAAGATAATAGCCAGGGAACTCCAGCAGGGAAAATATCTCCGCTGAATTTAACAACGAAAACTGCACTGAGAACTTCTAACCAGGTACATATCCCAATTTAATGACACAAACTTAAGAACGCATATTTGCACTGACAAAAAAATCATGAGACCATGTTACAACTGCTCTAATAAAGAGGTCACTAAAGCGAATGCAATAGATGTGTAATAATAAATTACTAGAGACTCGGTGTGACCAGGCTTCGATCTTGAGTTCGAGTCCAGTTTTCTCTAAACCCTCTAGTAGTATGGTTTGATACAGTCCCAGGCCACGGTGTGGGCCCATAGGACTCCAGTGGACCCTCTAATTTCGGCTAAAGTTCACTAGTACGCTATATTATGTACATTCCAGCACTTAAATATGACCTACCATCTAATTCTATAGTGCCTAATATCAGTTTCTATTTACACTTATTTACTTCCCAATAGTCTACCCTCCCACCAAATGGCCTGGGGGTTAGGCCAATCCCCCAGTTGTTAATCCCCAAACTATTTTTTTTTTCTTTGTAACCCCGGACAAGGTGCATATATTGAGAAAAACAATTAGTTATTAATTAAGATTATCACGCTCAAGCTTCCGCTTATCGAGCGATCTAAGTGCAGTGGCACTGCAAGATATAAAATATAATTAATAATAATAAACCATTATAGAGTACTCACTCTAGCCTTCTGGCAATGAGATTCTTCTGAACTCTGAAGGATGATATTGTTATATATATAATAAAATTTATATATATAATATAAAAATATATATATAATTATATGTATAATAAAATGGCTAATAGTCTGCATTTGAAATTAAGTATTTTTTTATATCTTTTTTTATTTTCCCTATTTTGTTCAATTCTTTTAGTTTAAGTGGCAATTTGTTAAATATCTCTGGTAAAACTGTTTCATTGAGGCGTAATAATAATAACAATACGTATATTTAAATACTTCGTCGTTTACAATTTTTGTAATATCTGCGCTCCCTCGTGCCGTGAGGCCTGTGACGGTCACGCAATATCTTAGGCGGCAATTACACTGGAAACCCTCAGTGTTTGTGTGCATTTAATTATTTATTTTCCTAAATAGTTATATTTAATGAACACAATTTCTTCCACATAGAAAAAATATTAGGCTACGTGTTATACAGTCCCATTTTTTTTTTTTTTTTTTGCTAAAATATATATAGGTACATGTTGGCAACCTATTTTTATGCAAGGCTGGTCAAACCAGCAGCCCTATCGAGGAGTACAAACGTTGTAATTTCATCTTTTTGTTGAGCAAGACTCCACTAGTTGATAAAGGGTGACAGGAATGTCAGTAGAAATACTTCAGTTCATTTTTTTTTTTGCTGGCATCAGTAGAATACTACTCCCGTTATCCAGTGCCCTCCTGATCGCAGTTTGACACACACCATCAACTCACGTCACACTCACATCACACACACAATACAGACAACCAACACCGGCAAACTACAAACCAGAAAGCTCGTTTACCCACATGGGTCTGGCGCTTAAAATTAAAAAAAAAAAAGTACTACGATAGGTTTAATTTATTTTTCGTTTATCGTAATTGCTGGATATGGCTATAACATCAGTTTGACGATTTATTTAACTTACTTGTACTCGTTGATTTTTTTGATTTTCTACTACTACTATTTCGTGTCCGGGGTAGAGACTCCTTGTTTCTGGCCTCAGCCAAACCGACGCCATCGTCGGTGCATACACAAAAGAAGATGAAGGTCTCTTCTCGGTGGTGAAAGGATTAGCCGCTAGATGTTTCCACTTAACGTTGCCCGGGGTACGCCCGATCGGTTTTTGTCCACGTGTATAAAACCGATCTTCGTGGAATAAGAATAAGAATAATATATACATATATATTATTTCTCTTTATTTACAATAAAACCTTGCTTTAAATGCCGAGTAGTTTGCCCGGAAATCGATGAACAGACAGACAGACAGACAGACAGTCAGAGCGACAGATATACATTTCGTAAAAACCACTTTTTTGGCTTCCTGGAACCTGAAAACGTGTAAATCCGTTGAAATCTCGGAATCGAAAATTTCGACCATCACAAAGCAATAACGATACAGTTGGGGTATAGGAGAGGAGCCTCCTCGAAGATCGCTTTTTATACACGTGGTATAAAAACCGTGGATAAAAACCGCTCGGGCGCACCCTGGGCAACGCTAAGCGGAAACATCTAGCGGCTAATCCTTTCACCAATGAGACCAAAGACGACCTTTGGGTGTGCACCGACCATGGCGTCAGGTTAGAAAGAATACTGCGAATCAGCAGGAATTCTCAATAGACACACAATCAAGTGGTTTACTGATGGCTCTAGGCTAGGACGTACAAAACCAAGAACAGGCCTTGGTGTCTTTGGTCCTGGTGTTAAATATCTGGAGTCTCTTGGGGAGACAACTACAGTACACCTCTCTGGGCTTTGCAACTAGAATGGAAATCTGACTAACATAGGTGTCAGAGAGTCTAGAGTATGTAGATTCTGCAATGAAGGAACAGAGGACCCCGAGCACATCCTCTTTCACTGCGATGCAATCGCACGAAGAAGAGTGCTTGGGAAGCTCGCATTTACACGTAAAAGACCTACCGCTTCTAAACCCCCTCAAGATCCTGGCTCCCCTGTCTCCTGAGGGAGATAGGCCTCGAGGAAGTGAAGCGATGTAGTTACTTTGTTGTAGGGGGCACAATAGGCCCAATAGGCTTAAGTACACATAGGTAACACCCTCTATCCCATTAAATAAATAAATTTAAAAAAAAAACATTACAGTTCAACAAAATTCAATAATAATTGCAATATAATAATGTATTTAGAGTTCCTCCTGTCCACATAAATCCTTTATTTCATGAAAAACTATTTTATTTATTTATTATGTAATGCTGTGTTTTATTTATTTCTATTTCTATTTTTTAATTTGAGTTATACTGTACGCTGATTCTCTTTCAGCTATGTAGCTGTTATGGCTACTGCTGACCTGTTTAATGTAATAAAAAAATTGTCAATACACATATTATTATTATATGAGTCTACTATAATGCCATAGACGATAATACCGTGTGTAAGTCATCAACATTGCAATATTTATCTTATGAATGCCGTTATATATTATTAAAGAATTAAATAAATAAATAAATAAATAAATTCAGTTAATACCACCTCAAAGTAATATTATTTACATTCCGAATTTCGGCCCATGTACCTAGGCCTAGGTATAATATTTAACAATAATGTACTATAGTTTTTTTTTTTTTTTTTTTTTTTTTTTTTACCTTCGTGGGGCCTACTCGTTTGAGTTCCTATAAGCGTCGACCTAGAAGGTCTTTTGCTTCCACGTTTGCCGTCTACGCCCATCTTATAACACCAGTCTTTTTGATAAATTCTAGTGTTTTTGTGATGGGATTAGATCGGATGGTTTCCTCTTCAGACCTAGGGTGGCCAAGAGTTTGGTATCGAGTTTTTCCCAGCGCTTCACATTCAAAGAGAATGTGTTCAGCTGTTTCTTCTTCAACTTCACACAGTCTGCATCTACTGTCGTTTTTCACGCCAACCCTATGCATGTGTTTGTTGAAGTATGTACTATAGTTAATTACAATACTTTAATTCTAATTTTTTTTTTCTCAGCTTGAACACACATGTCCTACCTGCTCGAGGTCTTTCAAACAGCGACGATACCTGATGAACCACATCAAAATCCACCAAACAGCTGAAAAGCGTTCCATATGTACGGTCTGCTCGAAAGCCTTCACTTATGACAGTCGCCTTAAAATACATATGAGAATCCATACAGGAGAAAAACCTTACGCATGTGCGATCTGCTCTAAGTCTTTCAGAGTCCCATTCATTTTAGATTCCCACATGAGAATTCATACGGGGGAAAAGCCTTACACCTGTACTATTTGCTCGAGGTCTTTCAGTGTTGGCAGTAATCTAAAAAGGCATATGCGAAACCATATCAGAGGAAACCCTCTCCAACGCACAATCCCTCCGAGGTCTTTTAATCGCAATTGGATTCTAAATACCCTAATGAGAACTCCTATAGGGCAAACAACTGGGGATGACAGCCATGCGTCCGTGTCACAGGCACATCAGTGTTAGAGCCGCTCAGTGGAAGATGACCATGTGTAGCATGGAGTGAACCAAAGACATTTCTACAACAGAATTTCCTTCTTACCCTGAGGTGGGTCCATCATTGCCCAGAAACTCATGCGTTGCTAAATTAATTGTTGTTTAATGTAACTGCAAAGGCTTTCACGGCCGGAGTCGAATGAAGAACCAGTAGAATCCGGGCTGATGGGCCGTGGTCGAAATGAAAGTGAACTTCCAAACGTTTCGTCAACATCTGCGGTTGACAACTTCAGTGGCGCTGCGTAGACTTCGAAGGTTGTATCGCTACCGACCCACCGAGGTACAACATTCGAAGTCTACGCAGCGCCACTGAAGATGTCGACCGCAGATGTTAACGAAACGTTTGGAAGTTCACTTACATTTCGACCACGGCCTATCAGCCCGGATTCTACTGGTTCTTCATTAATTGTTGTTTGCTGGAAATTCAGCATTTCTGATTATGTTTTATGTACTTATGACAAAACCGAGCTTCAGACAATAATATATGCAATCTGTTGAAAATATTTTAAACAGCGGACAAATCTGAGAAAATAATAAAATGAAAAGCCACTCTGGACAAAATGCAGCTGATCTGCTCGAAGTCCTTCATTTACGCAAAAATTCATATGAGAATCTACTCATGAGAAAAACCGTTCGCATGTGCTATCTAAATAATTATAATAAATACATTTAATAAACAGCGTTTAATATGCCACCAACAGATTAATTGGATCTACATAAAAAGCTAAGACCTATAAATTTACTTTTTTACAACCTGAGTAAATTCATGTCTACAAAAAACATGGTACCTGTTTATTATGCTTTTTATCAATCTATATTGCAATATTTGCCTTTATTGGCTTTGTGGCACCAGTTATTAGAAAAATGTGTAATGTTTTTTGGTAAAATACACGTATTATTATTATATGGAATCTGTTTTTGGGGTGGAGCTGGAGTTACAAAAACTAAAAGAATTGCTACTTGCCAAAAATTTGCCATGAGGATGCTCAATAAAACAGGGTACAATGTTAGTAAGAGGATAATTTTTAAAAAGTTAGAAATTTTGTCATTTGAACTATTGTACAAAAATTTTTTACTAACAATAGTTGCTGTAAGTAACTTGATTAACTTTCAAGGTGACAGAATTTCTGCTAATAGCATAAGCACTAGGCAAACAGGACGTGGTTTCCTAACGGTTCCTAATTACAAATTAACACACAACAGGAATTCTGTCAACTACAGAGGTTTGAGTTACTACAATGAAATGATCAGGGCGGGATACCATGAAAATATTACCTCGTCTATCATTAATAACTATATTTTGAGTCTACTCACAGGTACAGATTAAAAACTAACTAGTAAATATAATACAGTAAATTGTGCAGTGATCCCAACGCGCCTTTTTGGCACCGGTTTTTAGAAGAATTTGTAATGTTTTTTTGATAAATACACGCATTATTATTATTACAGCGAAGGCATATACATTTTCAGCATCACAATGCGTAACTTAACCATTCATTTAAGGAATTTGTTCCATAAGTTTTAATCTCATTACATTTCTTTTCCTTTTAATTTAGCAAAACTAAAAAGCCAATTTTTTCTTTCTTTCTTTAAGGAATTCTTCCCAATATTAAGCAGTAAAGCATTCGAGATATTTTTTAAATAGTTGTAGTAATAAGACTAGTTTTGATTGAAGGCCAACGAGAGTCGAGAATGGTCATTGTAACTGTGTGAATGTTTGCATAATCGGTAAATCACAGGAAGTCAATATATGGGCAAAAACTCTAGGTAGACAGTCATATTGTAATAAATGGCAACTTCATTATCTGAAATTACGCCTATTTTTATCATTTAATATTTTTTATTTATAAAATAGAGGATAGAATAAATGTAAGAAAAGTAATAATAATAATGTAAGGCCTCTACTTCCGTTAGAGTGTTAAATTAAGCTGTGTAATTCTAGGCAATTCGGGTATAGCCATAAAAATGCAGGCTTCTATAAGTAAAAATGGAGTCGAGAGCACTACTTTGTTTACGCAATTGGATGATAGTTTCGCAATAATTTTAAGGAAGATATAACCATATAAAATTAGACAGCATAAAGCTCGCTATAATGAGAAAAACGCAAAGTTACAGTTACAGTACGGTAATATTATATATACGGTATTAGATATATTTATACATATAAGCAACTAGATATTATGTGTTTGAACTTTGACAGTTCAGAAAGTAAGAATGCCTTAAAGCAATAACGTGTTCGGCTTCTAATATTTTAAATGAGTGATAGTCGGCTCTACTTTGAATAGAGAGACAATTATGTATGATACAAGTATGTAGGCTATGACAATGAATATTACATCCGTGAATTTCTATGGATGACTATGTTGAACAACAACGGCCACAGTCAGAGTTTTTCTCCCAAATAAATTTGTGCATAAAGAATTAACCTGGAGCCTGCGCGGGGCCGCGTTGTCATCTTGGCCCAGTGGCGTAGCCAGATTTTTTTTTTGGGGGGGTCCAGTTCTGATGCAATATGAATACATAAAGTTTGCCCGTTTACTATAGGTTTTCAAATGGGGTGGTGGTTCATTTGGCGCCCCCCCCCCCGTATATTCGTAAAATAGTAGAAAAACAGGAAAACCGTTCTCATGGACGTGCGCATCTTATAATTAGGGGCATGATCTTAATTTCCCCACCCGAGGGGTTGGGGGCTGAACGGGGGCCCGGGGGTCCCCCCGGGGAAGGTTTTTGAAAAAAAAAAAATAGGCATGAAATTGTGGAGTTTTACACATTTTGATGTATATACGTCTTGTAACCTATTCTAATAATGTTTAGGTTTTCAGCCGAAGAATAGTATAGACCTAATGCAAGAAAGGGGGGCCCGGTGGTCTCTCCCGGGGGAATTGTCTTAAAAAAGAATAGGCCCAAAATAGTGGAATTTACGCACTTTGAAAGCAGTTATGCTCATATTTTACATATGAAGAATATTGCAGCTGACAAGGGGGGCCCGGGGGCTACAGTTAGGAATGTTTTTTAAAAGATAGGCCTGAAATAGTTCGTCGGCAAAAAAAATTTGATTTAGCAGACGATAACATTATTAACAACACTGGAAACAGGGGAACCGGGGTCTCCCCGGAGAATTTTTTTGAATAAATATCTGAAGAATGTTCTGTTTTGCTAAATTTGTTTGTTAGCACTGTTAATATGGAGCGCACCAGGTAGAATAGTTATTTCAACAATGTCTTGAAACTTTGTAAAATTAACATTGTCGGTCAGTTGTTACAGAAACAATGTTTTTCTAACAAATTTTTGTCTTCTTAAGTTAACAGCTCAACATAGTGCGCTCCATAATAACAGTGTAAAATTGTTCAGAGAAATAAGAATTTTTCTCAGTGTATTTTTGATGTGGACGTTAGGTGCGGTTTTCTGGTGACAGTAATTTCTCCTAACATTTCAACCGAATCAAATTTAGTTTTTTTACCTTGGCGGTGGCATTAGTAAAGCAAAGTAAATTCGTGTCGGGGTGGTACTACCCGTGGTACAGGAGTTTTCAGGTTGCATCAACAGCCTCCTGTTTAACCTATCGACAGTCAGGGAAGACTGCCGGGACCGCCGGCTTTACATGCCCTCCGAAGCATGGTAGTCAGAAGATAAATAATTGTAACACTAGAAAATTTTGGCATTCGGGTGGGACTCGAACCAGTCACCTTCTGGATGATAGTCCGAGTCGTTACCTCTACGCCATTCTGACTACTGACGGTGGCATTGAGCACCGTCTGCAGTAGACATATCGTCAGCTGATTAGTCAGCTTAGTCTTCACGATAAGGCCTCCAAGTTTCTGCTTATACACTGTCCCTACTTCAGACGCAGATATCAGCATTTAATATTTTGTCAGGAAAATATTCCGTGCCTATACTAATTAATAATAAATTGGAAAGCAATAATCATCCGATACTTCATCCTAAACTGCATATTGTAGTAGCAATCAAATCCTACCGGGCTTAAGGGTGATACTACACATTTTGAGAGAAGCCTGTGTTGTTACAGGTACCTGGCAAGAAATCAAGAAGTCTACTTCAAGAATCAGATTTAGGCGGTGTCGTTATGTCCCAATTTTGGGCCTTTTGGGCCCAATTAGCATGTATTTTGTGTATATTGTTGTACCGTTATGAAGCGGTTCTTTCGACCAATTGATTGGCATATGGTATAATATAGTCGCATCAGCTTTACAGCCATAATTGTTAAACAAAATAAATAGTAGTAAGTCAACGTTGTAGCATTTACATTGAAGAAAAGTGTTTCCAGATAAAGCAATGAGGTACAGTACATGCTGAGAAAAATAACCAGTTGTTCAGATTCGCATTAACTGGGAATGACTGCAAACTGCAAAGGGGGTGTACTTTTATGCATTTTAAATTTGCAGTAATTCGCCTTTCCCTCGATTTCACATGGGAAATGTAATGGGAATGATTTTAAAATATACTTGTAATGGAAATAATTTAAGAGTACGGTATTGAAGTAAAAGTACAACTTGTACCCGTCACTGGACATACTATAGAAACTGAGGGGTAGGCAAGAGTGCCAGGGGACAAGGAACCCGAAATTTTGGAAAATAATGAGGTTTGACATTGTATTTTATAAAATTTTACAGAAATACAAAATGTAGGTAAATATACACTAGAACCAGCCAAATAAAGGCAATTATTATATTCCTGTTCTAAACCATGCAATCGTCCCATCGATCAATTTCGTGCTTTGGGAAAGGATAAGTCAAGGCAACAAAAATTAAACCCTAGGACAATTATTTACCATAAGCTATCTAGCTACCAATCAATACTACTACTATATAATTATTCTTGAATAGGAAAGAACGTACGGGTTCTCTCATTCCGGTTCTTTTATATATGATTATTCTTAGTTTTCGCTAATCTCATGATGGTGATACCACGGAAACAGCTGTCACTTTTAATTCACTGTCCTGTATCATAAGCTATAAGGCCTATCTTAAGTTTGGAGCGATTTGAATCAAATCATGCACACAAAATTTAATAAGAAATAGGTGCTCATTAAAGTCTAAAGTAAAGGACTAAAGCACATAATGCCACTATTTTCAATAAGTCTTACTGGATTTGAATAATACTAATAACCAAATATTATGCGTTTTAATTGCTGATAACAACATCAATATGGCCAATTTGCCTTTTACAACCAATGCCACAATGCTACTGTAATTATTAATAAGCAGATATTGCATAGGCGCCCATTCCATTGACCGGCTAGAGCTATTTCCAAAAACGGTGACGTGGTTGCAGACATTCAAGACTTAGGTGGCGTTTCCACCGACCTCGCATTGCAGAATTGACGGAAATGTTTATTTTCCTCTATGCCATAGTTAAAATTGATCAATGATCATACAGTAAAATCACAAACAAACAAACTAAAATTAAAAAAATGGCGTCATGGGATATGTTAAGTACAAACATTTTAATAGATTTCTATAAAAAGAAAAGTTCTAATTTCCGTCAATGTCATTTGCATTCTGCAATGCGAGATCGGTGGAAACGTAACCTAAGTCTTGAATGTCTGCTACCACGTCACTGTTTTTGGAAATAGCCCTAGCCGGTCAATGGAATGGGCGCCATAAGAGTTGCTATATTAAGTCCATAAAAGTCTAATAGTAGACCTCGTTATTTCATGCAACGACCTTAATATAACCAAGATATTGTTTTTTACAACCAATTTGAAAATGTCACAGTGTTACTGCAGTGATAATTTTTAATGAACTGGGTTCTAAAACAGCACACTCTCTTGAAAGTTATGTTGACTTGAACTTGAAAGGACGTGAAATAATCTAAGATGTTCCAATTGTGCTTGGTATTCCTTCGTCGTTACAATCTATGGCCAAACAGTGGCGTAAAAGGATGGGGGTGGTCCGGGTCCCGCTGACCCCCCCCCCCCCCCCCGTCATTGGTTACGTCTCTCTATTCAAAGTAGAACCGACTGCCACTCATGTAAAATATTAGAAGCCCAACAGGTTATTGCTTTAATTACAACAGACATCCGTAATTCCAAACATTCGGGTGAACAAATTCTGCGTTATATTGAACAATCTCTTCTTTACAGGCTTCTACACGCGGCAGAATGATTTCGGCGTATTCGGAGATATACTTCAGAGGCAAATGGGTTTCAACAACTTTGGCAACTTTGGGGATTTCTTCAAGAGACAGACTGATTTAGGCGATTTCTTAATGAGGCGAAAGGGAAGTATCTTAACACTTTGAAAACTTCCACAAAGAGGCAGAAAAAAAAAACAGGAAATGGGTTTTTCGTGACTAATGAGAGTATTCTAAGATTCATATTGAAGGACACTTTAAAATAAATGTACCCTGTAATTGTTTTACTATTTTATTAATATTACACTTAGCAAACTTTATAAATGGTTATGTATGGAATTACGACCTCACCCAATATTAAAAAGGGTTATCTATTGGCGTAGCATAATGGCAATGGGGTAAGTACTATTGAACAAAGGGTCGGTTGGGCTTACATTACCTGCTGTGTTAATAGTCATTAGAGGCATGGACCTCATAGTCATCGAACAATCAGGGTGGAGCCCATAGTAAGGGGAAGGGAGTGGGTGCTACTCCCATCCAGTGCCGGGTTTGGCCTGGTGGGGGCCCTGGGGCCGGAATCGTGTGGGGGCCCTTTCTCGGTCTGAAGAGTCTTATACCCTTAAGAGGACATGCTACGTATAAAATGAGCACCCCATAATTTGTTATTTTTATTGACGTTTTATTTTTTATTTAATTAACAGAGCAAGTCATTAAAAATTTGGCGCATGGATATTGTAGAAGACTGCTTCATGCATCATGTAATAGGAAATATTAAATTTTTGGTGCCTTATTTCTTTCATAAATACCAGAACGGACTAAAATTATGCGTATTCTGGGATTTTTGGAAGAACTACAAAACCGAAAAGTAAAAATACTCGATTATATGATGCACAAGGTAGTCTTCTACAACTTCCATGAGCAAAATCTTTAATGACTTGCTTTGTTAATTAAATAAAAAATAAAAAGTCCATAAAAACAACAAATTTTGGGGTGCTCATTTTCTACGTAGCATGTCCTCTTAAACGAATATTCCACTATCAATTTATCATAAAATGGAGACAGAGGAATCAGGATGCCAGGCAAGCCCGTAGCCAGGATTATTTTTCGGAGGTGGCTGTGGCTATTGTAATCCTATCTAGTGTACATTTTTTTCTTGACAATTCATTTGTATCTAGTGTATTCTTTAGCTAGGTTATGGTGTTACTCGCATATGAGTATATGATAGCATGGGCACATCAAACGTCAATTTATTGGCCGATTTAGCTGCGGTGCGAACACAGGCTTATATTTTGCGGACATGCTGACTAAATCGTAATGTTAACATTGCGACGGTTGAGAATGTATAGGAATAATATTGCATGTAACCCAAACAGGGGGGGCCCGGGGGTCTCCCCCGGGGAAAATTTGAAAATATAAGTGCAAAATAGTTATAAGCATTTAACAGCAGTAAAGTATAGATTTGATAAAGCTTACAAAGGAATGTTTATTCATAAAAATAATATATCATTTAGCCCAAAGAGGGGGGCCGGGAGTCACCCCCGGGGGAAAAATTTAAAAATGTAAGTGAAAAACATTATAGTTTTATATCAAGAAAGCTTACAAAGGAATTTATATTCATATAGCTGCCGGAGGAAATTTTTTGAAAAAATACTAAAATAAGCCTAAAATAGTGCAGTTTTACGGTTTTAACAGCAATAAAGTTTATACAATTTACTTAGGAAGACATATTCATGTTACCGTACTAGATTTATTTAATTCTCAACTTTCAACGATCCAGTGACAGCATAAACTGGTCAATAATGGGAAGATATGTTTGCCTTACTGGTTTGTTTTGGTATTCTAATCTATATCTACTGTAAATTTTGTATTTTGTGGAGGCCCCTTTTTTGTGGGGGCCCTGGGGCCATGGCCCCGCTGGCCCCATAGCCAATCCCGGCACTGCTCCCATCATCAGGCTCAGTCCTAAGAAGGTTAAAGGTTTCAGGCCGACTGACTCATTGCTCTTGTATCCTATACTCCAAATTATTGAGTAAATCCAATGCCCTTTAGGATTCGAACTACCGCCCTCTCGATTAAAATGCAAGCTCTCTAACCATTCGACCGTGGCCTTGCCAGAGTATACTAGTTACAATTATTATTTTATACTATTATGTCAGGTGCTCCAGGCCCCTGCTGCCTGTGGGCACCGTATATTACGGTTTAGTTGTTGGCACATTCTGTATCTATCTCATATATTGTAACACCCTGTATAGCTGTCAATGAATGGCATTCTATCGTCTGTGCTAGAAGAGTGCTGAATTAGCAGTACAGTCCGTGATAGCCTGTTCATGTGGCGTAGCCAGGCGACGTTATAAATATGAGTAGCGACAGAAAGTGCGGAGCTTTCAGAGGTCTTAGCTCTCAGAGGCTCTTGCAGGGACGGTTTCAGAAAAAGTTTTCGGGGGGCGAAAAATATCGCGTTTCCCTTACTTGAGTAATAATTTTTCTTAATTTCCTTCAAAAGTCCATTCTATATATCTTGTATAATGCTATTTCTCTCGGGGGGGGGGGGGGGGGGGGGCGACCGTCCCTGGGCTCTTGGACGTGAGACCCGACCGACCCTGCAGAACTTGACTGTCGTTCGTTCTTTGTACAAGTGCTCGAGTGTGCTCGGTGAGTGCCTTAATATTTGTATTGCATACATAATGTAAATCTAAAAACTGCATTTACTACAACAGCCCTCGTCCTTGCGAAGGTTAGGTGTGCTCACCCCCCACGCTGGACTGCTGGTTCCCGGGGTCAAAAAGTATGCACATTTTATAGTCAAATTCTCAAATATATGAGCCAGCAGCCTAGAAAAACTACACCTAACAGTTGGTGGCAACGGTGGCCCCAACTTAATAGTTGGTGGCTGCAATTTAATTAACCCCGTCCCTTTATTTATTTTTTCAAATGTATTATGAGAACTTTGTTATAATGGATTTATATTAATTAATTAATTAATTAAAAATGAGATTACGATATCTTGTTTAATATATTTTTACTTTAATACCGCGGGATGGGCGCTGTTTTGTAGTTTATGTTTTGTTAAATAATTAGGCTAATTAATAATTTAAGAAGGGATATCTATGGACTATCGTATATTTGACGAGTTCTCCAGTAATATCATTATTATTATTATTATTATTTATATTATTATTTTTTTTAAATAACGTCCAATGTGGCAGGTTTAAAACCCGCCGCCTACGTTTAGTCGTTCCGGGAGGACGAGCGCTGAAACTATATGATCTGCTAGCAACATAAGCCGCAGCAGTAGATGCCATAGAGGAGAAGCCAGTAAAAATATTTGATTTCCAATTTATACGTAGTATAAGGAAAGCTTTGTGATGGTCGAAATCTTCGATTCCGAGATTTCAACGGATTTACACGTTTTGAGGTCCCAGGAACCCAAAAAAATGTTTTTTACGAAATGTCTGTCTGTCGCTCTGTCTGTCTGTGTGTCTGTATGTCTGTCTGTGCGTTGATTTCCGGGCAAACTACTCAGTTGATTTATATGAAATTTGGCGTGTAGGTTCAGAAAAATCATACCTCGAGTCCATTTTTTAATTTTGGGCTAGCTTAATTTGGGGGGGTTTTATTCTCAAAAAACTCAAAAAAAATGTCTAAAAAAATTATTTCTCAAAAACGGCTCCAACGATTTCTTTTAAATTCACATATATTGTTGTCGTTATTAATGTTAACAAAATGCGGGGGGTCGCTTGCCCCTTGTTAGTTGGCTTCTGGGGGTAAAAAAATAAAAATAACTCAATTTTCATAAAAAAAATAATTTTTCTGCGGAACCTTTCTATCGATGAGTTCTACCTTCAGGTATGTTTTACGTGTTCAGTAGGAATAATAGGATAACAAAAACGGGCAGGTTACATTCCCAAAAAAATATTTGCTTCTGTGCAAAAAATTATTTTTTGAGAAATCATGGAAAATTCACGCTCCAATACATTACGTGACATGTGCCATTGTTACTACTATTACATTGTATTGGTCTGTTCGTTCCAGAATATGGAATTGAGTTTTAAGGGGTTTTTAATATACATTGCGGTGAACCTTCCCCCCCCCCCCCCGAGGGATCTGAAATTTAACCATAGGGAAATTATTTCCTATGAAATTACGCATGTCAATATCTACTAATTTATAAATTGGAAAGCATGTTCGAGTAAACTCGGACCCGTTCTTTTAATTTGCTTTGCGGTGAAGCACTGAAGCATATATATGCTGATTAATTCTGATATACAGTAGGTAATTAATTTGATTATGATATTATAATAAGTTGAAGCTGTAACAACAGGGGCACCAAACAGGTTGCTTTCCCCAACAATGTTTTCTTTTAATGAGAAAATAATTATGTTTTACTTTTTTTTTCAATACACCAAACCCCAACATGCATTTATACTAATAAAATCTTAGTTAACGAAATCCAAAGACACGTCAGGGTCTAGTTCGGCTAACTTCCTGTTGATATGATTTTGTAGAATCATATGAAGAACGGAAATATCATTGCAACGTAGCACAAGAGGCAAGAGTTACTATATTAATGAGTCTTACTGCTTGTGGAATCCTAAGATGGATGCAATATAAGATTGTTTACAGCACTATAGTGTACTAATCTTAGAGTAATCGCAAGCTTCACGCTTTGAACTAGCCACCTGCATACCTATAGAATTGTTGACTTGTTACCCTTCAGAATGTTGAAGGGCAATTCTATATCACAGTGGTTTCAAATGCGTGCACGAGGTGTGGTAGAGAAGTTCACACTCATCACAGCTTAGCCTAGAAGGGGGCCGCAGAAAAGATTAGCCTTGGAGGGTGTTTTAGTATGTTATTTATGAACATACGTAATTCGTAATTCCACCGAGGTTCATCTTTTCAATAGGTTTTTATGCCCTCCGAAGATTCGTATCTGTACTTGGCTAAGTCGTTTGTTTCATTGCGGCAATGGTAAGCTTGTCTCAGCTTGTCCATTATTGCTTAGAGCCGGTGTAGGTTGACATGGAGGACATACAGTTTGCCAATGGCAACAATACAATATCCGAAATCCATGGGCTCGTTGGCATTGGACAGGGGGTACAAAGGCCCACTAAATGTAGGCCTGGGTCCTTAAAAATCCGCTGATAAACAATTTAAGACAAATAATAAAATATTTACACACATTTACGTTTAAATTTTCATTTGCCATTGATTTTGCGAACCCCAGGGTTCGCTAAATTTCGCTGCCTGCTAAATAATTTTCCATCGATACAATTTGCAATCGAGAATGTGATATATTTAACACGGCATGCAGGATAGTGAATGCATAATTTATTGTAACTCTCTTTATGCTAAGGTCTAAGGAATAAATAATCGTATGCATGATACTGTACATTGAAGATCTAAGAGTGTATACTCATCACGAATAATTAGAAGTTCCGGTTTAATTTATTAAGTGTATTCCCAATCATTTTTAAGAAAATTAATGTTGTTATTAAATTGCAAACGATTCCCCCAAAGCTCCATCAGCTATGACGCGCAAGGGGCGTCACCGTCGACCAAACTTTTGCGCTGGAAATAATTTGAAAATTTATTCATTGTTCATTTGCTATGTGGGCCATTAGTTTTACGGGAGAATATAGAAAATATTCCCTTACGAGGCAGTTGGGTTTCGCTCTATATTTCTGCCCAACTTACATGCCTGAACATTGACTCAGCAAGTGTAAACTGCATTGTTATACTGTTGTTATACTGTTGCTTCACTATTCATTTCATTCAGCTTAACCCTTGGATTGATGGTTTATGTTCCGTGCGACCTCCAATTAGGGTATGTATAATAGAAATTGTAAATGGTACTATTTGGGGGGGGGGGGGGGGGCAGCAGGGAGGACATTTTCTGGTTATGCTAAGAAAAGCTTGTAAAGCAGGTAGTACAGTGTTCCGCCGAGACCGAGGCCAAAACCGAGACCTCTGGGTTTCATATCGGTTCCCAAAGTAGTAAGACATATCGACAAAAAATTTTCCTCTTTCCCTTTCCTTTGCCCAGCAACTCATGCGTTGCTAAATTAATTGTTGCTTGCTGGAAACTCAGCATTTCTGATTATGTTTTATGTACTTGTGACAAAAGCAAGCATTGATCCAGACAATATAGTTTATCCACACCTCTTCTTACCGTTTCTGATTATGCATTAGTCTAAATTAGCTACTAATGACTATTAACAGAACGGATTGGAAGATTTGAAAGATCTTGGAATGGAAAATATGTGACGATAAATTTTGTGCTGGAGGCCTAGCCTTAGCTTTAACATTACCAATTATTTTAATTGTTTTAAACTAATTTGAGTCAGAGTGGGCTTATTTACCCTATACTGCATATTTTAACCAGAAATTTATGTAATTTGTCCATAATTTTTAGTCCCATTTGATTACATACATTTGTACAGGTATCGTCAGCCGGCCGCCTTACCAAGTTGAATCCAGCGGACCAGAGCAGGTTCAAAGCTGCAGATAAATTGGTCGTGTGCACAGTGCCGGTAGGGAAACATGGTAGGACTTGTCCTGGTCACCTCCGAACTAATCGTGTGACTTCACTGTGTTTCCCAAGTGGTTCGGATTTCACTATAATCAGGAGGTCCACTGGAGTCCTATGGGCCCACACCGTGGCCTGGGACTGTGTCAAACCATACTACTACAGGTATCGTCAAACTACAGTGGATACGGTATAAAATTGTAATTTTAAACTTGATGTTATGGTATTTTCAAGACTCATCAACATTGTTCTCTTTGAGTCTTTCCACCTTGACGGCCACAACGTTATTATTGTAGGCGGGTTTCTGGTTCAGGCGCGTTCAGGAAATGGGTTCGGAGCTGAGTAAGTGGCACTAATGGGGAGGAAGAAGAAGAAGAAGGGTTTCTGGTTCCTAATATCTTTTTGAAAATTCGGGAGTGGTAGCCTTTAGTCAGTGCCAGTTTCGTCTGACTATTAAAAACTCTTTCAGAGCATCAGCTATGTGCAAGCAGCCGCGATTAGGTCTAGACAAGTACTACTAAATAGCAAGGTTATGGGAATTTAGGTACCGGTTGAATAATTTTAAAGATAAGGACTGAAGAGGTCAATTGCTGGGTACATTCATTTAATGTGTTTGCATGCGATTAACCTTATTATTACTTTTTTAATAATAATAATAATAATAATAATAATAATAATAATAATAATAATAGTTTATATGTGAGCCATCAACAGATCAGGTCCACAACGATGACACTTACATGGTACAGTACACGCAACCAAAAAATACACAGAAAGGCTTTTAAAAAAAACAAAATAAGTAATTGTCTAAGAACTAAAAAGTTCTACATACCTATAAATCAACAATTCACCCTACGGCACAGGCCTGCTTATAATGCCCGAGATAGCTGTCCTGAAGGATGGAAGGCTCAGTGCAAATGGATCAGGAACATTGAGTTTGTTTATAACCCCGATGATCCTGACAAGCGGTGACTTACAAGTAGAGTTGGAGAGTTTTAACAAAAAATAATTTTAATATTTTTGTATCTTGCACCCCTCTACCTATAGACGTTCCAATTAGGATACAATAAAGGAAACGTATTAATGAGTACAAGAGGTACTATAGCAAGTTGCAAAACTATAGAATTACACAGACTCATAAGTCATAAGTAGGTATAGACTGGCCAATACGGTATACATAATATGGAAATATACAAAGTTACCACCATTTAAGTCAAGACATGTGGAGTAGTGGTACGGACTCTGACTTTCACCCGAAAGGGCCGCGGAGGGCATGTAAAGCAGGCGGTCCCGGGCTTTCCTAGTTGAGTGTAAGAGAGGGCTTTATAGCCCTAAATCCGCTATGTTGGCTTAGTAATAGAACAAAAAGTCCTTGTTTATTTACTAGTGATTTAACGTAATAAATTAGAGTGGATACAGTAATATACCTACACAGCAAAAGGGATAAGATAATAACCATCGTGCCCATTTACATTCGGATATATACGTCTTCTATGAAACAGGAACTGTTTTTCTTACCGAACCCCCTAATCAATGGAGAACCACAATTAATGTGCATGTAGGCTAAGGGAATCTCGATCCTAATAGGAAATCTAGTGACACTAAAGACTTCTTACAAAGTAGCCACCAGTACATCATTATATAATAAAGAAAACATGATCCAAGTACAATGCATCAAGACCGTAGGCAAGGCAAGGGGCTTACTGTCAGGACAACACAGTCCCCATAGCCCCCCCCCCCCCACCGAAATAAATAAATATATTACTGGCATTACAGTAAGCTAATTAGTTATGAGTGAAAGATGTCATAATTGCGTAAAGAAAACACTACAAAGGAGTTGACGGGGTGGAGAATTTCTAGCTTAAGTCAACATAGTCTGAGAAAGATGACTTGTGCCTGATCTTAACCATCACAGGAGTGTTAGCTTCACCCCACAGGGCTTGAAGGTTTTTACACCATAAAGACTCGGTGCTGAAGACAGGAACAAGGACTTTACCTCACAGGGCTTGAAGGTTTTTACACCATCTTCCAAAGACTCGGTCCTGAAGACAGGAACAAGGACTTCACCCCACAGGGCTTGAAGGTTTTTATTCCATTTTCCAAAGACTCGGTGCTGAAGACAGGAACAAGGACGTGACGAAAACACCGGCCATGTTAAACACAAACACCCGTGGTCTTACTTGAAGAGGTCACTAAGAGGTCTAAGCTTACACCAAAAGTAGACTCAATGCAAAGAAGACACGATTTAAACTAGGCTAGTAGGACAGAATTGATCCAATATAGGCCTCATAGGCAGACCTCACTCCACCAACCCTGTGAAATTATTCAGTAGCCTATAATATGGAAAACCACAATATATTAACCAAGAAAGGTAGTTAGTGGATATTTTAAATAATAAGAAATGGGAAAATAGAGTCGTATGTCGCATACTTAACAGGCTCCAACATTGTTGAGTGAATACAGCTACAGGCGTCTTGTAAAATTCATAAAAGTAGAAAATAGCTCCAGGACAAGCCTAGGGGCACTGTAAATTAAATAAATATACAGTAGGAATTTGGCTGTGGAAAACTGTTAATAAAAAAAAAAAAACGTTAATAGGGTTAACCTCTTCGCGGATTAATGCCGATTCATGTAGCAGGTAGGCTGTACGACGCCCCTATAAGGAATAAAATATAGTATGCAAGTTACCGTACATGAATGATCTATGTATACTAACCACGAATGAGTAGAAGTGGCGGTTTAATTTATTAAGTATTTAATAATTTATAAGACAATTAATTTTGTTGTTAACTTGAAAAAGATAGTCGGAGGAGGTCCTTCGCAAGCTTCAATAGTATATGACTCCCGTTGGCGCCAGGGGCAAAACTTTGCGGTGGAAACAATTTGAAAAGTTGTGATGTTCCTTTTACTATGTGAGCCATTTTCCAATTGAAGCCTCCAGACAGTAAATTAGTTCAATGGGAGCCGCTAAACGGAAATATACACGATAGAAAATATTTCCGCAACACAAGATCAGTCGACAGGTAGTTGGGTCGGCCTTGCTTTATATTTCCGCCATCTTACAGGTCTGAACATAAACTGTGCATTTGTAAACTACAACTTTATATTATACCGTTTTTCTCCTCCACTATTCATTTTGTTCTTGACAGTTGACGCTTCGTTTGATGGTTTAAATTCCATGTGAAATCTATTAATAAGGTATGTAAAATCGCAATGAAATCAAGTGGTGCCATGGCTCACCATGTAATCCAGATTGGCGTATAAATAATTACATTACTCGTGACTTCGTGGTATTTCAATATTTCATTTTAATGAACAAAAAATAACAAAAACTTAAGAGTTTTAGAAAAACTTGTAATAACAACCCGAATTAGTAAAACCCAAATATCCGTTAAGAAATTAACTTTGTCTAAGAAACCCACTTGTGTTAGTTTAAAATCCTCAGCGCTTTCGGCAAGAACTGCCATCTACAGAGGGAAACCCACTAGCACAGTTACACCTTATCTGTGATTTGAGACTTGCTCAACTCGAGCAACTTGCATCTTCTCCTCTACAGGATCCTTCCTGATGTGAGATGGAAGTGGTTTTTAGAGGGTCGGCTGGGCGGCCTACTCGAGGTTGAACGCTCAGGTAAACCCTCACTACCTGGATGCTATCCTGATTCACTCATGCAGGAGCATGGCAGTGATGAAAGGAGGCAAGTAAAGGCACAGGTGCTTGGATTGCAAGTTTTCCACTCCCGCAGAAACAAAAAAATAAAAAAACAAAAAATAAAAGCTATTCAAAATGCCATGTCACTTACGTAAAACAAGTTCTTACTCCAGGGAGAACAATAGGAACTAGTGTTATTGATAATATGTTTTAATGATTTTTACAGTAGCTAAGTATGGGGACTGCATTCAAATTTCAGACAGCTACCTACATACTGGGTCCACAGCGCAATGCACTGATACCTTAGCTTACGGAGAAGCTGATAGTTTTCTAAATGTGCATCACTTACTCTCAGACCACAGTATATAAAAATGCTTTTACATAAGCTAAATATACAACACTAGAAACTAGTTAAAAGCAAGAAACGCCGAACGCGACGCAGCTGTATTTTGTCAACTGTCATTGTTTTTAGTTTTTCCTAATTTTTGACATTTATGTTTTTTTTAAATTAAAAAGAACCGGTCCGAGTTTACTCGAACATGCTTTCCAATTTATCAAAATTAGTAGATAGAGAAAGATAGAGAAAATGAGTAATTTCATGGTAAACAATTTTCCTATGGTTAAATTTCCGATATCTCGGGGGGGGGGGGGGGGGGGGGGTTGTCCACCTGACGTCACTGGAGGTGAGGTAAATTCTAGATAGGTCAGACACATTACCACACAGCAATACTGGCAAGGCAAGCAATGCATTTGAGCGTGAATTTTCAATCATTTTTTCAAAAAAACATTTTTTTTCACAAAACCAAATGCTTTTCTGGGAAAGCAACCTGTCCGGTTTCGTTACTCAATTTAACACCTAAAACATGCCTGAAGGTAGAAATCATCGATAGAAAGGTTTCGCAGAAAAATTATTTTTTAGTCATTTTTCATTATAATTTAGTTATTTTTATTTTTTACCCCAAGAAGCAACCTATCAAGGGGCAAGCGACCCCCCGCATTTTATCAACATTAATAACAACTACAATATATGTGAATTTAAAAGAGATCGTTGGAGCCGTTTTTGAGAAATAATTATTTTAGACGTTTTTTTGAGTTTTTTGAGAATAAACCCCCCCCCCCCCCCAAATTAAGTTAGCCCCAAATAAAAAAAATGGTCCCGAGGTATGATTTTTGTGAACCTACATGCCGAATTTCATCAAAATCGACCGTGTAGTGTGCCCGGAAATCGACGCACAGACAGACAGACAGACATTTCGTAAAAACCACTTTTTTGGGTTCCTGGGACTTTAAAAAACGTGTAAATCCGTTGAAATCTCGGAATCAAAAATTGTGACCGTCACAAAGCTTTCCTTATACTACGTATAAATTGGAAAGCAATAAGTTCGAACACTAAAAGAAGCATTGTGTGTGGGCATTGATGCCTTTGTATGCTCAGATTACCGAACTTATATTCCTTATGCTTTTTTTATAAATTGTTTTAAGGGCGACTGCAAGCTAGGGCTTGCCTATATGCCCACCGAGTTTATTGGCTGTATAATATAGACTGAGATTCAGTCTATCAGTCTATATAATTATTATTAAAAAAAAAAGAGACGAAGCAGTAGAATCGGGGATGATAGGCCGCGGTCGTTCTGAAAGCGTACTTCCAAACGTTTCGTCAACATCTGCGGTCGATCTTCAGTGGAACTGCGTAGACTTCTAAGATTGCATCTCCGAGGCTCAGCAGGAACTGTTCCACTGAAGATATACGGTTTCAGAACGACCACGACATGTCATCCCTAGGGCCATAGGCGGATACAGGGGGGGGGGGCAGGGGGTGGGGTAGCTTCCCCCCAAATTGGGTAAATCTATTTTTATTATAAGTTAATTTATTACGCTCTGATTTAATCGAAACTAAACATGTTTTTCCTATTTTGACCAACAACAACCCCCCCCCCCCATGGGCTATATCCGTCCCTGCCTAGGACCGGGCGCGTTAACACTGTGCCGGCCGCAGTGTCCAATGTACTCTTTTTTGATTTTCAAAACTCTGTTACATGAGCTGCTATTCACTTATCGGTTTGGCATTTCATGACTTTTCCTAACTATGTGCATATTTTAAACCCATGAAAAAAAAATTGCATTTAGTCAGCAGTTTCTCTGGAAACCGTATTGGCATACGTTGCCGGCCGCAGTGTCCATTGGACACTTATGGGAGAATGCATTGCGTCATTGCTAGATCAACAGTCAGTTCGGGGGGATTGTTTAGTTTCAGGTAGTGTTTCACTGTATACAACGTGTAAAGAATGGCATATCTTTTACTTCCTTATTGCCATTGACCTCAACATAGCTTACGGATCCACATTTTTTTTCCAAATCAGCACAAGTCATTTACTTGTTACTTCATTACATGCCTCTTGACCTCTTAGCAGAGTCAAACTGCAGTGTAATATTCGATGACGCAGATAATACGAGGTCTAAATTGGCACAATATAAAAAATCGAGGCGAGTGCGTTGTACGATCTTTGGCAGCAGACATTGAAAATAGTGAAAGAAACGTCACCCGTGACAATTTTTTTATTAGGCTACCAATAGTTTATTACCTGGTGGTTTCCACAAAATTGAAAATGAATTGGGAAGGAAAAGTGGGAAAAGGCGTAAGTTCTTAATCATGGATGGATACAGGGGGGGGGGGGGCAAAAATTTAGTAATCTATTGTAAGTTAATTTAAATTACGCTCTGATTTAATCGATACTACACAATATGTTTTTCCTATTTGGAACCCACAACTACCCCCTCCCCCCACCGAATGGGCTGATCCTTCCCTGTTCTTAATACAGCTGGGAAAAGAACCGCTCGGAACAGGATGGTGAAAAGACAATGCGAAATCCCATAAGAGTCCAATGGACACTGCGGCCGTTAACGTATGTCAGATGCTCCGGCCGGCACAGTGTTAAGTAGGTAAGTCTTGTCCCTCGTCGTGACACAGGACGAGAGCGAGGATGAGAACTTGGCCACGAGGAAATGAAACAGCTAGGTCTTATGAAGTAACATTTTACAGTAAGTTATGTGTCCTGGACTTGTTAAAGAAAGTCTAATTTAATAAATTGCATCGTTTTAGAAGAACTATAATAATGAGTGAAGATGGTAACCAGCAGGAGACTCCAGCAGGGCAAACATCTCCTCTGGATTTAACCACGAAACCTGCAACATGTGCTGACATAGAAGCAGTGGGACGTTCTAACCAGGTATACCCTAATTTATATACCAAGGCACAATAATTTGAGTACTCATATTTGCAGTGAGAAAAATTCATGAGACTTTGTTAAAACTGCTCTTATAAAAGTTGCCACTAAGGCAGCTATAATATTTCAACTGAAGCAAACTATAAAGTAGTATTATGTGTTATAATACAGTCATTATCAGAGGCGATTTCTATTATATAATTTAGCAGATATTATAGTTCTATTAATAAGGCAGGGCCCTGCCATTATTGCTGTGTGGGAATGTGTTGGTCTGACCTATGTAGAATTTACGTCACCTTCAGTGACGTCAGGTGGACGACTCCCCCCCCGTGATATCCGAGATTTAACCATAGGAAAATTATTTACCATGAAATTAATCATTTTCTCTCGCTACTAATCGATAAATTGGAAATCATGTTCGAATAAACTCGGACCGGTTCTTTTATTATATTACATTCATTTTCCCTTTTCCCTTAGCACCCAGCATATACAATAGCTATTGCATATTCATTATTTTACATGTATGATGTAGGCCTACCAACCCTAAGAAAATGCATCTTCTCAAATATAAATAAAAGAAATAACCCTTGCGGGAAAATAAAATACTTTCAATTTTAACATAAAAAATTACTTTTATTGATTTAAATTGTCGTTTATTAATGTTTTACCTTTTTTTTATTATTTCAATATCAATATCAATATAATATAATCTCTGAAATTGACACTTTCATACTCGCTGTGTATAGTTACAGGATAGCCCTTTATTGTTCCATTTAATTTCACCTGCTGCAGTCTGTCTGTCAAATACGATTTTAGCAAGTTGTGGGAATGCCCTCTTACTCCGCTTAGTTCAAGCTTATCAAGAAGTCGTTTATGAGAAACTGTGTCAAAGGCCTTCTGTAAATCTGAGAATATGCAGAGAGGATTGTTTCCGTTGTCTAAGTCTTTGTACAGGAACGAGGTAAGTTTAGTGATAGCGTTTTGTGTATTTCTACTAGTCCTAAATCCGTATTGATTTGATACTAAGTATGAACTTTCTTCTAAGAATCGATATAGGCGCGTTTTAATGGTTTTTTCAATAATTTTAGACAGATTGCTTGTTAGTGAAATAGGTCTATAATTTGACATTTCTGTTTTGTCACCTTTCTTGAAAATTGGAAAAATTGTAGCTTTCTTTAGGGTTTTAGGGAAGATAGCTTTTTCTAAGATTAAATTAGTGAGAAATGTAATTGGCTTTAACATGTGTTTGCTATGAATTTTTAATATGTTAGTAGATAGGTCATCAGGACCAGAACTTGAGTTGCTTTTGAGCTGGTTTATGTAGGTGTCAATTTCAATCTCGTGTGCCGGTGTAAGGAAGAGTGTTCTCGGATTTATATTGCGAGTACCAGTATGTCTGGAAATGGTAGGTGGTTTGGTTTTTTTAGAAGCAAGTGTTTCACCGACTGCTGCGAAGTATTTGTTAAAGGCTTCGGCCATTGTTTTCAAGTCGCTATTGTGGATTAAATCGCCTGTTTCATTATCTTTTATCTCCGTTATGTGTTGGTAGCCTCTTGTTGTGTCCGTTATTTCATTGATGATTTCCCATGTCTTTTTTGGGTTATTTTGAGCGTTTTTATTTTTTTCTTTGTAGTATGTGTTTTAGCAGTGTATAGTTGACGTTTGATAGTGTTTCTAAATGTTGTATAATTATTCTTTAGTGTCGCATTGTTAGGTTGTTTACTGCATTTTTGCCTAAGTTTGTCACGTTCTCTGAGGTTCTTTAGTAACACATTATTCATCCAAGGTTTGAGTTTTGTTAAACGATTTGAAACAGAAATTGTTTGGGTGGATGTTTTCGTATGTTTATTGATGGTTGATATCAGATTTTCAGAGCAGGTATCTACGTCTGTCTGATTGAATACTGTGCTCCAAGACTCATTAAGCAAGAGATTACTTAATTTTACATGGTCGGTTTTATTGAAAGTCTTTTTAACTTCATTTTTATTGGATGGTGCTTCATTATGTAACACTGTTAAGGCTGTAAGAAAGTGGTCGTTAATAGCAGTGCACAAAACATGACCTTTAGTATTGCAGGTAAAGTTCACGAAAAAATGATCAATACATGATTTTGTGTCACCATCTATTCGGGTGAAATCGTTGATGGCTGACTTCAGTCCATGTGAGGAAAGTACATTTAAGTATTCTTGGGCGTCGTCATCAAGAGCCTGTTGCAATATGTTAATGTTTATATCACCAGTTAGATAACAAAATTCATTCATGTTTAAATTTGTTAAGTAATCACCTAATCCATCGTTAAAGACTACAGTTTGTTCCGAAGGAGGTCTATAAACAGCTAGAACGTTATGATGCCTGTCAGCAAATTTAAAAGTTACTAAAGCCGCACTGCATCCAGGGATATAAGTTGGGATGACATTGGCAAAGAGACTAGCGTGTGTAAATATCGCAATCCCATCGCATTTGTTAAGTTCATTTGCAAACATATGAGTATTGAAGTTTGGAAGGTTAAAGCTATTGTATTTATTTGAAGAGTGCCACGTTTCAGTAAGGATAATTACATCAAAAATAATTCCAGTGCCATTAATTAAGAGAAGAAATTCATCTATGTTCTTTCCTATACTTCTTATATTGTATTGCACAATTTTTAGGTGCTGGTGAGTAAAAAATTTTAATTCAAATTGATTACTTCTTGTTATTGTTTGGATTGTATCCTCCTTATCATCTAAATTTTCAAGGAAAGTTCTGTCCATTCAATAACGAAAGAGAAAAAACTAAAATCTAGATCAAACAAAAGAAACAAACAAACAAAAATCAGTAGCTGTTCAAAAGCTCATACTTTTATCATTGCTGCCTGAATTATATAGAACCTACATCTATCAAAGTGCGATTTCAAATCCAATAAAAATACAGTAATTGCATAAATACGTTAATACTCGTGTTAAAAAAAAATGCAAAGATTCCATATAAAATACACTATGTGCCATTATGAAGATGATTTGCTGGATACGGTACAAGTCGTTGGTCGTATCAGCTGTTATTCAAAAACAAAGACAAGTATTGTGAGGCAGAAGCTGGAGTAAACATGTTATGGCATCGTATCACATTGATATTAATTCATTTACGTTTTCTCAGCTTCTTCCTTTGCTCTTCGTTAGCTGTTAGGCCTATGTCCGGTGTTGCTATGGAAGGTGTAATACTGATTAACTGACTATGTGTTGTCACGGTGTGTTTCCTCCCTCCTATAGTCTAAATTCTAAAATGGAATTAAATTTGACACATGGCGCCGCGGGGCCCCTAGCGAGTTGTCACGGTGACTTAGGGGACAGTCTGGGATAGGGAAGGGCGATACGATACGATATTCGATATATCGATAATATCGCACAAGAAATATCGATATTTGCATCGATACACAAGTGCCGATACAGTATCGATGTATCGAAATTTGGCCCGTATCGTATGTGCCATCAGAGAGACTTTTCTCGAAGGCAAATTTGGTTATGAATGATTTGAGGAACAGAATGATACCGGAAACTCTTATTCATGCAGTATCTTGGCGGCGAATTCAGGTCTATATTGTAATGATTTTTTTAGCCTATCAGCTGAGAACTTAACTTCATTTTTGTAGGTCAGTTTCCAGTAGTTTTATGTACTAGAATCAGGCTGTAAAATAACAAAGTATCGAATTCCGATACATCGGATATCGATACTGGTAGGACCGATACATATCGATATCGATATTAATGTCTTAAATATTTCGATACAGCTGTATCGATATATTCGTCTGTATCGCCCTTTCCTAGTCTGGGAACCACTGGCCACTGCTCTAACTACTATAGGAGCTCAGTTACTCACCCTCTCCCCTGTCATGCAGAGGAGAGGGGGGGGGGGTGCATTCCACCCTCCCACCTCAGATTAAATTATTATTATTATATTATTATTATAATCAGGGACGCCGACTTGGGGGGGGGGGGCACGGTCCATCTTGCCCCCGAAGACTAGTTTCTGGGGGGGGGGGGGCAGCGCCCCCCCAGAAACGAAGAGCTCATAGTGCAGTTCATTTATTTATATAGTTTCATGCGACCACGCGTAGACGCAGAGAGACTTAATGCCATGGCAATCATGAGCATTCACAATGAAGAGGCACAAAACTTTGATATAAAGGGTTCAGTCAATGATTTTGTATAGAAAGAGCGATACGAGTGTAAATCGGTCAACGTTTTCTGTATTATAGTTATAGTTATTTTAAGTAACCATTTACCAATGCATTTTCTTAATAATTTCCAGAGTACCGGCCGAATTCTTGCCCCCCCCCCCCCCCAGAATTTTTAAAACTCGGCGTCCCTGATTATAATTCATCACACGCTAATGAAAGCTGGGGATCGAGCCCATTGTCTCCAATAACGCCTTTTGTTTAGAAGTGACTTTAGACGATTTTATTTAAACTTACTTGTACCTGTTAATTTTAAAATCAAACAGAATAATACATTAACATACACAATTATTTATTTATTTTTATTAACAATAAATCCCTGATTTATTATTTGCAAGCAGTGTCGTATTGAACTTGAATATTTTAACTTACAATTTGCCAACGGTCTTACCATGTTGTATCCATAGAGCAGAGCAAGTTTCAAACTGCGGCAAACTTGGTAGTGTGCACAGCGCTGGCAGGGGAACATGGTGGGACACTGGTACATGATAACGCGCTGAGACTATACCAGCCAGTCTATGTGCGTGTCGAGTCCTGGTCACCTCCGATTTAATCGTGCGTCTTTACCATGTTCCCCAAGTGGTTCGGAATCCACTATAATCAGGAGTTCCACCCAGTCAGTCAACGCTCCTTTCCCCCGAGGTGAAAGAGTCTGCCCTTAGGGTGCCTCAAGTTAACAAACAGACTCACTCCCCCCGCCAGGCTGACAGGGTTGCTTAAAGCAGAAATGCTGAAAGCAGGCGTTGGAAACAAACAAATATTTTGCATAGGCGATAATACCGTAAGTGATCAAATTTGCAATATTAACCTTTTTAAAAATGCCGTTATTAAAGAATGCAGTTAATACCACATCATAGCACTTTTATTAACGTCTAAGGTAATATTTGAGAATTATGTATCATAGCCATTATTATAATGCTTTAATGCTCTTTTTTTTTCTCAGTGTGGAGGGAAGACTTGGACATGTTCAATCTGCTTTAGGCCTTACAACCAACGAACTACTTTTCAGACCCACCTGAGCAGCCACACTAAAAAGCGTTTCACATGTGAGATCTGCTCAAAGTCCTTCTTATTCGAGTATGAACTAAAACTGCATTTGGAAATCCATACAAAAGAAAAACTATGGGCATGTACGATCTGCTTCAAGTCTTTCAGAAACCAATCCAATCGAAATGCCCACATGAGAGCTCATTCGGGGGAAAATACATTAGTCTGTACTATTTGCAGGAAGTCTTCCAAATGTAGAAGTGATCGAAATAGGCACATGCTAATCCATACCAGAGGATACCCTCCCGCAGTTACAGCAATGGGTTCTTGGGCTTTTTATCGCGAATTGATTATAAATGCCGTAATGAGAACTCAAATGGGGGTAGAAACTGGGGAAGAGAGACATGGGTCAGTGTCACAGGGAGATCAGTGTTAGAGCCGTTCAGTGGAAGACAAGCCGGTAGCCAGGATTATTTTCGGGGGGGGGGGGTTTCATTGGGTATTACATAGTGGTTTCTATTTTTCCTCTCAAAACCCGATTCTATCTAGTATCATGCCATTCTATTTCGGGGGGGGGGGGGGTTTGAACCCCCATGAACCCCCCTTGGCTACGGCCTTGGCGGAAGATGATATTGTGTGAGCCTGAAGTGGCAGGCCCGTACCCAGGACACAGGATTTTATTTGGGGGGGGGGGGGGTGCAAGAACAAAACTTTTTATAAATTATACATCCGTAGTAATTATCGCACAAATATATCGCACGTTTATTTTAGTGTTTTAGCTAAAACTATTAAATTATTTATTATTTTTTATCAAATTTTGTTTGGGGCCACTATTTTTTTTTCCTACTCTCCTTCTAAATTAGCTACCAATGGCTATTAACGGAATGGATTGGGAGATCTTAGAGTGGGAAAATAAACAATAATTTAATTTTGTGTTAAGTGCCTAAGAATTATCTAATTTCATGCAGAATGTGCTTTCCTAACCTACACTGCACACTTAACCAGTTATTTAAGTAATTTGTTCCATAACTTTAAACTTTTAGTGCCATTTAATTTCCTGCATTTTTGTATCTCATTAAACAATATAGTGCGAATACGGTATAATATTGTGAATATTGTGATTTTAAACTAATTTCACTCCGAATATGCTTATTTTCCTTTATCTTAACCAACATTTAAGTAATATATTATTCCATATAACTTTTAGTCATATGTAATTTGCTACATTTGTATCTCATTAAACTATATTGGATACGGTCTAATATTGTAATTTTAGACTAATTTCACTCGGAATATGCTTATTTTCCTTATTCTGCAGATTATGTTAAACAACATTTAAGTAATATATTATTCCATGTAACTCTGAGTCTCTTTTAATTTGCTACATATGTATCTAATTAAACTATGTATAATGGATATTATCAAGACCGTGCCCAGGTTTTCATTTCGGGGGGGGGGGGGGTCCAAAAAAATTTTACTTAATTTATTAATGAATTAATGGTTGAATTATTCAAACAATACAGGTTTACATAAGAAAATTTCCGGGGGTCCGGACCCCTTGGACCACCCCCCTGGGCGCGGCCATGGATATTAAGTCGTAATTCAGTCAGCGATGTAGAATTTTAATGACTCATCGCCTTTGTTAGTTTTTCTCTGAACGCCTCACCTTTATTATTGTATTTGGTTAGTGGTTTTCTGGTTGCCAACACCTATTCGATAACTGAGGAGTTATAGCCATTAATCAGTACCGGTCTCGTCTGAACGTGAAAAATTCTATCAGAGCCTTATTAGCAATATTGGTAATGATACATATGCCCATAACCATTGTTTATGCTACTGAAAGTAAGGTAGGTGGGGTGTAGGTGCGTTCAATTACTGTACGTGTAATATATATAATATATATATATATATATATGTAGATGTATGTAGATATATGATACATGATCAAGTCTTGCATCACGCTGAAAAAATCAACGAACACTCACCAATCAATTGACAATGAGCTCATACAAAACAATACAAGGCCAAGGAAGGCGTGACAAGAAATAATGCAAAAAGGTTTTTGCCTGCTCTCGAGGTTTGAAAGGAACACTGAAGCAGGAGACCATGCCAGGTAGTTTCTCCAAATGCTTTGTTCTGGCTGGGAGGAATTTCTAAAGAGACACGAAGACATGAAAAAATAAAAATAATGTCTTGGAATACCCGCCAGTTTACTATTCTTAATTAAATGTATGCAAAACATAGAATGTTATTATAAATGCCTATACGTGTCTTTTTCGTGAAGAAATACGTTAAAGCATAATAATAATAATTGTGTATTGACCAGAAAATTGACAACTACATTAAAGAGAAAATAAATACATTTCTGACAATACATCAATGAGCGTAAGCCCATATAGCCCAAAAATATATATAGCATTAATCACACATTGGCGTAAATAGGGGGGTCCAGGGGGGGCTAAGCCCCCCCCCCCCCCAGGTCCACCCGTAGCTTCCCCCCCCCCCCAAGACGTTATGGAGGCTAAAGGCATAATATCCACAATAATGAAAGGGAAATTAATTCTTAGTATGCTAATTTTACATGAAAAAAATCAAGATATTGACCAAGTACTTTCACAAAAAATATATTACTAAATAATGCTTAAAACCCCAATACTTCAGGGCTATTTTTTTTCCAAAATTTTCTCCGGGGGAGACCCCTACTTACGCACAGAACTGACAAAACACAAAAAAACAAAAAAGTTTATTGCTTCTCTAGGGGTCATGGAAATAAGGAAAAGACTTCTCAAAACTCTAGTGCGGAGTGTGCTCCTGTACGGAAGTGAGACATGGTGCATTTACGAACATGACAAAAAAAACTGGAAGCCTTTGAGTTGTGGTGCTACAGAAGAATCATGGAGAGACCTCATAACCAACGAAGAAGCGCTCCATAGAATAAACGAAAAAAGAGCTTTTATGGCCACCATTTCAACAAGAAGAGGCAAATGGATCTGAGACACGAAAGGCTCCTCAAGAACATAATTGAGGGTATGGTTGAAGGCACCAACTCAAGAGGACGACAGAGGAAGGAGTACCTAGAAGATGTCATGAAAGACCTAGGGTGCGCCACCTACAAAGAACTGAAAGGGACCGCACAAAACAGACAAGAGTGGAGGAGAAAAATACAACATTCGCTGCAAACCAATCCTTAGATTGCAACTCAAGAAGAAGGGGTTCCGTTCTGCGATGGTGATACGAAAACATATGAATTTTTATGGCGCTATATCGTATTTCACTTAGTAAATGTGCCCGCAGCCGACATTCCGACACTGGCGATTGTTTGAGTACTTTCAATTTTAAAACATTTCAGTTTGTGTGCCGTCACAATGATCTGCACTGCATTGAAAGAAAGAAAATTGTCTTTCTTTTCCATATGTACGAATTTGGGGCCTTTCGGCCCACTCTTACAATTATTAACTCATTGAAGCAGACAGTTCTCAGTGAGCAGAGCAGTTCCCGGTATATTGTACTCGTAGCTACTGATTAAGTTAGGCGCCTAGCAGCAATTAGTCAATTACGAGTTATGGGCGGTCGCCTCAAAGCTCCAGGCTCCCCGCCTCAGCCTCCTCCTTTTCATGAGATTCCACAATTGGTAATTAGTGAACAGCTTGGGCAAGAGGAACATGGCTTCTCGTTTGGGAGGGAGACCCTGTTTGAACCTCTACTGTAAGCTAATATCCAACCCTAAAAGTAATTATATTATGTATATTAATTTGCATATTATTGGACTTTGTCTGTTTGCAAATAAACGTTTATTTATTTATTTATTTATATATTTATTTATTTATTTATTACTTTCCAATTTATTTATATATCTTGTGTAGATAACTATACCCGTAAAAATTCGGTAGGACCGACGAATCACTTGTACCGGGGCCAAAAGGAACCCCTGGATATTATTGCTTACCAATTTATAAGAAGTATAAGGAAAGCTTTGTGATGGTGGAAAAATTCTTAATTGCATTGGATTTACACGTTTTGATGTGAGGAAATAAAAAGAGTGGTTTTTACTAAATGTCTGTCAGTTGGTCTGTCGGTCTGAAACCCTGCTATGCTCTATCAACTTTCACCCACCCCCCCCCCCCTTCCTCCCCCTACGATGGCGACGGCGACAAAGGCGAGACGAGGCCGACGAAAGCGTTGTTAGACCTCTCTGTACAATAAACACCATGGTTTTATATAGCCAGATAGCCTTCAATGTTTAAAGCTACCACGACACATATTGCGCAAAAAGACCCCACTGAGGCCCTGAGGGACGAGGGTTGTCAATTGTTCGATTGTCAGGCTAGATCGTAAATTATCTTGTCTGTTGGTGGCGCCTCAAAGAATAGTAGCTGCACTAGCTGGCCACTTGCTGGAGGTCAAAACATCCACATTGTCCCAAGAATTAACTGTTATTTACTTGTCTTTACGTGCAGACTGCAGAACTGTACCATTGAATATATAACACTAGTGTTATATATTCAATGGTAACACATGTGTTATATATTCAATGAATGCACTAATGCAGTTTATTCTACACTTCCGTTCTGCTGACATAAGATTTTTTATAGTACTTTATTCCACGTTGTAAATAGAAATAGAATTTTTTTTATTATATCACACAGCCTTAGCCCTTATGTGTATAAAAACAATCGATAATCAATTCAAAAAGAAAAAAAAAAAAATCCTACTGTTTAAAACTTCTTATTAAATTTAAATTTAAAAAAGACCTAACTGCCTAACTAACCATTCTTAAATTAAAATTTGGTTACAAGTTCCACTGAATAGCTCTAAGCTTTGTATAAATGGATCTAAGTTGTCATGATCATTTAGTAAATGAGTAAATGTTAATACACTTGCAGCTCACAGTCCGGCCGAGAGGCCAGCAGCATGGATTATGAAATGAAAAAAATATAGACTAGGCTACACTATTCAAAATATAGGGTAGGTCTTCCTGAACCGATTAAATTTGTCTTGAATATTTTTTTATTCAAAACGAAAATCTTGCTTGGTAAAGCATGCTGTTCGGTTTTGTTACTCTACTTAAGTCTTAACGCCTAAAACTTAATAGAAATAGAAACAATAATATAGTAATAGAAACAACAAAAAGTCCTTATTTATTTATTTATTTATTTATTCATACAACATCGATGGAAAGGTTCCAAAGAAAAATTTCTTTATTTCTTTATAAAAATTAATAGTTATATTTATGAAAATTGAGTCTTTTTTATGTTAACCAAACTTATACTATATCTACTTGTTGTATTTTATACATACGCGTCGTTGATTATTTTTTCGTATTTGCATTAGTTGCATCTCATCGGTAGGTAACTGATTTTTTAGCCTTTTATCCCTTTAATAAGGGCCAATGTTTTGAACTGAAGAGCCGTAATAAATTGATAATTGGCTTGAAATAGTGTGGTTCACGCATTCTATCAGCAAAAAGGTTTTGATTTTGCAGACGAAGGTTTTGTTAAGGTAAGACTTAAGTTATAATTTTTTTTACAAATGCACCGAAAATAGTGACTTCTTACAAAATTGTGGGGCTTTAAGGCCTCATACGCTTAATGGGGCACCCCTGGACAAAAGAGAGTTCAAACGCCTCTCTTGAGACATTGTCCTTCGTAAAATAGTTCTTGCTTTATGTTTTTGTTATGCAACATGCATGTTTATTATTTTTTGTCCGATTTGGAGTCCCCAGGCAATGTGGCGCCCAGGATGGACCACCCCCCTCCCTCGTTACGCTACTGGCAATACTAAGAAACAACTTAATAATTATAAATAAAATAAACTAAATTAAATAATTCAGGGCAGCTAGTTCACTCAGTTTCAGTAGCTATAAGAAAATAATTTAACACTATAACTTAGATAACGCTATAACGCTTGAGACTCTCAACGGTCCTGTAATGGCGATGACAATGGATCCCCCCCCCTTTATACATTTTATCCTTTTTTTCACTATTCCTCTCTTTTTTTCTTCTACATTTAATTTTAATTCATCTATGATACAATGTTTTAGTTTTTAAGGTTAGCATGAAAACAAGACTTTATAGTCTTATTGTTCGCCTTTTGTTTTATTTGCAATAAAGTCGTTTTTTCATTTCATTTCATTTCAAATTTTTTTAGATCCGGTGCGAGTGAATCCGCACATGCTTTCATATTTATAAGTTCTATGGTAAATAATTGCCCTGGGGTAAAATTTTTGCTCTCTCAATTTATCCTATCCAACAGCACTGGATTCACATGCCAATTTTTATGATGATTATTAAGGATCCTGTGGGGGGCATGGACAGACCTGGGGGGCTAGTCACCTTCCATTTTCCGCCCATGATTTTAGTGCCAACTGCCAATTTTACTAGTTTAGTGAAAATTGACTTCACTGTCCTGACTCCTGAGTCCTGAGATAGATTTGAAATTTGGCGCGTTGGCGCTCCCCTAGAGGTGGATTGTTAAATTATTTTACTAGCAACACTAAAAGCAAGCGATTTGGAAGTTTCCAAGGTTTGGCCATTCTTTAGTTTTTACAATGATCAGTTGCCCAAACCTAAGAAAAGCTTAAGAAGTACACGTACCCAATAAATAAATGCTCCAACATATAAATCATGGGAAAGAAGTGCCTGACCAACCTAAGAAAACTATTTGCGTGTACGCTATAATAATAAAAAGCTATCTCCATCGTAAACTTTAGCTGGAAAGAAACGACCAGGAACAGGTTTTCATAAGCTGAACATAGTAACCTGGAGCAGGAGCATGGGACAGCCTATCGGCTGGGATTGTGATTTGTGTGTCACAGGCTGGAAGAAAATCACCATTACAAATAGCAGCGACTGCAATCTGCAACAGTGCAACAACCCTCGTCCCAGTGTCCCACTCACTCACTCACTCACTGCAGGGCTGCCACATTCCGTGGTTTACCTCAGAATTCCGTTGGAAATAATTATATTCCGAGAAATTTCCGGCATCAACAATTTTTGAGGTTTTTCTGTGGATTTTGGGGGAAATACTTACGTACTCATTTATTTGCAGGCGCGGATATACGGGGGGGGGGGGAGGAGGGGGTATGGGGTTATATCTTCCCATTAGGTTCCTCAAAATGTGTAAAATTTTAGTCCTTTTTTCACAAATTTTCCCCTTGTGCTTAATTGTATTAATTACCTATAATATAGAACCGTTATTGCTCTGAAATTGCGTAAAACCCCAATATTTCAGCCCTGTATTTCAAAAAATTTCACCCGAACCCTCTGGTTCGTGCACAAAGGACAATAAGCCCTAAGGTCATTCATTTAAAAGTTGCGTACGTCCATGAGAACGGCTTTCCCCATTTTATACACTTTTATGAAAATGGTTGGAGGGGCGCCAAATTATACACCGCCGGCAGTGGCGTAGCGAGGGGGGTGGACCGCCCCCAGCTCCCGTTAAGAAGGGGCGCCAAAATGAGAGGAAGAAAAAAATTGCTATAGCAGTTTATTGAGCAAATGAAGTAAAGCTTAAATAATTATTTTTAATCGAAAAAATTATTTTAAGCTTAGTCCGCATTGTAAGAAAGAAGGAACAAACCTTTTCGGCGGGCGTTGGAAAATTATGGCATGACAGGTGCCGACAGTAAAATTCAATTCTGCTGCTGCATTTGCTGAGTAATGACATGTTTTCTTTTTTAAGTTTGGTTTGTTATTGTTTTGTTTATTTAAATTTAATCAATGATGATGATGAACTGTATGGAATAAAATTTCTATGCGAGGTGGACATGGTTCAGAATGCGCTCCAAAAGCCAGGATTGCTCATTGACAATGCAATTACTCATCTTGAATGTTTGATATTGTTCGTGGAAAGGTGGGCAGTCCTAGCCGAGGATTCAATTTCAAGGGCGCCCGAAATAGCAGAGAATTTTGAATTCCTCACTGAAAGGAGGATCTGAAAGAAAAAGCGAATGGACGATGGCCATCCGCCATGGTAACATGAATATGTCTTCCATGTTTAAATTATAAATTTTACTGCTATACAAATCGTAATATCGTAAAACTCCACTATTTTGAAGTTATATTTTCAAAATTTTCCAGCTCCGGGGGAATCCCCAGGCCCCCCTGTTTCCAGCAATATAAATAACCATTTACCGTAAGCATTCCTTTGTAAGCTTTAAAAAAAAAATCTATAATTTACTGCTGTTAATATGCGTAACACCCCACTATTTTGCACTTATATTTTCAAATGCTCCTTTAAATTTTTTATGTTGGTCCTAATATTCGACAGGTCTAAACTTGATATTTCATGAAATATTGGAATTTTTCACTTGTAATGTTAGTAATGGTTAGTAATGTAAGTATTTGCTATACCATTCACATATTTCTTTTAAATTTTCCTAAAAGTCTCTATGGCCGCCGGCAGGTAAGATAGCCTATATACATGATAGTATATGAGACATGATGGTACATCGTACATGAGTTCTGGAAGGGAGCCGAAAGCGTCATCCGCCCCCCCCCCTAGAAAATGGCCTCGCTACGCCACTGCACCACCCCCTTCGAAAACCTATCGTTAAGCCACTGACAAGTGCTTCCTCCTTTTAAGAGGTCTGGGACCACCTCTGATTATATTGGCACATTTTTGCAATTCATCTTTTTACTTACTTACTTTTACCATTACATCGCATTTGTCCTCAGAGAAGGTCGGCGGCACGGCAGCGGCGTTTCCAAACAACTCTGTTTAGAGCGTCTTCCTTGTTCAGGGCGAGAGTCCTTATGTCTTCTTCGATTTTTCTGGGGAGTGTCGTATTTAATCTTAGCCCCCTCCCATGCTAGATCCGCGCCTGTTTATTTGCATGCCAATTTATGGAATCATGTTAATTTTTGACGGTTGCAGCCGAAGCTGAGGGGTATTTTTTATCGGCAGCTATTTAAAGTTACAATCAACCCCCCCCCCCCTAAATTGGTTAAAAAATAATAAATAATAGTAAGAGTTTCAGCTAAAACTACTAAAATCACTACGGATGAACCTATCATTTACAAAAAAAATTGTTCTTGCCCCCCCCCCCCCCAAATTAAATCCTGGCTACGGGCCATGGCCATGGACATTGTGTTAAAAATGCATATAATATAAAGAAAACCAACATTTCCAAAATTCCGGGGAATTCTGAGGAATTATTTAAAAAAATTCCGAGGAATACGGCTGAAGTCGTTCGGCAGCCCGCGGCCCCGCCCTGCGTCCCAACTTCCGAGTTCCAAGTCCAACTTCCAGTGCTTCCAGTTCGGCAGTCCAGTCCACTTCAGTCGTGACTCGTGACTCGTGAGTCGTCCCTCAGTCTTCACTCTTCAGACAGTAACTGCAGTCTACTCTACAGTCAGTGAGTCGGGTCTCAATCGATTGTCGAAAGTCTTGAAGTTTGTGTGCAACAAGTAAGTAATTTTTTTTACAATAAATAATAATAATATTATTATTGCGACTTCGGTGGCAAGGTGGTAACATGCTTGTACTAGACACTGGTGCGAGTCTCTATAGGACACACCTTGCGATCGGAGACGTGTCGTAACTAGAGTCTAGACACATATATAGGTTACTTAGTGAGGCGATTGTAGAGGTTAATCGGATACATTCATTACGGTGTTTGTACACGGCAGTGCCGGGCCGAGGTACTTTAGCGCTGGTGGCAAGGTGAAGAATTTGCGCCCTCGAATATATTCTTCTTTTAATGCCTCTTGCCTGGTTGATCAGGTCGAGCCAAGGCCGTAACTATGAAATTTTGAGGGGTGGCTGTGGCGACTGTATTATCCTATATTTTTTCGGGGGTGGCCGTGGCGACTGATTCTATCTAGTGTAAATTTATTTCTTGAGAATTCAATTGTATCTAGTGTATTCGTTAGAGGTTATGCTGTTACTCGTATACATGATAGCATAGGCAATTTATTGGCTTTAGCCTCGGTGCGAATACAGGCTTATAAAAATATTTTGCGGTTATGCGGAATAAACCCTAATCATTAGGTGCCCATTCCACCGACCGGCTAGGGCTATTTACAAAAACGGTGACGTGGTAGCAGACATTCAAGACTTGGCGGGGTTTCCACCGACCTCGCATTGCAGAATTGACGGAAATGTTTATTTTCCTCTATGCGATAGTAAAAATTGATCAATGATCATACAGTAAAATCACAAACAAACAAACTAAAATTAAAAAATGGCGTCATGGGATATGTTAAGTACAAACATTTTAATAGATTTCTATAAAAAGAAAAATTCTAATTTCCGTCAATGTCATTTGCAATCTGCAATGCGAGGTCGGTGGAAACGCCATCTAAGTCTTGAATGTCTGCTACCACGTCACTGTTTTTGTAAATAGCCCTAGCCGGTCGGTGGAATGGGCGCCTTACGACGGTTTAGACTTTAGATAGTATAGAAATAATATTACATTTAACCCGGGGGGAAAATTTGAAGATATAAGTGCAAAATAGTGAGGTTTCACGCATTTTAACAGCAATAAAGTATGGATTTCACTAAGCTTACAAAAGAATGCTTATTCATGAAAATAACATTGCACCACTTTACTCAAAGCGGGGGGCCCGGGGGTCTCCCCCGGGGGGAAATTTTTAAAATGTGGGTGTAAAGCAGTGGGTTTTTACAGCAGGAAAGCTTGAAAAGGAATGCATATTCATATTGCCCCAAACAGGGTGCAGCCCAATAAGCCCCCCCCCCCCTTGGCTACGGCCTTGATACATGACAGTATAGGCACATCAAACGTCAATTTATTGCCGGATTTATAGCATTCGCGCGGACAGAGGCAGATTATATTTTGCCGAAATGCGGACCAAATCTCAATGATTTCAGTACGACGGTATGTAGATAGTATAGAAATAATATTGCATTTAACCGAAAGAGGAGTGCCCGGGGGGGGGGGGGGGGGGGGTTAGGAAATATAAGAGAAAAACAGTGGGGGTTTACGCATTTTAACAGCAGTAACGTATAGATTTAACAAAACTTACAAAGTAATTCCTTTTCATATTACTGCGAACAAGGGGGCCGGGTCTTCCCCTGAGGAAACGTTTTGAAAAAATAGGCCCGAAATAGTGGGGTTTTACGATTTTAACAGCAGTAAAGTTTATAATTTACAGAGGAAGACGCATATTCATGTTACCGTACTATACATTTATTTAATTCTCAGCTAGTCTCAAGGCTGCGGCCTTGGATTGAGTAGTCAGGTTCCCATCGCTGAAGCCATTTTTGGTTTGTCTTTGCTTCTGTAATCTTTTCAAATTCATTTCTAATCAGTTTTTTCGATCCCGTTTCTAAAAATCATTGGAGTAGTTTTTAGAACACGGTTAATAAAATTCGTCTAAAATGCGCCTCTGGCGGTCTGGCCCCCTTTCTACTAGTAAAGTACTTTTACTTTTACATCGCCTTTGTCCTCAGGGAGGGTCGGCGGCACGGCAGCGGCGTATCCAAACAACTCTGTTTAGAGCGTCTTCTTTGTTCAGGGCGAGAGTCCTTATGTCTTCTTCGATTTTTCTGGGGAGTGTCAATTTCGGTCTTCCCCGGGGGCGGGGTCCAGGGAGTGTCATATTCTGTGTACGCTTTAGGAGGGATGTTTCCTCCCTCCTCTGACCTCTGTACGTGGCCCCACCAGCTGAGTCTTCTTTCCCTTAGCTTCAGTGCGACATCACCAGTTTTCATCTCCAACCTCATGTCCTCATTTCGGCGCCGGTCTTGCAGGGTCAGTCCACACGCTCTTCGTAGCATTCTCATCTCCGCCACGTGTATTTTGTGTTCATCTCGCTTCCTGACCGCCCAACACTCCGCACCGTACAGCATGCATGGTCGGATCACTTGCTTATATATTCGACCCTTGAGCTTCTTTGGCATTTTTCTGTCTGTGAGGATTGGTGCCATGTCATGAAATTTCCCCCAGCCTGCTTTTATTCTTCCTTTCACGTCTTCTTCACATCCACCGTTTTGTTCAAGGGTGCTACCCAGATACTTAAATGTCTTCACTTTCTTAAGTTCTTGATCACCTATTTTTACAGTGCCTGGTTCTGGTTTCCCGCATTCCATGTACTCGGTTTTGCTCCTGTTTACCTTCAAACCCTCTTTTTCTAGGCGTTCCACCCATTTATTTAGCTCTGCTTCGCCTTCCCTTCTCCCTTTCGTGCTTACTACCACGTCATCCGCGAATAACAGGCTTGCAGGGGCTTCCCCTTGGATGCTTTTCGTGATCGTGTCCATTATAGTTACAAAGAGGAAAGGGCTAAGTGCTGAGCCTTGATGTAGCCCATACTGGACGTTAAAACCTTCACTGAGTCCTGCAGCGCTCTTTACCCTAGTTGTGCAACCCTCATACATGTCTTGGATAACTCGGACATACTCTAGCACAACACCTCTTTTCTTCAGGCATTCCCAGATCAGGTCTCTAGGTATTCGGTCGTATGCTTTCTCCAGGTCAATAAAGATATAGTGCGGTGGTGTGTTTGCCTCTCTGTGTAGTTCTAGTATGGTTCTAACTGCGTATATGCCATCCATCGTGCCTCTACCCTTCATAAAGCCCAGTTGTAAAGTTTGGTAACCTGCCCATATAATGCACAATATCATACAAACCGTAAAATGGCTTATACCTTCAAAACTGTAGTGGTCGAGGATTGAAGCGTACTTCTAACGTGGAGGAAGCCTTTCGTACGGTACCTTATTTTATTGAAATTTCACCTTTGAAAAGTCTAAAGAGAGCAAAAAATTCAAGTTGGACCCAAAAAACTTTTTCAAAGTTTCTTTTAGATCGTTTCATTTCCGATTTAAATTATCCCCAGTCTTCTTTACTCTTAGAATTTTTTTTTTTGGTGAAAGCTTCATACCCATAGGAAAATGAAATGTTTCCAGGGGTGAATTATGGGGCGCTTTGGGGCTGCGCTGGGGGCGCAGGCCCCCCTCGCCACCACCTAGGCCCGGGCCTGGTACACGGTTAACCTGTAAAAAAAGGGGGATCATCCCGCACAGCTTTTTTCGGGTTTTTACATCATATTTAAAGAAAATTTATTCATTTATTTATTTATAAAAAACTCAACCGTTCAACGTTCACTTGGACGTTGGAGTTGAGTCATATAATAGGGGTTGAAATTTGAATGGTATTGATGTACGATGGTGGTCACTGGTCAGGAAGTGGTAAGGAAGATGCTTTAAAAAGTGTCAAAAGAACTTACTAGGCCTACTTAGAAAGCATCTTAACCCAAAATACAAAAAAGTCTACCCATGACCCACAAATTAATGTATTGTTTGATATTGTTGTTATAATATTGGAAAGGTTTTATATTTATTATTATATTTGCCATTATGTTCAAAACATTAAACTGTGCGAAGCTAGGGACTAACGAACGACTATGCTAAATAATGAAATTAATAGACCATGTAACAGGATTTGACCATTCATAATAAGGATACCGAAGGATAGTTTCTAAAATAATGTGAGTGTTGTTTTTTTTTTAAGGAAATGGAGGAACACTTTGAGGTGAAAGAGATTGTTGGCGAGCGCACGAAGGACGGCAGGAGGGAATACTTGGTCAGGTGGAAAGGCTACCCCGCCTCCGCCAGTACATGGGAGCCGGAGGAAAATTTAAATTGTCCCCAGCTCCTTTCGCGGTACCGGAAAAGAATTGCAATGGTAAGTCATGTTTTACCACATGCCCTTTCGTGATTTTCACCAATAATGATTAGATAGATCGAGAAAAGTGGTAATTTTTTCCCTTTCTGCTCCTCATGCTACATTCTGTAACAAAGGAAAATTACTGTATGTTCTCCAAACCAAAACCACTCACACTGGTTTCAATCAATGGCGGATCCAGAGGGGGGGGGGTCAGTAAAAAAAATTGAAAAATACCCAACTTTTCAATAAATAAAAAATTACTTTTTAAACGTACATAAAACTTGTCACCCCCCCCCCCCTGTCACAGTAGTTTTTTATCTACCACTCACATTTATTATCATTTCTAACGTTTACTCCTTGCACCAACTCTAGCTGAAGGGACAAGCCGTTCTACAGAAACCAGAGTAGGGAAGGCGTATAATGAAGGATTTAATTATTTATTCTTTACATTTCTAACTGTCATTTGTTTTTGCATTGAGAACCTGTATCAGAAGCGATGTTATAGAGAAGGGAATTGTTGTCAAAATTTTATAATAGAATTTTTGCCGTAATACTGTATATTTATTTAAGCTATAGAATAGAACTGCTGCTGATATTTAAATAGTAACCAGCTGTCAATCGAACACATTTGGCGTTTTACGCTACACCAAATGTCCACGACTTACAACGGAAACCTTCGCAAATAAGACATTGACACAAAAGATATTGCTAGCTCAATTGATCGCAAGGGTCGTGGATAACCGCCATACAAAATGTTTAACATTGCTATGTCAAATTCAGTAGAAGGGTAGCGGACAGAATACTAGATTTATTACGGATATATACAATTTTATTGCATGAGAAAATACAGTTATTAACATCGTCATTCATACCTAAGCATTATAAATTGTGAAAGCGTAATAGTCCATCAGAAGGAGGTGACTATTTTATATTAAATGTTCTACATTGTTTGAAAAGGTTAACAAGAGACATTTGTACTTCCGAGTGAAGTACAAATTTACATAGGTAAAAGAGACTTGTAAAGGATCTGGCCAATCCATAAAAAAACAATACTAATGACTTACACGATGACTTCCATTCTTACTTCTTTACCGCAAGATTCTCATCCATTCATCATGACATCTATTTACCCCGACATCTAATATCCAGACAGCATACATGGTTACATTGTTACATGGGACCGACTCTCTCCGACATCTATTTACATTTTTTTTTTCGATTTACTTCATGGTAGCCCGGTAGGAGCAGAAAGGGGGCAGCGCCTCCCTTTTAAGGAGCCTTTAGCCCATATTGAATTTATTTACTTTGAGACATATTCCTTCAAAAAAAGAATCAGCCACGAGTCTCCTTTTCTTCCAACAAAAATGGCCACCAAAAAAAAGGAACTCCACGTCGCCAAAATTCAGCCAACAAAACTATATTTTAATATTTTGTTTTTGACACTTTACGTAACTATAAAATAAATGATATGTTATTAATTGTTATTATTATTTTTGAATTGTTTATAAGGTTATTATAATAAATGAATATTTTAATTTTAAGGGTTTCTTTGAAATAAGTTTTTTATTTTATATTATCCATTAAATTTTTCAACACCCTATACTGTCGTCATGTCCCATGTAAACAATGAACAATTATTGATCATATAAACAAAGCCTGCAGCCGAAAGTGTAAAAATGTGCATAATTAATAATTTGATGACCAACCAAAGTTTACCAAATCTGAGTTACCCCAGATTATATAAATGTAACGTATTCGTTACACCCCCCTAAAATGATATTTATAGGCCGTGTCTGGATTTGACCCTGCAAAATAAGGACAGGCACTAAAAGAACTGGTCCGAGTTTACCATCAGAAAGCTTTCCTTATAAATACTAACGTATAAATATATAGGAAAGTAAAAACCAGGAACAGGTCCGAGTTTACTCGAGCATGCTTTCCAATTTATCAATTAGTAGACAGAGATAATGAGTTATTTTAGAGTAAATAGTTATATCCCTATGGTTAAATTTCGGATCCCTCGGGGGGGGGGGGGGGTCCATCTGACGTCACCGGAGGTGAGGGGCGGGTCCGGACCCCTAGACCCCCTCTGGCTACGGCCCCTATCCCGAAGCACTGAATTAATCGATGGCATAGCATATTATAGAACGGGGAGACCAATACATGACCACACAGTAATAATTGCACGGCACGCAATGCATTTGAGCGTGAATTTTATATAATTTATTCAAAAAATAATTTTTTGCAATAAACCAAATACTTTTTTGGGAAAGCAACCTGTTCAATTTTGTTACTCTATGTAACACCTAAAACATACCTGAAGGTAGAAATCATCAATAGAAAGGTACCTACGGCAGAAAAATTCTTTTTTAAACTTATTCATGTAAATTGAAGAAAACTATCAAGGGGCAAGCGACCCCCCTCATTTTGTTAAAATTAATAACGACTACAATATATGTGAATTTAAAAGAAATCGTTGTAGCCGTTTTTGAGAAATAATTTTTTTAGACGTTTCTCTGTGTTTTTTTTCGAATAAACCCCCCCAAAATTGAGTTAGCCCAAAATAAAATAAAATGTCCCGAGGCATGACTTTTGTGAAGGTACATGCCAAATATCATCAAAATCGGGCGAGCAGTTTGCCTGGAAATTGATGAACAGATAGAGAGACGGACGGACATTTCGAAAAGAAAAAAAAAACATTTTTGGGTTCCTTGGACTTCTAAACGTGTAAATCCGTTGAAATCTCGGAATCGAAAATTTCGACCATCACAAAGCTTTCCTTATACTACGTGTAAATTGGAAAGCAATAATGTGAGTTTGTTTTTTTTTTCTTTTAAGGAAATGGCGGGAGAATATGAGGTGAAGGCAGTACTGGACGAGCGCATGTTGGACGGCGATCGTCAGTTTCTTATAAGGTGGAAAGGGTACCACATCTCTGAGAGTACATGGGAGTTTGAGTCAAATTTGAAGTGCCCCCGGCTTGTTACGAAGTACCGGAATGGTATTCCGAAGGTAAGTCTTGTGTCTCCACAAGGACGCCCTGGCGTTTTTTTTCACCAATCATGATCGGGAAAAGTGGTTATTTTGTTCATTTCTGCTCCGCATTCTACATTCTGTAACAAAGGAAAATTATTGTATGTGCTCCAAAACCACTTACACTGGTTCTCGTCTGGATTACATCTTCGGGTACATTAAAACGGGTCAGGGATTTATAATCATAAGGTGGCCATTCCACTGTCGAATTTACTTAATTTGTGATTTTTTCATTGAGTGTTGTTTTCTTTTAAGGAGACTATTATGTAGATACTTAACTTATCTATTATAAATTAAGTTATAATATGGTAGAGACTTATTAATGTCTGCTACCATATTATGACTCAATTTATAATAGATTAGTTGAGTATCTACATAATAGTCTCCTTAAAATAAAACAAACGTCAATGACAAAATCACAAATGAAGTAAATTCGCCGGTGGAATGGCCGCCTAATTAGATTTGTCGCCCCTTGATCACCTCAAAATTTTACATTCATTTCATTTCATTTAATATTCGTACTAAGTTATAACCGGACATATTACCTATTTCCAGGCCCTGTTCTATAAATGGACAGACTGTTTAAAAATATAACTGCTGGGGATATTAAAAACGTTACAGTTTCTTATAATTTATTCATGACATGATGCGAAAACTAGTTATCTATGACATTAACGGTTTATATTTTTAGCGGCTTGAATTAAAATAACGCATATATACACGTAATGAGGTGCGGATAAGTCAAGAAACTCAGCATCTCCATAGAGACAATTGGACACCCCTCAGTCTGTTTTTGCTTTCCTATTTATACGTAGTGTAGGGAAAGCATTGTGATGGTGGAAATTTTCAAAAAAATGTTTTTTACAAGATGCCTGTCAGACTGTCTATCTGTCTTTTGGCATTTGTTTGCATTAATAACAACTATAGTCTATAATGTATATGAATTTAATGAAAATCCTTTGAAAAAAAATTCAGTCGTTTTTTTTAATTTTTAGTGGGTAAACCCCCCCCCCCCCCCAAAAAAAAAAAAATTGAAGTAATTAAATAAAAGAAATAGTAATATAATTTCACAAAATCTACAAAGTGATTTGCTGACAAAAAGACGAACAGGCAGACCGAAAGACATTTCGTAAAAAGAACTTTTTTCAGTTCCTTTGAGACCTCGAAACTTGTAAATTCACTGAACTCTCGGAGTCTTGGTATTCAAAATGTAAACCATTGCCAAGCTTTCTTTATACAAGCGCATATAAATAGGAAAGCAAATATACTAATGAATAAACAGACAAACAGGACAGCAAAAATGCACGATCATACAGAGTATGAACAATTCTTCTGCAACATCAACAAACCAAATCTTTATGACTTTGATGGGGCGCGAAGTCCACCGACCTCGTTTGTAATAGTGACGCCAATATCACTATCACTATCACAAACGAGGTCGGTGGACTTTGCGCCTAATAAATTAATGATACAGTACCTGTAGATACTTTCCTTTTTGTCAGTTAATACAGTTAACGCGACCAATTGGATTTTGTTTACATAAAAACTAATACTACATGTTTGAACTGGAAAAAATTTCAAGGGGTTTTTAGATTTCTTTTTACAATAAAGCCTTCCATAATTGAGTTAGCCCTAAAGAAATAAATGGTCCGAGGTATGTTTTTTGTGAATCCAAATGCCAAATTTGAATCTAAATTGGCTGAGTAGTTTGCTTTCAAATCGACGAATTGACAGACAGACAGAAAATCATACAGAAATTTCGTAATAACCATATATAACATATATATATATATATTTTTTGTTGGCTCTTGGGACCTCAAAGCCTTTCAACCCACTGAAATCTCGAAATCGAAAACGACTAGGAAAGGAAACACCCCCCCCCCCACCCCCCCCCCCTCCCCACCACACCCCACCATTGTCTACGTTCCGGGTCCACATCCTCTCATCCTCTTAAGGCATAAATACGTATCCTCCAATTTAAAAAAAAGAGTTAATTTTGGAAATTTTGTTGCAGATTGCGATTGTAGAAAGAAGAACTTACAAGGCTTCCTTACCAACGCCGGTAAGTGACTCACAATTTATTATACCCAAGGCTTAGTCAATCAGCGATTCCGTAGTTGTCATCCAGAGTAAGCTCGCCTAAGACCCAATACAGTTAAAATCGAGCTTGTAAGAAGGGCACTTGAGGGCGGAGACAATCAAGTAATGAAACTCAAGTTCTGCCCATCATTCCTGCTCTTGGGTTCTTGCAGTGCCGAAGAAAATTTCAAATCGGGTCACATTACTTTTACAATGATTTGACTAATGCCACCTATGTTTTTCTGTATCGGCAATGCTTAAAGCTTATGGTTCGGCGCGATCTATTCTATTTGTATCATTATCTTGGGCAATAATCTATGTAAAATACATAATTCCAAACCCTTACCCGGTTGCTCTTACTTAGGCTACTAGATTAATATTGAAGGCGTTTTATGAACATAGGCTTTTATGTAGTTTGATTAGTATTTCAGTATTTCCACCAGTCTTAACTAAACCAACCGCCTAGCCATGTCGTCTTAGTTTTAGGCATCGTCAGAATTAGAGGGAAAAAAAATGCGTATCGATAATTAAATAAAATAAAATAAAATCCTAACGTTAGATAACTGGCAGGTCAATGTTAACTGTTAAGAGTGTTAGTTTGTGCTAGGGGTGTGGAGTATTAGAGGGTGGGGAATGCTATTTCTAATTTCTCCAGCATTCCGGAAAATATAGGTGTTCCTAGTGAATCACCAGCCATTGAATTTGGGGTGGAGGTCAGCATACCACCCTAGTAAGGTGGAGACCCAAGTTTGAATCCGAATGCCGTCCATTCGTGTTTATCTACCCCAGGGAGGGGGCTTTGGGGCCTGAAGCCCCTCCCGAAATGTAAAAAAAGGGGGGGGGGGGAAAAGATTTTTTAGTTTATTTATATTTGTTCTCGCTCGATCCAGTGTACATACATTAGATTCGATAGTGCAAGATACTTCCGCAGATTGCGGAAGACTTGACTCGCCGTTTTACTGCGGGGGTATTTCATACCACCCCCCAACCCGCTAGTAGTTAGCCCCTCCCGAAAAAAATCCTGGCTACGTGCTTGATCTACCCTTCTTTAAGTATAATTTACTGGTACAGTATGTTTAATTGGCTATTTCCACACTAGTTCAACTCGCCTTTCAAATCGGAAGTGAGTTGAATGCGGATGCTGACTTTTATGAGATTACTGATGAATTCGCTCATTGCTTATACAATGCAATACAATATATATTTCCTTTAAATTATACAATACATGTAAAGTATAAGATAAAATCGTCAGAGTATCGTCAAAATCAGGTAATTCTGTCCTGTCATTGTCATTGTGCTTGTGCCTCAGTGACAATGTAGAAAGCTTTCTCTAAGAGATGGTTTCAAAGCAATTTATGGAAGTTAGAAGCATTTCTCGCCACTCTCAGTTCAATCGGGAGTTTTGTAAGGTAGGCGAAACCTTGTAGTATAGGATCCAGTCGCTCACACTTGGCTGTGCGTGGCGCTGGCTTTACAAGGTCTCCCCGTTGCCTCGTGTTGTAGGTGTGGGTGTCCCCGTTTTGTTTAAACTTTAAATGTCCCCCACACCTCAGGCTTTAAGATATGTAAGATGCAGCTAAATATGTACAGACTTAGGGCTGCCATGATTTTTAATGATTTCAAGTGAGAGCGATAATTGTCACGAGGTCCCAGTTTTAGCATGTAGCGCACTCCCCTCTTTTGAAGCCTGAGTACAGCGTCCATGTTCCCTACGGAGGTCCCTCCCCAGGCCAATATGCCGTAGTTTATATGGCTCATTGCAAGTGAGTGGTAGGCCTGGAGAGTTACCTCCGGAGGACACACAGAGCTAAGGCGCCTGACTACAAAGAGGCCACTATTTAGTTTTTTTAATAGCTCAGCCACGTGTTTATTCCAGTTTAAGTCCTTGTCAACTTGCATTCCTAAGAATCTGACGCTGTCGGTTGCAGTTACTGGTTGTCCTGCTATGCATGGGTATATGTCAAGCTCAGGTTGGGAGTTACACTGTTGCGTTTTTGTTTCGTTTAGCAAGAGCCCATGTGTGGCAAATTCGAGTCTTACGTCATCCAGCTTTTTAGTGCACTTTCTCGCAGTTTCTTCTATGACGAGCGTAGTATCGTCCGCGAACATCAGCCTTTCGTTACTTTCATATTGCTCACTGCTCACCGTAAGTTGAAATGTTAAACAATAAAATACGCAACCAGGTGGTGGGCTCGTGGACCGCATGCTTAGCATGACCCCTGAAATATTTACAATACAGGTCTAATCTTTTTTAATTTTTTGGTTATTTGCAGGATCCATGGCATGGTGATGATCCTGAACTGCAGATATTATGGGTATGCATTCTATTGTACTAGTATGTAGTCTGGCTTAATTTTAGAGATGACCTGTAGGGAAAGGCTATTATAATTATATAGAAATTTCACGCATTGCAGCAGGTCAATAGCATATTGTATATATATATATTATTATATATTATATATATATTGTATATATATAATATTGTGGTAGGGGGACCCCAATGGATTAACCCGTGCTGGGCCCCCCTATTGATGACAGTACAGAATATTAGATTATTTGTACGAGATTTACCTTGAAAAAAAAAAAAAAACGGGTACCTCGACTTTCCCATCCCAAAGCACTGAATTTATCGACCGAACGATGGCATTGTCTTGAACGGGCAGACCGAGATAATAAAACACTGTAACAATGTAAAATATTGACTTTTTGTACTAATACTAAGCCAACCTAGCGGAGTTAGAGCTATATGGCCCTCTCTTACACTCAACTAGGAAAGCCCGGGACTGCCTGCTTTACATACCCTCCGAAGCATGGCCAGAAAATGTAGGACTCGAACCAACAACCTTTCGGGTGAAAATCGGAGTCTGTACCACTACTCTACATGTCCTGATAATGTTGTGACCTACTGTAAGCAGGAGGTTCTCCCCTTAGAAGTAGGCCGTCGTAGGCAGTCAATACCGAGCTTGTAAGATGGCCGCCTGAGACTCAGGCAATCAAGTAATGAACAATTCCTTTACCGAATCTCTAGTGTGCAGACATTCTGAAATAGTTGCAGGGGTAATGGGCAATGGAATGTATTTGGGTATGACACGTCCAAAATACGTCAAGAAAGTATTTTTCAAATACAAAATCAAACCTGAAGAAAAAAAAGCAACCTGTGTGGATTCATTGCTCGATTTAACACCTAAAATACCTGAAGAAAGCACTGACAGATAGGTTCAACAGAAAAATATATATTAGTTTTAGTCATTTTTTGCACCCAGAACCAATCCATCAAGAGCAAGCGACCTATTGTGAATTAAAAAAATAAATAAATAAAATAAAATAAAGAATTGGTCGAAAATTTTTGTGAATCTAGGCTATGTGCCAAGATTGAATCTAAATCCACTGATTAGTTTGCCCACAAATCGACGAACAGACAGACTCACAGACAGACAATCAGACATTATTTCGTAATAACCATAAATAGCTTACATAATAATAAATACTATTTTTTTTTTGGTTTTTGGGACTTCAAATCACCGTTAAAATCCTCTGAAATCTTGAAATGAAAAATTTCGACCATCAGAAAGCATTCCTTATACTAACGTATAAATATAGGAAAGCAAAAACCAAGAACCGGTCCGAGTTTACTCGAACATGCTTTCCATTAATCAATTAGTAGATAGAGAAAGTGAGTAATTTCATGGTAATGAAGAACCAGTAGAATCCGGACTGATGGGCCGTGGTCGCTACGGAGCCACCGAGGTACAACCTTCGAAGTCTACGCAGCGCCACTGAAGATGTTGACCACAGATGTTGACGAAACATTTGGAAGTTCACTTTCAATTCGACCACGGCCCATCAGCCCGGATTCTACTGGTTCTTCATTTGACTCCGGCCGTGAAAGCCATTGCAGTTACATAATTTCATGGTAACTAATTTTCCTATCGTTAAATTTCGGATATATTGGAGGGGGGGGGGTTGTCCTACTGACATCACGGTGAGGCAATCTCAATATATTTAAACATCTTTAAAACTCCATTCTATCTAGTGTACGCTGCAACCATTTGGGAAGGGGGGCCCGGACCCCCTGGACCCCCTCTGGCAACGGCCTAGGATATCACCTATCCCAAAGCACTGAATTATTCGATGGCATTGCATATTCTAGATCAGTCAGACCAACACATTACCACACACTAATTAATAATGGCAGGGCAAGCAATGCATTTGAGCGTGAATTTTCAATCATTTTTTTAAAAAACCTTTTTTGCATAACACCAAATAGTTCTTTGGGAAAGCAACCTGTCCGGTTTCGTTACTCAATTTAACACCTTAAACAAGCCTGAAGGTAGAAATAATCGATAAAAATGTTTCGCAGAATTTGCCAAATGTGAAATGTCATCTAAATCCACCGAGTAGTTTGCCCGCAAATCGATGAACAGACAGAGCGACACACAGACAAACATTTCGTAAAAACCAATTTTTTGGGTTCCTGGGATCTCAAAACGTGTAAATCCGTTGAAATCTCGGAATCGAAAATTTCGACCATCACAAAGCTTTCCTTATTCTACGTATAAATTGTAAAGAAATAACCACGGGGGTGACTAATGTCTACGTTCCACGCCCTTATAAGGTTTTTTGCTTTCCAATTTATACGTAGTAAAGGAAAGCTTTGTGATTTTGACTCCGAGATTTTCCGGCAAACTACCTAGTCGATTTTGATGAAATTTTTCATGTAGGTTCACAAAAACTATACCTCGGGAAAATTTATTTATTTGGGGCTAACTCAATTTGGGGGGGTTTATTCTCAAAAAATTCCATAAAAACGTTAAAAAAATTATTTCTCAAAAACGGCTCCAACGATTTATTTTAAATTCACAAATATATTGTAGTTTTTATTAATGTCAATAAAATGCGGGGGGGTCGCTTGCCCCTTGATAGTTTGCTTCTGGGGGTAAAAAAATAAAAATAACTAAATTTTAATGATAAGCGACTAAAAAATAATTTATCTGCGAAACATTTTTATCAATTATTTCTACCTTCAGGCTTGTTTTAGGTGTTAAATTGAGTAACGAAACCGGACAGGTTGCTTTCCCAAAAAAACTATTTAGTTTTGTGGAAACAAATGTTTTTTGAAAAAATGAGAATTCACGCTCAAATGCATTGCGTGCCCTGCCATTATTAATTACTGTGTGGTAATGTGTTGGTCTGACCGATCTAGAATATGCACTGCCATCGATAAATTAATTGCTTTGGAATAGGGGACACCCTTGGCCGTTGCCAGAGGGGGTCCAGGGAATCCGCCCCCCCCCCCCCCTTCCCAGTGGTTGCAGCGTACACTAGATAGAATGGAGTTTTAAAGATTTTTAAATATACCTGAAGTTACCTCATCTCAGTGACATCAGATGGACAACCCCCCCCCCCCCCCCCCTGCAAGATCCGAAATAAATTTAACCATAGGAAAATTATTTACTAAAAAATTACTCATGTTCTCTATCTACTAATTGATGCATGTTCGAGTAAACTCGGACCGGTTCTTTTAAATACGATATGCTACGAACCCTCCAATTTGATAAAAGTTCGTTGATTTTCGATAATTTTTTGCAGGCGAAGTTAAATTTCACAGGAGTGAGGTCGACGGCATTGCCGCCTGAATTGTTAAATTGGGTAAGTGACTCATTATTTATTACATCCACAGCTCAGCCAAACAGCGACTCCACAGTTGTGAACCAGCGTAAGTCTTCGGCCTAATACAGTCAAAATCGAGCTTGTAAGATGGGCACCTGAGACTCAAGCAATCATGTACCTAATGAACAACTCCCTTGACCCAAGCTCAAGTTCTCCCCATCATTTCTGCTCCTGCGTTATTGCATGAGCCGAAAAAAATTTCAAATCGTTATATTGCAGTACTATATGGTGTATATATATAATATATATATGACATTAAATTAACTTTGGTTGAAGAGGTAACCTCCACGTAATAACCGAAATTAGAGGATATCATGTCAATTCGAGCATATAAGTAGAGGATATACATATTAAACTGTTCTTGTCGGGGTTTGTGGTCCAGCGGTTAAGACGACGCCCCTTTTAGGATCTACCCCTGTAGATCGTGGGTTCGAGTCCCGCTAAGCCCAGTTTTTCTACATCCTCTAATTTCGGTAATTTCAAACAGGGTCACATTACTTTTGCGATGATTTGACTAATGACATATGTTTTCCTCTACTATTTATTATATTTTTATTATTATCGTGAGTAACAAACTATGTAAATTACTTCATTCCAAAGGCGCCCATTCCACCGACCGGCTAGGGCTATTTACAAAAACGGTGACGTGGTAGTAGACATTCAAGACTTGGCGGGTTTCTACCGACCTCGCATTGCAGAATTAACGGAAATGTTTATTTTCCTCTATGCGATAGTAAAAATTGATCAATGATCATACAGTAAAATCACAAACAAACAAACTAAAATTAAAAAATGGCGTCATGAGATATGTTAAGTACAAACATTTTAATAGATTTCTATAAAAAGAAAAATTCTAATTTCCGTCAATGTCATTTGCATTCTGCAATGCGAGGTCGGTGGAAACGCTACCTAATTCTTGAATGTCTGCTACCACGTCACCGTTTTTGTAAATAGCCCTAGCTGGTCGGTGGAATGGGCGCCAAATCCTTACACCGTTGCTCGTTTGTAACTAGGTTATTATTGAACTATAGAAGGTGTTCAATAGACATAGGCCTTCATGTAGTGTGTTTGGCAAGTAGTGGACTCCCCTCTTTTGGAGCCTGAGAGCAGCGTCAATATTTCCTATATACGGAGGTCCCTCCCAGACCAATATGCCGTAACTTTAAACGGCCCATTACAAGTGAGTGGTAGGCGGAAGAGTAACCTCCGGAGAACACACAGAGCTGAGGCGTCCGACTACAAAGAGGCCACTATTTCGTTTTTTTAATAACTCAGCCACGTATTCGCTCCAGTTTAAGTTCTTGTCAACTTGCATTACTTTGACGATTTCACCTTAAACTTTCTTGTCAATTACTTGTTGATTACTTGTATTGTATAATTTAACAGTAATATATTTATTTATTTAATTTATTTATTTAAGAATCTGACACGGTCGGTTGCAGTTACTTGTTGTATTGTTGTGCCTTGGTATAATTCGGGCTGAGGTTGGGTGTTAGAGAATACAATATATATTTCATTTAAATTATACAATACAAGTAAAGTACAAGATAAAATCTTGTTGCGTTTTGGTTTCGTTCAGTAGGACCCCACCTGTGGCAAATTCGAGTCTGTTGTCATCTAGTCTAGCTACTAGTAGTTAGTGCAATTTTGCGCAGTTTTGTCTATTGAGGGACCAAGTATGATCAGCCAGTCTTTCGTTTTAATCATTTTCAAGTGTAGTGAGTTGACATAGATGAGGTAACATAACAATAACAAAGCCTTGCCCTATGCCTATGTTGTTCGTGGCTACTTTTGATTGATACCCCTGTGCCTCATGTTCGTTTCTCGATTTTGTTCTTGGATTCCTACGTATTGTTTTTTGTCGGATAGCAAGCTTGCAATCCAATTTAATGCTTCTCCTCGTATATCGTAGCACTCTGGCTTTCCCAGTAGTAGTTTATGCTTCAGCGATTGTAGGTGTGTCGTTTCTTTCTGAAGGTTGATGTTGATGTCTGTCATTACCACTGTTCTAGTATTGGCTCCGCCTTCCTTTCCGATGCACGTTAGCAGTGTTCTAAGTTGGTCCGTAGCTTGTCCAATCGTTTCATTGGTTGGTCGATAATGTATTTTAAATTTCGCTGCAGTGGCTTCAAAAGTTTTTTCCATCCAAAGATTATCCACTGGTATATTGGTCCATTGAATGTTGCTGCTTAGTAACTTAGGGGGCCAGTTTGTAAGGTGAAACGGGAGAGATAGACCAAGTACCAGATGGTAACCCACAAAACCGGAGAAAACTCCTCCTTCTATCAAAATCCGAATCGTCTTACAAGGGTGGCCTCAGCCGGTGCGTCGGTAGCTCAGGGACGGCAGAAAGTAAAGGGCGTGGATCATGGGGGCTAAAATCAGCAACAAGAGAGAGAGTCCCCTACCTTAAGAGATAACGTACTTACTCATTCATTGTTAGGAGGCTTCTCCAACTTGCACTGTGCAATCAACTCGTCTGTTCGAACCCAAGGTTCGTGTTTTATACCTGATGGTCTAAGGACGGTTTGTTGTCTGTCCTCAGCCATGAGCCTTGGCCAAGAGGAGTGAATGCTCTTTTGTTAGCCTTATAGGCCCTAACAGTTTATTTTTATTTATTATTCACTTCAGTTATGAGGATTTGGCCCTTTCAATTGGCTGAGGATTATTTCATTCAACATATCATAAGTTGTTTCAGTTTTTGTTGTCATACTTGTAATTCTCCCATGAAATTTATAATTCGTTTAATTCCGTTGTTTGCTAATTGAGCAGGCCAAATTGTTGTAACTGAAGTATTAAATTAAATAAAAAATATAAACCAACCTAAATAGCAATGATAATAAGCATCCCCGTGATTGGTACATTTGTTTATTTTCAGGCCCAACGATTTATCCAAGGCACCTTGGATCCGGAGAGCGGTCTCCGAGATCTTTACTGGGGGAAGTGTCCGAAGTGAGGTTAGGTTAGATTTAGAAAATACTAATATGTAAATAAATTATAGGTTAGCTGATGGAGTAGTAGATGTGCATGGTTCATCCATCGATTAATATGAGTAGCATCTTATCAAACACGGACCCATTTTTCAGGAGAGTCTAAGAGCATTTTTTATTTTCTGTGCTTATTATAGGTATGACGCAGGGAAATAACCGGGTTAAGCGCCATTATTTCGAGTTATCACGATTTTTTATGCCATAATGCCTGACATCATAATTATGACAAACTTAGCATCTATTTACCAAATGCAACCACAATTTTGCCACTGTCGCTTGGCGCTGTTTACAGGACCTTGGCCATGTCACTTGGATCGTATTTAAGTGATAAACGAATTTCCAATTTTTGGCACTTAACCCGGTGTTTATTTCCACGCTTCATGTAAACACTCAAGACAAGTGTTATTTATTTTAATATACAGATTTTGTAAATTATGGCCATGGTAGACAGATCAAAATTGTGATGGCCAGTTTCGATCCCCAAACTGGGAGATTTTTGTCATTGAAACCAGTAGATTACTAAATTCCTATATGAAATGAAACCACATTGTAAAATCTAAGGTAGATGATTTTTAACATTAGGGAATTCAAACTGTTGCCAAGTCTTCAGTTCACTCAGAAGCCTCATGTTCTTCTTCTTCTGCTGTCTACATTCCCTCCATTGGAGTCTTCCTCCATGGGTTATCCATAGTCGCTGTGAACATCAGTTGCTGTATTTAAAGCATTGCTTAAATTTTAAGCGGTGTTGCTTAGGCGGGGTTTCTACATACGTCAATGGTCAATGGTAAACATGGTTTTGACGTGGTAGCAGACATTTTTAGTTTGTCTTTAATGTCTGCTAAAACGTCAATACCACATTTACCATTGACCATTTACGTATGTGGAAACCCCGCCTTGCCTGAAATACAACCAACGCATTCCTTTCTGCTTTGCAAAGAATACTCAATAGGTACCTGTAGCCATATTTTGAATATCCAAGCCTCTTACGCCACATGATCGTGACCGGCATCGACTAGTTAAGCCGTTTCAATCTCAAGCTGTCTAGCTGTCATTCAGATCAATCAAGACCTTACACTATTTCAAGTTTGGATGAGTCTTCCAATTTTCGCCAAAATGTTTCTTCATAAGATTACTAACATGAACAAGTTCGGCTTTTTATTCTCCAGCAGCGAAATCGTGTAGGCGTTTTTCCCTTTAATATTTATGATTTAACTCGCGTCTTTCACTAGGATGTTTTTAAGGCCATTCCCTGCAATATGAATCTCTTGCAATTGCATTGTTAAGATCAAAAGGAAAGAAAGCCCACCACTCTGCCGGAGAAGGTTTAAGAAGCGAGCAATTCGCTCTTGAGTCAAGAGGCCGGGAGCACCAAAAATCACGAATATATCACCACGACGACGATGACAAATATTCTTCCGGGGAAACCGACAACAGCACAGAGCAAAGACTTCCTCTGGAACTTAATCCCACTATATAAGAATTGCTTCAATTTGACGAGGATGTCATCAATTTGGATCAAAAGCTGGTCAAGCTTCCAGCGTCACCAACATTGGTGCATATTTGTATCGTAAGGACCAAGAAAAAAGAAAGCCCACCACGCTGTCGGCGATGGTCTTAGAAGCGAGCAATTCGTGCTCGAGTCAAGAGGCCGGGAGCACCAAAGATCAGGAATATATCGCCACGACGGATGCTGAGGACGTTCCGTGTTTGATACAATGCTACTCAATTATTCGTTATTTAATTCATTACTTAGATTAAGTTGTTGTTGTTTTATTTGGTCTATGCAGATTGAAGAAGACTATGCTTTATTCACAATCTCATTATTATTTTGAATTTTTGCTTTCCAATTTATACGTAGTATAAGGAAAGCTTTGTGATGGTTGAAATTTTCGATTCGTGGTCGAAATGTCTGTCTGTCGCTCTGTCTGTTCATCGATTTCCGGGCAAACTACTCTGTTGATTTAGATGAAATTTGGCACATAGACTCACAAAAATTATACCTCGGGACTTTTTTTTTTTTAATTTGTTGGGGTTTTACTCTCAAAAAACACAGTAATAATGGCAGGGGCACGCAATGCATATTTTAGTCATTTTTCATTAAAATTTAGTTATTTTTTTTTTAACCCCCAGAAGCAAACTATCAAGGCAGGCAAGCGACTTCCCGCATTTTATTAACAATAATAACGACTACAACATATGTGAATTAAAAAGAAATCGTTGGAGCCGTTTTTGAGAAATAATTTTTTTAGACGTTTCTTTGGAGATTTTTGAGAATGAAACCCCCAAAATAAAAATAAAATTGTCCCGAGATATCATTTTTGTGAACCTACACGCTAAATCTCACCAAAATCGACCGAGTAGTTTGCCCGGAAATCGTTGAACAGACAGAGCGACAGACAGACATTTCGTAAAAACCATTTTTTGGGGTTCCTGGGACCTCAAAACGTGTAAATCCGTTGAAATCTAGGTATCGAAAATTTCGACCATCACAAAGCTTTCCTTATACTACGAATACATTGGAAAGCAATAATAATGCAAAACTTACCGCAACAAAATAACAGCAGAAGCAGCATGTAATTTATTTTCTTCGACTTTTTATTAAGACAACAGTACAACAGTTAGTTTGTTAATTTTAGATACAACTTGAGTTGTATCATGGATAAGGCTGTAAGACTGGGATGATTTAATTTCAGTTCTTTTAGAGTAAACATGGAACTAGGAGCCGAAGCGACCCCCCCCCCCCCGCACAGTGGTGGTTGCGGGGGTGTTATTTACGCCACTGCCAGCATCTACGTTCAATATTCTTTTGAGTGCATATGTTACGTAGAAAATTGGCACCCTAAAATTAAATAATTTTTTTTATTTATTAACTCAGCAAGTTATTAATTAAAGATTAATTAAAGATTAATTAAAGATTTAAGTTGTACCTAGGTAGATAGACCATACGACATTACTCACGAACTCAGCTACTTTGAAGAGAAAATAAAAAGTTATGTAACCTGAAATTTGCAACTACAATATTTACTGTATTTCTAGGCTTAGACTTGCAGCGTGTATTGTGATATCTCTATAGCTTACTATTGTCATACTGTATTTTGTTAACCTAATGATTTGTCTACCAAACCTGTAATGTGGCTTTAACACCCTTTTGGGCGACAGGGAAAAAATTAAATTACTAGTGACTTCATTTGTGGTATTTCATTTTTATGTGCAAACTCATTGTTAAATTTTTGAACAAATTTGCAGGGGTTTACTTATTTTGATTCATAGCAGTTAAGCATTTGTAGACGAAGATTTCTATAATAATAAAAATTAATTAATTCGTATATTTTTCATAAATGTTCCTTTTCGGTCGAAATCGTGAAGGCAGTCAGACGTTAATATAACCAAAAGACGGCCATCATTTAAAGGACTTGCTAAATTTTCTGGCCATGCTTAGGAGGTGTTATAAGTTCTTCTTTTTCTTTCTTGTTTTTACTCCTTCTCGTAAAGGCCTCCTCTCAATATACACTAGTAACTGGTACCAGTTCCCTTCTTGACGGATGGAATGTAATGCCCAGACTAACTCTTTAAGCCACTAAGGGGCCAGTCACCAGCGTGCATGAGTAGAATGCATTTTACTAGAGATCTAAGGAGCTAGCTACAAATGTAATGAGGCCAGATATTACCTCACACAATAGGCAGCTGAGATCTCCTCTACCCTAGACAAAATACACTCTATCTCTTCTCAGTGGTTTCTTTCCAAATAAAACCAACTATTTTACCCAGGTAAATGAAATAAAATTCTGTAATGTTACGAAAATAACCGAATAAACAAAATCAAAAGCAACCAGTGTGAAACATTATTTACTTAACTGCTGTAAAAGTGTAAATAGAAAGTGCGATCTCTGGTAGTCCTAAAATGTCTCAGATCAGCAATAGGTGGAAAGCGCCAAGGGTTAAGCTATTAGAATTAAGCCTGAGAAAAGATGGCCAACCAATGTAGGTAAACCCTAACCTACATGTCGAAAACAGGACTACAATGACTACCAGAGACCGCCCTCCCAACAAATCTTAATTCATTAAAATTTCAAAACAGACATACTACCGTAAATACTGTATATAGATGAATACAAAACTTGAAACCAGCGGATAGATCCTACCTTCCGTGTTGCATACAGAATTGATTATAGGTTAGCGAATCCACATCAATCTCTTTTAAAGCCAATTCCTTCCCTGGTGTTCATGGCCGCTCCAAGTCCAATGTTTTGTCAGTGTAAGGGTACTTAATCTCTCATCCCTCTTGGCCCCGGTAAGGCCTTAAAATCTCTCAGCCTTCCATCATTTCTTTTCAAAAATACCAATCAAAACAACCTCCTTCTTTGGCCATTTTTCTTATCTCCCGTTCTGACTTGTCTCTTCCTATGGTTCCCTTGATTTTTGTAGATGGCAGCACCTTCCGGCCACTCTTGATTTTTCCGCCTTATTTTCAATACATTACAGAGGGCATGTAAAGCAGGCGGTCCTGGGCCTTCCTAGTTGAGTGTAAGAGAGGGCTTTATAGCCCTAACGCCGCTAGGTTGGCTTAGTAATAGAAGCAAAAAGTCCTTATTTTTTTTTCTTTATTTTATGAAGGAATGTCAACTCTGCTGACCAGTGTAGAGAGTTGTCTAAGCAGTAGACCCGTAAACGCACTTTCATTTGATCCATCATATATGAGGCCTCTCTGTCCCTCTCATTTTTTTTAATACACGAGCAACTATTTGCCTTGCCTGAACCTTGGCTCCCCGAGAAAGGACCTGCTCTTAAAAGATGGCAAAAATTTCCAGCGCTTATCTGAGCCATTTTGGAAACGATCAGTACTTAACCAGATGACAGCAAGTTGAGTGTAAGAGAGGGCTTATAGCCCTAACTCCGCTAGGTTGGCTTAGTAATAGAACAAAAAAGTCAATATTTATTTATTTAAGGTAGAAATTGGTTAGTATGAAAAAAATATATCACTGGCAGCAAGGTATCGAGCCGTTCAACAGGTAGATCCGTGCATCTTTAGAAGATGTAGAATAGCATGGTATAGGTTAGTAGGGACCTGTTATTGCCTGACTGGAGTAGCCTACTTGGAGGTTATAAAGTATACCTGTGAGTAACGCCAATGGTTTTATCGTTTTAAGAAGTCGTTATTCTCTTAGCTCCTCTAGAGTCTAGAGAATCCATTTTAAAGTGCTGCCTGAGAAATCGATTTGATTTATAGCCTACAATGGGCTTTTGTGATCAATTATTTTAATGTCAAAATGTCCTAAACATTTATTTTGAACTTTCTCAATTTTTGGATCCCAAACAATGAAAGGGGGGCCCCTACTGTATTGCATTCTCTGATTCTCACCTAACATATAAATTAGAAGAAGAAAAACAATGCATTTATTTATTATTTATATATATTTACATATATATCTTACAAACCCACAATAGCCAATAGTTTCTTTCTTTCTAAAGTATTTAAAACGTCCATAGGCGTAAGGTCACCATTTTCATTGGGGGGGGGGGGGGACAGATTTGCCGATTTTTACTCTATGCCATAGTAAAAATTTATCAATGATCATAGAGTAAAATAACAAACTAAAATTAAAAAATGGCGTCATGGGATATGTTAAGTACAAACATTTTAATAGATTTCTATAAAAAGAAAAATTCAAATTTCCGTCAATGTCATTTGTATTCCGCAATGAGAGGTCGGTGGAAACCCCGCCTAAGTCTTGAATGTCTGCTACCACGTCAACGTACTCGTATATGCATTCGGTAATGAGAGGTCGGTGGAAGCCCCGCCTTAACAATAAATTTTCATGAGAGACATTGATTCCTACCCCTTCTCAGAAGGGGTAAGAAATGTATAAGCCATTTTGTTCCCCAAAGAGGGTAGCAAAGTAATAACTCACTCGGTAGGGTGTGCCGATTTGGGATTTGCCTGGTTCTGACTTTTCTTGATGTTGATGTTCCTGATTGTTCTCTTATGATTTCTAAGCCATGTGGTGTTATTTTGCTTGGTGTGTCTTTTGACGCTTATAATTAATAAATTATGGAAAATCCATTCCCCCAATGCATTACATTTCTTTGTCATTACCATGTGTTGTAATATTTAATAATATTAATAGTTTTATATTGGTTTACCCGTTCCAGAATATGCAGCTATCGATGACAGTGTTTCAGAATAGGGAAAGTAGAGGACTAGAGGCAAAAGAATTTCAACAATTATTATGAACTATTATTTGGAACTACTCATATTATCTATATCGGTACCTAAACTAAATGATAATTTCTTATATTCTGTTAATGGGATGACCTAGGTTTCTAATTTAATTTATATAATGAAAATAAAGGTGTTTTATTATTATTACTTGAGCGTGATAATTATACTTAATGACAAATTGTTGTTGTTTTTTTCAATATATTTGCACCTTGTCCGGGGTTACTGGTCAAGGAAAAAAGTGAAGTGAAGTGATTATTAGGAAAGCATGTACGAGTTCACTCGAATTGGTTTTTGTACTTTAAAAGGAAATAAAATGATACATTTTCTTGTATTTATTTATTCATTCCTTCAGTCAGGGCATGTGGCGTAGTGGTACGGACTTTCACCCGAAAGGTTGTTGATTCGAGTCCCACACTGGCTATATTTTCTGGCCATGCTTCGGAGGGCATGTAAGGCAGGCGGTCCCGGGTCATCTTAGTTGAGTGTAAGAGAGGGCTTTATAGCCCTAACTCCGCTAGGTTGGCTTAGTAATAGAAACAATAAAAAGTCCTTATTTATTTATTCCTACAGTTATACAAAGCATACGGTAGTCGAATACTTAAGATGTGTTTTTTTGTTGGACTTACCATTGATATAACATAACAAATATTAATTTGCAAATTATAGTTGCAGAGTTAATGTTAAAAAAGTCAGTAGTTGGCAGAAAATACGTCATTCTTCTTAGAAAAAATAAATGAGCGTTAAACAAATAATTAATGCGTTATATAGGTAAAAGGTAAATAATTCAGTCATCATATTAAATAAAATTGACTTGAACATTACTGGGTGAGAAAAACCATGAACTTGGAATATAATTTATCTACCGAATAAAATATACATAAGTTTTCAACTATAGCAATTCGCTGCAAAATTTGATAAATTAAAACCTACAAATACATATATTTTTTAGCCGTTAATTATATCAAGTATACATAAAAATGGTCCCCATAATTGAACAATTACGAGTAACGAAGGAAAACTTTAAAAGCACACCAAAAATTAGTGTGTAAATAAATTGGAAAATACTATTTATGTACAAACCACGTAACTTAGTTTTTATTTACACTAAAGTAATTAATAAAGTTCAACGTTAATAATACACCTAAGGCTCATATTTGACCTATAGGTCCAATTAACCAAGTAATTTGGTTTATTGTACACACAAATTATGCAAGTAGATAGATATATAATGCATATACATGTATATGATAGACATATGTTAAATAATTACGTGAATTATTATTATTTCATTTTCGAATCATTGAAGCGCTTAGAAGCAAAGGGGCGCAAGTGACAAATTTAGCGTTTTGTAGTTAAGTGCACCTAGCTATTACTCTAGCTGCTGTTTATCCTAGAAACCAATAAGAACATAAGGATCTGGCGTTTCGACAATGATAGAGTTCGTGGAAAAAGGGTATACCCATACATTATCAATTGAGTTACAAACTTTAGCCTCAATTATCTCGAATGATTATTTTTTTGTCACTTGTACCCCTTGGGCTCTAGGTGCTTCAATTAATTTTAAGCTCGAAACGTTATAAGAAATATAATTACACCATAAGCGGTTATGTCGAAAGAAAATGTTACAAACACAGAGAACTCAAGTAAAACTAGTATTATGAATATGGAATATGGGATGCTTATTTATATATTAGGTTTGTTTCTCAAGCGCCACTGGTTTTAGTCTTCTTCTGTAGCAGGGCATGCTGCATCATCCTCTGTTTTCCCAGGATTATCCTCGTCTAGAGGCTGGTCTGGTACCGGTTCTGGGTATAGCAAAAAGCTGAAGGGTGGTCCTGGGTCCCTGCAGATAGGATAATATGGGCCGTCTATGGTTGGGATACGGCCCGTTTTATAATGAGCATCGTGGTAAGTTGTCATAAATACTTCCTTCAGGAACTTCTTTATAAGTCTGTAAAGGTATCGCAGAATACTGGTTATATCTGAGTGACTGCCAATGTTTATCGGTGTTTCAATCTCCCCTGTAGACGCCTTTACATAACCCTCCAGCTCTTCGGCGAAGCTCTTTAAACCTCTTTCCAAGTCTCCTTGCCATATAAGTAGCTGATAAATAATTCCCTACAAAAAATTGAACACCTAATTAATTTTGGGTTACATAATGTTGGTTGACTGACAGGAGCTCAGACAGACCTACCAACTCCTACTCCGTACCCTCTGTGACCCAGTGGCGGAGCACCCAAAACTATAAAAAAATAAGCATTTTCTATGACATAGAGTAAACAAATAATTTCGCACATTAGATTTAAAAAGGCAAATGAAGGAATTGGCGCGAAATTGTTCTTTTTTTTACTAGCTTGTAATAACAAAGCTTGACATTGTCATCCGCACCATCCTAAACTTTTTTTTTAATCCGCCACTGCTGTCAAGGATTTTTTTTCGGGGGGGGGGGTAAGAAATTTCATTAGGTGTTTGTATGAATAATTAAATTGTAATATATTATTACAGTACAAAGAAATATGAATAGAAGATATAGGTGCGATCATCAGGGGAGGGGGGGGGGGGAATTTCTACACCCAGCATCCTCACAAATGGGCATGTACCATCACTTATCATCATTTATCATTTATAAATTGAAAATTTCATGAAAAGGTAGCGAAGCTCTAACTATTAAACTGGAATGTATACACTCTCTACATCTGAGATCGATTGTGCCTGAAACAAAACGTTGTCCTCTTTAAGTGCAAATATTTTAGAAAAATATAAAATAATTACTGAAGAACCCGAAACAATGATTTCGTTCTCTGGCACGCTTCCCCTCAGCCTCAGAGCTGTCCTTCCTCCAACGTGACCACGTTTTGGACCATTTTTGGAAATTTTTAATTTTGTAAATGTTTTCAGCCAGAGATTAAGCGATTTGGTGACATCAACTAAGCAATCGTTGAAACTCTTGTCGTACTGACTATAATCGCCCATCGCTTTCATTCTATCTGTATACCGCCGCGCCATCCAAATGATCTCGTTTTGTGCCCTGGCTCCAATGGCATCTTTTAAATATGAGATGAGTCGCAAAGTGTTTGGCAGTTCCGAATGCACAGTAGGCTGCAAAAATAAATTTTCAATTACGTTCCATGCAATATTCCCGTTTAACGACGTATGATAAGTTAGATAAGATAACGGATGATAAGTGGGGTATTCCAGGTAATGAGAGGGCTCAGCCTGGGGGGGGGGGGGAACGTAGTTAACCTGAGTCCTCCACACTCGTCCCTCGGACGTGTGAGCCGTAGTACAGCCTACCAACAGGCAGAAAGCAAGCAGGAGTGTCAGGTACGTAGGCGTGTGGAAAACAGTTAAAACACAACCTTATTCGGTATTCAGCCTTATTTGAGGAAGCGCGAGTGGTTCAAAGGCTGGAAAGGCCCGAGGAGGCCACTATCGTCACTTTCGAACCTTAGAGCGATGCGCTTGGGTCACACTATAACTCCGTCCCATTTTTATAGGCTATTTGTTGTGGCATCTCCCCTCTGCCCTTATGAAACTTGGTCGGTTCCTGAACGATGTAGCCATAGGACTAGACATCGGCTCACAACATATACCCAGGCACTGGCTGTCACAAGAATACATATTTCAAAAAAAAGGTATGGATTAAGTAAATCAAGGGGAAGTGTTAGTCTGACTTAATACGGACAGGGTTAACGAATGGAACCTCCCATTTTTGCACATATACTCAAATTTCTCATCAAATCTCGAGTTATATAGTCATAGAGTGGAAAAAATGTTCCTCTGCATTTTAATGTAAATTATGAGGACGTCAGTAACACCAATCGGTTTTCAGTTACTAAACTTGATTGTTAAAATTAAGGGTCAAAGTAGGTACGTGTGTAGAATAGTGGTACGGACTCTGACTTTCACCAGAAAAAAGATTGTCGGTTCGAGTCCCACACTGGCTACATTTTCTGGCCATGCTTGGGAGTGCATGTAAAGCAGATGGGCCCGGGCCTTCCTAGTTGAGTGTAAGAGAGGGTTTTATAGCACTAACTCCGCTAGGTTGGCTTAGTAATAGAACACAATGTCCTTATTTATTTATTTATTTATTTAGGTTCCTACAGAACTGTGGGCAATTGGTGTGACGGTCACATCACACACTATGTATCAGCATATTGAAGAACATTTCTTTTACTAATTGTGACACCTCATCTATAGATCTGCGGTCGATATCTTATAGGGTAGTTGTTTTTTATGTTTAAAAAAAAGGGCAAGCGGCGGCTCCATAAGCTAATATTACCGTACTGCGCCTACTTTGGTTTAGGTAGGTAATGCATGGACAGCTACGCTATAACGATATTTTTTCAAGACATGAAAGTCCTACCTGAGCAGCAGTGTCTTCTACTCTACGACGCTTCTTAGTTATGCCATGATCGGAGGGGCCAGGAGCACTTCGTGCGAGTTTGGTAGCGGTGGCGGAGCGGGTTTGATGTCCATGCACCGGAGTCAACGACTTAGGGACAGAGGCTGACTCTGGTGAGCCTCGGCCTGAGAAGATAGATGACAGAGACGACCGGTCTGAGGAGGACGCTAGAGTTGTCGGACTCCGGGCTTGGTCTCGTGACATGCTATCCGAGGGAGTCCCATGTGGAAGGTCACCGACGAGGGCCGGTGTAGCTTCTGCACGACGGAGGCCACCGAATGGTGTGACTGCACGAGAACTACCCTCCGAAGACGTCTCGCGAAAAACCCGTAGGACACGGTTGGTCCCTTCTGGAGAAACTTCTTCTGATCGCGCCTGAGGTGGGCGGACACCTGACGTTATGCGTGTGCTTGCACAAGTAACATCCAGCGAAAATACAGAAAAAATATCTTCCGATGAAAGTTCAATAGGACGGAAAATTATAGGTGGGACTGACTGAGAACTGTCTTCCAACGAAGGCAATGGCGAAATATCTTCAAACGAAAACCGAGATCCAATCCAGTTTCGTCGGATGAATTCCTTAGTTAGGCCACCAGAGGTTGTGGCTGTATGAGAACTATTTTTCCAGAGATTCGGAGAATCCGACATGTCTGAAACAAAATTCGAAGAATATTGTATTGTATAGCCTATAGTATTGGCTGCAATAGTTTATGCCTACTTGGTTAGTTTTTAAGTATGTACTTTATATGTGTCCTAGTGCTTTTTGACTTTTCAATATATTCCATTACATTGTCTGGCCGTAACATAGTGAAAGTGTAGTCTTATACGGTTGCGTAGGTACGCATGGCCAGATAATGTAGCACGTGTGGGACTCGAACCACACTCCATCGGGTAAAAGAGTCTGTACCACTACTCTTCATGTCCTGTCACATGAAGTGGAAAACTAAAAAAAAATCAGGTGCTAAATTTCATTCACAGTTGGGTTAATTGCATTTGACACCTATGGGAGCAAAAACATTTGCACGATTATTTTAATTTTGATAACTTAGTTTCCAATTTATGCTGGCGAAATCGTTGAGAAAACGGAAAAAAATCTTCTGCTAGTCCTATGATAGCTACAATGGAAAAGACGTTGGCAAATCGCGACCAGCTGAATCGTCCGTTTGTACCGGGTCTGATAGGTAGGTACTTGCATCGACTTAGGCACCCATTCCACCGACCGGCTAGGGCTATTTACAAAAACGGTGACGTGGTAGCAGACATTCAAGACTTAGGCGGGGTTTCCACCGACCTCGCATTGCAGAATTGACGGAAATGTTTATTTTCCTCTATTCAATGCCATAGTTAAAATTGATCAATGATCATACAGTAAAATCACAAACAAACAAAAAAACTAAAATTAAAAAATGGCGTCATGGGATATGTTAAGTACAAACATTTTAATAGATTTATATAAAAAGAAAAATTCTAATTTCCGTCAATGTCATTTGCATTCTGCAATGCGAGGTCGGTGGAAACGCCACCTAAGTCTTGAATGTCTGCTACCACGTCACCGTTTTTGTAAATAGCCTTAGCCGGTCGGTGGAATGGGCGCCTTTTGACTAATCTCCGGCAGCAAGGCTTGTAGAGACTCGCACAAGTACAAATGCGCTACCATGATGGACCTGACAATAAATATATTTTTTAACAAAGTAGGCCTATTCCAGTGGATTAGTTTTAGGCTATAATAATTAAAATTGATTGATTTAAGTAGATACCTCCATTTAAGAAGGAATTAATTAAAAAGAGGGCTTTAACTTTTTTTCGAAATTTCAGCATCTGGGCCAATTTTTACAATGTACCTATATTCGTTATTTATACGTTTTATTGTGAATAATATGATAGTAAAAATTAAAAATTAATTTTCAGGCCTCAATATACTAGCAGTATTTTAAATGAGTTACTGACTAAATTGTAACTTACTTGATATAAAGCTTGGCGAGAGAGGATGATGAATGATGTGTCTGGGAAAGGCAGGTGAAGACTGACAAGGTGTACGTTTAGTCCTGTTGTGTGACAAATTTCCTCAGCAATCTACAATATACCGTCTGATTGTCATAGCTAACCTAAGAAGATAAGGAAATTTATTACAATATCTAGTAGTAGTAAATTTGGGAAGTCCGAGGCCACGGTGAGGGCCCACATGACACTTTAATATCTAAAATATGGGCAATTTCTAATGGCGATGCTCGGGGTTGAACATCAATTAATTAATAAATCTGATAGGATACCAATAATTTAATTTTTTTTTAAATTTAAAAACACAGACACTAGAAAACAATTGACCACTTTCCTATAGAAATGCCTGCTGTGATTGGTTTAAATTTCCCAATTGTAGTACCCATACTTAGCTTATGGAGAATCCTCGCTCTGATTGTTGATCGTTTGGCTTGGGTAGAGAATACTTACCCGCCTAAAATAAGTTTTGAATTTACATAAGGTTGCCAGATTTGTGAAAAAGTAAATCAGTCCGGATTGAGGGGGATCCGGAATTTTTTTTAAAAAAGAAATTGGTTTACATTGGCAAATGTTAACAAGTTATACGCTTTTCAGCATTTCTTTCAACGCGTCTAGGCCCATACTAATTGGGAGGTAACAGGCATAGAAAAATCAGAACACATGTTGTTTACATTATTATAACGAAACTTTTAATGATGTTCTTAATACGTGTATATATTTTTTTTCCCTCAAATTGTACTTGTCAGATTTTTTGCACAATTCTCAACATTTTTTAGACACTGAAAAAGCTCTGATATTTTAATTTATTTTTGGTTTGGGTAAAATCAGTATATTTTTGCGTCACTTCCATTTCCAATGAGGACATTGATGGTCAAAATCAGCACTATACTAACCAAATCAGTACGGAAGGTCAACTTAAATTTACAGTTACTTTAATTCGACTAATATCGACTACGATGGCCAGGTGGTAGCGTGCTTGTACTTGTGCGAGTCTCTACACGCCTTGCGATCGGAGACGTGTCGTAACTCGACACAAGTACCTATTAGGTAACTTAGTGAGGCGACTGAAGAGGTCAATCGGATACATTCATTGAATTTTTTGTATGCGATTAACCTTTTTAAAAATAAAAGTAAAAAATAAAAAACAAATTGTTAATCTTATCAGTATTAATGCGAAAGTATATAGGTATTCAGTAAGTATGACAATAGGGCAAAGGTCACCTCCGAATTAATCGTGAGACTTTATTATATTCCCCAAGTGCTTCCGAATCCATAAAATGAAAACATTAATCCTGGTTAATAGTTTTGTGAACCTTCTTCAGCCAACGCCCGTCCTTGGCTGGTAGGCCATTTGACGCCGTGCCGCATACTAGAGCTGGGCCAATCCCTCCTGTGTCTCAGTTCGGTTTTCTACCTCAATGCCAATGCAGCTGAATAGGTGATCGGTATTCCCTTCCCCTTGTAAGCAGAGGGGGCATTCGGATGACTCAGCGATACCTATTCTGTGGAGGTGGCTCTGGAGTTAGTCATGTCCTGTGGCCATTCGGAACGCTGCCTCAGAGATGTCCCGGCGCGAGGTGCTGGAGATGGTTTTTGCTAGGAGGAGTTTTTATCGTTTGCCAGCTGCTCAGTTATTTCCATTAAGTTATTGCCATTAACATTAAGTTCTTGCCATTTGCTTTTATTAGTCTTCTTTTAAGCGACTTCGGTGGCAAGGTTGTAACGTGCTTGCACTTGTGCGAGTCTCTATACAGTACACACCTTGCGGTCGGAGACGTGTCGTGACTCGACACGAATATCTATTAGGTGACTTAGTGAGGCGATTGAAGAGGTTAATCGGATACATTCCTTAAATTGATTGTATGCGATTTAACCTTTTCTTTAGAAAGGAAAATAAAAAGAAAGAAAGTCTGCAAGAGGTGGAGTAGTAGATATAAAAGGGGGTTCCTGGGACACTTTTAGGCCACTCTTGCTTTTTACCTCCGGGCATGGGGGTTCCTGGGACACTTTTAGGCCACTCTTGCTTTTTACCTCCGGGCATCATTATTGTTCTAATTGTACATTGTCAGCCTCCGGCTATCACTTATTTTATACTACTTATATGCTAACCTTGTAGCCTATAAAACCACAACACATCATATGACAGGGGGTTTCTGGGACACTTTTAGGCCACTCTTGCTTTCTACCTCCAGGCATCATTATTGTTCTTATTCTACGTTGTCAGCCTCCGGCTATCAATTATTTTATACTACTTATATGCTAACCTTGCCACAACACATCATATGACAGGGGGTTTCTGGGACACTTTTAGGCCACTCTTGCTTTCTACCTCCGGGCATCATTATTGTTCTTATTCTACGTTGTCAGCCTCCGGCTACCACTTATTTTATACTATACTTATATGCTAACCTTGTAGCCTTTCTTCTTCTTCTCTTCTCTTCTTCTTCTTCTTCTTCTTCTTCACACAGTGTAAGGGGGTCGCCCCCTCCTGTTATCGGACATCATTCTCATTGTTTAAATAAATAAATAAATAAGGACTTTTTGTTCTATTACTAAGCCAACCTAGCGGAGTTAGGGCTATAAAGCCCTCTCTTACACTCAACTAGGAAGGCCCGGGACCGCCTGCTTTACATGCCCTCCGAAGCATGACCAGAAAATGTAGCAAGTGTAGGACTCGAACCAACAACCTTTCGGGTGAAAGTTGGAGTCCGTACCACCACTCTACATGTCCATTCTCATTGTTTCTTCTTCTTCTTCACGTAGCCTACATACCGTATTTCGGGCGATTTCGCCTCCGCAATGATTATTTATTTGATTTACATCATTTCATAGTTGGTATTAACTTTATCACATAGACATGCCATGTTCTAAGATTTCACAAATTCACTTGTAAAGTAGGCCTAGTATTATTTGAATGAGGGTTTGGTCTAAATTCAGAATAGTGTAACTAGCTATCATAATTTGTCAGCCTCCGGCTATCACTTATTATATACTTCAAGTTATATGCTAACCTTAAGCCAATTGTACTTGACTCATGGTTATTAATAATAGTTAATTTCGAAACTTGCATAAAACTGTAACACATTGGTTGAGGAGCATAGTTGAAATCAAACCTTCTTCCAAGTAATACCACTTTACAAGTAAATTTGTGTGATCTTTCAACATGACACCCCCAATGAAGAAAAGGAAACTGAACGAGGGTGAATATAAATGTGGAATATGTGATGGTTGCGGGAGTGAAATCATCAACACCGGTCAAACAGTTCTATGTGAAGAATGCACATCCATCTTTAAATGTGAGTACGAGAATTCTGAACCTGTCGAAATTGCCCCAATACCAACATCTACTATGAATGGAGAGAAATGTCAGGGTTGCGGAGGGAAAATTATCAACACTGCTCAAACAGTTCTGTGCGAAGAATGCACATCCATCTTTCCATATGAAATCACACCTAAACCAACATCGACTGGGAATGGAGGGAAATGCAAGAGTTGCGGAGGTGAAATCATCAACACTACTGAAACAGTTCTATGTAAAGAATGCATATCCATCTTTCCATGTGAGTACAAGAATCTTGAATCTGTTAAAATCCCTGAACATAAATTTATTTGTGAATTCTGTTCAGCACCTTTTACTCGAAAGTATAATTTGAAAACCCACATATTAAGCATACATATTATTAATTGTTTCAATTGCAACGAATTATTTATGAGAGACTATTTTACTAATCATATAAATAATTGCACAATTATGAGCGGGGGAGAGCTATCTACCGATGAGAACTTTGCATGTAAAACATCTACAGCTCTAGATGGTGTTGTAAAACAATATAATTATAAAAACATGACCATACATGATCCAGTTGTTTATCTAAATAATATGACAGGCGAGGTTGACACTATTACAACTGAAAACATAAAACTTTTAAAAGCTATTAAATGGCATGTAGCTCTACATATTGAATTTGAACGTGGACCCGACAGCGATAAAAATTATACTAAGGCGTGGTTTCGTGCTAAAAACGAACAACTTCTCCTAAGTGATAACCCCACAATAAAATATCAACAAATGATTGAACAAATTCTAATAAAAATAGATAAATTTCAAGCAATGGGAAGCGGGTGGGTGTTGAAATGTTTAAAAAGTTTTAGTATCTATATTGCTGAATATAATCCATGCAGTGGTAGTAGTTACATTCCTTTACCTAAAAAAATATATAACACCAAAGCAGTAATCAATATTAAAAATGAAGACCTTAAATGTTTTATATGGTCAATTTTAGCATACTTGCATCCAGTAAAGATACACGCTGAGCGAGTTCATAATTATAAAAAGTGTGAGAAGGAGTTAAATATGAAAGGTATAACATACCCAGTATCTTTACAAGTCATTCCAAAATTTGAAAAAATGAATAATATCGGAGTAAATGTGTTTGGTTATGAACAAAGATTGTTTCCATTATATTTATCACAAAGTCAACATTATAATAAGCTAGTAGATCTGCTTTACATAACTGAAGGTAAAAATTCACATTATTGTCTTATTAAAAATTTCAACAAACTTAATTTCTCAATCACGAAACATAAGGAACAAAAGTTTTATTGCCGTTGGTGTATACACCCCTTCAGTAGTGCTGAACGCTTACACGAACATAAACCACTCTGCTCAACACATGATCCGCAAAAAACCACATTTCCAACTAAGGAGAAAAGTATTATGAAATTCGATAAGCCACAATATATGATCCCTGTAGCATATAGAATATATGCCGATTTCGAGAGCATTCTCAGTCCCATTGAAGGGACCAGTTGTAACACTGAAAAATTATCAATGCATATACCATCAGGGTTTTCCTACGTTGTTGTCGATATCAATGGGAATAAGTTTAAAGAACCGGTAGTTTACAGGGGAACCGATGCTGTTGATGTATTTTTGAAATCCCTATTAAATGTTAAGGATGAAATTTTAGAAATTTATAAAAATATTAAACCGGTAATTATGACTGATGAGGATAGAGAAAATTTTAAAAACTCTATCATTTGTAATGTTTGTCAAAAGCCACTAGGAGCTGATCGAGTAATAGACCACTGCCATATAACGGGGAAATATAGACAAGCATTACATAATGTCTGTAATATGAGCAATTTTCGAACTCCAAAACATATCCCCGTTTTTATGCATAACTTGAGACATTATGATGGACATCTTATCATGCAAGGGGTTGGGAAGCTAAAAAATATAAAAATTACATGTATAGCTAAAACTATGGAGGAATATATAGCCTTCAGTATTGGGGAGTTACGCTTTTTAGATACATACCAATTTATGGCCACCTCATTAGACTCTTTAGTAAAAAATCTTGTTGATGTGGGTAAAGATAAATTTCAAATTATGAAAACATGTTTTGTGGGTGAAAAGTTAGACTTAATGTTGAGGAAAGGTGTCTTCCCCTATGAATATATGACGCATGAATCAAAATTTAATGATGAGCATTTGCCTCCAATCGAAGCATTTTTTAGTCGATTAACTCAAGAGGAGATTTCACAAGAACAATATGAACACGCTCAAAAAGTGTGGAATGTTTTTAACATAAAGAATTTAGGGGAATACCAAGACTTATATGTATTAACAGACACCCTTCTTCTTTGTGATGTTTTTGAAGCCTTCAGAGCCTTATGTTTCGAAAACGATAACCTTGAAATTTGTCACATGTACACAGCACCAGGACTAGCTCTTCAAAGCTGCTTAAAAATGACAAGAGTAGAAATTGAGCTGTTGACTGATCCTAATATGCATTTGTTTTGTGAGGCTGGGATTCGCGGGGGTATAAGTATGATTTCAAAAAGATTTGCTGAAAGTAACAATAAATACTTAAAAAAATTTGAATCAAATAAACCATCCAAATTTATAGTATATTGGGATTGTACTAACTTGTACGGACATGCGATGCGCCAATTTTTGCCTGTCAGTGGGTTTCGTTGGATGGATATGGAAGAAATTAAAAACTTTGATGTAATGCTCATACCTGACGAGGGGGATGATGGGTTTATATTGCAGGTGGACTTGGAATATCCACAAAAATTGCACGACTTACATAATGAATACCCACTGGCAGCCGAACATTGTGTTGTTACTTCAAACATGATTTCCCCCTATTGTAAGGAATTTCTTGCTGAAAATAATATATCTTTATCATCCACAATCTCAAAGCTTATTCCCAACTTAAACGATAAACACAACTATGTTATACACTATCGAAATTTGAAGCAATGTTTAGAATTGGGTTTAAAATTAAAAAATACACATAAAATTTTAGCTTTTAAACAAAGCGCTTGGATGCGACCCTTTATCGATTTTAACACAGAAAAACGAAAATTAGCTTGTAATGATTTCGAGAAGGATTTTTACAAATTGAAAATTAATAGTATGTTTGGGAAGACAATGGAGAATGTTAGAAAACACACAAAATTAGAGTTAGTTAACACTACCAAACGGTATTTCGGGCGATTTCGCCTCCGCAATGATTATTTATTTGATTTACATCATTTCATAGTTGGTATTAACTTTATCACATAGACATGCCATGTTCTAAGATTTCACAAATTCACTTGTAAAGTAGGCCTAGTATTATTTGAATGAGGGTTTGGTCTAAACTCAGAATAGTGTAACTAGCTATCATAATTTGTCAGCCTCCGGCTATCACTTATTATATACTTCAAGTTATATGCTAACCTTAAGCCAATTGTACTTGACTCATGGTTATTAATAATAGTTAATTTCGAAACTTGCATAAAACTGTAACACATTGGTTGAGGAGCATAGTTGAAATCAAACCTTCTTCCAAGTAATACCACTTTACAAGTAAATTTGTGTGATCTTTCAACATGACACCCCCAATGAAGAAAAGGAAACTGAACGAGGGTGAATATAAATGTGGAATATGTGATGGTTGCGGGAGTGAAATCATCAACACCGGTCAAACAGTTCTATGTGAAGAATGCACATCCATCTTTAAATGTGAGTACGAGAATTCTGAACCTGTCGAAATTGCCCCAATACCAACATCTACTATGAATGGAGAGAAATGTCAGGGTTGCGGAGGGAAAATTATCAACACTGCTCAAACAGTTCTGTGCGAAGAATGCACATCCATCTTTCCATATGAAATCACACCTAAACCAACATCGACTGGGAATGGAGGGAAATGCAAGAGTTGCGGAGGTGAAATCATCAACACTACTGAAACAGTTCTATGTAAAGAATGCATATCCATCTTTCCATGTGAGTACAAGAATCTTGAATCTGTTAAAATCCCTGAACATAAATTTATTTGATAATGTTCCTCATTTTCGTGGTGTGTTCATGCGAAATGCACTACCTCACATACCATGGCAACATTATGAAGCTGGAATAATTAATTTAGATGATGCTATGGGACCCGGCACACATTGGGTTGCTTACCGCAAGATTAGAAACCAAGTTATATACTTCGATAGCTTTGGAGACTTGAAACCACCTTTAGAATTGAAACAATATTTTCACAACTGTGCAATATACTACAACTATCAATCATATCAAACCTATTCAACATCAAATTGTGGGCAGTTATGCCTAAAATTTCTCTACATGAAAGATCCATTTTCCATGATATTAAAAGTTATATAAGCTATGCATATGTTTGATTTATTATATTATGTCGCTAACATTGACACTAAGTGGTAACAAGTCATTCCTAGGTAGCAATTACTTCCCTCCAATTATACTTGAAGGTGTATGGGAAATCGGCTTGCTTGACCTTGAAACATATAATTCAATACCTAATCTCTCAAAGGGTGTGATTAAAATTATAAACGATTCAAAACCTCTGGAGGCTACAATAATTGAATTACCAATAGGATCTTACGAATTATCAGACATAGCTAAATATATAAATGAAGAGTGGGGTACTGAAATCGTATCGATAAGCGCGAATCGGAACACCATGCATTCCGTAGTTTGGATAATACTTGATGGCTTCACGATTGAAGTAAATGAAGAACTAGGATACCTGCTAGGCTTTGGTTATGATGGGGTGACATTTCTCACAAGTGGAATATATAAATCAACAGATAGCATTAAAATATCTAAAGTCAATGCAATTCGAATTAATTGTAATATTACAAGAGGATCATATTTGAATGGTAGACCATCACATGCTGTTCATGAATTTTATCCTAATGTACCACCTGGTTATCGGATTGTTGAAGCACCACATACAATCGTCTACCATGCTATAAATACAAATATACTTACAAGTCTAACATTAGACATTGTCGATCAAGACAACAACACGGTCGATTTCCGAGGGGAAACTATTACTTTACGTCTTCATTTACGTAAACAATCATGAGAGTATATATTTCACAGCGGTATACACCATACAACATTCCAACTCGAGCTTCCACACAAGTACGCTGTGTTAAGCTCACTAATGAGAACAGACGATATTTACAATCAATAGGTTTTAAAATCCACGATGACATCAATGCTAAACGTGAAGGAGTCCATTCTCGTGGATGAAAGTTTAACACGTTATGAATACCATAAGATTGCACCCTATTCATCAAGCAGTCTAAATAATAATGATGAAATTCGCATACCAATCCATCAACAAGATATACTTACTCTACCATGTGAAAGCCGACTGTATATTGAAGGTGTGTTAGAAAAAGGTGTGAAAACAATTGCTTATGAGGATGATGATGGGCTTAGTGCTAATGCTATGGCACACTTATTCTCTGAAATACGCTATGAACTCAATGGAATAACTATTGATCATGTGCGAAATCCTGGTATTACCACTCAGCTTAAAGGGTTAGTATCATTCACCGCTCAAGATGCACAACGTCTTACAAACAACTCATTTTATACAGATACAAATAAAACTGAGAGGAACTTTAATTTCTGTTTGCCATTGAAAATGTTGTTTGGATTTTGCGAGGATTTCCGACGAGTTCTACTCAACGTTAAACAAGAGCTTGTCTTAGTACGATCACGCAGCAATACGAATGCCATGCGGGATATTTCAAACACTAAAGACTTGACATTGAAACTGACTACTGTGATGTGGGAAATACCTTTCGTAAGTGTGAGTGATAGTCAGCGCCTTGAATTGTTGAGTGTACTAAGGGAAAATATTCGGTTGCCGATTGGCTTCCGAACATGGCAACTGTATGAATATCCCAACATTCCCTCATCAACATCATCAATTAATTGGCCTGTGCGAATGATTTCTTCAAGTGAAAAACCACGGTTTGCTATTATTGGCTTCCAAGCAGCACGCACAGATGATGTTAAGGAAGATGCTAGTGTTTTTGATCAATGCGCTATACGACAAATACAACTATTCCTCGGCTCAGAATGCTATCCATACCATCCGCTACAGGCGAACTTCAGCAAAAATACTGTTGCTGTATTATATGAAAATTTTCTCAATTTCCGGAAACACTACTACATGCAGGATGAAGCAACTCCAAACGTTTCCCGTAGTGAATTTCTAAAATCATACCCCATTTGGGTTATCGATTGCTCACGACAGAATGAGCTCATGAAAACTAGTGGTGTTGATATACGTTTGGAAATTCACTGTCAAACTAATTTCCCTGATAAAATGAGTGCCTACTGTCTACTCATTAGTGACTGCTTATATGAATATGTACCTTTAACAGGTATTGTACATCAACTACAGTAGAACCCTTGATATCCGGTAAATGAATGTAAACCATTTAATGATATAACAATTTTATAATACATGTATTTTAATAGAAATCAATGTCGTTATAATCACTTAAGATAAACCTCCAACACAAGGTTAGTTAGGTTATTAATGTTTGCTGGTAATTAGTTCTAAGAGCCTTACAATCATTTACAATTAGGGTGAGGTATTTTAAAAGAAATCAATGTCATTATAATCACTTAGTTAGATTATTTGTGTTTGTTCTGCTGGTAATTAGCTCCAGGGTTGCGATACAATTAGAGTGAAATGCGATAATGACCGTGAGCTAAACTATCAATTCCATTACGACACACATACCGTTTATCATCATAAGGGCTGAGAGTGAGTTTTTGTTGTTTAATTGTAAAAAGTTTATGATCAATACTTTGAATACGGTACATTGGTTTACACGAGTCTTTTACACTGTAGGACTTAAATAGGGTATTGTAATAGTCTTGATGGGAAATATGATGTTTGAGTGTTGAGCGAACTATACCTTTGCCCACTTTCTTTTCTTTTCCCTCCTCAAACAAGGAATACAATTTGGGGCGTAAAGCAACACATTGTAAAATGTGAGAATGAGCATTCTCATCTTTAAACGTCCCCACTTTCTTTTTATTTTCAATATTGTATAAGAGATGGTTTGAGGGATATACTGAGTTATCAAATAAATGGGGGTATGGCTTTAAATCAACATATAAATCATCACTCTCAACCTCATAAACCAGAGAATCTGTATCTGTTAAAATCAGTGTAGCTTTATCACCATACCTTTGTTTTACAAAGTTATAATGAAATTCATACATAACGACCTTAGATAGTTCCAGAACGGTTAGACCAACAAATATTGGCTTATTAAGTAAAATATTAGTTTTTTTTGAGCGGACTGCAATTAAGTCTTTTGAAAAAATCTGAAAATCTTTAAATGCGGGGGATGAGATAAGTTTGCTAGCTCGTTTGGTAGTGTTAACTAACTCTAATTTTGTGTGTTTTCTAACATTCTCCATTGTCTTCCCAAACATACTATTAATTTTCAATTTGTAAAAATCCTTCTCGAAATCATTACAAGCTAATTTTCGTTTTTCTGTGTTAAAATCGATAAAGGGTCGCATCCAAGCGCTTTGTTTAAAAGCTAAAATTTTATGTGTATTTTTTAATTTTAAACCCAATTCTAAACATTGCTTCAAATTTCGATAGTGTATAACATAGTTGTGTTTATCGTTTAAGTTGGGAATAAGCTTTGAGATTGTGGATGATAAAGATATATTATTTTCAGCAAGAAATTCCTTACAATAGGGGGAAATCATGTTTGAAGTAACAACACAATGTTCGGCTGCCAGTGGGTATTCATTATGTAAGTCGTGCAATTTTTGTGGATATTCCAAGTCCACCTGCAATATAAACCCATCATCCCCCTCGTCAGGTATGAGCATTACATCAAAGTTTTTAATTTCTTCCATATCCATCCAACGAAACCCACTGACAGGCAAAAATTGGCGCATCGCATGTCCGTACAAGTTAGTACAATCCCAATATACTATAAATTTGGATGGTTTATTTGATTCAAATTTTTTTAAGTATTTATTGTTACTTTCAGCAAATCTTTTTGAAATCATACTTATACCCCCGCGAATCCCAGCCTCACAAAACAAATGCATATTAGGATCAGTCAACAGCTCAATTTCTACTCTTGTCATTTTTAAGCAGCTTTGAAGAGCTAGTCCTGGTGCTGTGTACATGTGACAAATTTCAAGGTTATCGTTTTCGAAACATAAGGCTCTGAAGGCTTCAAAAACATCACAAAGAAGAAGGGTGTCTGTTAATACATATAAGTCTTGGTATTCCCCTAAATTCTTTATGTTAAAAACATTCCACACTTTTTGAGCGTGTTCATATTGTTCTTGTGAAATCTCCTCTTGAGTTAATCGACTAAAAAATGCTTCGATTGGAGGCAAATGCTCATCATTAAATTTTGATTCATGCGTCATATATTCATAGGGGAAGACACCTTTCCTCAACATTAAGTCTAACTTTTCACCCACAAAACATGTTTTCATAATTTGAAATTTATCTTTACCCACATCAACAAGATTTTTTACTAAAGAGTCTAATGAGGTAGCCATAAATTGGTATGTATCTAAAAAGCGTAACTCCCCAATACTGAAGGCTATATATTCCTCCATAGTTTTAGCTATACATGTAATTTTTATATTTTTTAGCTTCCCAACCCCTTGCATGATAAGATGTCCATCATAATGTCTCAAGTTATGCATAAAAACGGGGATATGTTTTGGAGTTCGAAAATTGCTCATATTACAGACATTATGTAATGCTTGTCTATATTTCCCCGTTATATGGCAGTGGTCTATTACTCGATCAGCTCCTAGTGGCTTTTGACAAACATTACAAATGATAGAGTTTTTAAAATTTTCTCTATCCTCATCAGTCATAATTACCGGTTTAATATTTTTATAAATTTCTAAAATTTCATCCTTAACATTTAATAGGGATTTCAAAAATACATCAACAGCATCGGTTCCCCTGTAAACTACCGGTTCTTTAAACTTATTCCCATTGATATCCACAACAACGTAGGAAAACCCTGATGGTATATGCATTGATAATTTTTCAGTGTTACAACTGGTCCCTTCAATGGGACTGAGAATGCTCTCGAAATCGGCATATATTCTATATGCTACAGGGATCATATATTGTGGCTTATCGAATTTCATAATACTTTTCTCCTTAGTTGGAAATGTGGTTTTTTGCGGATCATGTGTTGAGCAGAGTGGTTTATGTTCGTGTAAGCGTTCAGCACTACTGAAGGGGTGTATACACCAACGGCAATAAAACTTTTGTTCCTTATGTTTCGTGATTGAGAAATTAAGTTTGTTGAAATTTTTAATAAGACAATAATGTGAATTTTTACCTTCAGTTATGTAAAGCAGATCTACTAGCTTATTATAATGTTGACTTTGTGATAAATATAATGGAAACAATCTTTGTTCATAACCAAACACATTTACTCCGATATTATTCATTTTTTCAAATTTTGGAATGACTTGTAAAGATACTGGGTATGTTATACCTTTCATATTTAACTCCTTCTCACACTTTTTATAATTATGAACTCGCTCAGCGTGTATCTTTACTGGATGCAAGTATGCTAAAATTGACCATATAAAACATTTAAGGTCTTCATTTTTAATATTGATTACTGCTTTGGTGTTATATATTTTTTTAGGTAAAGGAATGTAACTACTACCACTGCATGGATTATATTCAGCAATATAGATACTAAAACTTTTTAAACATTTCAACACCCACCCGCTTCCCATTGCTTGAAATTTATCTATTTTTATTAGAATTTGTTCAATCATTTGTTGATATTTTATTGTGGGGTTATCACTTAGGAGAAGTTGTTCGTTTTTAGCACGAAACCACGCCTTAGTATAATTTTTATCGCTGTCGGGTCCACGTTCAAATTCAATATGTAGAGCTACATGCCATTTAATAGCTTTTAAAAGTTTTATGTTTTCAGTTGTAATGGTGTCAACCTCGCCTGTCATATTATTTAGATAAACAACTGGATCATGTATGGTCATGTTTTTATAATTATATTGTTTTACAACACCATCTAGAGCTGTAGATGTTTTACATGCAAAGTTCTCATCGGTAGATAGCTCTCCCCCGCTCATAATTGTGCAATTATTTATATGATTAGTAAAATAGTCTCTCATAAATAATTCGTTGCAATTGAAACAATTAATAATATGTATGCTTAATATGTGGGTTTTCAAATTATACTTTCGAGTAAAAGGTGCTGAACAGAATTCACAAATAAATTTATGTTCAGGGATTTTAACAGATTCAAGATTCTTGTACTCACATGGAAAGATGGATATGCATTCTTTACATAGAACTGTTTCAGTAGTGTTGATGATTTCACCTCCGCAACTCTTGCATTTCCCTCCATTCCCAGTCGATGTTGGTTTAGGTGTGATTTCATATGGAAAGATGGATGTGCATTCTTCGCACAGAACTGTTTGAGCAGTGTTGATAATTTTCCCTCCGCAACCCTGACATTTCTCTCCATTCATAGTAGATGTTGGTATTGGGGCAATTTCGACAGGTTCAGAATTCTCGTACTCACATTTAAAGATGGATGTGCATTCTTCACATAGAACTGTTTGACCGGTGTTGATGATTTCACTCCCGCAACCATCACATATTCCACATTTATATTCACCCTCGTTCAGTTTCCTTTTCTTCATTGGGGGTGTCATGTTGAAAGATCACACAAATTTACTTGTAAAGTGGTATTACTTGGAAGAAGGTTTGATTTCAACTATGCTCCTCAACCAATGTGTTACAGTTTTATGCAAGTTTCGAAATTAACTATTATTAATAACCATGAGTCAAGTACAATTGGCTTAAGGTTAGCATATAACTTGAAGTATATAATAAGTGATAGCCGGAGGCTGACAAATTATGATAGCTAGTTACACTATTCTGAGTTTAGACCAAACCCTCATTCAAATAATACTAGGCCTACTTTACAAGTGAATTTGTGAAATCTTAGAACATGGCATGTCTATGTGATAAAGTTAATACCAACTATGAAATGATGTAAATCAAATAAATAATCATTGCGGAGGCGAAATCGCCCGAAATACGGTATGTAGGCTACGTGAAGAAGAAGAAGAAACAATGAGAATGGACATGTAGAGTGGTGGTACGGACTCCAACTTTCACCCGAAAGGTTGTTGGTTCGAGTCCTACACTTGCTACATTTTCTGGTCATGCTTCGGAGGGCATGTAAAGCAGGCGGTCCCGGGCCTTCCTAGTTGAGTGTAAGAGAGGGCTTTATAGCCCTAACTCCGCTAGGTTGGCTTAGTAATAGAACAAAAAGTCCTTATTTATTTATTTATTTAAACAATGAGAATGATGTCCGATAACAGGAGGGGGCGACCCCCTTACACTGTGTGAAGAAGAAGAAGAAGAAGAAGAGAAGGGAAGAAGAAGAAAGGCTACAAGGTTAGCATATAAGTATAGTATAAAATAAGTGGTAGCCGGAGGCTGACAACGTAGAATAAGAACAATAATGATGCCCGGAGGTAGAAAGCAAGAGTGGCCTAAAAGTGTCCCAGAAACCCCCTGTGATATGATGTGTTGTGGTTTTATAGGCTACAAGGTTAGCATATAAGTAGTATAAAATAATTGATAGCCGGAGGCTGACAACGTACAATAAGAACATAAATGATGCCCGGAGGTAAAAAGCAAGAGTGGCCTAAAAGTGTCCCAGAAACCCCCTGTGATATGATGTGTTGTGGTTTTATAGGCTACAAGGTTAGCATAGAAGTAGTATAAAATAAGTGATAGCCGGAGGCTGACAATGTACAATTAGAACAATAATGATGCCCGGAGGTAAAAAGCAAGAGTGGCCTAAAAGTGTCCCAGGAACCCCCATGCCCGGAGGTAAAAAGCAAGAGTGGCCTAAAAGTGTCCCAGGAACCCCCTTTTATATCTACTTGGAGTTGTGAACCTACACGCGGAATTTCTTCAAACTCTTTCGAAGAGTTCGGCCCCAAATCCAGTTACAGACCAACAAACAGACCGGCACACTGACCAACTTTTCTTGCTGAGTTCCTTTTTTTGGCCTCAAAAAATGTAAATCCAATCAATGGCCAGACCATAACAAAGATTTCCTTTTACCTACTAACGTATAATAGAAATGCAAAAATTACCAGCCCATTTTACAAAATAAAAATAAGTGGATGGTGCATTAGTGGATTATATTGTTTAAAAATAACTGTTTTCTAAAGATACTTGTTGGTTTGAATGATCTGTTCCAGTTGTCATTGCTTGAGCAGTGCGGGTCGTTCGGCCCTGGGGCTCCCTTTTTAGAGAGAATAGCAGGTGTCTTGGTCAATTGTGCCGCGCCCATCCAGAGTCCCAAGCCTGAAGCCACTCCGCTACCTGCTGTTTTAGAAAAGGTTAACCTCGCTACGCAACAACTTTATTTGAATGAAGCCAACATACATACTAAGAAGGCAGGCAGCTAGAAAAATAAATTATCCCGTCCTGACTCCTGTCTTGTCTTGCATTTGTCTCGAAATTGGGCAACGTTTTCATGGTCACCACTGCCATCTCACTAACTCATCTGGGAAAATAACCTGCGTAATACAATACAGTATCTAATGCTAGAATTTTAGACATGAGAAACATTGAAACTGTAGGCACTGAAATAGACGTTCTGACGTTGAGCACGAATTTGAGTTAGATTTCTCCTCTGATGCCAATGGCCAATTGACTTTGACTGGAAAATATATTTGCCCACTGACAGGCGCGGATCTACGGGGGGGGGGGTCTATTTCTGCCCTATTTTTCAAAAAAAATAAAATCTAAATTTAATCTTAGCCCCCTCCTTGGTCTCATTCTAGATCCGCGCCTGCCCACTGATACTTAATTGGATAGTTGACACTATTGTCTAAGAGCAACTGATGTATATTGGGGATTTGTGAAACATTAAGAGCGTACGTCCCGTAGGAAATTGGCAGCTCGAAATTTAATACTACTTATTTTTTTTATTTTTTATTTTTTTTTAGTCTGCGATAAGGACCCAGAGGCGGTCTCAGACCTCATAAAAGGGGGAGGCACTTTTCAGTAGCGCAACGATATAGGTTTTCGAAGGAGGCGGTGTATAATTTGGGGCCTTCCACCCATTTTCATAAAAGTGTATAAAATGCGAGAAGCCGTTCTCATGGACGTACGTAGCTTCTAAATTAAATGACCTTAGTGTCCTTTGCACATGAGCCAGAGTGTTCGGAGGATATGGAGGGGGGCCCGGGGGACCCCACCAGGTAAATTTTCTTGAAAAATATGGCTGAAACAGTGGTGTTTTACGCATTTTCACAGCAATAACTATTCCATATTACAGGGAATTAATAAAATAGTGCACAAGGGGGTTCGGGGCTAATTAGGCGTCTATAATACAGGGAATTAATGAAATTGTGCAGAAGGGGGGCCCAGGGAGAAAAATCTTGAAGAACCGGTCCGAGTTTACTCGAACATGCTTTCCAATTTATCAAAATTAGTAGGCAGAGAAAATGAGTAATTTCATGGTAAATAATTTTCCTATGGTTAAATTTACGATATCTCGGGGGGGGGGGGGGGGGGTTGTCCAACTGACGTCACACGTCACTGGTGGTGAGATAAATTCTAGATAGGTCAGACCAACACATTACCACACAGCAATACTGGCAGGGCACGCAATGCATTTGAGCGTGAATTTTCTATCATTTAAAAAAAAAACATTTTTTTGTACAAAACCAAATACTTTTTTGGGAAAGCAACCTGTCCGGTTTCGTTACTCAATTTAACACCTAAAACATACCGGAAGGTTGAAATCATCGATAGAAAGGTGTCGCAGAAAAATTATTTTTTAGTCATTTTTCATTAAAATTTAGTCATTTTTAATTTTTTACCCCCAGAAGCAAACTATCAAGGGGCAAGCGACCCCCCGCATTTTATCAACATTAACAACAACTACAATATATGAGAATTTAAAAGAAATCGTTGGAGCCGTTTTGGGGAAATAATTTTTTTAGACGTTTTTTTGAAGTTTTTTGAAAATAAAAACCCCCCAAATTGAGTCAGCCCAAAATAAAAATAAACATTTTCTCGAGGTATGATTTTTGTGAACCTACATGCCGAATTTTATCAAAATCGACTGAGTAGTTTGCCCGGAAATCGACGAACAGACAGACAGACAGACAGACAGACATTTCGTAAAAAACACTTTTTTGGGTTCCTGGGACCTTAAAACGTGTAAATCCGTTGAAATCTCGGAATCGAAAATTTCGACCGTCACAAAGCTTTCCTTATACTACGTATAAATTGGAAAGCAAAAATAGGGCAGAAATAGTGAGGTTCTACGCATTTTGAGTGCAGTTAACAATTGTCTTTTAGAGGCAAAGAATATAAATGACTTCCAAAGGGGGGGGGGGAAGGCTATTGCCCGCAGTGCCGGTCGCTGCTTCCGCCTCTGGGAGGAGCCATTCAACCACTAATGTGCGAAATTAGTCCGGTTCATTCTTAAATTGTTTTTTTAATGTTTTTAAAAAAAAGTATGTAAAGCATAATATATTGTTGGGCTACATGTTTCTAGAATTGAAATTAAATTGAAAAGTCTGACTATGGAATGGGAGGAGGGCCCCCACAAAAATTAGCAGAATACAAAATCACGATAGATTTTTGACATCTCCTATAAGGCCCTCATATGAAACAATTTCCTCCACTTTTTGGGATTTTCATAAATTTCAATTTTAAATTTCTGGGGCCCTGGAAGGCGGAACTGTCCGCACTGAATCCGGATAACTGGTAGCTTTACTATATAGGTACCGTACAGCCAATTATAAATCCTTGAAAAGTATTGAATCTAATATAGTTAAAAATAAATGACTGTTTACGACATGCACATGTGTTTGAATTGAAGCGATCCAAATGTTTTGAATATATAGAAATGTTTATCATGAAACAGGCATAAAAACGATGGTTACTTCTTTCTACTATAGCGACTCGTCACTCGAGGTACCTGTTTTGGCAAATATGTCAATAAATAGAAATGTTGTTTCTTTTAAAGAAATTCTTTAGAAACAGCATGCAATACTGTTTTTATGTTAGGGAGAGGGAACCAATTCAATGAAACTTGTTTACTTCGTTTGCACAAATATAACAATGAACGTTTTTCGACGGATATAACCCATGTACTTTAAAAGTGTGACATCAGATAAATGGGAACATTTTTTTTATGGTTCTTTGCAAACATTAACAAGAGTGGCGTACTCTCTGTTACGTTTTAGTTAGGTGACAATTGGCTACGATTTTTGAACGTACAATGTGTTTATTACAGTGAATCTCACAAGGCCACATTGACCTTCATAAACTTCTACAACGTGACCCAATGGCCAATAATAATGATAAAAATGAAAAAATTATGATCTGATTTTGAGGTAGAGACTGTTATTATATATGGTTATGGAGTTAATTTATTTCTATGAATTTAGTTGATGCTAGACGGATATGGAACAAGCTTGAGTGAAATAATTGTGAAGTAAATAGTATAAAACATTACTCTTTAAGTAAGACTGGTCAACTTTAAAAGGTGCGAGTAACTTATATCTTTGCTGTAATCTCGTTAAAGAACCGATCCGACTTTACTCGAACATGCTTTCCAATTTATCAATTACAATTACAACACAGTAATAATGGCAGGGCACGCAAAGCATTTGAGCGTGAATTTTCGTTTTTTTTCAAAAAACATTTGTTTCCACAAAACTAAATAGTTTATAGGGAAAGCAACCTGTCCAGTTTTGTTACTCAATGTAACACCTAAAACATGTCTGAAGGTTGAATACATCGATAGAAAGGTTTCGCAGAAAAATTATTTTTTAGTCATTTTTCATTAACATTTACTTACTTTTATTTTTTTACCCCCAGAAGCAAACTATCAAGGGGCAAGCGACCCCCCGCATTTTATTAACATTAATAACGACTACAATATATGTCAATTTAAAAGAAATAAATGGAGCCGTTTTTGAGAAATAATGTTTTTAGTCGTTTTTTTGGAGTTTTTTTGAAAGTAAAACCCCCCCAAATTAAGTTAGCCCCAAATAAAAAAAAATAGGTATGACTTTTGTGAACCTACATGTCAAATTTCATCATAATCGACCGAGTATTTTGCCCGGAAATCGATGAACAGACAGACAGAGTGACAGACAGACAGCCAGAGCGACAGACAGACATTTCGTAAAAACCACTGTTTTGGGTTCCTGGAACCTCAAAACGTGTAAATTTCGACCATCATATTATACTACGTATAAATTGGAAAGCAGTGCTAATTGTTTTCAAAATGACTGAGATAAGCGCTGAAGAATTTGCCACCTTTTGAGAGCAGGTACTTTCTCGGGGAGCTCTGGTTCAGGCAAGGCAAGGCAAGTAGTTGTTCGTGTATTAAAAAAATGAGAGGGACAGAGCAGAGAGTAGAGACGCCCCATACCAATATTCTTCTTCTTCTTCTCCTTCTGGCTCTACAGCCTTTGGTGAGCCTCGACAACTCTCCTCCAGTCATGTCGGTTTTGTACAACGCTCCACCATCTACGGACTCCCAACTCGCGAAAGTCAGCTAAGGTCAACTCATCCTTCCAGCGTTTTCGAGAACGTCCGGCCAGTCGTCTTCCTGCTGTCATGCTTGCTTTGTACCTCTTTTACGGCATGCGGTCGTCTGACATTCTTACGACGTGTCCCAGCCACCTTACACGTTGCGCTTTTATGAACCAGACTGTGTTTTCTCCGTTGAGTATTGCGTCTATTTCGGCGTACTTTCTCATACGCTACTCACCGCCTTCGCTTAAAGGGCATGTAAAATAGGCGGTCCCGGGCCTTCCTATAGTTGGGTGTAAGAGATGGCTTTATGTAGCCATAATAGAAATGTTCTGAAGGACATTTTATGCACCTAAGGCTACTAATAGTGGCCCATTGGTCCCTTGTCCAATGCCAACGACCCCATCATTTATATTGGCTCCGCATCAATTTCTTGACAATTGGCAGCCCGGTATACATCCTAGACAATACAATACAATACTAAAATTAGAGTCCCTGACCAGCCAGAGCCGGATCGACCGTGTCACAATTGCAAATTATTATTAATTGCAAGTATACAAACATAAAATATAATAAATTGTAAATATAGCCTCCCGAGAGGGTTTTGTACTAACTGAGGCACTTAAACTGTCCAGCTCCTGGGGTCGTACTCATCTAATCTATACTGTGACGCGTCAATAAGTCTGCTCTTTATATAAAATGCCCTAAAACAAGCTGCATCTAACTGTCTTACTAAAGATGGTAGCTTATTGTACAGCCGGTATGCAAGTATCGGATAGGAATCCCTCGAGTCTCGACAGTCGACATGTTTATACGGCACCTAGGCATATGAGTTCACTGTACTCCGAGCTGGCGCCTGGCAGTCCAGGATTCATTTTAACAGCCATGAGACTATTAAAGATATGCTGATTGTGGCCATGCACAGTGAGGACTCCAGCAGCTTTAAAATGGGGTCGGCAATGAGCAAGATACGAACTTTTTGTAACAATGGGAATTGCTCGTTTTTGTAGTAAAAGTACCCAGGGGCGCCCAGTTTTGAAAAAGTCTAGGGGGGGGGGGCAAAAGAGAGATGACCTCCCCCCAACTATCGTGGAAATAATACTGTCTTGGAATTAGCTCCTGAGGAAATTTTTTTAGCTTTTTTAACTATGCACCACCTTTGACTCTAATATCCCTTGTCCTTACTAAGTTGCTACCCAAGTCCGTGCCCAGATTTTGATTTGGGGGGGGGGGGGTAGAAATTTTTTTTAAACGTAATTTATGAATGAATTAATGGGTAAATTCTGGAAACCATACAGGTTTACATAAAAATTTATTTCGGGGGGGGGGGGGTCCGGACCCCATGGACCACCCCACTGTTGCTACCCATTAAAAAGCTAAAACAAAAAGCGTGTTTGAATTAACTTCTTACAGAATATAGAATACAGGTATATGCCTAGTGTATTACAATTATTAAAAATTAAAAATACACTATCAATAGCTTTACTTGTCAGAATACTCAGAATCATAGCTCCAGCAAGGCAAATATCGATCGCCGCACTGACGTTTGGCTTATAAATTCGTTCCCAAAGTTTTTTAAGTTTTAAGTTTTCTACCACATCACGGTGAATATTAATTTTACTAACGCCATTGCGTTCACTCTTTTTGGAGTCACGTTAGCTCGAAGGTGGGTACCAAAGAAGTACTTAGTATTTATATTCGCGCCAAAATTCAAGCATTCTAGTATTAGTATTCTACTAGTTAAATATTTCTTCTTCCCATGTTTAAGTCTTCAATTTTCAATGAAAATGTTGAAATGCCCAGGAAAAGGGAATTAGTAGGCTTTAAGCCAATTTTCCTCACCCCCCCCCCCCGTATTGGGCGCCCCTGAAAGTACCTTACTGTCGACTACACCGGCTACTATCGATAATGGACAAGCTGAGAGATAAGACACAACAAGCTTACATTAGTTATTCTCAAGATCATGTAGTTTCAAGAAACTGAAAAGGAACAGAGCCCTTTGTTGTTTGTTTCATCTCCCTTCAGGCTGCATTCTCACATATGGTGCCATTATTTTAACGGCTCGCGGGAGTGTTGAGGCTTCTAAATCTTCACGCCCGAACAGTTTTTACGGCTTTGTTGTCCTGCAGCATGCAAGCCTACGACACATAAATTTTAATAGTTAACAGAAATAATTAAAAGAAGGTTCCATATGCAGAAGCAGGTCAATGTTAGGAGCGAACTGTGTCGCGTCGGTTCCTTTGAGGCTTCATAAATAAATTCTGTCACTACCATGGATCCTTTTTATGTTGTTTTTATGTAGACCTAGCGAGAAAAGGAGGTATTTTAAATGCCACACTCAAAGTTTACCAATTAATAGGGAATTTGAGAAGATTAAACGGGGAAGTTTGAAATTTTAACTGGAAGCTGGCCGTTGACATTGACCCAAAATAGGAAGATTTATATTTTTTATTAAATTTATTACGAAGATAAAAAAATTTGGTATCATGTTTTCCTCTTTTATTGTTATAATTTTTCCATGAACTTGATTATTTCTCAAATTTACATCAAGAAACCTAATAACTCCTTGTAGTTCTACGTATGAGACACCAATTGGCGGGACAAACTGTCTATAACTTAAAGAAAGAAAGAAAATTGTCTTTGTTTTCCATGTGAGCGTACAACTAACCCAAACATTAAATTAAATAAAAATTATATAGCCTGCATATGTAACTTTCATGAATTTTTTGGCCGAAACTTTTATCCCGAAATAAATTCTGTACGCGTGCATTGTATTAGCATTTTGAATTTTATAAATATATAGTACTTAAGTGCTGGCCATTGCGGAATGGCGAAGAGCAACTGTTGCATGTTGCTGAGATGATGCGAATGTTGCGTTACAAATTGACATCCAGGAGGAGAAACGAGGACGTCTGGGCAGAGAAGCAAGTAGCACCGATCACCAACAAAGTCAGGGAACGAAGACTGGCGTGGTGAAAAGAGGAGAAGATGGACACCTGCTACAACGTGTGAGAGACTATACGGTGGAGAGCACAAGACCTATAGGACGACCGAGGATGTACCTTGAAACGAAAGTGAGGGAGGACCTCAGGACCCTCGGTCTCTCACCGGATGATATCCAAGACCGAAACACCTGGAAAGTGATGATCCGTGCCACCGACCCCGTGGGAGCAAGGGCGGATTTTTGCTATTACTTGGCAGATTAGAAATAAGGAATATTGTTGGTTTGCTCACAGGGCACTGCCACCTAAGGCATCATCTGCATAAACTCAAAGTCCACACGGGCAGTAGAGAATGTAGATGGTGTGAAATGGAGGACGAAACAGCAGAGCACGTTCTCTTAGAATGTGAAGCTCTGGCCAAAAACCGTTTCAGGATACTGGGAATACCAGGGTCAGAAACGAAGGCAATTCGTGAAGATCCAGTAGGAAAAACCCGCTCTTTCATCAAGAAAGTGGGTATATTCCAGACATGAATCTCCATGACAAAGCGGCTGCAATAGATCTCAAAGGTCGACGCAACGAACCTTACCTTAAGGAGGCACCGCAAAAAAAAAAAAAAAAAAAAAAAAAAAAAAAAAAAAAAAACGGATTTTGCCTCCAATTTAGGGGGGGGGGGGGTCAGCGGTCAGGTTCAGTGGATTATAACATTAAAAAACATAATTATATTTAATTCCCACTGTAAACCCATTGTTAACTAGTGTAAGTTAAGACCCTGTGACCCCCCCCCCCCCCCCTAAAATCCGCCCTTGCGTGAGAGGGATAAGGCGCCGTTAAAGTAAAGTTAGTAATCATAGTACTAAAATAATTTTACAAAAAATATGTTTCTAATTGCAATTTGTAGGCTATACCATGAATAGAAAGATGACATTGTGTTTGCATTTATTGATTCATTCGTACAATATTATAATACAGTGTTGACCAAACGAAACGTGTTCATCTTTTTATAATAAGACTAACTGAAGTTTGAGAATAAATGAAATAATTAAAAATTACAGTTGCATTTATGCATTATAATGTCTCAAGAAAATGTCAATATGTTGCTGAAAATTGGTGTTACTTTCAAAAAGTAATTAATTAAATAAATTAATTACTTCCACCGTCACACAAAAAATTACGAAAATGCTACTGAATTTAAATACACTCCAAAATTTAATTAACTGAAAAACACATAATTTTCTTATGGAATAAATGAAAAGTAGGTATGCTTAAAAGTAGCACACATTTTTAAACTATTAAAAATGGGAAATATGAAAAAAATATGCACTTGAATTGGTAAAGGTTACGTTTGAAATTTTTTGTACACGAAGACTTTGCCTTAAAAAAGGGCTCAAAGTTAATATGAAGTCAAGAAATGCATTATGCCTACAGTATAAATTGTGTATACAAATCATACAGGTATACAGTATAGACTATATTATGTAAGTATATAGGTAATGTACGAATTATTTATTTTTTGATTCATGAAGTTTGAAGTTATTAGCAGCTCAGGAAGGCTGTAGAAATACATTAGATTTTGCAACCATAAAACGGGCACGTCAAAATTCATAAAAACATACAGAAAACAATTATAACAAATAAGGGTATTCACAATGTTGGTGTTAAATAGTTATTAATAAACAGTTAAGTGTGTTAATTCGCGTAAGTTAACAGTCGTGTATCCGGAAAACTATGCTAGGGTTAAAGCGAGTTAAAGCGGCGCTGTGATCAACAGTAACTTGTTTCAAATAATCACATTAACCCAACCAGAGGACTACTTACTATTTTTAGTAACATGAATAACATTTTGAATGACAGATAACGTGATAAATTCATGATTGTGAATGCCCTTAATGTCACAAACTATACGATATTGTAATTGGGAAAAGACGTTAATTGTGAGCCTCAATTTGTCATTGCTAATGTCAGTTTAATTTTCATCGGTTGCAGGGGACTCACGAGCCCCTCCTTCATTTTCGGCTGCTTGTTCAGCATTGTCTTGACCACCTGGAAGTTGATCCATAGCGAAAGGTAGTCGAATTACGTGATCCCTTGTAAATGGTACTATATCAGGGTCAACTTCGAATTTAAGGTAACCATAGGGTCGGAATCCCGTAACAATATTTGCATCATGGCGAGTGTCCCACAATTCATTAATGTATAACCTGTAAACTCTTTGGAGATACATCAGATCTTCAAGGTTGATGGTTCTGGCCTCATTAAGCTCGTTGAAAGATCTTGTTGTATGTGTCAGTAGAGTATTCACCAAATAGAGGAAGCCTTCCCTCAGTCTGCCTGCTTCTGCATATAGTGCAAGAGTATCATCCTAAAAAAATGTAAAATTTGGTGGTCAGTAGTAGATAGTGAAATGCAAGTTAAGTAAAAAAAACCATTACAAATTGACATTGTTGTTCAAGGTAATTATTAAAGTAGTAGAGGCGGCGTAAGCACTATTTGGCGGGGGGTAGGGTTTCCAGGTGTCCGGTTTGTCGTACCTCTGTCCGGTGAAAAAATAAATGCTGTTTGACCGGACATATCCGGTTTTTTCTCTCGAGTATGCAAAAAACTTTTTTTTTCTGGAGGATAGAATGAAGTAAATTTAAAAATTACAGTTACAGAAATTAAAAATTTAAGTTACGGTAGACTACGGCTAACTTGCTAGCTATTGTACTATTATAGAAAGTTCCTCAAAATGCACTAAAGTCAAGACATGAAGAGTAGTGGTACGGACTCTGACTTTCACCCGAAAGGCTGTTGGTTCGAGTCCTACACTTCCTACATGTTCTGGCCATGCTTCGGAGGCATGTAATGCAGACAGTCCCGGGTCTTCCTAGTTGAGTGTAAGTGAGGGCTGTAACTCCGCTAGGTTGGCTTAGTAATAGAACAAAGAAAGTCAATATTTATTTATTTTAAATTTAAGACAGGATAAAATGGTCGTTTTTTTAAGAAAAGTTTACACGAGATAGAATGGCTCATTGACTCCCTTAAATCAAATACAGTATTACATTTATTCTCTGTTTATACCTGAGGTGGCGTTTTGAGGAATGATCCTCCCCCAAATAAAAAGCTGATTATTGTTGAATCCTAAAAGATTAATGCCTCGTTCGTAAAAGATGATACATACCTCCTCACACGGCCTTGGCGCTGCTGGTTGTGTTCGACCCCTCAATAGCCGAAGCCCAAAATATTGTCTTTGCTCATCTGAACGATTAGGTAAAATGGCATGACATTCGGTAGTAAATCGAGTGTAAGCCCTCAACCAGTATTTTAAATATAGATCTTCGGCCCAGTCCTTGAATGCACGCAGCTGCACATTACACGTGTCACGTAGGTACTCGTATATTAAAAATCCCTCATTACTCAAATAGCGCAAATGCTGAGGCGGCTGCACATAGTTCCACGCCATGCGGATAATGTTATTCTGAGTGGGTGCCCTCATGGCAATCTCTAAGTAATCCAGAAGGGCTCTAGTGCGTGGCATGTTAACAAAACGCGGCGTGTCAGGAAAACACTGCAAAATACAAAATATATCATGTGAGTCAGCACAGACCGCATCCTATCTAATATATACTATGAGAAAGGGTCTTGTTGTTGTCTGTGCAACAGTAGCATGTGATGTTCCAGAAGATATATAGGCTTAATATCTGTTTTGTACTTAGATATCAGTAGTATCATACTGCACCCTTTTTTTATTATAATTAATCAAATAAGTATATCTGTATATATAAAAATGTTCTGTCCGTTTGTGTACGCTTCAAAAACTCAAAAAGTTCTGCACCGATCGAGCTGAAATTGTAGCATGGTATATAATCCGCATCAAGGATTGTTTTTATCTAATTTTTGCACATCAGTCACATATCCGCGACCGCAAAAAAAAGCGAGGAAAACACTTGGTGACAACCGCAATAGTAATGGGGCAGTCACATGCACGCCCCGAAGGGGCGAGCTGCCACCCGCCGCAGGCGCAAGGGGTGGAGTCTGCGGGAACCGCTTGTATAATATAAATAAAATAAAAAATATTGCTCCAATATGTTTTTACGTAACCTGATTGAGATTTCTGCTCAAAAACTGAGCCAGAATGTATCAAAAACTGCGAGAGTCAATTAATGTAAATAATTAGTAATAACAGAAAAGAAATCATTATTAATTTATAATGTTGGGGGACGTGAAGGAACTAAGGCGCGGTTTCCACCGACCGGCTAGGGCTAAATACAAATACGGTGGCGTGGTAACAGACATTCAAGGCTTAGGCGGGGTTTCCACCGACCTCGCATTGCAGAATGCAAATGACATTGACGGAAATGCTTGTTTTTCTTTTTATAGAAATCTATTAAAATGTTTCTAATTAACATATCCCATGACGCCATTTTTTAATTTTAGTTAGTTTGTTTGTGATTTTACTCTACGATCATTGATCGATTTTAACTATGGCATAGAGTATAAAACAAACATTTCCGTCAATGCCACTTGCATTCTGCAATGCGAGGTCGGTGGAAACACCACCTAAGTCTTGAATGTCTGTTACCACGTCACCGTATTTGTATTTAGCCCTAGCCGGTCGGTGGAAACCCCGCCTAAGGTTAATGTCCCGAAGGGTTCTTATCGATCTAGCTCTAGCTGCAATGGCCCATTGGTCCCTTGCCTAATGCGAACGACCCCATGGCTTTATTTACATTCTTTCCGTTTGTATTTTTGGTTACACGTGCTCAAAATCAACCTGCGCTGGCTAAACGCGAAAATGAACACGCTAAAATAGTAGTAGTTGGACTTCCATTGCATGTTATGTTAATAGTCATTACAGGCATGGGCCTCGAACAATTAGGGTGGAGCCCATTGTGGTCAGGGGAAGGGGGCGACGTTTCGGGAGTGGGTGCTACTCCCATCATCAGGCTTAGTCCTGATAAGGACTGACGGCTTTTGGTTGATTGACTCATCGCTCACTCTAAATTATTAAGCAAATCCGATCTTCTTGAGGATTCCAACTACCGTTCTCCCGATTGAAATGCAACCTCTCTAACCACTCAACCGCGGCCGTCGTCCTCACCTTTGTTAAATAGCATTACACCATTGCCATTAACCTTTACAAATAAGCTGAAATAGGTTTCCACTGACACTATGTAAAAGGCCTAAGCATGACTTCACCACGAGTGTACAGGGACCTAATAAAAATAAAGAATGTAACTGTTTCAAATTTTATTTTCTCAGTAACTTTAACCTTCAACATAACCTATTACGATAGTGTGGGTTGCAACGGAAATTTGCTCGGGTGAAAATGCAATAAAAGCTAGAAAAATCATACCTGAGTACTAGTAACTCTTCGTGTTGGTCTAGACGTACGTGGATTGATAGTAGAAGGAAATGGGATGGAAAAGTCAGGCCGGTAACTGGGGCCTGGGACGGCATGGTCAGGTCGTGAACTGGGGCCTGGGATGGTATGGTCAGGCCGTGAACTGGGGCCTGGGATGGTATGGTCAGGCCGTGAACTGGGGCCTGGGATTGGGGAATATATCGAAACGACAGGATGTGGACCCTGGGAGTTCACTGTGTCGTACAGATCGATGTCGAGAGGAAGAGGTTGGGAGTGATGGCTTGGTCGCGGGATGCTTATGGAGGGAGTGGTGGGTACCGCTGTTTCTTGAGTTTGTCGGTATTGAAGACTTGGGGCTGTAGCAGCAATGAACGCCCTGTCCTGGGGCAGCGGAGAGCAATCATAAGAGGGTGATGCATTCGCCGGCACATCTAGACCCCTCTCTATAGCAGGGACTTCTCCATCACTGCTGCCCTCAGCTTGCCGAACAGCTAGAGCTGGAGGAACGTCCACATTAACTGGTATTAAATCGGCGCTGACTTCGAATTTATAGATACCATGTGTTCTGAACCCCGTAATCAGATTGGCATCATGTCGACTGCTAAAAAGTTCAGCAATGAACATTCTGTAAAGATCTCTAAGATAACTCAGATCTAAATAGTTAATGGTTCGGGCCGCCATAAGCTCATTGTAAGAGTCTGTAGTGTGTCTGGATAGAGTCCTCATCAAATGATAAAGGCCTTCGTGCAAATTCCCAGCGTTCACGTATTGTGGAGGAATATATCCCTGCAAAAATAAAATGATTGGATAATAATATAGGTAGTACCTAGTCTAGCCATATTTTTAATTTGTTACAAGTTTTTTTTTTAAATTAAAAATAGGCCAATTGGAGTAATCCGAAGTATTATAACTGATTTTCCAGAACTTATTCTAAGCGTGGTTTTAAAAAGACATACAGTAAATACCTACAGACAAAAATCGTATTCTATAGGCCGTAGCCAAGGGGGGGGGGGGGGGGTTCATGGCTTGATACTAGATATAATCTGATTTTGAGAGGGATAATAAAAACCACTATATAGTATCCAATTAAATTTCTCCCCCCGAAAAAAAAAATCCTGGCTACGGCTTTGCTCTCTCTATAACTTATTCAACCTTTGGGGACTTGACAAGAAAATCAGAGAAGATTTTGTCAAATTGTTTTTTTTTTTAAATATATTTCTGCAGAAAAGTTGTCCATTGTGATGAACCAAGGCCTATTGTTTTAGCATGTCATGCTGAACCAGGATTTTCGTTATTGGGTCCACCCGAAATAACACGTTTTAAAATAAATATGGCCCGGTATGCACGGACAACAAGCGCCTGTGACATTAATTAATTTCTTCATGAGGGGAGAGTGAGGGGGGGGGGGCGGAGGACAAAGGGCTTTTACAGTGCTCATGTTAAACAATTATTTTTTGTTATTAATTTATAGAGTTTATTTTATTTCTAATGATATATTCATATTGTTTTATTTTATTTATTTATTTTATAATAATAATGCATACCATTTCATCCTGCCATGGTCCTGCTCGCGTTACTCCCCATCTCACCCTCAGTCCATATAATTGTCTGTCGGCATCTGAATCGCCAGGTAAATTCAAATTGCAGTGCGTTGTAAATCGAGTGTACCCCCTCAGCCAATACTTCAGGTATAAATTTTCAACGGAATCCCTGAATACGCGCAACTGTGCATTACACTGAGCACGTAAGTATGCGGTTGAGAGTTGCTCATTACTCGGACGCGATTCCTGAGGCTTATACACGAAGTTCCACGCCATACGGATAATTGCATTTTGAGTGGGTGCCATCATAACCATTTCCAAGTATTCAAGGAGCTCTCTAGAACGCGGCAGTTCTGCTAAACGCTGAAAAATATAAATAGGTAAATAAAAAACTAAAATTAAACTAAAAGTAGCGTAATTAATGCTTATGGTCTGTTGAAATTCGGCACTTTAGTATAAAATAATAGCGGCGCTCCTGACCGGGCTTGGACTACAAGAAGGGACTGTCGCCACTGTGGACTGGAAGAGGAAACCGCAGAACACCTTCTCTGCAAGTGCAGTGCTCTCTGGAGGGAGAGACTCAAGCGCCAGGGGGTTTACCTTCACCGATGCCCCGCAAGTCAAGGCCATCGGCCTGGTGAACTTGGCTGTGCTCATCAATAAAAGTTAACTCACTGACTTGTGAAGTGAGAAGTGACTTATGATTGTTCAAAAGGCTTTAGCCTACGTCAGACTATTTCAACAACCATAATAATAATGTCCTGAACGACTTTCTATAGGCCTAAGCTTACTTTAAATAAACAAATAAATAAGGACTTTTTATTGTTTCTATTACTAAGCCAACCTAGTGGAGTTAGGGCCATAAAGCCCTCTCTTACACTCAACTAGGAAGGCCCGGGACCGCCTGCTTTACATGGCCTCCGAAGCATGGCCAGAAAATGTAGCCAGTGTGGGACTTGAACCAACAGCCTTTCGGGTGAAAGTCAGAGTCCGTACCACTACCCGCTGCATGTACTTTATAGTGGCCCATTGGTCCCTTGTCCAATGCCAACGACCACGTGGATTTCTGACATTACTTATATCGTACCCACCATTGGCAAACTGGTATACAGTATGTCCTCGATGTCAACCAACACTGGCTACAAGCAATAATGGACAAGTAACTTTAGTATAATCTGGCAGTAATAATCATTTATTGCTTTCCAATTTATACGTAGTATAAGGAAAGCTTTGTGATGGTCGAAATTTTCGATTCCGAGATTTCAACGGATTTACACGTTTTGAGGTCCCAGGAACCCAAAATTGTGGTTTTTACGAAATGTCTGTCGCTCTGTCGCTCTGTCTTTCTGTTCGTCGATTTCCGGGCAAACTACTCGGTCGATTTTCATGAAATTCGACATGTAGGTTCACAAAAATCATACCTCAGGACTAATTTTTTTATTTTGGGCTAACTTAATTTGGGGGGGTTTTATTTTCAAAAAACTCATAAAATACGTCTAAAAAATTTATTTCTCGAAAACGGCACCAACGATTTCTTTTCAATTCACATACATTGTAGTCGTTATTAATGGTGACAAAATGCGGGGGGTCGCTTGCCCCTTGATAGTTTGCTTCTGGAGGTAAAAAAATAAAAATAACTAAATTTTAATGAAAAATGACTAAAAAATAATTTTTCTGTGAAACCTTTCCATCGATGATTTCTACCTTCAGGCATGTTTTAGGTGTTAAATTGAGTAACGGAACCGGACAGATTGCTTTCGCAAAAAACTATATTGTTTTGTGCAAAAAAAATGATTTAAAATTCACGGTCAAATGCATTGCGTGCCCTGCCATTATTGCTGTGTGGTAATTTGTTGGTCTGACCTATCTAGAATTTACCTCACCTCCAGTGACGTCAGGTGGGCAACAACCACCACCCCCCCCCCCCCAGAGATATCGGAAATTTAACTATAGGAAAATTATTTAAAATGAAATTACTCATTTTCTCTAGCTACTACTTGATAAATTGGAAAGCATGTTCGAGTAAACTCGGACCGGTTCTTTAATTTATTTCGCAATTTATTAAAGATTTAGTCTCTTGAAGTTGTACTTCATAAATCACTTCACAAGCTATTTTTTTTTTTTTTTTTTTTTTGTGGTTCATGACTACAGTATTAAAATACGGGAACTAAAATTTCACGCACATATAATCTCCGCCCCTGTTGCGAAAGCGGTGATGAAGTGGCCGACATGGAGGGATTAATACCACTCTCCCCTTGCGGGAGCGGCGACGAAGAGACCGACATGGAGGGATTAATACCACTCTCCCCTTCCGGAAGCGGTGACGAAGAGACTGGCATGGTGGGTGGTAACTGAAACCAGAAGTAAAAGGGTAATAACAGTTAAAGGATAATCTACGAATAAAAAACTACCCGTATTAAGACAACCCTATTGAAATCTAGACTTGGAGGACTAGGTAAGGTTCCTTCCTCTTGACCGCTACTCTACTTGGGTTGTTGTGACCGAGAGATCGACGCAATGCCGCGACTCCCCTCGTCCCTCGACCAATGAATTTTTAGGGGCCCAGGTGAATAGCTTTTTTGTTTCCTTTCAAATTCCAGTTCTCTGGCAGCTTTTGATTTCGGACCATAGCAATGGGAAACTTAAACTTAAACTTTTAAAAAAAATCCCTTTAAATGCACGAAATAGTCCTGTTCATCTTGAATACATAATAATTTGCGTTAAAATTAAGAATATTCAGTACACACAGCCCCACATCTGTGGCTTTTCAATTACAACATACTTTAGGGTCGCAGTCCATCCAAAAAGATCCTGTCAATCATCAGAGTCTATCATTTAAAATTCATAAATTCATTGTAGAATTTTTTTGAAATCTCAGTGTTAGGTTTTGGAGGCAGCTTGCTCCGAGAAGCAGACAGTCCCTATTCTAAATAGACAAAAAGATAGTATTAGGCTTACCTGGGTTCCTGTGGCTTCCATACGAGGTCGACTACTTTCGGGCAACTCGAGCTCACTAGACCGACTTTCCATCGACGTGTCTGGGCTCTGCCTTGGGTGAAGCATGGCAGCGGAGGACATCGCATAGTCTGGGCGTGTGGGCCTAGACCTAGAAGCTGGGGAATCAATTCGAATAGTAGGAAATATGCGCTGAGGATCCGCAGTGTCGTACACTTGGACGTAGAGAGGAAGCGGTTGGGAGTATTGTGGTTGTCCAGTGAAACTAGATGCGGGAGAGAGAGATGCTACTGACGGCGTCGGAGTAGTCGTCGGAAGAGCGGGCGGTCCTTCATGAGATTCTCGGTAAGCAGGATTTGCAACTATGACAGCGACGAATACCCCTCCCTGGGGCGGTGTTTCAGGACTATCAGAAGGGGGAGGTTCGTTTGTCGGAACGTTTAAATTATCCCCCTCTTTCTGGAGGGGTGACGGAGAAACTGACATGGCACGATTTGAACAACTATCCTCTCCCTCCGACAGCAACGGATCTGTATTAGAAGGAGGCTGGGGTGCGTTTGCCGGACTGTTTAATTCATTCCCCTCTTCCTGGAGCGGTGACGGAGAAACCGACATGGCACGATTTGAACCACTGTCCTCTTCCTGGGGTGGCGATTGATGTGTATCGGAAGGGGGAGGAGCGTTTGCCGGCACATTCAAGTCATGTCCCTCTTCCTGGAGCGGTGACGGAGAAACCGACATGGCACGATTTGAACCACTGTCCTCTTCCTGGGGTGGCGACTGATGTGTATCGGAAGGGGGAGGAGCGTTTGCCGGCACATTCAAGTCATGTCCCTCTTCCTGGAGTGGCGATGAAGAAGCCGACATGGTGGGCAGTAGCTGAACCAAGAAGTAAAAGAGTGTCAGCCAAGTAATGTCCAAAAACGTAAAAAAGAAACCGAAACTACATACTATAGGATCGCAGCCCTCCCCGAAATAAAATCCTGGTTACGGACCTGACACTATGACTTCGTAAGGCATGGGTTGGGTAGGCCCAGCATCAGGGGAACATTTTTCATTGTATATCAAGTTTCGGTCTTTGATCTATTTTAAAATTCCAGTCCTAGATGAAAGTAATATAATTAATTATATAATATGTAGAAAAAGGATCAAGTTAAATAACTTTGTCACGAATAATTTTTAGACATATATACCTACGCACAAATTTTTAGTAGGCCTAATACTTGACAAACTTATTTAGTTTGTTTATAGTTCTATACACCAACTTGACCTTTCCGAACCATAATAGTGATTCGAAGAAAGGGGAATAAGAAGTATGCTGTGGATGGAGATAATGACAAATTACGACATTGGTAACCAATGAGCGAAAACAATGGAATCCCAATTTTGGAAATCTCTCTCTGTGATTCCTATATTATTCTAAGTAGGTCATATTTTTTATCTTCTTAAATATAGTGAATTTGTGTCATTTTCATAAAAACTAACGGATTTATCGGGGGGAAAGTATATAAATAGAAACGTTATATAGTTATTTTGTACTTTCTGTGGAAAAGACTCCCCATCCTTTCATCCCTACCCACTCCACAAGGAACATCTGAGGTGCCCGTCATTCCTGCCTCCACACCTTCCCTTCCGTTTCCCACAAAAGAAGACCAGTTGTTCCTGCTAATCCAACCGATTCACAATCTACAACAGTTACAAGAGTTGGACGACCAGTGCGCGTACCCCGACGATATGTGGATGTTTTGAAGGGGGGCAATAGAGGGGGGAATAGTGTGGCACCATGGCCACTATTGTCACGTCTTGTGTAGAATTGATGGTCTTCTGCTACTTTTCCGGTGAATAAGCGAATACACGTGTTTAGTAAATAATCAGAGTATTTAATTAGTTTAATTTAATTTAACATCAATTAGTGCTATAGGGCCTAGTGATATTATTGCTTTACTAATTGATTTTCAATTTTCAGATATCAGTGGATTTACACGTGTCGAGGGCCCAGGAGCTCAAAAAGTGGTTTTCTCATTTATACTTTTTGAATTTAGTCTTAAATTAAGATGCCCTGTCACAATTAGTTCTCCCCTTGTAGCCGAATACCATTTTGAAGATGTATATATCGACGTCTTAGGGTAGATTTGAATATCTAATATATATATATATAGCCTAAATGAAGTTATTCATGCATTCTAGATATCTCACAGATAGCTCCAGTCAACCCGCGTAGACATCTTGACATCCATCATCGTCATGAAAAGGTTATGGTATAGAAATTATTTCCATTGACGTCTACAAAACGTCTATATGATAACTATTTCAGATGTAGATATTCACATCTAAGTATATAGATACCTGATTGACATCAATATCTTCGCTGGCTATCTGGGTCTTTTTTGCCTGGGCAAAGGACGTTTGTGTCTCTTGCTTAATACGGCCCTGACTGCCTGACTGTACGATTCTTTCTGTGCCTATAAAGTGGTTGCATGTAGTGAGCTGCAAAAAATATTGTAGCTCTCCAATGCTAAATCATTTGTTTTTGTATGCAACCTGTAAGTAGGCTACATAAAATTCGTAAATAACCTCCTTTATAGGAAATCGAACAATCGAAACAAATCTCGAATATACATTTTGGATGTGGTCTTAAAGAAAAATACCCTGATACAATTAGTTCTCAATACAATACAATATATATTTCCTTTAAATTATATAATAGGCCTACATGTAAAGTATAAGATAAAATCGTCAGAGTATCGTCAAAATCAGGTAGTTCTGTCATTGTCATTGTGCTATAGTGCCTCAGTGACAGTGTAAAAAGCTTTCTCTAAGAGATGGTTTCTAAGCAATTTAGGGAAGTTAGAAGCATTTCTCGCCACTCTCAGTTCAATCGGGAGTTTTCTAAGGTAGGCGAAACCTTGTAGTATAGGATCCAGTCGCTCACACTTGGCTGTTGGTCATGTTTTCCTCGGCAAAGGACATTTATCACTCTTGCTTAATACGGCCCTGACTGTGCCATTCTTTCAGGTCTTCAAAGTAAAATCAAATATGTTTCTTGGTGCAACCAGTAAGTAGGCTATTTAAAATTGGTGAATCAACTTCCTAAATACAGCCCTGATCGAAACAAATTTCGTTTTGGGGAATAAACATTAATAATGGTGTGAAAAAAATTGCTCCATCATAATAAGTTTTGGAGAAATACCTTGGTAAATTTTTCTAATTTTGGAGGTGTACGATGGGAGAAGAACTATGGGTTGCCTTAGCTTATGGAAGTGCCATAACCCAGTGGTAAGCGGCGCGACATGAGAGATCCAATGAATCAATTTTTTTCGCCCTCTTTCCATCTTTTTATGAATATCGTTTTTTGCCCTATTCGACACAAAGGTTTGAACTGTATGTAAAAAAAAATTGACATCAACCTGACTTAAGCCGTTCGTCCTAGCTGGCTGTATAATTTTGACCAGTGTAACTTCCTTAATGCGGCTCTGCTTGAAAATGTTTTTCGCCAATGTTCATTTGAACTAGTCAGTAGTAAAACAATTTTCTCTATCTGTACTAGTTCGAAAGTTATTGCATAGAGGGTTTGAAAGTTCGAACATTAGTAGCCTATACCTGTATATTAATTATAATATTAAATATATATATTAATTAAATCATGCCACAATACATTGCATACCCTGTCATTATTACAGTGTAGAATTATATTGATCAATTCTTTGCTTTGGGATAGGTAATGTCGACGCAACCGAAATTTACCCATAGGAAAATTATTTACAAAGAAAGTAGGCCTACTCATTTTATCTACGTCAGTACCTATATACTTATTGATAAATTGGAAAGCATGGACGTGTTCACTCGTACTGGTTCTTTTGCATTGCCATGATAATAATAAAATATATATAGGCCTATTATAACTATATATTTATATAAAAAATTGTGAGTTAAATTATTCAAAGATTTGGTATCAAATTAAAAATTATAAGATAGTATGTTATATTTGAAGGGAATTTTACCAATGTAGGCCTACTTATAGTGAGTAGGCGGCCCAGTGGCCCATTGACACTTGCCTTAACCAATAACCCCATGAGTTTTTTGATTATTATTATTATTATTATTGGTATTTTCTACGTATAAGCATTTTGACGATTAGAAAACTGGTGTGCATCTTCGCTATCTACCTTCACCAGCTACAACTGATAATGGACAAGCTGAGACATGTTTACCATTGTATGTCGCTTCAAAATTTGGATACACGATTAATCAAAACTGAAGATTCTCTAGCTATTTTATAAGTTAGCAAAATTATTTTCGGTAATCCCCATTTCTAGGTCTATGGTATTAACAAGCAAAATTTTAAATTGATAAATCCCTAAGCATTTACTTACTTGATAGAAGACGGGCAGTTAAAGGTCGAAATGACTAGAACAGACCGTTGCGCTGGCCTCTGAGAACTGACTAGTTTGTGGCATACTCCTGCATTACAACGTGATTTCCATAAGCAGGCTGAAACAGGCGTTAGCCGTGTTGAAACGACCCAAACTAGCGAGACATCGCTCGCCGCGCCATCGGAGCTTTCAAACAATTGAACTAAATTCCAGTCTCGGGTGGCGGTGGCGTCCACGTCTTCGAGAACATGGTCTCTCCATCTTACACTTGGCCTACCGGGACGCCTAGGGTGGTTGGTTAATATATAAAAAATAAAAATATACAAAAGTAACTGATAATTCAACGTAATCGATTACCTCAATCTACGAAGAACTTCACAAGTCTTTTACTGTGCACCTAAACGAGGTCTTAGCATACTTTATTGAACATTTGAACTTTTGCTTCAATTTTGTTCATTTTAATTTATTGTAAACTCTTCGAAGCTATGCATGCAGGATATAATGAATTTTCTTACAACCGAAGTTCAGAATTTCTAAGGCGTCAACTAGGTATAAAAAAACGTTTCAATCCTTGATTTGCCAACTGTTTTAATTGCAAAAATCCAAGTTTAGACGTGACAACGTCTAGTAAATCGATGAGCGCTGGCTGGAATACTAGGTGCATGCACGAAAAGTGTGATATTCATGGGAGTCGGGTGATGCGGATCAGTAACGCTGGTTTAAAGCAACTGTTTGGGCAGATGTAGAAGGTCTATCTCAATTTAAATTATACCCATGTCTTCGTATATTCTTCCTCTTTCAGGCCATGCTATATTTGTTGTGATAGGGCAAGGGGTTCGACCTTGGGGGGTGGAAACATGAGGAGGTGCGCCCAAATTTGCCGATTTTTATCGAAAAATAGGCCTTTTTCGGCCGCGTTTTTGGGGGTGTTAATATCAATTTAAAAACTTCAAACTACTTTAGTTCTTTTCTACCTTTTTTACTCTTTCCAGACATATTTTCAGTTTTACTATCCGTTTCTTCGTTCAGGGTCAGGTTGTGGCGTGTAGGCATATTTCACGCCGGACTAGCTCGAGTAGGGTAAAGCTTACTAATAAAGTCCCTTATGTAAGTAAGTTTGTATTATAATCTCGTTACCAAAACCTTGTAAAACGTTGCAATCGAAAAGTTGAGTTAGATAATAATACGGAACAGTAATTTACGCATGGAAGACTTATTATTTTAATTGGAGAACAACTCAGCAGATAGACTGAACTTACTTAAAGAACCGGTCCAAGTTCACTCGAACATACTTTCCAATTTATCAAAATTTTTAGATAGAGAAAATTAGTAATTTTATGGCAAATATTTTTCCTATGGTTAAATTTCCGATATCTCGGGGGGGGCGGTTGTCCACCTGACGTCACTGGAAGTGAGGTAAATTCTCGATAGGTCAAACAAACACATTAATTACCACACAGCAATAATGGCAGGGCATGCAATGCATTTGAGCGCGAATTTTCTATCATGTTTTTCTAAAAATAATTTTTTGGGCAAAACCAAATATTTTTTTGGGAAAGCAACCTATCCGGTTTCGTTACTCAATTTAACACCTAAAACATGCTTGAAGGTAGAAATCATCGATAGAAAGGTTTCGCATTTTTTAGTCATTTTTTCATTAAAATTTAGTTATTTTTATTTTTTTACCCCCAGAAGCAAACTATCAAGGGGCAAGCGACCCCCCGCATTTTGTCAACATTAATAACGACTACAATCTACGAGAATAAGAAATCGTTGGAGCCGTTTTTGAGAAATAATTTTTTTAGACGTTTTTTTGGAGTTTTTTGAAAATAAAACCCCCCCAAATTGAGTTAGCCCAAAATAAAAAAAAATCGTCCCGAGGTATGATTTTTGTGAACCTACATGCCAAATTTCACTCAAATCCACTGAGTAGTTTGCCCGGAAATCGACGAACAGACAGACCGACCGACAGACCGACATTTTGTAAAAACCACTTTTTTGGGTTCCTGGGACCTCAAAACGTGTAAATCCGTTGAAATCTCGGAATCGAAAATTTCGACCATCACAAAGCTTTCCTTATACTACGTATAAATTGGAAAGCAATAATAATTGGGTTTTAAAATAAATGTAGCCTATCCGGAATTAAACGTATACAGGCCTGATGCTCGCCAAGTCTGCAGCGTAGACAATAGATGAATAGACCCGTCACCCGGATAGGCCCTCAGTTCGCAAAGACGACAGCAGCGTCGCGCCACGGAAATTTTATATCCGTCCACTTTCTTTGAACAACAGAGCTCAAGTTAATTTCTTTTGTAAATATTTAGATGTCAATTTAAATATTCATGGGTATAAAATTTATTTTAAAAATTGTAATCATTTTTTACAAATTCTGAAACTATCACTTAAATCTCAATGTGAAACATATTTTCAAGAAGATAGTCCAAAATCGATGACGCACGCGGCACGGTCGCACGCCATTGTTATTTGTTTGTTTAATTTATAACATTTGATTTGTTTTGTTTTAATTGTCAACTGGGCATTTAATTTATTATATTTTAGCATCAAATTTGTACCTACTGATGAAATTCTTTATTAGTCCCTATGTAAAAATATAAACTGGTATGTAGGCTACCATATCCATAGCTAGGATAGTATTTGGAGGTCAGGGTAGGTCGTAGGAGTGTATTGAATCATTTGCAACGATCACCCTCCTTACGCATTATAATAACATCCAATAGGAGCCGAAATAAAATTAAAAAAATGCCAGGTGGCTGGGCGCGTGGAAAGAATATATAATATGTCAGTCAAAATGGTGATAAGTCCCAGAGAGAAGGAATAGGTAGTGGGACGGCCACGGATGCGATAGCTAGAAGACATCGGGGTAGCTATGGCTTGCCTAGGCTTCGCGGACCAAGGGCGTTCACGGGCTTCAGTATTGACTTGGTAAAGTCATTCATAGGCCTATGAACATTTTGTCCATGTTGAGCATGTCTCTTGCTCACCTCTTGTCCATTACCCCTTGTAGATAGCATAGGTTCACATGGAAGACGTTTAACGGATTGCTAATGGAAAACCATAATCAATATTACCCGAATCTCCTTTGGTCGCTGGTATTTATTAGGCATTCGACATAGGACGAATGGGTTACTAATAATAATCTAAAGTAATAAACAATGTGCTAAGTAGGTATGGGCTATGAATAAAAAACATTTCAGGACATTACGTTAATACGGTATTATTTTCGGGCTCTAGCCTGTAGCGCTAAACAGTAGAACTAAACTACCGAACTAATTGGAATGGTAAGTACAGTATAAAAGTATATGAATAAAATTGAAATGTGGAAGTTTAACGTTTGAACTGTAAGTGACTAATGCTGCCTACTGTATTACCGATACTTATCTACTTCTATCAAACGTCAGCTTATTAGACTTTACATTACCTATGACACATTATATATATATATATATATATAAATAAGCGTTGAAATACAGTCAACTTTCATTATAATGGAATATATAAAAATGGAATATGGCAACTGACAAGTTACAGACCAAAATTTGAATTTAAGCAGGAACGCTGCAAGAGCTGCGGCGCGGAAAAATGTATATCCGTCCACTTAGCAGAAGGCGGTTCTTAGAGGAAGAAAGGCAAAATTTCAATTTAGAATGCATTGACAGCCCCCTGGTCTGCAGAGGAGTGTTCCAAACCGTAGTTACATGAATGACCATAACGGCCAGCCAGAAGAGCTCAGGAATGAGACGACTGAAGATGGGAAGGAAGAAAGGGGGAAGAAGGAAGAGGAGGAAGGGTGCTTCACCCCATTGCGCCGGCTACTCCCTCATGCTTTTTGAAGCTTGTTTCATAGAAAGGGTTTAAATAAACAAAACAAAGCAGATTTAAAAATGGCGACAAATGCGAGGGAGTAAGCTAGAGATGCGTGGGAGGAAGCAGAGTGAAAGGGCGGGAAAGGGTTCTACTGTGTTGAAACACTCGACCAACACTTTGGTCGAACACAGGAAAGCGGAACCGCTATAAGGTGAGTGTATAAGTCATCCGTGTTTCGGCGAAAACAGGTTCGAAGGGTACTTTTCAATTTACATGCATAAAGTAAAAAATTCAACAGCCTGAAATTTTCAACCGAAATGAATGTTTAATGTCTCATTGGAAGCAGTATGAATTAAGGTTTCAAACGATTATAAATGCATAGTTTCAAATTTACCCCTTAAACACGAGTGGAACACAAAATTTGTAAAAAAAAAAAAAAATGGCGCATTTCCAGCAATCCTATTTGAATTGTAGGGGCGGGTTTAAAGCCATTTTTTGGGCAGATGTAGAAGGCCTATCTTAATTAAAATTATACCCATGTCTGTGTTAACTCTTCCTCTTTCAGGCCATGCTATATTTGTGGTGATCAAGCAAGTGATTTGACTTTGGGGGTGTTAAACGTCAGGGGGTGCGCACGATTTTAAACAAAAATCTTTCTGCCGCGTTATTATCCATTTAAAAAATTCAAACTACTTCAACTATACGATATGGGATCGTATCGTATCTGCAAGCCTGTAAAAAGTTTTGTAAATTTCGTGGCTGAAGTATAATAACAATAATAATAATAATAATAATAATAATAATAATAATAATAATAATAATGCGTGTATTTCTCAATAAAACATAAATTTTTCTGAACCGGTGTCACAAAGCCAAAAAGGCGCGTTGGGATCATCACAGTGTAGGAGATACATTAAAACTATCGAAACAACTTTGGAACGCTCTCCTGAAAAGTTAGCATTTTGCAGTTAGAACCGTAACCTTCCCAGGATTTAATTTAAGGGAAGGCTCCTATAACTTAGTGTGTAGTAAAAAAATGAAGTATGAAAGCTTACAAATAGTAATAAAATTATAATATAACTTTGTACTAATTCCACTAAATAAAATTTATATTTTATTTTCGGTGGTGGGTGCTATGTGATGATGGTGGCCACCACCGAAAATGCTGTTACAATTTAAATTTTATTTCATGGAATTAGTGCAAAGTTATTTGATAATTTTATTCATATTGGTAATGTATCACTTCCACATAGTCACTGGAGAAACCTTCTCAAGGATGGAACTCCCAATTTAGTTAGCCTAAAATAAAAATAACTGATTTTAATGAAATTAATTTATTCTATCTCTCAGGGAAGAGGATGTATGTACAGTAAACCATTCCTAGACGATCCACGCCAACGACGAAGGATGGCATTAACTGATTCACTGAAATAAAAACACAAAGACATCATCAATAATCAGGTCGAGTTACCCCGGTGGGATACATGAGACTCCTCCACTCCCTCCTGTCCGTCTGTCGATCGTGGTTATAACGGCAACACAAAGCACATTAACTTTTACTTCATCTCGTTTCCGGCTCAACGGCGGAGGGGGGAGGGCTACTCGGGGGGGGGGGGGGGGGGGGCTACTCGGGGGGGAATGGGTATTGGCAGAACACACCTCACTCATTGGTGGAGTAACATACTTTTAAATCATAGGCTGTTTAATTCTTGTCACCTTTACCCCTAAAAATCAAAAATTCCTAGTTTATTAGAAATTAAAAGTTAAGGGCAAACAGGAGTCGCCGATATTCCATTTCTGTGCAAACTGTAATTTCTCATGAAATATGGAACGCAGAACAATGACAAAATGCTGAGTGGAAAGAAGAATTTTTTCTCCAAATTTTGATATGTAGTATGTTGCAATCATCAATACCGATCGGCTATAGTTAGTGAACTTGATACGCAAAAAATAACGGTCACTAAGGAGTTCAAGCTGAAGAAGTTCATCAACTGTGGCGAGTTGGGGCTAGTTAAGGCCACATACTATGCATCAAAATTATGAGAAAAAATTCTTCTTGCCATTCAGAATTTTTTCACTGTTCTGCGTTCCATATTTCATGAGAAATTGAAGTTTGAATAGATAATGGAATATCGGCGACTCCGGTTTGCCCTTAAGGTAATCCGATATAGCAGACCAAGTTTTTTTCTACGGTAGGGGTATTCACTGCATTTCGATTCCCTTAAGGGAAAATAGGAATTAGAACTCCAATGCCATAAGGAAATGTATTTCAAAACATTCCCCCACTTTCCACAACTACTTAAACTGAGCTTAGGAAATCGAAAACGCCAAACGGCCACATTTGTTGTTGTTTTGCATTTGATTTATGGTTTTTATTTTTATTTAATTTAAAAAAAAAAATTAGCTCTGAGACAGAAATTAATATAAAAAAAAGTAAACATATGGCAAGAGGTGGACTACAGCAGATGTTCATAAGTTAAGTGAAGGCAAAGAAACTTTGGAAAGTAGGTTAGGTTAGGTCGGGTAAAGTCGGAAACTTAGAGATATACGTTTCCATGGCAATTAATTTTCTACCGTAGAAAAACTGGAGTTCTATTCCTACTTTCCCTTAGGGAAATCGAAACGCAGTGAATACCCCTACTGTGTGCAGAAAATAATTATCCAGGCAGGTGTGGACTGGCAGCCCTATGTGGGTAGCGCATTTCAAGTTTCAACTACAAACAAGGAGGCTCGGGGATTGCTTATGACGGCTTTAAATTCCCGAGACAACCATGGCTTCCCGTGCTATTATATTTTGACATGCGTTTGGGTATAGGTGTGCCTGAATCATTTTATTCCCGAACAGTTTATTAACCTTGATTTTTCAAACCAAAACTGGAAATTTAGCATTCAATTTATTTTAAACTTTTCGCCGCACCTAGTTGCGGGGTCCCTGGCGGACGGTTCTATCCCCTATAGGAAAGTCCGGCAGTGTGCCGGGGGCACTGTGCCAGTCATTCCAACAGACATGCTTGCCTTCTTACCTGTATTTCGGGGCTCTTCCTTTGAATCCAACTACGCTAATTCTGAAATAAAAACGAAAAATAATCATCATTGGAGGCTAATAGGAAATGACGTATTCTGAAGTTTAGTAGATAAATATTTCTTTCTTTAATTTGAGCAAATTAATGTGCAGGCAGAGGCAGACTGGTGTTTACCCAAGTTATTTGAAGTACACCTTGAGAGTTGACACCTAATACATTGGTCTTTATTCCTACCGTTTCCTTTCGCTAAACTTTTGTTTTTATGGGGTAGGGGGCACTGGAAGACTTGTTGTCCAGGGTGGCAAAATCCCAAGGTTTAGGCCAGTCGGCCCTGTGTTAGCCATATCAAGAACCGGTACTACAAGTAACGTACTAGCGGACCAATACATGTTTACCAGCTCACCTCGTCCGAGGAGAAGGTAGGTCCTGATGGGGAACCATCGAGCGGGCGACAGTCGTCACCAAGAGGGTCCTCCAGTTCCTCTTCAATCGGTTCTGGCTGAAATAGACACATAAATTCATCATCATTATCAATAATCAGGCCCGGTTGCCTGGGTGTGATACATGAGCCTCATACACTTCCTCCTGTTTCTCCACTTCTCACTTACTAGTTCCACGCTTCTACCATAGTCCTCAATCTAGTTTCTGTATCCCTTACCAGGCCCAAGGCCTCATTTATACAAAATTATCAAAATCATATCCATGCCTTTAACCGTGACTCTAAACGTTAGCACTATATTTAGCTAAAGAAGCGTTCACCCCATATCTATAGCTTCAGCAACATAAGACACATCAACCCCAACTTTATGCCATCTCGTCTGCGGATCCCTCAATCTCAATAACTCGAAATAACGTTTTTTCGCGCAAATCATGGCATATAATTTATGACGAATTATTCCATTTCCTCAATGATGAGCCTAGCATATGCAACATTGCAACATTGTTCAGTATACACAAATTTGCGGACTGAGGTAGGTGAATTTAGTCCTCTTATGCTTCGCTATAGTCCGTGCATGCTTAAGCCATAGCGAAGCCATTCCAAGAACCGGTACTAGTGGACCTTTACATGCTTGCCTACTAACCTGTACGAACAATATTCGCCTGGATGGCGGGTAATCACCCATTAGCGGGGGCGTGTCAAGGTCACGGTCCCGATGTCTCTGAAAGAGAAGCATAAAATCGTCATGATCAATAATCAGGTCCAGTTGCTGGCCTGGCCTGGCAGTGGTTGATCGGTGAATGGCACCTTCCTCCATGACATCTGGACACTACGCACTGGAAATCGAGGTTGCCCAGGGACCGTCTTAAACAATTGTTTGCCTTTGGCCGTTGCCAATTGGGTGTGACTATGTGATGTATGTGAGAGCGTTCGGAGTGATAGATGTGGGTTGTTATTACTGATTCACACAGGGATGTCAGCATATTCACGCCGTACAACTTTGTGACACCTAGAGTGTCCCCCACGGCCCCACATTCACCAGGGGTGGCACAGACGATTGGGAGAGAGTAGCCAGCATTTCAGCAGAAGGTGCTTAACAGTTCGTACGCCACAACATTCACAAGGAGGAGTTGGTTCCAGGGGATGGTCACGCGTGTTTCGCGGATGGTCTATACGTAGCCCTGCCAAAGAGACAAGCAAGTTTACGATGTGCTTATGGCACGGTGCCCCTGGCAGGCGCCCTTATACGCACTGTAGGGAAGTCCGGCGCTGAGCCATTCATTCTGTGAAGTGGTACACTGGTACCAGTGAAACCGTACATGCTTGCTAACTTACCGTAATCATAGCATCTAACCAGTAGCGGTTCCGTGCATGGATAGGCACTTGCTGCAATAGATACATAAAATGATTAGTAATCAGGTCCAGTTGTCCGGGTGTGATACGTGAGCCTCCTCCACTCCCTCCTGTTTCAGTACTTCCTCTGGTACTAGTCCCGCACTCTACAATCGTCCTCATCCTGGTTTCTGTATCCCTAACTAGGCACAAGATTAAAACATTCACAAAATCTTATCCATAAAACCAAGAACGTTCACTCTATCCATAACGCATAAAAAGTTTCGGTTTTTGAACCTTTCGTGCGGCTAAGATAAAGGCGATGGATGAGGATACCGGCTACAGGTAAGAATCAAGATGCTTGGACATATCTACTGTTGACAAAATGTAACAGGCGCAATCAAGACTTAACCAGAATCGAGTCAACTAAAGGTGTAAGTGCATTACCCAAAATTAAATTCTACTCACGATTCGTGGAGTGGAATATGGCTGCTTTATCTCCGCCACATCCGCATCAGATCCAGCATTTTCAAGTTTGGGATGATCGACATCTCCTGTGAAGTTGGAAAAAATTCTAAGATTAATTAATTAATATATGTATGTTAATTTATATATGTTATGTAAAGTACCGAAGAGCCTACCCTTTGTTTTGTTATTTCGGGAATGCCAACGGACCTTTGCTGTGTACTCGTAGAATGTAGATCTAAAATATAGAGCATATACATAGCATAGCTAGTGAAATGCATCTTTTCACACGTGTTGCTAACAACCAAAATTAATCAGCGTTATGTAAAACTTGCCATTGAATTGACTTGGTTAATACGTTATTTTAAATATTGATACATAAAAATTGTTAAATGTTAATATTTTCAGTGAACTACAAAAAACAATAGGCTTACCTTTCGTCATTTCGCGATAGCCAGACTAGAAAAAACAAAAATTAAAATTCAGAACAGGTCTTTAAAAACGCAAAACATTTTGCACAATTTCATTAGGCCTACTAACGCCATCCAACGACCAAAGTACTTGTAAAATAAAATTGAAAGAAAACACTATATGGGACTAAATTACGCTGCCTAGTCAGTGCTAAGATCACCTATTAATGTACTTATTTACGCCAATGATTGAAACATGGTTTTAATTTTATTTAAGGAACAGAAAGCACATAATAAATGGGCAATTCACACAGAGAATTGGAAAGCTCGGAGCGTGCAACACCAGCAACTCTCCTATATGATTCTTACATTCAGCCGCTTTCAAAAGTGTTTTAGGGAAAATAAATATAAATAGATAAGGATCTATGTGCAAACAGACCTAATATTCCAATAAAAAGCAAATTTTATGAGAAGTGCAATTAATATTCCTTGATGGTATAATTTTGTTTTCCCATGTTACGCAAAATATACAGTAAACAATAATCATCAATCTATAAGGACAAACAATCCTCCAGCACATAGATTATTAGACAATAAATTATGGTCAAATTGTAAAAAGGAAACCAAAAAATAATTAAATGAAAGTAAAATTTTCAATAGGCTAAAGAGATTTATGTAGTATTTTATGGTATTGTAATTTTATTTGAGTAATACATGTGGTATTGTTTGTATTTACTAATTCAATATACATGACGGCAAACTTGTTCGGTTTTGTGACTCTATAGAACAGCCGGCCGCCATACCAAGTTGAATCCAGCGGACCAGAGCAGGTTCAAAGCTGCAGATAAATTGGGCGTGTGCATAGTGCCGGTAGGGAAACATGGTAGGACTTGTCCTGGTCACCTCCGAACTAATCGTGTGACTTCAATGTGTTTCCCAAGTGGTTCGGAATCCACTATAATCAGGAGGTCCACTGGAGTCCTATGGGCCCACACCGTGGCCTGGGACTGTGTCCAACCATACTACTACTACTACTCTATGGAACACCTAAAACATACCTGAATGTAGAATTCATCTATAAAAAGGTTCCGCAGAAAAATTATTTTTTTAGTCATTTTTCATGAAAATTGAGTTATTTTTATTTTTTTACCCCATTAGCAAACTATCAACAGGCATACGACCCCTGAATTTTGTTGAAATTAACAACGACAACAATATACAATACATGATTTGAAAAGAAATCGAATTTGATCAAAAATATTTTTGACGACTTTTTTGAGAATAAAGCCCCCCAAATTGAGTTAGCCCAAAATAAAAAATAAATTATCTTGAGGCTTGATTTCTGTGAAACATGCCAAATTTCATCAACATCGACTGAGTAGTTCGCCGGGAAATCGATGAGCAGACAGATATTTCGTAGAAACCAATTTTTTGGGTTCTTGGGACCTCAAAACGTGTAAATCCGTTGAAATCCCGGAATCGAAAATATACACCATCACAAATCTTTCCTTATACTGCGTATAAAATAGGAAAGCAAAAGGGAAAGAAAGGAGTAACTTATATGTAAAAAACATAATGGGGCCATCCATGGAATATAAGGGCTAAGAAACACGCTAGATTTAAAAATGAGCTAGACTCTGTCTGACACAGACTATTGCATTGTCAACTAGTAACTTAATAATTTTAGTTAATACTTGACAACGATCTTTATCTGCTTATAATCCTTAACTAAGGACATAGTTCATAAAAAATGACGTATAATGTATACCATATATGGTTCTGACATTTAATACATGAATGATTGATTGATTGATTAAAGGTGTAAATTAAATTATACTCACCCCAGATGGACTAATTTCTGGCACCACTACCCCGGCATCAAATCCAGCATTCCCCGTATTGACTGCTATCGGGACAAAAACATATTATAATTAAAGAAAAGTGGAAAAGTTGACGGAAAAATAAAAACGCAAAAACAATAATATTTCTGACTGGATTAGGATGGGTAAAAAATAGTAAAAAATTTAATATTTTCAACTTACTCTCCATTTTGCTCCACTCGTTTGTATTGTACGAGCATGAAGGATTATCTAGATAAAATAAAAATAAAATTCACAACTGGTCTTTAAACAACCCATAACATTTTGCAAAATTTGATTCATTAGCCATCCAATTGCCAAAATAATAGTAAAATTAATTTTTAAAAAACAATATATTGGCCTAATTTCCTGGTACGTCTTTCTTTTACTAAATTACATAAAACATACAGTTGACAGTAATCATCAAGCCCCTATTTCAGAGTGTTAGTGACCTAAATTTTTTTACAAATATTTTTAATTTTCAGCTATTTTATGATTAAAATCGTTATTTAAATATTCTTGAAAAGTTGACGGAAAAATAAAACCGCAAAAACAATAATATTTCAGTCTGGATAAGGATGGGTGAAAAATGGTATAAAATTTCATATTTTCAACTTACTTTCCATTTTGCTCCACTCGTTGGTATCGTACGAGCTTGTAGGATTATCTAGAAAAAATAAAAATAAAAAAAAAACAAAAGGTCTCTAAACAACCCAAGCAAGACATTTTGCTAAATTTGATTCATTAGCCATCCAATTACCAAAATACATGTAGAATTATTTTTAAAAAAAACAATATATTGGCCAAATTTCCTGGTACGACTTTCTTTTACTAAATTACGTAAAACATACGGTAGACAGGAATCATCAAGCCACTATTTGTGAGTGTGAGTGACCTATATTTGTTTACTAATATTTTCAATTTTCAGCTATTTTATTATTTAAATCGTTAATTAAATATTCTTGAAAAGTTGACGGAAAAATAAAAACGCAAAAACAATAATATTTCTGTCTGGATAAGGATGGGAGAAAAATAGTATAAAATTTAATATTTTCAACTTACTTTCCATTTTGCTCTGCTCGTTTGTATCGTACGAGCATGAAGGATTATCTGGAAAAAATAAAAATAATATTCACAACTGGTCTTTAAACAACCCAAAACATTTTGCTAAATATGATTCATTAGCCATCCAATTACCAAAATAATTGTAAAATTATTTTTCAAAAAACAATATATTGGCCTAATTTCCTGGTACGACTTTGTTTTACTAAATTACGTAAAACATGCAGCAGATAGTAATCATCAAGCCACTATTTGTGAGTGTGAGTGAGTGACCTATATTTGTTACAAATATTTCTAATTTTCAGCTATTTTATTATTTAAATCGTTAATTAAATATTCTTGAAAAGTTGCCAAAAAATAAAAACGCAAAACAATTATATTTCTGACTGGATAAGGATGGGTAAAAAATGGTATAAAATTTAATATTTTCAACTTACTTTCCATTTTGCTCCACTTGTTGGTATCGTACGAGCTTGTAGGATTATCTAGAAGAAATAAAAATAAAATTCACAACTGGTCTTTAAACAACCCAAAACATTTTGCTAAATTTGATTCATTAGCCATCCAATTACCAAAATACTTGTGAAATTATTTTTGAAAAAACCATATATTGGCCTTATTACCTGCTGCGACTTTGTTTTACTAAATTACGTAAAACATACAGTAGACAGTTATCATCAAGCCCCTATTTGTGAGTGTGAGTGACCTAAATTTGTTTACAAATATTTTTTAATTTTCAGCTTTATTATTATTTAAACCGTTATTTGAATATTCTTGAATAGTTGACGGAAAAATAAAAACGCAAAAACAATAATATTGCTGTCTGGATAAGGATGGGTAAAAAATGGTATAAAATTTAATATTTTCAACTTACTTTCCATTTTGCTCCAATTGTTGGTATCGTACGAGCTTGTAGGATTATCTAGAAGAAATAAAAATAAAATTCACAACTGGTCTTTAAACAACCCAAGACATTTTGCTAAATTTGATTCAATAGCCATCCATTTACCAAAATACATGTAAAATTATTTTAAAAAAAAACAATTTATTGGCCTAATTTCCTGGTACAACTTTGTTTTACTAAATTACGTAAAACATGCAGTAGATAGTAATGATCAAGCCACTTTTTGTGAGTGTGAGTGACCTAAATTTGTTTACAAATATTTCTAATTTTCAGCTATTTTATTATTTAAATCATTATTTAAATATTCCTGAAAATTTGACGAAAAAATAAAAACGCAAAACAATTATATTTCTGACTGGATAAGGATGGGTAAAAAATGGCATAAAATTTAATATTTTCAACTTACTTTCCATTTTGCTCCACTTGTTGGTATCGTACGAGCTTGTAGGATTATCTAGAAGAAATAAAAATAAAATTCACAACTGGTCTTTAAACAACCCAAAACATTTTGCTAAATTTGATTCATTAGCCATCCAATTACCAAAATACTTGTAAAATTATTTTTGAAAAAACAATATATTGGCCTTATTACCTGCTGCGACTTTGTTTTACTAAATTACGTAAAACATACAGTAGACAGTTATCATCAAGCCACTATTTGTGAGTGTGAGTGACCTTTATTTGTTTACAAATATTTTTAATTTCCAGCTTATGATTATTATTTAAATCGTTAATTAAATATTCTTGAAAAGTTGGCGGAAAAATATAAACGCAAAAACAATAATATTTCTGACTGGATAAGGATGGGTAAAAAATAGTATAAAATTTAATATTTTAAACATACTTTCCATTTTTCTCCACTCGTTTGTATCGTAAAAGCATGAAGGAATATCTGGAAAAAATAAAAATAAAATTCACAACTGGTCATTAAACAACCCAAAACATTTTGCTAAATTTGATTCATTAGCCATCCAATTACCAAAATACTTGTAAAATTATTTTTTTAAAAACAATATATTTGCCTTATTTCCTGGTACGACTTTGTTTTACTAAATTACGTAAAACATGCAGTAGATAGTAATGATCAAGCCACTTTTTGTGAGTGTGAGTGACCTAAATTTGTTTACAAATATTTCTAATTTTCAGCTATTTTATTATTTAAATCGTTGTTTAAATATTCTTGAAAAGTTGAGGGAAAAATAAAAACGCAAAACAATTATATTTCTGTCTGGATAAGGATGGGTAAAAACTGGTATATAATTTAATATTTTCAACTTACTTGCCAATCTGCTCCACTTGCTTCTATAGTACCAGTATGAAGGATTATCTAGAAAAAAAAAAATTCACAACTGGTCTTTAAACAACCCAAAACATTTTGCTAAATTTGATTCATTAGCCATCCAATTACCAAAATATTTGTAAAATTTTTTTTTTTTAAAACAATATATTGGCCTAATTTCCTGGTACGACTTTGTTTTACTAAATTACGTAAAACATACAGTAGACTGTAATCATCAAGCCACAATTTGTGAGTGTGAGTAACCTATATTTGTTTACAAATATTTTTAATTTCCAGCTTATGATTATTATTTAAATCGTGATTTAAATATTCTTGAAAAGTGGACTGAAAAATAAAAACGCAAAAACAATAATATTTCTGTCTGGATAAGGATGGGTAAAAAATAGATTAAAATTTAATATTTTCAACTTACTTTCCATTATGCTCCACTCGTTTGCATCGTACGAGCATGAAGGATTATCTAGAAAAAATAAAAATAAAATTCACAACTGGTCCTTAAACAACCCAAAACATTTTGCTAAATTTGATTCATTAGCCATACAATTGCCAAAATAATTGAAAGATACAGTAGACAGTAATCATCAAGCCACTGTTTGTGAGTGTGAGTGACGTATATTTGTTAACAAATATTTTTAATTTTCGGCTATTTTATTATTGCTTTCCAATTTATACGTAGTATAAGGAAAGCATTGTCATTGTCGAAATTTTCGATTCCGAGATTTCAACGGATTTACATGTTATGAGGTCCCAGGAACCAAAAAAGTGGTTTTTACGAAATGTCTGTCTGTCGCTCTGTCTGTCTGTATGTCTGTCTGTCTGTCTGTGCGTCGATTTTCGGGCAATTTACTCGGTTGATTTTGATAAAACTTTGCATGTAGGTTTACAAAAATCATACCTCGGAACAATTTTTTATTTGGGGCTAACTTAATTTGGGGGGGGGGGGTTTTATTCTCAAAAAACTCCAAAAAACGTCAAAAAAAATTATTTCTCAAGAATGGCTCCAACGATTTCTTTTAAATTCACATATATTATAGTGGTTATTTATGTTACCGAAATGCGGGGGTCACTTGCCCCTTGATAGGTTGCTTTTGGGGGCAAAAAAAAATAAAAAAAATTTAATTTTAATGAAAAATGACTAAAAAATAATTTTTATGCGAAACCCTTCTATCGATGGTTTCTACCTTCAGGCATGTTTTAGGTGTTAAATTGAGTAACGAAACCGGACAGGTTGCTTTCCCAGAAAAGTATTTAGTTTTGTGAAAAAAAATGTTTTTTTGAAAAAATGATAGAAAATTCAAGCTCAAATGCATTGCGCGCCCTGCCAGTATTGCTGTGTGGTAATGTGTTGGTCTGACCTATCTAGAATTTACCTCACCTCCAGTGACGTCAGGTGGTAACCCCCCCCCCCCCCCCCTCGAGGTATCGGAAATTTAACCATAGGAAAATTATTTACCATGAAATTACTCATTTTCTCAATCTACAAATTTTGATAAATTGGAAAGCATGTACGAGTAAACTCGGACCGGTGCTTTAAATATTCATGAAAAGTTGACGGAAAAATAAAAACGGAAAAACAATAATATTTCTGCCTGGATAAGGATGGGTAAAAAATAGTTTAAAATTTAATATTTTCAACTTACTTTCCATTTTGCTCCACTTGTTGGTATCGTACGAGCTTGTAGGATTATCTAGAAAAAATAAAAATAAAATTCACAACTGGTCTTTAAACAACCCAAAACATTTTGCTAAATTTGATTCATTAGCCATACAATTACCAAAATAATTGTAAAATTATTTTAAAAAAACAATATATAGGCCTAATTTCCTGGCACGACTTTGTTTTACTAAATTACGTGAAAGATACAGTAGACAGTAATCATCAAGCCACTGTTTGTGAGTGTGAGTGACGTATATTTGTGTACAAATATTTTTAATTTTCGGCTATTTTATTATTGCTTTCCAATTTATACGTAGTATAAGGAAAGCATTGTCATGGTCGAAATTTTCGATTCCGAGATTTCAACGGATTTACATGTTTTGAGGTCCCAGGAACCAAAAAAGTGGTTTTTACGAAATGTCTGTCTGTCGCTCTGTCTGTCTGTATGTCTGTCTGTCTGTCTGTGCGTCGATTTTCGGGCAATTTACTCGGTTGATTTTGATAAAACTTTGCATGTAGGTTTACAAAAATCCTACCTCGGAACAATTTTTTATTTGGGGCTAACTTAATTTGGGGGGGGGGGGGGGTTTATTCTCAAAAAACTCCAAAAAACGTCTAAAAAAATTATTTCTCAAGAATGGCTCCAACGATTTCTTTTAAATTCACATATATTATAGTGGTTATTTATGTTACCGAAATGCGGGGGTCACTTGCCCCTTGATAGGTTGCTTTTGGGGGTAAAAAAAATAAATAAAACTAAATTTTAATGAAAAATGACTAAAAAATAATTTTTATGCGAAACCCTTCTATCGATGGTTTCTACCTTCAGGCATGTTTTAGGTGTTAAATTGAGTAACGAAACCGGACAGGTTGCTTTCCCAGAAAAGTATTTGGTTTTGTGAAAAAAAATAAAAAAATGTTTTTTTTTAAAAAATGATAGAAAATTCAAGCTCAAATGCATTGCGCGCCCTGCCAGTATTGCTGTGTGGTAATGTGTTGGTCTGACCTATCTAGAATTTACCTCACCTCCAGTGACGTCAGGTGGAACCCCCCCCCCCTCGAGGTATCGGAAATTTAACCATAGGAAAATTATTTACCATGAAATTACTCATTTTCTCAATCTACAAATTTTGATAAATTGGAAAGCATGTACGAGTAAACTCGGACCGGTGCTTTAAATATTCATGAAAAGTTGACGGAAAAATAAAACGGAAAAACAATAATATTTCTGCCTGGATAAGGATGGGTAAAAAATAGTTTAAAATTTAATATTTTCAACTTACTTTCCATTTTGCTCCACTTGTTGGTATCGTACGAGCTTGTAGGATTATCTAGAAAAAATAAAAATAAAATTCACAACTGGCCTTGAAACAACCCAAAACATTTTGCAAAACTTGATTCATTAGCTATCAAATTACCAAAATACTTGTAAAATTATTTTTTAAAAAACACTATATTGGCCTAATTTCCTGGTACGACTTTGTTTTACTAAATTACGTAATACATGCAGTAGACAGAAATCATCAAGCCGCTATTTGTGAGTATGAGTGACCAAAATTTGTATACAAATATTTTTAATTTTCAGCTATTTTGTTATTTAAATATTCTTCAACCCGCCGATTACCCACCTACTGACAGCATCAACTCGCCCACCGTTTGGGCGGGAACTTTGCCCGCCAATCGGATCGGTGGTTTCAACCCTAGCGTTATGTAAAACTTGCCATTGAATTGACTTGGTGAATACGATATGTTAAATATTGATCCATAAAAATTGTTAAAAGTTAATATTTTCAGCGAATTACAAAATTCTATTACAAGAATTACAAAAATACTTGTAAAACTATTGTTTAAAAAACAATATATTGGCCTAATTTCCTGGTACGACTTTCTTTTACTAAATTACGTAAAACATACAGTTGACAGTAATCATCAAGCCCCTATTTGTGAGTGTGCGTGGCCAAAATTTGCTTACAAATATTTTTAATTTTCAGCTATAATACGATATGTTAAATATTGATACATAACAATAGTTAAAAGTTAATATTTTCAGCGAATTACAGAAAAACAACATGCTTACCTTTCGTCAGTACGCGATAGCCAGACTAGAAAAAACAAAAATGAATATTCAGAACAGGTCTTTAAAAACGCAAAACATTTTGCACAATTTGATTAGGCCTACTAACGCCTATTGCCCCTCAGCAAACTCCTGACCAATACCTCCTCGCGGTGAGGGGCGGGCAACGTCAACATTCAATGACGGCTAACACAGGCAGGTACCGAGTGGGGTTGGGTCAAAGACCCCCCGCCTAACTCCGCAGAGTTAGGGCATGGGCACCCTCTTGTCCATGGGAGACGAAAAGCTCCCTAAAGGCGGAAGAACTGGATCCTGGCAACAGGTGGCTGTCAACGGCATAGGCAGACTGGTGTATACCCAAGTTATTTGAAGTACACCTTGAGAGTTGACACCTAATACATTGGTCTTTATTCCTACCGTTTCCTTTCGCTAAACTTTTGTTTTTATGGGGTAGGGGGCGCTGGAAGACTTGTTGCCCAGTGTGGCGAAATCCCAAGGTTTAGGCCAGTCGGCCCTGTGTAAGCCATACCAAGAACCGGTACTACACGTAACGTACTAGCGGACCAATACATGTTTACCAGCTCACCTCGTCCGAGGAGAAGGTAGGTCCTGATGGGGAACCATCGAGCGGGCGACAATCGTCACCAAGAGGGTCCTCCAGTTCCTCACCAAGAGGGTCCTCCAGTTCCTCTTCAATCGGTTCTGGCTGAAATAGACACATAAATTCATCATCATTATAAAAAATCAGGCCCGGTTGCCTGGGTGTGATACATGAGCCTCATACACTCCCTCCTGTTTCTCCACTTCTCACTTACTAGTTCCACGCTTCTACTATAGTCCTCAATCTAGTTTCTGTATCCCTTACCAGGCCCAAGGCCTCATTTATAGAAAATTATCAAAATCATATCCATGCCTTTAACCGTGACTCTAAACGTTAACACTATATTTAGCTAAAGAAGCGTTCATCCCATATCCATAGCTTCAGCAACATAAGACACATCAACCCCAACTTTATGCCATCTCGTCTGCGGATCCCTCAATCTCAATAACACGAAATAACGTTTTTTCGTGCCAATCATGGCACTTAATTTATGACGAATTATTCCATTTCCTCAATGATGAGCCTAGCATATGCAACATTGCAACATTGTTCAGTATACACAAATTTGCGGACTGAGGTAGGTGAATTTAGTCCTCTTATGCTTCGCTATAGTCCGTGCATTCTTAAGCCATAGCGAAGCCATTCCAAGAACCGGTACTAGTGGACCTTTACATGCTTGCCTACTAACCTGTACGAACAATATTCGCCTGGATGGCGGGTAATCACCCATTAGCGGGGGCGTGTCAAGGTCACGGTCCCGATGTCTCTGAAAGAGAAGCATAAAATCGTCATGATCAATAATCAGGTCCAGTTGCTCAGGTGTGACAGAAGGGCCACCTCCACGCCCTCCTGTTACTAGGCTCAAAGCCTGATTTATAGGAAGCAAAGATTTTTTATCCAAACCTATAACCATCAAAGTTAACACTATATTTAGCTTAGATTCCGCGACCGTTAACCCTATCCATATAAGCTTAGCATGAAGAGTTTCCATGTTGCAACCTTCTTACGCCAAGGTTAATGTTATCGATAAGGTTAAGTTTTCTATAAATCAGGCCTGGCAGTGGTTGATCGGTGAATGGCACCTTCCTCCATGATATCTGGACACTACGCACTGGAAATCGAGGTTGCCCAGGGACCGTCTTAAACAATTGTTTGCCTTTGGCCGTTGCCAATTGGGTGTGACTATGTGATGTATGTGAGAGCGTTCGGAGTGATAAATGTGGGTTGTTATTACTGATTCACACAGGGATGTCAGCATATTCACGCCGTACAACTTTGTGACCCCTAGAGTGTCCCCCACGGCCCCACATTCACCAGGGGTGGCACAGACGATAGGGAGAGAGTAGCCAGCATTTCAGCAGAAGGTGCTTAACAGTTCGTACGCCACAACATTCACAAGGAGGAGTTGGTTCCAGGGGATGGTCACGCGTGTTTCGCGGATGGTCTATACGTAGCCCTGCCAAAGAGACAAGCAAGTTTACGATGTGCTTATGGCACGGTGCCCCTGGCAGGCGCCCTTATACGCACTGTAGGGAAGTCCGGCGCTGAGCCATTCATTCTGTGAAGTGGTACACTGGTACCAGTGAAACCGTACATGCTTGCTAACTTACCGTAATCATAGCATCTAACCAGTAGCGGTTCCGTGCATGGATAGGCACTCGCTGCAATAGATACATAAAATGATTAGTAATCAGGTCCAGTTGTCCGGGTGTGATACGTGAGCCTCCTCCACTCCCTCCTGTTTCAGTACTTCCTCTGGTACTAGTCCCGCACTCTGCTATCGTCCTCATCCTGGTTCTGTATCCCTAACTAGGCACAAGGCACAAGATTGAAACATAAACAAAATCTTATCCATAAAACCAAGAACGTTCACTCTATCCATAACGCATAAAAAGTTTCGGTTTTTGAACCTTTCGTGCGTCTAAGATAAAGGCGATGGATGAGGATACCGGCTACAAATAAGAATCATGATGCTAGGACATATCTACTGTTGACACAATGTAACAGGCGCAATCAAGACTTAACCAGAACCGAGTCAACTAAAGGTGTAAGTGCATTCCCCAAAATTAAATTCTACTCACGCTTCGTGGAGTGGAATATGGCTGCTTTATCTCCGCCACATCCGCATCAGATCCAGCATTTTCAAGTTTGGGATGATCGACATCTCCTGTGGTTGGAAAAAATTCAAAGATTAATTAATTAATATATGTATGTTAATTTATATATGTTATGTAAAGTACCGAAGAGCCTACCCTTTGTTTTGTTATTTCGGGAATGCCAACGGACCTTTGCTATGTACTCGTAGAATGTAGATCTAAAATATAGAGCATATACATAGCATAGCTAGTGAAATGCATCTTTTCAAACATGTTGCTAACAACCAAAATTAATCAGCGTTATGCAAAACTTGCCATTGAATTGACTTGGTGAATACGTTATGTTAAATATTGATATAAAAAAATTGTTAAATGTTAATATTTTCAACGAACTACAAAAAACAATAGGCTTACCTTCCGTCATTTCGCGATAGCCAGACTAGAAAAAACAAAAATTAAAATTCAGAACAGATCTTTAAAAACGCAAAACATTTTGCACAATTTCATTAGGCCTACTAACGCCATCCAACGACCAAAGTACTTGTAAAATAACATTAACAGAAAACACTATATGGGACTAAATTACGCTGCCTAGTCAGTGCTAAGATCACCTATTAATGTACTTATTTACGCCAATGATTGAAACATGGTTTTAATTTTATTTAAGGAACAGAAAGCACATAATGAATAGGCAATTCACACACAGAATGGGAAAGCTCGGACCGTGCAACACCAGCAACTTTCCTATATGATTCTTACATTCAGCCCCTTCCAAAAGTGTTTTAGGGAAAATAAATATAAATAGATAAGCATCTATGTGCAAACAGACCTAATATTCCAATAAAAAGCAAATTTTATGAGAAGTGCAATTAATATTCCTTGACGGTAAAATTTTGTTTTCCTATATTACACAAAATATACAGTAAACAATAATCATCAATCTATAAGGACAAACAATCCTCCAGCCGATATTAGACAATAAATTATAATCAAATTGTAAAAAGGAATCCAAAAAATAATTAAATGAAAGGTAAATTTTCAATAGGCTAAAGAGATTTATGTATTATTTTATGGTATTGAAATTTTATTTGAGTAATGCTAGTGGTATTGTTTGTATTTACTAATTTAATATTGATGATGGCAATGTTTTATGGACAGTTATCGTAGTGTCACTAACATATAATGAATGAGCAGTCAAGTAGATTCTACTACCACTTTTATGCAGCTGTATTCAAGTATATACATAGTACACCATCAATGGTATGAACTATAGTCGCAACTACACAAATTAGCTGCAATCACATCCACTCATTACAAACCCAAAAAAGGCTCAAGTTATTGTATGAGGTGCGAAAAGGTCGCTCGATGGGGTAGACTTCACAGATTCGCCGTTAGCGCAATTAAATGTAGTCCCGATTGGCCGATTCTATAGAGCTAGCAAGTGAAAAATCAAGGAGTTTTTTTCGAACAAAACTTGACCTGGGAGACGCATGTGAAAGAACCGGTCCGAGTTTACTCGAACACGCTTTCCAATTTATAAATTAGTAGATAGACATAACGTGTAATTTCATAGTAACTAATTTCCCAACAAATATCATCAACATCGACTGAGTAGTTCGCCCGCAAATCGATGAACAGACAGACATTTCGTAGAAACCAATTTTTTGAGTTCTTGGGACCTCAAAACGTCTAAATCCGTTGAAATCTCGGAATCGAAAATTTCGACCATCACAAATCTTTCCTTATACTGCGTATAAAATAAAAACATAATGGGGCCATCCATGGAATATAAGGGCTAAGAAACACGCTAGATTTAAAAATGAGCTAGACTCTGTCTGACACAGACTATTGCATTGTCAACTAGTAACTTAATAATTTTAGTTAATACTAATCTAATCTAATCTAATCTTTATCTGCTTATAATCCTTAACTTAGGACATAGTTAATAAAAAATGACGTATATTGTATGCCATATATGGTTCTGACATTTAATACATGAATGATTGATTGATTGATTAAAGGTGTAAATTAAATAATACTCACCCCAGATGGACTGATTTCTGGCACCACTACCCCGGCATCAAATCCAGCATTCCCCGTATTGACTGCTATCGGGACAAAAATATATAATAATTAAAGAAAAGTGGAAAAGTTGACGGAAAAATAAAAACGGAAAAACAATAATATTTCTGACCGGATTAGGATGGGTAAAAAATAGTGAAAAATTTAATATTTTCAACTTACTTTCCATTTTGCTCCACTCGTTTGTATTGTACGAGCATGAAGGATTATCTAGAAAAAATAAAAATAAAATTCACAACTGGTCTTTAAACAAACCATAACATTTTGCAAAATTTGATTCATTAGCCATCCAATTACCAAAATACTTGAAAAATTATTTTTTAAAAACAATATATTGGCCTAATTTCCTGGTACGACTTTGTTTTACTAAATTACGTAAAACATACAGTAGACAGTAATCATCAAGCCCCTATTTGTGAGTGTGAGTGACCTAAATTTTTTTACAAATATCTTTAATTTTCAGCTATTTTAATATTTAAATCGTTATTTAAATATTGTTGAAAAGTTCACGGAAAAATAAAAACGCAAAAACAATAATATTTCTGTCTGGATAAGGATGGGTGAAAAATAGTGTGAAATTTAATATTTTCAACTTTCTTTCCATTTTGCTCCACTCGTTTGTATCGTACGAGCATGAAGGCTTATCTAGAAAAAATAAAAATACAATTCACAACTGGTCGTTAAACAACCCAAAACATTTTGCTAAATTTGATTCGTTGGCCATCCAATTACCAAAATACTTGTAAAATTATTTTTAAAAAAACGCCATATTGGCCTAATTTCCTGGTACTACTTTGTTTTACTAATTTATGTAAAACATACAGTAGACAGTTATCATCAAGCCCCTATTTGTGAGTGTGAGTGACCTATATTTGTTTACAAATATTTTTTAATTTTCAGCTTTATTATTATTTAAACCGTTATTTGAATATTCTTGAATAGTTGACGGAAAAATAAAAACGCAAAAACAATAATATTGCTGTCTGGATAAGGATGGGTGAAAAATAGTATAAAATTTAATATTTTCAACTTACTTTCCATTTTGCTCCACTTGTTTGTATCGTACGATTATGTAGGATTATCTAGAAGAAATAAAAATAAAATTCACAACTGGTCTTTAAACAACCCAAGACATTTAGCTCAATTTGATTCGTTGGCCATCCAATTACCAAAATAGTTGTAAAATTATTTTTAAATAACCCCATATTGGCCTAATTTCCTGGTACGACTTTGTTTTACTAATTTGCCTGAGCCTGCCGATTACACACCTACTGACAGCATCAACTCGCCCATAAGGCGGGAACCACCGTTTGGGCGGGAACTTTGCCCGCCAATCGGATCGGTGGTTTCTACCCGACCAATTGCTGGAAATCCGCCACACTGACGCCAAAAGCGGGGAGCTGATAGATAGAGAGCAGTAGAAAAACCGACTAATTCCTCCAAGCAGCGACTGATTTCAGCATCTGCCGCCTGTTGGTTAGCGCAGTTTGCCTCCCCCCCCCCCCCCCCGACAGCGCCCTCCCCGATGTCACTAACATTACCCCAATACATGTAGAGTAGTGGTACAGATTCCGACTTTCACCCAAAACGTTATTGGTTCGAGTCCCACACTTGCTAAATTTTCTATAGCCATGCTTTGGAGGGGATGTAAAGCAGGCGGTCCTGGGCTTTCCTAGTTGAGTGCAAGAGATGGCTTTGTAGCCCTAACTCCGCTAGGTTGGCTTTGTAATAGAAAATAGAAAAGTCTCGTCAGCTGACTGTGCAGAAAAGACATCGGCATATGCCACAGCCACTGCGTATCAGTAGTCGTCGTTTAAAGAATTATTATTGATTAAACTTTTATTTTTGAGGGCCCTACACCAATACTTGAATATCCATAAAATTTGTCGCCCTAGGCGCGCGCGTAGTCCACCTATTCGGAAATGTTCAACCATTCTTCAATGTTATTTTACTTTTAAGCTTTCAGATGAGAACCAAGGAAGTTTTCTAAATTGGGGACGGTTTTTTGTGTGTAGGTTGCGGAAAATTCGAAAAATGGGATTAAAGAATAATCTTAAAGAAAAATAGCTTATTTTGGGCCCTGCACTCTTTGCAGTTATATTAATTTCATAATTCCTTGGACGTGGACTGTGGAGGGACAGACGTTACACGTTGAACACGATACCATTGAATATATAACACTATAACACTATCAGTACGGGAAAACCTCCCCGTCGTAATTTTCGGATACTATATAGAAGCTGTTAAAAGTGGCAGGAAAGTAAAATAATAATGGTGCCTAAATATTGTATTAATTGAATTACTTGTATAAGGAATCGTTAATATTTGGGAAGGTGTTTTTTAGTGAAACTGAATTTTAATAAAATAGGAGGAACTGGGAAAGAGTGAAGAGTCGCATTTCGAATTTAAAGTGTAGAAAAGTAGAAAACCAGCATATACTGGCCAGTCAAAGGCGTTTTCACCCTTCGGGCACCCACGATCAGGAACGGATCCATCCCATTTGGGGGGGGGGGGGTAGTTGTGGGTCAAAATAGGAAAAACATATGTATCGATTAAATCAGAGCGTCATAAATTAACATACAATAGATTTACCAAATTTGCCCCCCCCCCCCCGCTGTATCCGTCCATGCTGCCACGATCACATTTCGGTGTTACTGCTGGTTTTAATACAAGTTATACAACCCTGTCATATGGTGGACGCCATTGATAATTATTTCGACAGCTGAAAGAGTCTAATCCCCGCCTAGAGTAATCCCACAATTTAGTATGTTGAGCTGGTAATTGTCCTAAATGGCATAATGATGATTCACTCTGAGCAGCCAGGTCTAAAGGTAAGACACGTGTGTACCATGTGTACCTGTGGCCTACTGTCATCAATGTGCGTCATTATTAGCCAATCAGAGCGCTAGTTACATGTCTTTAGACTACTGATGGGTAGGCTCCCCGAAGTGATAAAAGAATTGAAACGAGGACAATTCTCAGTTACCAGACGAAAGAAGAAAGAACTCCTAAAGAAGATAGTAAGGGAGCAACTACAAGAATGCTATTAGGGTAAGTGTATTAATATATATTGCGTATTTAATCTTTGTATTGTATTGTATGTACAGCCTCTTACATGGTGAAATAGACCATAACATTTGGTGGCAACGGAAAGCGGCACATTAGCTGTCACTGGCTGTCTGTTTTAATAATGTTTTGGGGTATTTTATCAGGTAGTGGAAGCTAACGCATAATCGTGTGTTTTGTTTGCGTTTAGGCCATGCGCTTGGGCTCAGGTAGCGCGTTCAGTCAGTCAGTGGGTCAGGCATAATTAATGCACGGTTTTTTGATGAGGTCAGCAATTGCTGAGTATTTTTTGTTGTTGTTGCGGCTGCAGTATGACTCATTATTAGGTGATAATGTCTTATTATGGATGGCGTTGGTATTTATTTTTTTTCGTATTATGTTGTTGAAGGTTGAATGCTTTTGGTTTTAGTGTGTTTGTTAGGGTCTACATGCAGTCGTCAACAATAAAGAAACTAGAGATAATTAGGAAATACAATAATACTAAGGCTAACGTTGAGGAGTTAGCAGTATCTTATAAGGAATATTTGAAAAAGTTATCATAGAAGCACGGGGGAGATTTTTTGGAAAACTTGGTTCCTCTTACGAATGAGCTTTATTCCAATTCCAACAGACAATATAAAGTCGGCCGAACAATTGCAGTTGGAGCTTAATGAACTGAGTGAACAGACAATCGAGTATAAAAAGTGTTACGAATTTGAAATAGAAAGAAATAAACAGTTAAACGAACACCTGCTCGAGTTAGAGGATACAGCGCCAGGCAGTCCCTTGTCTTTTGACCAGTCTAAGTGCAGCGAGCTTGAGGGTCAAGTCCAGACGTCAAAGTAAGAATTACTGGCACAGAAGAGATCAGTGGTTGAATTGTGTACGCAGGGTACGAACTGCAAAGGCTTCGTTAATACCACAATGGGAGATAATAGCTTAATTCTGGCTCTGAGACAGTTCACAGGCACGGACAGTGCCCATACCGTGGACGCGTATTTTGGCGATCTTGAAAGGATAAAGAAATTCGTGGGGTGGGATGAGGATAAAACAAAGTTGGTGGGGTTGATGCGGCTAGCAGACTTCGGGGAAACTGGAATAATTTGAAAATAGGGCAAGTAAAAGACCACTTAAAGAGACATTTTGGGGAAAGGGTAACGGAGTTGACTGACGGGCCTGATTACGACATGGCAGTGAAGAATATCGCTTAAGAGACACAGGCCTTGTCGCGGGCTCATATGAGCAATATCAACCCCTCAGAGTCCTTGGAGGCCAAGACAGTGAATGCAACCGACATTGTTGCGGAGGTAATGAAACAATTTAAGGAGGTGCTTCTAACTGAAAGGGTGGTCGGGACTCGCATGGCCCCCAGTGAAATTAGAGGACGGGAATGTGATGTTCGTTGTTTTCGTTGTAATAGTGTAACCGTATGGGGCGATTCGATAAGCCAGATCAGTATAGAAGGGTGGGTTCCTCACCCAATAGGCGAGATAACAGGTGTGACAATAGTTACTATCGCAAATCGGGTGGACGTCCGCGTTATAGCAGGGACAATACGGAAGACCTGTTTTCGAATAGGTCACGGCCATACGGGAATACCCACAGTGAAGCTAGGGATAAAAGTCCACGGAAACCCTCCCCTAAGAGAAGGGTCGAGGAAAATTTAAACTATTGAGGTCGTTTCATGATGTCGGCATGAGGCGTCACGCCTCCTGGAGAGGATAGACAGTGACATGAACTGTGACATGGGGGCATTTCTGTCGAGACTGCATCTTCCTTCTGGGCTGTAGCGGCACCCACTCAACTTCAAATGCGATATTACCCTTCCCTACAAACACAGTGTTTCCCTTTTCCTTCGTGCTGTGTCGTCCTTCCAGTGACCCGTGAAAATAGCAGGACACTATTTTTGCACACCGATGGTGTAGTTGCCGTATTGTAAGTTTTTTTCCTTCCAATTTATACGTAGTATAAGGAAAGCTTTGTGACGGTCCAAATTTTCGATTCCGAGATTGCAACGGAATTACACGTTTTCAGGCCCCAGGAACCAAAAAAAGTGGTTTTTACGAAATGCCTGTTGGTCTGTCTGTTGCTCTGTCTGTCTGTTCATCGATTTCCGGGCAAACTACTCGGCCGACTTTGATGAAATTTTGCATGTAGGTAGACAAAAAAAATACCTCGGGACCATTTTTTTATATTTGAGGCTAACTCAATTTGGGGGGGGGGTTTATTTTCAAAAAACTCAAAAAAAATGTCTAAAAAAATTATTTCTCAAAAGCGGCTCCAACGATTTCTTTTAAATTCACATTTATTGTAGTCGTCTTTAATGTTGACAAAATAGGGGGGTCGCTTGCCCCTTGATTGTTCTGTGGGTAAAAAAATAAAAATAACTAAATTTTAATGGAAAATGACTAAAAAATAATTTTTCTATGAAACCTTTCTATCAATGATTTCTACCTTCTGGCAAGTTTTAGGTGTTGAGTAATTTGAGAAATTGAGTAACGAAACCGGACAGGTTACTTTCCCAAAAAACTATTCGGTTTTGTGAAGAAAAAAAAGATAGAAAATTCACGCTCAAATGCATTGCGTGCCCTGCCAGTATTGCTGTGTGGTAATGTGTTGGTCTGACCTATCTAGAATTTACCTCACCTCCAGTGACGTCAGGTGGAAACCCCCCCCCCCCCTCGAGGTATCGGAAATTTAACCATAGGAAAATTATTTACCATGAAATTACTCATTTTCTCAATCTACAAATTTTGATAAATTGGAAAGCATGTTCGAGCAAACTCGGACCGGTTCTTTGTTGTTGTTGTAGTTGTTGTTCTTGTTAGTAAGGGTTTTTTGGTATTATTGTCTTAGGTGGTTGTAGTTGCTCTCTCTGATAGACTTGGTCTATTGATTTATTTTTCCTACAAACTGGTTGATGTTGTGGGTTGTTTAGGCTTCCAGCCTAATCAACCACTTTTAGATGTTGTGCTGACAATCGTCCTAAATGGCATAATAATGATTCACCCTGAGCAGCTAGGTCTAAAGGTGTGTACCATATGTACCTATGGCCTGCTGTCATCAATATTGTGCGTCATTATTAGCCAATCAGAGAGATTGGTAGGCTCCCTGAAGTGATAAAAGACTTATAACGGCGACTTAAAGGACGATTCTCATTACCAGACGAAAGAAGAAAGAACTCCTATAAAGGAGATAGTAAGGGAGCAACTACAAGAATGCTATTAGGGTAAGTGTTTTAATATATATTGCATATTTAATCTTTGTGTTCTATTGTATGTACAGCCTCTTACATGGTGAAATAGACCATAACAGGTAAATCGATTGTAAGCTAATTTATTACGCTCTTATTTAACCGATAATACATATGTTTCTACTATTATTTCAACCCCAAACCCCCCCCCCCATGCAAAATGGGCTGGATCCGTCCCTGCCCGGAGTTAAGGGCGGTGCATTACAGAGCCAGATGCTCCATCTATTCCACCCTTATAATCGGAGTCACTCCCGAGGGGTTGGATTTAAAATGTAAGCCACCCCTTTACGTCTGCGACTCACCCCAGCATTTACGCCCCGCCCCGCCACCCCCACCTGCTCATTACTTGCATATGGGACGGGCAGTGGCGGATTTAAATCAGGGTGCGTTATACGCTAGATTCGTCACCGTGCCTTGTTTCAGCCCCACAAGGGCATCGTGGGTGCGAATCCCGCCAAGCCCAGTTTTTTCCATATCCTCTAATTTCGGCCACTTTTGCGCATATTACATTGTGTCAACAGTAACTTGTAAGACAGTTTAAAGTTTTCCTTCCCGGTTTTAATCATTTGCACCTGAATGATTTTGGCGTCCCCTTAACTCGGCACCCTAACCCTCCCCCTTAGATTTGGGGCTGCACATTATTATACGTTAATTTTTGGTATTTGGTAATTTTTCGATGAGTTTGATAATTTGGTAAATTTTTGTCCCCCTTCAGTTGATGGAAAAATCGTTGCCCCAGAGCTAAAAAAAAATCCTTATATAGTACAGTACGACGAAAGTGGGTATATTCCAGACATGAATCTCCATGACAAAGCGGCTGCAATAGATCTCAAAGGTCGACGCAACGAACCTTACCTTAAGGAGGCACCGCAAAAAAAAAAGAAAAAAAAAAAAAAAACAGTACGACTTGTACTATTTATGAAATCTCTAGAAATTTGATATACCAAATTTTAATAATTTATTAAAGATTCAGAAAACCAATCTGATCCAGGAGTGCTCGAACGGTATAAGTAACTAGTTACACCTGATGCGTGGACTCGAACCTAGCAAGGCATACATCGTGGGTTCGAATCCCGCCAAGTTCTCACTGATTCTTTCTCAATTCCCTAACTTCGGTTCGACCCAATCCCAAGTGATAGCTATAATCCCACTTCCTTACTGAGTCTAACCTGTTCATTTGTCCCCCTGCAATATACATTTTTAACAAGACTTTGGCCATAACGTTATAACCCCGTAAAGAAAGAAAAATACGAATATTTTACCAGAGGAATTCTCGAATCCAATATCGAATCTACATACTGTACATATAAGGCTGCAGCTACCTAAACTTCAGAGATTTGGTCTAATAGAGTTGTAGAGAACTATTTGATTCACTATATTATAAGAAATTTTTATTTAGAGTAAGTTGATATAATTCACCATGAATAATTTGATTCGATTAATTTCATTTCTCTATCACGGGGAAATCAAATCGAACGATAATCAGTCGTAACTAATGATGGGTGTGAGACATGGGTTATGGCCCAGAGGAGCGAGAAGCTGCTTGAAAGGTGGGAGCGTAAGATACTCCGAAAGGTGTATAGACCAGTGCAAAATCAGGGAAAGAGGGTGGGACAGAGAGAGTGGCGTATCTGTAGAAATGATGAGCTCTACATAATGTACCGAGAACCTCCGATAGTAGCCGAAATAAAGAGAGCCCGCATCAGGTGGCTAGGGCACGTGGGTGGACCGAATGCCAGATAATAGGGCAACAAGAGCAGCCTTACACAAGGTGCCCCAAGGGAGAAGACAAGTGGGACGACCATGAGGATACGATGGCTGGACGACGTCGAGGTGGATCAAGCGACCCTTGGCGTCGATGACTGGTGAAGGAGCGCGCAGGACCACGATGTTGCAGAGCTGTTCAAGGCCCTTCACGAGCCGCAGCGCCGTGGAGTATGTATGTAAGCAAGAGAAGGAGGGCCTGGGAACTCCCCCGGGGGAGAATTGGTCATTTCGCTTGCTTGCATGTTGCATGCATGCCATGTGGCAAAAGGTAAACACAGTAAAACCCCCCTGCAGGTTGTAGTTAGGAAGCCTACATAAATCTTCGTCTGTGAGTCAAAATATCAAGCCTATTTTTAAAAAAGTCATGCCCGAGGCTCCCTTGTTGGCAGGTATTTGATCGTCACCTGCACATTCTCAACTTTACTGCCATAAAAATGCGTAAACCCCTTCCCATCTATTTTTTTTATTTTATTTTCCCTGTGGGTGTCCCGATGCTAGGAAACTTATTAGGCTGGGGTAGCAGGTGGAATCTTGCTCATATACTAATACTAATTCCTAATAAGAAGCTTACTAGGAATTCTGCATTTAATATGATTTTTTTTTTTTTTTTTTTTACCAATAACCAAACACGTATATAAGTGTAACAACTACTTCAGATCCTGAATATAAAAAAAAGAACCGGTCCGAGTTTACTCGGACATGCTTTCCAATTTATCAGCATTAGTAGATAGAGAATATGAGTAATTTCACGGTAAATAATTTTCCAGTGGTTAAATCTCCGATATCTCGGTGGGAGGGGGGGGGGGGTTGTCCACCTGACGTCACTGGAAGTGAGGTAAATTCTAGATAGGTCAGACAATCACATTAATTACCACACAGCAATAATGGCAGGGCACGCAATGCATTTGAGCGCGAATTCTCTATCATTTTTTCAAAAAATAATTTTTTGAGCAAAACCAAATTTTTTTGGGAAAGCAACCTATCCGGTTTCGTTACTCAATTTAATGCCTGAAGGTAGAAATCATCGATAGAAAGGTTTCGTGGAAAAATTATTTTTTAGTCATTTTTCATTAAAATGTAGTTATTTTTATTTTTTTTACCCCAGAAACAAACTATCAAGGGGCAAGCGACCCCCCGTATTTTGTCAACATTATAATAACGACTACAATATATGAGAATTTAAAAGAAATCGTTGGAGCCGTTTTTGAGAAATAATGTTTTTAGGCGTTTTTATGAGTTTTTTGAAAATAAAACCCCCCAAATTGAGTTAGCCCCAAATAAAAAAAATTGTCCCGAGGTATGATTTTTGTAAACCTACATGCCAAATTATACCCAAATCCACCGATTAGTTTGCCCGGAAATCGATGAACAGACAGACAGACAGATATTTCGTAAAAAACACTTTTTTGGGTTCCTGGGACCTCAAATCGTGTAAACCCGTTGAAATCTCGGAATCGAAAATTTCGACCATCACAAAGCTTTCCTTATACTACGTATAAATTGGAAAGCAAAAACAGCTAACCAGTGGTTATCATGCATTAGGGCAATCACAATTGAATTATAGAATTATAGCATGGGGAGGAGCTTGCCCAAATTGAGTGAAAGAGTACCCAAAGAAAAGTACCAAAGTTATACATAAAAAAGAGAATAATTTCCCAAGCCAAGAGCTCCATGAATTAGCTAAAATACCCACAATAAAACAGTTACATATTGTATATACCCTCGAAGCAATCTCGCATACATTTAAAAACAAACACAGAATACCACAAGTTCAGCACTATATATAGATATACAGTATGTAAACACAGGCACTACAAGCATCCGTCACGAAACTGACATACATACAACGACAGGCCAAGTACGTAGGACTAACGCACTACAACAGACTCACAAGAGACGTAAAAACAGTTAATCAACTGAACGTATTTCAATGATATAATTAAAAACACATCTCAATGAATTAACACCAACGGAAGACAAGACAATAACGTTTACGAATTACTTGCTTAATGTTAGGTTAGAGTATAGGTCTTTTTTTTCAATCGTAAGCTGCACACGGGCTGAGCCCTGCTGCATTATAATAAAATTGTAACTGTTAAGACTTGATGGAAATAATAAAGTTATGTTATATTAATAAGAAACAACAATAATTAAGTAAAAATAATATACTACATTTGACTTTTTTACCTTTAAAATGTCAAACCCAGCACTAATTAAATTCAGGGAGACTATATCGCTAAGGTAATTAAGTAATACAGCCAACTACATTTTTTGTAAAAGGGGGGCCCAGTACGGGACTTGTCCATTGGGCTCCCCTTCCAAATGTAATTAAATTGTAATTGTTGTTTGTTTCCAACGCCTGCTTTCAGCATTTCTGCTTTAAGCAACCCTGTCAGCCTGGCGGGGGAGTGAGTCTGTTTGTTAACTTGAGGCACCCTAAGGGCAGACTCTTTCACCTCGGGGAAAGGGGAGATGACTAACAGGGTGGACCTCCTGATTATAGTGGATTCCGAACCACTTGGGGAACATGGTAAAGTCACACGATTAAATTGGAGGTGACAAGGACAATTGTAATTGTATATCATACCTATTAGAAGAAAAATACAAAAATTATTATTATTATCATTATAAAAAAACGTTTGAATAATACATAATCCGATCCATATACATAGAAGAGTAGTTCTAATTATCTTCTCACAGCTGACAGTGTGCTTAAACAAAAATTTCGGAGTCTGGGGCAAGGACCTCAGTAGTAGATGCAATCGTTTGGCAGTTGAAGCCTGAAGGTTATTAATATCAATAATATGTGACTTGTTATCATAAGTACTGACAGGCGACAGCATAAACTAAGCAATAGAATTATAATTTTCAAGAGTCAGCCTTTAAAAACGCTGCTGACAAATAATAAAACAGTTACCATGTCAGCAATACCTGTAATGTTAATTTAATCACACGAGAGGTCAAATGGATGGCTCGTGGCCGTCGACAAGGGGAGGGGGGCTTATTGCGCTGCAGCCTACGGTGCCAACGGTGGAGCACCCCCCCCCCCCCCCACATCACCTTGGGCCACCAATTTGGACAAAATATAAACATCTTGCATATTAAATACCAGAGAAGTATAACATAACATAATAATAATAATCTATAATTTTTTGCTGACAGAATGCATAAAACCCCACTATTTCAGGCCTATATCCTTTTAAAAAAATGAAACACCGCCCCCCCCCCCCTCGAAAACCTATCGTTACGCCACAGCACCACTGCATTGAGACCTACGCAAAATATTATCTGCCTGTGTCCGCAGCAAACCCAATATAAAACCGCCGCACTAAATTGGCGCTTGATGTGTGTATGCTATCATACATATATAGCCTACGAGTAACACTATAACCTTAAAAAAAATACACTAGATACATTATTGAGTTCCCAAGAAAGCAATATACACTTAGGTAGCATCAGTCTCCACTCGCCACAGGAAAAAAAACGTGGCTACGGTCTTGTAATGCCTAACGGACGTAACGGTCAATTAGGGAGCATAACCATGACACGAGCGCGATGAAGTATCAGGGAAGGTGTAAATAATTATGTATTTATTAATTAATTAGTTAAGTTAGGACTACCTACCTGGACCTAGGGACTCAACTCAACCTTTTTCCACCCGGGACTCAACTAATATCCAAAAAGTGGTTTTGAACTCAACTGACAAACAACGAATGGGTACGCTTGTTTAGTGTTTACTGTACATTTGCTTTTTTGGTGATTGGGAACCTAATAATACATAAATAAGGTATGCTACACTGACGCCAGTATTCCCGCCGAAATGCCCTCTCCTAACTTATTTATTAAGTTTAAATATCTTACCTTCTATCAACCGCAAATGTCAACTCAACGCTGCTACGATGAAGGAAGAACTGATCAATTAAAGGAGGAAAATCAAAAATATGAAAATGATTGGAAGAACGCTAGCAACAGGCGCGAGGTGTCACACTAAAATGACAGTTCCAGCGCTATGTTTTGGCAATGTAGCCGCATCATTTTACTTTCCATCAACCTTGATTCTTCATTATAGCTTTATGATATCATGGAATCTTTGATATCTTGCAATAGTCTTCTTATTATGATTATTACAGTAGCGGACTAGAGGAGTGAATGTCCACAGCAGTGAGTTACCTTATAAATTCAAGTAGAGGGGAACTTTGGCCTTAGCTTTGCAGTGCACTGGTTTCGTTATTTTACCTTCCTATTTTGATAAATGCATTAATTATTCGTTATTATTCCCAATAATAATAATAAACAATTAGGGCTCCCTTGCCTGTGTGAGTTAGAACGAAATTATTGCAATTTCGATGAACTAATATTGACATTAAGAGGGAGCTGGCCGTAGAACAGCAGTGCAGGCTTCTGGTGTTTTGTATCTCACAGCATAAGTCTCTATCCGATTTTTATTCTGTTATATCGGGTCCAAAACCAAAAATATAATTATTTCAGTTTCATGAGAAAACATGCAGCCTTGCAGGTACCCAGATGGCACAAAAAAACCCAAACTCCAAAACCATTGTTTACGACTCAGTTGGGTTTTAGGGACCCTCTATTTGGAGGGTGGCGCGTGCTGGTGTAGACACCCCGCCGCGTTCAAGTTCAAATGCAATCGACAACTCCGCCAACGCTTAAAAAATGACAACGTTTTATCCAATTTTCAATTTTATACTCTGTGCCCGTACTGACAAAATCGCTACGGCCAGCTCCCTCTTAAATAAATACTGATTTATTAATTTTTTAAATGTTAATCGCATACAAACCATTTAATGAATGCATCCGATTTACCTCTTCAGTCACCTCTGTACCTAGTCCTCCCATATGTTCTGTCCCAAACGCAATCATAATTATTAACGAAACAAAATAATGTGTAAGATCGAATTTATATTTCATTCCATCGAGTTTTAGGAATATAAAAAGCATAACTTTATTCTAAATGACATCCTGTAACTTTCACACAGGCTTTTAATTGGCGCGGCCAGTTATCAATTGCCACCACTTCTATTGGTAAATCCTCCCCTGGCCCTGCCCGAACAATTGATTGTTTTAAACTCTCCAAATTGTTGCGGCGTTTAGAGCAAGCCATGTCTTCAATATGTACCTTAGTTTGTAGTCGAGCGCCAGTCCTTGGCTTCGATAAACCCTGGTAAATTGGGCCGCAGCCACTCTTGGGTAGAATTGGTCTTGTTTGCCGGGGCAAAACCTGCTTGAATATCCAATGTTTTCCGCCAAACAAAGTGGTGCTAAGGGGTTTTACTACTTTCATCAGAATATCTTCTTCATAATTTTTTGCCCCAGTTTTGACCCCTTTTGTGCAAAAATGAACCTTTGCTGACTCCTTCGTACAGGACACTCCCCACCAAACCATGACTGAGGCAGGATGGTGGCCCCTCTGAACTCTTGGAAGTTGGAACTACGAGTATATTTTTAGCTATACCGCCATACCAATTTGAATTCAGCGAACCAGAGCAGGTTCAAAGCTGCAGATAACTTGGTCGTGTGCGCAGTACCGGTAGAGAAACATGGTAGTACTTGTCCTGGTCACCTCCGAACTAATCGTGTGACTTCACTGTGTTTCCCAAGTGGTTCGGAATCCACTATAATCAGGAGGTCCGCACTGTCCTATGGGCTGGCATAGGACAGTCCAGTTGGGGTCGCTCTATGGGCCCAAATATGAGGCCTAAGCCGTTATTAACCCGACGAACACTACTACTACTACTGGCTTCTTCGAAAGAGTGAGCATATACTTTATCGTTTTGTTTGTTGTAACGCTCTTCTGCTCTTCTGAAAATTTGTGGCCATTTTGAGCGTGCCACTGAAGTGGGGCTTTTGTTCTTGTCCGTCGTATTTCTCTCAAAGCCGACGTAAGACCCTTGGCCGTACCCAGGGGGGTGGTCCAAGGGGCCCGGACCCCCCCCCCCCCGAAATATTTTCTTTATTGTAAACCTATATTGCAATTTTCTATATTATGGACCAAAATACTATGTCCAATATTTAATTAAAAATTGGTCAAAGGTACTAAATTTGTACTGTTGACAAGTTGTTGTTGTTTCCAACGCTTACGTACGGCATTTCTGCTTTAAGCAACCCTGTCAGCCTGTGAGTCTGTCTGTAAGCTTGAGGCACCCTAAGGGCAGACTTTTTCACCTCGGGGGAACATGGTAAAGTCACACGATTAAATCGGAGGTGACCAGGACTCGCCACGCACTCAGACTGACTGGTATAGTCTCAGCGCGTTACCATGTCTCACCATGTTCCCCTGCCAACGCTGCGCCCACTACCAAGTTTGCCGCAGTTTGAAACCATGGAGCTAATAAAACTAGTTTTACTATGTCTATGATTGAAATATGCACTCCTCTTATAGATTCAACATGGTAAGGACGTTGGCAGTACTGTCGACAAGTGGCGTCTCATTTATGATTTCATGAGTGTCTTTACCCTTACTTACTTACTTAAATTGAAGTATGTTTTTCTCTCCTTTTCCAGCCACTTCACTGACTGAACAAGTATTCCCTGGAATGAATTTGAAAAAAGTGGCGGGAGAAGGAAAAATAAAAAGCATCCACAAAATGAAGTCATTCAACGGGCCTACATTCGTTAATAATTATTATGATAAGTGGCTCGAGCAAATCATTTCATTTGACTGGATCCGACCCTGCTGTTGTGTGTCTTGCACATTCCGCCGACCTCAGCAACTCTGTGTGTGAACTGAATCGATGGATGTTTCCCATCCCTGCCCCTGTTCCAGCTTCTTCAGCTCTTCTACATGGCTTCCACTCCAATTTGGCTAGGCGTAGTGCATCAATGCCAGCTAAGGTGTCATAGCCCTTAGGCCTACTTCTCTTATCATTGCTTTCTTTAGCCATGTTGGTGGGGTTGACCCTTGCATGCTTCACTAAATGACTTAAGCCATTTTTAGCCTCCTCATCGGATTTTTGAATAAATATTGATCTTTCCGAGTACTTTCATTGCTTAATATTAAAATTTCAATGCAAAAAAACTCTTCCCAAATATTTTAATTGATTTTCATTCAGAGCCTCTGTCACATGTGGCAACAATCGAGAAATTGTCATAAAGTTTACAAACCAGCATTATTGTAGGTTGGCTGCTACCTAAATAAACCCCAGTTTCACAATGAAATCCAAATAATTACACCATACTTTGGTATTTTTATTTTTAAATCTTTAATTAGTTTTTTGTTGTATTTTTTTTTGCTAAATAATATCCGCGTTGACTATGACTACTTTTTGTCCTCATTGGCGCCCCTAGGCGATGTGGCGCCCCCACACCCCCCCCCCCCCTTCAATACGCCACCGCGTAAAATAATTAGGAGTGCTTGAACAATTCTAAAATTATTCGAACTTAATTCAATATCAATCCAGTTTCTTGAAGACCGGCCTCCTTTCTCATTAACATGCAACACAGACAAAGATGGCTGTCATTTTCAAGCTGTGGACAAAGGTGGGCGTTTCATTATAAGAAAATACATCTGTGTATAAGAAAAAGCATGGAAGTACTAGGCAGGTTGAACTTCAAGTACCTTAGAAGAACAGTAGTTGAGGAAACACCTGGTGTAGCCTACCTCTTCTACCTGTAACTATACGCCCAACCAGGGACGGTTTCAGAAAAAGTTTTCGGGGGGGGGGGGTGACCCGAAAAATATCGCGTTTCCGTTACTTGAGTACCAATTTCTCTTCATTTCCTTCAAAAGTCCATTCTATCTAGTATAAAGCTATTTTCCTCGGGGGGGGGGGGGGGGCGACCGCCCCCACCGCCCCCCAAGGATCCGTCCCTGCGCCCAACTGTATTGTATTGGGTTGAAATGCATCTGTTCCCAGACCAGATTCTCTCTTTTATTTCCCAGCTAGTCTCATTTTAATTTGTAATTAGGGCACCCAGATACTTGAACGCTGTTGTAGTCTTGTAGAAGTTTTTTTTTTCAACGCCTGCTTTCAGTATTTCTGTTTTAAGCAACCCTGTCAGTCTGGCAGGGGGAGTGAGTCTGTTTATTAACTTGCCTTGGAAAACTCCCGATTGAACTGAGAGCGGCGAGAAATGCTACTAACTCAATGACAGAACTACCTGATTTTGACGATTTTACATTATACTTTCTTGTCAATTACTTGTTGATTACTTGTATTGTATAATTTAACAGAAATATAATTATATATATATATATATATATGTTTATTTATTTATAGCATAAGGCACCCTAAGGGCAGACTCCTTCACCTCGGGGAGAAGGGGAGTTGACTGATAGGGTAGACCTCCTGATTATAGTGGATTCCAAACCACTTGGGGAACACAGTAAAGTCACGCGATTAATTCGGAGGTCTCAGCACGTTATCATGCCCCACTATGTTCCCCCCAGGCGGTCGCAGACCTCATAAAAGGGGGAGGCACTTGTCCCCCTGGGAGAAATTGTTTGAAAAATAGGACTGAAATGGTGAGGTTTTACGCACTTTGAGAGCAATAAGGCTTATATATTACAAATAATCAATAAATTTGTGGACAAGGGGGGGGGGGCCGAGGGTCTCCCCCGGGAGAAAATTTTAGAAAAATAGTGAGGTTTTGCGCATTTTGAGTGCAGTAACACTTAGATTTTAGAGGCAAAGAATATAACTGCTGTCCAAAGGGGGAGGGGGGGGGGGCAATGGGCCGCAGTGCCGGTCGCTGCGTCCGCCCTGTGTTCCCCTGCCAACGCTGTGCATTGTATGATTAGCTGGCACTAACAGCCATTATTGGCTCGTATCTGTACTTGGTTAAGTCATGTTTTCGCCAGTTTCATTGCGTCAATGTCAGCTTGTCTCAGCTTGTCCATTATCGCTTGTAGCCGGTGTAGGTTGACATCGAGGCCGTATACCAGTTTGCCAATGGCCAAAAATTCATACGGAAGCAATACAAATATTGCCCGAAATTCATGGGGTCGTTGCCTCGTTGGCATTGGACAAAGGATGTATGGGCCACTTTAAGTTTTTTTCTCTTTTTTATAAAAGGTTAATCGCATACAAACAATTTAATGAATGTATCAGATTGACCTCCAGTCGCCTCAATGAGTAAATTAATACTTGTGCTGAGCTACGACACGTCTCCGATCGCATGGCGCGCAGAGACTCGCACAAGTACAAGCACGCTACCAACTTGCCATCGAAGCCGTTGTCCACCGTGGGTCCATAAAAAGTCCTTCAAAAAGCTTTTTAAAAAAATGTAAAAATTAAAAAAAAAATGAAAATCTTCTACATTGAAAAACAGATGGTTGAACAGGAACACTGGACTAGTTAAACTTAGCTTATGGGCAGGCTCACTTATTCTCTTCGCAGCCCACGCCTGTCGCCACAAGCACAGAAAGCAGTTAAAAGTTTACGACCGCATGCAATAATGCCCTCAGCGCCCAGCGCAGCGTTTGCCTACCTGCTTCAGATGTGCCGCACACATACGGTATATTAATGTTGAGACCTACTTCTAGTAGAAGCCGAAGATGACCTATGAACATGTGCCCCATTAGCATAGGGGATAGAACGTTGGACTTCTAATCCAAAGGTCGTTGGTTCGATCCCCACAAGGGGCAATTTTTTTTGAAATAAAGTCGGAAGGGCGTGCGATTAAAGACAACTTTTCGAGATAATTGCTGCGTTTGTGTGTCTGCATAACCTAGTTTGCAACAAACGGCCACATATGCCCTCCTAATCGCCAATTTCAGCCTTATTAAAAAAAAATTATATTTATCAGTGTATGCAAAGTTAGAGCTAATGACAAAGCCACTACCTGTATCTGGTCATAACTCAATTTCCCCAAAAATGTTAGTTACGCCCTTCTGACTTTAGGGTGACGATGTACTGGACTTTAGAATGGAAGGTCGGGCTTCGATACTACTAATTTTTTTTTCGAAGGATTTGGGTTCACCTAACGGATGACTCGTACCTGTACATGGTAAAGTCATGCTGTCGCCTGTTTTTTGGCCCCATGGCTTCATATCTCAGCTTGTCCATCTAGTGTTCGCCCGGCTCGGTCGCGGCCTCGGTCTCAAACCGAGACTTTTTCCGAGACCGAGGCTCGAGACCAATCAAACACGAACGAGACCGGGAACGGGCCTGCTAGTCTCGGTCTCGTCTCGAAATGGTCTCGGTTTGGGTTTGATGAATGTGTAATAGTATTACATTTTATCTTATACTTTACCTGTATTGTATAATTTAAAGGAAATATTTATTGTATTGTATTGTATTGTACATTTGGGGCAAGGACTCAGTTGTCACTCGTATAATGACGCCCCTGCTAATGAATGAATGATCTCGATATGTGGCCTATATACGTCTATACGTAGTGTCTACACCAGGTTCGGAGTTTTGCTTAGCTAGGTGATAATCTTGCTTGTCTTCCATTCCTTGTGTTGGTATTTTTGTGGCTGCGTGCGGACTGCGGATATGAATGGATAGATACTAATGGGGCAGCCATGAGCCAGCATAGTACAGTATTGTACGCATTCTCCTTCGTCAGCTTTCTGCATTTACTCCAAATAATAATAATAATAATAATAATAATAATAATAATAATAATAATAATAAATAACTTAATAAACATTGATTTTAAGAAAGTACTAATGGCTACTTGACCACTTATACATAAAGAATTGTTTAATCTTATTCTTACAGTACATAATTTCATTATATTTTTATTTCAAGAGTAGTACAATATATTGTACATAGCAGCTACATCAGGGGAGGGGGGTGGTCCCCTGAGCCTAAAACCAGCCTCATCTGCTGCCTCCATACAGTATGTATCAATGTATGTACACATCGTATGCATAAAACATTACAATGTCCTACCTTTGATATGCCGAAGTTCTGGAAGTCAGGGGCGTAAAGTTGGGGGGGGGGGGGCACAGTCCAACTTGCCCCCCCCCAACTTTACGCCCCTGACTTCCAGAACTCCAGCCTCGACCATTATAAGACGTGGTTCATACCTCATGGTCCCCTTTGCAGCAATATGAATATAAGCATTCTTTTTTTTTCTTTCTAAAATCTACAGCTATACTTTACAACTATTAAAATGCGTAAAACCCTACTATTTTTCTGTTATATTTTCAATTTTTCCTTAATGTAAAAGCTGCTTGCGTCCCTGAGAACAGCTTTCCCCATTTTATATACACTTTTATGAAAATGGGTGGAGGGAGCCAAATTATACACCGCTCCCTTCGAAAACCTATCGTTACGCTACTGACAAGTGCCTCCCCCTTTCATGAGGTCTGGGACGCTGTTGGCGAAACTTTTGAAAATCCGCTTTAAAATCAACCTTAGTCCATTACCCTGGATTGCTTTATACATTATACAATTAGATTGATACCTACTCAGGATCGCTATATACCTATTGGAATAGTTACGTAAAGGAAATTGTAACCAAAAGGAAACTGGTTAATAATTAAGCAGTCAGTTTCTACGCGGTTAATGAAATGCTGACGCTACATAATGAGACTTATGCTTGCTTTATAATCAACCAAGACCGAGTTGTAAGGCTGCTGCACTGTGTGGGTTTCCCACAAAGTTCTCCTTTCACAACTTGTGTAGATCCTAATTTGGCTAGCGTTAAGTCAGTTTTATGGGCACTTCCAAAATTGATGGCACTAAAAGTAGGTAGATATGAGGCTTGTACTATGGACCTATTCAGGTAAAGGATGATTCTGTGCTAGATTACAATACAATTTGAATTGAATGCAGTAATTTCTAATGACTTTGTAAGGCTGAAGTCAGGCAAATGGAGCCTATGAATAGGAACAAACATCCAGCAGATCGAACAGAAAGTAAAATGCAAAACGTTTCGTCAATAGCTGGGGTGGACATCTTCTTAAGTAAGTACATGGACTTGGAAGAATGCCTGGTGGGATTGGAGTGACTGCTGCTGTGTCTCTGAGGCGCCCATTCCATTGACCGGCTAGGGCTATTTCCAATAACAGTGCCGTGGTAGCAGACATTCAAGACGTAGGTTGCGTTTCCACCGATCTCGCACTGCAGAATGCAAATGACATTGACGGAAATTAGAATTTTTCTTTTTATAGAAATCTATTAAAATGATGTTTGTACTTAACATATTCCATGACGCCATTTTTTAATTTTAGTTTGTTTGTTTGTGATTTTATTGTATGATCATTGATCAATTTTAACTATGGCATAGAGGAAAATAAACATTCCCGTCAATTCTGCAATGCGAGGTCGGTGGAAACGCAACCTAAGTCTTGAATGTCTGCTACCACGTCACTGTTTTTGGAAATAGCCCTAGCCGGTCAATGGAATGGGCGCCTAAACGATTCTTCCGTTCCATTAAATACGATACTGGTCTTATACTGAACACAATGTAGCATGTTGACTAATAAGGGCTGCTCCGACCATTCAACTCACAATAATTGCTATCCAAAGCTCCTGCTCCTCCATGTTTCCCAAACCAAAATTTAGTCACAGGTTGACAGCTTTTTAGGTTTCAACTTAAATCTAGTGACATGGAAGTAAAGCAAGCCTGCACTCACTTTCTCCATTCTTGTATACTAGTTAACTATTGTACTAGTGCATTAATTGACGCGTCTTGCCGCAAGTACTTACTGTAAATTGGAATTCCGGGCACTAGTCTATGCCTCCCAGTAGAATCAAATAGATGAGACACAACCTAGATAGCTATCTCCAAACACGCCCGTATTCAAATCATCCTAGTTTTATTAAAAAACTGTTGAAACTCCTCGAGGAATACTGAAATTTGGGGGCTGAAATACGGCCGGGCCGCGTTCTGAATACACACACACCATTCCATATACAGTTTTAAGCCTTCCAAAGGTAAAAGAAAATTCTGACTGTGAGAAGTTTTCAAGGTAACACCAACAGTAGTCTAACTGCACAGCATAAAATTAAAAAAAAAGTCTTCTGCCCCTCAAAGGGTTAAATCCTGCCTGATGACGTCATAAGGTCTACTTAGTTTTGCCCCCACCATCATTCTAAACCTTTACGCCTCTGCTGGAAGTCCATATATTATAAAAAAGGAAATAGCTAACTATGCGGTAAGTCACCCCTATAATTGTAAAAAAAAACTTGTAAAAATATACAGCTTTTTGATTTGATTTGATGATGTTAAAGTCGTTAAAGAGCGTGATGTTTTCGACATTTGATGCTTTGTAAAGTCGATTTATAACAATATACGAACAATATAACGATCTGTATACAGTGCAACTACAGTAATATGTGCGAAAAACAAAGTTAAACATGAGTATAATTTTATTGTAGCCTAGTTAGCAAACTTTTACTGTTATATAGTATTTCGTTGTGCTAACGGATGTAGGCCACACTCGGGCATTTGCCCAGTGGCGTGATTTTTATAAATTGTTGTTAGATTGTATATTGTTGCTTTGTAATGTATTAAAATAAATTCAATCATTCATTCATGTACATATATCGATTTTAGGAAATACTGTAACTTCTGATGGCACTTGGCACAAAAATTGATCAAACAAATGGCTTATTATCGAGTTCGTTAACCTGTTTGTTCCAAGATGTTGGCCGATTAAAACCTCATATAATTCATATTTCAGTTAATATTGGTTACAAATTAATAAATAAAATAAAAATAATAATAAAATGAAATCTGACTCAAAGCCTGTACTATTATCTACGTCCTACGATAATCCAACCCAAAACACTCCGTGTAAAAAATACCAAGTTCCTTTGGCCCATCAAAGTTGTGATATCCAGATGGGCCAAGTTCTTGTCATTTTTCTCTTTGAATATTTTCTCTAAAAAATTATTATTATTTTTTTTTTTTCAGAACTTGGTGCTTCTTCATTCATTTGGGAAATGGCAAGAATGAACCCAATCCCAAGTTGTCCTGCACACGTGGATGGGATAGGCGTGCCATAGGTATGCTCGGCCGTATGCTAAGTACGTAAAATTCATTACGTGATTGCTAAGTTATCATAAAACTTTTTTTCGGGTTTTTTGGTTTATTCTGGGGGTTTGATAGTAAGAAGAGACTAATTCCTGAGTTTCACATCTCCAGCACATCTTGGAAGTGGGCCATAATTTGTGTGTGGTTTTGGGGTGTTTGGATTTCAGCAACCAACCATGCTAGAGTGCTGAATTTTTAAATTGGGGTTCTGTGCTGTATTTAAAGCCTGAATGCAATATTAGAGGTCAATCGGACTACTGGGTGAGCTACAGTGATGGTTGGAAAGTGGTTAAAATGCCGTAAACTCGCCGTGGAGAGATACTTGCTGGGCAGCTCATCGGGGGTGTATATGGAACATGGTCGCTCGCTGCCGCGCACGTTGATGGTAATTAACACTTTTTACGGCAAATCAACGATTTCAAGATGGCTTCCAGTCAAAGTGAAAATAATATGATACTTAAATAAAGTTCATAGTCGCCATTGTGTTTCGCAATTGGGAACACTATAGAGTGTTTTTTGTGTTAATTTTGTGGTCGGGAAAAGAATGAAGAATTTTTTTTTTTTTTAAGAGCATACATAGCATACGTAGCATAGCATAGAAGAAAAACGAGGTCTGCGCTTGCATGAAATCTTCCTAAGCCTGAACGGCCAGAGCCGAAAGTTTTTTTTTAACCCTTCTTGCTCCCCCCAAGGCCGTAGCCAAGGGGGGTTCACGGGGGTTCAACCCCCCCCCCCCCCCCGAAATGAAATGGCTTGATACTAGACAGAATCGGATTTTGAGAGGAAAAATAAAAACCACTATGTAACACCCAATGAAATTTCTAAACCCCCCGAAGAAAAAACCCCCATGAACACCCCCTTGGCTACGGCCCCTACTGGGTAGTGGGTTCGTGATAGTCAGAATCTGCAGAAAAAACATGCTTACGCATGCAATGAAATTCAGTGGGCGGTGGCCACAAAAAGTATAGCATGCAGGCGGTCGGTTACTAGGCCTAGATTACAATAATGCAATGCTACCATGCCTATATGAAAACTGAGACTCTCGAGACGAGACCGAGACCTGGGCATTTTTTCGAGACCGAGGCCGAGACCATGAAAATCGAGACCAAAACCCCGTAGTCTCGTATCGGTCTCGGTCTCGGACTAACACTAGTCCATCATCGCTTGTAGCCGGTGTAGGTTGACATCGAGGACGTATACCAGTTGACCAGTGGCCAAAAATTCATACGGAAACAATACAAACATTGGCGTAAATAGGGGGGTCCTGGGGGGGCCCCCTCAATGCTAGGTTTATTCGTCGTTATAATATCTCAATTGTACTGCTTGTAAACATTGGCGTAAATAGGGGGGTCCTGGGCTAAGCCCCCCTCCCCCAGAAGCACCCGTAGCCCCCCCCCCCAGGATTTCTTTCTGGTGACAAAGACACTATGTAGGCGAAAGGCCAATATAATCCACAGCAACGAAAGGGAAATTAATTCTTGGTATGCTTATTTCACATGAAAAAAATCAACATATTGTCCATGTACTATACTTTCAAAAATATATTACTCAAAATGTTTAAAACCCCAATATTTCAGACCTATTTTTTCAAAATTTTTCTTTGGGGGAGACCCCCGGGCCCCCCTCAGTGGTACGTGTATTCGTCTGTAAAATCTCAACTGTACTGCTTGCAAAATCCGTAAAACCTCCCTAATTTGAGCCTATTCATCAATTGTTTTTCTACGGGGGAGACCCCCGGACCCCCCTTTCTCTAGGGTCGGATATTCGTAAAACCTCACTAATTTGGGACCATTTATCAATTTTTTTTTCTCCGGGTGAGACCCCCAGGCTCCCCTTTCTCCAGGGTATATTATGCGTAAACCCTCACTAATTTGGGCCCATTCATCGACTTTTTTCTCCGGGGGATCAAAGTCTTGGGGTCCTGAAGCCCCCCCCCCCCAGAAATTTTGGGAATTTACGCCAATGAATACAAATCATGTCCGAAATCCATGGGATCGTTGGCATTGGAAAGGGACCTATGGCCTATGGGGTCCATAAAAAAGGTCCTTAAAAAAATACCTTAACCCTATAATGGGGACCATATCTTTCCTGTGGTCAGGATAGACTAGAGAGGATCCTCTACCAGTCCAAAACATTTTTCATTTATTACTATTTTTGTTGTTGCTATATTTATATTGTCTTCAGCTCTACAATTTAAATTAACGGTATTATGTTAATATGTGTTGACTCGTATCTGTACTTGGTTAAGTCATGCTCCCACTTGTTACAATGTGCCAATTGTCGCCGCTTGTCCGTTTTCGCTTGTGGCCGGTGTAGGATGACATCAAGGACGTATACAAGTTTGACAATGACTCAAAATTCGTACGGAAGCAATATAAATAATGTCCAAAATCCATGGAGTCGTTGGCATTTAACAAGGGACCAATGGGCCACAATAACAATGGACGGATACGGGGGGGGGGGTAGCTACCCTCCCCCAATTTAGTAAATCTATTGTAAGTTAATTTATTACGCTCTAATTTCATAATTTCATCGATCCAAAACACGTTTTTCCCGATTTTGGCCCCCAACTGCCCCCCCCCCCCAATGGGCTGGATCCGTCTCTGACTATAAGTTGGCCTATAGATTCTTAACAACGTCCTTCAGGACATTAAGTACATTAATTAACTTAGTAGGGTAGCATCCTCCAATTGCTCCCCAATAATTGTATTTTTTTACTGCCACTCTCCTCTTAGTAATCATACTTCCACCCAGAGGCGTAAAGTTTTAGAATGATGGTGGGGGCAAAACTAAGTAGACCTTATGACGTCATCAGGCAGGATAAGGAAAAATTGAAAATATAAGAGCAAAATATTATATAGGGTTTATTTTAATAGTTGTAAAGTATAGCTGTAGATTTTACAAAGCTAAAAAAGGAATGCTTACATTCATATGGCTGCAAAGGGGACCATGAATTATGAACCACGTCTTACATCCAAAAGGAGCTGGGGGGGCAAGTTGGACCTTGCCCCCCCCCCCCCGCAACTTTACGCCCCTGTAGTTCCACCCAAGCATAACTTATTTAATAACAGTCGTCCTGAGACAGACGGATGGATAGAAGAAAGAAAATACAGAAATGTGAATTATATATGTAAAGAAAATATATTGTCATATATCTTTATTTGAATTTTACCGCCTAAACTGTATTGCCACTTGTTTTTTTATAGTCTGTGGTATTTTTGTTTGATCTGGATTCTGAATGATTAAATATGGAGATTTGTGTTTATGTATGTTCAGAATATTAAAAATTGTATTATAAGAGTAATTACTAAAAGGAAAGGAATTGTGAAGTGGGAAACAATAAACTTAATATGTTGTTTCTTTGTTTGCAGGTATGTGTTTAGATAATAGGTTGTTTATTAGTGTTAATTGTTTATAACTATTGTGTTAACAATAAAACACTTTGTTTGCAGAGCAACACATATTGATGTCTTTTATTTCACAAGTTCAAGACTATATAAGCTTATATATATATTAGCCATAACAAATAGTCAAAATAATCTATAACCTTTATTTGTTAGCAATAAGAAGTAATTCATAATTATATACGAGTAGTTAATAGAAAACCCCCTCAAAAGCCCATGAGCTGGATCCCAGGTAAATACTAAGGTATGCTACAAAATGATGGTAATAAATACACGACTTTATTACCTACTTTTATAAAAGTATGTAATACACAGTATTCTCAGCCTACAGAGTTTGGTATAAACCGTATATACATACTCCACAAGAAATGCACTTTTTTACTTCAACTTTTTTTCTTCGGGCGAATAAATATGTCCGTGACTTAAGAAGGATAGTTGGGAGGAAAATGAGTATGGTACAATTAAAGGCAGAAAGGCATCGCAGCAGTACGGTTACTATAGGAAAGGCACAGTAAGGCCGTACTTGTGGGGGGGGGGGGGGGGTAGTCAGTTCTGTGCGTAAGCAGGTTGTAAGTAAGTTTGCTGCGTTAACGTATTTCTCCACGAAAAAGGCTCGTAGAGGAAGAAGGTTTGCTTGCAAAATAACTAAATAACTGTAAATACATGGAGGACAATAGAGTTGTTTTGGCACAATTTCCTGCAGATGACAGGTTCGTTTGACCTGCCGCCGACAGACAGGATTTACGATCTAGCCTGACAATCGAACTATCGACAACCCTCAGTGGCTCAGTGGGGTCTAATTGCGCAATATGTTTCGTGGTAGCTTTATTCATTGAAGGCTATATAAACCCATGGTGTTTATTGTACAGAAACGTCCATTGTTAACTCGATTTATGTTCTTCCTCTTGAGTTGCAATCTAAGGATTGGTTTGCAGCGAATGCTGCATTTTTCTCCTCCACTTTTGTTGGTTTTGTGCGGCCCTTCTCCGTTCTTTGTAGGTGTCGCACCCTAGGTCTTTCATGACATCTTCTAGGTACTCCTTCCTCTGTCGTCCTCTTGAGTTGGTGCCTTCAACCATACCCTCAATTATATTCTTGCATGGGGAGCCCTTCGTGTCTCAGAATATGCCCCATCCATTTGCCTTGAAATGGTGGCCATAATAGCTCATTTTTCGTATATTCTATGGAACACTTCTTCGTTGGTTATCTGAGGTCTCTCCATGGGATTTCCATGATTCTTCTGTAGCACCACAACTCAAAGGCTTCCAGCTTTTTTTTGTCACGTTTGTAAATGCACCATGTCTCACTTCCGTACAAGAGCACACTCCACAGTAGAGTTTTGAGAAGTCTTTTCCTTATTTCCAAGTCGATGTTGTTAGATTTATGTTGCCTATACTTTAAAGGTTAGAAGATCGATTATTGACATACAAGTGGTCTATAATATATTCCACTAGCACATTGATTCATCAGAGTTTTTAGAAAAACTTTATGTAAATACCCCTAATCGAATATCCAGAATTAATGTGTGTGCAAATACGCCTATTTGTTGCTTAGACGCCCATTCCACCGACCGGCTAGGGCTATTTCCAAAAGTAGCAGGTAGCAGATATTCAAGACTTAAGTGGCGTTTCCAACCGACCTCGCATTGCAGAATTGACGGAAATGTTTATTTTCCTCTATGCCATAGTTAAAATTGATCAATGTTCATACAGTAAAATCACAAACAAACAAACTAAAATTAAAAAATGGCGTCATGGGATATGTTAAGTACAAACATTTTAATAGATTTCTATAAAAAGAAAAATTCTAATTTCCGTCAATGTCATTTGCATTCTGCAATGCGAGGTCGGTGGAAACGCCACCTACGTCATGAATGTCTGCTACCACGGCACTGTTATTGGAAATAGCCCTAGCCGGTCGGTGGAATGGGCGCCTTAGCAAAACTATTTATGCTAAACGATCGTTCAATCGATATATTACTGACACTGAAGTAATTTTCTATGAGACATTGTCACAATTTACCTTAAACCTTCTTGTTGGGGAGTCCTTCAAATCTCAGAATATGCCTGATCCATTTGGCTCTTCTTATTAAAATGGCGGCAATAATTGTTATTTATTCATTTATTCTAAGAAGCACGTATTCGTTGTTGGTTACATATGGTGCCTCCAGGCTCCATGATATTTTCATGTGCAGATTCATCTTGTAATGCTTCTTCTATCTAGGATTGGCAGTCACCTTGGCAATTTCGACCTTGGAGCAAGGGTGGACCCAGTAGAAAATTTAGGGGGGTCACAAGTTGTATATGTAGGTGTGCAGGCTGTACCCCCTCCCTCCCGAGAAATCATTTTTAAAATTAAGGTACATTTTTTACTATCTTATGAATTTACTTATTTAGGGGGCATGACCCCTGAGGCCCCCCCCACCCCTGTGGACCCGCCATTGTCTTGGAGACAGCTGTCGAATCTCATTTATATGTCTCTACAACTTGACAGACAAACGGTTTAAAAATAGTTACTACTTTTTAAGAATTATAGGCCCTTAGTAATATCTGTAATTAAAATATATATATATTATGTTGTAGGATACAGCGAAAATGTATAAAGGAAAAACGCGGAAAAAGGATCCTCCATGGCAACACACGAAAAAACCTGGGTACGGGCCTGACAGGGGCCACATGTAGTGACGGCCTAGTTCATTCACCACCCGATAGATTGCTCTAAAGGCAACTGGCTAGCTATTGACTCCATTAATATAAATACACTAAATTTTGTCCACGTACATATTTATTTTCATACAGAGTCTTTTTAGATGGTGACGTTTACAGTCAGTTTATGTGTAAGTTATGGAGTTTGACCAATTTAACAGGGGCGGTGGGAAAACGTGGTTTGAGTGGCGTAGTCTTGCATTCAGGCTGGTTGGCTGGCACATTTTATATTGGCGTGCATGTACTGGAGAGAATCCATCCCCATGTCCACGTTGATTTTGAATTGCTGAAAGTGCATGGAAGGCAAGCCCTGAGAAATCTGAACATTGGAATGGTTTTTCTCCAGTATATAACCTACAATGCGTCGACAGATACAGTGACCATTCATCCAAGAGTGGATGACAGCTCGATTGAGAACAAGCCTGCAACCACAGGTCCAAAAAATAACCCCTTCCTGATGTAATTATGTAGCATAAACTAGGGGAAAGAATACAGATTTAAATTTCACATGCAGGTATACATAGATGATTCTACCCAGTGCCCGACTGTAGCCTATGTTGTGTACTGTATGCCTATTCACTTAGCTAAGAATCCCGACACTATATATCACCATGATTGACATTTGTCATCAGTCAGTACAGTAGACCTACATGCAGGGACGGAGCCAGCCCATTGGGGGGGGGGTAGTTGTGGGTCAAAATAGGAAGAACATACGTAGTATCGATTAAATCAGAGCGTAATAAATTAACTTACAATAGATTTACCAAATTTTGGGGGGCAGTCACCCCCCCTGCCCCCTCCTGTATCCGTCCATGCCTACATGTAATTAGGGGTAATGGCCCTGGTAAGATCGCGGGGCGGACATTTCGCGCCCTTTTCTGCGTCCCGTACCGCATGGAAGAATAAGATAGGTCTACCTTGTAACGATATCTCTATGATTGATTAAATAATGTTACGGGTTTGTGGGAAGTGCTGAGAGAAGCGTTTGCGTTGCGGGACCGTGGCTACATCAGGCCCGTACCCAAGATTTCATTTTGGGGGGCCATGAACAAAAATTTTTATAAATGATAGGTACATCCTTATTGATTTTAGTAGTTTTAGCTAAAACTCTTACATTATTTATTATTTTTAAACCAATTTAGGTACGGTACGGTACGGTACGGGCCTTAGTAAATTCTAGATAGGTCAGACCAACACATTACCACACAGCAATAATGGTGGAGCCAGCAATGCCTTTAAGGGTGAATTTTCATTTTTTCACCAAACCAAAGAGTTTTTTGGGAAAGCAACCTGTCCGGTTTCGTTACTCAATTTAACACGTAAAACATGCCTGAAGTTAGACATCATCAATAGAAATGTTTCGCAGAAAAATTATTTTTTATGCCAAATTTCATCAAAATCGACGGAGTAGTTTGCCCGGAAATCGATGAACAGACAAACAGAGTGACAGACAGAGCGACCTACAGACAGACAGACATGTCGTAAGAACCAATTTTTTGGGTTCCTGGTACCTCAAAACGTGTAAATCCGTTAAAATCTCGGAATCGAAAATTTCGACCATCACAAAGCTTTCCTTATACTACGTATAAATTGGAAAGCAAAAATTTATTGTTCAATAAAGCAATTGTAGGCCAAATCCAAATTGAAAATGAATATACAGTTTTATTACAGAACCGTGCTACAATATATAGTATTTATAACTAATTTACAATTTTAATATTAATAATCTAGTCAAAACTAGAGTCATTACCATATGATGAAATACTAGGCGTTTGAAGCTAATCAGCGTTTCATGAATGTTGACAACTGCCACCATTCATCAGTACATATAAGGGTTTTCCTCTTCAAACTCCGATCAATTACATCGATTTCTAGGCACCGCGCACGAAAACCATAAAGACTATCATTATAAGTATAATATGCAATGAACTGCAATGAAGGCTGACCAGAAAAAAATGATCGGATGATATTTGAATCAATTGAAGTAATTAAATCCCCCGTGAAAATAATTTTTAATCTTGAGTTTCTCGCTATTGCCAATGCAGATTTAACACAATTTACCAGTTCTGCCTCGTCGACTGGGAGCCACAAGGATAGGTCGATAAGCTCGAGATCGATCAATTCTAATGCTGTCTCGTTAACATTCATACCATAGAAGTTTCCTTTAAGCCGCAACTTTCGTAAACGTGGATTGTTTTTCAATATTACTTGCAAAGCACCAGCACTGATGATATTTTCTCCGTCAATAATCAGAACTTTCAAGCATGGTAGCTTTGATGAAAAGTCAACTATGCAATTCTCGGCGATCTCCGGCCATGCGATAGCTATACGGAGATATTCGAGTTTACATTTTACAGTGTCTCCAAATAAGTGTTTTGCGACTGAATCTGTAAAATTTTTGCAGCGAATTAACTCTAATAGTTTTAAATTTGGCAAAGACCCTAACGCCGCCGCTGTATTTTCCGTAAATGTGCAGTCACTAACAAAAACATGAGTTAATGTTATTAAGCTTTGAAGCAGAAAAATTATGCTATGTTCCGAGCACTGTTCTAAGCTTAAATTAATTTGTTTTAAATTAGTGAATTTGGTGGCCATGCAAGTCAGATCCTCATCGGAATAATGCGCATTCAACAATGCCAACTTTGCTATTGCTGGATTTAATGACTCTAAAATAGGTGCAATGTGGTAGTCTTCATTCTGACTGACATTTTTTACTACTATGTCATACAATTGATAACCGGATCTTTGCAAAAACTTTACTACTGGATCAAAGCAGATTTGGTAATCTTCAAATTGTTCCCCCTTAACGTAGATGGACCGCAACATCGGTGACTTATTGGCTATGCTGCTAAATATCTGCATCACGGACGACTCAAATGCAGGGAATATTGTGAGAGATTTTAAATTGAAAAACTCTCTCTCAGAAATACTTAAGTGTTCCAGGTTGCAGTAACATTCGTTTATGGTACTTCTTTGCCCAATCTTGAAGTGCTGCATATTTGGAAATCCATTTAAAATATAGGTAAGGCACGTTATCTGAAGAAAACAATCGAAAATGAACTGAACTTCCTTGAAACTTTCCCCATATTTTACAAAAAACGTTTGTTGATGATTTATTTGTTGCTTGCAGCCAAGACCGTAAATTCGAATCTTTATAATAGCTTCTAAATTTGAGATGTCACATTCATCGAGTTTACTGTAATCGACAACAATCACGTCGTTCTTGATCAGTGACGTGGCATTTGAAAGTTGGTGCCAACGCCGACAGACGAGACGAATGTTGTTTCGGTCGGGAAGCTTCAGGCTGGAGAAAATTTGAATGAGTAACTCGTTAGGCAGGTCATTTAAATGCAACATTTCTAATTTAAGATGTCACTACTACTACGCGGTGTACAATGATCAAATGTCTTAGTGAAACTGATAACGCCTAATCTCGTGAGCGATAAATGTGCAATATTCGATTGATTTCGTAGATATCGGTTGATAACGTCTGCACTGATGTAAGGATTCAGACGAATTATCATTTTCCACCGTTTCTGGTGGTCTGATTGGTCATTTTTGGTTTTACCGATTCATATTTAGGGGGCAGTATCAACATGCGAAGCGAGGCACGTACATAGGTATGAATGTTTTAGGGGGGTTTTCAGCCTAAGCCATGGGCACTGAAAGTATGAAAACTGTAGAGGGGGGCCAGGTCATGAAGCTTTAATTCTTGCATATAGACCGATATCGCCCAGGCACAGCCATATTTTTTGGAGGAACATACAAAGATTTGTGTAACCGCAGCAGGGGGCCCGGGGTCTCCCCCCTCCCTTGAGGATTTATTTTGAAAAGTCTTTACGCATTTTGAGAGCAGTAAAAGTCTTGGCGACAAATGGGTGAAAATGGGTGCAAATATTTTAAAAATTGGCTTGAATAGTTGGGTTTTAAGCATTTTGAGTGCAGTGGATGAGAGCTAGATTTTGTTTGTGTAATTAATTTTCAATCAGAGAATGACATCTCACATGTGGCTACGATAGAGATAACGTCCAAAAGTTGATACACCAGCGTTATTTCAGCCTATAAAAACCCCCTATTCCTTATGAAATCCAAATAATTACAGGTACAGTATGTTCTGTTATTTTTATTTTTAAATGTTTATTTAGTTTTATGCTTTTTAATGTTATGTTCAAACCTTAATAAAGAATTATTGATCAAAATCAAATGTTTTAAATAAAACAATACACCTAGTTACAAAAATCTATATTTTTTTTTTTTTAAATTTGCTTGGGTTGCGCGAGGACCCTGCAAGAGCGAGGCCCAGGGCGATTGCCCTGTTCGCCACCCCCTAAGGCCGCCTCTGAGACCTACCTACATTTATGGCATAGTTTCATATACGTAGGCTATTCTAAGCCTACATTAAGCTGCCAGGGGAAAGAAGTATTGATGGCATTGGCTTAAATCCCCGAAATTTCGGGGGGGGGGGGCTTTAGGACCTCATGAATTTGATTCATTACTCATTCCCTTCTGAAGTCTGCCTAGCAAATTATATAACTTTTTTATTATTTAAATTTTTTTTTAAATGTGTATGAAATACATTAAGTTATACACGAAACTATTCAAGTTCAGTAAAACAAAAAAATTAAAATTAAAAATTGTTTTCGATCTCCTGACATTTTTTAACAAGTTCTGGCCCGGGGGTCCCCCCTCCCAGGCCCCCTATTTACGCCAATGATTGACGGTTTCAGTCAGTGGTGTCATTTCAATAATTTTCAACAGTGAGGGTGCAAGATCACAATGAAATTTCAGCACCAACTTCTGAATTATAATAATGCTTACTATATACGTTTGCAATAAATTATACCAATTGAAAATTTTTTTAAACTGTTTAAGTTCTCAATAACTTGGCGGATACATTTTTTGTGGTTTAAATAATAATAGGGTTTTTTTATTTAACAAAAATGTTTTTGAACACCACTGTGTTATGTCGATCGATAAGTCTTTAAACAAGGTATCCAATACAATCGAAAACTCATTCGAAAAAAATGGAGATAGACCCATTTGAAAATAGGCAACTCCTTTGGTCTTAGTATCCTTATCCAGTATTTTTTGGGGTAAAAGGGTGGGTTCAAAGTAAGTTGCATAAGTGTATGGTAACCAATGAAGGACAAGAACAGTATTACAGTAACCATTGTCTACCAGTCTTACAGCTTGTTGATTACTATTACGTAATTACTTAGGTATTACTTGGTATTTTGGTATTTAACATCAGTTAGCTTACACTTAGGAAATGTCAAGCTCACTCCGAAGCTGATACGTTTTAATTGTTTATTAAATTAATACATAAGGCATCATTGATGTAATAAGCTGAAGTTGTAAGTAAATATTTTATATTTACAGTTATCGAAGTTTTAGAATAATAACTCATGCTTCTAATGAAATTCCACAGTTCCTCTTCAGTATATTCATCATCACCATCAGTGCAGAGAGCATAGTAATCAGGTTCCGAGGAGAAATTGGATAGTACCTTGAGAGAAGATATTTTGTATAGGCGAGGAGTTAAAAAAAATTCTTACGTTTTTTGTTTTTTAGATCGGTCCTTCCTTCCTTGCTTCTTTTTCTTCTTTTGGTCATTTACGGTGCGGACATAAAGGATCTCAAGTTCCGGTGAGCCAGGGTTCTCAGGTTCCGGTGAGCCAGGGTTCTCAGGTTCCGGTGAGCCAGGTCGCTCAGGTTCCTGCGAGCCAGGGTTCTCAGGTATTGCAGAATAATTTCTCATACTTCTTACTAAATTCAACAGTTCCTCATCAGTGTCTTCATCATCATCAGTGCCGAGAGCATAGTAATCAGGTTCCGGGGAGCCGCGATAACGAGAAATTAAATAGTACCTTGAGAGTAGTGGTTGATTTCGAAGACAGTAACTTCTATAATCAAAAGCTTCTTCCATTATCGGCTGTGCCACCAAAGCGGAAGGACTGTACCTATTCCATAGAAAACAATTAAAATTATTTAAGAAATAGTGTTCAAACTTGCACGAACAATGATGGAAAAACATGTCAAAAAAGACATCTTTCTTCTCTGTTCTACCGGGTAATCTGATCATATAATCGTATTATAGTCGTTGGGCATGGCAACATATCACAAAATAAATAGGTAAGCAATAATTGAATTTACTTATTGGTAAAAGGCTCACAACAATCATGAACTGCAAATAACATACAAAAGCTATTGCAGTGGAATTTGGTATCCTCATGTCTTCACATTTCACAGTAGGAAGTTATCTATATTTCTCGGCGCAAGACACATTGCCCAAATCAGAGACGTATGAAGGATTCTACTTTGGGGGAGATTTAAATAAAATAGTGTAAAATGCAATTTATTGTACATTTTTGGTGATTTTTAAATTTTTTCTACCTTAGATTTCGACAAAATTTAACTCTGCATGTTCCAAAATAAAACAAATAAAATGAAACCCTTAATTTCATTAATTAAACATTTACTTAAATATTAGTTGATACTTCCTTCAATTATTCAATTATCACTCATCCATCCAATGATTTATTAATTTCAATTTCCCGCGCATTTTGCACTCTTTATTTTATCACATTCCCGGTATTAAGTTAATTTGTATACGGTATTGTAGGACTGCCGGCATTTTTATGACTTAAAAAACTTAAAATATTTTTTTGTTAGATCGGTACCTACCTTTCCTTCTCTTTGTTAATTATCTTCTTTATGGCTGACCTCATATCATGATCCAAATGGCTCGCAGAAGAGTCATTGCGCGTTGGCTCCCTTTGGCGAGCAACTGGAAGGAGTTCAGTCAATCGACGGCGCCTTTCTTTCCTCTTTCTGGCTGACCTCTTATCATCATTATCACCATGATAAACATGGCTCACAGAATAATCACTGTGAGTTGGCTCCCTTTGGCGAATCACTACAAGTGGTTCAGTCGAACGATGGCGCCTTTCTTTCCTCTTTCTGGCTGACCTCTTATCATCATGATCAACATGGCTCACAGAAGAATCACTGTGAGTTGGCTCTAATTGGTGAGCAACTGGAAGCGGTTCAGTCGAACGAGGGCGCCTTTCCTTCCTCTTTCTGGCTGACCTCTTATCATCATTATCACCATGATAAACATGGCTCACAGAATAATCACTGTGAGTTGGCTCCCTTTGGCGAATCACTGCAAGTGGTTCAGTCGAACGATGGCGCCTTTCTTTCCTCTTTCTGGCTGACCTCTTATCATCATGATCAACATGGCTCACAGAAGAATCACTGTGAGTTGGCTCTAATTGGTGAGCAACTGGAAGCGGTTCAGTCGAACGAGGGTGCCTTTCCTTCCTCTTTCTGGCTGACCTCATATCATCATTATCATCATGATCAACATGGCTCACAGAGTAATCACTGTGACTTGGCTCCATTTGGTGAGCAACTGGAAGCGGTTCAGTCGAACGGCGGCGCCTTTCCATCCTCTTTATGGCTGACCTCATATCATCATGATCCAGTTGGCTCCCAGAAGAATCATTGCGGGTTGGCTCCCTTTGGCGAGAAACTGCAAGCGGTTCAGTCGAACGAGGGCGCCTTTCCTTCCTCTTTCTGGCTGACCTCTTATCATCATTATCATCGTGATCAACATGGCTCACAGAATAATCACTGTGAGTTGGCTCCCTTTGGTGAGCAACTGGAAGTGGTTCAGTCGAACGAGGGCGCCTTTCCTTCCTCTTTCTGGCTGACCTCATATCATAACGATCCAAATGGCTCCCAGAAGAATCATTGCGGGTTGGCTCCCTTTGGCGATCAACTGCAAGTGGCTCAGTCGAACGACGGTGCCTTTCTTTCTCCTTAGGGGAAGACCTCTTATCATCATGATCATCAGGATCAACATGGCTCACAGAAGAATCACTGTGAGTTGGCTCTAATTGGTGAGCAACTGGAAGCGGTTCAGTCGAGCGAGGGCGCGTTTCCTTCCTCTTTCTGGCTGACCTCTTATCATTGTGATCATCATCGCTCCCAGAAGAATCACTGTGAGTTGGCTCTAATTGGCGAGCAACTGCGAGCAATTCAGTCGAACGACGGCGCCTTTCTTTCCTCCTTCTGGCCAACCTCTCACTATGATTATCGTCATGATCATCGTCATGGGTTCCAGAAGAATCAATGCGGGTTGGCTCCCTTACATGCCTTTTACGGCTCTTCCTCCCACTAGAAGCATTGTTGGTTGGCTCCCTTACATGCCTTTTACGGCTCTTCCTCCCACTAGAAGCATTGTTAGTAGTTTCCATTGCAGTAAGTGCATCCATCGGACAGATAAATTTCGGTCTGCAATAATAAATTAAAACAATTGCATTAGTGAAACTATCATCGGCTTCAACAGGACTCGTATATGTACTTGGTTTTCGCCTGATTCATTGCGTCAATGGTAACCTTGTCTCAGCTTGTCCATTATCGCTTGTAGCCGGTGTAGGTTGACATCGAGGACATATACCAGTTTGCCAATGGCCAAAACTTCATTCGGAAGCAATGCAAATAATGTCCAAAATCCATGAGGTCTTTGACATTGGATAAGAGAGAGACCTATGAGTGACTATTAGTAGACGTACGTCCGTAAAAAGTGCTACTGGATATTATTATTATTAGCTTTCAGCAGACCATTCAATAATAACTTATTCGGAGTTAAAGGAGCAAACAGAACAATTTCATAGTGGAAATTGGCATTCTAATATTGTCTTCCTTACATTTTTAACCGCAGCTTAAGTAATTATAAAGCAGCATGGTGTACCCGCAGATGGCTAATGCAGCCGGTGGCATGTGTATTTCTAAGATGGGACTGCCAAGAGCCAAATAATTTTTTTTTTTCATAAAAGATTAATCGCATACAAACAATTTAATGAATGTATCCGATTGACCTTTTCAGTCGCCTCTGTAGGTTATTACCCGTGATGAGTACGACACGTCTCCGATTGCATGGCGTGTAAAAACTCGCACAAGTGCAAGCACGTTACCACCTGGCCATCGAAGTCGATAAATGTGCCAACACTTACTCGCATCTAAAGGGCTTTGGATGGATAGTGTGAAACGGTTATTGAATAGCTACGATACACCATAGAGGGACAAATAGTCCCACTTATTTAAAGAACCGGGCCGAGTTAACTCGAACATACTTTCCAATATATCAATTAGTAGATAGAGATAATCAGTTATTTCATAGTAAATAATTTCCCTATGTTAAAATTTCGGAGCCCTGGGGGAGGGGGAGGGTTCCATCTGACGTCACTGGAGGTGAGGTAACTTCAAAAAATATATATAAATCCTTAAAACTCCATTCAATCTAGTGTATAGAGCGTGAATTTTCTATAATTTCTTCAAAAAGTATTTATATATATATATATATTTTTTTTTTTGCACAAAACCAAATACTTTTTGGCAAAGCAACCTGTTCGATTTTGTTACTCTATTTAACACTAACAATTAAACATTAAAAATTATTTTTTAGTCATTTTTCATGAAAATTGACTTTTTTACCCCCAGAAGAAAACCATCTTTAACCATCATGGGGCAAGCGACACACCGCATTTTGCCAACATTGATAACGACTACCTACTACATGCGCGAATTTAAAAGAAATCGTTTGAGCCGTTTTGTTTTTGAGAAATAATTTTTTTAGACGTTTTTTAGGAGTTTTTTGAGAATAAGAAACCCCAAAATTGAGTTTCCCCGCCAAAAAAAAAAAAAAAATGGTCCTGTGGTATGATGGACCTACATGCTAAATTTCATCAAAATCAACCGAGTAGTTTACCCGAAAATCGATGAACAGACAGAGCGACAGATAGACATTTCGTAAAAACCACTTTTTTGGGTTCCTGGGACCTCAAAACGTATAAATCCGTTGAAATCTTGGAATCGAAAATGTTGACTATCATATAAAGCTTTCCTTATACTACGTATAAATTGGAAAACAATAATATAATATGTATTTAAAAAAATGGCAACGGCCGCACCGATTTGAATCTGCCATAACAGAGCCATTTCAAAACTTTAGCAAACTTGGAAGTTTGCACAGCGTTGGCAGGGGAATATGGTGGGACATGATGACGCGCTGAGAATATGCCGGTCAGTCTAAGTGCATGAAGAGTCCTGGTCACCTCTGAATCAATCGTGTGACTTTACTATGTTCCCCAAGTGGTTCAGACTCCACTATAATCAGGAGGTCCACCCTGTCAGTCAACTCGCCTTCTCCCTGATGTAAAAAACAAACTCACTCTCCCCCCGCCAGGCTGACATTGTTGCTTAAAGCAGAACTGCTAAAAGCAAACATATATTGGATTTGACAGTCAAGTATATTAACTCCAATGAAACTTAAAACATATTTTTTGGCGTGGCTTTTTGCTGGTTAATAAACCGGCTCTGAATAAATGAGTGTTAATGCTAGTTAGTAATTTAGTATTTCCTATGTATGAATACATAAAAACATGCTACAGCCAGCCAATTACTATCTTCTGAGATTTGAAGTTTTTAGGGTAGGCATTCGAATATGAAAATACCTTATGAAATATGGAAATTTTTCATCTGAAATTAAATCTGGGCATTGATTATTGAGTTTAACTTAATTCAACTGTTGCCATAAGTGACACTTAAAAAAAAAAAAAAAAAATCTGCAGCATTGTGGACAATTTATGTCTAATGCTATGAAAAGGGAAGTGGCAATTCTACTATCCACATGTTTAAACAGCTTAACTATGGGTAAACTCAGTTAAGAAATCGTAATTGTACGTATTTAAGAACTTTTTTGAATTTTTTAACAGTTAGGTACAGCTTTTAATATTTTTATTTCAAACTGTGGCTATTTTTTGCCGACATCTTAGTTTATGACACATTTTCTCTGGTTTTGAAACAAAGAACTACCATTTTTATAAATCTACCCACCGAGGAATCTCATAAAATGGGGTCTACACAGTCATTTCCGCTTTTTTGGCCGCCATCTTAAATTTCGTAATAAAAGGAGTAAACAAAAAAACCGAGTGTGTGCTTAAGACCGCATGGCAGAAGTGAAAACTTCATTGGCAATCCCATTCAATTTATAAGTATATGGTAAATAATATTATGTATTAAATCATGGCCGTGCCCAGTGGGGTGGTCCATGGAGTCCGGACCCCCTGAAATAAATTTTTGTATGTAAACCTGTATGGTTTGGAGAATTAATCCATTAATAAATTACGTAGGTATAAAAAATTTTTGTACCCCAGAAATCAAACCCTGGGCACGGCCATGTGTATAATGTAGTAGGTATTAATGTATTACTAGGGATCGTGTTCGTAGATTGAATGAGAAACAAGTCAGAAATTAAAGTTAATATTTTTATTTAATTCTATATACCTATACTATAAGCCAAATTATTTTTTACGATGTTTTTTTAAGCATGCATTATTAGCTAATTTTCTCTTTCGTTTTAATTCGTCATCAAGTTTGTTGTTTTGATCCAACGTCGGTTTTTCAATTTAAAAAGAACCGGTCCGTTTTTACTCGAACATGCTTTCCAATTTATCACGTAGTAGCTACAGAAAATGAGTAATTTCATGGTAAATCATTTTCCTATAGTTAAAGCTTGGGGGGGGGGGGGGGTTGTCCACCTGACGTCGCTGGAGGTGGGGTAAATTCTAGATAGGTCAGACCAACAAATTACCACACAGCAAAAATGGCAGGGCAAAAACAAAAACATTTGTTTTGCACAAAACCAAATAATTTTTTGGAAAAGCAACCTGTCCGGTTTCGTTACTCAATTTAACACCTAAAACATGCCTGAAGGTAGAAATCATCGATGGAAAGGTTTCACAGAAAAATTATTTTTTTAGTCACTTTTTATTAAAATTTAGTTATTTTTAATTTTTTTACCCCCAGAAGCAAACTATTAACACTGTGCCGGCCGGAGCATCCGACATACTGTATGTTAACGGCCGCCGGTGTCCATTGGACACTTATGGGATTTCGCATTGTCTATTCACAAATATACCCAGTCCGGATCGCCCCATCCTACTCCGAGCGGTTCTTATCCCAGCTGTAGCAGCAGAACAGGGACGAATCAGCACATTTCAGGGAGGGGGGGGGGGAGGGGTAGTTGTGGGTCAAAATAGGCAAAACATATTATGTAGTATTGATTAAATCAGAACGTAATTTAAATTAACTTACAATAGACATACTAAATTTGGGGGGTCAGTAACCCCCCCGTATCCATCCATGATTAAGAACTTACGCCTTTTCCCACTTTTCCTTCCCAATCCATTTTCAAGTTTTTGGAAACCATCAGATACGGTAATATACTATTGGCTGACTAATAAAGAAATTGTCACGGGTGACGTTTCTTCCGCTATTTTCAATTTCTGCTGCCAAAGATCTTACAACGCATTCGCCTCAATTTTTTCTATTGTGCCACTGTTTTCTGCGTCATCGAATATTACACTGCAGTTTGACTTTGGTAAGAGGACAACAGGCATGTAATGAAGTAAACGACTTGTGCTGATTTGGCAAAAAAAATGTGGATCCGCAAGCTATGTTGAGGTCTATGACACTAAAGAAGTAAAAGACATGCCATTCTTTACACATTGTATACAGTGAAATACTACCTGAAACTAAACAATCCCCCCGAACTGGCTGTTGATATGTAGCAACGACGCAATGCATTCTCCCATAAGTGTCCAATGGACACTGCCGGCCGGCAAAGTATGTCAATACGGTTTCCGGAGAAACTACTGACTAAATGCAATTTTTTTTTCATGGGTTTGAAATATGCACATAGTTAGGAAAAGTCATGAAAAGCCAAACCGATAATTGAACAGTAGCTCACGTAACAGAGTTTTGAAAATAAAAAAAGAGTCCATTGGACACTGCGGCCGGCACAGTGTTAAGGGGCAAGCGACCCCCCGCATTTTGTCAGCATTAATAACGACTGCAATATATGAGAATTTAAAAGAAATCGTTGGAGCCGTTTTGGATAAATAATTTTTTTGACGTTTTTTGGAGTTTTTTGAAAATAAAATAGCCCAAAATAAAAAAAATTGTTCCGAGGTATGATTTTTGTGAACCTACATGCCGAATTTAATCAAAATCGACCGAGTAGTTTGCCCGGAGATCGACGCACAGACAGACAGAGCGACAGACAGAGCGACAGGCAGGCATTTCGTAAAAACCACTTTTTTGGGTTCCTGGGACCTCAAAACGTGTAAATCCGTTGAAATCTCGGAATCGAAAATTTCGACCATCACAAAGCTTTCGTTATCCTACGTATAAATTGGAAAGCAAAAAAGACAGTAGACAGTAGTCCTTCATATCTCATATTATCATAACTCATGAAAATAAAAATAATTGTTAAATTAATTATCATTACGTATCAATTATAACAACAGGTTTTAATTTAATATAGACAATTAAGACGTAAGAATTGAATATATTAAAAATAATTTAATTTATATAGAATTTAATAAATATTAACTTTAATTTCTGACTTATTTCTCATTCAATCTACGATCCCTAAGCACACACTCGGTTTTTTCAATATATATTATTTTTTTTCAAAGTGTAGTATTTTTCAATATTACCAAACCGCTAAATACACACACTAGACTCATAATGTAAAACAAATAATTGTTTTAAGTAGTTTAATTAATTATTATATATGATTATATATAATAAATAATTAAGTAATTAATTTTTAAAATAGACAATAATAAGATGCCGATTTTTGTTGAAAACCTGACCCCCCCAACACCGAATTTTGTGTTCCACTCGTGTTTAAGGGCTGAAGGGGTCATTTTGAAAATATGTATTTATACTCGTTTGAAACCTTAATTCATACTGCTTCTAACGAGACATTAAAAATTAATTTCGGTTGAAAATTGCAGGCAGTGGAATTTCATTACTCTATGCATGCATGTAAATTCAAAAGTACGTAAAAGTATAGTGTAGACTTACCGAAATTGCTAGAACAACCTTAAAAAGGAATGCAAAAGGAGGACAACTTGCCATGTAGCTGGTACTCACGCAAGTGATCGTTAGCAAGAACGAAGTCAGTTCTGCCACCGCGACCGCATTGCACGTTGAAACATCACAAAGATGGCGTAGCGTAGTGTCCAAACTTCTCATTTTCCCGTACAGCCGATCACTTGATGGTTATGGCATATTTCAAAATTCACTTCACTTTTTTTTGTCCAGTAGCCCCGAACAAGGTACAGTATATTGAAAAAAAAATGTTATACATATAGGCTATAATTATCACGCTCCAGCTTCCACTTATCGAGCAAACTTAGAGCAGTGGCACTGCAAAATAAAATTTAATTTTAATTAATAATTAATAATAATTTATTATTATAGAGTACCAACATTGCACCGTAGACGTCCAGTGACCAGTGAGAGAGAGAGAGAGCAAGACAGTATTTTGTATGATGCTCCCTATTCAATTACAATCTTTGAACTCATATCATCGTACCATTTTTTGAAAAACCTGACAGCTGACGGTTCCTGCGGCAAAAAAATGGGAGCCCCCTAAAAAAATTTACAAAACAAAAATGAAAAAATTTTAACTTACAGTGTTGAAGGATGGGGAACTTATCCTTATATTTATTACGAATTGTATTGATTGATTTATGAAGCAAAAACGAAACCATCAACATTAGGCTATACAGAGTGATTCGCGCCATCCGTCCTTACCCTATATTTTGGTTATTAGCAGGAATTTCAAGATAAGGTTAAATATTTGATGTCTATGTCGGGGTAGAACGATCTCAAGATGGTAATTCTCTTGGCGGGGCCGAAAATTGTAAAAAAAAAAAATATATCTCTGGATTTTCAAATGCAAACCTATGCCAGCCAAGTTATCCATCAAATTTTTTGAGACCTTTAATCTGGTATGCCCTTTACGAACCTATACTTGAAGCTACAGTACAATCAGCAAAAACGTCGTAATTAAGGATGTGCTTTTTCAATAGCTACGATACAGTATGTACGTTTTTCTAAATACTGGCGTAAATACCGTACTACCGTTTATGGCATTAAAGCAGACACTTGTTCGGGCTACAATACAGTATGTAAGTCATTCTATATTTAACCACCATTCAATGCATTATTAAAGCAGCATATTTCCCTCCGATTCTGCAATCGTGTTTCCCACGCGACTTTAAAACTGCAAAAATTAAATAGGTAATTTGGAAACCAAATACTTTAAATTAAAAAGACACCACATTTTCTTAAACAAACTGCTCAATGACCTTTCGCACTACCTCACGGCAGAAATGACCGATAATTTAATATTTCAAATGAGCCCTGAAATTTTTCCTCAATGAAGATAAATCCTCAAAGACACTTACCGAAGATGAACCCTCCCCCAAATCGGCGCCGTCTACTTCGGGCTGTGCTGTTTGGGGCGTTGGTTCACACTCTTGCATCTGAAAATATAACATAGTAACATGAACAGTTGACATTGGCATGAAAATTATTAAATTATTATTATTTTATTAATAATAATTATTAATGCTCCGCTGGGGCTGGGGCTCCTTTGGGGCGTCCGAGACGACGCTATGGCGACCAGCTAAACGAAGATATACAGGAAGTTGGCCTTCGGGCCGATAATTGGTGTGATCTGGCGAAGGACAGGATCCGGTGGCGTGGTGTTGTGAATGCGGCCAAAAGTCCCCCAGGGCTGACAGCGCCAACTTAAGTAAGTCAATGCTCCGCTGCATACGTTGCATAAGCTTAACGCATATATCAATATCGAATATAAATATCAGCTCCACTTAAAACTATAGCAAGCAAGACTAACAAAATTAATGTAGCCGAATGTTCATTCTTTAATGAAGATAAATCTTTAGAGACATTTACCGAACAATCTTCCCCCAAATCGAAAGGGTCCACCAGCAGGGGAAGTGTCAATGGGGGGTTTGATTCCCCCTCTTGCATCTGAAAATAGAACATATTTGCTTTAGCAATTGGCATGAGTGAGACGACAAAGTTGCAATGTGAGAGGCAAGGCCGTGCCCAGGTTTTGGTTTCGGGGGGGTCCAATTTTTTTTTTAAAGTAATTTATTAATGAATAAATTCATCAAACGATACAGGTTTACATACAAAAATTCATTTCGGGGGGGGGGGGGGGCAGAAATGGCCTCATAACGGTGAGGGCACTATAAGACTTTATTTTCATGGAAAATGAAACATTTTCAGATGAAAATTTATATCACTGCTTTCCGACTTCAGATATGTTTTAGGTATTGAAAGAGAAACGCAAATCGAACAAGCAAAGGTTTTGTTCTGAATAAAAAACTATTTTGTTAAAAATTTGTGAAGAAATTATTGATAATTCATTCACTAATACATCGCATACCCTGCCATTGTTACTGTGTTGTAATATATTGGTCTGCCCGTTCTAGACTATACAATCTTCCCATTGACCCATTCCAGAGCAAATGCTAACTTACTAACTCCGCATAGTCGAGGTTTAGAGCCTTCTAGTGACACATGTTACTTGTTAGTGCCGGCGGCAAAAAGACTCGCACAGCAAAGCCAAATTCTATATTATTGAATGGCAACAAAATATAATTATGTTTAAACATAATAAATAATTTTTGTAAAACTAAAGCAGTATCGCCACTCGGACACTTGGTTCATTGGAATTTACGCACTCTTTCATGTTGGATTCCACATTGTAATGTACAGTATGTAAGCCAGTATAGTACTGATGCTTTAATTAAGAAAAACTTACATACTGTATTGTTGTTTCAATTAATTTGAATGAAAATTGCAGTAATAGGGTTTTAGAGACTGCTTTAATAACGACAATCTGGTTTGTAAATCATGAAATTTGCCATAATATAGTCTTATAAATTACCTTAATAATGAATGTAGTTAATACTTTTTTAATGCTTTAATGCTTTCTTTTTGCGCAATATGGTATTTCAATTCTTACACTCTCGTTGAAATGTTCCACCATTCTGTACAATTCGTTTTCATCAGTAAAAATTTCCATTGTTTCAGAATCGCAGATGCCATCCACCAGAATATTATCACACAGAGGACACACGGCATCCTTCATGCATGGCTTTTGGCCTTCATCCTTGCTCTGAATCAGAAAAAAAGCACATTGTAACTTCATCAGCTGGCATAAGTGTGGCGACAATGTTGCGATGCTTGAGGCAATTTCCATTAAATAAGCTTCGGAGAAATGAAGCACAGAAGAATAGCCCTAATAACTGTTAATATTAACATCATCAACTTGATGCCACAAATGGGTCTCATAACAGAAAGGGAGGTTTTGACGGAGGTGGTCCGCTTCCCGGAGGGTATCGGTCAGAAGTGGTAGGACGTTGATGTTGTTGGAAATGACTGTATTAAAAAAAAAACGGTTAGGTTAGGGCTACAAAGGACTCATCAATGAAAACTTTTTGAAGGAAACTAACTTTTTATCTGTGCTTTCCAACTTCAGGCATGTTTTAGGTGTTACAGCAGAAACGCAAACCGAACAAGTAGATGTTCTAAGCAAAGGTGTTGTTTTGAATAAAAAATTATTGTATCAAGAAATTATCGATAATTAATTCATACATCGCATACCCTGCCATAACTACTGGGCTCTAATATATTGGTCTGCTCGCTCTAGACTATGCAATCGTCCCATGGACCAATTCAGTGTTTTGGGATAGGGAATGTTGAGGAATCCGAAATTTATCCTTAGGACAAATTACCCCTCTATTTATTGTTATATTATGAAAGAAAGTAAATTGTCTTTATTTTCCTATGGTACCTACAGTGGTGCGAAACGAGCCCAAATCAAAATTAGTTGAGAATCACTTGTTCCTAAGGCGGCAATTCCACCAGCGATTTTACTTCATTTGTGATTTGAGATTTTTGTTTGTTTTGTTTTAAGGAGACTATTATGTAGAAACTTAACTTATCTATTATAAATTGAGCTATAATATGGTAGCAGACATCATTAATAAGTCTCTACCATATTATAACTTAATTTATAATAGATATGTTAAGTATCTACAAAATATTCTCCTTAAAACAAAACAAACAAAAAATCTCAAATCACAAATGAATTAAAATTGCCGGTGGAATTGCCCCCTATTAGGGATGATTTTGATTTCTTGACATCAAACTGCTGCCACTTGAGCTTTTTTTTATTTAAACTAGTCCTAAATATCCGTCAATGCACTTTGATAGGTATTTCATACTGGCGTAAATTGCTGAAACACATGAGGGTGGGGGCTCTTAGAACCCCATCTTTGCCGTGCCTCTAGTTGTCATAATACAGGGGAGGGTAGGGTGGAGGCTTAGAACTCCATAAAAAAATTAAAATATTAATGTATATGATTGCAGTGCAGTGCAAAAATAAAAATTGACCAGAGAACAGTGCGAAACTCCGAAATTGCCAGCATAATACATGCAAATAGTCGAATTTTGGCGCTCTTTTTTTACATTATGGGTCTTGACAGTGTTTGTGTCATCGAGTTATACCTAGTTAAGTGTGTTACATCAAGCTAAATGAACACACGTGAAACCCGATAACTGAGCTAACCAGCAGCGTGCTATCCTAAACGCACTTCTGAGTTGGTTAACTGTGTTATTTAGCTAGCACTACGATAGTAGTTCAGGCTTGACCGCCGCCATATTTGTTTTTGTCGATTGATTTGAAACACGGGTTAATAATTTTATAGTATTTACATTTATTTGTATTATTTATTATGTCACAAGCAATTACCGTAAATACTTAAATTTATAATAACCAAAATCAACAAAGTTTACTCTGTTAAATATTTTCGATATGGCAATGATAAGTCACCCCCGAGGTCCACTCACGATTGTGTGTTAACTTGGATCGCACATCTAACTCGATAACTCAATAACATCAACACTGTGAAGACCCCTATTATTGTCACGCTCTGCGATGAAAACTTGGGTATTTTTATTTAATTTTATTATAATTTCATTCATAAATTTTAATTTTTTACTCCTTTTACACGCTTTAAAGCACCTCGCCCTCCGAGTGGACCTAGAGGAAAAAATTAAATAGGAGGATGACGGCTAGAATTCGAACCCATGACCTCTTTTGTTAAGAAGTATGCTCAATATGGGTTAGTTGTAAGAGTGGGACGAAAGGTCCAAAAATTCGCCCATATGGAAAGTAAAGACAATTTTCTTTCTTTCTTTTAATATTTTAATAACATCATCGTATGGCCTATAGTTGTACAGATCCTCAATAGATAAGGCAGCGATCGGACCGTATAATGAATAATGAGATCCATCCAATACAAAATCAGTGATCCGCCTGTACAAAGGATTATAATTAATAAAAAAATATTATATTATTATTTTATTAATAAAAATTATTAATCCTCGTTGTATTAACTTAACGCCTATATCGAATAGATATATCTATCGGCTCCTCTTAAAGTACAGCAAGCAGGACTGACAAAATTAATGTAGCCTAATGTTCATTCCTCAATGAAGATAAATCTTCAGACACTTACCACCAAAGAATCCTCCCCTAAATCGACGGAGGAAGTTAGGTCCTCCGGGGGAGGTACCGTTAGGGGGGTAGGTGCCCTCCCATGCATCTGAAAGTGTGGCAAAGTAGCGACTTGTGAGACAATTTCCATCGAATCGATGAACAGACAGACAGTCAGAGACAGACAGGCATTAGGACAGACATTTCGCGAAAACCACTTTTTTGGGTTCCTGCGACCTCAAAACGAATAAATCCGTTAAAATCTACGGTAATCTTATCATAAAGCAATTATCTGGGGATGCCTTGGCTGAAGTCTTATCTTGGGGCATGTTCCCTACATCACCGCATCTGACCGGTAGCTCACCCTTCCAAGCCCCCGTCGTCTTGAGCCGATATTTAGCAACTAAAGCTTGGAGCTTTAAGAAAATGTGCAGTGGTGGTATGTCAAGCAGGGCTTCTAGTGATGCTGTGGGCGTGGTTCTTATGGCCCCTGTCGCTCCAATGCATACCATCCGCTGAAGTTGCTGCAGACTTTTTTGGGCAGAGAGCACATTAACCCGTCTCCACCATACGATATGATCGGTCTTATAACACCAATATACAACCAGCGAACTATCCTGGGTTTTAATCCCCATGTCGCACTAAAGAGACGTCTGATTCTGTAGAAAACCAGGGTTGCTTTCCGAATACAGGCTTCCAAGTGACATTTCCAAGTGAGCTTCTTGTCCAGAATCACACCTAGGTATTTAACCCTGTCAGTTATTTTCAGCATTTGTCAAAGAAAAGAACAACTTCGGTCTTTTGGGGGTTGACCCCTAGTTCTTTATCTGCGCACCACCGGGTAACGGTATCAAGAGCTCCTTGCATAATTTCGAATATAGTGGAGAGGAAGATTCCCTCGACAAGAATTCGAATATCATCAGCATATGCATCTGCCATTATACCACAGGCTTTTAGAATTATAAGTAGTTCATTAACGACAAGGCTCCACAGCAAAGGCGACAAGACGCCACCTTGTGGGCACCCACAGGCTACAGCAATCGTGGCAACCGCCTCCCCCCTTTCTGAGCTGACCAATCTACTTTTTAACATGTTTCCACCCAATAAATAACAATTGGATTAATGGTCCTCATTCTCAAAGCTTCCTTAATGGCTTCAAAGGAAACATTATTGAACGCCCCCTGTATATCAAGAAATGTAACTAAAGCTAATTCGCCCCCACCAAGGGTCTTTTGCAGCCTATCCACCAAGGAGTAGAGTGCCGTTTCTGTAGACTTCCCTGTTTGGTACGCATGTTGGTTGGAAGAAAGTGGACCATTAACAGAGATGTCGGCCCGAATTGACAATTCAATGAGACGTTCGAGAACCTTAAGCAGAAATGAACTTAACGTGATCGGTCTGAACGAGTTAGGTTGAGTGTAGTCAGTCTTCCCAGGTTTGGGGATGAACACAACTCGCACTCTTTTCCATGAATTTGGAACGTAGCCATATCTCAGAGGTGCCTTAAAAAGCAAGCCTAAGCAATCAATTATAGACTCTAAGCCATGTTTCAACATAGCTGGAATAACTCCATCAGGGCCAGCCGCTTTATAAGGTGAAAACTTCAGTATTGCACACCTGATCCTTCTTTCCGTAACTATATTTCCAATCGATTCATTCTCATGAGACGAAATTGTAGGCAGAATAGGAGAGATTGACATCCCGTCATTTTCTTGGTCCACCTCTCTTGACCCCAGAAAATGAGCGTTCAAGAGCACTTGCAAGGCCTCCTTGTCACCTTCCGAAAAGCTTCCGTCAGGCTTCTGCAGGATCCCCTCCTCCATGTGTCTTGTCTTACCAAGACATTTCTGTACCCTCATTGCAACAGGCAATTCATTGATATCACTGGTGAATTTCCTAAATGACACCTTTTGGGCGAGAGCAACGGCTATCTTAAACCGGTTTCTAGCCGTAATATATGCCTCGATATCTGAATAGTTCTTAGTACGCCTCTTCTTATTATAGAGTCTTCTTGTCTCATTCCTACATTTTTCGACCTCTTTACTCCACCAGGTAGGTCTGGATAAGTCGCGGGCTCTGGAAAGTGGGCAGCAGGCCATGTAAGTGCTCACCATCATCGAAGACAGGGTGTTGACAGCGTTGTCAAGTTCCTCCGCACTTCCTGGTTCATGACTAGGGTAGCCTAACATTTGCACAGCCATTTTGTCAGCGTACATGGCCCAGTCAGCCTTCCTCGGATTTCTGAACGTCCGCCTTTGTCCTTTAGGGCCATTATCTATAGTGAAAAGAATATGCTTATGGTCAGCCAGAGATTCCTCCCTTGACACCTTCCAACCTAAAACCACACAAAATTGAGTTAACCCAAAATATAAAAAAATTATCTCGAGGTTTGATTTTTGTGATCCTACATGCCAAATTTAATTACAATCGACTGAGTAGTTTGCCCAAAAATCGATGAACCGACAGACAGACAGACAGACAGAGTGACAAACAGACAGACAGACAGACATTTCGTTTCGTAAAAATTTTATGGGTTCCTGGGACCTCAAAACGTAAATCCGTTGAAATCTCGGAGTCGAAAATTTGGACCACCACAAAGCTTTCCTTATACTACGTAGCCTATAAAACAAATAGCTAAGCAAAGTAGACTTCTCAAAACTGTAGTGTGGAGTGTGATTTTGTATGAAAGGGAAACATGGTGCATTTATGATCAGAACAAAAAAAAAAGCGAGAAGCATTTGAGATGTGGTGCTATAGAAGAATCTTGAAAATATCACGGAGATACCATATAGCCAACGTGCTCCTTAGAATAAACGAAATAAGATCAAGATCTATTACTGCCACTATTTCAGTAAGAACAGAAAATTGGATGGGGCATATTCAGAGACATGAACGACTCCTCAAGAACATCATTGAGGTATTGTCGAAGGCACCTATTCAAGAGGACGGCGTCGGCAGGAGTATCTGGATGGTAACATGAAGGACCTATAGGATGTGACACCTATCTTCAAAGGCCGTAGCCAGGATTTTTTTTGGGGGGTTTTAGAAATTTCATTGGGTATTACATAGTGGTTTATATTATTCCTCTCAAAATCTGATTCTATCAAAGTATCAAGCCATTTCATTTCGGGATTTCGGGGGGGGGGGGGGGGGGGGTTTGAACCCCTTGGCTACGGCCTTGCCTACCTTGCACTAAAAGGACCGCACAAGATAGAGAATAGTGTAGAAAGAGATTGAGACCTTCACTGCAAACCAATCGTTAGATTGAAACTCCGGAAGAAGTGTTCGGATGATCTGCGTATTATATTTTATGACTTTTCTAAGCTATGCATGCAATCAATAACGGTATACTTTCCTTCAATTATTTAGCTATCCAACAGTGCATAAATGTACTAGTACGTATTGCAATTATTGTAAATTTCGAATGGGATGACCTTGGTCTCCGATACCACTGATATAATGAAAGTAAAAGTTATTATTATTATTATGCAACCACAGCCCCCCCCCCCTTATTTGTCCAGTACTTTTTGCTTTCCTATTTATATTTCGTAGGAATAAGGAAAGCTTTGAGATGGTCGAAATTTTATGTTTCGGGATTGCAGAGGATTTAAACTCCAGGAACCCAAAAAAAGTGGTTTTTACGAAATGTCTTCAGGTCTGGTTCTGTTCGTTGATTTGTGAATTTTTTAATTCATGTAGTAGCATGTAAGTAGCTTGTATGTAAACAAAAACCATACCTAGTAGTAGTATGGTTGGACACAGTCCCAGGCCACGGTGTGGGCCCATAGGACAGAAAAAAAAACGATAAAGAAAAACCATACCTAAGGGCAATTATTGTTTTTGGACTAACTCAATTTTGAAGGGTTTTACACATAAATGTATAATATATAAATGTATTATATTTTGGCGGGAACAACAAGAATTAGAGAAAAATATCATTTCGATTGCCACCCCCTGTCCGGGGCTAGAAAAATAGAATAAAATAGGGAAAAAACAAAAGAAATAATAAACACTTCATGTAAAATATAGACTACTATTTACCGTACAGATGACACTACCCAGCAAATTAATAAATTGAAAGCATGTTTCGCAGTGCCACTGATGCTCAAAGATCGCCCGATAAGCCCGATAAGCAAAGGCTTGAGCGTTTTGCTGATTTTGAAAATTGACAATATTGTATTGTATTAATATGTATATACATTGTCCAGGTTTGCCGGCCAAAAAAAGAAGGTTATTAAGTGAAGTGGCTTGAACGGCTATATATGGCCTTTTTATAGTTAAACCCATAGTATCTTGCGCTGCCAACGACCCCATGGAATTGTGGCCATTATTGGTATTCTTTCCACAAGAATTTTGGGCCATAGGCAAATCGCTCCACGTCCCCGATCTCAACCTACACCGCCTAAAAGCGCTGATTGACAAGCTGAGACAAGCTTAACAACGACACAATTATGACATCTGACTTAGCCAAGTACGGGTACCAGTGAGAGAGGAGTAAACAGCATACAATAATATTATAATTACTTAGTAGGCTTATAAATTCAAATTATTTACTATTGAGTAATGAATTGGCGTACTAGGGGGGGGGGGGCACAGTCACTGTTTCAGAATTTTCAAATGTAGAAATCTGTAGTGCGTAGCTTAAAATATTTCAATAACTATACTAATTTTTAACCGCACGTTAAGTAGTATGATTAATTAAACAGTAACTAATGGACATTGGACAACGATTTCATTTTTTAACAGCCTTTGTAAAAGCAATGGTTTTTCCCTAGGTTGAAACCAGTGGCGTATGGTAGCTCTTCCTGCCTACTACAGTTTTTGGCTATTTGTAACCCATTTTGCTATTGTTCAGGTACTGTCCTCATGGCCGTGCCCAGGGGGTATTTTCATTTAATTCATTTAATTTTCGTATGTACACCTGTATGGTTTTGAGAATTTATCCATTAATAATTAATTAATAATGGGACCCCCCCCCCCGAAATCAAAACCTGGGCACGGTCGTGACTGTCCTCGTAACGTAGCCACTCAAAAACTACCTATCTCATAATTCGCCAACTCTCCTACATTATCAGAAAAATAAGAGAAAGAAGACTTGGTGCGTGAGGGCACGTCCAAAGGAGAGATGAAACGTCTTTATAAAAACGTATCCAAACCATGACATTCCCAGCAGCCCTATTACGGTGATTTGGAGTTAACGTAACACCGGGGTTTATATTATAATACCCGGTTTATTTTTTTCTATACAATCAAAACCGTCGTAATGAAAACATTACGATGTAGTCCGCATATCCGCAAAATATAATCTGCCTGTCGCAAAGCTAAATCTGCCAATAAATTGACGTTTGATGTACCTACACTATCATATTGTATATGCAAGTGCAACCATAACCTCTAAAAAAAAACACTAGGTACAATTGAGTTTTCCAGAAAACAATTTACACTAAATAGGATCACAGTTGCCACAGTCACCACCGAAAAAAAATCCTGGCTTTGCTGAGGAGCCAAACTACTAAATAATTTGAACTAGTTCCTTGTACCAAAAATTAAGCTTAGACCTACTGGACTGCTATATATATAGGGCTCTAGATTCTACTGCTTAAACTACTATCAATAATTCATGAATAATAAAGTAGCTTATACATAGGAAATGGCTACCATATTTTTAACTATAATTTTCAGTATGGCAGAGCGATTTTAACTTATTTTATATTACTTTAAATAACCCAACGTGACATAACACCACATGTGATAAAGACAAGTTTAACATGGCCTATCCTATTATATTAAAAAAACTGTACTCAACAAAACCCTCGAAAACGCTGTAAGGATATGTTAGAAACTAACCTTTGTGGATTGGGAGTAGGTAGATCAGTAGATGCCAATGGTGGAGCACTGTTCAAAAGGGAGACGACTGTCTGAGAGCTGCAGAGCCGGAAGAAGAAGCGACCTTATTTGTCCGAGCCACCACAATAACTACTCACTACTGAACTTCTGACTCAACTGAGGAGTGAGGACTGATACTGAACGACTGAACCTGAAGTTAGAATGCGAATTGCGATTTGCGAATGCTAGGTACCTCCAAAAAGACCGTGGTAGCGACTAGCGAGCTACATCCCTGAACTTTTTCTAAGTATGAGGTGGAATTGGGTCTGTTGTTTGGGTATTTTGGGACATATTAGGGCGCTAAATATTATTTTGGTTCCCTATCTAATCGTTAGGCGGGGATTCCACGGACCGGCTAGGGCTAAATACAAAAACGGTGACGTGGTAGCAGACATTCAAGACTTAGGCGGGGTTTCTACTGACCTCGCATTGCAGAATACAAATGACATTGAGGGAAATTAGAATTTTTCTTTTTATAGAAATCTATTAAAATGTTTGTACTTAACATATCCCATGACGCCATTTTTTAATTTTAGTTTGTTTGTGATTTTACTGTATGATCATTGATCAATTTTAACTATGGCATAGAGGAAAACAAACATTTCCGTCAATGCCATTTGGTCGGTGGAAACCCCGCCTAAGTCTTGAATGTCTGCTACCACGTCACCATTTTTGTATTTAGCCCTATCCGGTCCGTGGAATCCCCGCCTAAAGAGGAAGCACCCCTGGATCATCACAAAATATTTTGGCTACACTTTTTCTAATCTAATACTTATGCCATAATGATTTGGTTTCTTCAATTTTCATACACGGGTAGTACTGCGAGGAATTTTTGCTTTTCTTTTAATACGTAGTATAAGGAGAGGTAATTTTCGATCTCGGGATTTCAGTGGATTTACAGGTTTTGAGCGAAATGTCTGTCTGTCTGTTGGTCTGTTGGTCCGTCCGTCTGTCAAACTTTTATTGAAATTTGGCATGTAGTTTTACAAAAATCGAAATTCAGTATTTTAAAATTAATTTGGCGGGTTTCACCCTCTAGGGAGTGAAGTGTGAGAGTGAATAAATGAGATATTATTTTCTATCTTTTCTTTTGGTGTTTTTTTTTTCTTTCATTTTTCAGGAAAAATGTTATGATATTAATTAGAAAAATAAATTGTAAATTGTAAATAGGTTACCTGGTAGAATAGCCCTTCAGGGCGTAAGCTCGCCTAATACAAAGACGTTTATCATTTCATTTCAAAAAATTATAAAAAAACAGCTAAAAAAATGTTTTCTCATCAAAAACGGCTCCTAGGGTTTCTTTAAATTCACACATATCGTAGTAGTTATTAATTTATATAAAACGCAATAGGTCCCTTGATAGTTTGGTTCTGGGGGTAAGAATATAAAAATACTCACATTTTCATGAAAAATTACTGAAAAATAATTTCGGTTCTATCGATGCTTTCTAACTTCAAGTATTATAGGTGTTAGGGGCCGTCCATTACTCACGTGATGTTTTTTAACCCCCACCCCCTTGGTGATGCGTGGTGTGGTTTAAGACTACCCCCCCCCCCCCCACGTGTATTTTTTAGTACTTACAAAGAATCTTAAAAATTGTATAATATCATTTTTAAATACAGATACAATCTAATTTTATTCTATTGTAGAAAATTAAAGACCATGATAAAAATGTCTAGACAGAAAGGTTGCAGGTTGTTTTTGACTGGCATAAAAATAGTATTGACGGAATTAGGTGTAATCATGCGTGTAATCATGCGATCATGCATTTGTCGAAAAATAAATACACGTGATATCTTGCTATACCTCCTCCCCCTTGTGATATTTCGTGATTTTTGCCGAACCCCCCCCCCCCCTTCGAGCGATTCACGTGATTAATGGATGGTCCCTTAACAGGTTGCTTTCCCAAACAAATTTATGGTTTTGTACAAAAAATTATTGTATGAAGAAATTATGGATAATTCATGCCTTAATATGTATTACATACCCTGCCAATATATTTCTGTGTTGTAATGTATTGATCTGCCCGTTCACGTTCTAGAGCAGCCATGCCCAAACTATGGCCTTATGGCTCTATTTTATGTGTCCCCCCTCCTGCTCGGCCTGCCTGACAAAAAATTAAAAATCCTGCGAGTGCTTTGCTACGAAGAGAAGAATATTGGGGCAATTGTTGAATAAAATATTAAACCGTTGCACGGTTCCCATTAAATGAAAAAAAAGGTAGCCTACCTTGTCAATTTTCATGCTATTTCATTTTTCACACCTGCGGCCCCTCGGTAAAGTACCTGGCCTTCGGAGTTTGATAGCAATTCTAGATCTAGAAAATTTGTCGTCAGCCTTTTTGCACAAGAGAGCCATATTCTTAGTTCAGACCGACCTGTGAAGTTTGCTGAGCCAGACGTAGAATAATTCATACACTATATGTTACATCAAGGCAACGCTATGGCAGGACAACCCATTCAAAGTCCAGGGAGAGATTGGTGGAGGGTCCTCTCTCCTGGGAACTTTAATTTGGGAAGCTGTGGCCCGCAACATGCCAGGCAGTGGCAACGCCATGGCAGGACAACCCATTGGAAGTTCAGGGTGAAATTGGTGGAGGGTCCTCCCTCCTGAGAAATTTAATTTGGGAAGCTGTCAAGCAACATGCCAGGAATTGGCAACGCCATGGTAGAACAATGGTGGATCCACAGGGGGGGGGGGTCAGGGGGTCATAACCCCCCCCCCCCTAAATGGGTAAATACATGTGATAGTAATTTTTTTTTTTTAAATTGAATAATTGAATAAAACTCAAATTTTCAACAACAAAAAATTACCTTTTACACTTACATAAAGCTCGTGACCCCCCCCCCCGCCCTAAATTTTACGCTGGATCTGCTCTTGTGGTAGAACAACCCATTGATGGCCAAGATAGAGACTGGTAGAGGGTCCTCTCTCCTGAGAAACTGCTTAATTTGGGAAGCTGTGGTCTGCATATACATATCCCGAGGTTTTTGTTTGGGAGGGGGTCCTAAAATGTTTTTTACGTTTTTTATTAACGAAAGTACACTCTATCCAGTGCAAGTTCCTTTTATTTCAGAGGGGGTCCGGACCCCTGGGACCACCCTCCTGGGCACGGCCTTGATCGGGCGGATAGTAATGGACTGCCACGTATATATATATATATATAATTATAATATATATATATATATCCTCTCTCTTAACAAACTGCCGCACTGGGGATGCTGTGGTCAGCAACATGACCGGCAGCCACAACGCTATAGATGGGCAACCCATTGAGTGTCCTGGTGGAGACTGGTAGTAGGTCCTCTCTCCTGTCAAACAGCTTAATTTCATTCACACCATTCTAGGGCCGATTTAAACTGAGTTATGAATTTTTAAGTTTTTGATTGGCCGCCATCGTGAGACAAAATGGTGGATCATTCTGGTTAACCAACTCCACCAAGACGTTTGTATGATAAATGTTTGTGCCAAGTTTCATCAAAATCGGATAATATCTACGGAAGTTACAGTGAATTCAAAAATTTATATACATACGATACACACTTATTTATATACGAGTACATAGACCTACATATTATGTCTCAAACATTTTGAAAGGGGGTTGGTTTTAGGCTTAGGGGGTAATGAAATTACGAATAATGTCAATACGAGCATATAAGTAGAGGATATAAATCAACAACTGTTCTTGTCAGGGCTTGTGGTCCAGCGGTTATGACGACGCCCCAGTTAAGCGTAGATCATGGGTTCAAATCCCGCCAAGCCCAGTTTTTCTATATCCTCTAATTTCGGCCCGAACGGGTATTAAGGGAGTGCCCTTAATACCCGTTCGGGTACTGGTTCGGCTTGGAGTTCTTCAAGAAGACAATTGACAAGTCAGAGGATTCGAACTGAACGCCATTTAATGGTGTTGGAACAATCGTTTTATACATAAATCTCAATGTTAATAGTCAGAGGCTGGCACGTAGACAGAATCTTAAATAATCAGTATACAATCATTCAAAAGGATAATACTAACTATAGGAGTATTAATTAATACGCTTATAATCAGGGGAGTAGCCAAGTCATGATTTTTTTTTTTTTGGGGGGGGGGTGTCAATTTTGCCAACTCAAAAAACTTAAAATATATCTTAACCATGTTGCCCAAATTTAGGTTTGGAGCAAGTTCTTTTTCGCATTTCATAAGCATAAGATTTCTCAAGCGTGAATCTGTCATTGTCGTTCTTTGATCGCTATTTACAATTTTTCACTGGCTGAACGCTCTTTCATTTCTGATCGTGACCATAGACAATAGATGCTGACTGCAGAAGATTGTCCATGTGTTTGTCGTCAGCCCTTGTTTATTTTTACAGTTTACGTAGCTGTGTGAGTTGGATACTTGTGCCAATTACAATTTGAATTTCTCGCGCCTTTTCCTAAGTTTGACACACCGAGTTGGCAAGTTGGTTACATAAGAATTAAACATTAGTACAATCTTATTTTAAACCAACTTTATTTTTTTTTTTTCTTTGTGTGGATCTCTGTTTTTGCCAACTGAGCAAAGGCAAATTACAAACTTTCTTAGTTTTAGAAATTATTGGTGGGGGGTCCTCCCCCAAAAGGACGAGGAAATAAAATAGTATCTTTTCGATTTGTCAAACGGATAGCACTTATGTACGTACAATAAATACCTATCATACAATACAATACAAGTGTGTACGACCAGCCATACTTCATACTTGATATGACTGTCACAACATCGCCATTCGCTTAAATTCACTTAGGCTTGGCCTTAGTGCAATTGGATCCAATTATTACAGAACATTGATTGCCGTCTCAATAGGTCGATGAATCTCTCTAAAGAGGACATGCTTCGCAGAAAATTGGCACCCCAAAATTAAATACTTTTCGGTTTTTCAGTTTTTTCAAAAATTCTATTTTACGCGAAATTTGTAGTCCCCAATAAATAAATAAATATATTTCTTTTACATTATACAATACCGTACAAGTATAGAATAGAGTATAAAATAAAATCGTCAATGGTTGTTATGAAAGAACTAAGGTACCAAAAATTTAATATTTCCTATTATAATTATGGTGGTTGAAGTAGTCTTCTACTCCTTACATGAGTCAAATCTTTAATTCTATAATAACTCGCTTTTTTAATTAAATAAAAATTAAACAGTAAACAATAAAAACAACAAATTTTGGGGTGCTAATTATCTACGTACATGTCCTAACCTTGTTGTTGCCCAAAATTCCAGAGGAAGAAATTTCGATTGCCTGCATAGGGCACAGGCCATGAAACGTAGCGGGCAAGGCTCGTGGCGGCACACGACAACAGTCAAAAGAGCAAAATATAAAAAGGATCGTTGAGGTTTGAACTGCTGGCCGTAGGGGTCTTGTGTCTTTATAGTTTCTTCTATAGACCAGGGCCTTGGTACTTGCAAGGCAGGCAAACACGGTTGTATTTTAGCGAACATGGTGATTTTGAACAAGTTTCTAAAAACTGATGATACTATTACATGTTAGGCCGGTACTGGTATTCCACTATGGCATTTTTTCAAAATCTGATCAACTTATTTATCAAATTTCTTATTTTAATGACGATTGAAATTGAAAAGCTTTCCGTTATCATAATTTTTTCATGCCAATTCATTAATTAATTGTTTTTGGTTGTAACATATTATTATCATCATTACATCTCGAAAGTCGTAATTGCAAATTGATCATTGAATAATCATTACATGACAATATTCTCAAACAACGACGATTTTTACCTTATATTTTCTTGCCGATTACTTGAAGGTATAATGTAACATAAATTTATATTTATTAAAACATGGTTAACATGAAAAAAAGACTTTATAGTCTTATTGTTCGCCATTTGTATTGCAATAAAGTCGTTTATTCATTCATTCATTCATTCAAAACACATAAGCCGCAAAATACTATAGTGAAAAAATGACGAAAAATATATTTTTCAGTGGACCCTTTCTATAAATGCTTTCTATCAATGCTTTCTAACTTCAGGTATGTTTAATAAATAGAGTAACAATAAAATTTGAACAAAAAAAATATTTTTAAAGAAATCATAGGTTATTCATGCCCCAATACAATGCCATTGAATATATAACACTATATATATAACACTAGTGTTATATATTCAATGACAATGCTTACCCACTCATTATTACTGGGTTATATAATATTTCTTTGCCCGTTCCAGTCTGGAACTTCCAGACTTTGCAATCGACCCATTGTTGAATTCATTGTTTTCGGAGAGGGAAATTCGATGCAACAGAAATTAAACCCTGGTCAATTATTAACTACTCATAAAATCTATCTCGGCACCTGTTTTTAACACTATAGGTTAGCTTTCTTCAAGATGGCGCCATATGTGTTTTATTTGTTGTTGTTTAAATATATTTCTTCATTGCAAAGGCTCGAAAAGCTTTTACTCTACTCTAAGATACATGGTTATATTTAATCGCCAGCCATTGAAAAGAACTGGTCCGAGTTTAATCAAACACAATTAGTATAAAGAAACCGAAATTAGAGGATATGGAAAAAACTGGGCTTGGCGGGATTGTAACCCACGATCTACGCCTAACCGGGGCGTCGTCTTAACCGCTGGACCACAAGCCCCGACAAGTCCAGTAATCGCCAAATCCTCTACTTATGCTCAAACTGACATGATTCGTGTCAATCGGTTAGGCGTAGATCGTGGGTTCGAATCCCGCCAAGGCCAGTTTTTTTCCATATCCTCTAATTTCGGTTATAACGAGGAGGTTACCTCTTCAACCAAAGTTAATTTAATGTCAGTGTTATCTGTAACATATAATACTACAATGTAAAGTATAAAGAAGGAGAAGAAGAAGAAAGTTTTTAGGCATGTAGGGCCCGACCTCGCCCACGAAGTGGTGAGAGTCAATTTTGCAGAGTGACTCAGGTTGCCCCAAGCGGCCGAGCCTCCCTACGAGGCCGAGGGTCCAGGCAGACACTTGTAATGGGTCCTCTTTCCTGACCACTGCTCAGGTTTGAATGCTGTGGTCAGGTACATGCATGGCCGGCAACCTCCTCACCATGGCACGACAGCCTATTGAGGGGTCATTTTTATACCGATTTGGAACGAAAATAAGAGTTCAGGTAGTGGGTACAAGTACTTTTTTTTCTGAACTGAAGAACATCCTTTCTTTCAAGAAAAAATAAAAAACTGACAGGTTCTTATTAAAAAGGAAAGGTACGGCCCTATACCTGGCCAATTTCAGGCTCAGGTGTTATGTTGCTAGACCTCTCAGGAGGGGTAGTAGAGAAGAAGCAACTCTACTGTAGACTGTAGAGTTGTTTCTTAAACTAAGATTACACGCAGTTCGTAGATTTAATATATCCCCTACTGTTGCCCAGGAAAATGTCATGTGCACAAAATGACTATAGCCCAGCGCAAGTCTTGAGATGAATACTGGCATTGAATATATAACACTATTATTATGGAAAATTTACGCTCCAATACATAGCGTTCCCTGCCATTATTACTATTCATATGTTAAAATGTATTGGTGTGCCCGTTCTAGGATTTTCAATACCATCGATCAATTCAGTGCTTTGGGATAGGGGATATCAAGGCCATAACCGACGAGAGATCCGAAATTTAACCATAGGAAAATTATTTACTATGAAACTGCTCATATTATCTGCCTAATAATTGATAAATGGGAAAGCATGTTCGAGCGAACTCGGACCGGTTCTTAAAGAAGTAACGGAGAAAAAAACACATACAGCCCCGCGGACTGTTTTCAAAATGCTGCACCTGACCCTGATCTGAAATAAGGGCAAGGAACTAGGAAGTGTGTAGTGGGACTTGCAACAGCTGGCCGGACCCAGGTATGAAGCTCCGCGGGTGGTGCTTGCGTTGAGCTACAATTCGCTGCCAACTGGCAACTATCATCTCAGTTCGCTTTTCTATAGAATGGAACTGTAAATGCAGGGGCCTTTCTATAGTGTCATATATTCAATGATACTGGTTTCAAGTGGTTTGGTTTCTTTCAAGTACTTCGCAAAATCTACATCTACCAAGCTTTTTTTCGGGTGTGGCTGTGGTGATTGTAATCCTATCTATAGTGTACATTTTTTTTCTTGAGAGTTTAACTGTATCCATAGTGTATTCTTTAGAGGTTATGGTGTTACTCGTATACGAGTATATGATTGTATTAGCACATCAAACGTCAATTTATTGGCCGATTTAGCTTTGGTGCGAACACAGGCTTATAATATTTTGTGGATATGACTAAATCGTAATGTTATCATTACGACGGTTTAGATTGTATAGAAAAAATCTTGTATTTAACCGGAAGAGGGGGGGCCGGGGGTCTCCCCCGGGGGGAAAATTTGAAAATATGATAGCAAAATATTGGGGTTTTAAGCATTTTAACAGGAGTAAACTATAGGTTTTATAAAAATTACAAAGGAATGCTTATTCATAAAAAATAATCAAAGTAGTCACCCCCCGAGGGAAAAAGTTGAAAATGTAAGTGCAAGTACAGCAGGAAAGCTTACAAAGGAATGCTTATTCATGTAAACACCCCCCCCCCCTTTGCCTACGGCCTTGACCCCTAATAAGAAGAAGGTATCCATCGAATTTGCCGCAGCTTTCATTATACAGATGGATGAAATACCGAATTTTCCAACGGGGTCCCCTGCAATATGGGGTGTCTAAATAGTGGTAATTAAAAACAATTTGGTTGCTTAATTGGGGTGGGCAATAGCTTGAACTATTTTCAAGAGGTGAGTCTCTTTCCGCCTCTAGGCATACCCATGCCTATACATGCGTTTTTCCTTGAGCTCTGGACCCCCCCCCCCAAAAAAAAAAAAAAAAAAATTAAATGAACTTACTCTAGATAATATGGGATTACAGTGGGAATTAAAAATAATTATAATTTTTAATGTTATAATCTACTGAATCTGCCGGCTTACCCCCCCCCCTAAATTGGAGGCAAAACCCGCCCCTACCGAGAAGTCAAATAAAAATTCAAATCTTATACAGGACATTGAGTGCAATTTAAATTCTTTCATATGTTACAATTTTGTTTTACTAAGTTACGTGAAATATACAGTATACAGTAGCCATCAAACTATGGAAACAAAACATCCAGCAGTTCATAGATTTATATAGACAAGTGAGTAATATCGCCTGTTTTCAACAAATGATTCGAATTATACTTACATATATATTATATTATAGTTATTATTATTTAAAGTTATTGGCCAGACACAAAGTTTTTATCCTCCCCGCAAATTTGACTCATTTTGAGACATAGGGCCTGATATGATAATAGACATGAAATGACAAATTTAATTTAAATCCATCTGGTACAAAGTTGCTACATAATTTTGATAGGAAAACAACCTTAGTTGCCCAAAAGAAAAATACATCGAAAGCCATTGCACTCGAACCAAATACTATATTTAACATCAACATTTAATAACATATAATAGTGCAAATGAATTTATTAATGCAAACTCGATTGAGTTTTATCTCTCAAGGCGCATTAACAACTCGAAGAACGCGAGACGGAACCGGTGATGGAGAAATTGCCAGCAAATATTCCGTAGCACCAACAGAAAAACTTTGTAAGGCTACAATACCTTCTTGTTTAACTGATAACATCTCAACGGAGCCCTGAAATAAAAAGGTTTAAACTTATTTATTATTCACTTTACACATTTTAAAAAGGAAACTAATTCTAGTAGTAGTAGTATGGATGGACTGAGTCCCAGGCCACGGTGTGGGCCCATAGGACAGTGGACCTCCTGATTATAGTGGATTCCGAACCACTTGGGAAACACAGTGAAGTCACACGATTAGTTCGGAGGTGACCAAGACAAGTCTTACCATGTTTCCCTACCGCACTGTGCACACTACCAAGTTATCTGCATCTTTGAACCTGCTCTGGTCCGCTGGATTCAACTTGGTAAGGCGGCCGGCAAACTAATTCTAACACATATCATATATCAAAACGTAGAGAAACATTTTTTATACTTTATGACGCCTCATGTACGGCTCACTGGCTCAGCGATAAATATGTCCTCTGGAATTGGATTTTATTCAATCACAATGGAAATTCCATTTTTATTTAAATTGACAATAATTCCAGTATTTCTTATAGTAAAAGTCCATGATAAGTACTAACTTAACTTTGCATAGATTTTAATCTTGACATTTTTTCTACTGTATATATCTATTTAAACCAGTGTTTAGGACAGGTTAAACATCCGTATATTGTAAGCCAAATTATAATTTTATAAGTGATTATATATAGCAAGCATGAAATCAAAGCTGGCATGTCGAACAAACGCCAAATTATAACACGGGTTATCTTACTAAAGTATTCCCGCCTATGTATACCTTACGCCATGTCCGTTGGAGGACAGACAGACGAACTTCTGTGGACATGGAGGTATCTGATTAAAAGTATTCATTATAAAGGGAATTGCTCCTCCTCGCCGACGCCAAAAAAAAAAAAAGGACTTTTTTTGTTCTATGGGACAAAAATTTGGATTCAACGAAAACTTACCTCAATATATTTGTATTCCAGTACCCGAAATTCGTTATTAGCCAGAACGATTCCGATGTGAACATTTCCCTCATTACCAGCTGGAACAAATATTTTACAATCGTAATTTTGTAACGCCCATTAACATCCTATTTTTCCCAAATGTTTTCCGGCTTGGAATCGGTAATTTTCACTCACTAGGGGTATTCACTGCGTTGAATTTACCCTAACGGAAAGTAGAAAACTGAGGGGAAATGGAAAAAACTTCAGCTTATCAATTAGAAAAATGATGCCATAGGAAAACGTGTTTTCCAACATTTCCACTTTACCCAACTCCTAGGTTGGGTAAACTGCACTCGGGAAATCAAAAACGGCCATATTTGTTGTTGTTTTTCATTTGAATTTTCATTTTTATTTAATTAAAAAATGTTAAGAATCTTGGCGTTTACGGTTTACCTAGACCCAGAACCGAGCTGGTCCTCTCATATTAATAAAAAATGCCGCAAAATCCCGCAAAATCAATCTATATTCTTTAAATCGTATGAGACATTTTTCATCATGTAACTTAAAGAAAAATCTCATTTCAACTCTTGTAACCCCCGTCTTTGATTACGGTATTGTACTGTCTTCTAATGTTGCCGAATATCTATCTTCTCGTCTACACCGCTCTATGAATAACTGCATACGATTTATTAGCATTGCAAAACGACGCGATCATGTTACGCCACTGTACGGAACCTTACAACTTATGGCTCACTCTAAGGCGCCCGTTCCATTGACCGGCTAGGGCTATTTCCAAAAACAGTGACGTGGTAGCAGACATTCAAGACTTAGGTTGCGTTTCCACCGATCTCGCATTGCAAAATGCAAATGACATTGACGGAAATTAGAATTTTTCTTCTTATAGAAATCTATTAAAATGTTTGTACTTAACATATCCCATAACGCCATTTTTTAATTTTAGTTAGTTTGTTTGTGATTTTACTGTATGATCATTGATCAATTTTAACTATGGCATAGAGGAAAATAAACGTTTCCGTCAATTCTGCAATGCAAGGTCGGTGGAAACGCCACCTAAGTCTTGAATGTCTGCTACCACGTCACCGTTTTTGGAAATATCCCTAGCTGGTCAATGGAATGGGCACCTAACGCACCACAATACATCCACGAAAAATATACTAAACTGCACACACATAGAAACGGGACTCTTTATGAAATACCCGTACATAGTACAGCCAGATACGGACAGTCAACAATTATTTACACGACACGACTGTGGAACCTACTACCTACTGAGATTAGGGCGGCTGGATCACACAATCAGTTTAAAAATAAAATAAAATCACATATTTTCGATAACACCTAAACCCTGTTACCTGGCTTAGTAGCAGTACAAACAATGGACGCCCCCCTTTTTATATTCCATATACGTTAATTTAAGTTTGATATTACTATGTATACTGTTATTAAGTTATGGTTAACATGAAAGAAAGACTTTGTAGTCTTATTGTTCGCCATTTTTATTGCAATAAAGTCGTTATTCATTCATTCAAAAAATGAGCTCTGCGACAAAAATTAATAAAAATCAACAACTGGAAACATGTGGCAAGAGGTGGACTAAAGCAGATGTTCATAAGTTAGTAGCTAAAGGCAAAGAAATTTTAGAGGTAAGCTAGGTTAGGTTTTTCTGTTTCTTTTGTTGGCGGAGGTATCCTCAAGCTGAGCTTTTTCTCTATTTTACAATTTTTCCCTTTTCTAACAACAAAGTGAATACCCCTACTGAGATCTTTCATAGCGAATTCAAGGTATTATTATAAGGTTGAGAAGGGCACCTACTCTTCTTCTTCTGGCTCTACAGTCCGTGATGGGTTTTGGCCGGCTCAACTCCTCAAGTCATCTCGGCTGTGTAGGACTCTCCACCACCTGCGGACTTTCTAGCTTATCCTTCCAGCGGTTTCATGTCACTACACCACTGAGAGATACTACGGGTTTCGTAACCACTCATCATTAACGCCTTAGGTGGGGGCGTCAAAAAGGGCATTTGCCCGCAGCTTAATATTGGGCGGTATGTAATTAGTAAAGATTTTGAATCTATTACCTGAGTTTCGAATAGTGGCCACACTCAGAAATCCGTGCCTTGAGTGAAATTTTTCGAAAAATAAGAAATTATCGAGTTCTGCGGAGTACTTAAATGCAAGTAACGGCCATGGCTTCTTCTGGACAATGAATATGAATGCTTCTTTATTGATTCGAACAGCCTTGAGATCCAAAACACCGTGGGTTCCAATTTTTCGTAGTCCTTGGAACTAGAAAGAAAAACTAATCTACAGTATATGTATATGAAATTGTCTCCTTTGTAATATTTGGCAATATTTTGAACACATTATAATAAAAGTAACGGAATAAAATGTTACGAAAAACACAGATAAAATTATTTTGTATATTTATTTTTATCTGCTCCGCCCCGGATAGGCGTAGATCGTGGGTTCGAATCCCGAATTTCAGCGGACGTATGGATGCTGCCCACCTTCTAACGTGCCAAGCAATCCAGAGCCCTAACAAAGACATCTCATCACTTTACTGGCAGGCGCCGCACCAGATGGCGGTAACGCCAAGAGTGGGCGTTGGATAAATAAAAATAAAGTAAGTAAGTAAGTAAGTATAAGTGGGCCTAAGGGCTAAGTCTATTGGGGACATTATTGTATCTACATACACATCAGTTTATTTTTATGTCTCCATCTACATCTACTATTATTATATCTACATAAACAGTTGTCAGGACTTGTGGAGTAGTGGTACCAACATTCATTCGAAAGGTTGTTGGTTCAAGTCCCACTACATTTCCTGGCTTCGGAGGGAATGTAAAGATTCCTAGTTGAGTGTAAGAGCGGGCTTTATAGCCCTAACTCCGCTAGGTTAGCTTAGTAATAGAACAAAAAGTCAAAATTTATTTATTTATTTAAAAAATACTCCTAAAGTAGGGTATTCGGTATACCCAACATAAATAGACACTCTTGTATATTTTTATTTTGAAGGTTTACGAGCCTGCTCGGGCCTACTTTCACTGCTGTGGTAAGTAGGCCGCACAAACCATATCGAGGCGTTAGTAACGTGAGTTTAGGTGCCCATTCCATTGACCGGCTATTTCCAAAAACGGTGACGTGGTGGCAGACATTCAAGACTTAGGTGGCGTTTCCACCGATCTCGCATTGCAGAATTTGACGGAAATGTTTATTTTCCACTATGCCATAGTTAAAATTGATCAATGATCATACAGTAAAATCACAAACAAACTAAAATTAAAAAATGGCGTCATGGGATATGTTAAGTACAAACATTTTAATAGATTTCTATAAAAAGAAAAATTCTAATTTCCGTCAATGTCATTTGCATTCTGCAATGCGAGGTCGATGGAGACGCCTCCTAAGTCTTGAATGTCTGCTACCACGTCACCGTTTTTGTAAATAGCCCTAGCCGGTCGATGGAATGGGCGCCTAAGTGGAGCTTTGAGATAGCCTTAATTCTTTAATTTTTAATCCAGTCGAGTGCTGAGGTCTGAAGAAACAACAGCAGGATCGGTGCTTACTAACTTTGGAATTCCGATGTCCAGAGAAATACGCATTAATGGATTGTCCAAAATTGAGTTTGAACGGCGTCCCTTTTATTAAATTTGAGATTTTTGATTTGTGCGTGCTCCTTACCGCAGGGTTGACCCACACATACTTGTAGGGGTCAATTGAACGTTGCTCTTTGCTAACGATCCAATTTATTTTTCAGATAACAATGGTTCCACATGATTTGTATTGCTCATTTTCAAGGGGAGCGGGGGTAGCTGCCCTGCAGGCGTGAGCCTATAGATAGAACTAATCACCACTGAGAGTAGAGACTAACACAAAAAATTTACCTTGTTGTTTCGTTCATCAAATCGATATACTTCCGTATAAACTGTGTCCGAAGCAGGGTCTTCCGATTTGGTGTTGCCTATCATGAGGAAGTAACCTGTGCGAGCCCAAATTAGATCCACTGAGACTGCTCCTTTTGCTGGAATCGAGTCGATTTTCTCGAAGAGGCCCTTGCTCAGTCGTAACTCGTATACGGTGACGTTTAGATTTCGAGATTCTAGAATAAAAATTACAACTTTTCATAGCTATAATTATTGAAAAATTTTGCAATTGCATACCCCACCATGCTACTCGCAATACTCGCATAGACTAGCGCTGGGAGATTGTGTTGGTGCGCTTATCTCAAAAAGTAAAATAAAAATGTCAGTTGTACATATTAGTTTCTAACTAATTCAATTGAGCTAAATGAACAGTTTGAGACAGTATCTATTATTGGCGAGTTTAACTGAGTATCTTTTTACTTTTATACAGTTGTACTTACCAGATATATTGCCGTTGTAGTAAAAAGCCAAAATTGTGTAAACGCTGTCGCCTAATTTGAAAAATTTGACGTCGCTTAGGTAGCCATCTGCAAGAGTAACTTCCCCACTTTCGGCTGTGTCTGTTTTCTTCCAGCGAAGAGTAGTCTGTTCAACTTGACCATTGCTTAGGTGGCATCTAATAGAGAAAAGAAATTTTGCTATTTAAGGGCGGTTCCCATCATCCTTAAAAAGTCTCGGTATATGGCAGCGCCATCTACAATTACACATGGTGCCACACATTTCAAATGAGAGTACCAGATCTAGGTGACTAAATGGACCCACACTAGACTACAAAAAAAAATCCAACCAGTCATACCTACAGCGCTTGGGGAAAATGAGGCTGCCGGACATGTTGCTGACCACAACGTCCCTAACTAAGCTGTGGTGAAGGAAAAGGATCCTCAAACCTAGACCCTCATTGGAAATTTTTTCCTCTAGGCCTATAACTAAATAAATGTACATGTGAAATAATTAAAATAAATTAAATTTAAGGCGATCGAAGGCGTAAATCGACGGTGACGGCCACGAAACGAATATCTCCAACAAGTTAAAAATGATTTGGGGATAACGTCCAATGTGGAGCTGAAGAGGACATGTCAAAATCGTGGAGACTGGAGACATCGCTGCAATATGTTGCTGCCAACCAGCCATCATCCGGCTGTAACTTGAAGAGAGAGAGAAATTTAAGGCCTTCGATGGCATCGATGGCATATTGTTCGTACTTGTGCGAGTCTCTACACATTATGCAATCGGTGACCTGTCGTAACTCAACACAGGTATTACCTAGGCCTACAGGGGTGACTGAAGAGATTATTCGGATACATTCATTGAATCGTTTGTATGCGAATAATACGATATTAAAGAAGAAAAAATATCCTTACCTGTTACTGTAAGATATGGTAGAAGTTTCAACGTCAACAGTTACTTTTAGCGAGGAACTACGATAGTGGAAATTTCTCACATTATCAGGGACAAGTGCAACATTCTGAGAACCATCCGAACCGCTTACAGAGAAAATTAAATGCCTTGGACAGAGACAATTTTCAGGCAACCCGCATTTTTCATCAGTCATTCCATAAATATGAACTTCCGTGGTATTTCCATGATTCTGCAGCACCGATGTCTCTTTTACATTAATTATGTTAACATTTAAGCTTGAGTTGTGCTCAAAATATTGCAGCATTGCGTCACTGCGAAGCTTATTTGATATTTCATTTATTCTTGAGATAAATTCGTGTGCATTTGATGCATATGTGGGAACGAAGGTTTTTACTTTGTCGTAGGTTTTTTCAATACGGCAATCATTTATGGTGTCAATATCTGAATTTCCTTTTACTTTTATTCCCTTTTCAAACACCTACGGAGGAATATTACAATTAGCACGGAGTAAGTTGTGTTGCTCGCCTCTATGGGGATGCAGAGCGAGACAGGTAGCAGAGGAAAAGGTCAGAAATCAGAAGTGGATTGGAGGAGGCTCTCGTATCACCAAGGTCGTAGGCAGGATTATTTCGGGGGGGGGGGGTGTTTCAGAAATATCATTGGATATTACATAGTGGTTTTTATTTTTCCTCTCAAAATCCGATTCAATTTAGTATCCAGCCATTTCATTTCGGGGGGGGGGGGGGGGTTCGGCATATCGCAGGTCACAGGCAAGGCCGTAGCCAGGATCCCAATTCCCAAAAGAGAAGTAGGCGCGTAATAGTTGGGGGTTGATGGATAGTAAAACGCAAATACCTTTGGACTTTCCAAACCTACATGGGGGCCAAATTGAACCGCTCCAAACAGGGGGGTTCAGGGGTCTCTCCCGGGGGCATTTTTTTAAAATATAAATGAGGAAACAATTCTACTATTCAATACAATAGGCTACATAATATAGATACTTATTATTTGTTGTAATTAATTGACATGTTGACAATTTTTAGACAAATTTGGCGCCAAATGATCTTCTAGCAGTCCTGAGGCATAAGTTCTTCATAGGTTTTTATGGGGAGGGGGGGGGGGCGGGATAGGAAAGCGTTCATTCGGGAGAACGAAATGAGATTGAGTGAGAATGAAAAGAAATGTTTAAAGTTTTTCCCCACATTAAAGTTTTCTCAATTTTTTTTTTGATTGATTGATTCATTGATAAGGTTTACTGAATTAGGCCTAAAGAAAAATTATATAGTCTACTTTTTATTTTATTATTATTTCACAGAAAAAATTTTCTTACCACGTCTCCTAGCAATGTTGCATTTTCATCTATAAATATTGTTGTTTTATAGCTATTCGTCAGATTAACTCCATTGACAAAGCCAACATCAAAATTTCCGTTTACGTAAAACTCCAAATTATCAATCACCAGGGGACCTTCAATACTAATTACTTCATCGTAGATGGTGAAGGTTTCACTTAGCGCTAAATCATTAATGGTGCCAGCTTTTATCGTGTCTGAAAATTACAAACAAATATTATTATTGGGGAATTTTGTAAATATCCACAGGGGCGTCATATAAAAGGGGTAATATATTTGTAAAGGTTAATGGCAATGGTGTAATACAGTCGACCTGGATTTCCATAATATGGAGGAATGAATGCAGATTCACACGGTAGTAACAAAAAAATTAGCTGAAGTACGTTATCAACATTTCACAGGCTTGAAGTTAAATTTTATGTTGTATTAAAATATACATAATAGTCTCCTTAGTAACTTTGTAAAACTTGCTGTCACTCATTGTTAAAATTAACTTTGTGTAGTTTTACGAATAAAATTAAATTCAAAATTCACAACCTTGTTGGCACCTCCATTGGTTAATGTTTAATTGTTCAATTTAAATTGTTTACTTTACGCGATGCTGTGTGTTATCCTGACAATGAGTTTTATTTTGTTTTAGCTTGCATACCTTTTGTTTTATCTGTTTTCAATCGCAATTGACGATGGCGTGAGCCGAAACCGGTTGTGAATTTTTAATTTATTTTTATTCGTAAAACTACACAAAGTTAATTTTAACAATGATTTGTATTAAAATATATGCATTGAATCTCTTGCTTATAGAAATTCATTGAGAAATCACGTCAAATCCCAGTTTCGATTGGATGAACACTGTTGCGCCCACGATCTAATTCGTTGAACTCAAGCCTTTTTCTTTACCAAAGAAGTCCACTGAGGCTTAACATGAAATTAACATTTTATCATTTGGAACCGTAACAAAGCAATCCTAGGTTTATAGCATTTCATAAATAATAAATAATAAAGAAGTTTATAATGTGTTGCCAACAGACAAAGTCCAAAAACGACATCACCTATACAACATGAAACATTACCCGAGATCTTATCGCTTTGTCAAAAGGATAGTACCTACTATCTAAGTATGTACGTAAAATAAATACCTACCATACAATAAAACTTGGAATGTTTTTGTTTTGTTTTGTTTAAATTGTTTATGTTTTAAGTTTAATTAATTGTAAGCTTTTAAGGCTGTAGCCTACCACTTAGATTGGGCAGCTACTACACTGAAGATTTCCAGTGTAATGGCGCCCAAGATAATGCGTGACCCTCACACGCCTCACGGTACGAGGGAGCGCAACTACTATAAAAGTTGTAAGGATTAGATATTATTGTAAATATACGTATTATTATTATTATGAAAAAATTTAAACAGATGGGTGAGTTAGAAGTGGGTATAACAAGATGGCTGGTCAATGGGAGTTAATAATAATAAAAACTGACATTAAAAAAACAAGTAAAAACAAAATAAAAATAAAATAAAATATACATTAAAAATAAGTAACAAAAATAAGTGATTAAGCCTTGTTTAGCAGCACTGTATGAGTCTTTTGTCCCAAATAAGCGCTAGCTTGGGGATGCGGGATGGTATTATTATGTATTGTATTTTTGTAATATATGCTCCTTGTCCAGGGAATACTGGACAAGGAAAAGAAAGAAAGAAAGAAAGAAATTATATTATATTATATAAGTCCTTTGTCCCAATCAAGCTTTAGCTTGGGGATGAGGTATGGTATCATTATGTCTGTTGTATTTTGTAAATATATGCTCCTTGTCCAGGGGATACTGGGCAAGGAAAAGAAAGAAAGAAGATTATTATTATTTTTTTTTTTAAATGCTAGGCGCTCTGCCCATTTTGGGGTTCCGCGCTCATGTTGTTATCGCGCCAAACCCAAACCTTCTTAGAGTGAGTCAGAGTGAAGCCCAGGAGGGAATTTTTTTGGTCTGCAGTTGTGACCTTGATTACGACAAGACCATTTTTAAAGCGTTTGACGCTATCGTTCGGCAGGGGCTTGCCGACTGCACCTGTAATGGTACGCTCAATAAGGAACGGTGACACATCCTGCAGAGTTTTTTGTGTATCCCCGTGTCTCATTGCAAGGTAAACTATTACTGACCCCGCTTTGATTTCGAAACCTGTCTCTGTTGAGGCTTCCACATTCGGGGAGGTGCTATGTTTTTTCTCTTTAACACGTTCATCGTTATAGACCCTAAAAATGCAGGAATATAACTAGCCTAAGGTTTGTGTAGGTACTTTGCCCAGGAACGGCAAGATTGGATTATTCCCCCTGGCTGCTACGCCACTGCTCCCAGTGATGTAGGCTGTCGGTTTGATCCTGTTTCCCGTCAGGAGGAGCTACACTTTAAACAATATGGAAAGACGGGGAAAAGCTGTTCTTTCACTGAAATAATTAGTTAGCACTTCTCATTCGATGTTCGACTATATCTAGTATATCTTTCACGCAAATTAGAAAAAGAAAACACTCGCATTTGAAACGCGACCACTCGTGTCCGCACTCGTAACTGAGTCTGAGCTGAGATTATTATATTATTACTTACCTAAGATTTCTGCATTTCCTTGAATGTTTAGATCCTGCTGTATAGCCTGCTGCTTACTTAATGACACTCTGCTGTTCAGCAGTTTGGAGACATTTACGCCATTAATATATTTAACAGTCATATTATGGAGCACGTGAATTTTGCCAAAAGAGATATTCGGAATCGTTCGATTAGAGGAATGTTCCAACAAGTCGGTGACAGTGACGAAATTTTTGGTTTTGACATTGTGTATTAATCCTGGAAAGCGTTTCAAGCAAATGTTGTAATGATGGAGTGGACTAATTATATTGAGTGAAGGAGGATTGCAAAAAATCTGTTCTTTTGACGTTTGAAATCCACTTTCTAATTGTTCTAAGCCAAGCTCTAAGGAAACCCTCGGTGATAACCTTTTCTTACATACTTACTCCTCGGCGCTACGGCCCGTGAAGGGTCTTGGTCTGCTCTGCCACTTCGCGCCAGCCTGCGCGCTCCTTCGCCAGTCATCGACGCCAAGGTCGCCAGATCCACCTCGACGTCGTCCAGCCAACGCGTGCGTGGCCTTCACACTCGTCTTCTCTCTTGGGGCACCTTGTGTAAGACTGCTCTTGTTGCCCTATTGTCTGGCATTCGGTCCACCCACGTGCCCTAGCCACCTGATGCGGGCTCTCATGATTTCGGCTACTATCGGAGGTTCTCGGCAAATTACGTAGAGCTCATCATTTCTACGGATACGCGACTCTCCCTGTTTTTCCCTATCTCTCTGATTTTGCACTGGTCCATGCACCTTTACTATTTGCTAGTATTTTTTTAATTTTTACTTCGAGTTTTGACGATGTGAATAAGTTCTGATATTTGCACGGAGAATTATTATACTGATTAGATACTGAAATACTTGCTGGAATCCAGTAGATAGAACATGTGAAGACATGTGTATGCACCCAGCAATGCATCCGGAGAAAATCAGAAACCGAACATCTCGAGTTAAGAAATAAATAAATAATAAGTTTTTTTTCTAATATTAAGCCAGCCAAGCTGAGTTTTAGGGCTCATGAGCTTTCTGTTACGCCCAACTATGAAGACCCGAGACCGCCCGCCTTACATGCCCTCCGAATAATGCATAACGTTTGGGACGCAAACCACAACCTTACGGGAGAAAATCAAAGTTCGAACCACTACCCATCTTCTTCTTCTTCTTTTCTTCTTCTAATTCTTCTTCTACTTCAGCCAACGCCTAACTTGAGAAGTAACATTTGAGAACTATGTTAGCTCTCTGTACAGCTCATGCTATGAAGCTGTGGGTAGTTCATATTTTTGATATTTTTGATTTTTACCTGATATAAGGTTGTGAGCTTTGAATCCTTTTTCGAAAGTCTTCAATCCTGTGATTACAATATCATCTTCTAATCTGAATAAATTGTCATTAAATTTTACAACGCTGACTCCATCCACAGTGTCTACAACGACGTTACCTTTAAATTCAGCATTTCCAACGGTTAATGGACTTTTCACATACAATTCAGTTTTCATTTTCTAAAAAATAAATGCAACATTTTATACTATAAGTAAATAATTAAAGAACCGGTACAGGTGAACTTGCAATGCTTCCTATTTATAAATTAGGATTGGTACTGTAATATTTCTATGGTAAATAATTGTTCTAAGGTTAAATTTCGGTTGCATCGAGTTTACCTATCCCAAAGCCTTGGACTGACCGATGCGACGATTTCACAGTCAAGAACGGGCATACAATAAAACACAGTAATAATTTCAGGGTATGTATGCTACTGGGGCAAGAATTATCCATAATTTCTCCAAAACATAAGTTAATTTAAAATTATCATACTACTACAATGTTCATCAGGGGTCCGGAGCCAACCCGAACTACAAGGAACTTTTTTTATTGGTTAAAAGTCCGTAGGAAATTGGCAGCCCGAAATGTAATACTTTTTATTATTTATTTAATTAACTATGCAAGTAATTAAAGATTTGGCTCATTTAAGTTATAGAGGACTACTTCATTGTCTTCATGCATCATTTAATAAGGTATTTTGAATTTTCGAAATTGTTATTTTTTCATAAACACGATAATAATTTATAAACAATAACTTTTCGCGTTTAATAGATACGATGAAAAAACTACAAATTCGAAAATTAAAAATACCTTTATTATTATATGATGCTTGAAGTAGTCTTCTACAACCATAATTTTAATAACTTGCTTAGTTAATTAAATAAAAATCAAAAAATATTAAATTTCGGGCTGCCAATTTCCTACGGGCTGTACACTCTTAAGTCGCGTACAAACATCTTAATGAATGTATCCGATTAACCTCTTCAATCGCTTCAGTCGAGTTACGACACGTCTCCGATCACAAGGCGTGTTGATACTCGCACAAGTACAAGCACGCTACCACCTTGCCACCGAAGTCGCTTCTGGTGTCGCTGCGCTAGGTGCCTACTCTTCCATAGATAATATCATTTCATTACACTTCATTTGATTTCGATATATATAATATCATATAAAATAATATTTTCTTTATCAGCGCTACTTGAGGCAGATTTATCCCTCCCACGGTGTCGATAGCAAGGATCTTCACTTTCCTGTAGTCCCTCAGATCCTCACATTTGGTTCCAAAGGAATCCTCGGTCATCCTTGTCGACTTCAGTCCTCCACCAAATAGTCACTCTATCACAATCACACCCGAGGGAGTAGCCACTAGCCCCACATTCGCATCTGCGCCACATGCAAGCTGCAGCAGTTGTCGTTCTTCAGTGGTTTGTGCTCCACCTTGTAGGCTAGTGGTCGTCAACCTTTTTGCACAACGGAGCCATATTCTGAGTTCACTGTGACCTATGAAGCTCGTGGAGCCAGATGTACAATAACATATACACTATATACATAGATAGGAGAAACGGAGGTAGGGAAAAGTAACTTAATTTTTTGTAGCTGTTTTTAATACTTCTAGGCATAATGACATAAAACAATTGTCTCAATCGCACCGATCGCATTCGCGCCAAATTTCAAGTACGAAAAATATATGGATTAGATATCATTTTTTCTAATTGAATTTCCATTTGATAAATTAGATTTTGATTTTTTGTAGAATAGTTTCAATTTTAATGCCACCACGGCGTTTTGGTGGAGCCAGAACCGACGCTGCTTGGAGCTATAAGTTGACGACCACTGTCGTAGGTTTTTTTTTCGTGTCCGAGGAGACTCCTAGTTTCTGCCAATCTTATCGGTACACACCCAAAGGTCCTTAAAGTCTTTGTTCTCTTTTCTCAGTGGAGAAAGGATTAGCCGGTAGATGTTTCCACTTAGCGTTGCCCAGGGTATGCCCGATCGGTTTTTCATCCACGTGTATAAAAAGCGATCTTCGGGGAGGCTCCTTTCCTGTACCTGTTCCTGCTCCTGTACTGTCGTTGGTCAAACACGGTCTTACCACTAGTAGGTCTGTAAATGCTTATTTTCATCTTCAGCAATCTTTTTAGATCTCCGCCATATTTCGCTAATTGGTCCAGCCTGAACTAATCGATACTCTGATGACACGCTCCCACCCATCAGTTACAGAGAGATAGACAACTCGTTGAAACCTTTTTTTTAAATCCTGAGACTTCAAAACGTGTAAGTCACGGCCAATACAAAGCTTTATTTATGCCAACGTACAACTAGGAAAACAATAAGTAAATTTAGGAGTAAATTCAATTTCATTACCTGTTTTCGTTTTGATGAAAAAATTGCATCTCCAGCTACAGCATTCAGGTTGACATTGTTCACATCTTCCATTGCCTCAAATATATTCATCGTTACGTTGCCTGCAAAAACCACCTTCGCCTCAATTCTATTTTCCCGACTCATAAAAACTGCGTTCTTCATTATATAAGATAGGCTTTTCTTATTTAAAAGATCATCATTCCAGGTTAGATTTTTTAGGACCTCAACTGTATCAAAATATTTCTCTTTTGAAACGTCCATATCGGCGATCTGAAATTTTTCAAAAAAAGTTAGCGCTGGTAAATGACCATTATTATCAATCAATCAATCAATCAATCAAAATTTATTTCCAAAATAAAATTTTTTACAGTTTTTTGTCACTTCCCTATGGGCTAGGCCCGTTTTAGGGTGGAAATTTTACAATATTCTAAAATACTAGTATATACAATGAATGCATGCAGTTAAAATACAAATTTTGTGTCAAGTTTAAAAATATAGTGAATATGTGTGTAAGTGTAGTGGTGTGTATATGTGTGTGTTGGTGGTATATGGAAGATTATTATTATTTATTTATTTGTAATTATTATTATTTTTTATTATGTAATTTCGAGATCAATAAGCCATTTTTTGATATTTTTTCTAAATACTTAATAGTTTGTTTGGTTTTTTATTTTCAGAGGAAGTTTATTATAGTACTTTTTGCCTATATAAGAGGTTTGTTTTTGCGAGTAGCTTGTCGAGACCGTTTGTATGGATAGTGGGTTTGTTTGTTTGTACCTAGTGTTGTGTTGATGTGTGGGCCTGTCTTGTTTATGTATATTTTTGTAGGTGTTGCAAATAGATTCTTTTATGTATAGCTTTTTGATTGATAGTACGTTTGCTAGTTGTAATAGGTCTTCGGTGGGGTATCTATTTGGTTGCCTATGAATGATTTTTAACGTCTTCCGTTGTATTACGTTTAATTTCTCTATGACGTTTTGGTTTGCTGATCCCCATGCATGATTATTATCGGCTCGGCTATTTTATCGACGTAGGCCTATACTTAAGTGGCCCATTGAATGTTTGGACAATATTGGTAAAGTATCCTTGGGAATTTCGGGTACTTGTCAACGATGTCAACCCACACAGGCTACTAGCGACAATGGACAAACTGAGATATTGTTACCGTTGAAACAATGTTACAGGCGTAAGCGCGACTTAATCACGTTTGGGTCAATGAAACTGGTGTGTACCTACAATATACAACGTCTATTGTTATTTGCTTCCAAATGCAAGCTTTCAGAATTTCTGCTTTTAAGAAAGCGGGGGTAGCGTGTCTGTTTCTCTACTTGAGGCACCCTTAGTGCAAATTCACCTCAGGGAAATGGGGAGTTGACTGACAGGGGGATAGCGGATTCCGAACCACATCGGGAAATAATTATAGTAAAGTCCATTTAGTTTAAAATTGACTACTTATAATGGCTTTGGTAATTTGATCGGATGGTCATTGTATTTACAGCCTCACAGGTGAAATACTACGGATCAATCAATCAAAAGCTGTATATTTTTACAACTATGTTTACAATAATATGAGTGACTTACCACAGGACTAGTTTGTGAGCGGTTTATGCTTTTATAGAAATAATTCATACTGTATGGAAACCAAGGCAAAATTATGCTTGTTTTGTTGTTGTCTTAGTGTATTAATATAATGACGTAGGCTTTCACAGCCGGAGTCTGATGAGGAGACAGAGGACTCCGGGCTAATAGGCCGTGGTCGATCTGCTCGTACTCCTCCGTCTCCTCATGTTAGTGTATTAGTAATTAGTATTGTGTTAGTATTGTGTACGTAAAAGATTGGGGTTACTCTGTGTGTTATTAATTTTTTTGTCTATCTTATGCATCTATTCCTTGTTTTATCCATATTTTTAATAGTTTTTTGAATGATTTGATGTTCTCAATTGCTCTGATATTTATGGGTATTCTATTGTAACGACAAGGGTCTTTGTGAGCGGGGGAGGGGGGCATAGAATGGCCCCACAAGGAGGGGAGAGAGTGGGTGCACCGATAATTTTTGTTTTTTACTATTAAAGGCCAAACTGGCCGCCTTTAGCCAAGTTTTGACTTTCTAAACTTGACTTTTCAAACGTAAACGTTGCAAAGAGTCAACACCTGGCAAAAAAACTGCCCGGGTCTTTTATAAAAATTAAAATTTTTTTAATCAAATTCATAGAAAAACACTTTTGTTTTCTAATAAATTGGAGTCAAGAAGGAAGTTGGCAAAAGAATCCAATATAATACTCAACTTACCATGTTTAGCTTATGTGTAGAAATTAAAAAAAAAATGATACGAGATACATACGAGATGTTGCCTACATTTTTTTTTTAATTTTTTAATGTTTTCGTTATATTAATATCTGATGTTTAAAGTAAACGCCTAAATTTCCAACTGAGATTAAATACCAGGGTGTTAACCAGGGAAAAATAAAACCAAAACCAGGGTGAAGAGCAGAAGAACAGGAGCTCCCTGGTAAAACCTGGGCGAATGGCCACGGTACTCTATCGTCTTCTCCCCTGGGGCGCCTCATGCAAGGCTGCTCTTGTAGCCCTAATGACATTCGTTCCTCGTCACCACGTGCCCTAGCCCGAAATTTAATACTTTTCATTTTTGATTTAATTAACTAAGCAAGTTATTAAAGATTTGGCTCATGTCAGTTGTGGAAGACTACTTCATGCATGATATAATAAGGTATTTTTAGTTTTCGAAATTGTAGTTTTTTTTATAAAATTGATTATAGGCTACTTGAAAGTTATTGTTTATAAAATATTATCATGTTTATGAAAAAACTACAATTTTGAAAATTATAAACACCTTATTATATGATGCATGAAATAGTCTACAACTTTAATTAAATTAAAAATAAAAAGTATTAAATTTCGGGTTGCCAATTTCCTACGGGCTGTACACTCTTATGTGAACATGTTTAAATTTTTTTAAAGACGGGAAGACCTCCATGGCTCCATACATTTTTATTATTTAAATTAAGTTTTAAATTTTTCTTTAATTAAATAATGTAATTGGTGCGAGAGCTCATTATTTCTACAAATACGCCACTCTCTTTGTAGTTTAGCTTCCTATATTTTCATGATTGTGGAATCGTTATGCCAATAAAATGGAACATTTTCGCTAAGAGTTTGAGCTCGATTCAATCGTCAGCCTCATCATTTGTAATTTACATTTACAATTTACAAAACGCTCTGCGCTCTTTGGAAAAACCAATCTTACTGACAACACTGCTATGACTTGTTCATGGTATTACTATTTGCAAGGATCATAATTACCTTGCAGAATAATATATTATACTTTTAGAGCCAGGGCCCTGAACCCACTAATTACTCTATTTGCATAAATAAATAACTAACAATATTATAAATAAATAAATATAAATATCATAAATAAATATTTACTTTTTTGTTCTATTAATAAGCCAACCTGGTGGAGTTATAAATTATAAAGCCCTCTCTAAGGCTCTCTTACACTCAACGAGGAAGACCCGCCTGCTTTACATCATATTCGGAGCAGCATGTTGTTTCTCGGTTTCGTTACCAATAAATAAATAAATAAATATGTATTTCTGTTAAATTATACAAGTAATCAGCAGGAAATTATAAAGTCGTCAAAATATCATCAAAATCAGGTAGATCTGTCATAGTCATTGTGCTAGTGCCTCAGTGACATTGCGTAGAAAGCAAGAGATAGTCTCTAAGCAATTTGGGGAAGTAAATAGCATTTCTCGCCGCTCTCAGTCCCCTTGGGAGTTTTCTTCGGCAATTGGAGGCCTAGGAAGTTTTAACTACAATAATAACTTGCAGCTAATAATGCTAATTGTGTTGTATTTTTAATAACACGACCTGAAGTTAATTGTTTTGTTTGTAACATAAATTTAAAAGAATTTTTTTTATTGTAGATTAAGTTTAGAATAAGTTTTAATATAAGTGTTATCTATTAGGTCGAGGGGCCCATCACGGGAATTCCCAAAGGTGCCCCTCTGAACCACTAATAAAATGTATGTAGAATGTATTAATCGATAAATAAAATTTACTTTACTTTACTACCACAGCAAAAAACAATAATATGTCACACAATAAATCACGAGCTATGATTTCATTTAAACTTACCCTCTCCAAAGTGCAATTCACCCAAGGGTTGAAAAAAATGTTTCCTTTAACTCCAATGTTTTTGAACATTACGTCTGAGTTAATAGTAATATCTCCCTTTGCGAATATCAAATTTTCCATACCGAGACCATTAATTAATTTGGCATACAAGTTCGCGACATACATCACCTCAGCATCATAATAACAGTTTATATTTTGATTCTTTGTTTTTGAAAGGCGGGTAGAAGCAAATGGAACGAAATTCATTCCTTTGATGTAAGACTTGATGACCCCAGAAATGGTAACATTCTCATATGTTTGTGGACCTTTCACTCTTAGCTCTGCCAATTCCTGTAATAATAATTTTCATTAAGTCTACCATTTATTTGATTAATTTAATTTTTAATGTAATTTTTTACGTAATAATAAATAGAGGACAACTTTAAAAAAAATATTAATAGCATGCAAACAATTCAATGAATGTGCCCGAATAAGCTCTTCAGTCACCTCATTTGTTAACACTTGTGCAGAGTTACGATAGATCTTCGATCGCATGGCTACAAGGTACAAGCACACTACCACCTTACCACCGAAGCAGACATATTGCTGTTTTTCTAACGCCTGCTTTCAGCATTTCTGCTTTAAGCAACCCTGTCAGCCTGGCGGGGGGAGTTTGTTAACATGAGGCATCCTTAGGGCAGATTCTTGCACCTTGGGGAAAAGGGAGTTGACTGACAGAGTGGACATCCTGATTACAGTGGATTCCGGACCACTTGAGGAACATGGTAAAGTCACACGACTGGATTAGTCTCAGCGCGTTATCATGTCTCATCCACCATGTTCCCCTGCCAACGCTATGCACACTACCAAGTTTGCCGCAGTTTGAAACATGCTCTGCTCTAATGGATTCAACACGGTAAGGCCGCTGACATATTACGGTAGGTACCTAAGCTTCTGAACGAAATATACCTTTGTGCAGGTCGTTCAAATATAGTAAGCTAACTGAAAGTTTCTGAGTTGCAACATGCAATCAAAATCTTGAAAGTTTGTCGGATGATATTCGAAATAATTATTTAATTATTATTTAATTTAATACAGTACAAAAGTTAGGGCAAAATGGTCATAAGTTATGATATATGTTAATCCGTTAACTCAGACGTACCTTATAGTTGTTCCACTTCAAATAAGGTGCAAAAAACGAGCCATTAACGGTCAATGTTTTCCCGCTTTGATTGCCTTCCATATAAACGTTATTTATCTTCTTAGCGTTTATAAAATCAACTGTAAAGTATGTAAAGTTTTAGAGCTAACTTATAATTACTTAACTACTACAGTACAAAAAACCAAAGGAAACGATTCGATACCACTCGGAATCGATTAGTAGGTTATCGATTCAAAATAAAAAAATAATGACTTTTGTTCCACTACTAAGCCAAACAAATGGACTTAGGTTTATGAAGCCCTCCCTTACACTCCTTCAGGTCCTAAATATTCAATAAAGACACATTTTTTGCTTTCCAATTTATACGTAGTATAAGGAAAGCTTTGTGACGGTCGAAATTTTCGATTCCGAGATTTCAACGGATTTACACGTTTTAAGGTCCCAGGAACCCAAAAAAGTGGTTTTTACGAAATGTCTGTATGTCTGTCTGTCTGTCTGGCTGTCTGTGCGTCGATTTCCGGGCAAACTATTCAGTCGATTTTGATGAAATTCGGCATGTAGGTTGACAAAAATCATACCTCGGAAACATTTTTTTTTTTTGGGCTAACTCAATTTGGGGGGTTTTTATTTTCAAAAAACTTCAAAAAAACGTCTAAAAAATTATTTCCCCAAAAAGGCTCCAACGATTTCTTTTAAATTCACATATATTGTAGTTGTTGTTAATGTTGATAAAATGCGGGGGGTCACTTGCCCCTTGATAGTTTGCTTCTGGGGGTAAAAAAATAAAAATGACTAAATTTTAATGAAAAATGACTAAAAAATAATTTTTCTGCGACACCTTTCTATCGATGAATTCTACCTTCAGGTATGTTTTAGGTGTTAAATTGAGTAGCGAAACCGGACAGGTTGCTTTCCCAAAAAAGTATTTGGTTTTGTACACAAAAATGTTTTTTTTTAAATGATAGAAAATTCACGCTCAAATGCATTGTGTGCACTGCCAGTATTGCTGTGTGGTAATGTGTTGGTCTGACCTATCTAGAATTTACCTCACCACCAGTGACGAGTGACGTCAGGTGGCCCTAATTATATATATGCCGGAACGTTAATCTTACCCTCCAAATCCGTGAATATAATATTATCTGAAGCATTCTTATCGGTCGTCAAAACCATTTTAGACAGAATTCCATTAACGTCAACATGGTCCAATTTAACCACATTTATAGGACCATCCACATATAGATTTGAATACACTACGATATTCTTCTTGCCTGTAAAAAGAAATCAAATCAAGTCAAATCAAATTAATTTTATTGTTTAAGACAATACATGTTTCCTTAAAATGTATCGCTAAATTAAATTAAAGTTAATTAATTTAAATAATAATTAAAATTAAAAATGTATGAGGAATTAACCAGTCCTACTGTGTTCCCACGTGCTAGGGCCGGTGAAGTGTTTCATTTATTTGTTAATAAAAATTAAAATAAGTTTTGTTCTTTATGTTGATGAAAATAGGAGATAATGAATGAATGAATGAATGAATCATTTATTTCCCATCGCTAAAAAATAATAAACAATACAAAAAAGAACAGTTTTGCTCTATGGGCCCGTTTTAGGGGGAAAATTTTAATTTAGATAGATTAACTGATTTAAAGAAACTTAACTTTATTGAAAGTTAATTTTATGCATGAATGAACAAATAAATAAATATATATATATTTCTGTTAAATTACACAATATATGTACAAGAAAGTATAAAATAAAATCGTTAAAATATCGTCTAAATCAGGTAGTTCTGTCATTGTCATTGTGCTAGTGCCTCAGTGACAGTGTAGAAAGCTTTCTCTAAGAAATGGTTTCTAAGCAATTTAGGGAAGCTAGAAGCATTTCTCACCGCTTTCAGTTCAATCGGGAGTTTTCTAAGGTAGGCGAAACCTTGTAGTATAGGATCCAGTCGCTCACACTTGGCTGTGCGTTACAAGATCTCCCCCTTGCCTCGTGTTTTAGGTGTGATAAATTTATGTATTTTATGGTATAGTATGGCCGTGCTCAGGGGGGTGGTCTAACGGGTCCGGATCCAGCAAGAAATAAAAGAGCATTACATACAAATTCAAATTTAATTTTATATCTTAGGGATACAATTTATTATTTTATGTAAGCCTGTATTATTTGAAGAATTTGGAATAAATTTATTTGAGTTTGAACACGGCCTTGTGGAATAATAATAATAATAATAATAATAATAATAATAATAATAATAATAATAATAATAATAATAATAATAATAATAATAATAATAATAATAATAATAAACGTCTTATATTTACGGGGCGAGACTTAAGACTAGAAAGTCTTTTTCTGCCTAACCCACGTCTAAAAACAATACAATTTACAAAATACATACGCTTAACTTAAACAATCTTATTCTAACAATGCATAAAAAGAACTTATTCTAAAGTGACGTGACGTAAAAAAAAAACACATACAGTAAATATCTAGACAGTATTCTTATTCTAAACCTATTCTGTTCCTAGTAATTTTTTCAGCAACTGGCTTTTGAGCCCACGAATCTTTGGCTGGTATAGTAATGTATTGAATGGAGTAGGTATGGTCATTGAATATATAACACTATAGAATGGTCACGACGGTCAAATATTGCAAACAGGCTTTTCTGGTGAAAAACCTACAAACTAGAAAAAAGGTCGGACGTCCCGCTGGTGTCAGCCCATTGTGCAATTCGTCAGGGTCCAACTCGTCACATCTTTACCAGGGACGGTCTAAAAACCCTCACTATGCAATACTCTCAATTTCTTCCTGCCCCTTCAATTGGCTGCCTACTTTAATAATGGCCAGTGGTATATACTGTATATATATTATTGCTTTCCAATTTATACGTAGTAAAAGGAAAGCTTTGTGATGGTCAAAATTTTCGATTCCAAGATTTCAACGGATTTACACGTTGTCAGGTCCCAGCAGCCTGATCGGGGCGTTTATAAGACCGGTATTTATTTAATCCACTGGTAAACAAGAAATTTTATAATGGAAAGTGCTATTCAAAATTTGTTTGTTTACAGTTATAATCCCAGGGTATTTATTTAACCCCGGTATTATAAACGCCTCGGTCATACTGCAGGAACCCAAAAAAGTGGTTTTTACGAAATGTCTGTCTGTCTGTCTGTCTGCCTGTGCATCGATTTCCGGGCAAACTAAGCGGTCGATATTGATGAAATTTAGCATGTAGGTTACAAAAATCATACCTCGGGATATTTTTTTATTTTGGGCCAATTCAATTTGGGGGGTTTAATTCTCAAAAAACGTCTAAAAAAAATTATTTCACAAAAACGGCTCCAACGATTTCTTTTAAATTCTCATATATTATAGTTGTTGTTAATGCTGACAAATTGCGGGGGGTCGCTTGCCCCTTGAAAGTTTGCTTCTGGGGGTAAAAAAATAAAAATAACTAAATTTTAATGAGAAATGGCTAAAAAATAATTTTTCTGCGAAACCTTTCTATCGATGATTTCTACCTTCAGGCATGTTTTAGGTGTTAAATTGAGTAACTAAACCGGATAGGTTGCTCTCCCAGAAAAAATTTGATTTTGCACAAAAAATTATTTTTTGCAAAAATGATAGAAAATTCGCGCTCAAATGCCTTGCGTGTCCTGCCATTATTGCTGTGTGGTAATTAATGTGCTGGTCTGACCTATCTAGAATTTATCTCACTTCCAGTGACGTCAGGTGGACAACCCCCCCCCCCCCCCGAGATATCGGAAATTTAACAACTGGAAAATCATTTACCATGAAATTACTCATTTTCGCTATCTACTAATGTTGATAAATTGGAAAGCATGTTCGAGTAAACTCGGACCGGTTCTTTTATTTGACCTAGCATTGTACTTCTGCTCAGCATAGGCTTTCCAACAATAGCTGATTTTAGAATTGCAGATGATTTAATTAGACTTAATGGATCTACTGTAAAATTTTTCAAATTCAAATTGGAATAATGCTAAGGCGGCTATTCCAGTGGTCAATTATACTTCAAATTTGATTTTGTCATTGACGGAAAATCTTCAATGATGCCTTATTTATTTTTACACCACATTCCACTGGTTTTCAACAATTGATCATTTTTGTTTTCAATTTTTTCTAAATTTGTAAGTTTGCCCGCAGTCTTTCTCAAAAAACTAAAAAAAAACGTTTAAAAAAATTATTTCTCAAAAGCGGCTCCAACAATTTCTTTTAAATTCATATATATTGTAGTCAATATTAATGTTAATAAAATGCGGGAGGTCGCTTGCCGCAAGATAGTTTGCTTCTGGGGGTAAAAAATAAAGAAAAAAAATTAAGGAAAAATGACTATAACAAATAATTTTCGATGATTTCTACTTTCAGACATGTTTAAGGTGTTAAATTGAGTAACGAAACCGGACCGGTTGCTTTCCCAAAAAATATTTATTTTTGTGCAAAAAATTATTTTTTTAAAAGATGATAGAAAAAAACGGTCACGAGGTATGATTTTTGTGAACCTACATGCTAAATTTCTTTTAAATTAACCGAGTAGTTTGCCCAGAAATCGATGAACAGACAGAGTGGCAGACAGGCGGACAGCGCGATAGACAGACATTTTGTAAAAACCACTTTTTTGGGTTCCTGGGACCACAAAACGTGTAAATCTGTTGAAATCTCGGAATCGAAAATTTCGACCATGACAAAGCTTTCCTTATATATGTAATACGTATAAATTGGAGAGCAATAAATAAAGACTTTTGTTGTTGTTTCTATGACTAAACCAACCTAGCGGAGTTAGGGCTATAAAGCCCTCTCTTACACTCAACTAGGAAGGCCCAGGACCGCCTGCTTCACATGCCCTCCGAAGCATGGCCATCCACTCATTACATCACCTTTCAATTACCAACAGATTTTTAGCAATTATGAGTTAAACCAAAAAATATATATATACAAATATGCAACCAAATAATTCTATTGTAAGTAATAACAATTCAAAAAGAACCGGTCCGAGACTACTCGAACATGCTTTCCCATTTATCAACTACTTAGTAGATAGAGAAAATATGTAATTTCAGGGTAAATAATTTTCTTTTGGTTTAATTTCGCATATCTCGGGGGGGTTCACCTGACGTCACTGGAGGTGAGGTAACCTCAATAAATTTAGAAATCTATAAAACTCCATTCTATCTAGTGCACGCTGTAACCATTTGGGAAGGGGGGGGGGGGGGGGTCCGGAACCCAAAGACCCCCTCTGGCAATCGCCTAGGATATCACCTATCCCAAAACACTGAATTAATCGATGGAATTGCATATTCTAGACCGGTCAGACAACACATTACCCCACAGGAATAATGGCAGGGCACGCAATGCATTTGACCATGAATTTTCTATCATTTTTTAAAAAAAACATTTTTTTGCCCAAAAAAAAAAAAATACTTTTTTGGGAAAGCAGCCTTTCCGGTTTTCTTTACTCTTTTTAACACCTAAAACATGCCTGAAGGTAGAAATCATCGATAGAAAGGTTTAGCAGAAATGTTTTATTTTTTTTAGTCATTTTTCATTAAAATCTAGATATTTTTATTTTTTTACCCCCCGAAGCAAACAATCAAGGGGCAAGCAACCCCCCACATTTTATTAACATTAATAAGGGCTACAACATTTGTGAACTTAAAAGAAATCGTTGGAGCCGTTTTTGAGAAATAATTTTTTTAGACGTTTTTTTTGGAGTTTTTTGAGAATAAAACCCCCCCAAATTGAGTTAGCCCAAAATAAAAAAAATCGTCCCGAGGTGTGATATTTATACGTAGTCTAAGGAAAGCTCTGTGATGGTTGAAATTTTCGATTCCGAGATTTCAACGGATTTACACGTTTTGAGGTCCCAGGAACCCAAAAAAGTGGTTTTTACGAAATGTCTGTCTGTCGCTCTGCCTGTCTGTCTGTATGTCTGTCTGTCTGTTCATCGATTTCCGCGTAAACTATTCGGCCGATTTTGAAGAAATTTTCATGTAGGTTCACACAAATCATGCCTCGAGACAGTTTTTTTTATTTCGGGCTAACTCAATTTGGGGGGGGGGGGGTTCATTCTCAAAAAACTAAAAAAAAAAAACGTCTAAAAATGATTTCGCCAAGACGGCTCCAACGATTTCTTTTAAATTCACATATCTTGTAGTCGTTATTAATGTTAACAAAATGCAGGGGGTCGCGTGCCCCTTGATAGTTTGCTTTCGGGGTAAAAACATAAAAAAAATAACTCAATTTCCATGAAAAATTATTAAAGAATAATTATTCTGCGAAACCTTACTATCGATTATTTCTACCTTCAGGCATGTTTTAGGTGTTAAATTGATTAACGAAACCGGACAGGTTGCTTTCCCAAAAAACCATTTGGTTTTGAGCAAAAATTTTGTTTTTTGAAAAAATGATAGAAAATTTACGCTTAAATGCATTGCGTGCCCTGCCATTATTACTGTGTGGTATTGTGTTGGTCTGACCTATCTAGAATTTAACTCATCTCCAGTGACATCAGGTGCTACAACCCCCCCCCCCCCAAAAAAAAAATATCGGAAATGTAACTATAGGATAATTATTTACCATGAAATTATTCATTTTCTCTATCTGCTAATTTTGATAAATTGGAAAGCATGCTCGAATAAACTCGGACCGGTTCTTAGAGATGTAAAGAAAAAAAACACACACAGTAATGCACGTATTGGACTTATAATTAATTATCTTGAAACATTTAAGTATAAATGAACGAGGCCCGTGAACTGCTCAGTGCTTTCTAAATGAGTAAATGCTGTACCTGGCCCTGTTCTGAAACAGGGATAAGGAAGTGTACAATGTGACTTGCAACCCCTAGCTGGACCCAGGTATGAAGCTCCGCGGGTGGTACTTGCGTTGAGCAACAGTTCGCTGCCAAGTATCATCTTAGTTCGCGTTTCTATAGAATGGAATCGTAAATGCAGGGACCTTTCTATAGTGTTATATATTCAATGGTATGGTGTATGTACGTCATGGAATGTTATTTGTTATTTTATTGTACACCCTCCCACGCTTCGACTTAAGGGGGCCTAGGTTGTAATTCCATGTTCACATGTTCATTTTGGTTGAGAAATACGTTTTTTTTTGTTTACGACACTTGTCACTTTGGTTTCTATAAGTTATTTGTGGATTATTTTTCTGTTTAAATTATATTTTGAGTTGTTTATATCCATAGGTAGTTGTTTATTGTACTTTTTCGAACAAAGGCCGATTGCTTTTGAGAGTAGCTTGTCGTGACTGTTGATGTAGATAATAAATAAATAAATAAGGACTTTTGTTGTTTCTATTACTAAGCCAACCTAGCGGAGTAAGGGCTATAAAGCCCTCTCTTACACTAAACTAGGAAGGCCCAGGACAGCCTGCTTTTCATGCAATCCTAAGCATGGCCCGAAAATGTAGCCAGTGTGGGAACCAACAACCTTCCGGGTGAAAGTCAGGGTCCGTACCACTACCCTACATGTCTTGACAGATAGTGGGTTGGTTTGTTTGTACCTAGTGTGATATTGGTCTGTTGGCCTGCCTTGCATTAGCATGTTTTTAAAAATACTGCAAATGAACTCTATGTTGATAGTACGTTTTCAAGTTTTAGTAGATCTTCGGTGGGTGTATATTCGGTTTGCGGTGGATGATTTTTAAAATCTTCCTGTGCATTAAATTTAATTTCTCTATTTTTTTTTTTTTTTTTTTTTGGCTCAAGGGTATACAGCCATTACCAAATCCGTCTGGCAAAAACTGCTATCGGGAGCTCACTGGACAACGAGGTTGCCCAGGGACATTTCTCTAGAACGTTCATTATATCATAGGGGTAATAGCCTTATAAGAGTCAAAATCTAATCTTATATATAATATTAATCGTAGAGTATCCGAAAATATCACGACAAAAATAAAAAATTGTTCTCTTCCTAACACATATTGACTACATGTTGTTGAACTTGATTTGTACAAAAAACGATTGGTGTAGTAATCCGGAGAGGAGAGTAAGTTCAAGAACTTTGGCCAATTGGTATTACTGAAGGCCACAAGTCTTATATCGAAATGTAGAGGAGCATTTCTGCTCATTTAGTGGATATTGTGGACGACTGTACGATTGATATTTTTTGTGAAAATCGACTGTAAAAAAAACTTGTGGCGGGGGTACTCTGATATTCTTTTAAGTCTTGGCTTACAATAGAGGCCGAAAATTAGATTTTTTTTTTAAGGTTAACCGCATACAAACAATTTAGTGAATGTATCCGATTGATCTCTTCAGTAGCCTCTGTAGGTTAGTACCCGTGTTGAGTTACGACACGTCTCTGATCGCATGGCGTGTAAAGACTCGCACAAGTGCAAGCACATTACCCACCTGGCCATCGAAGTCGATTTCTTCAGAACACCAACAATATAATAACTTCACGACCAAAGCAAAGTTCTTATTAAGTTATTTCTTGTTTTGCTTATTTAATAATTTTCATAAATAGTAATTTTAGACTTTCAACCGTCATGTTTATAATATAATTAATTATTTTATATTTTATTATATATTATATATTGTATTATATATATATTATATTTTATATATTATATTTATAATTAATTATAATAAGCCAATTGTTGAAGTGGGCCGAGAGGCCCCAAAATCGCCCATTGTGAAATAAAAACAATTTTCATTCTTTCATTTTTTCTACACATTGTAAGACTATATAAAATGTGTAGAACAAATAAATATAATATATTACTCTAGCTAGACTACATTACCTTTATGTAGTTTTCGTGGGCAGTTCCTTGATATATGTTTCGCTTTAAGAATTTCCTTGAATTCATTCTTTCGAGCCTGGAACAATTTATTATTGTTTAATCATATTACTTTTAATCTATTATTATTATTATTGCTTTCCAATTTATAACGAAAGCTCTGTGATGGTCGAAATTGTCGATTGTCGAATTGTCCGAGATTTCAACGTTTTGAGGTCCCAGGAACCCAAAAAAGGTTTGTCTGCCTGTCGCTCTGTCTGTCTGTCTGACTGACTGTGCGTCGATTTCCGGGCAAAATACTCGGTTGATTTTGATGAAATTCGGCATGTAGGTTTACAAAAATCATACCTTGGGAACATTTTTTTTATTTGGGGCTCTTTTTTGGGGGGTTTTATTCGCAAAAACGTCTAAAAAACTTAATCCTAAAAAACGGCTCCAACGATTTCTTTTAAATTCACATATATTGTAGTAGTTGTTAATGTTAACAAAATTAGGGAGGGTCTCTTGCCCGTTGATAGTTTGCTTCTGGGGGTAAAGAAATAAAAATTACTAAATTTTCATGAAAATGACTAAAAATAATTTTTCTGCGGAACCGTTCTATCGATGATTTCCACCTTCAGGCATGTTTTAGGTGATAAATTGAGTAACAAACGCGGACAGGTTGCTTTCCCAAAAAACTATTTGGTTAGTGCAAAAATTTTTTTTTTTTTTAATGATAGAAAATTCACGCTCAAATGCATTACGTGCCCTGCCGTGATTACTGTGTGGTAATGTGGTGGTCTAACCTATCTAGAATTTACCTCACCACCAGTGATGTCAGGTGGACAACCACCCCCCCCCCTCCCCCCGACATATCCAAAATTTAAAATTTAACCTTAGGAAAATTATTTACCACGCGAAATTAATCATTTTCTCTATATCTAGCCTACTAATTAATAAATTGGAAAGCATGTTCGAGTTAACTCGGGAGCTGCAGGCTACTAACGGGGTCATAGGTGGCGGATAGCAGAAAGGCGCTCAGACTCGTTCAGTTAGGTAGTTGTGATGCAGTGATATCCTTATTGCTTACAATATGAATCTTTGGGCAACAAATAGAGTGTCTAGTGACCGTAGTCAAAGCTGAATACGGTAGAATCCGTAGTGTATAGGTAAACACATTGGCCACTGCCCCGGGAACGCATACTACGGGGGTTCAAGTCCCACCGGAATCAGCTTTTTCTTGATACTCTAATACCGCAATTAAACTGTAAAATTCACAGTCTTACCTTTACAGTTTCATTAAGCGCTGTAGTATTTGCTGCGTCTTGTTCTACGACGAGATTGGTCTCATTTGCAGGAGGTGCTGGTGGTAGTGGTGGTGGTGGTGGTGCTGGGGCTGGTGGATTCTGAGGTGGATTGTCATTTGATATCTCACCAGACAACATTGAGCGAATAAGGTTGGCAACTTGCAGTTTTGTGAACTTGTTTAAACTATTGAAAACCAGTTTGTTGGTACTGGTGTCCAGTGCAGACGCAAAGATATCAGAAGATACATTTTGTGGTGTAGTTTTCGTCAGAAAGCTTTCGAAAGGAATCCCATTGATTTTTGTAGCGGTAAGACTCTTAATTATCTTCTGACTTACTATAAAAAATATGTTAGTCATAGTCAATAGTGAAAGGGTTTCAAGTCATAACATACTTATCTAGTTAAACATGTTTTTTTAAATATAAAACAGGCGCCCTTCCCAGCCTGCGTGCTCCTGTTGTCTCGTTGAAGTGCTCTGAAGGACTGACTTAAGGTACCAAAAACAAAAGATGTAGGACCCTCTTGCACTTGCAGCTCCCGAGAAGGTGTTGCAGGGAGCAATGTCTAGCGTACACCAGGTGGGCTAGCAGGGTATGTGACGTCACAGTTATGACAACTCGGTGGTAAAAGGTGACTATCTGTCAGGGTGGCTCACAGTTGTACAAACCCAAAAAAATAATAGTTTCTTCTCCCTGTCGGGAGTGTTGATTGTTAGCTCGGCATTTTGTAACTTGTTCACCCACCATAGGCTACTAAAGTTTGGGAAAAAGTAAGACACTCAAAATAATATTTTTCCTTAAACTAACAATCCTCCTTGCATGGCCGTAGACAAGGGGGGGGGGAGGCTTATTAGGCTGCGGCCCCTCCCCCCTCGAAATTAATAGTTAAAAATTAAATAAATCTAACACATTAATATATATATTTTTTTTTAAAGATTAATCGCATACAAACAATTTAATGAATGTATCCGATTCACCTCTTCCAGTCGTCTCTGTAGGTTAATACTCGTGTTGAGTTACGACACGTCTCCGATCACATGGCGTGTAAAGACTCGCACAAGTGCAAGCACGTTACCACCTGGCCATCGGTACACGGGATCGTGAAATTGTTACCGGCAGGTCGAGCAAACAGTTAACTATCTTACCAGTGGTTCTCTTTGTAGAATAATACCGCTTATGTATAACTTATGCAATGGCCATGAAGGGACAGACAGAGGGATGTAGTCAATTATTTGCTTACCTGGCCCAGCGTTGACACTTTGAATATGCTTCAAAATTTCAGCCCAAGGTACTTCATTTACGTTCTCAACATGTAGGCTACCAACGGTCAAGTTAGGGTAGAAAGCCGGCGAGTCTTTAAACACACTCCAATCAGGCTGCATTTTTTGGTACCAGTTCCCAAAGGAGTCCTATAATTGAAATTAAATATACCGAGGTGAAGATTTCCATTTTTTTTTTTTTTTAACAACTTGAGATGAAAAATAATTAATAAATTCTCTGTCCAGAGCCCTTACATTGGCCAAAATGCTATTTGAACTCAAAAAAATAAAAACTGATCATACACAATTGATTTAGTCATAAGAAATATCGTTAATCCATTAAAATCGATAGAGTAAGTCTTACTTCTGAAATTCGTTGTCTATTTCTTCCTTTTAGATTACCTTATTTTATAGATTAACACTAGTCCATATAACAATCAAAGTATATATATTTCAGGGGGTGTTTTATTAAGTGTCATTGTGTCATTATATTCACTGTAGAACGAGATGTTTGCTTTCCAAGGTATACGTAGTATAAGGAAAGCTTTGTGATGGTCGAAATTTTCGATTTCGAGATTTCAGCGGATTTACACATTTTGAGGTACCAACAACTAAAAAAAGTGGTTTTCACGAAATGCCTGTCTGTCTGTTAGTCGATTTGGGAGCAAACTAGCAATGGCAATGGAAAATTTTTGGGGGGGGGGGGTCACAAGTGGAATGTAAGTTTAAAAGGTAATATGTTTATTGATAAGTTGAGTTTTATTCAATTTTGTATTTTACTATCTTATGAATCCGTGGATCCGCCATTGCAAACTACTCGGTGGATTTTGTTGAAATTGCACTTGTAGGTTCACAAAAATCATATCTGTAAGGAACATTTTTTATGGGCTAACTCAGTTTTGGGGGTTTTACCCTCCAAACACCCCCATTAAACGGTTAAATAAACTTTTCTAAAAAACGATTTTCTTTAAATTCAAATATAATGTAGTGGTTATTAATGTAAACAAAACCCAATTGATCGCTTGCCCCTTGATAGTTTGGTTCTGAGGGCAAAAAAATAAGAAAGGCTCAATTTTCATGAAAAATGACTTCAAACAATCAACTAATTACCTACATCACAAAAATTGCCTATTCGTTTGATGTCTAAGAAGCCCAGATTGACACATATCGCCCTTCATTTTAAAGCCTGTAAGTTATTGCCTCTTTACATAAAAAAATAATTTTACTTTGTCAAAAAATATTTTGAGTCTTCTATAATAAAAACTGCTACCCGTAATACTAGAAACGCTACGCTCGGGCTTGTCAGTCTTCCTAGTTATAAAGAACTATGCCTTGACGGAGCTTTTGGTACCAAGCAAATGCCACGTACAATGCTGTTTAAAAAAATTACCGGGGGTGCCAGGGCTTTAAAAAAAATATATATATTACTGACTACTGTTAGGCATTATTGTAGTATATATGGGTCAAATTGGAATATTGCAGTATGGGTATAAATAGGCTATGTTATTATAGTGCTTAGTTATTGCGATTGTGCTTGTGTCTTTATTATTAAATTTTGACAGCTAGAGTTGGTAGGTACCCCGCACACCATTAGGTTAAGGGGGCCTACAGTATATGTTGTTATGTCAATAGTCTTGTGAAATACACGAATTGATATTATATTATTATTTTAAAAAAATTCTGTGGAACCTTTCTACCTATCCCTCCAACTTCAGGATGATTATTATTATTATTATATTGATCCAGTACAATAGATTATATTGATACAATAAAATCATATTGGGTAATGAGTAGGGACTAGGTAGCAGGTAGTAATTCTAAAACATTTTGCAAGAGAGGGATCAACATTCAACGGATATTTTATTTTAGTAGTCAGAATGGCGTAGAGGTAACGACTCGGACTATCATCCAGAAGGTGACTGGTTCGAGTCCCACCCGAATGCCAAAATTTTCTAGTGGTACAATTATTTATCTTCTGACTACCATGCTTCGGAGGGCATGTAAAGCCGGCGGTCCCGGCAGTCTTCCCTGACTGTCGATAGGTTAAACAGGAGGCTGTTGATGCAACCTGAAAACTCCTGTACCACGGGTAGTACCACCCCGACACGAATTTACTTTTTTTTTAGAAAGCTATGAACACTCAAAAACTAGAGGGGTGCGTTATCAGAGGGGTGTGCCTGACCTTCAATCGACCAATCAGCGGCCACCAAGATTTCACAAACGGCGTACCTATTGTAAAAAGATCAAGGCTAACGGCCAAGGGGATTCAACAGTGAACAGTGTTTTATTATATTGGTTCTTGCAATTATTTACTATGGAACTACTCATATTTATCAGTCTTGGTACCTATGCCAATAAATAAATCAACCAATATTTTATACATAGTGAATTAAATAAGAAATAATGAGATAAAAACATTTCGAGCTGCCAATTTCCTACCAGGGACGGTTTCAGAAAAAGTTTTCGGGGGGGGGGGGGGCGGTGGCAGGAAAAATATCGCGTTTCTTTTACTTGAGTAATATTTTTTCTTAATTTCCTTCAAAAGTCCATTCTATCTAGTATAAAACTTTTTCTCTCGGGGGGGGGGGGGGGGCGCCCCCAAGGATCCGTCCCTGTTTCCTACGGCACGTACGGCGTACGCTCTTAATGTTTCACAAACCTGGTCACTGTATTCCAAGGCCGTAGCCAAGGTGGGTTTAAGGGGGTTCAAACCCCCCCCCCCCCCCCCCGAAATGAAATGGCTTGACACTAGATATAATTGAATTTTGAGAGGAAAAATAAAAACTATTATGTGATATCCAATGAAATTTCAGGACCCCCCCCCCCCCCCCCCCCCCGAAAAAAATCCTGGCTATGGCCTTGGCTCTAGTCCTGAGGTATAAACAGAATTCCCCTGTATTTTAGTAGCTAACACTAACGCTCACGCTAACACCGACCGACCAGAGTTGTTGATCATGGTTTGAAACTTATAATGGATACTGAGGCACTCAAGTTGAAAGACCTGCAAAACTGTGTCCAATAGGTGCAAGTGAAGGTAATTGGTCAGGTACTATTCATATACATCTAGAGGAACATTTCTTCTAATCTATTCTAGTCATTTATGGCTCCGCAATCTATAAATTGCATCAGATCATTGGATTCTATTATTACAGAAAAACGAACTATACTGTTGTCCGAATGCCTCTTGATGCAATGTAGCGCAATAACTGAATTATGATTTCTGTGGGCTAGTAATTTCTCTTTACACCCGTTCATGAACTTAATTAGGTCGAGCTCATCACGCTTGTTACAATGTGTAGATGGTAAGCATGCCTCTGCTTGTCCACTGTGGGTTGGGTGTTATGTGGGTTGACATCGACAAGATGTGCCAGTTTGCCACTTTGTATGCCATTCCAAAACAATTTCAATAATGTTTCAAAATTCGATTGGCATATGGCCATTGGAGTAACTAGGGGGGGGGGGGATCTGGGGGGGGGGGGGCTTAGCCACCCCCAGGTACTTGTCAAGCCTCAAGGATTTTCGAGGAAATAAAACAAATTGATTGAAAAAACTTAATAAATAAAGGAATAATTGATAATACGAAAGTTTGTACCACAGAGCATAACAATAATTAAAAAAAAAAAAAAAAAATCACTTTAGCGCAAAAATTAGACTATTATAATGTAGCCTACTATGTATTATGTATTGTGTGTTATGTATTAGTTGGCAATTTCGGAGTTTCAGACTGTTTTTTTTTGTCACTATTAATGTTTGAATCAGCACTGCAATCATGGATATTAATATCTTAAAGTTTTGTGGCCTCCTAAGCCTCCACCCGCCTCCCCCTCCCGTATTTTGACCACTAGGTGCACAGTACACTTAGGGTCCTGAGACTCTCAGGTGCGGACTCCGTATTCTTCCACAAGTTAATAAACAGCATGCTAGATGCTTATATAGACTATACTTGAAAGGGTTCATCTTAGAGTCAATGTGAACAACACAAGATTAAGAACTCTGTTTGTGGCTGATTTAATGTCCTATAGGCTCCACTATCTAAAATTTTAAGAGCAATTAACGGACATAGTTCCAGCCTATCTCTTTATAAAATTTGTTTACTGGGTTGTATATATAAATCCGACGATTTCTTAACGTTTAATACCTTTAATTTAATTGTTCAATAATTTTTGTTGTAAATGTAAAATTGTAAATTTCGATTGTGGATCCGATTCTGTTGTTGGCATATTAAACGCTATTTATTATTATTGATTTATTATATTATTATTTATAGGTATTTTGGTAATTGACACCAATGCATATGGCCGTCATAAATTCTGTTAAAGAAAATTATTATATAGGCAGACATACCTCATTGATAGAGGTGATGTTGAAATCCTGGGCCACAATGTCACTCACGGTTTTCATACCCTTAATTTTAACAGGGTTTCCGGTATGAGCAGTGGCATATTTTGAAAATAGTACTCCATTCACACTGGCATATTCACTAAAATCGATGTTGCTTGCATAGAGGCTGTGAAAGGTCTTTTCTCCTTTAATTGACTGAACATCAATATTCTTCAACAATAAATCTGTGAAAAATTGCAATAGTCACAGAAATGCCAATTATATTTTTTATAATATACCAAACTTAAAAAACCTGCGAGGGATATCAGAACTTCGTCGCTGACTGTGCCTAACCGCGTAATTGGCTTTTCTCTATTTTTGCAAAGGTGAGGAAAAACTATGGCGCATTCAATTGCGCCTTTTGTTATATGGTAGCGTTTTAAGCTGTCTGTTTTGTAAAAATACTTTTTGTTATGGCTAGTTTAAAAGACGATACGGACTTTAAAAATTTACCAACTCAATGCATAATCTCGATTTCGAAAAAAATGACACGCGGTTTTGCATAGTCAGCGAAGATACATCGAATAGTGGTACGGACTCTGGTTGTTGGTTTTATCGCCATATCGATCAAGGCCGTAGTCAGAATTTTTTTTCGGTGGGGGGGGGGGGTTCCATCTGACATCACCGGAAGTGAGGTATCCTCAATATATTTAAAACTCCATTCGATCGAGTGTGCGCTGAAAATATTTAATATTTATCCGGACTCCTTGGAACCCCCCCCCCCCCCCTCTGGATACAGCCTTGCCATCGATCAATTCAGTGCTTTGGCATAGGGAAAGTTGAGACAGCCTAAGACAATTATTTACAATGCGGAACTACTCATAATATCAATCTCGGTTTCTAAACTTATATTGATAAATAGGAAAACATGTACGGGTTAAGTTGTACCGGTTCTGATACATGCATACATTACGATTTGAAAATTATGTATTAATTAATTAATTAATTAATTCAAATTGACGCAGGGCTAGCAAGGCAATACTGTCCCACTACGCCATGAAATGGTTATGTGAGGAATCAATTAATCATGTTTAAATTACAACTTTCCCCTTAAAATGGGCCTAGCCCATCCATAGGGCAAAACTGTTCTCTTTTGTAATTTACATTGTAAAAAAATAAAAAAATAAGAAAATATTGACTTTTTTGTTCTACTACTATGCCATCCTTGCGGAGTTAGGGCTATAAAGCCCTCTCTAACACTCAACTAGGAAGGCCCGGGACCGCCTGCTTTACATGCCCTCCGAAGCATGGCCGGAAAATGTAGTAAGTGTAGTCTCTAGTCTTCTAGAGATTGGAATTTTGTAAATAAATACATGATACATTTATGCATGGCCATGCCCAGGGGGGTGATCCCGGACCCCCCCCCTGAAATAAAGGGGTTTTACACAAATTTAAATGTAATTACATACTTTAGGGATACAATTTATCATTTTATGTTAACCTGTATTGTCTGAAGAATTGGAATAAATTATTTATTTCAATTTGAACATGGGAAAGAATGGACTTTCATTAATAAAATACGTACAAAAATTTTTGGACCCCCTCCCCCCCCCCCCCAAAAAAAAAAAAAAACTGGGCACGGCCTTACATTCATTTAGTGGAGGTGCCACTATGGGAATGACTCCATTCTCCGTATCAAAAACGTCAGACTACTTTCCCGACCTTCAGGCGGCTTCCCTATGCTCCAATGAGGTTCTGTAGGGACAGTTTTGGCCACTAGGTTCGCTGACGACAAACCGATATGTATATTATTCAAAATGGCCGCAGTTTGCATATGAAAACTAAGCTGTTAGCATCTAATTAATTCTTTAAATATTTTTTATAATATTTTTACTATGCCTGGACCTTATTTCGCTGCATATAATTTAATATATAAATTGAGTTAGCCCAAAATAAAAAAAATTGGTCCCGAGGTATGATTTTTGTGAACCTACTTGCCGAATTTCATCAAAATCGACCGAGTAGTTTGCCCTGAAATCGACGAACAGACAGACAGACAGACAGACATTTCGTAAAAAACACTTTTTGGGTTCTTGGGACCTTAAAACGTGTAAATCCGTTGAAATCTCGGAATCGAAAATTTCGACCGTCACAAAGCTTTCCTTATACTACGCATAAATTGGAAAGCAATAATTTTAAAATATTATTGAGGCTTATGGAAAAATCAACGCTTTGATATCTTAGCAACTGGTGCTGCCATCTACAAAATGACGTCACAAATGAACCTCATTGCGTGCCTGCAGTATGCCTCTCAAAACCATTCCTAAGCGTGGTGCGTGGTGCGTGGCGCGTGGTACATGGTGGTAGTGCCTGGCCTAATCACAATCCTGAATCTTTATAAATTCTCATCTAGTTATACATACCTTCGGGTGAATGATCATTTATTTCAACCACTTCCAGGTCATCAATTTTTAACTGCTGCACATGTAAGTCCCCTTCCAAAGTCTGATCTTTGCTTAAAGATAAAAATTTATCCATCTCAACATCTTTCTGGTTCAACTGATCAACATTTAGCGAATCAGCTTCCAGTGTGTTCACCGAAACATCTCCCTTCACCAAATACTGGTTCCTGTTAATATTTGCAATCCTCGACTTCTCTTTTAGTTTTTCATATTGGTGTTTATATTTCTGAAGTCTTTTCCTTAGCATGGTTGGTGTAGTTGTAAGGATTTTTCCTTCGGGATTGATGGTTAATTTTTTTGTCTTAAGATCATTGAAGACGGTCATCCCAAGTACCTTCATTTCTCCTGTAATCTGCGGCTCTTTTTTACCCAATGCTTTAATTTTGTGCTTGGCAATATCCAGGAAATTTTGCCTTTCTCTCAAAGAGTCGTCGACTAACTCGAGACATTCCTTCAGGGTATATCTGTGATGGCCTAAAGCAAAATTGATGATTAGCTCACAATGTGGTAACAAAAAATTACTTTGTCAGCTGATTAATAGATTACAGGCTGCACTTTTATGCGGCTGAAAATTATTATTAACAATGAAATTTTTTTTGGAGTCGTTCAGATGATAAATCAAATCTTAAGATTAGGCTACTTAGGCACTTACTCGTAATCCTATAGGTGACGTGAAACATTCCACTGGGGGCATTTTTTCACCTAAGCCGATAGAAACAGTGTCAATACAACGTAACTAGCACTAGTCTTACTCAGGAACGTTCGGAAAATTAAACCGGAAAAATTATTGTTTTATTCATACATTAATTATTATTTTATAATTAACTATATATGCTATGCTGTGCGTATCTTGACAATGTGTTTAAGTTTAAGTTTTAGCTTTATCTTGCATGCCGTTTTGTTTTACTGTTTTCTTACACTTGACGATGTCGTGAGCAGAAACCGGTTGTGAGTGTTTTTATTATAAAACGTAAAACTTTACAAAGTAATTTTTCACAATGAGTAACAGCAAGTTTTACAAAGTTACTAAGGGGACTATCATGTATATAGGTATAACCAATCAAAATGCTTTCTTCTGGCATAAAATTGAAACATATTCCATCTACTTTCGAAGATTAATTAGGAGCTGCAAATATTTATTTCAATGTAGATAAGAAGAAAGGGTTTTAGTTTTCCTTTTTTTTTTCATTTTCCATTTTGAGGAACCGTCCTAAACTTTTTGTTTTCTCCCCGAACCGTCCTAAACCTAGTAAGATTGCATTGATGGTGTTTTTATCAGCCTAGGCAAAAGGGTGCTCCCAAAGGAATGCTATGTGACGCCTTGTGCCATGCAAGACTTCTGACCGTTCAAAAGGCATCTTAATTTGATATGCTCGTTATAATCTACTGTATCACACATTAAACTAAAGTAATAGATAGTTTCATAAGCCAATTGCAATAGAATTCAGAGAAGATCCTTGTGAGACACCTATATATACATTATATTATAAACCTAGGTACATATACATTGTGAAAATACTTACTCTCACTACCCGATCGGTTTAAAGTCATTTCAACCACAGTGACGACATAAATAGGTTGTAGGCCTATACTCTCGGAAAGTATTACCAAAAGGTCATTTTGAACTCCCATTTGGGTAACCTGACCTTCGGTGGATACCGATTTGACCATTGTCAAGCCTTGCAAGGTAGCTTCATACACTGAAATATACCCCTGAAACAAAGAATATTGAAAAACAACTGAAGGGTGTTGACCAGTTGATAAAACTGGATAAGTAGCCGATGGGTACAAGATTTAAACTGACAATTTTTTCCACCAGCCTGGGCTCACGCAATCCGCATGGTTACCCCTATCGTCACATATGTAGTACAATAGAAACTCGCAGCTGACTAGGTAATTGCTGAGTACAACTTCCTAATAAAGGAGGGGCCAAGAAATAGGACCTTTTCACCACTTTTTAGGCTTTAGCCCTTCATGGGCCTTCTACCCCTCACCTACAGTGGCATTTTGCAAGAGTGTGACAAAAGATTAATTGGAGCCACCTTTTTTATGCTTGTTTTTCAAACATTAACAAAAGCGTACTCTCTGTTGCATTTTATCTAGCACCTTACATTGGAGAGAAGACTTAATTTTCTTGAAAAATGACTAAAAATAATTTTTCTGTGGAACCTTTCTATAGATGTTTTCTTACTTCTGGTGTGTCTTATTAGGTGTTAAAAAGAGTAACAAAATCGAACAGGTTGCTTTCCAAAACAAAGATTTGGTTTTGAAAAAAAAAATATTTTTTGAATAAATCATAGAAGATTCAAGCCCCAATGCATAGCGTCGCACCGTAGCATACCCTGCAATTATTACTGTGTTGTATCGGGGGTATTCACTGCGTTTCGATTCCCCTAAGGGAAAGTAGGAATAGAACTCCAGTTTTTCTACGATTGAAAAATAATGCCATAAGGAAATGTATTTCAAGACAATCCCCCACATTCCCCATCTACTTGGTTGGGTAAACTGAGCTTGTGAAATCGAAAACGCCAAACGGCCATATTTGTTGTTGTTCTGCATTTGAATTTTGGTTTTTATTTTTATTTAATTTAAAAACATGAACTCTGCGACAGACATCAATAAAAAAAAAAAAAATGTAAATATATGGCAAGAGGTGGACTACAGCAGATGTTCATAAGTTAAGCGAAGACAAAGAAACTTTGGAAGTAGGTTAGGTTAGGTCGGGTCAAGTCGGAAACTTATACGTTTCCGTGGCAATTATTTTTCTACCGTCTATTCCTACTTTCCCCTAGGGAAATCGAAACGCAGTGAATACCCCTATCGTATTATATTGGTCCCCCCCAATCTTTACCATGCAATCGATACATAGATAAATTTTGTACTTTGGGGTAGGGAAACTCGAAATTTAAAACTGAAACTAACATTTAACTCTAAGACAATTATTTACGAAGGAACCATTACAGTACCTATCATAATCGGTGAAAAGGAAAGCATGTTCACTCGTACCAGTTCTTTTGTATGCTATAAACATTAAATACTACCTATATAGTATTGGTTATACTAGTCTCGCTGCTAGGAAACAGTAGTGCAGAAGAAAGACAGGTCACCAAAGAACTTATCCAGATGGCAATCAGTGGCAGAATTTAAGTATACAACCAAGGCCGTGGCCAGTTTTTGATTTCGGGGGGGGGGGGGGTAATTTTTTTTGCGCAATTTATTAATGAATTAATTGATAAATTCTCCAAACCATACAGGTTTACATGGGGTCCGGACCCCATGGACCACCCCCTGGGCACGACCATGGTCACAACTTCAAAAACACCTTCACCGTATTTAGGTGTAGCAGTAGAACCTTTCTGCCCTCTATGCGTCACCCGGCAATTGAAATGGACAGAAAATACCTGAAGACGTGCCCAGCTCTTGTCAATAGCAGAGGTTCACCACTTCACCAGTTTTTGTGTAGTATTGGGTTTCAAGAAAGCTGATGGTGGAAGCCTAATACTCCTTCTTGAGTTGCAATTTAGGGATTGGTTTGCAGCGAATGTTGTATTTTTCTCCTCTTGTCTGTTTTGTGCGGTCCTTTTCAGTCCTTTATAGGTGTCGCATCCTAGGTCCTTCATGACATCCTCTAGGTCAGGGGTTCTCAAAGTGTGGAATAGAATTGAATTGAATGACAAAATTGTTTTTCAATTTAAGTCATATGTTTTTTTAAGATTGGCGGGAACGGGATTGGCGGCCGAAATCGATAAAAAAAACGCGGAAACCCACCATTTTCAGCTTACAATTTCAGAAATTTTCCTCCGGGGGACAAACCCGGGCCCCCTTCTTATAGTCCTAAAAAGAATGCGTGAAAACCCGTTTCCTTTGAAACATTTGCCTCGGGGGAGGGGGGGGGGAGTGAGGCGAGGTATCATGTTTATTGGTCGCTGGATCCACCCCCTGACTTCCCCCCCCTTGCTCCTATTCCTGCGTACGCCCATGGACTGCAAGGCAATTGCAAAAAAAAATGCAAGGTAGAATTTAGTGGGTCGCGATGCAATTTCATATCGTTCAGGGGTCTGCGACGAACAAGTTTGAGAACCTCTGCTCTAGGTATTCCTTCCTCTGTCGTCCTCTTGAGTTGGTGCCCAACTATCCCCTCAATGATGTTCTTGAGGAGCCCTTCGTGTCTCAGAATAAGCTCTATCCATTTGCCTCTTGTTGAAATGGTGGCCATAACAGCTCTATTTTCGTTTATTCTACGGAGCACTTCTTCGTTGGTTATGTGGTCTCTCCATGGGAGCCTAATGCTATGGCGTAATTAAAAAGAAATATACTAACCTCGCCAATTATGAACACAAATGGCACATTTTTAATGTAGTTGGCGAAGATAGATTTTTGTTTTTCGACTTGCGGTACTTCACCCCAACTTGAAAGATCCTTCAGGTTCCACCAAAATAGCTGATTTTCAGATAACCGTGACAGAAACATTATATAGTGCTGGTCGCCATCATCTCTAGTTGGTACTGTGTAACATTTAACAGTCGTAGGATTTTCTACTTCAAGAAGCTGCCTCAGTTCAAAGTTTCCGTTACTTTTGACAAACACTTTTGATAGCTGATTCTCCTGTAAATAAATAATGACTTTCTATTGTTTCTATTACTAAGCCAACCTAGCGGAGTTAGGGTTATAAAGCCCTCTCTTACACTCATCTAGGATGGCACGGGACCGCCTGCTTTACATGCCCTCCGAAGCATGGCCAGTAGGTAGTGTGAGACTCGAACCAACAACCTTTCGGGTGAACGTCAGAGTCCGTACCACTACGCTACATGTCCTGTAAGCAATTTAATTAAATTAATAAATAAGTAAATATTATAATAAACGGAAACACTCCAATTTTGACAAAGTTGCTTCAAGTGGAATATGGCATATGGTATCATAACTTATGTCTTGAGGCTTTCCTTATAATGCTATTTACTGATTCATGGAATATATCTATGTTATACTTTAAGTTTCAGACGGTCCCTGGGGAGCCTCGTTGTCCAGTGCTCCCCTGCGAAAGCAGCTTGCCATGCGGACAATTCACAAAACACACAATACACCACAATTGGTGGGCGTATAAGACTTGCAGTAGCCGATTTTAGAGGATATAGAAAAAACCAGACTTGGTGGGATTCGATCGCATGATCTACGCCTAACCAGGGCGTCGTCTTAACCGCTGGACCACAAACTCATCCTCCAATTACATGCTCTTATTGACAAGATTTGTATTTCTAGACTCAATGAGTTGCAGTGTAACGTTTTTTCTCGGGGAAAGCGTGGTTGTGATCCTACTTTCCTACCGTACTACAATACTAATAATTTAATTAACTAATTAATTAATGACTTTTCGTTCGATTACTAAGCCAACGCAACGGAGTTAGGGAAATAATAATTTTATTGTTCCTAATATAAAAATAAAAACAATAAAAATAATGTCTTCTCTATCACTCAATTAGGAAGACCCTTGACCGCCTGCTTCACATGCTCTCCGAGGCATGTGACCCGGAAATGTATTAAGTGTGGGACTCAAACTAATAACCTTTCGGGTGAAAGTCAGAGTCCGTACCGCTACTCTACATGTCCTTACTTGTACTTACGTCTTTTGCTACGGAGTTTTGGGCAAATATCATAACTGTCGAGGCTTTAGAGTAAAAAGTGTCCACATCTTGCGCCCCTGGTGTTAAAAGAACTTGATACTCGTTGAAATAGGTTTCGGTCCACCTATAAATCATTTGCAAGAGAAAAAAATTATTCAGTCATAAATATAACAATGTGAAAAATTCAAATTCTAATTTAAAATAAAAAAAGAAGCAAGGCTAGTGGTACAATTTCATTGACCGAGGAATAAATAAATAAATAATGAGCAAATTAATAAACTGAAACTCAAACTCCATTTTCGGCGTAATACCTGTGTGGACGGTCCTCCTTGACCCTTCTTTGGTTGACATCGAAGAGACGAAGCACACTAAAAGACCTCGAAGAGGAGCTGAGAGTGGTTATTTCGCAAAATATTCGTTGCAACTTCCAACAGCAAAAAAATTAAAAAAGGAGCATGATTTATTTTTCCATGATAACGGGTTGGGGGGGGGGGGGCACGGATAATTGGCTTCTTTAAAAGTGGGCTTAAATGTTTGGGAACCACTGCTAAACTATATTGCATATTGCACTATACAATGCTGCATACACTTCTTTATTACCAGAGTCACACTCACCTGTAAATAGTTGTATAATCAGAGACGATAGCAAGGAAGAGTTCATCATCATCATGGAGAAAGAAGTGCAATTTTTCTGGATTTTTCGAAACACTGATAGACTGGAGCTTTTTCAAATTCATGTCAGCCGTAGTCGTCAGAATATCGCAGTAAAGTCCTTCAAAACAAGCTGCCAAATACGTGGTTGTTCCTTGTTCAATTTTCTGCAGCAGAAATTAACTCACGTAAATAATAACCTACTGCTAATTTATTATATTTTTTAATTGAGCAATTTGGGGGATTTTTCGGTATGCAATTTTCATTAAAAGGGCTACGTAGAAAATTGGCACCCCAAAGTTAAATACTTTTCATTTTTTTATTTAATTAACTCAGCAAGTTATTAAAAATTTAGCTTATCTAAGTTGTAGAAAACTACTTTGTGCATCATATAATTGGGTATTTTTTCTTTTTCGGTTTTGTAGTTCTTCCAAAAATCCCAAAATACGCGAAATTTTTGTCCCGTCTGGTATTTATGAAAGAACTTAGGTACCAAAAATTTAATCTTCCCTATTATATGATGCATGAAGTACTCTTCTACAACTTCCATGAGCTAAATCATTAATGACCTGCTTTGTTAATTAAATAAATAAATAAAAAGTGAATAAAAACAACAAATTTTGGGATGCTCATTTTCTATGTCCTCTTAACTGAATATCATAGACCGAATTACAGGAATGATTTTCTTATTTCATTTCATTGTACAATAGGGCCAAAAATAGTAATGGACTTATAGAGACCTGAGAATTCTATATGGAAGAGATGATGCGACATCGGCTTCCCACCAAAATTTTAATTGTAGGTGTCACCTGCCCAAGACGTTGCAGCTTGCCCCAGTGATTTTTGGCAGAAGCGAATATCCCATACCGTACCTCTAGGGTTGCCAACTTTTTCACAAAATTTATTATTTTCTATGCCAATATGTCTAGAAATATAGTTGATCATGGAAATGTCTAAAAAAATATAGTAGGATAATTTATTATATTTTTTTTATTAAATTGATGTATTCTCATTACTTATTGTACCTACTTACTACTGTTTTTTAGTTTTAATTTTTAAACGAATATTTGCTGCTGTTCGCTGCTGCAAATGAGAACAGTTTTTTTATTTTTTATGAAAAATTCAAAGCTTGGCATGTCTCGTCCACATAGCAATTAATCAAAAACTCAGCTTTTATTAGCTCAATGCTGGCTCAAAGGCCCAAAAAAATAGTAATTTCACCTACTGTATTATATTTTAAAAAAATATATAGTAGTTAGACATGATACTATATTACGTACATAGTATGGCTGCCAGCCAAGAGCGGATCCAGTGGACAATTTAGGGGGGGGGGGGGGTCACAAGTTGCATGTATGTTTAAAAGTTAATTTTTGTTTGTTGAAAATTAGAGTTTTATGCATTTTTTTTTTAAGAATGTGTTATACATCAAGAATTTACTCATTTATGACTTTACTCATGTTAGACTTTATAGTCTTATTGTTCGCCTTTTGTTTTATTTGCAATAAAGTCGTTTTTTTTCATTTCATTTCATTGGGGGGGGGGGGTCATAACACCCTGACCCCCCTTCTTTTAGTGCCTCTTCAATCGAACTTTTCTACTTAACTGGATGACGAAATGTCATGATTGTGTTAGTCACTATTGACGTCACCAATGATTTTTTTCTTTTTTCGCGTATATAAAAAATGAACGATATTGTTGACAAACTAACCTGACTTAGGTACGAGCGCTTCTTTTGAGGTGTCTCATGCAAAGGTGTAAGGGTATACGAAGAGTTGTAGGCTTCCAATTTGGCGATGGAGCGGTCGGAGTAGATGTAGTGTGAATCGAGGTTTTGGATGAGAGCCCCGTTTTTTACTTCCCCTTCTCCAGTAGAATTCCATTTTTGATGCCAGTGAATAGTCAATGGACGTAAAGCTGAAAAAAATAAAAAATAATAATACTCTATTAATATAATTACAAAGCCGGAGTTACGTGACGTAGCAATTGATTCCGAGATGTTATTTTATTTGTACAATAGTGTTACACCAATTACATTGTACAAAAAATATAAATCATGAAAAAATGTATATATTACCTAATAGCCTTTACAACTACAATATTTAAACAATCAAACAATGCCCAAAGGTGTCCCACTGAACCACAAACACTAACAAATTGTACACCAAAACAGTAAATAAATATATTTGAATTTGAACAGTAAAAGCAAAGAAGTAGGTAATAGCTTAATACCTATTAAGAACTACTACAACTACTACTCAGAAATTTCATTGGATATTGCACAGTAGTTTTTATTTTTCCTCTATTGGGGGGGGGGGGGTTGAACCCCCATGACCCCCCCCCCTTGGCTGCGGCCTTGTCGTTCTGAAAGCGTACTTTCAAACGCTTCGTCAACATCTGCGGTCGACATATTCAATGGAACTGCTCAACTGCGTAGACTTGTAATATTGTATCTCGGAGGCTCAGGCTCAGTAGTAATAATACTGTGTCAATCCTGCAAAATTAAGGCTATGCAACTGTGCTCTTTAAACACATTTAATATAATGTTTTAGACGTGCGTGAGTGAGACAAACCATTCCAGCCAGGATTTTATATTTATTTTTTATTGTTAATTTTTATTTTGATGTGGGGGAAAATTAAGTAGTAAGTTGCGGTGATAAAAATGTAATGAAAATTAAATATATTTCCCCTGAATTGCAATCGTGCAAAAGAACAGAAAATAATCATTGGAGGAATACATTTTACTTTACTTTATTTTACAGCAGCCTGATCATGGCGATTATAATACCGGGGTTAATATAACACCATGATGGTGTTAATTCAATTGTTTAAAATAAATGAATAGCAAATTCCAGAATTTCCTAAATTGTGATGTTGGCAATACTGATGAACTGAATTGACGCGACGCTGCCGTAATAAATATAAATAGCAAATGTAAACACTTATCGCCCTAGAATTAAACAAGTGTTAATTTTGAATTAATATATTGAGGATTATAAATAATTTGTCTAAATCTAAGGCAGAAAAAATGAAGAAACTCACCAAAAATATAGCTGAAGATCATTCAATTGTTTAAATAGACACAGTTTGAATTTTCCGCGCTTAGCACTCGTGCGACGATTACCAACATAAAAAATTAAAAAATTCTGAAATTTGCTGTTCATTTATATTAAAGTTTTAAACAATTGAATTAATACCATCACGTGACACGGTCATGGTATTATATTAACCCAGGTATTAAAATTGTCATGATCAGGCTGCAGACCGTCTTTAAAAGAGTGACGGTGAGTTCCGTGGAAGGATCAATAAATTTGAGCATATAGGCGTATTTAAAGGGGAGTTCCAAAGGGGTCATATTCACAGGGGTCGTAGGAAACCTAATAATAAGACGAATGCTACAGCTACACTAACAACATCAACATTTCCTCTTTTCGTAGGTGGTTTATTTATTATTATTATTTATTTATTATTTATTAATTATTACTGAAGTGCTTGTTTATAAAGCATACTTTTGGGCTTAATTTTCAGTCGCCATTTTACCAACTGGTCTCCTGCGAATTACCAACTTTCAGAGGAAATCCAATTATGGCCTATAATATTATTATAGGCCTATTTTTTTAAATACCGTAGTAATCCAAAAAATCATGATGGCCCCCAGGTTAATAATTGAACACTATAAGTCTATAAATGATGCAACATGTTGTCCATTTCACGTCTGTGTTAGTGAATAATCTTGTTAAAATTGAAATCAATTTCATACTATTTAAAATTAAATAAATAGGTAAAATAATGAAAATATATTTATTGCATTACGATATATTGACTTTTAATTGTAAAGCGATGCAGTATTTTATATTTTTCTTCTTCTTCCCCCTTATAGTGCCAAGAGTGCAGCGTCAGGGGGTCACCCCGAATACATTTCCTGAAGTATTTTATGATTAAAAAAAAAATAATAATAATCAGTCCATTATGTTTAAAATCTTTGTACTCACCTGCGGTCTTCAGAAAGTAGCGACGCGCTAAGAATGCTTTCGATCTAGCTAAAAGTACAGGATCGCCTTCTGCTTGTATAGCAGGAAAACATATAAGAATCAGAATCAGAATCAGAATCAGCCACTTATCCATTTCTATGGCTCGCTGGAAAGAAAAAAAATGAGATACGGTATGTACATTAGCATATTGTATTACATAATAAACTTCTATTTCTAAACACTGTGTTTCGCCACATGTTATTAAAATGCATTAAAATGAAGAGAAGCATTTCTTCACTACTCATTTATAAGCTATATGATACGACCTAGCTATTTTTAATTTGACTTTGTAAATAAAAGGTGACGAGGGGGGAGTTCCAATTTGCTCCGATTGGATTAAAGTTACAATATTTATATATATATATATAAATTATTATTATTATATTATATTATTACTATTGTATATTATTTTTCGAAAACAAAATGGCGATTACACGTGCACTATTTTTTTCAATTATTTTTCCTTTTGTTTTATTATACCCTATAGTAAACATAAACGATCCATCATCATTCTAAATATCGAAATTGATTTACTCATTGTACATCTAGCGTATCACTCTTAAAATATTAATTATTGCGGGCTTAATTTTTTTCCAGACTCACCATTTGCTAGCTGCTCCAACACTGAACAGACAAATTCAAGCCCAAGTTTACAAGAATATTCCTGTTCTGAATTGTTCAGGGTTCACAAAATTAAACTGCTTTCTTCTTTTAGGACTCTTTTAAAATTTCAGTTGCTAGATAAAACTCAAGGATTTTACTTTAGGCCTAGTTAGCATAAGAAAAGCTTTGTTACCGTACGGTCGAAATTTTCAATTTCGAGATTTCTTTCGATTCGCAGGTTATGAGGTCCCAGGAACCCCAAAAAGTGGTTTTTGCGAAATGTCTGTTCGTCGATTTGACTAGCCTACTCACATTTTGTTGACATTTAGCAAGTAGGTACACGAAAATGATGGCTTGGGATAATATTCTTTATCTTCGGGGGTTTATACCATCCAAAAACTAAGAAGAAGAAAAATGCCTCTGAAACGGCCCAAACAATTTTCTTAAAATTCATTTATATTTTAGTCGTTATTACTGTAAACAAAACACAACGCCACTAGATAGTTTGGTATAAGAAAGACTAAATTTTTATGAAAAATTACGAAAAATTTTTTTTCGGTGGAACCTTCTTATCGAAGTTTTCTTGCTTCAAGTATGATTTGGGTAATTAACAGAGTAACAAAAGCGATCAAGTTGCTTTCTCAAACAAGGTTTTGGTTTAGAATAAAAAAATATCCTTTGAAGAAATTATAATTCTATCCCTTACCACACCCATTATTACTGTGTTGCAGGGACGTGTTCAGGGGGGTGGTCCAAGGGGTCCGGACCCCCCACTCTCCCGAAATAAATTTTCTTATGGAAACCTGTATTTTTTGAAGAATTCATCCATTAATTCATTAATAAATTACGTTAAAAAAATGTTTGGACCCCCCCGCCCCGAAATCAAAACCTGGGCACGGCCTTGCTGTATTATAGTTTATTGGTCTGCCCTTCTCAGACGTCCCATCAATCGTCCCATCAATCAATTCAGTGCTTTCGGATTGGGAAACTCGAGGCAACAGAAATTTAACCCTAGGACAATTGTTCAACATGGAACCACTTATATTATTTATCTCGCTAGGCCTACCTATATTAATTGAAGGGTACGGGTTCATAAGTACCGGTTCTTTTATTAATCAATGGGCAATCATAGTTTTCATTAAATTATCTATCTATCTATTGATCTATTGCAATAAAAACATCGTGATTAATTCGGAATTTATAATTTTAGATAGATATAATTGATAGAAAGTCCGTGTATTTATCTAAAAGTAGGTGGAACATAAATTTACAAAGTTGTGCCCCCTCAAGCCGAATTGGGTTAGGTTGAAGTAGTAGCCTCCTCAGGATATTGTATTCGATAGCGTGAAGTCATGAAAAACCTGGACAATTTGGGGCTCGAGCTCACGACCAATGCCATTCCAGGACGTCGCGTTCCAATTAATTTCCTATTTGTCCGCTTTTTTCAAGTTTAACTCAATTCTCTATGACGTGAGATCTCAGTTACGTCCATCTTAACAACCTCTTTTCAAAATGGTTAGATGTTGTGCTGACAATACATTGTCCTCTATTACTTAATAATGATTCGCGCATGTATGTACCTATGGCTTGCTGTCATACTGCTGTGAGACGAGAGAGCAGCGATGAGGTTGGCTTATGTGGGGTTTCCACCGACCTCTCATTGCAGAATGCAAATGACATTGACGGAAATTTGAATTTTTCTTTTTATAGAAATCTATTAAAATATTTGTACTTAGCACATCTCATGACGCCATTTTTTAATTTTAGTTTGTTTGTTTGTGATTTTACTCTATGATCATTGATCAATTTTAACTATGACATAGAGTAAAACAAAAATTTCCGTCAATGTCATTTGCATTCTGCAATGAGAGGTCGGTGGAAACCCCGCCTTAGTAATAACAAAATAACAAAAAAAAGCCAATATCCATTTATTTATTTGGGAAAGGGTGTTTAAATAGTATATTATATTGTATATTAGTTTAATTAAGTTAATTTATTTTGTTCATCGAAATAGACCGTAACACTTCTATTGTGCATAGGGATATCTAATTTTAATATTAAATTCGCTTGAGTTAAAAACATCTCCTCTAGTCATTATATAAAAAAGGCATCAAGAAAAATCTGGACAATGCGGGACTGGAACTCAAGATCTATCTTCATCATTTTACCATTTAAACCAACCGGTCTTACAATTAAAATTTTGTCTGTTAGCATCACAATATGTATCATAATTTATATAAAACAGCCCTCCCCTTAAAATATTCATGAATAAACTTAAAAGACACCTAAACCGTAATTAAAGCACACCCCACATTTCCTTAGCAGTAAAGGAAAGGAACTTACAAGGCCGTAGCCAGGGAGGTGGGGGCTTGAAATGGCTTGACACTACTCTATATGGAATCGGATTTTAGGAGGAAAAATAAAAACTACTATGTAATATCCAATGGAATTTCTGAAACGCCCCCCCTCCGAAAAAAATTCTAGCTGCGGCCTTGAGTACTTACTTACAAAATGTGTCTGGGCCTAAGATACGTTGATCCAAAACGATGCGGCTTGGACGGCCTTGTCATTGCGTCTAAAAGATCTGTCTGGGACACAGCTTCTCCTAGTCTCAGGCAAACGAGAAGGTGGCCGTCGTCTTGTTGTCCGCATTCGCAAGTCGGGTCTACCACCAGTCCACACCTACACAGGTTCGTGCAGCATCTTGTAACCCTCGTTCTTAGCCTATTGAGGCTCCGCCATGTAGGATGCGGTCAGAGGAGTAGCCAGATTTTTTTTTTTTGGGGGGGGGGGGGTCCAGGTTTCATAAAGTTTGCCCGCTTACGATAGGTTTTCGAACGGGATGGTGTTTCATTTGGCGCTCCCCCCCTTGTTTTTTAAAAGAAAAAAAGAAAAAAATTTTGATTTTGCAGACGATAACTTTATTAACAAAACTAGAAAAAGGGGGACCGGGGTCGCCACGGTGATTTTTTTTAGATCAATATCTAAAAAATTTGCTATTTTGCTAAATTTGGGGGGAGGGGTCCGGGCCCCACTGACCCCCCCCCCCCTTGGCTACGCCACAGACTACGGTAGTTAAGCCCCTGGCGCTATTTCGTCTTGAATGTTTGGAGTTAGGTTCTTTCACCTGTCGATGGGATTTGAGCTAGCTGTTCCCTCTACCCGTGTGTATCTTCTTCTTCTTCTTCCCCCTTAGTGCCGCGTGCGCAGCGTGGGGGGGGGGGGGGTCGGCCCAAACCCATTTCCTGAACTCGCCCCGGTCGGACGCTTGAGCTGGGCCATTGTTTTCTCTCATGCTCCGGCGAGTTGTTCAATCCTTTCCTCGAGGGCTGTTCTTGGTCTGCCGATGGTGAAGCTAAGGTACTCCGTAGGGTAGGGTGGATCCGCACGTCCAAAGGAAAATTTCCCTTTATATGTCGAGTATCGAATCTTTAATTTCCCTTTCAAAGTTTCTCTGGTCTTCCATTATTTATAAGAAACGTCAGAAAGACAGATTTTTCAGAAGCCGGCTTCTTCTTTCGCTTAATGGAAACTCTCATTTAACAAAAAAAAAAACAAAAAACAATATTAAATGCAAGAAATAATAAATGCTGCTAGTTTTTTCTTCACTACAAAAAGCATAAATTAATTTTTAAAACTTCACAAATCAAAAAAAAAAATTTAGGTGATGAAACATTTTGACAACTCTTAGGCCTACAATTGCAAAGGAATCCGTAGATGTGAACCAGTTCATAATTTCCTATTCAATTAGTATAGGTACCGATATTGTTAATATTAGGTGTTCCATAATAAATAATTGTCCTAGGATTAAAAGAACGGGTGGACTAATAAATTACAACACAGTAATAACAACATAGCAATGTATTGGGGCATAAATTACACATAATTTCTTTAAACAATATGTTTTTCTTGAAAACCAGAACGTTGCTTGCCAATGCAACACTGACTGTAGTAGTTGAAAAGTATTTAAAATCCCAGACGAGTATAGAGTATGTGCCCGAGGCAACAGAAATTTAACCCTAGGACAATTATTCAACACGGAACCACATCACGGGCCACATGGCCTATTGGGTTCATTTTCTAATATGTATATTTTGTATTGTATTCTTAATTTTGAATATATTGATTGATTGATTGACTTATATTATTTATCTCGCTAGGCCTACCTATATTAATTGAAGGGTACGGGTTCATAAGTACCGGTTCTTTTATTAATCAATGGGCAATCATAGTTTTCATTAAATTATCTATCTATCTATTGATCTATTGCAATAAAAACATCGTGTCAAGTATTTAAAATCCCAGACGAGTATAGAGTATGTGCCCGAGTCGAGAATCGCGTGGCACATAAGAAACAGCATTCTTGCAGTAAACCATTGTGTCTATCATTTTTTCTATTAACTATTCTATTAAATAAAGAAAAAATATAGGATTTCTATGGTCGTGCAACATTCCAAGTGGCCTAGATGTCAACAACATTCTGCCACCAAAGGGAAACTGATGTTTATTATGAGATATAGTAAATACTCTAAGCAGTATGGAAAAATGTCGTACGGTATAAACTAACAATATCGTGAACAGTTTTTTTTTAATGAAATGACATGTAGCGGGCAACTACAATATGATAAAAAATTGCCAGAGCCGCAAACAGAATCAGTGGGCAGAGAAAGTGAAATATTTTTTGTTATAAAAAATAAAAATAAAAAGCATCTTTAAAATTGTAGCTACTGTTTCTGAAGTCCAATAAAATGAAAAACTTATACAAAAAATTTGAGTACAATTTAAATTCCTTCATATACAGTATTGTATAGTATACAGTATTGCAGTATTGTATAGTATACAGTATACAGTATACAGTATTGCAAAGCTTGAAGGGCCCCAACCTCGGTTATGGACCCCGAGCCATCGACCCAAATTGCCCCCCCCCCCCTCTGTCTACGGTCCCGAATCGAAAGCCTAACATCATACAATATTTCATTTTGTAACTAAAAACTTCAAATCATAATTCTAATATATTATTATAATTTTAATTACTACCAAATTAAAGAAAACTAACTTTATTTAGTTTAATTAATGATGTATTAAGATTTATTAATGTTTTCATATAGTTTTCAACATTTTTATTGGCCTATTCCATTTTTCAATATTAATAAGATTCTCTTAAATAAATTGTTGGCCTAATAAGCTTATAATAAGTTCTATAACTAATGAAGGAGTAAAAATTTACTCACCGGGACACAGGGCAAAAAGTGCCTGGTTACCCTGGTTACCCCGGTCTAATAAAATTCAAAATACCTGGTTTGTCGGAAGTTCTTTTTTCAGATCAGCCACTTGTCCGCATGCTTCTGTTTTTCTATGTATGATATGTAAGGAGGTAGGAGGGTAGTATGGGCCTACTCCGCACTCATAAAAAACCAACTGTTACAGAATTTGCTGCAGGTAAGGAGAAAATCGATGCGTTCAGGTGGCAATGAATACGAAGCAGTGAGGGCTACTGTCTAGACGCGTTGAGTGATGTATTGATTTGGTAACTATGGTTACTGCCAGCTTCTCCCTCCAGGTTGCCTTTAACCCACTCCTGGATCATCAGCTGATATTGATTCCACATGTTGGGGTACTCCAACCTTCTGCTGACACTTGGAAACTCCAACAGTCTAAAAAAACTAAAAAAAAAATTCTGTGGAACCTCTGGCAGAGGATCGTCTCTCTTGAGCATCTCTCTATTTAGGATCTTGTAGAGAGCAACATGCCGATCAGCCGCGTTACTCCCTTACTGAGGACACCCACACCTACAACACGAGGCAAAGGGGAGACCTTATAAGGCCAGCACCACGCGCAGCCAAGTGTAAGCGACTGGATCTTATACTACTATGTTTCGCCTGCCTTAGAAAACTCCCGATTGAACTGAGAGCGGCGAGAAATACTACTAACTTCCCTAAATTGCTTAGAGACCATATCTTAGAGAAAGCTTTCTACACAGTCACTGAGGCACTAGCACAATCACAATGACACAACTACCTGATTTTGACGATTTTACTGTATACTTTCTTGTCAATTACTTGTTGATTACTTGATTGTATAATTTAACAGATATACCTGTATATATACATTTATTTATTTATATACCAGTGTAGGTAAGAGGTACCTGGCTATTAAAGTAAAGTAAAAGTAAATTCGTGTCGGGGTGGTACTACCCGTGGTACAGGAGTTTTCAGGTTGCATCAACAGCCTCCTGTTTAACCTATCGACAGTCAGGGAAGACTGCCGGGACCGCCGGCTTTACATGCCCTCCGAAGCATGGTAGTCAGAAGATAAATAATTGTACCACTAGAAAATTTTGGCATTCGGGTGGGACTCGAACCAGTCACCTTCTGGATGATAGTCCGAGTCGTTACCTCTACGCCATTCTGACTACACCTGGCTATTAATTGGAGGTTAGGACAGCTAATTCACTCAGTAGCTTTAAGAAAATAATTAAGCAATATATTTTAGATAACGCTTGAAACTCTCTCCGGTCTTGTAATGGTGATGACAATAGACCCCCCCCCCGTATATATTTTATCCTTCTTTTTTCCTCTCTTCCTCTCTTTTTCTTCTCAATTTAATTTTAAGTATTTATGTATTTATCAATAATACAATATTTCTTTTAAGTATAGCATGAAAACAAGGCTTTTGGGTTTTCAATAATCGTTTTTCAATTTCGATTTCAATTCCAATTAATATGACAGGTTTCAAATACGATCTATTATCATTTTTACTCTTCCCTAATATGTGCCCCAAGTTCCACGATGTCAACAAGGAAACTCTCACAATGGTGTGGACCACTAGATTATTCATTAAATTCTAGGACCAAGATCAAGTAGTCTTTGCCTGCAATTACGTGCTAATATTTGATTAAATCCTTAGGGCTGGTATTGGTCGGATTTTATAATTCAGTACCAAGACTTACTGTATTTTCTTTCACATTTCCAATAGCTCAGCTGTTTTATCTTCATTTTTCTTTCTTTGGCCTGTGGACCACCTGATAAATGTATGTGGACCACCGATGGTCTATAGACCACAGGTTGGGAGCCTCTGGTTTAAAGTTCTCGTAATTAAAGAAGCATCTTTCTCATCGCCTCTCACTGGACCTCAGCAAATGGGGCTTGGACTCTTCAATTCAATTCAATTCAATTTATTTATTTGTCTCAAAAATATATGTGTACAAGTTAAATTGGTTTATACCACAGGCAGCATGGCCGTGCGTGGTTTTTCACAGAGACGATATGACGAAACAATACAATACATGATACATGATGTTATTCTATATGATATACAACGTAACAAATTTTGTTTTCGTCAATATTTATTAGTAGGTTAGTACGGTTAGTTTATGATTATTAATTAATGCAGTTATTAGTAAGTTAGTAGTTATTAGTTAGTAGTGTCAAATTGCGTTGGTAAGGGCGTTTTATGGTTTTCTATATGTAGTAGGGAATAGTTTCTTTTCTGTTCTATTCTTCAACAAGTTACTGCTTTCCCTATGGGATTCCAAAAATTCAGAAATTGAGTAGAAGGAACGGGGTGTTGGCCTTGAATGAATGAATACCGTAGTTAATTATCCATCTATACAAAACAATACATATACAATATATGATAATAAGAAATAAAAAAATAAAAAACAATTTTGCACTATGGGCCAGACCCGTTTTAGGGGGGCCTTTCTCCTTGAACGCGCTCATGGAGTGTTAGAATTATTTTATAGGATGCTGTTTTAGGTTTTCTTTGTTTTGTTCGGTTCCAAACGGATGGCTGAATAATTTCCCACTGCATTGACTATCATTTGAATCCTCGCTCCAGCTGCACTCGGCATGTCGTGGATTTGCTCACTTCATGAAATGCTGGAGAATTTATGGAGATTGCATTATTGCATGAAAATTTTCAGTGTCTATTGGCCACATCATGATGTGGCTTTGGCTGATAAATGATGAGAACTCGTTTCTCGATATAGAAGACCATCAAACACGCGGTTACTTCATGAAATAGTCAATATTATTTGGTCATATCAAGGGGGTGTGGGGTTCCGCCCCTCCCGAAATTATTTCGCCATAAACTAGATAGAATGAACTTGTGAGAGAAAGTATACTTTGTTTGTTATTTGAATGCAATGTTATTGAAAGACATTTTATCGTAAAGTAAAATTATGAAACGTGAGAAACAAGATTCACGGATATGAATCAGCATGAATATATTCCTACAAAGTTCTATTGGCACGGCTTGACAAATGGACGAATTGTCATATGATCCCTCAGATTCAGAGGTCAGGGTGAATCTGACGTACCATATGACATGTGATAATTCTAGAAGGAACTTACCCTATGCATAGAGAAGACCGGATGATTGTTCTCAGATGTATTGGATACCAGCGAACGTTGGCCTCCATGTCCACCCCTGGACTCGTTGGGCAACCCCGGGCCTGGCTCCTGCCTCCCAATTCTTGGACGTCCGCTGTACAATGTTTACACACTACGTACTCATTGTCAGCAGTCGACAGCAGGTTCAATACACCAGGCCCAAAGTAGGTCAAGCCATCCAGAGGCGTACCGCTGCCATCGGCGTACACTTCATGCCAATATGAGTACAACCCTTATTACTTTTATTAATTCATTCTACAGAATGAGCTAGAATCAAATTCACCATAATGTGCCGTAAAAGCACTGGGAGAGTGTTATCTCCAAATGTTTGAAAACTTTTCAAAATTTGTAAACTTTACCACTTGCAGCTTGTAAACATGAAAGAAAGTTCACCACTCTCAATCGATTAAAACATGCCTGATTAATTCAACTAGACAAGATTGACTGGTTTAGCTTTGATGTCGATAAACAGGCAAGTTAACGTCAAGCCCTAAAAGTAATTAATTTGTTTGCCATGAAAAAAGCAGGGCAATTAAATAAATTTTTACAAAGTAGCCTGGAGACGTTAATTCTGGCCAGTTGTCTGCAAGTTTTTTTTTAATTGCGTAAGTTGCAGTTAACTTAACTTTTCTTAATTTTTTATTTATTTTATGTACATTTTGAAGAGTACTCTACACTGTTGCAAGTGTTAGTGTTGGAAGAATCGAAGAGCCGCACTTTTAGTTTTTATCTTTAGTTTTAAGTTCAAAATGATACGTTGGAAAAACTCAAAAATTTACTTCAACAAGGTCAAAATTTTCAAACATTTGATTTCGTGAGGGCGCTCCGTACCCGCACACTTCCGGAATCACGCATGCAATAAAAAAAATTCCTATCCACCCTCTGAAAAACAATCCTGGCTACGGCCTTGTGAAATGTGGTTGTCTTCCCTGACCCTACTTCGTGTACGATGGTAAACAAACAAAAACTTAGTGTTTTATTAACACTGGTTATAACAACTGGAATTAGTAAACCCTGAAGATTCACTTTAGCATCTTCTCGTCGAGTTGAGCAAGTTAAAGTGTAACTTTGCTCGCGCTGGAATTCCCTCTGTAGACAGCTGTTCTTGCCGAAAGCGCTCGGGGTTTTGTACTAACACTAGTCCGTTGATTAGACAAAGTTAATTTTTTAACGACTATTTGGGTTTTACTAATTCTAGTTGTTTTAACAAGTTTTAATAAAACAATAAGTTTTTTTTATTAAAATAAAATACCACGAAGTCACGAGTGTTTTAATTTTTTCTGTACGATGGCCATTATATTATATATTTTAGATTTATATAGGTTACACCTATACCAAAAATTTCGATCATTATTTAGGGTATATGCTTGCTTTCGAGTGTCAGTGACAATTTCTATGATATAAAAGCAAAATGAACTGCAAAAAATCTTAAACTATTTTATATTTAATTTTAGACTGGCCTGGATTGGCAAAAAATAATGGTATGCATCCACGAATGTTCTTGTATAATTTAATGGAAATATATATTGTATTGTATTGTGAGTCGGGACCCAGACCACAATTTGGCCAAATTTAATATGTCCCTGAGACCTTGAGATTTCGCCGCCCTCAGTAACAAGGCCGTAGCCAGGATTTATTTTCAGGGGGGGGGGGTTTCAGAAATTTCATTGGATATAACATAGTAGTTTCTATTTTTCCTTTCAAAATCCGATTCTATCTAGTGTCAAGCCATTTCATTTCGGGCGGGGGGGGCGGGGGTTTGAACCCCCATGAACCCCCCCCCCTTGGCTACGGCCTTGCTCAGTAACAAGTCTGCCGACGCCCCCTACCTCATTGAAACAATTTGTTGCGAAAGGGAACTGTAAGGAATACGACATGGTTTACTTTAATTAACTTGGGTATGCCATGATGTATTTTTTCATTTCGATAGCCCCCCCCCCCCAGGGCTTGGCGCCCAAATGCCCAGTCTGCCCATTTATATGGCAGGGCCGGCCAAAAAGTATAATTGGATAAATATGTTTCCTGGGCAGACCGTGCGGAGGTAGAGCAGCTGTTCTGCCGGGTAGACTGTAAGTTTCAGTTAACCAGCCCGGCGTTATTGATCTCATCTGCGACTGTCTTTAACGGCGTAACCGCGTTTGCAGTGACCTGGGCTTGAGGCTGCCTTCTCCAGAACGCTTCAAATGAATTTAAAAATAGGCCTTTAAAACAGTTGCGAAACTGCAAACTTGTGAGACATTGGTGCGACACTACTATTCGGCCAAGATACATTACTATAGTGCAGTACAGAGTGTAATGTAAGAGAGGGCTTATTCCGCTAGGTTAGATTAGTAATAGAACAAAAAAGTCAGTATTTATTTATTGGGTTTACTATACGGCAATGATACGGCTAAGATACATTACTATATACGGCAAATTACATTAGTATGCAGCATATCGAAGAAGTGATGGAAGCGAAACAAAACGGGTACGTCACCCAGGACACGTCTATGTAAAGCAGGCGGTCCCGGGCCTTCCTAGTTGAGTGTAAGAGAGGGCTTTATAGCCCTAACTCCGCTAGGTTGGCTTAGTAATAGAGCAAAAAAGTCAATATATAATTTATTAATTTATTTATTTATGGGCGGATTACAGATTTATTCGTCCTGTAAAGTATTCCTTATAATTCATTATACGGGTAACTAGACTTGTCTATAAAGCCCTCCATAACTTCTGGATCGGCCAGTTCAACTTCCATTCAACGTACCTGTCACAATAACCTTAACCTGTGCGTTTATTTAAAAATTTAGAACATAATGGCAAAATTATAGGCAATGAAACACATTCTATATTTACATATTCTGCATCCATAAAATGAACACATTGACCTCCCCAAAATAGGCTGGTTTACATTTTTTATTTAAATTAATACTTGAAGTTATAAAGATTTGGTACATTCAATAGATTGAGGACTACTTTGTTTACCCTATTATAAGTTGTTTTTCGTTTTTATTCTTATAGTTTACCTTTTATTTTTATCATTACTTACCAACTAGATAACATATATATTAACAACTTATCTCTTTAATCTTCACATTGTTAAATACCTGTAGATGTACTATATACTGCTTATAATTATAATTTTACAATAGTTCAATAGTTCAATAGTTCACACAAACAAATATGGCGGACGAGTAAGTTTCCTGTTTTTAATCAGCGTATTTAAAATTAATTTTAAATACCTTGTGCCTTATTTACTAGCTGAAATTTACGTTATTAGTCTTCAGTGCCATTCAAATTATAAGGTATGGATAATTTAACAGTCCTTATCAATGAAATTAAGGCAATGCGTAATGACATAGATGAGGTCAGGAAATCTGCACCTCCAAATCCTGTTTTGGACAGTATCGAAGAAAGATTTGCAACCTTCATGGATAAAGTAATTACTTACATGCAGCATAACACAAAGAAGGTACAAAATCTCAGTTATCAAATAGAAAAATTAGAATGCTACTCTCGACGAAATAACCTGCTGTTGCATGGTGTAGACGAGGCTAGTCATGAAAAATGTGAAGATGTTATCATAAAGGTATTGACTGACCGAAACATTATTATACAGCGCTCGGATATTGAGAGATGTCATAGAATTGGGCCTGTCAGGCAAGATGGGAAATCGAGGCCTATAGTCATAAAGTTTACCAATTACAAACATAGATCTCAGGTTTACTACAGTAAACGAAACCTTAAGGGAAGCAAGTTTACTATCACCGAACAACTCACCAGTAGCAGAATGCAAGTGCTAAATGAAGCTAAGCAACATTTTGGAAAGGGAAAGGTTTGGACAACAGATGGCACCATTGTCATTCTCCACAACACTACAAAGTACAAAGTTACAACAGACGAACAACTGAAGGCTCTATGCATCAAAATTTGCCCACCTGAACCTACTACAAACAGCAGAATTCTCCGTAGTGGAAAATCAAAAGCTAAGGCAGTAACTATTACGCAGTAACGTACACGCGCCTGCTTGCATACGTAGTTTCAGAGAGACGACCGAGTGAGTACTTGGCCTACTGATCAACCGACCAATGCAGCAATGTGTCTGTATGGACACGGTTCTTTCATTTCAAGTTTTGCCACTAAATAGATATCATGGTCTGTATACGTAGTTCTATTTCCTTAAAAATATACTTATGCCATGTACGTTTCCGCTTGTACAATAGTAGGCCACATTTGCATATTATTTGGGTTTCAGTTCGCACTTTTCCCATTTTCAATTTTCAATGATATATTTATATATTTTTTTTTTACAACAAATCGTCTCAATACTCTACACTGGTTCTGTTTTTTTTTTCACTCACTTTTGGTTCGCATGTTCATACTTTTGATTATAAAATCATTACATGACTTAGAAATTTGCGCTGATTAAAATAGTCAGGAAACAATGTATTTTTTTTTCTCGTGCTTTTTTTAAAGAAAGTTTTAGCACCTATTGCTTATTATTCCATTGTATTTGTTTTAGGATATTTATGAAAGAAATGTTGTTCTCTTTATGCCATAATAATTTTCTGGTCTTTTTTCCCCCAGGCTGTACATCCATTGTCCTCACTATTACGAGCGCTAGGGGCGAGTTTGAGCGTTCTCCACACAGATGACTAGCAGTGACCTTGGCAGCTCTGATCTCCAGTTAACGTCTTCCACTACACACACATTACACACAACTCTACAAAATACTTTCCTCGCTAACCCAAAGGCTCTACATCTCGTACATATCAATGCTCAATCTCTTTTGGGTCATTTTGACTACTTTGTTCACGTCTTTGATAATTTGAATGTGCAGGTAATAATAGTATGTGAAAGCTGGCTGAAACCAACCTTAACTTCAAACTTGGTGAACCTCCCCGGTTACAATATCTTTCGCAATGACCGAGTCGGGAAGGGGGGTGGCGGAGTTTGCATTTATGTCAGGGATGACATATCTGCTATCGTCTTAGCCTTATCGGCGTCGTTATATTCAGCAAAAGCTGAATTCATTCTTTTAGAGGTGCAGTGCAGATCCCAAAAAATTTTAGTATGCGGTATTTATAAACCACCCCTTGTAGATCAGAATTTCTGTGAATTTGAGGGGATATTGTCGGAATGGGCGCCTAAATATCAGCACGTAAATATTGCAGGAGATCATAATGCTGATCTATTAGTAGTCAAACCAGAATTGAGCCACATTAAACAACTCTATAGGGCATTAGGACTAAAGTTATTACCTCTAAAGGTTACTCATAATAAAGCTTTACTTGACTTATTAGTGGTGAGAGAAGTGAACAAGGTACTCAAACATGGCCAGCTCCCTGCCCCAGGTTTTTCCCATCACGATTTGCTTTTCTTGTCATATGAGATAAAAGTACCCAAAATTAAACCTAAATTCAACTCTTTCCGTAGTATGAAAAATATTAACGAGCAACAATTTTTACATGATGCCGAATCAATTCTATGGCTTTCTGAAATTGAAAGTCAAAATACTTTAGATGAAAAAGTTGACAAATTTAAAAATTTAATTACAGAGTTCTACGACCGTCACGCCCCACTCGTTACTCGCAGGGTGAAACGTCCAGCGACACCCTGGATGACTGTGTCGGTTAAAGAAAGAATTAATAATCGTGACAAAGCGTACCTTAAATACAAAAAAGGCAACCTAACGGTACAAAATTATAAAATAATTCGCAACCAAACAACGCAAGCTATTCGTAATGCAAAGCTACAGTACGCTCATTCCATCTCCCAATTACCAAGAAACAAGTTGTGGAGTAGTTTAAATAATTTTGGTATCAGTTCCAAAAAGTCCCGTACACCATTACCCAAGGTCGATGTTAATACCCTCAATACTACTTTCGCAAAACCACATCAATGTAAGGACCCAACGCCTCATGAGACAATAAAAGAAATTTTATCTGTACCTAAACCAGCCTGGCCTGAATTTTCCTTCAAGCAAATCACGGAACAAGAAGTCATCGCTGCTGTCAAATCGGTGAAATCTTGCGCCAGGGGCGTAGACCAACTAAATAGTAAACTGCTACTTAAATTACTACCATTTATTTCTCAAACGATCACTCATATTTACAACTTTTCATTTACAATTTCCAGTTTTCCAACGGCGTGGAAGAAGGCTCTCATACAGCTTATAGCTAAAAACCAAAACCCAGCCACCGAAAATGACTTACGCCCTATTACCCTGTTGCCTTTCCTGTCCAAGCCACTGGAGAAGATTGTGTTGTCACAGGTTTCGAGCTATATGGCTAGTTATAATCTAGCTAATCCCCTGCAATCCGGTTTCAAGAAAAACCACAGCACTACATCAGCATTAATTCAAGTGGTTGATAATTTAAGTGGTGCTTACGACAGAGGTGACGTATCCTGCATTATTCTTTTAGATTACTCCAGCGCGTTCTCATGTGTAAAACATGACATCTTCCTTGCCAAATTAAAATCTTTAAACTTCGCTGATAAGTCAATTTCTTGGTTTCGCTCTTACTTAGAAAATAGAGATCAAGCAACGAGAATAGGCGACCAAACGTCTGAGTTCTGTAACCTCCCTAACGGATTAATGCAGGGTACGATTTTGAGCCCTTGGTGTTTCTCCACTTATACAGACTTATTGTCACAGTCATTGAACAAATGTTCTTATCACGTATATGCTGACGACTTTCAATTATATACTAGTTTCAAGTCTAGTAATTGTGAACAGGCCATAGCTGATATTAATGCTGATTTAGAGAACGTCTTAAAATGGTCAATAAAACATGGTCTCAAGTTGAACCCGACTAAGAGTCAGGCAATGCTGATAGGCAGCCACAATACCGTGGTAAAATTACAAAATACCTTAAGGTCAACCATTATCTTAAACGGTGAAGCAATACCCTTTAAACAAGAAGGTGTGAAAAATCTAGGAGTGTATTTAGACCCACAACTCAACTGGTCAGTCCATGTAAACAAAACCTGTAGGAAAATTTATAAATGTTTACATCCCTTGAACAGAATTAGAAATTTTTTACCAATTAACATAAAGAAAAACATTGTTTCCACGCTTATTACCCCACTATTTGATTATTGTATTGTATTATCATCCAGTCGCACGGATTATCTGTCACGCCGTTTGCACAGGGCAATGAACATTTGCATCCGATTTATTTTTAACTCTAAGCGTCGCGATCATATTAGCCCACAGTACAAAATACTAAATTTCCTAACCACTGACCAAAGAACACAATACCATGCACTGTTGCTAATGTATAAAGTAACCCACTCAAACGCACCTTCCTACAATATTCAAAAATATACAAAATTACAGTCACAGCGCAATGGTACAACATATGAAATACCACTACATAAGTCCACAAGACATGGGCAATCTACGGTATTATACTCGATTCTTCACTGGAACCGCCTACCGTTGGAGATCAGGGCAGCTAATTCACTCAGTAGCTTTAAGAAAATAATTAAACAGTATATCTTGGATAACGCTTAGACTCTCTCCGGTCCTGTAATGGTGACGACAATAGATTTCCCCCCCCCCCTATATCTTTTATCCTTCTTTTTTACTACTCCTCTGTTTCCTTCTTCTCTATTTAATTTTAATTAAGTTATAATAGTTCACAATGTTTTTTTTTTCTGGTTTTTAAGGTTAGCATGAAAACAAGACTTTATGGTCTTATTGTTCGCCTTTTGTTTTGTTTACAATAAAGTCGTATTTTCATTTCATTTCATTTCATTTCATAGTTATGTACCACACATGTAAATTATGATAAGTATAGTTAAATAAGTTAAGTTATGATTTGCATATTATTGGACTTTGTCTGTTTGCAAATAAATGCTTATTTATTTATACAGGGTATTTGGCCACAGTGAATTTGAAAATATCAAATAATGCCTTGAAGGTCTATTTATAGACCTTGGCCTACATAAATAAATAAATATATAATAATAATATAATGTGAATCACAGTTGTCCAAACAAACCAAAACGATCACATTTACAAAAGTGGCATAATGGTCCATTGCCTCATGCCACCGACCCCATATTTCGAACATTATTTATATTCCATTATTGTATGAGCCTATAATCCACCCACGTTTTCTCGAAAACAAATGACGTCAGAGGTCTGAATTCTTTTTTATCATTACAAAGTGGGAGTTGATGCATTTCTGGGAATTAGTTTGGAATTTTTGGGGGCCTGGAAGGGGGGTTTTTCGGGGGTCCATATGCTGTTTCTCGGAATAATCAAATGTAAAGGTATGTCAAATTGCACATTATTGGAAAGCTTATTAAATTCATAATTTGCAAAATTTTTGATTATATGAGTAGTATAGAAAGGGCGGTTCTGGCACAAAATCCCAGCTATCCCATCTATCCCACCCCGTCGTGCTATCCCCCGCGGGTGGTCTATCTATTTTTGTGTGTTATCCCTCGTGGGTGGTCTGAGGTTCTGGCACAAATCCCACCCCCCGTCGAGCTATCCCATCTATCCCACCCCGTCGTGCTATCCCCCGCGGGTGGTCTATCTATTTTTGCGTGTTGTCCCTCGTGGGTGGTCTGAGGTTCTGGCGCTTACCCCACCCCCTGTCGAGCTACCCATCTACCCCCCCCCCCGTCATGCTACCCCTCGCGGATGGTCTGAGGTTCTGGCGCTTATCCCCCCCCCCCATCGAGACCCGTGGGTGGTCTTTCTATGGCACTATGATTGTTTTTTTTTTTGTATAATTACTAATTTGTGAGACACAGAGTTATATTTTTTTTTTTTTTTTATTTTTATTTTTTTTTTTTAATGGTGTTAATTGAATTAAAACATTTCTTTCTTCTTCTTTCTTCTTCGTGGGTGGTCTTTGTACCCCGCCGTGCTTATCCCGTTGTCTATCTATCTCTGTACCAGGTGGGTGGTCTATGACGCACCCCCCCCCCCTCCCCGTACAGCGTACATCTAGAATGTTCCAAATGTGTCGTTACAAAAGGCATCGCCTTGGGTTGAGGAGCTTAGTTGAAGCCAAACCTTCATTCAAGACTCAAGTAATACCACTTTATAAGTAAAATTGTATAATCTTACAACATGACATCTCTATTCAATAAAGTTAATGCCATCAACCAAGTAGCCGGGCCTACCATACCAATGCGAAAACTAGTGATTGGAGTTAAATACCTAATATTGAAAATAGTGCAAATCGAAAAAACAGAATATGGACCAGCTGTAAAAGTCATACTGCGAGGATTGGAAAAAGAAGTCGTGGAATGTTTTGTGCCTCAACAATATCTGCCAGCCTTTCAACAAAGTGAAGTTACTCCAGGAGCTGAGATGTATCTTATCGTTTCAAGCCATCGGGGAAAAAATAGTGTCAACCTACAGATCATAGAATGAATATTTCATGATGTATTATTATTGTAAACTACAGAAATAATGTAAATATATGAATAATTTCTATATATATTTTGTTCTTGTTTTATTAATTTCATAACTAGTTTTAAGCTTACAGTTAGATGATGATGAGTATTAAAAACTAATGTTTGAAAGAAACAAGCTATTGCTTCAGTCATAATCGAGTACTTGAACGGTGAAGGGTTATCATAATCATAGACTATGAAATGATGTAAATCAAATAATTAAACGAGTACATTAGCTAATTTTAATAAATCTATCCGAAGCATAGGTTTATGGGAAGTATTGATTTGGTAAATAGTTAACCGTGTGCAGGTTCAAACCTGTTGTGAATCACCAGGTGCATATAACTCTGTACAGCCGTCTAATGGTTGAGACAAACAACACATTAATAAATCTACCCCTCGCGGACAGTCCATTGTAAGCTAATGTGATTTTTGTTTTCGTAAATCTATCCAACACTTATATTGAAGGGAAGTATTGATTTGGTAAACAGAGTGCAGGTTCAAACCTGTTGTGAATCACCAGGTGCATATAACTCTGTACAGCCGTCTAATGGTTCAAACAAACAAGCCATTAATAAATCTACCCCTCGCTGACAGTCCATTGTAAGCTAAAGTGATTTTTGTTTTCGTAAATCTATCCAACACTTAGGTTGAAGGGAAGTATTGATTTGGTAAACAAATAACAGGGTGCAGGTTCAAACCTGTTGTGAATCACCAGGTGCATCCAACACTTAGGTTGAAGGGAAGTATTGATTTGGTAAACAGAGTGCAGGTTCAAACCTGTTGTGAATCACCAGGTGCATATAACTCTGTACAGCCGTCTTATGGCTCAAACAAACAAGCCATTAATAAGTCTACCCCTCGCTGACAGTCCATTGTAAGCTAAAGTGATTTTTGTTTTCGTAAATCTATCCAACACTTAGGTTGAAGGGAAGTATTGATTTGGTAAACAAATAACAGGGTGCAGGTTCAAACCTGTTGTGAATCACCAGGTGCATCCAACACTTAGGTTGAAGGGAAGTATTGATTTGGTAAACAGAGTGCAGGTTCAAACCTGTTGTGAATCACCAGGTGCATATAACTCTGTACAGCCGTCTTATGGCTCAAACAAACAAGCCATTAATAAGTCTACCCCTCGCTGACAGTCCATTGTAAGCTAAAGTGATTTTTGTTTTTGCATTAGTTGCAATCGATCGTTAGAAAATGAATGGTGTCTTAACAACATATTATCCGCTTCGTGATGGACAATCTATCCCTGTACCCTTACCGTCTATCCTTCATGGGTGGTCGTCGCTACAAAAGGCATCGCCTTGGGTTGAGGAGCTTAGTTGAAACCGAACCTTCATTCGCGTAATACCACTTCAGTGTAGTGAATTTGTGTAATCGTACAGCATGGAATCGAAGAAAAGGAAACTGAACGCGAGGGAATATGTGTGTAGAATATGTGCTGTGAGTTTCACACTAAATTGCAATTTAAAAAGACATGTCATAAACAAACATGGAGTTAGTATTATACCATGCAAAAAATGTAAAGCCACATTCACATGCAGAGAGGACCTATCTCATCATATATTGCAGCGGCATACATCAGCAAATCACGGGATGGAAATTGTACAAACTCGCCCAAAACTGACATCTGCTGGGAATGGAGAGGACTGCAAGGCATGCGGGGGCAAAATCAACAACTCCAGTCCACTTACAGTTCTGTGTAAAGAATGTTCATCTATCTTTTCGTGTAAGTATGAGAATCCTGTATCTGTTAAAACCCTTGAGTGTAAATATATTTGTGAATTCTGTTCGGTCCCTTTTGCTCGGAAGTATAGTTTGAAAGTCCACATATTAAGCATACATATTATTAATTGTTTGAATTGCAAGAAATTGTTTATGAGGGAAGATTTTACTAATCATAAGAATAATTGCACAATTATGAGCGGGGGAACACTATCTAACGAGGAGAACTTTTTATGCAAAACATCTATAGCTCTAGATGGTGTAGTAAAACAATACAATTATAAAAACATAACCATACATGATCCCGTTGTATATCTAAATAATATGGAAGGTGAGGTTGATTCTATTACAACTGAAAACATTAAACTTTTTAATGCAATTAAATGGTATGTAGCCTTACACATTAAATTTGAACGCGGACCCGACAATAATAAAAACTATACTGAAGCATGGTTTCATGCTAAAAACGAACAACTTTTCCTCACTGATGACTCCACAATAAAATATCAACAAATGATTGAACAAATTTTAGTAAAAATAGATAAATTTCAAGCAATGGGAAGCGGGTGGGTGTTGAAATCTTTAAAACGTTTTGTTATTTTTATTGCTGAATATAATCCATGCAGTGGTAGTAGTTACATCCCTTTACCCAAAAAAATCTATAACACTAAAGCAGTAATCAATATTAAAAATGACGATCTCAAATGTTTTATATGGTCAATTTTAGCATACTTACATCCAGTAAGTAGGAATGGTCAGCGTGTTGATTATTATAAAAAGTATGAGAAAGAGTTAGATATGAGTGGTATAACTTACCCAGTATCTTTGCAAGTCATTTCAAAATTTGAAAAAAATAATAATATTGGAGTAAATGTGTTTGGTTATGATCACAGACTGTACCCATTATATTTATCACAAAGTCACCATTATAATAAGCAGGTGGATCTGCTTTACATAACGGAAGACGAAAATTCACATTATTGTCTTATTAAAAATTTCAACAAACTTAATTTCTCAATCACTAAACATGAGCAAAAAAAGTTTTATTGTCGTTGGTGCATACACGCCTTTAGTAGTGCTGAACGCTTACATGAACATAAGCCACTCTGCTCAAGACATGATCCTCAAAAAACCACATTTCCAATTAAGGAGAAAAGCACTATGAAATTTGATAAGCCACAATATATGATCCCTGTAGCATATAGAATATATGCCGATTTCGAGAGCATTCTCAGTCCCGTTGAAGGGACTATTTGTAACACTGAAAAATTATCTGCACATATACCATCAGGGTTTTGTTATGTTGTTGTAGATATCAATGGGAATAAGTTTAAAGAACCGGTAGTTTACAGGGGAGCCAATGCTGTTGATGTGTTTTTGAAATCGTTATTAAATGTTAAGGATGAAATTTTAAAAATTAATAAAAATATTAAAGCAGTAATTATGACTGACGAGGATAGAGAAAATTTTAAAAACTCTGTCATTTGTAATGTTTGTCAAAAACCACTAGGAACTGATCGTGTAATAGACCACTGCCATATAACGGGGAAATATAGACAAGCATTACATAATGTCTGTAATATGAGCAATTTTCGAACTCCAAAACATATCCCCGTTTTTATGCATAACTTAAAACATTATGATGGCCATCTTATCATGGAAGGGGTTGGGAAACTAAAAAATATGAATATTACTTGTATAGCTAAAACTATGGAGGAATATATAGCCTTTAGTATTGGAGAGTTACGCTTTTTAGACACTTATCAATTTATGGCCTCCTCATTAGATTCATTAGTTAAAAATCTTGTTGATGCGAATAAAAACAAATTTAAAATTATGAAAACATGTTTTGAGGGTGAAAAATTAGACTTGATGTTGAGGAAGGGTGTCTTCCCCTATGAATATATAACGCACGAGTCAAAATTTAATGAGGAACACTTACCTCCAATCGATGCATTTTTTAGTCAATTAACTCAAGAGGGGATTTCACAAGAAAAATATGAACATGCTCAAAAGGTGTGGAATGCTTTTAGTATAAAGAATTTAGGAGAATACCAAGACTTGTATGTATTAACAGACACCCTTCTCCTTTGCGATGTTTTTGAAGCCTTTAGAGCCTTATGTTTTGAAAACGATAACCTCGAAATTTGTCACATGTACACAGCACCAGGGCTAGCTCTTCAGAGCTGTCTGAAAATGACAGGAGTAGAACTTGAGCTATTGAGCGAACCTGATATGTATTTGTTTTGTGAGGCTGGGATTCGCGGGGGTATAAGTATGATTTCTAAAAGATTTGCGGAAAGCAACAATAAATACTTAAAAAAAATTGACTCAAATAAGCCATCCAAATTTATAGTATATTGGGATTGCACTAACTTATACGGACATGCGATGCGTCAATTTTTACCTATTAGTGGGTTTCGCTGGATGGAGGAGGAAGAAATCAAAAACTTTAATGTAATGCTCGCACCTGATGAGGGCGATGATGGGTTCATATTACAGGTGGACATGGAATATCCACAAAAATTACATGATTTACATAATGAATACCCACTAGCAGCTGAACATTGTGTTGTAACATCAGACATGATTTCCCCCTATTGTAAGGAATTTCTCGCTGAAAATGATATATCTTTAACATCCAACATCTCAAAGCTTATTCCCAACTTAAACGATAAACACAACTATATAATACATTATCGAAATTTGAAGCAATGTTTAGAATTGGGATTAAAATTAAAATGTATACATAAAATTTTAGCTTTTAAGCAAAGCGCTTGGATGCGACCCTTTATCGATTTTAACACAGAAAAACGGAAATTAGCTTGTAATGATTTCGAGAAGGATTTTTATAAATTGAAAATTAATAGTATGTATGGGAAGACAATGGAGAATGTTAGAAATCACGCAAAATTAGAGTTAGTTAACACTGCCAAACGAGCTCGTAAACTTATCTCATCCCCTGCATTTAAAGATTTTAAGATTTTTTCAAACGATTTAATAGCAGTCCGGTCAAAAAAAACTAATATTTTGCTAAACAAGCCAATATTTATTGGCCTAACCGTTCTCGAACTATCCAAGGTAGTTATGTACGAATTTCATTATAACTTTGTAAAACAAATGTATGGTGATAAAGCTGCACTGATTTTAACAGATACAGATTCGCTCGTTTATGAGGTTGAGAGTGATGATTTGTACACTGATTTAAAACCATATCCCCATTTATTTGATAACTCAGTATATCCTCCGAACCATCTCTTATACAATATTGAAAATAAAAAGAAAGTGGGAACGTTCAAAGATGAAAATGCTCAATCTCACATTTTACAATGTGTTGCTTTACGCCCAAAATTGTATTCCCTTTTAGAGGAGGGAAAGGAGAAGAAAGTGGGCAAAGGTATAGTTCGTTCAACCCTTAAACATCATATTAACCATCAAGACTATTACAATACCTTATTTAAGCCTTGCATAGCAAAAGACTCACGTAAACCAATGTTCCGTATTCAAAGTAGAGATCATAAGCTTTTTACAATTAAACAGCAAAAAGTCACTCTTAGTCCTTATGATGATAAACGGTATGTGTGTCGTAATGGAATTGATAGTTTAGCTCATGGTCATTATCGCATTATAGATATGTCTTAGGTTTAAAAGTTTGTTTTAAGTGATTGTATGTAAAGACATTGATTTCTTTTAAAATATGTGTATTATAAAATTTGTATATCATAAAATGGTTTACATTCGTTTAGCTCATGGTCATTATTGTATTATAGATAAGTCTTAGGCTTAAAAGCTTGTTTTAAGTGATTATATGAAAAGACATTGATTTCTTTTAAAATATGTGTATTATAAAATTATTATATCATAAAATGGTTTACATTCATTTACAATAGTTGATGTACAATACCAGTTAAAGGTACATATTCATATAAGCAGTCGCTGATGAGTAGACAGTAGGCATTCATTTTATTAGGGAAATTAGTTTGGCCATGAATTTCCAAACGTATATCGACACCACCTGTTTTAATGAGCTCATTCTGTCGCGAGCAGTCAATAATCCAAATCGGGTATGAATTTAGAAATTCACTACGGGAAACGTTTGGGGCTGCTTCATCCTGCATGTAGTAGTGTTTCCGGAAATTGAGAAAATTTTCATACAACACAGCGACAGCCTTTTTGTTGAAGTTCGCCTGTAGCGGATGGTATGGATAGCATTCTGAGCCGAGGAATAGTTGCATTTGTTGTATAGCACATTGATCGAAGGCACTAGCGTCTTTCGTAATATCATCCGCTCGGGCAGCTTGGAAGCCAATAATAGCAAACCGTGGTTTTTCACTTGAAGAAATCATGCGCACAGGCCAATTAATTGATGATGTTGATGAGGGAATGTTTGGATATTCATACAGTTGCCATGTTCGAAAGCCAATAGGCAACCGCACGTTTTCCCTTAGTACACTCAGCAATTCAAGACGTTGGCTATCACTCACACTTACGAAAGGTATTTCCCACAGCACAGTAGTTAGTTTCAATGTTAAGTCTTTAGTGTTTGAAAGATCCCGCATGGCATTCAGATTGCTGCGTGATCGCACTAACACAAGTTCTTGTTTAACGTTGAGTAGAACTCGTCGAAAATCCTCGCAAAATCCAAACAGCATTTTCAATGGCACGCAAAAATTAAAGTTCCTCTCTGTTTTATTGGCATCGGTATAAAATGAGCTGTTTGTAAGACGTTGTGCATCTTGAGCGGTGAATGATACTAACCCTTTAAGCTGAGTAGCAATACCAGGGTTTCGCACATGATCAACAGTTATCCCATTGAGTTCATAGCGTATTTCAGAGAATAAGTGTGCCATAGCATTAGCGCTAAGCCCGTCTTCATCTTCATAAGCAATTGTTGTCACACCTTTTTCTAGCACCCCTTCAATATACAGTCGGCTTTCACATGGTAGAGTAAGTATATCTTGTTGATGGATTGGTATGCGAATTTCATCATTATTATTTAGACTACTTGATGAATAGGGTGCAATCTTATGGTATTCATAACGCGTTAAACTCTCATCCACGAGAATGGACTCCTTCACGTTTAGTATTGATGTCATCGTGGATTTTAAAACCTATTGATTGTAAATATTGCTTGTTCTCGTTAGTGAGCCGAATATAACGTGCTTGCGTGGAAGTCCGATGTGGAATGATGTATGGTGCATACCGCTGTGCAATATATACTCTCATTGTCGTTTACGTATATGAAGACGTAAAGTAATAGTTTCTCCTCGGAAATTAACCGTCTCGTTGTCTTGATCGACAATGTCTAACGTTAGACTTGTAAGTACATTCGTATTTATAGCATGGTAGATGATTGTATTTGGTGCTTCAACAATCCGATAGCCAGGTGGTACATTAGGATAAAATTCATGAACGGCATGTGATGGTCTACCATTCAAATATGATCCACTTGTAATATTACAATTAATTCGAATTGCATTGACTTTGGATATTTTAATGCTATGTGGTGATTCATATCTTTCTCCAGGGAAAAATGTCATCACATCATAACCAAAGCCTAGCAGGTATCCTAGTTCTTCATTTACTTCAATTTCAAAGTCTTCATGTATTATCATAACTTCCGAATGTAGGGTGTTCCGATTTGCGCGTATCCGTATGATTTCAGAACCCCACACTTGATTAATATACTTGACTACATCTAACAATTCGTAGGATCCAGTTGGTATTTCAATTATTCTAGTCTTCGGAGGAATTGAATTGTTTACAATTTTAACGACACCATTTGAGAGATTAGGAATTGAATTGTATGTTTCGAGGTCAAGCAAACCGATTTCCCATGCACCCTCAAGTACAATCGGTGGGAAGTAGTTGCTACTTAGCAATGAGTCGTTACCGCTCAATGTCAATGCTAGCGACATAATGCAATAAATCAAACATATTCATAACTTATATAACTTTTAATAGTATGGAAAATGGATCTTTCATGTAGAGAAATTTTAAACATAACTGCCCACAATTTGATGTTGAATAGGTTTGATACGATTGATGGTTGTAGTATATTGTACAGTTGTGGAAATATTGTTTCAATTCCAATGGTGGTTGTAAGTCCCCGAAGCTATCGAAGTATATAACTCGGTTTCTAATCTTTCGGTAAGCAACCCAATGTGTACCAGGTCCTATAGCATCATCTAAATTAATTATTCCAGCTTCATTATGTTTCCATGGTATGCGAGGCAATGCATTTCGCATGAACACACCGCGAAAATGAGGAACGTTAGCGGTGAATTTTATAAGTTCCACATTAGTCATTGGACGGTTCCGAGGCATGCAACTTAGTTTTTTGAATAAGGATGCAAGTAGAGTCCACTCCCCTTCTTATGTGGCGCTAAATACAAGCCTTTCCCAATAGCTATAGATTCCATAGTTTGATTATGACGTTTCATTTCTTCATACTTTTTCTGTGCACTATGGACTTTATTAACAGCTGATGTAATTCCTGCAGCACCACCAGAGAGAGCGCCTAGTGCAGAAAGCCCCGCAAATATCGGGATAAGTGGTAATATACCACCTGTCTTGGCAATAGGTATGATTCGGGGAAGTTTCACCTTATTTCCCTTTGATTTCTTCACAGATTTATAAGCAATCTTGATTGTATCCGCCACAGTGGGTGGTTTTGCAAGCTTTATCGCTTTCTTCGCTGAAGTCAATAGTGATCTGAAGGATACTTTCCGCTTCAGCCCAAATCCCAGCTTTCGTTTAACTTTCATTGCAGCTGTCACACCTAAAGCGACAATTGTTTCCCCTATAGATGAATCTTTTGCCTTAACACGTTGCCACGCTTGATCTGCTAATTTTATATCCGCTACGTGTCGATTAGTTATATCTGATGACTGCGAATAAGCTATATCGTGTTCACGGCAAGCTTGATCAAGTTTGTTTCTCCCTCGATCTCCTCGAATTAATCGTTTTTCTAACTTGGTGCCTGGTCCGCAGAATTGATAGCCGGGGATATGTGCTTCAAATGGTAACTTATTAATTATGCTGTTCACCATAGACATTCTCAAATGTGAATGAGTAAAATACATATATACAGTGGTATTTATAACTTTTTTATCAGTCATATAATGAAGCTCGTACCACAGAGACACAAGTTCAGTGTGATTCTAAGTCAAGAAGATGAAGATGTACGGAGTAATAGAAAGCATGGACCTTTACTCCCCGGATCGATTCGTGGTGCAATCTGCGGGCCATCAGGTTGTGGTAAAACAAGCCTACTATGCAGTATGGTATATCATCCGTTTGGGCTACGATTTGAAAATGTATACTTATTCTGCAAAACATTGTTTCAACATAAATACCAGCAGCTTGAGAAAAATGTAAATTCTATTCGTGGGATGACTTTTACGGGGTCAAGCGATTCGGTTACACCACTCTCTGACATCAAACCTAACTCTGTGCTAATATTCGACGATGTTTCATGTGAATCACAAACGGAAATTCGAAATGTCTACTGTATGGGTCGTCATAAAGGGATTGATTGCTTCTATCTCACTCAGACCTATACCTCTATTCCAAAACATTTGTTGCGAGACAATTTGAATTTTATCGTGCTATTCAAACAGGATTTACTTAATATAAAGAATGTGTATAGAGACCATGTTGCGGGGGATATGGATTTAGCGACATTCATGAAACTCTGCGCCGAAGCATGGAAAGAGTCACATGCATTCCTAGTTATTGCAAAAGATTTTGGATTAAACGATGGACGATATCGGCAGGGATTCGATCACTACTTCAAAGATATAAATAACTCTGCTTAACACTCAACTCATCATTATTCATTCAACTGTGACTCGGTGAGGTAGATATGGATACTAAAGTTATCAAGAATATTGTCAACATACGCAAAGCTCTGCAGCAAAAGTACCTTAATCTTAAACGTGATCTACACAATGAGGCTGCTCAGCAAGAGCGAAAGTTAAAACCTGTCTCGAAACCACTACAAGAATTAATTGAGTTGAACAAACAGACAGCACCAGAAAAAACAATAAATAAACCCGGAGTTAGCAAATATTTAGACTTATTTATACCTGATCATTATAATAGGAAAACCATTGATACATACTATGGACTAACACGAAGTAATGAAGGTATATTTAGGCTGGGTTCATACCCTGTACATTTCAATGATGAAGATGATTCAATCACAATCGAAGATAAAACATGGCAAGGTACATTGGGCTTATATGAATTATTAACCTTGAACAAGCCTGAAAACTATACTCCGGAAGATTTACAAGCTTATAAAGATATGCTGGAAAGAACTGGAGCTCATTTAACCACTAGTGGTCGTCTGAGGGGCAGTCAACGTTATAAATATCAAAAGATTATTAAACAGCTATTTGGGATAAAATCTGGTGGTGAATACCGGTATTGGAACGATCCAAATGAACTGGTAGAACGATTACGCTTACTTAATGCATCACATGCTGCAGGACATACAAGTCATCAAAACGAAATCATTGATATTATAAGCGAATTGCGAGAAGCAAATATTATTCAATGAAGCAAGCTTTGGTTGATGAAATTCATCGGCCTGCTCGACGGAATTATCCTCGACGTCATGTGACTCTTAAAGGAATGCATGATTTATGGCAAGCAGATCTAGTGGAAATGATTCCATATTCAAGGATTAATAAAGGATATAAATATATTCTAACAGTGATAAATGCATTCACAAAATTCGGTTATGCAGAAGCAGTAAAAACTAAATCTATGAAGAATGTTACTGAAGCTTTCATAAAAATTCTCAATAGAGCTCCACAAGCTCCTGCTCACCTCCAGTCAGATATGGGACTAGAATTTTTCAACATGCGAATGAAAAGTCTTCTAAAACAATATAGCATTAATCATTATGCTACGTATTCTACACTGAAAGCTTCAATTATTGAACGCTGGAATCGCACTCTGAAAAATCGAATGTGGAAGGAATTCAGCTTGCAGGGAAATTATAAGTGGTTGCATTTACTACCTCGTCTAGTGCAACAATATAACACTACCAAGCATAGGACGATTAACATGTGTCCTGCTGATGTGCGAGAAGAACATGAAGCAAAATTATTATCCATGTATAATGCTGTTGATGTGAAAGGTACTATCAAACAGAAATTTCAAGAGGGTGATCCTGTCAGAATCAGCAAGCAAAAAGCCTTATTTGAGAAGGGTTACCAACCGAACTGGTCTACAGAAGTATTTCGCGTGCGTCTAGTACAACCTACTCGACCTACCACCTATCTCCTTGAGGCTATGGATGGCGAACCCATCTTGGGCTCATGGTATATGGAAGAGTTGCAGAAAACCAAGCATCCAGATGTATATTTGGTGGAGAAAGTTTTGAAAAAATCTAAGGATAAATTATATGTGAAATGGCTTGGTTTCCCGAAACCTACATGGATTAATAAAACTGATATTTTATAAATATAACTTTATTTTAATCAACCTCATCATGATCAATGAAACAATAGACATCTTGAAACCATTTCTGTAGTTTCTTCAAATTTATCAACGCGCAGTTTCCCGTGTGAATGCATTGTTTAGCTTCTACAGGTGGTAACTTCTGAAAACTTGCCAGAACCACAGAGTCCAAGTCATATACAACACGTTCTAGTATTCCTGCAAGCCATACTTGCTTCTCTCCTTCTTTAGTAGCAATTCTAGTATACTGATTAGCAAACTCAAGTAAAATGTTCTTTAGCCAAATGTAGTTCACGTTCCCCTCTTCCCAACGAAGTTTATGGAGATTATTTGTGCTCCATGTGTTGCTGCTTTTTACTTGAGCTGTAAGATTGGCGAATGGAAAGGGTGGACGGAAAAACCAATGCTCATACTGGTCATCGTATGCAGAGCCCATAGCCAATTCTTTGATGATGAAATTGTTTTCATTATCTTTGAAACCTTGAAACTCAACTATTCCCAGCGGTTTCATCATGTTCAACAGTCTGGTTCATACTGACTTGAGGTCGCTCCAACCAGTGCTTAAGTATCACAGAGCACAATTCATTTTCATAGATGGTTATAATTTCTAAATATATACGATTTGATTGATTTCGATACTTCTTCGACACTAGTTTACAACGAACATCCTCGATAGTTGCTACTATTGGAGTTGGTGATTGCACAAACTGTAAAAAAGCTTCCATTGAAACGTCATCTGTTTCCAAGTCCATGTATACGTCTTTCAAGATATTTTTTAAGTGGAAGTTAGCCTGCATCTTCTTCTCCTCCAACTCACAGCATACAATATGAAGAATAGCTTTCAATGCTTGTATGTTCTCAATATTTACTCTAGATAGCTTAATGTGTGATGATGGAGACTTCACTTCCAATTCATTATCATTCGTTAACATCATCGTCAGGTTTGATTTGATGAAATTAGGTGTCCATAGTATATTTCCGTTGTAGCACACTGTTTTCTTACGGAGATATAATCGAAATAATGGTAATGTTGCACACCAGAACTCCCATTCAATCATATTGAATACAATTTCCTGATCTTTATCAACAACTACGACGTATACTTCGAATTCTGATGTTTTTAATTGTAATCCAACAATAACACTTTGTCCATCACGAAGCGGATAATATGTGGTAAAGACACCCTTCATTTTCTAACGACCGATTGCAACTGATGCAAAAACAAAAATCACTTTAGCTTACAATGGACTGTCAGCGAGGGGTAGATTTATTAATGGCTTGTTTGTTTGAACCATTAGACGGCTGTACAGAGTTATATGCACCTGGTGATTCACAACAGGTTTGAACCTGCACTCTGTTTACCAAATCAATACTTCCCTTCAATATAAGTGTTGGATAGATTTACGAAAACAAAAATCACATTAGCTTACAATGGACTGTCCGCGAGGGGTAGATTTATTAATGTGTTGTTTGTCTGAACCATTAGACGGCTGTACAGAGTTATATGCACCTGGTGATTCACAACAGGTTTGAACCTGCACACGGTTAACTATTTACCAAATCAATACTTCCCATAAACCTATGCTTCGGATAGATTTATTAAAATTAGCTAATGTACTCGTTTAATTATTTGATTTACATCATTTCATAGTCTATGATTATGATAACCCTTCACCGTTCAAGTACTCGATTATGACTGAAGCAATAGCTTGTTTCTTTCAAACATTAGTTTTTAATACTCATCATCATCTAACTGTAAGCTTAAAACTAGTTATGAAATTAATAAAACAAGAACAAAATATATATAGAAATTATTCATATATTTACATTATTTCTGTAGTTTACAATAATAATACATCATGAAATATTCATTCTATGATCTGTAGGTTGACACTATTTTTTCCCCGATGGCTTGAAACGATAAGATACATCTCAGCTCCTGGAGTAACTTCACTTTGTTGAAAGGCTGGCAGATATTGTTGAGGCACAAAACATTCCACGACTTCTTTTTCCAATCCTCGCAGTATGACTTTTACAGCTGGTCCATATTCTGTTTTTTCGATTTGCACTATTTTCAATATTAGGTATTTAACTCCAATCACTAGTTTTCGCATTGGTATGGTAGGCCCGGCTACTTGGTTGATGGCATTAACTTTATTGAATAGAGATGTCATGTTGTAAGATTATACAATTTTACTTATAAAGTGGTATTACTTGAGTCTTGAATGAAGGTTTGGCTTCAACTAAGCTCCTCAACCCAAGGCGATGCCTTTTGTAACGACACATTTGGAACATTCTAGATGTACGCTGTACGGGGAGGGGGGGGGGGTGCGTCATAGACCACCCACCTGGTACAGAGATAGATAGACAACGGGATAAGCACGGCGGGGTACAAAGACCACCCACGAAGAAGAAAGAAGAAGAAAGAAATGTTTTAATTCAATTAACACCATTAAAAAAAAAAAATAAAAATAAAAAAAAAAAAAATATAACTCTGTGTCTCACAAATTAGTAATTATACAAAAAAAAAAAAAAACAATCATAGTGCCATAGAAAGACCACCCACGGGTCTCGATGGGGGGGGGGGATAAGCGCCAGAACCTCAGACCATCCGCGAGGGGTAGCATGACGGGGGGGGGGGGTAGATGGGTAGCTCGACAGGGGGTGGGGTAAGCGCCAGAACCTCAGACCACCCACGAGGGACAACACGCAAAAATAGATAGACCACCCGCGGGGGATAGCACGACGGGGTGGGATAGATGGGATAGCTCGACGGGGGGTGGGATTTGTGCCAGAACCTCAGACCACCCACGAGGGATAACACACAAAAATAGATAGACCACCCGCGGGGGATAGCACGACGGGGTGGGATAGATGGGATAGCTGGGATTTTGTGCCAGAACCGCCCTTTCTATACTACTTATATGCCTACAGGTTCAGGTACAGGGAGTCTTTAAAAGTCAAACTTTGGGTACCTGTGGGCTGTTAGTATGCTGAATGCTAAAAATCAAAACCAGATTTTCTGATAAAGAAAAATAGGAGTACATAATGATTTTACTTTGGTGTACCTGAGTTTTTCAGTTCAGGTACAGTAAACAGCTAAAGTTTGAGTTTAAATTCCTCCAAAATATCAAATGACATCATGTGACATGTTGCATCTTAAATGAAAGCTTATTACAAGAGTTATCAAGTTAATTAAGCAAATCGTGCCTGAACCTGCGCCTGAACGGGGAAGGGGGCAGTGGCGTAGCCAATGGGGGGGGGGGGGTCAGCGGGGTCCGGACCCCCCCCCCAAAATTGAGCAAAAATTTTTTTTTTTAGATATTTATCTAAAAAAATTCGCCGGGGAGACGCCGGTCCCCCTTTTCCAGTTTTGTTATTAACGTTATCGTCTGCAAAATCAAAATTATTTGCCGACATACTATTTCAGGCCTATCTTTTAAAAATCAATCCCCGGGGGGAAACACCGCCCCATTCGAAAACCTATCGTAAGCGGGCAAACTTTATGAAAACTGGACCCCCCAAAAAATAATCTGGCTACGCCACTGGAAGGGGGGGGGGAAAGGTGGGAATAGGTCACCTAAAGCATGGCAGGTGACAACTCAAATGATAGGTCATGACTCCAGCTTACCAATGACACACAAATTTTAGTACCTGAACCTGTGCCTTAAGGATAGTGAGGGGGGGGGGATGAAAAAAAAAGTTTTTTCAACTAATTATAATGTTATTGTAATTTCGCATTTAATTCATGTTCATTTCTGCTGTGCCTGAGTGTGGTGGTCGCGCACTGGCAAGTATTTATTTTCGTGTTTAATCACTTTACTTTTATACTTGTCTTAAATTCATATCAATCTGCCATGTTTCTCCTGCACTTACAGAATTAATGTAGTTTTTAGTGTTTTGTTTTTGTTTGATTAATTAAAATTAATTTGTATTTAAAACTATGTTGTACTCATCCCACCCTTCTTCCCCTCCCCGTTCAGGCACAGGTTCAGGTACTAAAATTTGTGTGTCACTGTTAAGTTGGAGTCATGAGCTTTCATTTGAAGTGTCACTTGCCATGCTTCAGTTGACCTATTTCCCCCCTTCCCTGTTCAGGCGCAGATTCAGGTACGATTTGTTTAATTAACTTGATTACTCTTGTAATAAGCTAGCATGAAAGGCTAGCATGAAAAGAAGACTTTATAGTTTTATTGTTCGCCTTTTGTTTTGTTTTTATTCAATAAAGTCGTTTTCAATTCAATTCATTTAAGGTACAACATGCCACATGATGTCATTTGATATTTTAGAGAAATTTAATCTCAAACTTTAGCTGTTTACTGTACCTGAACTGAAAAACTCAGGTACACCAAAGTAAGATCATCATGTACTCCTATTTTTTCTTTATCGGAAAATCTGGTTTTGACTTTTAGCATTCAGCACACTAACAGCCCACAAGTACCCAAAGTTTGACTTATAAAGACTCCCTGTACCTGGACCTGTAGGGATACCATCAAAATTTTTGAAAATGATGAATTAACATTTAATAAGCTTTCCAATGATGTCCAATTTAACATACCTTTACTTTTCGTTATTCCGAGAAACAGCATATGGACCACCCAAAACCCCCCTTCCAGGTCCCCAAAAAATTCCAAACTAATTTCCATAAATGCATCAACTCCCACTTTGTAATTATAAAAAAGAATTCAGAGTTCTGACGTCATTCGTTTTCGAGAAAAAGTAGTTGGACGTATGGTCTGGACCACCCTGTATATTTATAATGTGTGGCCGTTCGTGAACGGGTATAAATAAATAAAGATTGACTTTTTTGTTCTATTGCTAAACCAACCAAGCATGCCCACTCTTACACTCAACTGCCTGCTTTACATGACCTCCGAAGCATGGCCAGAAAATGTAGCAAGTGTAGGACTCGAACCAGCAACCTTATATGTGCATGGGTTCATCATAGTGAGATTCTCCAAAGTGACTTCGTGGAACTTCATCATACTTAAAATTGTTGAAATTGTGGATCAGTAAGATCAGTTGCGTCTTATTCTTTCAACAATTTTAAGTATGGGTACATGTCCTTGAAGTTAACCTACACCAGCTGCAAGGTGCAATGGGCAAGCAGAGACAAGCTTACCATTGACATGATGGCATTAGCATGACTTCAACAAACGGGTACGAGTCGAATGCGTACGTAAGGTAAACTGTAACTTTTATGGAGCAAATGTTAGAAATATTGATCGGAAACGTTTGCTAAGGAACACTCGTAAAATGCTAACGCGGTAAAGATTATTACATAGAGCCTACTTTTCTAAATAATTTATTTGTACCTCTAGGAGGGATGGGGGTGAAAGGAGCAGCTGCCCTCCTTGCCAATAGCTGGCGACGCCCCTGTCACGGAGACCTGTCAACGGCGATAAAGCAAAGTAATTTACTGCTCCTCTGTGAGTATTCGAGAAAAGAACGGACATTATGGAGATAGTCTGTTCTACTTGCCAGAAAGTGGTGGATCCTTCAACCGTTGAGAACTTGTGGTCAGTTAGTTACTCCGCACCTTGTTGATTGTACCTACCTGGTTTATGTGTCTTTAACAACCACTCGAATTACGATTTACTACACTTAAATTATATGGTAAGTTATTTGTAATATCCCGAATGTATATTTTGTGTATATGTATGGTACCCAAAACACACAAAAAGCCCATGTGAGGATGATTTTCCTTAAAGAAGAAAAAATTAATATAAAAAAATAAAAATTTCTACGCAAGTTTAAAAAAATGTAGCTTGTTTGACACAAGTACACGTAGGGACTTTTTTAATTTTTGAATACGTAGTTTTTAAATGAAATCGGCTAAAGGTAAATTTTTGTTCCCTATCATTGTTACAGAATGATAATAGCACCGAAACGAAATAATTTTGCTGTTGTTGCAATAATCATTAAGCTTCGCGTTAATTAAACTATGAAAATTTTGAATTAACATAAAATTTGTTCTATCGGTACATATTGATATCGTTTTGCACAAAAAGAAAAAAAAATGGTTCTTATGTGCTTATCTGTTGGACAACCAAACCAATGTTATTTTTACAGTGTAGCCTACATGGCATGCGCTTTAAATGGACAGTATATGACACTATCTTACATCTAAATCTTAAAGCCAAACATTTCGTCAAAATCTGCGGTGGCAGGTGCGGCTTTGAGGGGTTAAGCCACCCCGCAAAATTATAAAATGTATTTAAAAAATGTGAGCTTTTAGTTTTTAATATTGTTCAGCATAAAAAGTGGTTTCAATTATATATATATATTATATATATAATTATATAAATATTTGCATTAATTTTTTAAGTAAACAACAGTTGAGTGGCCTTACGAAAGCCAAAATTTAATTCTTAGTGTCCATAACACTCTATGAATGACAATGTCTACAGCAGCGCATGGACATTTTAAGTGGCACTGAGCCACTGAATAGGTAAGCTTAAGATCACGTTTTCGGACTCAATATTAATTGTAATGTAAAGTGAAGTAATAAAATAATAATATAAAATAATAAAGAAAATATATTCCTCCAAGAATAAAAGTTTACAATGTGGATTCATTGATACAATATTTAAAACAGTATGTGTAGTAAATTTGTAATTTCATGGATATTGTATATTGTTGGGTATTCTTCCCCTTGTTGTGCATATTTATTTCTTTTGCATGTCAATAATCGTTCTAATTAGCAGTTCTCACCTAGGCTACTTTTAATGGGAAAAAAGTACTTTTTCACGCAGTGTGCGAAATTCAAAACCATAAATAGCTGACAACACTGCAAAAAAGTATATACAGTGAGAAAAAATTAATTAGCTGATTAAATAACAACCGTCAGGACATGTAGAGTAGTGTTACGGACTTCAAATTTCAACAAGTTGATTCGAGTGCTACACTTAAATAAATAAATAAATAAGGACTTTTTATTGTTTCTATTACTAAGCCAACCTGGCGGAGTTAGGGCTAAAAGCCCTCTCTTACACTCAACTAGGAAAGCCCGGGACCGCCTGCTTTACATGCCCTCCAAAGCATGGCCAGAAAATGTAGGTAGTGTGGGACTCGAACCAACAACCTTTCGGGTGAAAGTAAGAGTCCGTACCAATACGCTACATGTCCTGACACTTACTACCTTTTCTGACCTGACTGTGCTTCGGTGCCCATGTAAAGCAGGCGGACCCAGGCCTAGTCCAAAACAAGGGTGCATTGCTTCATAAAGAGAAACTATGAAGCCTCCCTATTGCCAAGAACAAAACTGTAGACTACTAAACGACGTCGCCGCATTTTTCAGCAGTTCTCCTTTATTGGCGTTACATTTTAAAATGTTAAATTCAAATAACTGGATTTGTGTAATTAGAGAATTGTTAATTGAGGAGGTTGTTTACAAACATGGTCAATTCCAAGTTGCAGAATTTTTCAGGTGAGCGGATTTTCTGTTGAAAATTGCATTAAGTTTATAGCTAACCCTAGACTTCTCAGCGATTCTGTGCGCAATCTGGCTGCTTTTGTCACTTTATTTTACAACGTGCAGGCGGACATTAAAATTTTCTGCAAGGTCAGATGAAAACCCCATTTTGTGAAAAAATGGAGTTGGCCACGTTCGTAACCAAGCTCCTCAATTGTTTACCATGTATGTTCTGTATCATGACAGCGATTTTATGTTTAAGTTTGCATACTTTTTTTTTATCTTGTTTATTTACTTGCACTTTACAATGGCGTGAGACGAAATCGGTCGTAAATTTTAAAATTGTTATAACGAAAAACTGTACCAAGATTTTTAATTTTTACCATTTTGCCATTGACTCTTCATTGTCTTTTTCCACTCTCAGTTTTCCAACCCCAAGACAATGACGTTCATTTGTGACGTCATGATGTAGATGGCAGCACCAGTTGCTAAGATATCAAAGCGTTGATTTTTCCATAAGCCTCAATACTATTTTAAAATTATTTTATTTATGTATTATTTTAAAGTGATATTTCTCTATAAATCATGGAGAATATATATATTAAATTATATGCAGCGAAATAAGGTCCAGGCATAGTAAAAATATTATAAAAAATATTAAAATAATTAATCAGATGCAAAGAGCTTTCACATGCAAACGGCGGCCATTTTGAATAATATGGAAATTGGTTTGTCGTCAGCAAACCTAGTGACCAAAACTGTCCCTACAGAACCTCATTGAGTGCCCTGCACTGAGAAGACTGCGTTTTTCGCTTATCCCGGCTGAAAGTCGGTCCCCTGGACCGATGGACTTACATTGACTAAGTGGTAAGGGTGATGATTCCCAAGATATTCGGTATATAGGTTCTTTAATAAGACAGAGTCCTTTGTTGAGAATTTATTTTAACATATCTAATTTATCATTATGTGGCATACCATTTTTGGCTGGATTTTATTCTAAGGATTTGATTTTAGAAATTTTATCTGTTCAGTCAACACTATGCGCTTCCATCTTCACCTCGAGGAGGTCCAAATCAGAGATTTTCACGTCATTGCCTCTGAGACCATAAGACATTACTCAGAAGTTCAGCTACTTTATAGAGAATGCCTCGTATAGAACTGTAATGCCTAGCTACCGCGTTTTGCCCCAACCGATGAATTAAGTTAACCATTAACGTTGTAGGGAGTTAAGACCAGGGGATTTTTTTATTTTTTTGGTTCAGATTCGAACTTAGGTCTTGCGGTTCATGGTCTAGCCCTCCACCGGCTGGACTGTACCCGCCCCTACCGGATACACGGCAGACGCACGAAAATCAGGTTACAGAGCTGGCCCTGAATGTACGCGAGAAGACAGGGCAAGTTCAAGATTGTGTCATAAAATGAAGGGGCCGTAAAGTGGTAGTGAGGACTGTGTCATATCCACTTTCTCCGCTACCATACGCACTGCTACAATTACCAGATTCTGTCACATCTGGATGGCCATGACCTTATCGCAACTTACCATCGGTACCTTGTACCGCACTAGCACGACCACTCTCGAGTTAGACCGGGTCCACACGGTAGATCTACGGCCACAATGAGGGTGTTCACAACAAGGCCATAGCCAGGATTTTTTTCCGGGGGGGGGGGGTTGAACCCCCATGAACCCTCCCTTGGCTAAGGCCTTGGTTCATAATGTTGAATCCACCAGAACAGAGCATGTTCCAAGCTGCGGCAATCTTGGTAGTGTGCACAGCGTTGGCAGGGGAACACGGTGGGACGTGATAAAGTGCTCTGACTATACCAGTCAGTCTGAGTGCGTGTCGAGTCCTGGTCACCTCCGAATTAATCGTGTGACTTTATTAATTTCCCAAAATGGTTTGGAATCCACTATAATCAAGAGGTCCACACTGTCTGTCAACTCCCCTTCTCCCCGAGGTGAAGGAGTCTGCCCTTAGGGTTCCTCAAGTTAATAAACAAACTTACTTCCCCCACCAGGCTAACAGGGTTGCTTAAAGCAGAAATGGCGTTGGGAAACAAAACAAGGTTATTGAAGGCAGTTCCCCAATTGCCGGACGCATTCATTTGGGGCAACTGCCAGCCAGACTTAAACTTAAACCTTAAATTATTTTATGAGGCAAGTTAGCTCCAATTTTCTAATAATTCAAATCTGACGAATGTTGTGAATTGTATTTTAATATCGTTTGAAGATGGTGTGTATGAACATGACTAGTGATGGAGACCAGTCTTCGGGTTGAGAAATAGCGTGGAGACCATATTATTGTTATTTCATGGGAAATGGGTAAACCATAATGTAGTAAAAGTACCTACATCGGTATTTCAACTACCTAATGAGAGAAAACCTGAATGAACTCACCAAAATTGTTCGGATGTGATTTATACATTACAATGTAGGCCACGGCACCTATTTCACTTAATGTTTTGTTTCGTTGTCCGGGGGCTTCATAATTGGAGGAGTGTGCTCGAACATGCGTTCCTCTGTTTAGTTTTAGCTGTAAATTTAACTGTGTGTACCTATATGTAGTAAAATCTGCACGGAAGTGAAACATGGTGTATTCATGAACGGAACAAAAAAAGCTAGAAGCTTTTAAAATGTGGTGCTTTTATTTTATTATTCAGAGATTTCTCATCAAGCCACACTCCAACCGTAGACGGATACAGGGGGGAGGGCAAATTTAGTAAATCTATTGTGAGTCATTTTATTAAATAAAGATAAATAAATAAATATTGACTTTTTGTTCCATTACTAAGCCAACATAGCGGAGTTAGGGATATAAAGCCCTCTCTTATAATCAACTAGGGAGACTTGGGACCACCTGCTTTACATGCCCTCCGAAGCATAGCCAGAAAATGTAGCAAGTGTGGGACTAGAACCAATAATTTTTCGGGTGAAAGTTGGAATCTGTACCACTACTCTACATGCCCTTTATTACGCTCTAATTTTATCGATACTGCATATGTTAGTTCTATTTTGATCCATAACTACCCCCCCCCAAAAAAAAAAGGTGGACTCGATCCGTCCTTGGCTTCAACCTTCTAACGAACGAACTTACGTAATAGACTAATATAACTGTACTAATATAACTAATATGTTGTTGTTGTTTCAAACGCCTGCTTTCAGCATTTTTGCTTTAAGCAACCCTGTCAGCCTGGCGGGGGAGTGAGTCTGTTTGATAACTTCAGGCACCCAAAAGGCAGAGACTCTTTCATCACGGGGGAAGGGGAGTTGACTGACAGGGTGGACCTCCTGTTTATAGTGGATTCCGAACCACTTGGGGAACATGGTAACGTCACACGATTAAATCGGAGGTGACCAGGACTCGACGCGCACTTAGACTGACTAGTATAGTCTCAGCGCGTTATCATGTCCCACCATGTTCCCCTGCCAACACCGTGCACACTACCAAGTTTGCCGCCGTTTGAAACATGCTCAGCTCTCATGGATTCAACATGGTAAGGCCGTTGGCAAAAAATACAAGTAACATAACTCTGACTTCTGACTTACGGCATACTGTGCCTTTCCATACTGCGTTTCCTTTCTGCCCAATATTCTGCCATATCCGCTTTCCTCCCCCAAACCATCCTTCCTAAGGAACGGACGTTTAACCAGCATCTTCTCCTGATCTGAGATGGGAGTGGATTCTAGTTCGGGTCGGTTGAGCGGAAGTTGAGTTGAACGCTGAGTCAAACACCACACTATACCTGGATGCTACCCTGAATCACACATGTAACGAGCCATGGCAGTGATGAAAGGGGACTAGTAAAGGCATAGGTACTTGGTTTGCAAGTTTTCCACTTCCCAGAAAAAAATTAGAAAAATATAATGACAAATCCTCTTACGCGGCTGGAGTTATGTGAAGAAGCAGTAGAATACGGGGTGATAGATAAGAACGACCATTGGCCTATCATCCCGGATCCTCGGTCTATGCCTTGCCAGGGCATCGTCTTAAACGCAAAATTTCGATCCATCTATGGTAAATACTCAATGGCAAATGCTCGCCTAAAAGCAAAGAAACAAATCGCCATGCCTCGAAAAATCATCGAAGTTTCCTTATTTGCTCTATTAAGGATGCTGAGGCCAGCTACATTCCCGTCAGTCGCGTTTCTCCCCTACGTGTGAAGTCTATTTGATGAGTTCTTATACGACAGAAGCGAAAATGTGAGGAAGATTAGTCACACCAGGATTAAATCCCAGAACATGTAGAGTAGTGGTAAAGACTCTGACTTTCACCCGAAAGATTGTTGGTTCGCGTCCCACACTTGCTACATTTTCTGGCCATGCTGCGGAGGGCATGTAAATCAGGCGGCCCTGGGTCTTCCCAGTAGAGTATATATGAGGGCTTTATAGCCCTAACTGCGTTAGGTTGGCTTAGTAATCAAACAAAAAAGTCAATATTTATTTTATTTATTAATTTTAAATCCCGAAGGAAAAATCGCATAACTCAATTTTTAGATATAATCTATATTAATCTAAATAATATGCCAAAAATCCTGGAATTAAAACCCTTAAACCAAGAGCTATGTGATGTGGCAAGTGAAACAAGTACCAAGTGCACACCATTATAACACTAATGGTCACTTCGAGTTGTTGATCCCAGAAATAACAGGTTTAGACAATATGCCCGAAATCCGGGCCAAATAATAATTGGCCTCGTGTCCCAGAAAGTGGAACGACAACAGGCCAATCCATGGTCAAAGGTCAAAACAACATTCCGTAGTTCCTCCATCCGGACATCTGTTTAAATTAATTGGTCTTGAAATTATAAATTTATAATCAGATAGAAACACAAACACCTATGAGAAACGGTTAGAATATAACGGATTCATGGTAAGGTTAAAACTGCTAAACTGTAGTCTGTAGCAAAGACGGACCCGGACAAAAATTCAGGGGGGGGGTCACAAGTTTTTTGCAAGTTTAAAAGATAATTTTTTTGGTTGAAAAGTAGTTGTATTCATTTTTTTTACTAGGTATCTTATGAATTTACTACGAATTTACTCATTTAGGGGGAGTCATGACCCCCCTGACCCCCCCCCCCCCCCAGTGATCCGCCATTGGTCTGTAGCCTGTGTGTAGCATGTAATATTGTGATGGTAAAAGCAATGATAATAAAATATAATAGATCGAAAACAACCAGCTAAGTATTGCTGATAAAATGTGAAAGGAAATGGCTAATGTTTCCCGGCGAGGCTTTTCAATTCACTGCCTGATCCCACCAGAGATGATAAGAGTTTGGAGAGTTTCAGGGTGGCTTTTCATAGTTTTCTCATGCAACGATATGAATGGGGAGCGAATGTTGAGTGAATGTCGCGTCCGTACATACTTCATTATTTTTACCGTTATGTACAGTATGTATAAATTTATTTATTTAATTTTATAATAACATTGTAATATTTCTGTAAAAATATTGTGGGTTAATTGTAAGAGTGGCCCGAAGGCGAATTCGCCCACATGGAAAATAAAGACAATTTTCTTTCTTTCTTTCTTTGTTGTAGTGTATCAATATAAGAACCGGGACGAGTGAGCCCGTTGATGCTTTCCCCTTTATGAATTAGTGTGAGTACTGAGATAGATAATATGAGTAGTTCCATGGTAAATTATTGTCCTAGGGTTAAATTTCGGTTTCCCATACCCCAGAGCAAATTTTGAGAAATTTTCACTGGGTGGCACAAACTGGAATCCTATTCTATCTAGTGTAAATTTCGCTTGTATCCAACCCCCTCCCTCCATAAATAAGTTTTACTAAATAAGATTAGGTCTATTATCATTTTTCCTGCTGCCACGGCTTATTCGGTCACGTTAAAACAAAATTGGCGTCATAAAAACGACGGACAACGTAACTTTTGACTATTTCTAATTTTTTTTTCTAATTTCGAGTTTTTTTTAGTCTTGGAATTTGAAATTTGTGCCCAATTTGTGTAGGGTAATATGTCCAAATATATATATAATATATATATAAAATCACCTCACTGGGGGGCACGCTTGCCCCAATGGGGCTTCGTTAAAATATGCTCTGCCATACCCCAAAGCATTCGTTTACGGACCCCACGTACCTTATACCTCATACTTGATAGCTATAGGCTAGACAGTAGACTGCTAATTCTTATTTAATGCGGACACGCTTTTTGCGTTTACATCCATTACCTCATTCATCGAAGAATGCATGTTAAATGAGGTCCATACTTAATTATACTCCACACTGGCTACAATGGCTAGTATTTTATAAATTGTCTAGGTTAAGCTATTCTCTTCTGTGAAACGATATAATCTAGGTACTAACCTTTCTGTAATTTCTTAATTGTCTCCTCCTCCTCTGGCTATCTGTAAACACTACCCAGCATTTTAGCTTTTGATATTTATTGTACACCTTACTATGTACCAGCGTAACTCAATTGGTGGAGAATGATGGAAGGCAGGTTGAAGTTGGAGGTTTTCCGCCAGCCCTGGGTCCACCCAACCCTAGTGAGTATCTTATAACCCCCTCGGTAGGGGAAAGCGCGGTTGGGGCATGTTCCTGACCACAACATCCCAAACCGAGTAGTTGTGAAGACAGGATCCTCTAACAGTTAGCACACTCAAACTGAACTTGTCTCTGACTCGTTCTCAAATTTGGATAAGTCGAGATAACGCGTGTTACATTGTCTTATCTAGCAACAAACATTTACGATTGATTTTTATGCATATATATTAATACTGATTTCACTTCATTAATAAAGTTACATACTTTTTTGTTCCAGATACGAAATTATGATTAACTCTTCAAATACCTAAACTAAAAACCAAAATTACCATGGAAGTAGGAAGGGTTATACAATTATTAACCGGTGGCTTCTTACTGCTTTCCATCAACGCCGGAAACCGTGAAAATCCAAGAAAACTGCAGTGGAAGAAACCGGAGTTTGACAATGAATACGATGTGTATGATATTCGAAATGAAACAATTAATTTGTATATAAGTCAATGGAATAGTTCTAATGTAGATATGAATAGATTAGAAAATGATAACTCAGATGTAAAGAACGAATGGGAAAGTACGAAGGTAGATATTAATGAACTGGATGATGAAAATGAAAGTAGTTTTTCATCTGAGGCTTCGGAATATAACCAAGACGACGTAAGCAGTGTGGCCGATGGCGTCTTTGAATCATCTTCTAATAATTCCGCTATGATTTTAACCGACTTGTCAAAATGTCTCACCCACTACAATCTATTTACATGTGTAAAATTACTCTTATTAAGCAGAACTAACTCATTGCTGACGACAATGGAGATGAAAAACATTTCGGGTTCAGATTTGAACCTTTTTCACGGACTTATTAATTTGAAGTGGTTAACCGAAGAAGGGTCGAATGTTGAAATGGTGCCAATTGGGGGATCTTCACTTGATCACCTGTTAACGAGCCGAATTTTGAAGATTTTTAAATCGAGGTCCCTACAGGTCTCTTTGCTGCCTGGTTTCGGGTTGGAAATTATGCCAAAACCCAAAGCTGATGAAAATGGTTTTGTTTGCTTCTCGGCGAAGACTTTTGTGCAGCCTAACTTCAATAGGACAGGTGAGTAAATACTGCAGTACATATAGCTTAATGGTAAAGCTTCTGACCCTCACCCGGAAGGTTGCTGGTTCCAGTCTCACAATTGCTACATTTTCTGAACAAATAATTTTGGTTACACTTATTGATTTTAAGAATGCATTTTTTGACCCTGACTCCACTAGATCCGTTCAGTAATTATTAAAAGAATCATTATTTATTAGGATATGTGGAATAGTGGTACAGACTCCAACTTTCACCCGAAAGGCTGTTGGTTCGAGCCCCACACTTCCGACATTTTCTGGCCATGCTTTGGAGAGCACGTAAAGCAGGCAGTCCCGGACTTACCTAGTTGAGTATATGAGAGGGCTTGATAGATTAGTAATAAAACAAAAAGTCAATATTTCTTTCTTTCTTTTATAATTAATTCATCTATTGAATAATTTGAATTTAGCCTTTGTCATGTTGTGATGAAGTAGACTTCGGGTTGATGGTAGTTATATGATTTTGAATGCGAAATAATAATAATAATACTTGTAGTGGCCCATAGATCCCTTGTTCAATGCCAACGCCCCAATGGATTTCGGACTTGTATTGTTTGCGTATGAAGTTTTGGCTATTGGCAAACTGGCATTCGTCCTCGATGTCAACCTACACCGGTTGCAAGCCATAATGGACAAGCGGAGACAAGTTTACCATTGACAATGAAACAGGGGAAAGCATGACTTAACCAAGTACAGATATTAGTCATTTGAAAGTGTATTTCAAGCTAATACCGAGCCTCAAGGCCGTAGCCAGATTTTGTTTTCGGGAGGGGGGGGGGTTCATCTGACGTCATCGGTGGTGAGGTAACCTCAATACATTTAAAACTACATTCTATCTAGTGTACGCAGAAAATATGGACACCCCCGCCCCCCTCTGGCTACGGCCATGCGGCCATGCTGAGCCTCCAAGATAAGCTCTAAGAAATCTACATAGTGTCACTGAAGATGTCGACTGCAGATGTTGACGAAACGCTTTGAAGTATGCCTTTAGGTCGGCCACAGCCCGGATTCAGCAGCCCCGTCATCGCTATCTGACCCGGCCATGAAAGCGTTTAACAACTAACTTTAATTTAAAAAAAATAATAATAATAATAATTTTTATTTATTTATATATTTATTTAATTCTTTAATTATTTATTTATTTATAAAAGATCATTCACATAAAAACAATTCAATGAATGATTTTTTAAAAAATGTATCCGTATATATCCTCTTCAGTCGCCTCTGTAGGTAATACCTGTGTTGAGTTACGCCAGGTCACCGATCGCATGATGTGTAGAGACTCGCACAAGTACGAACAAGCTACCACTATGCCATCGAAGTCGTTTCTTTATTTGCAAACAGACATAAAAGTCCAATAAAATGCAAATCTAAACCGGCTCAGTAGGAAAATTTATCCTCTGTGTAGTCTCGAACCATAACCTTCCGTATACCGCATACCGCATGCTGGTGAGCTAAGCACGAACATAAAGAGATAAATAAGTGCAAGACATTGTGACCATAAAATTAGAAAATACAAGTATGAGGGCCACTTACAGGCCCTTAACTATGAATAATTTGCAACATTACTAGCCTAATAATGCCATGTGCGGTCGGTCATTAGGGTAAACAAGAAATCTAGTAGTAAACTCATTTCAAGCATGGGTAAATTTGGACTTAACTGGTTCTGCTTACAAACTGTATCTATCAGTAAAAGCATGGCAAATTCATAGATGAGAATAGTTTGATGAGTGAACGTATACAATTCGCATCATCTTGACCTATGAATTTGATCGTTAGCTTGCCTACTGGGAGGTCCTGATGCAGTTGTTGGGTTTTATGTCTCTCTATGCCTTTCAAATCTAATAAGGTCGTGTCTTTTTTTATTAAAGATACTAGAAATAGTATCTAGAACTAGCCTAGATTGGTAGTAAAACACTGAGGGAAGGACACCATGCTGACACAGAGAGACTTGGGTTCAAATCCAGTTTCCGTCTATTTTTACATTTGTTCCTCTCCCTAAAATTCCCCTTTCCGGTCCGGTCCAGTTTGGCCCCCTCAATTTTTTGTAAGTAAGTAAGTAAGTAAGTAAATAGTATATTACAGTTTTTCTTGTGCAGTTTACAAAGTCTACCCCTGTACTAAGTACTCAAAGAGACTTGTATCACTGGGGTAATTTCAAGAATACATTAAATTTTAAAGGCTTATTAGAGAACAATTACAATTACTTACGGTCAAAATAAAAATATAAGAAACGATCAATATTATAATTAAGGCTCTGATTGTAATTTTTATAACTAATTTATTTATAAATTGTACTAAGGGGAAACCTCCCCCAGTTTATTGTGGGTGGAAAATTTTTCAGTAGCTTCAAGGGAATCCAAACTGGGAAATATAAACTAATGACTATTTGTTCCATTGCTGAACCGACACATGGAAGTTTTTTTTTTTTTTTTTTTTTAAATAAAAGATTATTTGCCTACACACTGTGCTGAGTTACGACAGGTCACCGATCGCATGATATTTAGAGACTCGCACAAGTACGAACAAGCTACCACTATGCCATCGAAGGCCATGTTGGGGCTATATCTATATCTTGCATCTCTTAAAATCAACTACGGTGGTCCGGGACCGTGTGCTTGACATGCCCTCCAAAGCATGGCCAGAGAATTTACCAAGCGTGCAACTCGAACCAGCAACTTTTTGGGTGAGAGTCATAATCTTTACCACAACACTACGATATTGCCAAATGCGAACCGGTCTTGCCTGACCAAATTTGAATGTTTTTTTCTAAAATTAATTAATCCCTTTCTATGTTGGTATTTTACTATGTAACATTATTATATTGCGAAGCATTAGAATCCGGGATGATAGGCCGTGGTTCTTCTGGAAGCATACTGTTATATTTGCAGAAAATTAGATCAGGAACCACCTTATAATGTTTTCTAACTTTCAATAGTAAATTCCGCCATTACCCCTTTCAATTTGGCCTCATATATAGCCTAGTTATTCCTTTCCTGTCATTATAAACACAAATGATCATGACTTTTACTTTCTAACCTAAAAATTGCTTTCAAATGAACACACGACTTTAAATGCATTAAAAGAAAATTATTTGGTAGTAAGTAGGGTATAATAGTTCTATATACATAAAATCTGCATAATACCTCCAATTTCTTTGGTTAGTAAATTTATATTTAATGTCATAGGCCTATATGTCCTCAAAATTCTCATGCAACGCAAATGTCAGGACATGTAGAGTAGTGGTACAGACTCCGACTTTTACCCGAAAGGTTGTTGGTTCGATTCCCACACTTGCTACATTTTCTGGCCAAGCGTCGGAGGGCATGTAAAGTAGGCGGTCCCGGGTCTTCCTAGTTGAGTGTAAGAGAGGGCTTTATAGCCCTAACTCCGCTAGGTTGACTTAGTAATAAAACAAAGAAAGTCTTTGCTTACTTAACGATGGTTAACTATGGGAACCAAGAAGCCGTAATGGAATTTATAAGGTGAATCTAGAAGCTAGAAACTGCAAATTTTGAGTTCCATTTCAATCAGCAAAGACAAACATCCTCTGCACAGAAAAGAAATTTGGAAAAGAAAATTCAAGATTATTAATGCCTTTGGCTCTTTTTTTCGTCATTATAAGGCATTAGCAATTTTTATTATTTAATCATTGATGGTTTCATTCTGCTCCATATCATGGCTACTCAATACCAGTCCTATACCAACTCTTAGAATTGTTTTCACGTTCTGACAGACTCTTGCCAATCACGGCTCAGATGCACGCGGGAACTGAGACCCCCGATCGCAGCATCATGGTACCCATGGCTCTTTAACATAGTCCTGAGTAAGATTTGCACACGTTTCTCACGAGCCGTTAAAAAATCATTTAGCAATATTCAAACTTGCCAAATTAGTGGCATTGTATTTCACTTCCCAATTTAGCATAGTTTTAATTAGTAATACTTAACTACAGTAATTAGGCAGGATGGTCAATGGGAAATTAATCGCTGTGGAAATTTATGAAAATCTACGTTATGCTCTACCTATAGATTATGACCTCTAAAACCATTAGCCAAATCCATGAGCCAAGCTAAAATTATCTCACTGATCTTAATTGCTAGATGGTTTCGAACTACAATTTAGTAAGTATCTTAAAATGATTCTTATGATTAACAGAACTTCTCTGATTATTATGTAGGCTACATTACTTCACTCCGAAGGGCTTTGGTCCACACCACCGCGCACCAGTCCATTAGATCCAGCGCCCTTTGATGTTAGTCACGGACGCCAAATACCCTCACGATTAGTTTTCACTGAGTCTCGGTCTAGGTCTAGGTCTCGGTTTCGTTCTCAGTCTCGGTCTCGAACCGAGGCTTGTTTCTAGACCAAGGTCAATACAAACTCGTCTCGGTTTCGGTCTCGGTCTCGATCTTGGTCTCCAACCGAGGCTTGTTTCTACAAAAGTCGTCTCGGTATCGGTCTCGGTCTCGAACCGAGGCTTGTTTCTAGACCAAGGTCAATCCAAAGTCGTCTCGGTTTCGGTCTCGGTCTCGAACCGAGGGTTGTTTCTAGACCGAGGTCAATACAAAAGTCGTCTCGGTTTCGGTCTCGGTCTCGATCTTTGTCTCGAACCGAGGCTTGTTTCTAGACCGAGGTCAATAAAAAAGTCGTCTCGGTCTCGATCTTGGTCTCGAACCGAGGCTTGTTTCTAGACCGAGGTCAATACAAAAGTCGCAGTTCTATGAGATCGAGACTCTATAGACCTGGATCCTAGTATCTGGGCATTGCCGGTATTGGACATTACATCCGATATAAAATTTAATATAATAACACAATAGATATTGGATCGAATAAGTATTTGAGTGTGTAATCAGGGCCATTAAAACACAACGAAAAAAACAGAAATATTTTGCACAAATAAACAACAAAGAGTTAACAAGTATAATGTGTTGATCCTAAAATGCTTGTTTTAAATTTTGAAAAATATTCGCAAGATTGGGTAAATTCAGGCTTGTCCGTGGCCACTGAAGTTTATGTTACCGTATGTAATTTTTACTGCGTGAATTTCTTCTTCTATGTTAAATGAATAATGATAATTCTCAGTTACATTTACCGGTAGTTATTATCTACTGGTACTAACGCGACCGCTTCAGGCGTAGGTAATAGCAGAGGCGGCCTTTGGGGGTGGCGAACAGGGCCTCGCTCTTGCAGGGGCCTCGCGCAACAACCCAAGCGAATTCCCATTTTTCTATACTTTTATGAAAATGGGGGGGGGGGGCGCCAAATTGCTCACCCCCCCTCAAAAATCTATCGTTACGCCACTACTCGGGTGAGCTCGGGAGTCGTCTATCGCTCGAGGAATCCCCGTGTTTCATTTCGTTCGTCAAGTCTTGACAAAGGGCCTCGCAATGACCTGCCACCCTGTGCCTCGCAATGGCTAAGGCCCCCTCTGGGTAGTAGGTTTAGTAGACTTGGCGCATGGTGTAACAATTCGAAATTTCCCCCTATTTTCATATGAATAAATTTATAGTTTTCTGCTGTCAAACTGCGTAATAAGCCCCCAATATTTCGGGCATAGGCTATATTTTCAAAATGTTCCCCCTTGGAATACCCCCAGGCCCCCCTGTTTTACAGTTTTTTTTTTTTTTTTTTTAAACCTTCGTTTATACAATCTAATGATTTCTGAGTACGAGCCTGACTACCTTTCATTGTGTTGTCGATGAGAAAAAATTAACTATTTGATAAAGCAGTAAAGCATTTTTGGGAGGGGGAGGAGGACGGACGGATTTTTCCTGGCCTGACTTTCGTCACCAGTCCGCCACTGGGAGGATGGAAAGATTTGCTACAAGCCAATCGATCGATTGCGACTAACGAACGCATAGTCGTTCGCACCAATGCCGCCAGGATGCACTGTTGCCAATGACAATGACTGTTGCCCACACGCATAAGTTGAGGTTTAATGCAAAAATATTTGTGCTCTCTTTCTTTCTTATAATTCATTCTTTTTAATTCACACGAAACATACAGTTAAGGTCTGCCTATTAGCTAGTCTTTCTGAAGTCATGGGACATGAGTTGGGATGGGAAAATTTGAATTAGGTTCGAAGCTGATGTTGACTGACGAACATCGGAGCATCGCAGCATAAAATTATCAAGGAATTCCCAGGAATTTTTGGAAGGTCCAATCAAACGATTGGACCGAATTAAAACCGAACATAAGGCAGGGGGTAAAATAATAATGTCCTGAAGGACAAGCACTTTCTTCATGAGCCTAGACCTATGTAGCCTATACTTGTCATACTAGGCCTATTGGTCCCTGAAATTGGGGGTAACTCGCAGCTCCCACGGTCCCACCATTAAATATTGACTTTTTGTTCAATTAATAAGTGCAGTTAGGGCAGGGCTTTAAAGCCCTCTTTTACACTCAACTAGGAAGGCCAGGATCCGCCGGAAAATGTAGGAAGTGTGGGACATGAACCAACAATCTATTATCTAAAGATTCAACAGAAAAATTATTTCTAGTAATTTTTCAAGGAAATTGAGTCTTTTTTATTTTCTGCCCCCAGATCCAAAATATCAAGGGCCATGGGTTTTGTATACATTAACAACGACTACAATATATAATATGTGAATTTAAAGATATTCGTTTTTTAGCGGATTTTTTTTAACCCTCCCAACATTGAGTTAGGCCAAAAAACGAGACGCAATTTTTGTGAGCCTACGTGCCAAATTTCATCAAAATCCACGGAGCAATTTGCTCATAAACCAACAAACATACACACACTTGACACACTTCGTTAAAACCATTTTTCTGGGCTTCCTAGGGCGCCAAAACATGTAAATATACTAAAATGTCGAAATTGAAGAAATCTATAATCACAAAGCTTTTCTTATACTAACGTATAAAATTTATAAAATTTAGGAGAGCAAATATAATATATTTGGTGGGAATTCAATGTCTCATTTCTCCTATATAGAATTCAAAGCATCCTGATAGTAAGGTACAGTAGTGCAAAAAGAAAGGGAACCAGCGGGGCTGCTTTCACGTAAGGTGCCAGCCTGGTTGTTTATAACAGTCTCGCTTACTTTTCCTTATACGTTCTAAAGAGTGAATCTGCTCCTCTGCAAAAGGGCATAAGCAGCTAATCGCGTGTGACAGCCGTGTGGGAAAGCGTATACTCGTACTATTCCCATTCCAATACACCTGCTTATTAACTTGTTCCTAGGCATTGACGTACGCTACGCGGTTATGGGCTGGAGGGGGGGGGGGGGGGGCGCTAGCCTCCATAAATTTTCCAAAATTAATTTTGAAAAATCCGTTCTATCTATTTGGCCAAAGAACTGCAGAATTGTGGTGTCAAATCTATAGTCATAACATCATCCCATCATCATGTAAATGTAAATGTAAATGACTCGTTCCCGTACTAACGCCTGTTACCATATTAATGGCAAGCATGTCTCAGCTTGTCCATGGTCATTTGTAGTCGGTGTGGGTTGACAGGTAGGTAGCTATCCCGCACACCATACGTTAAGGGGGCCTACAATATATGTTGATATGTTTAAAATGTTGAGAAATACATGTATTATTATTTATATTTTATTATTACATCGAAGATCTATTCAACGGTCCTTAATTCCTACAGAAATATTACCAATAATAACAAAAAAAATTCTATGGGCTCGTTGGCAGAGGAAGGTGGCATACTTGCATGGTGGTAGCGTGCTGGTGCTTGTGTGAGTCTGTCCACACAATGTGATTGGAGACGTGCCGTGCCATAACTCTACAATAAAAATGTCTATTTATTTATTGCTTTCCAATTTATACGTAGTATAGGGAAAGCTTTGTGATGGTTGCAATTTTCGATTCCGAGATTTCAATGGATTTACACGTTTTGAGGTCCCAGGAACCCAAAAAAGTCGTTTTTACGAAATGTCTGTCTGCTCATCGATTTCCGGGCGAACTACTCAGTCGCTCTGTCGCTCTGTCACTCTGTCTGTCTGTGCGTCGATTTGCGGGAAAACTACTCGGTCGATTTTGATGAAATTCGGCATGTAGGTTCACAAAAATTATACCTCGGGACCATTTTTTTTTATTTGGGGCTAACTCAATTAAGGGGGGTTTTATTCTCAAAAAACTCAAATAAACGTCTAAAAAAATTATTTCCCAAAAACGGCTCCAACGATTTCTTTTAAATTGACATATATTGTAGTTGTTATTAATGTTGATAAAATGCGGGGGGTCGCTTGCCCCTTGATAGTTTGCTTCTGAGGGCAAAAAAATAAAAATAACTAAATTTTAATGAAAAATGACTAAAAAATAATTTTTCTGCGAAACCATTCTATCGATGATTTCTACCTTCAGGTATGTTTTAGGTGTTAAATTGAGTAACGAAACCGGACAGGTTGCCTTCCCGAAAAGTATTTTGTTTTGTACAAAAAAATGATTGATAATTCACGCGCAAATGCATTGCTGTGTGGTAGTGTGTTGGTCTGACCTATCTAGAATTTACCACATCTCCAGTGACGTCAGGTGGATAACCCCCCCCCCCCCCCCCCCCCCCGAGATATCGGAAATTTAACCATAGGAAAATTATTTACCATGAAATTACTCATTTTCTCTATCTACTAATTTTGATAAATTGGAAAGCATGTTCGAGTAAACTCGGACCGGTTCTTTTTTTTTCTTATTTTTATATTAAAAGGTTAGAACTAATGAGTGTATCTTTAATCGCCTCGATTGTTTAGTACCCGTATTGAGTTACGACCGTTCGCATGATGTGTAGAGACTCAAACAAGTAGACCTAGCCACTGAAGCCGATAAGGTACTTACCGAACCAGTTATTCGGGGTAATCGATTGTGTAAAATTAATCTTTTGTTTTAAAAAGTTCAATACTACAATAACAATACTTCAATTAGGTGTACGTTCATAAAAAGCCCTTCATGTAGTATAGGTACCGGTATGTTAATTTCTTTTATGCTTTTCTCAAGCTTAGGTCGTTCCTGTTCTCTGATATGTACTATATATGCTTAGCATCACTGAAATTAGCTAATAATTAATCATAGCACAGTCAAAATTAGAGGATTTAGAAAAAAAATTGGACAGTTCAACAGGGAAAGACCACAGCCCCTCCCCCTTGTCAGTTTTTCCCCGCGCGATCAATATAGCGACTTTGGTGGCAACGTGGTAGCGTGCTTGTACTTGTGGGAGGCTCTACACACCTTGTGGTGTACTTATTAGGGGACTTAGTGAGGTAATAGAAGAGGTTAATCGGATACATACATTGTTTGTACGCGATTAACTTTTTTGTTTAAAAAAGACCACCTGGACACCCCGGTTATTATGAGGAATTTCGAAATGCGGTAAAAACTCGATAACTGAGTAGGGGTCGAACTACCTTCTGGTGGAATCAAATATTTTCTCGGGGTGTCCAAAAGGGGGGTTTCAGGGGGGGTCATAGGTGGTAGCTCGGAATTTTCAAATGCAAAGGTATGTCGTGTCGCACATCAAATGAAGGCCCGTTTAAAGGGCTTTAATTTGATGTACATGTTCATAGAATGTCAAAAAATTTATTATTTCAATACTGTTCTTTTAGAATAGATTGTCACTTTCTGTGCTTTACATGAAACATTTTTGAATACGGTGAACACTTATTTTCACAAAAAACCTTCAGGTACAGGTACGATCACCACAAATTCCAATTTTATTCAGTTTCAGACCACCCCTGTATCTCGGTTACTATGAGGAATTTTGAAAAGCGGTAAAAAGTACGATAACAAAGTCAAGGTCAAACTACCTCATGGTGGAATCAAATTTTTTTTCGGGGAGTCTGAAAAGGGAGTTTCAGAGGGTCACAGAAGGTATCTCGGAATTTTCAAAAGCAAAAGCATGTCGTGTCGCACATGAAATGAAAGCCCCTTTGAAGAGCTTTTATTTGATGTAAAAATTACAAAATTGTCGGTGTTCCAGACCACCCGGACACCCCCTACAAATCCGTTTTTTTTAGGAATTTAGAAATGCGATAAATATTTCGTTAGCAAAGTAGGGGTCGAACTACCATATCGTGGAAAGGGTTTTATACTACCTAACACAAGTGGGTTTCTTGGACAAAGTTAATTTCTTATCGATTATTTGGGTTTTACTAATTCGGGTTGTATAACAAGTTTTTCTAAAACTCTAAGTTTTTGTTATTTTTTGTTTACAGTAGACCTACCTCCTTATGTATGAAGCCCCTATTAAATTCAGATTTTTTTACTTAATCCGTGCGTATACTTGCCTACATGGCCCGTTATTGTCAGTTTTAGCGTCCAGCTTGACATAGAGAACGTATACCAGTTTGCCAATGACCAATATTCCATACGGAAACAATACAAATAATGTCCGAAATCCATGGGATCGTCAGCATTGGACAACTATGAGTTGGTCTGAGTCCTTAAAAAGTCGTTCAAAAATTACAAACAACAAACAACCCTGAGCCAGAGGCAAGTCCTACCTTCAGTGAGCAACTGCCGAGAAAGACCGTGCGCTTGTGAACCCCTTCAATAAGTGACATACAATACAATACAATACAATACAATACTTTTCAGTGTGTTTTCTCGCCTATGGGGTCACAAGTCCAAGCAGGAATGTCCAAAGGGGTCGCAGTAACAGGTAACAGTAACGGGGTAACAGAGGTGTAAAATGATTGTTGATTTATTTAAAAATAGTTCTGCTGTTGTATAATTATAATAATTTTTCTGGTGTTTATTTCTAGCGGCTGTGGCCGAAATGAGGAAGAAAATGGACGGAGCGAAGAAGAAGAAAAAAGGTGGTTTTGATTTTATGCCAATGATGATTGTTCCACAAATGATTATGCTCGGCATGTTGCCGTTCGCCCTTGCAAACCTCAAGGTATGATAATATTATTGTTTTAGATAGATTTCTGAATGTTTTTTTCCCGTTTATTCATTTACTTATTTGACGCTTTTGCGTTGTGATCACAGAAGAACTCTGTGGCAGGAGAACCCAATGAATGAGAGTCTAGACCTGATTAGAACTGGTAAAGGGTACTCTCTGTTGAACAATACAACATCAGATGTTGCGACATGCCGCGTTTTCTTTCTGCCGGTGACAGTAATCTATGTAAGTCAGGGTATACGTAGAGTAGTGGTACGGACTCTGACTTTGGCCCAAAAGGTGGTTGGTTCGAGTCCCATTAAGCATTGGTCTGCCCACCCTTCTTCTGCCTTGGCGTGCAGTTTGAAGGGGTCTCCCTGCCACTTCTTCTTCTTCTTCTTTATCGCCTTCCAGTCCTTCAGCTCTTGATGGAGCTTGACCTGCTCGAAAGCACTCCACAGGTCATCGCGGTTTTGCAAGACATTCCACCGTCGTAGCCTTGGTCTGCCCACCCTTTTTTGCCCTTCTTTTTTCTTCTTCTACTTCTTCTTTTTCTTCTTCTACTTCTTCTTCTTCCAGCACTACAATCCTTGATGGGCTTTGGCCTTCTAAATAATATAGCTGCAGTCATCTCGGTTTTGCGCGACGTTCCGCGATCTGCCGACCCCAACTTACAGAAGTCTGTTTTTAATTCGTCCTTACTGTATTTGCCTTCCCGTCACGCTTGCTTTGTACATATAGTTGTATAGTTACAGTGTTCTGACATTCTTACAACATTTCAAAATCATCTTAGACGTTGTGCCTTTATAAACAGGACTATCTCTTCCATTGAGTTCTGTGTCTTTTGGGGCAATGCCACTAATGCTAATATCTAATATGGTACCTGATTGTTTTATTGCAGATGATGGTGATGAACGCTTTCATGATTAACTCAATGGCCCTGAACAGTGCAATCTTCATGACGATACGAAACCTCGTTTTCGGGCCCAAAAAAGGACCAAGAGTCAAGTACGTAAACTATGGGTACAACAAAAAAAGCAAGAAACCCGAAGTTATTCTGCACTCTCCTGCCGCCTTCGTCAAAAAACCACCCAGACATGAAGAACTCCATCTAGATACCTACCGACCTTATTCTGAAGAAGGAGGTCCCTACATACGAAGAACCAATAGCAAACGTCGACAAGGAGAGATACAGAAGCAGAACTTTCGAAGAAATAATAAACAAAGAATTCGAACGAAGTTAGAAGATACGCCTAGTCAGGTACAAAAGGTTATATCTCAAATGGCTGAGACATATCAGCCTGAGGAAAGACCTCTAAGGGGCCATGATAGCGGGGAAATTCAAAATTTATATGAGCCTTCTTTTGAAAATACTGGGGTTGATGCCCCTTCTTCTTATTTAAGTAATGGCCAGTTTCTGTTACCAGGTAGTGGCAATGGTCAGCAGGCTGTAGAAAATTCAAAGACACAGTCAGATCCAAGCCGGTACAATGATTTATATCAGGCCTACAATAATATTCACCTGTTGAACCAGCCTTCTTATGGGTCCACTGTTCAAGGTACAGGGGAAGGGTCGGATTTTAGAAATAAGTTCAGCTCAAAATATAACAATAATCAAGACGGGTACAATGTTCAAGATAGCACTAGCTATCAAAATGATCAAGTAGATAATGTTAATTACTATGGAAACCATCGATTATCGTAGGTTACAAAAAATTGATGGCATTTACTGTTTTAAGTCCAAAGTGGGTTAGTCATTATTGTTTTTAAGAGGAAGCCGGCCACCTCTGTATTACCACAAAATACTTTGGTTTATAGTTTTTATTGAATAATTTCCACTTTTCAAGGTGTATATATTGAAAAACATTGTTATAGGCTAAGTATAATTATCACGCTCAAGCTTCCGCTTATCGATCGATCTTAGAGCAGTGGCACTGCAAGATATAAAATTTAATTAATAATAATAATAACTTATAGCCTATATTTATATTATTTACATTTACACATTTACAAAAATTAATAAAATATATAAAAAAACATGAGAATAACATATGCTCTTCCATTGCAAATGGACAAAAAAAAAACAATGAAAAATTTTACCTATAAACCTATAAAGACTGACATATTTTTGAAAATCAGAATTCACCTTCTGCCTAGTATGGGCTTTAAAAGTTGCTAGGAATCCCTACTATCTATAATAGAGTACTATAAAGAATTGTATAGTTTTTTTTTTTTTTTTTTGATAGGGGACGGAAATTTACAGAATTATCAAATTCATTGCATAATGACAAATAAATAAAAATAAATGTACCTTATAATAATGGCGTATGAACTGCAGGTACCTGTAGTCTTCTACTACTTGAATAGACCAAATCTTCTAAACCAGAGCGTAAAATTGAATTAAAAATATAATTTGACAGATTTTGAATTGATCCAGGGGTGGCCGATGTCTATAGTCAGCCTACAATTAAAAATAATGCTAGAATCCCAAAGAAAAGGATGGACACGTGCCTATGCCGTCACTACACTGCATAGCTGTAACTCAATTTCTGCAAAATCTGGGTTATGCAATCAAGCAATTTGTTATGTTGTCGTCTCGGCTCGCCATATTTGTATTAGGCTATTACCAGCTGCCTTTTAGGGCTTCCTTTAAAGCGAAGGCTTTGAACTCTCTCACACATAATAGGTCTACATTATATTCTTATTTATCTTATTTTTATTAGGTATTAGGTAATTTTTGGTAAGTAGGTTACCCCGCTCACCTTCAGGTTAAGGGGGCCTACAAAATAATTTGTTACGCCAATTATTTTAGAAAAATAAGCGAATTGTTATTATTATTATTATTATTATTAATATGCAAAAAAAAACATTATACCATCAGCATCAGTTCAAATATAACTTCTAAAGAAGAAAAAATTTAGAATATCCTATTGATATTATTGCATTTAAAACTACGTTGGTCAGTTTTTCTTAATAATTGCGTAGGAAACGAAGGGAAAAATAAAATGTGCTTAGTTTTGTGTCTATGGTTCAGTCCCACCAACTCAATTCATAGCGGTGCCGTGCAGTATTCCTTATTGAGACTTTTCAAGCGATGTTTGGAACTATCCTTGGGGGTTACCAAAGTTTACAAACCAGGCAGGGCAACCACTGACGTAATTAGCCGTTTTTTTTTTTTTTTTTTTTGCGGAATAAAGCTCAAAAAGGGAAAAATATTTTCGGGACAGTCATGTGGCAATAAAACTTGACCCACCTGAATATTAAGTATGATAGGTATTACTACTAGGTATGTGAAACGTACATTTTTGCCACCTCTGGATTAATCTGTTTTTAGTTACTTTTCAGTTAATTTATATAAGTTATAAAACTCGTATCTGTACTTGGTTAATTCATGTACTTGTGCTACATTTTCTGGTCATGCTTCGGAGGGCATGCAAAGCAGGTGATCCCGGGCCTTTCTAGTTGTGTATGTGAGGGCTTTATAGCCCTAACTCCGCTAGGTTCGCTTAATAATAAAACGAAAAGTCAATATTTATTTACTTATTTATTTATCATTATCGAAAGGAATTTGTCCATTTTTTTGCTTGTATTTCTCCACGAGGTTTGCAATGTGTGAAATTTCAGTACTCCATGAAGTTTATTATAACATTACAACACCAAAAATGTAAAATACCTATATCATGTTGTGCACGAAGTAATCCTCTGCAACTCTCATGTCCCAAATCTTTATAACTTACGTAGCAAATTAAATAAAAATATAACAACCGATTAATCCAGGGGTGACCAATATCATAAACATAATAGTCTCCTTAGTAACTTTGTAAAACTTGCTGTCACTCATTGTTAAAATTTACTTCGTATAGTCTTACAATAAAAATAAAAATTTTATTCTAAGACTATACGAAGTAAATTTTAACAATGAGTGACCAATATCCACGTTCCCGCACATACTCGCAGTACGCATTATTCGTCCTGTACGGTAGTAACTTATTCTGAATGTATTGTGTTTGCGTCTTAGTTATTAGCACAGCGTCCGTTATATGGCTTTAAATCGCATTAAGGGCAAACCGGAGTCGCCAATATTCCATTTCAGTGCAAACTTTAATTTCTCATGAAATATGGAACGCAGAACAATGAAAAAATGCTGAATGGAAAGAAGACTTTATTCTCCTCATTATTTTGATATGTTGCAATCATCAATACCGATCGGCTATAGTTAGGTGCCCATTCCATTGACCGGCTAGGGCTATTTCCAACAACGGTGACGTGGTAGCAGACATTCAAGACTTAGGTGGCGTTTCCACCGACCTCGCATTGCAGAATTGACGGAAATGTTTATTTTCCTCTATGCCATAGTTAAAATTGATCAATGATCATACAATAAAATCACAAACAAACAAACTAAAATTAAAAAATGGCTTCATGGGATATGTTAATTACAAACATTTTAATAGATTTCTATAAAAAGAAGAACAAACATTTCCGTCAATGTCACTTGCAATCTGCAATGCGAGGTCGGTGGAGGCGCTACCTATGTCTTGAGTGTCTGCTACCACGTCACAGTTGTGGGAAATAGCCCTAGCCGGTCAATGGAATGGGCGCCTTAGTGAACTTGATACGTAAATAATAACAGTCACTCAGGAGTTCAAGCCGAAGGAGTTCATCAACTGTGGCGAATTGGGGTTAGTTAAGGCCACATACTATACATAAAAATTAGGAGAAACAATTCTTCTTGCCATTCAGCATTTTTTCATTATTCTGCGTTCCATATTTCATGAGAAATTTAAGTTTGAACAGAAAATGGAATATCGGCGACTGCGGTTTGCCCTTAAAAGTAACTATTTTTATCATGACAGAAGGTGTTAGAACCCACTCTTTCACATATATGTGTAGGATACGGTACGGGAAAGTGCTACTGGTGCTAGTACGGTATAGTACGCACGTCTCATATACTAGTAGTAGAGTGGGGTTTAGCACTCATAAAAATATAAACAAACTTTGCACTAATTACACTTTTATAGTGACAGCTGTTTCGGTGGTGGACACCATCATCAGAAGCAGCTGTCACAATATAAATATAATTAGTGGAACAACAGCTCGGTTTCTTAATGCGACTTAACGCCTTCTTCGGAATCATTAGTTGCATTGTCGTAATTTATTCTGAATCTGTCGTATGAATGTTTTTAAAATTAATTTAATGAGTTATGGTCGGAATATGCCTGCAAATATATAAAGAATATGCACTCAAGTTTTTTTCTTAATATGCTTACCTACATCATACATGTTGAAGCGCTTTTAGAAGCCAAAGGGTGTAAGTGACATTTTTTGCGTTAGGAGTTAAGTACACCATGCTCTTACTCTCTTTGCCCGATAAGTCAACAGGAGCAGCGGTAGTCTTTCTGTCATTTTGGTAATTCTAATGGAAAAGGGGTGTATCAATACATTTTCATTTGAGTTTCAAGCTTAAGCCCCCATTGAAGAACCAGTAGAATCCGGGCTGATGGGCCGTCGTCGAAATGAAAGCGAACTTCTAAACATTTCGTCAACATCTGCGGTCAACATCTTCAGTGGAACTGCGTAGACTTCAAAGATACAATAAAAAATAAATATTAACAAAATCTCTCTTCACCCTTATTTTTCATTAAAAGATATTTTAGGGTTTTTAACTATATTATTAATCTTGACTTTACTAACATTAATAAATCCATACAATCTTAGAAGTCTAGGCAGTTCCACTGAAGATGTCGGCCGCAGATGTTGACGAAACGTTTGGAAGTTCGCTTTCATTACGACCGCGGCCCATCAGCCCGGATTCTACTGGTTCTTCATTCGAATCCGGCCGTGAAAGCTTTTGCTGTTACTTTTTTTTTTTTTTTTTAAAGCGCCAGGTAAGCGCGCTTTCTAGTTTATAGTTAGTTTGCCGGTGTTGTGTTGTCAGTATTGTATGTGTATGAGTTGGTGGTGTGAGGCAAACTGCGATCAGGAGGGCATTGGACATTGCTGTTACATTAAGCCCCAATTATCTCGAATTATTTTATCTCGTTTATTTTTGCTTTCCAATTTATACGTAGTATAAGGAAAGCTTTGTGACGGTCCAAATTTTCGATTCCGAGATTTCAACGGAATTACACGTTTTGAGGTCCCAGGAACCCAAAAAAGTGGTTTTTACGAAATGTCTGTCTGTCTGTCTGTCTGTCGCTCTGTCACTCTGTCTGTCTGTTCATCGATTTCCGGGCAAACTACTCGGTCGATAATGATAAAATTCGGCATGTAGGTTTACAAAAATCATACCTCGGAAATATATCTTTTATTTTGGGCTAACTCAATTTGGGGGGTTTTATTTTCAAAAAACTCCAAAAAACGTCTAAATAAATTATTTCTCGAAAACGCCTGGAACGATTTCTTTTAAGTTCACATATATTGTAGTCGTTATTAATGTTAATATAATGTGGGGGGTCGCTTGCCCCTTGATAGTTTGCTTCTGAGGGCAAAAAAATAAAAATAACTAAATTTTAATGAAAAATGACTAAAAAATAATTTTTCTGCGAAACCGTTCTATCGATGATTTCTACCTTCAGGCATGTTTTGTGATAAATTGAGTAACGAAACCGGACAGGTTACTTGCCCAAAGAACTATTTGGTTCTATGCGAAAAAAATTGTTTTGAAAAAATGATAGAAAATTCGCGCTCAAATGCATTGCGTGTCCTGCCATTATTGCTGTGTGATAATGTGTTGGTCTGACCTATCTAGAATTTACCTCTCCTCCAGTGACGTTAGATGGACAACCCCCCCTCGAGATATCAGAAATTTAACCATATGGAAATTATTTCCTATGAAATTACACATATATCTGCTAATTTATAAATTGGAAAGCATGTTCGAGTAAACTCGGACCGGTTCTTATCACTTGCACCCCTAAGCGCTTGAATTGGCATAGCCGCATAGGTTGTGGAAACACAAGTGCTGGAACTGACGAGAATTATGTTGAATAGACCGAATTATGTTCTCCCTCAGTTGCTGTGATCAATGGTTAAAGTATGGAATTCTAGATCCTGGTAGAACGTGCAACTTGCAAGCTTTCTTGATAATTGGCAAGAATGTGTGCTTTATTCTATATTATATATTCTTTACTAAGTCCTACATTCAAGATCCAATTGAAAGAAGATAATGCCAGTGCCGGGTTTGGCCTTGTGCCTCTTCTTGTTGAAATGGTAGCCTTAATAGCTCTCTTTTCGCTTGTTCTATGGAATACTTCTTTATGATGAGGTTATGAGGTCTCTCCATGGAATTCTTCTGTAGCACCACAACTCAAAGGCTTCCAGTTTTTGTTTTGATCATGTTCGTAAAAGCACCATGTTTAAATGTTAAAAAGATAAGCGTCACTTATATGAAAAGTATCGGACGTGGAATTGGGATTAAATAGCTAATTCGCTAACTTTTTATAAAGGTCTTCCATTGTATATTCTATATTCTAGGAAAAAAGGTTTTATCGCGTACAAACAATTTAATGAATGTATCTGACTCTTCAATCGCCTCACTAAGTCAATAGTAAATAAATAACAGTAAATAGGTAAAGGTACTTATGTTGACCGCAAGGTGTGTAGATACTCGCACAAGTACAAGCACGCTACCACCTTGCCACCTCATTCTAAAGAAAGGACAGAAGAAATTTTTAATCGTGTGTAATGAAACACCACAAATTGGGTCCCGGGCACATTCCTCAATAAATCCTGGCCAGCCGGAAGGACCCCTATTAATCATTCCAATTTTTGAGGAGAGGGTGAGGATACATAGAATTTAAAAGTCTTAAGTAATTTTTATCATTAAATGCAACTAGATCATTCATCCAAGAAGATAATTCACCACGTGGGAAGAAAAAAGACACAACTCAAAAATTGTTGATTTCGACGTAATAACGCTACAATTGTTAAAAAAAATCTATTTTGCGTTAATGTAGCGTGTAGGTTGGCTTAGTAATAAAACAAAAAATTCAATCTTTATTCATTTATTTATTTATATTTATGATAGTTATGTCGTTTAATATTTGGTGGGAACCGTTAGGTAGCCTAATTCATTGTAAGGAAAACTTTAACTTCAATTTCTGCAAATTGATAGATTTAGAGTTAAATAAATGAACAAATAAATAAATAAAAATTGCCTTTTTTTGTTCTATTAGTCTATTACTAAGCCAACCAAGCGGATTTAGGGCTACAAAGCTCTCTCTTACACTCAACTAGGAGGGTACGGGACCGCCTGCTATACATTCCCACCGAAGGATGGCCAGAAAATGTAGCAAGTGCGGAACTCGAACCAACAACCTTTCGGATGAAAGTCGGAGTCTGTACCACTACTCCACACATGTCCTGAGTGTTGTGAACTTTTTCTTCCGAAGTAGCGAATGGAGATAGCATAGATAATTAGCCTATATAATCACATTACGTGAATTAGAAAACTTGTGTAAATCGTGGGCTCAATCCCATCGCTTAATAAAAATGATTAAAATACATTAGAGACCTGAAAACATGGGAAAATGGACGGAAACGGCATCCGTCACGAAATAGTTCAGTGGTTAGATTGTTAGAAAAAGGGTGGATCCAGCCGAAAATTTAGGGGGGGGGAGGCTCACACGTTTTTTGTAAGTTTAAAAGGTAATTTTTTAGTTGAAAATTGAGTTTTATTCAATTTTTTTTCTTACTAGGTATCTTACGAATTTACTATGAATTTACTCATTTAGGGGGGGGGGGGGTCATGACCCCTCTGCCCCCTTCCCCTCCCCCCCCCCCGTGGATCCGCCATTGGGTTAGAATAACATCTTGGAGACCAAGCAGAAGACTCGGGCTCGAGTCCTGTTTCCGTGAATTTTTCAATGTTTTCCTTTCTCTAATTTCTCTGCCTGTAGGGCATAAAGTGAAATAGGTAATCTGCACCTCTAATTGGTGGTACTCTATTTGATAGCATATAATATTGAATAAATGTTGAAATATTGAATAAGTGTTGAATGAAGAACATTAAATTTGTCTGTCTATAAGTTCACAAGTTCATTTTAACAGTGTTTTCAAAGTCTCCACACACGGACTACAAACAGTCTAAAACTAAAAACGACACAACATACACATATTAAAGCTAAAATTGCACTAAATATTACATCAAAATGAGTACACAATTAAATAATATAAATTACTTATTTTAACTGAAAGCATAAAACGGTATATTAAAAATATTTATACCCACACGAATAGATAAATAAAAGCAATGGGTCATAAATACGTTCTTATATTATAAGAAACTTATACGAAAATATAAATTGACTAGATAAAACTAGGTACTGCGCCTTTATAATACTGGCACCGGATGCATTGTTATAATAAATTTATATTATTTATTTGGATGACTAGAAGACTGTTACTCACCTGAGTATTTGAATGAATTTAATGAAATATTGGCATTTAACTTTATCGGGAATAATCCAGTTTTTGGGTAACTGGATTGTGAATCGGAAGACCAGGGTTAGAGACTCAGCATGAAAGGAAACATTTTTGCCAAGCCAGGGACCACCCAACCCTAACGGGTGCATTGGTATGAGAAAAGGCGGCTGCCGGCCATGTTGCTAATCACAACATCTCAATTATATTATTATTATTATTGGGACCCTCTACCCGTCCTCAGGCCTACACTGACATTGGGTTGTGGCGTCTTGGCGCTTATTAGCATTTTAGGCATTTGCTAGAGCCTCGAACAAATACAGTTGAACTCGATTATAAGGAAAATTGTCGAGCAAAGCTAGAAGCTCTCTATTAAAAGCGGTTCCTTACTAAAAGAGTAACAATCCCTACCGCCACTTGTATTCAAATTTGGGATTTACTCATATTTGGGGTTAATTTTACCTCAAAATTTCTAAAATTTCTTTTATACCCGAGGTAGTGCTTTTAACAAAGCGAGGAACATTTCAATAGCACATTGTGAACATTTAGGCGGGACCAAAAATCTTTATTAACAGAGCTTCTTTCTTAACCGAGTGTTGACTAGTTTCTACTGTAGTTGGAGCACTTATTTTTAGAGCCTAGCAGTGTTCTGTGCTCAGAGAATAGTCAAATACCACAAACACATTACATTACAGTGGCGTGTAGAAAAAATATTTTCAAACAAGTCGACTCTAGCTATTGATTTCTTGCGGCAGGCAGAATCCGGCGTTGAATTCTACCAACCAAGCCGCTTACAGCTCACTGTTACCCCAGCATCTATTAGATCTGGCACATTATGCATTACAACAACTCAAATTAGTTAATTTCGTCGTATATTTTCCTATATCCGGAGGGGAGACCCTCGGCCCCCCATATATACACCACTGTCAGGATATGTAGTATACCGATAAAATTCTGCAAATTTAAAATTTTCATGCCCACTTGTTTCCAACTATTAATATAATTTTCCTCCCAATTCGCTATTTTATTTTAATTTTATAAATTATCTAGAAAAATTGCTATTCGTCATTAATATAATATTAATAAAATGGAAATTTCAATTAATACGACTTTGTTACATCGTTCAATATATGTACATTCACAATTAAATATTTTAAATTAAATTAGACAAAATGCTATAACGCACCTATCGTACCTAAGTTACATTATGTTATGCGTACCCTATTGTTCAGGTCCATTTTTCAATTATTTCTTGAAATATATAGTACATTATTGATTCAGTAATTCTCACTTCCTACAAAGACACTAAAATATTGCTTTGAAAATATATTGCTCTAAATTTATTGAAGCTAGTATTAAATTACATAATGCATTTTATATATACATAGTAATAAAGACTAAAAAGGCATTTGTGGAGAGTTATTGTAATAACGGCATTTTCATGTGAAGCTTGGCATACTCTGGAGCTATCAAGTACGGTAGCAATAAGTAGGCTAGCCATATGTCGCATATAGTTGTCAAAAATTTTGTCATTAAAAATAGTGACTTGTACGTAACGAAGCAGTAGAATCCGGGATGATAGGCCGTGGGCATTTTGAAAGTGTACTTCCAAACGTTTTCAGAACGACCACGGCTAATAATCCCTGATTCAACTGCTTCGTCGCGTTACTCCGGCCTTGAAAGCCTTTCCAATTAGGCCTATATAGTAACTTGTACTTTACAGATATCCGGCGAATTTCCAACTGTCGACGTTGTCGCATTTCAAAATCTTCCAAAAAATTTACCTTAAACTACTTAATACTTATATATTACTCATTCATATTAATTACATTACATTCTATTAAAGGCATTTCATGATTAAAAGCATTATTAACGGTAAATTTTGAAAAAAAGAAAATTTGTAGGTAGTTGTTATAAAGCCCATTTGAGAGTTTTTTAAATACGATTTTTGACTAGAATTAACAACCATTATTTATGTACTATAATTACACTATTATTAAAGAGGCTAGTTTGAAATGTGTGCTGCGATTTAAATAAACGTTTCATGAAGCAAATAAAATAAATAAAAATGACTTTGGTCAATTATTAAGCCAACCTAGTGGAGTTAGGACTACAAAGCCCTCTCTTACACTCAATTTGGTAGGCTCAGGACCGCCTGCATTACATGCCCTCCGAAGCATATAGTCAGAAAATGAAGTCTTGGACTCGAACCGAGCACCTTTCGGTTGGAAGTCTGAGTCCGTACTCCTACATTACATGGGTAATATAACATGGTTAATATAGCATGGGTAATATAACAAGAAGATAAAAAATTATAGGCTACTTGACCAATTGTTGAAACTATAAATAATTTGCACATAAACATTGGCATAAAAAGGTTACAGATTTTTTCATAGGTCGCCAGGCTACAGGCAAAATTAATGTCACATTTCCAGTTAGGTAGGTTAGAGCAGGTAAGTGTTGACAAGCTTTAAGAGGAAATTTATCGAAGTTTAAAGACTGATCTATATCATTTGCAATGCAAAGAAAGAATTTTTTTGAAATGTTACTTGGGGGATTGTAAATTTTTGGAGGAATTATTTTTTACCCCCAGATGTAAAAATCTTTTAATTATGACGAAATGTAGGGACCTGTTTCAAAATTTCACAGTAACTTAAATGATTAATTAAATGTCTGAGGTTTAAAATAGTTGATGCGTGTAATCGGGGCATAGCACTTTAGTAACTTAGTGCTGTTGTTTCAGAAAGGAGGCCAGCATTGGTGTTATTGATAGGCTAATATAATGCTAAGAGGCTAACAGTATCTTAAGCTATTAGTTAATAAGCTGTAGGCTAATATCTATATTGCGAAAATCAAACTATTTAATAACAGAACTAAAACAATTTTTAAATTTTAAGCTAAATCTATGAAAATATACTTTTGACTAATTTTGGTGTGACTAATGAACACATCGTGTTGGCCAACAATTTTCTACTACCTGTGAGGCTGTGATCTTGAACATTCATTATTATTATTATCAAATGCCTTAAATCTAGGTCTGTACTTGTTTGATCGAGAGAGTGGTGTTTATTCATAAGTGGTGTTATATATTTTTTTATTTCTATTCTTAATCTATTTTTTTATGTTTTAGGTGCCAGACTCTATCGAGTAATATTTCCGGTAGGTATGTTTTTAATGCGTTTTCTTATTTTTTAAATTTACTTATTTATCTGTTGCATGGTACCTGACGATATGATGCAATTTTCTTAACATTTGCTTTTTGCTATGATTCAGGTGTTCCCACTAAAGCGTGGCAACTCAACAATCATCTCACGCTACTTTCCAACTCCTATTAGACCAGCAGATGTGACAAGTCTGACAGGTTGCTGGCAACATCTATCATGTACACGATCATTGAGACCTTCAAACATAGCATCAAACATAGCATCAGTACGTCGGTTCACAGTGTTCAGACTACTCGGACTACATGTTCCAAGATTACCAACAAGAAACACTGTGTTTCCACAAGGTATAACATTAATATATCATTTATACTTATTTATTTGTACTCGTTGGGTGTTTGAACCACATTGTACCATCCAATATATCCAACATAATATAGGCCTAGGAACAATTTCATAAAATATCTCTACCAAATACAAATTAATATAAAATTTTCTCAACTCACATACCTACTTGTGGTTAAAGTTCATGGATGAATTATAGGGTTAATCAGAGATTGTTTTTGAGAATTTTGTTTGAGATTGCTTAAGAAAGTTTTGTGGAAGTTATAGGCCTATTGTTTTTTCAAAATCTCATACCTGCATTTTATGAAAGTTGACAGCAATTTTGATACATGTATGCATAAGTTTCGAATAGTCTAATTAGAAAATGATTTTCTGTATTATAATTCTTTTAACTTAAATTAAAATATATATGTTTGTATATGTATATTGTATATAGGACTGGGCTACTACTGCACCACTCTTTACTACCTGGGAGCAAGTTTTGGAGAAATATTAAAGAAGTAAGACAAATATTATTAAAAACATTTCAAACAACTGGCAGGAAAGACAGACATTTACAATCGCCTTAAAATGTTTATGATGCAAATCTTTAACTAATCTGAACATTGAAGAAATAGCCTTGAGATGCTAAGCATATGCCTAAATCTAAATATTAAAAGTTTCACCGCGTCACGATATACAATATTGTACATTGTTAATTGTTTTAAGATATGAAGATATATGATTTAAAATTACTACTTGCACGTTTTTTTAATCTTGAAGCCTAATATAGTTTGCCTGAACAGAACACAGAGCAATGTGTCTTTATTTTTCTACCAGCTGATTTTGAAAAATGACCTGAACAATTGGTACTATTAAATAATTTTTGTGGAGTAATAATGTTTCAACAACATACAGAACTTACAGAAAATACGTATAACACTGATACACTAAGTATGAGCATCTTTAATAACCTTACAAGTAGGTATCATTCGAATGAGTTAATCCCTATGAATTTTTTAATTACAATATAATAAATAAATCCATTTCATTTATCTACTGTCAAATTATTATTATATATTTTTTCAAAACAAGCTTCTCCCAAGTTATTGCAAGTCATGGAATGTCTTACGTGAATAAATAACTAAATATCATACTTGGGAGTCACTCTTTTTTTTGTAAATTTTTGACCAGCGGTGCCAATAATTGCTTTATTTAATATAATTATCAAAGCACATAGTGTTATTATATTACACATTTGAACTAATGGTTACATAGATTTTTTCTTTGTGAAGAAAAGTCCATTTTACCTCAGAGTTGGGACATTGAATTAATTAAAGGGTTGGAATGTACATTTGTCTAATAGTTCATTAATTTAGTTTTTTTGTTTTTGTTTTTTTGTTTTTTGTTTTTTTTTTACTAGGCGCTCTGCCAATTTAAGAAATTTAGGCAAATGATATGCACTTCAATGAGAAGAATCTCCTACTAAAATATAGAAATTATAACTCTAATAATAAAATTATTGCTAAGTTCCTACATTCCGCGTCTAATAGTGTCATTCTATTGGAATCTTTCCGTAATTGATAGGCATTATAAGGTTTTTATCACATGTACGCAAAAAAAACCTCACCCACGGCTTGGTAACCATAAAAATTAGCAGAAAACCGATAGAATGACCCAAAAATTATGTGACTAATAAAGCACTAATAGAACAGTCAACGTTGTTGTCATAATCTATCATAGATTAATTATTGCTTTTAAAGGAATAACCCATTCGAAAATAAGATGCCCAAACTCATCTCATAAAACACGATGGCTCAATAGAGAAGAGTATCCGATCTCTATTAATGCTGAGGAGCCAAAAAATACCACTTTTTCTAAGATGGCATCATAATACAGGCTACTTAGTACTAATATGTTTATTTGCTTTCATGTTCCCACATTGTCAACATTTAGGAAATTATCCGACTGGTAAAGGTTTCTTAAACTTTACTGGGTTGTTTTTAAATGATTGACAATCAGGCTATTACAAACAAACAACTGTAGTTATAAGTATCTGATTATGACCACACCCTGACACTCTCAACAAACTGCAATAAGCTGTTCTATATATAGCGCTGATGATTCCACACAGTGCCAGATTAACCCGTGTGGGGGCCCTGAGGCCCGAGGCCCACCCAATGTGGGGATCCCTCTACCTACAATTTTTCATAAGAAAAGGAGAAAGCCGTAGTTGGCTATCTAACCGTATTGGTTAGATATTCGTTCAGCTTTCCTTTCCTGATTTTTCACATCACATCACATCAAATAATCATAAATTCTTGCTACTTTTCCCCGTCAATTTCAAAAGTTTTTATAGTTTTAATTTTATTGCTTTTTTTTATCAATTTTTTTTGCTTGCGTCTATTTTTAACGAGCTTCGTGTGGGGGCCCTGAGGCCTGGGCCTCATGGGCCTTGGGGTTAATCCGGCACTGTTTTCAAAATATTTTTTTTTTAAATTCTCGGCTTAACTTTCAGCTAATGAAATCTGCATAATTTAATTGAAATATGAAGTCAGGCTATAATTCAAAGACTAAATTGTCAAGCGCGAGCTCAGCTTGTGTGGGAGTGTCAGTGAAATCGTAAGGCGTACTCTGTCCACCTCGCACTCCGGGGCCCGCACTGCCCTCTAATTATGCAGTCTTCGCCTTGTTTGTTTTAAAAGACACCTGAAGAACGCGATTACCTAGGGTATAGCCATTGAGGGATTGAATAGCCACGACGGCCTCATCGTAATTGGTCATCGTCACGAACCCAAACCCCTTGCATTTGTTCGTCTGCAGGTCGCGAATCACTTTGACAGACTGAACTGCTCCGAAGGGTCCAAACAGTTGCCAAAGTACGTTCTCTTCGGTTTCGGGGGCGAGGTTGTAAACAAAAATGCACCAACCGGATCCATTCATCGTGTTTCCTGGTAGCATCGAATTTGCCAGCAGGTCTCCGGCCAGCGGAGAATACCTAAAATAATTCATAATTATTAATTGATTAAATAATTATCGCTAACAAATCGCACGTCCACATAATCTATTCGCCATAGTTCATATTCTATTTGGGTATCGCGTCGGTGGGACAGGTATATAAAAATTATAGCCTAATAATAGCCATATATCAAGTGGTCCACGGGCCAAAGTAAGAAATACGAAAATAAAACAGCTGAGATATTGGAAAATTGAATTAAAATACATTAAGTCTTGGCAATAAACTATAAAATCCAACCGATACAAGTCCTAAACATTTAATGAAATATTAGCATGTAATTGTAGCCACAAATCATCCTAGAATTTGCCAATTTTCCGGTCGCAGCTATGGTGGTCCGCGGAAAATCATCAAATAATCTAGTAGTCCACGGACAAAAAGTTATTGATCTCGTGAATTTTTAAATTCAACTCGAAGGGTTTTGGAAATTATTATCAATTTTGGGACTCATTACTTACCAAGTCAAGTTTGAATATTCTAAGGCTTCAATTAATAATTACGTTAAGAAGAAATAATTTGTGATATTATTTGGTAAAACTGTTGAAATATTCAACAACACCAACATCGCCTGTTGCATGTTAAGAATAAAGATATAGGCCTATAATAGAAACAAATCTATGACGAATATAGAAAGATAAAAAGAGTTTCCTCATGTCAAGCAGTGCCTACTTAGGAAGGAAATTAAAAAAAAAAACTAAAGTAGCCTTTAGATATAGTACTCCTCCATAATCCTTTATTATAGCCTACATGTGTTAGTAAAGCAAAATACCATATTTTTTACTTTAAATAATTAGCTATTAGAATAGATTCTGAGAACTGTGATTGTGTCTATACAACATAATCCCATCACAATGAGCTCAGAATCTCGGCAAATGTGCATAGTTAATTTATTGTTTGTAGAAACTTGCCATTTTTAAGCAAACACAAACCACTCTATTTCAAAAATCACCATCTCAAAAGTTCAATAATAACTAATATACAGGGCTTGACAGTCAGCATTAGATTATATTATATTCTTACCAACAGCAATTACAATTTAATACTAATAGCTACAGAGGTTAACCTGAGTGGTGTAGCTACAGGTTGTCCTAAACAGCCCAAAGTTTTTTTTAAAAAACCTAATATACATAAATATAGAATAGTAAAAAAATTAAATTATAGAAATCAAAAATATTTTTTTGGTAATTTTGGAAGCACTTCTTCAGAAATAAATGATAAAAACGCACCTGTACGATGATGCATGAGAGATTGACAAACCTAGCAATGGGTCAATACTATCGATTGAGCATGAAGAGGTTAAAAAAAAGGAACTTCGACAAAATGATACATTTTTTTTGCCAATAAAAAGGCTAGGAAAGCAAAATTTTAAAGATATTTCAATTAAACATGTAAAAAGATATTAATAAACACAGTTCATGTTCAACTCTTAGAATTATTTTTCTTACAATTTTTAAAAATATTGCTTTATTGTAGCTAGCGATGAACGAGGAATTTTAGTGTTTGACGAAAAAAAAACAGTTTGACAAGGTTTGACAGTTAACAGTTTGACAAGGTCTCCAGGGAGATTTTAAGACTATGAATTATGAAGGGGCACCATCACTAGCCCAAGGGTGCGAAACATCCTAGTTACACCACTGATTAACCTTCATTTGTTCAGGAAGAACTGCCTTCCACTACAGCTATTAGTTGCTGTTACCTACTAGTTCTAGTAAATAGTGAATATGGATCTAGGCCTGAGTGCCGGCTTTAAATACGGCTCTCTACTTTAGTATAGCACAAATCATGCAACCTTGCAACGTAAGCCATTTTGATGTCTAAAAGAATGATTGAACATGGTAGCTTAGTGAAAGAGAAGTACCGTACATCAGCCGTGGCAGAACAAATTTTGCATTATAATCTATTTTGATGTCTAAAAGTATGATTGAACAAACTAGTTTAGTGAAAGTGAAACACTTTAGCCGTGGTAGAACAAATTCTGTAATATAAGCCATTTCATGTCTAAAAAATGATTGAACAAAATAGCTTAAAGAAAGAGAAGCACATCAGCCGTGGCAGAACGAATTTTGCAATATAATCTATTTTGATCTCTAAACGTATGATTGAACAAACTGGTTTAGTGAAAGTGAAACACTTTAGCCGTGGTAGAACAAATTTTGCATTATAAGCCATTTTGGTACCTAAAAGAATGATTGAATAAAGTTGTTCAGTGAAAGAGAAGCAAAAGGGTGGTATTTTATTTATCAATTTATTTATTTACTTGGTAAAAATATTACTACAGGATAATGTCCCTCAGATGTAATACATATATCGTACCATGTCAATGTCAACGATATGGTATTGGTAAAATAAACTACTAATTTTTCTTCCATAGTGCAACCTGCGCACCATGCAGAAGAGTTGGATCATGAAGTTCAGCTAGAGTTTGATTCATTTTTAGGTAAACAGCAACAGCTCTAGTGGAAGTCAGAACTGTCGTTGAACTCTCTCTTAGCTATGATATCTCACCTGAAGCGACCAGTTGGATGGTGGATGGGTCCAGCGAATCTTCTAGCGGCTTGGGGTGCCAGGTAGGCAGCAAGTGGAGGTATGGCCTTATTATTATTGCTTGGATTATTTGCGAATTTAACAGTAATTGGATCGGTTGAATTTTTTGGTATTGAGCCATTCAGCTCAGTGATTGCTCTTTCCGCTTCCATGCGTTGGTCGAAACGTATGAAACCGACACCTTTACTCAAACCTGCAACAATGTACAACGACATTTTTATTGACAAATTTGAACTTACCTGACCTTTTTGAGTGTTCCTGAAGTTCTTCAAGGGTCGACGCCGCTAGAATTTCGTGGTGCCATGGCGCCCAACCACGGGAAAAGACTTTCTTCTGATTTGCGGAAAATTTCTCGACCGTCTGTACATAATCACGGTAACACAATTTGTCAATGCCTTTTTCCATTCTGTCACCTTGGCTCAGTCATTCACTTCGCCTAATTCGTAAGCCAATTATTGATGTATGGCGTATATTGAAGCAAACTCAGAATTTGACCCAATTTTTCCTTGTAGGCTTGTCTATCATTGATTATATTTTATGAAACTTTCTCAAAAACCCTTCTCCTTATCATTCAAATTTAATTCACTATTAAGTGACATTCCTGAGTTTTTGGCAGCAGTTTCCGCTTTGTCAGTTTTTTCTGGATTCATAAATCCATGGTTAGCCGTTTTAACTAAGTATCTTCTTCTTCTTCTTCTGGCTCTACAGCCCTTGATGAGCTTTGGCCTGCTCGACAACACTCCTCATCTCGTTTTTGCACAACGCTCCACCATCTACGGACTCCCAACTCACAAAGGTCAGTTTCAAACTCATCTATCTAGCGTTTTCAAGGAAGTCGTCTTCAGGACGTGCATGTCAGTGAATTTTAATTCACTCTTAAGTGACATTTCTGGGTTTTTGGCAGCAGTTTCCGCTTTGTGAGTTTTTTTCTTCACTCATGAATCCATAGTTATCCGTTTTAGCTAAGTTTCTCTTTCTTCGGCTCTTTGCTCCAGTAGGTGAGGTGGAATAGGTAATTCTTAGATTATAAATTGAAATGGCAATTCGCATCCTATATCTATTGCGCCAAGTGAGCCACGGGGGCCAGTTTTCATTCTTTCATCGAGAATTCTATTTATATATTTTTTTAAAAAGTTACTAGCTGCTTAGTAATATAATAATAAATCAATTAATTCACTTTTAGCTGAAGAAACGTTCTTTGCTCCTAGCACCGTCCAGTCTAGCTCCAAGAAATTGACGCTGATTGGCAGGAAGATGTCACGGCATTTTTCAGCTGGCTTCTCTCAGATTCAAAATACGGTTAGGCTATTTTGGAAAAAATTTACTTCTCTGCTATATACAGGGGAAATCACACCACCCGTCCACCCCTTCAATTTGGGTTATTATAACGAATTTTGAAATCCTGTATAACTTATGATCCAAAAGCGGGGTTGAATTATCTTTCAGTAACAATAAATATTATTTGGGCTCCCTAAAAATGTGGGTTGGGGGGGGGGGGGGGGGGGTGTCAGGTCAGATGTAGTCTCTCAGAATTTTCAAAGTAAATGTGAGTCGTGTTTCATATCAAATGACAGCCCTTTATATGGCCTTTCATTTGCCGTACTACTAACTAAAACTATGCCATAAGGTACATAATGAATTAAATAATTGCTCAAAGAATGATGTTGTTATTTTTCAGATCAACCATAAAAAAGCAATATGCTTATGTCATGAATGAAATGAAATATGCTTATGTCATGAATGAAATGAAATATGCTTATGTCATGAATGAAATTAAATGAATGAAATGAAATATGCTTATGTCATGAATGAAACCAATACTTAAGACCATAAACAAGATATAAAAATCATGTGGCTAAATTTTAAGGTATGATATTGCAGTGACATGTTATAGAAAAAAATGTGATCTTTGGCGACCCCCGTTTTTTTTTTATGGCGACCCCATTTATATGATTGATACGTCAAATGAAAGGTGCTTAGAGGGTTCATTAATGACATAGGCTTCCTATTTTATTATGGATGTAAAAAATTAAAATCACTGCTTTTATTATAAGTAATCATTTTTTTTATTTTTTTTTTTTTTTTTTTTTTTTTAAATAAAAGGCTAATTGCATACAAGCTATTTAATGAATGAATTCGATTGATCTCTTCAGTCGCCTCTGTAGGTTACTATCCGTGTTGAATCACGACACGTCTCCGATCGCTTGGCGTTTAGAGACTCGCACTATGTACAAGCACGCTACCACCTGGCAATTGAAGTCGATGTACCTTGCGGGTTAGGTTCAAAATTAGTACGAAAAATGAAAGGTCGTAAAAGAAGCTGTCATTTGATGTGCATTTAAAACATACGTTTACATTTGAAAATTCTGAGATATGTACCGCAAAAAAAAACACCATTTTTGGGGAGACCGAAAATAGCTTTTGTCTCAAAAAGATGGTTCGACCCCGACTTTGCTTTCAAATTTGATAATGGATTTCGAAATTCCACATGATAACCCAAATAAAAGGGGTGGACGGGTGGTTTGACTCTCCCTGTATAACTTTAGTTATAATTAAATAGGCCTATATTATATACTATATTATTTTATATTCAAATATTCAAATATATTCAATAAGCAATCGTTGGCATAGCGATAATAATTATTTAGACTATTTGTAAATTTACTAAACTGTAAGTAAATAATATAGCCTATTGCATTAGTGGAACGAGCATAAGACTATGTAGCCTAGAGGGTGGATTAACTAAATCAAAACAACCCTAGAACTAAAAATTAGCCTAAAAATTTGGTATGCACAAAATTATGAATTCGTTGGAATGTTTAGCTAGAAACTATACGTGCAAATAATTCGCATTTAATACTTCGAACGTAAACGGCAAGTGTCAACGCACAGTTTATTACTCTTATACACGTTTGTTAAATAATTAATTGATAAAAAACATTTCTTATTTGTTAATTTAATCAGAGATTATAGAAAATGTTTAATAAGTTTTTTAACGTTTTCCGTAGAAAATAATCTTTCATTTTGTTACTTGTTGTAAGATAATCATTTTACAAAATATTCAGAGTTGCTGAAATTTTGAAAGTGTTATTTTGAAAAATTGAAAGTAATGAGATGAAGAATTGACGCTTTTATAAAATTCTGTAAATGACATAAAAGAAGAAAACCATTGTTGAATTTTGATAATTTTATTTCGATTTAGAACAGTCATTTCACTATAATTCATAAACAAATTTATATTGTTATAATGCATGTATAGGCCAAAAAACTACACGGCATAATAATACCGATAAATAGTTTTTAGGCAGCTACTATAATATTTAATAAAATTCACACTGAATTTGAATACAAACATCCATAATTTTGTGCAGCCCCGTTAAAATCGCTCGCCTCATTAGCATTACCAGTTATTAAATTATGCAGTCATATTTTTAGTTTTGAAATGTCTGTCTGTTGGTCCAAGCACGTAGCCAGGATTTTATTTCGGGAGGGGCTAACTACCAGGGGGTTGGGGGGGGGGTATGGAATACCCCCAGTAAAACGACGGGTCAAGACTTCTGTAATCTGCGGAAGTATCTTGCTTTATCGAATCTACTGTAGGCCTTTGTACACTGGATCGAACGAGAACAAATATAAATAAACTAAAAAATCATTGTTTTTCCCCTTTTTTACATTTCGGGAGGGGCTTCAGCCCCCAAAGCCCCCTCCCTGGCTACGTGCCTGTGTTGGTCTGTCGGTCTGTCTCACGGACTGTCGGTCTGTCTGTTCGTCCATTTGTGAGCAAACAACCCTGTGGAATTGGAAAAATTTGGCATGTTTACAAAAATCATACAACGGGAACATTTTTTTTTTACTAACTCAATTTTGGGGGGGTTCACTATCAAAAGACTCCAAAAAACGACGATGCCTCAGGCATAGGCGTAGATCGTGGGTTCGAAGTCCAGTTTTTCTTATCCTCTATAATTTCGGTTAGATGTTTAGAGCTGTCGCAAAAATAAGTTTCCATGAATATTTTGGGTTTAGGGCCAATTATTGTGCTCCTATTTTTTCTGGGTTTTAAAAAGTCTGTTTTTTTTTAAAACGTATCTGAGGCGTCCTTCTGAACAAAATTTTAGTTTAGAACCGCACTTTTCTTGAAAACGTACTGCTACTCGTACATCCTCACGGACATCTTAATTGTTGCCTGTTGGGCAACTAGTTGCTGAGCAGGACGCAATTTCAATTTCCCACATTTTACCCCATACTTAAAAAAAACTGTGCAATTTGTCTTTTGGTATGCCAATATGTGGGTTATTTTTAATTCAAAATGAACGGATGTTTGTCGCCCTTCACCTAAAACACACGGCATCAATAATTTTTTTTATTTCTTGCTAGAGGGACTCTAAGATAGCTTGGCTGTTGAGTCGGTGACGTAAAATTAGATTTTGTTTTTAAAAAAAACTGATATAAATTATTCGTCAGAGTCCTGCAACTCAAGAGTGAATTATTGGACACCCCGTGGATTTCGGACATTATTTATTTCCGTATGAATTTTTGGCCATTAGCAAACTGGTATACGTTCTCAATGTCAACCTACACGCGATAATGCATAAGCTGAGACAAGCTTACCATTAACGCAATAAAACAGTCGTAGGCCTGACTTAACCATTTACAGATACGAGTCAATATAGTCTGTTTATGCGTAGTATAAGGAAAATTATAGCCGGGAAATTGGGTCAGTGATGTAAAATTAAATTTTGTATTTAAGTGTGTACAGCCCGTAGGAAATTGGCAACCCGAAATTTATTCCTTATTATTTTTATTTAATTAACTAAGCATGTTATTACAGATTTGGCTCATCAAAGTTGTAGAAGACTACTTCATGCATCATATTATAAGATATTATTAATTTTCGAAATTGTAGTTTTTTCATAAACAAGCAGATATTTTATAAACAATAACTTTTCACGTAAAAGCGATTTTATAAAAAAACTACAATTTTGAAAACTAAAAATACCTTATTATATGACGCATGAAGTAGTCTTCTACAACTTTGATGAGCCAAATCTTTAACAACATGCTTAGTTAATTAAATAAAAAATAAAAAGTAATAAATTTTGGGTTGCCAATTTCCTACGGGCTGTACACTCTGAAAAAACGGATATAAAATCGTCCTACGCCCTACGACTACAAAGTGAATTATTTGACACCCCACTTTCCGTGCGAATGAAATATTAATCGCAGTGCCATTATGTGAGATCGCGTAATTTGAAATTTTGTTGTAACAACCTTTTTTGTTATGAATCTCCTTCTGCGCCGAAGGAATACATCTATAACTACGTTATTATTATTGCTTTCCTATTTATACGATGCATAAGGAAAGCTTTGTGATGTTCGAAATTTTCGATTCCGAGATTTCAACGGATTTATACGTTTTGAAGTCCCAGGAACCCACAAAAGTTTTTACGAAATAGCAGTCTGTATTCATGTTAGTTAAAAAAAAATCAAACTTCGGAAATAATTTATTTTGTTTTCCCCTCAAAAAACTCCAAGAAACGGCTAAAAAAGATATTTTCCAAAAACGGCTACACGATTTCTTTAAAACTCACATATATTGTAGTCGCTATGAATGTTATCACATGGTAATGGGTTGATTTTTATGAAAAATTATTAAAAAATAATTTTTCTACGGAACCTTTCTATCGATGCTTTCTGCCGTCAGGTATGTTTTAGGTGTTAAACCGAGTAAAAAAACCGAACAGTTTACTCTGCCAAACAAAGATTGGGTTTTGTGCAAAAAATTATTTTTTGAAGAAATTACGGAAATTCACGCTACAATACATTGTTCTGTTTTTTTTTTTTTTTTTTTAGGCGACTAATCTAATAATTGAATAATTCTATAATTCTGTCATGTTGTAATGTATTGCTCTGCCCGTTCAAGAATATGCAATACCATCGATCGATTCAGAGCTTTGGGGCAAGGGATGTCGAGGAATCAGAAATTTAACCATTGGAAAATGATTTACTATGGAATTACTCATATTATTTATCTACTTTTTGGTAAATAGGAAAGCATGCTCGAGTTAGCTCGGACCGGTTCTTTTGGTTTAGGGGATTATTTCAGCTTTTCCAACCTTACAAGAAAACCTCGGGCTTAATCCAAAAATAGGCCTACATTTGAAATTATTAACTCCTGCAATACCAATTTTGCCTATACGGAAGCAATGAAGTAATCTAAAATTTATCGAAAAGCGCTAGCCGAACGACTGCATGTTTATTTAAATATGTTAATTTGAAATCATTGCAAAATGAGCTGCGAGCGATTTTCTTAAAAATAACAGAAAGAAAGGAATAAAAAATGGGCCATACCTATTTGGTCCATACCTGTGATGTTGTCGCACAGGATTCGGGAAGTAATAATACGCCCATATGGACTGAATAAATTTTCTAAATCTTGCTGAGTCATATTTTTTGGAAGGCCACTTACGTATAAATTTGCGCCCTTAATCGCTTCACTACTAGGCCGCGCAAATGATACCTGAAAATAATAGACATTGATTAATTATTACAATACAATGCAACGTACGAATCACAGCTGCTGCTGTTGTCAGGTTGAAGCTGACAATAAACAAGAAACACGTGATGTACAGCTAAATACCGGCTCCTTGCCACCTTTCAACAAGGAAGACAAGAGGAAGCACCAATCCTACCACTAACGTTCCAAGTGATCACCGCATACAGGCATGAGAAACTGATGGTGACCGGGTTCCCACTGTGGGGATTGCGGGCTGCCGAGGATGTCCCGTGTGACTGTGGGGCTGTTCAGGTTATCTCCCACCTAATGGTCTACTGCCGTCTGGTCCCTGCACGATTGACGACCTGCATGAAGCAAGCTGCTGAATTTTGACAACCCATTTTGGACGAAAGTTACACTGAGAAGAAAACTCGCCACAGATATGGGAAGTTTGGTACTATCAACCGAGGACACACACAACAGGACTGTGTGGAAACGCTGCTGCCGTGCCGGCGCCGCCGACCCCCATGAGGATAAGGCGCAGTGAAATTAAAATTAAGTACCACCAAAGGTGGTGACTTAAATTTGTCCGAAAATAGTCTAGATTTGTCACCACTTGTTCATTTAGGGAAATCTCCAAAGATTTTTTAAAACCCGCAACAGGTAGACCCTTGGTGATTTGAAACAAAAGACAAGCCTGAAACGTTTCCCCTTTTTTTCCCTTTTCCAGTAATAGTAGAAAATTTCAACTACACCAGAAGCAGCATGGTTAGCATAATATAGGCAATTTTATTTGTGTGTCCAGTGTTCTCTTCAAAGATCAATATAAAATATTTTTGACTGAGACACCAAATTGAGCCTTTTATAAGCATTTGAGGAAACCTTCAGAGGTTTTTGAAAACCCACATTCGGTAGACCCTTGGTGATTTGAAGTATGTCAAAACAGTCTGTATCTGCATCATTGAATTTCGTCCTACATTTTACCATTTCGGGGGGGGGGGGGTAATGGAATGGAATGGAATGGGTTATGGAATAACAACCTACCTATTGGATTAGGCTTAATTGGATATTCCACATTACCGTACTCACCTTAATAGTTTTATTTTGTAACCTAAGTCCATTAAGTGTAGATATTGCTTTATCGGCGTCTTCCGGCCTCTGGTAGTTGACAAACCCGTAGCCTAGACTTTGACCTAAAAAAAAAATATAAAGATTGTGATTAGTAAGTGTCCCATATATTATAAATCATGAAAAAATTACAAAACAGCTTTCAAGAGCCCGCCACACAACTTACTCTTAAAAATTCCGCCAACATTAGGTGGAACTTGGCGGCTATCACCTCCAACGAGACTGTGGGGGCTTTGGGGAATTCCCAGAGAGGCTGTTCACTTGCGGGGCACTCGCGTTCTATATCGTAACTTGCAAACTTTGGGCAAGACGCCAATGTCTTCCCTATGCTTTTATTTACTTTCGCTTTCGTCTCTACAACAGTATTCTCTCATTCCTCGGGTCTCTGACAGTTAGGCCCCTATTGATGCCCTATCTGGTCCATTGAGACCAAGGCCGTAGCCAGGGTGTTTACCCCCCCCCCCCGAAAAAATTCTGGATTGAGACAATCCAAACTACAGTGAAGAAGTGGCACTGTAGTCATATATATATATATTTTTTTTTTAACACTAACAACATCCTTTCTTGAACAATTTGCCCGAACAGTAACTAATTTAAAATTTAGACCTACTATAGGCATTGAAATATAATGCGGTATATTAATATCTAGTTAATTGTAAGAGTGGGCAGAAAAAGCAATTTTCTTTCTTTCTTTCTTCCTTAAAATTCAGTGCTCTTGTATATGCTCAGAGACCATAAAGTGTCTCCCTATACCACCGCAGATTGTGGTCGCTTTGGGCGAAAAAATTGCCGCGACCGGGAGGCGAGCTTACTCTTAATGGCCTGAAGTCGAGCCTATGTGTTTATTTATCTTAGTGCGTTGCTGAGGATCTAGGAGCCTTGGTTACTGGGGCAGACACCCAGGCGGAATTAGTAAAATAACAGGTCCCGTCACTGGTGACTATTTATAAATTATATTTCTTGGAGAGGATTTTTTAATTTGTAAATAGTCACCAGTGACGGGACCTATTATTTTACTAATTCCGCCTGGGTGTCTACCCCAGTAACCAAGGCTCCTAGATCCTCAGCAATTTTTCGGGGGGGGGGGGTGGTCTGCAATCCTGTAGTATGTATTGAAATGTGGCACGTCTGGAAAGTTAAATTCTATTTAGTGTGGAGCCAAGAAATTTCGCCATGGTTACGTGCCTGCCACCAGCTATCAACTTCTAGGCGCGTCCAGAGGCCCCTGATCCCCATTTTTATACCCCACTCCCTATACAGCCCTATACCTAAACTCAGACTAACACAGGTACGAGCCCTCTAAAAAGCAAAAGCACCATGTTTCATGAGCATGACTGTTTAGGACCTTGCTATGAGCCAACTAAGCAGAAAAAAGACAGTGCTGAAAGGGATGACTCAGAGAGTACTAACCAGTCACTTTGTCTCGAATAAGCTTACAGCTTTCAACTTCACCAATGGATGAGAAAAGGGAGCGGATTTCTTCCTGAGTCATGGTTTGTGGAAGGTAATTAACTATAAGATTGGTTTTGCTCTCCTCCTGGCTGGACGTCTGCGACGACTGCGTGTGGGACGTCGAGTTGGACTGCGGCGAAGAAGCGTTGTGCAGGGACCCGTTTTGTGTCGGCACTTCCATTCCATTTTGCATCATCTTACCCAGTCTAGAACAGAGAAAGAAACGTATTAGGAAAGAATTTAATTTTTTTTTTAATTATGCAGAGCTGCGTCTGATATTTTGCTAAGATCAAGCCAGTAGCGCAGTGGAGTGCCAGTGGGCGCTCCGCGGTATCAAAAGCAGAAACGAATGTCCCAGAAGTGAGGGCCATTGGAATAGTTTCCGGAAAAACAGTGCTTCCTGTTGTAATCTCTGTCTAGCAACAACTTGTTTATGTAAACAATCTGAACACAGTGCCTCCCTCAATGGTCTCAAAGACCGCGTGGCCACGTAAGGCGGATATTCCACCGACGTCAATAGTGGTTATTGACGTGGTATTGACGTGGTAGCAGACATTAAAGACAGTCTAAAAATGTCTGCTATCACGTCAATACCACGCAATAATCACTATTTGTGGAATGGGCATAACCGCATATGGGCAGGGGGGGGGCACTATATAGATGGGGTTTCTTTGCAGAATACAAGATACAAATACAAAAAAGTGCGGGGAATTTAAACTAGAAATAATTAATAAGATTTTGATGTCAATAATTTCAAATATACCGGCGAATTTGAATTCCATCCAAATTTTGCACCTGCCCCCCCCCCCTCCCCTTCATTTAATCTTAACTACGCCCATGTTGCTGACTGCTGAAAATATCAGCAGAAGCGAACATCTGCAGGTTTGATAGGTGTTGGCATACTTGTGAAAAGGTTGTTGAGTGGCTACGCTGCAGGAACGAATGATACCCATATTATATCAAAATATATTAGTATTTTAATGAGGCGAGCTTGTCTCAGCTTGTCCATTATCGCTTGTAGTGGGAGTAGGTTGACATGGAAATTCATAACGAAACTTATTCGAAATGATAGTAATTCTCACGTAAATGGATTAACTACTATAGATATAGCCGATATAGGGTGTGAGGTTATGCGTTCACTTAGAAATAATATTTTATACACTATATAGAATCCGATTTTTGCTTAGTGAAAATTCCTTAAAATATGCTCTGAGATCCCTTGCACAATGCATTGCACACATGGGCGCCGACTTCCATAAGACTGGTATGGCACAGGCAACACCAATCTGAATGTTGGTACGACAGGCCAGTAAATACCAGACAAATTGAGCACCTTACAGTGCCTAGAGCATATACAACAACTTTTACAAAGGTCTACCAATACCTAGCGCCAAAGACATTTAATCAACTAAAATTACGGCCTGGATCTCTGATCACAAATAAATTTTCAAAATTTATTCGGGAATGGCTGATTGGACGGGAAGAGGTGGAATGTTTGTTTCAAATTATGGATTAAAAAGAATTTTTTCTGTGGACCTGTTATTAGCACGTAAGTTAATGTTAGTCGTTTTTTTCAAGGGTTTAAAATTTTGTTGTTAAATTATTTATTTATTTATTTTTTAGTCTGTTATGGGCCATCTGGCCCTACAGTATTGTGTATTTGTATTTTTCTAATACACCTTTTGATTGATTGATTTTTTTCCCATTTTTTCGTGTCTTCCTGTCTCTAATATACAGGTTACTTGCTAAGGTTTAATAGGTAGTCAATATTAATTATTATCGTTGTTGGATGATAGCATACCTCTGAGGGGCCTTATACGAAATTGAGGAAAGTTACGATCTGACAAGGTGACTTTCCAATTTTTGAACGAGCCTCTCACCTACAAGTCTCGAACGGAAAGTTTCCCAGGGTCCAGGCCAACCGATGTTTGCTTATGGATAAAGTGACCTCAGTGAACCTGACTTCTATGGCTTACGAGTATGTTTCCCAATTCTGCACTCTGGTATAGCGGCAAATCATCCTATCCATGGGAAATAATAAATTTCTACGGGCTGGTGTAACTTTAAAATTAACTAAGTTAATTCAGTTTTGTAGAATACACATTTTTGCTTTCCAATTTATACGTAGTATAAAGAAAGCACGGCACGGGAAGAGGTTTTCTTGTTTCAAATTGTGGATTAGACTTAAAGAATTTTTTCTCATTGTTTCTGTTTTAAGCACGTATGTTAATGATAGTTTAATTTTTCAAGGGTTAAATATTTTGTTTTTAAATTATTTATTTATTTATTTTTACAGTCTGTTATGGGTCATCTGGCCCTACATGTAATGGGGATTTCTATTTCTAACACATGTTTTTGATTTTTTATTTTGATTTTGTTTTTCCAATTAACCAGCCATATCGTCTGTGCCCTATATATCCGTCAGGAACATTCCAAGTATCGGGTACCATTTTTGGAGACACCATTCCTCCACGACCCTAATGGAGGTTCATGTATGACCCAAAACCAAGGACAGAACGATCTGATCCACTGAAGTTTTTACGGTTTTTAGTACTTTTATTGCATTTTTTATGCGGTCCTCAGTTTGGTCCAACTGAACATTGGACAACCAGACTTCTTCACTTCTCCTAATATGTGCATGAAACTTCCCTTGGCCTGGTTCTTATCACAGAAATTATACATGAATCGTGTGTGGAAACTTCTCCAGGCGCGTCAGAGGCGGCCTTAGCCATTGCGAGGCTCAGGGCGGCAGGTTATTACGAGGCCCTTTGTCAACAAGACTTGACGAACGTTAATTTTCTCCCCCCCCCCCCCATATGCATGAAATAGTGAGATTTTACGCATTTTGAATGCAGTACAATTTAGATCTTACAGGCGATGAATCAAATTGCAAACAAGGGGTGAAAAGTTTTTGAGAAAAATATAACTGCCTACAAGGGGGGCCGGGGTGACAATTTTTGAAAAATCGGCATGAAATAGTTGGGTTTTAAGCATTTTGAGAGCAGTGACAGCTAGATTTCGTTTGTGTTTGTGCATATAAAAACCCCCAATTCATTATGAAACCCAAATAATTACAGTATGTACTGTTAGTTTTATTTTTATATGTTAAGTTATTTTCATGCTTTTTAATGTTATATTAATTTATATTATATTATTATTATTGATATAAATCAAAAGTTTTAAATAAAAAAATTCTTTAAAATTTGCTTGGGTTGCGCGAGGCCCCTGCAAGCGCGAGGCCCCGGGCGATTGTCCTTTTCGCCACCCCCTAAGGCCGCCTCTGAGGCGCGTCATGCTTGGGAGTGAACCGTCAGAGTTGGCGACAGATTAGCACTAGCCCTAGCACTTTTAATGTATTTTCTATCCGGTTCTCAGTTTGGTCCTACCGAACATTGAACAGACAGACTTCATCATTTCTCCTAATAGCCGCTTGAAAGTTCCCTTGGCCTGGTTGTTATCATAGAAATTATACGTGATTCGCGAGTGAAAACTTATTCAGGCGGGTCATGCGCTTCTCACTTTGGAGTGAACCGTCAGAGTTGGCGACAGATTAGCACTAGCCCTAGCACTTTTAATGTATTTTCTATCCGGTTCTCAGTTTGGTCCTACCGAACATTGAACAGACAGACTTCATCATTTCTCCTAATAGCCGCTTGAAAGTTCCCTTGGCCTGGTTGTTATCATAGAAATTATACGTGATTCGCGAGTGAAAACTTATTCAGGCGGGTCATGCGCTTCTCACTTTGGAGTGAACCGTCAGAGTTGGCGACAGATTAGCTCTAGCCCTAGCACTTTTAATGTATTTTCTACCCGGTTCTCAGTTTGGTCCTACCGAACATTGAACAGACAGACTTCATCACTTCTCCTAATAGCCGCTTGAAAGTTCCCTTGGCCTGGTTGTTATCATAGAAATTATACGTGATTCGTAAGTGAAAACATATTCATGCGCTTCTCACTTGGGAGTGATCCGTAAGAGTCCACGACAGATTTAAGCGTTAGGGCCTACATTACCAGCGCTAGCTAGAATTTGATTTCCAGACTGGAACTAGCAAATTTAAGCGAAACACCTCTGTGTGTATGGCTTCATGGTCGGCTTAGGCTCACGAGTACAGTTAAAGTTAAAATCGATTATTTAGTTGCTAACGATTGAGAGGCAGTGTATAGGGTTCGGCCTACATGCAGATTGAGGGGCGTATTGATCTGGTAACCATGGTGACAACCGAGCTTCTCTCTCCAGGTTCCCTTTGACCTACTCATTCAGCACGGACATTGATTCCTTATTCAGGTTCCCTCCTATTTAATGCCGACATATGGAAACTAGAATCACACGGAGACTCAGTTTTCCACCATGTACAGAAAATAAACTATAATTTGCATAAAAATATATGGTAAGTCTTTGAAACGCTTCTTAATGTTCAAACGTAAAAAAAAACTAAAAATAAAATTAAGTTAATGCAAAAGTCAGAAATAAAAAATGTTTGCCTTGCTCGTATTTGCGCAACCGGATTTGAATTCCTCGTCCAAAAGTGAGCCAAGAAATAAATATAAATAAAATAAAAGTTCCAAAAACTACAACAGTCATTTGATGTAAAAAATTCCCTCGTTGGAGGCAAAAATGACTGGTATTACTGGAATCCTCAGCAGACGTTCATATTAAAATATATACCATATAGTATCAAATTTTGGTACCTACACAGTAGAAAACTGCACTCAGCTTACAACCATACAAGCCGATGAACTATGTATGCATTGGGTAAAACAATGGTATGGACAAGTGTTTCCAGAGGCTTTCAGAAGATGTAGTGTAGTGGTACAGACTCTGATTTTCACCCGAAAGATTATTGGTTCGAGTCCCACACTGGCTACATTTTCTGGCCATGCTTCGGAGGGCATGTAAAGCAGGCGGTCCCGGGCCTTCCTAGTTGAGTGTAAGAGAGGGATTTATAGCCCTAACTCCGCTAGGTTGGCTTAGTAATAGAAACAATAAAAAGTCCTTATTTATTTATTTATTCAGTTATAATTAAGAGTGTACGATAGGCATCACAAAATCCGTTGTTTCTACAGACTTATTATTTGTTATTTAATTAACAAACAAGATATTAAATCAGTCAATAGCTAATTACTGCATACTAGCCTGGGGTGGTGCAGCAAAGGTACATCTAGAACCAGTCAAAAAGGCCCTCAAATGTGTCTTGCGGGTTGCCATGAACAAACCATTCCGACATCCTTCCGCTCCCCTATTTGAAGAGTTTAACGTCCCGACACTAGAAACTAGCTATATTGAACAAATTCTCATATACAGATACAAAAATTTCTACCATAACCTTACACACACAGCCCGTCACACCAGACTAGCAGAAGATCGTTGCCTCATAATACCACAATTCAAAACGTCGCTATTTAAACATTCCCATACATATATTTCAATAAAGGTCTATAACTCCATCCCTCTATCAATTAAAAAAGCCCCAAGTCTCAATATATACAAGTCCCTTATAAGGAAGTCTATTAAAATTATCATGCGAAATTACCTGTCCTGAATTGCCTTGCTAAAAAGTTAATGTTAAAAGTTAATGTTCATTTTAAAATTCATTTTATTATATTTTATTTTATTTTTGTATTTTAATAACACGCATGAATTTTAATAACTTTAATAATTTTAATAACTTAAATAGGTACGTTGTTTTTAATAACACGACCTGAAGTTAATTGTTTTGTTTTGTACCACAATTTTAAAAGAATTTATTTTGTATTGTAGATTAAGTGTTTAGAATAAGTTTTAATATAAATGTTATCTATTAGGTCGAGGGGCCCATCACGGGAATTCCCAAAGGTGCCCCTCTGAACCACTAATGAAATGTATGTAGAATGTATTCCTCGATAAATAAATTTTACTTTACTTTACTTTACTTTACTTATTTAAGTTGTAGAAGACTATTTCATGCATGATATACGGTATTTTATTATTTTATTATTTTTATTGTTATAGGGTATTTTAAATTTTTTTTAAATGATTGAAGGCTAAAATTTCACGTGAAATAGATGCCATGAAAAAACCACAAAACAAAAAATATATTATAATATATATAATAATAAATATTAATACCCTATTATATTATGTATAAAATGAAGTCTTCTACAACTTAAATGAACCAATATTTTAATTACTTGCTTAGTTAATTAAATAAAAAATAAGAAGTATTACATTTCGGACTATGCCAATTTCCTAAGAATCATGAAAACGAACCCCATTATTAAAAATTTTCTAAGTAGTACAACAGCTTTGAATTGGTCAAAATGTCAATGGCTAGCCTACATTAGTTATGAACCCAAGGCAAATCACGAAATCGGCGGGCCTCGTACTTATAAGAAATCTAATTTCTACCTGATATGCCAGACCGAAAATATATTTATATTTCCTTTCATATGCCCCCTTCCCCTCTCCCTCCGCAATATTTAAAGGTAGAGAAAAAATATAAAATATTAAATGAATTATCAGCAACCCACAGAAGTAAAATTAGCTCCGACGCAAGCTGCCAGTCAACAACTTGTTTACAAAACAAAGCAGCTACCAAATTAGTTTAACGACGCGTTCAGTGACAGTGTTTAAAATTTAAGAGAAATGCCAAACTAAAATGTCCTTCACACTTCTGAATAAGTACTCGGAGATTGAGGTAACTAAGGTAACTGAGGGTAAATATTAAATTTATAATTTTTCGGTAAGGCAGAAGGCAGGGGCGTCACGCCCTATGAGCGAGAGGGGCCACCGCCCCGGCCAGGACACTCAAAATAAAGTTAGGCTGAGGGCTGGTGGTCAATAGAAGCAGGCCCCCACCCTGTCCATGAGGTGACCACTCATAAATTGAGAAACCCACTATTTCATTCAAATATTTCCCCCTTGGAGAGATTCCCGGGCCCCCTGATTGCGCACTAATGCGAAGTTATGGATAATTCTGCGTCTATATAATTAGTCTAAGATCCGAAGTAAGATCGACCTTCACCGATCGACCGATCTGTTTAATGGATGAAAATAGTTTTCTAAGCAATTTAGTAAGTTAAGAATTATAAAAATAATGGGTTGCCGTTGCCTGAAAAAATCCTGGCCAGGCTATCATTAATTCAAAATTAAAAAATCACTTTTTGTTGAATTTTCACTGCTGTGTTTAACGTCTAATTTTTGCACTAGCCATTAGTACTAAGCCTATAGATTATGAAAACGTAGGGTTGCCTATATTTTTCTTGGTCAGACATAGGGTTGCCAGGGTTTAAACAGGTACTAAAAATATAGGTATCCTCACCTACTTGTTTAATGGATAAATTAAACATAGAAATAAGCGCTGTTTTTTGCGAATACGGTGATGTAGGGTTGCCTGCAAAAATCCTGTCCAGAATGAGGGCTGCCTAACTTTTAGTACTAAGCCTATAGATTATGAAAACGTAGGGTTGCCTATATTTTTCTTGGTCAGACATAGGGTTGCCAGGGTTTAAACAGGTACTAAAAATATAGGTATCCTCACCTACTTGTTTAATGGATAAATTAAACATAGAAATAAGCGCTGTTTTTTGCGAATACGGTGATGTAGGGTTGCCTGCAAAAATCCTGTCCAGAATGAGGGCTGCCTAACTTTAAAAAATTAAATTGTGAACGTACGACAAAGAGATCACTTCCAGGAATTGAGCCACCAGCAGCTAGAAAACTGTGTCTTCGTCTATCGCACGAGACATATTCTCGGATCTCTTTGTCGTACGTTCACAATCGCATTAAAATGTCTTTTTTTAAAATTCGCCAACCCTCATTCTGGACTTAGAAAACAATTTTCATCCACTAAACAGATCGGTGAAGGTCGATCTTACTTCGGATCTCCTACTAAATGTAAAGTTTTTGTTTTTCTGAACCAACTCCACTCCGGCGTTGCATCTTTTGCTGCTAGAGCAAGAACTGGCCACATTACTACCAATGAATACTTGCACCGTTTCCATCTAATCGAATCTCCAGTATGCCGTGCATGTGGTCTAGCTAATGAAACACTGGAGCACATACTCCTGCAGTGCTCGGTCCCATGCACGCAACGAGACAAACTACTCGATCAGGTGGACACAAGGAGGGCGGACATCAAAAGATCCTGTGCACACCGAGCATGTGGACACTAGCATCAAGGGCATTTCTGAGACATCAGGCAGTCGGCATCACCTGAGCTGGAAGCCCTGTGGCCTGTACTAAGAAGTAAGTACTCCACTCCGGCGCAGCCCCTGTGAAAACTAACAGGGCGAGATGGGGCCAGATAGACGCAGACAACACCTTGTGCTCGTGTGGTCAGAGGCAGGACGTGGATCACTTATTCCAGTGCAGCCAATGTCCAGCCCTATGCTCGAAAGACGTGCTGTGAGAGACCAACAGCACTGCCTACAATTTCACCCGATTTTGGGACGTTCTCTTGGACACGAACGGGTAAAGTGTTGCAAATATATTATGGGACCCCTGGACCCCCCCTTTCCTGTTTTATGAACAAGTCTTGGTTTGTAAAATCTGAATGTTTTTGCTGACAAAAATTTCGGGAAGGTATTTAACTGGCTGTAGGGCTATCTTAAGTAAAAGTAACACATGACATACCTTTGTTTAGTTTTGGAAGACTTTTTGGACTTGTGGCACCCCGGCGACTCTGTCATGTCACCATCACATGACAGATTTATGACTTTCGTCATTTCCTCCACTCTATCCATGTCCAATGTACTTCCGTACATTGAGATGTAGTAGCTGTTCAATGACAATAATCAACAATTAGGCCGAACCAAAAATTTAACCAAACTACGTGATAAGTAATTTCTGAGTAAATATTTAATAGAGGTACAGCAGGTATTGAAATAATAGGGTACGTTTAAATTGCAATGGATATAAAAATAAATAAAATATATATATATAATAAATAAAATGATAAATTGTGTCCCTAAAATATAAAATTAAATTTAAATTTGTGTAAAGCCCTTTCATTTCGGGGGGGGGGGGGGTTCGGACCCCTTGGACCACACCCCTGGGCACGGCCAAGGTAACGAATATCCTGTGATTAATACTCAAGTACAGATATAGTAAGTCAGGACATATAGTGGTACAGATTCCGACATTCACCCGAAAGGTTGTTGGCTCGAGTTCCACACTCGCTACATTTTTTGGCCATGCTTCTGAGGGCATGTAAAGCAGACGGTCCCGGGCCTTCCTAGTTGAGTGTAAGCGAGGGCTTTAGAGCCCTAACTTAGTATTAGAACAGAAAGTCAAATAAATAAATATTAAGTACCGTGCGAAAATTATGCACCCTTTTCAGTACAATGGGAAAATTTTCTATATTCGTATTCCCCCTTTGAGCTGTTTTAGAAGGCAGAATTTGGTCACCCCTGGTTTGATACTTTTATTTTTTGTTCCAGTCATTTTTAATGTTATAAAAAATGCACTCTATTTACTTCTGAGATAACCAGTTTATGCATTATGAGTCAGGACATGTAGAGTAGTGGTAAACAGACTCTGACTTTCAACCGAAAGGTTGTTGTTTCGAGTCCCATACTTGCTGTATTTCCTGGCCATTCTTGGGAGGGCATGTAATGCAGGCGGTCCCGCGTCTCCCTAGTTGAGTGTAAGAAAGTCCTAACTCTGCTAGTTTGGCTCAGTAATACATCGAAAAGACGTTATTTATTTATTTTACAAGTAGGCTAACTGTCAGATACCGAATTGTGGTAGCCTATGAGCGACAAGAATGGATACCAAATGTGACCGTTCATTCTTGTCGCAACAATTCGCTAGGTTGCCAATGGTTACCATTCGTGTAGCTCATTGGTACTGCGATGTGGTACTTGAAAGATACACTACTTTACACTTTAACCAACGTATTTTGAATTCACTCTGTCAAATAGGTTAATTGGTAAAAAATGGAAAAATATATTTCTCTCGGCATAAGTGCTAAATTCAAAGTGCCTCCATTATTAGCTATAAATTTCATACTGAAGAATCCTTCAATGATAATGCGGCAAGTGTTTGCAATGGACACCTCTACAAAAACTTGGCTATGCAACTGTGGCATTTATAATCAATTATGGGCACTGTCCGCCATGTTTTTTTTCTTGCTTTATTATACCATTGCTTGAAAATTTAGAAAGAGAAAGGAAAATATTCACAATTCACCCCCCCCCCCCCGCCATTCTGGATCTACCCTTGTAGGTAGACCTAATTCAGTAAACAGCTGTCGAAAGCTGAGTAACCTAACCAAATCAGTGAGTAAGGTGACAGTTATAACTGTTAACAATGACAGGCTGTTGCGTTTTAAAGAAAAAAAAATATACTGTATATCAATACATTTTACTAATAAATAAATTAAATTGAAAATTAACAAGTTCAAAACAGGCCAATATTTCTAATTAATTACATTTACAAGTACTTACAGCATAAAAATAAAACATGGAAACACCTATACTTGGCTTATGCAATTCAGACAGTACCCCATTTTTTACTAAATTAGAAAAAATAATAAAATAAATGTATAACCATTAGCATAACTTTATATCAACAGGGGTATATCCATTGCACACAAACCTTGCAGAAGAAATTACTTATTTTATACTTATAAAATACTTAAATGGTTGGTTCGGCCCTATGTTGATAACACTTTTAAGCAATTACAGTGCTCGGGCTATGTGTCAAACCTCCACTCTCATCGTCTGTACCGACACTACTATCGACTGAGTCTGCGACTGCGGTCCTCCACAACGCATGTGCTGCTGTATTGATGTCTGCGCGTGCTTTCCCTTTGTTGCAAGAAAAGAGGTCTCACCACTCTGCCCACCCCTATCCCGGGCATTTTCTACTGGAGAATTAGACGTGACCACTGCGACCATATGGTAGGTTTGGGGATCAGCCCACGTGCGGTTAGCGCACAAATGGTTATTTCCATAATCGAGCGAGGAGCGTACAAGGTAATCCGCATTGTGTAATGTAAATATTATCAGGGAAGACCTCAGAATTGTAGGAGCAACGGCAAATGAAGCAAGGAGTGAAATTAATGAAATGAAAAAGTCTTTGTATGAGGTCAGCTTAACCCCCGCTAACCTATTTTGGTTCACAAATTATTTTTCACATTAATATCATAACATTAAAAAAAAAAAAAAAACAGCTAAAGAAAAAGAGAGAAAATAATAATGGAACAGGTACTCATTCATTCGCTCTTACACTTCACTCAGGACTGGAAGGGAACATGCCTAACACCTAGGGTTAAAAGCGAGGGAAAGAAAGCAGAAGAAAAAGCATATAGAAGTGGATAAAAGGATTAACATCATTCAGAAAGTCTTCTGCTAGCGATGCGCCAGTCTCAATACTTCTCTTTTCTATTCTTTGTCCACAGCCTTGGCTAGATGACGAAATAGGTAAAATCCGGGCTGATGGGCCGTGGTCTATCTGAAAGCGTACTAATGTCTCCTCAAAGTATTTCATTAGCCCGGATTCTACTGTTTCATCGTCTAGTCCAGTTTAATAACCCCCTCCCCCCCCCCCCCCCGTGGTCGTGAGAGTGGTTGCACTGTATTGTATTTTATTGGACTTAAAAATTTCATGTTATTCATGTGAAAACATTGTGCATCTATTGAGTTTTATCCGTCTCTTTTTGCACTTTGGGCCTCCCAAAATTGAGCCCTAAATGAATAAAAATCGCCCTGAGACATAATGTTTGTAACCCAACATGCCGAATCTCATTCAAACCCATCGATTTGTCCCCGCAAATCGACGAACAGACAGGCAACAAAAATTTCGTAACAAAAACACAATTTTTTTGGGATCTTGGGACCTCAAAACGTGTGAACCCGTTGAAATCTCGAAATCGAAAATTACAGCCATCCCAAAGCTTTCCTTATAGTACAATCAATCATTTGGTAGCTATACCTGGAAAGTTTTCCGGGAGTTTTGAAAATCGGCAATTTTATAGATTTTGATATGCTCTTTACGAATTTCAACTTTGCCCCCTCGTATCTTTGCCGCTCGAGCCGCCATCTTGGAAAAATGGCGTCTAAAAATAGTTTTTTGACAATATCTCCTTTCTGACTCATTTTACGATAAAAATACCTATACAACAAATTAAACTAGAGAAAATTTCCTATAATTTATGTAAATATTTTTTTTTGTGTAAAATCAATAGTTTTAGCGTACGAACGCCGCAAAGTCTACTTCAACATTCGTTCTGGCCAAAAACTCATTTCCACATCACCATGAGGTAGTGTATTATACTAAAGTATAAATAGGGAAACAATGAATGCTGAAGAGGAAATTGTGGTCACCCTGCTTCGGCCGTAAATCCTTTTAAACGCTCTTAGAAGTGAAACTTCTTATGGGTGGGCTTTGAAATTCTGATCCCCAGCCTCTATATGATGAATAATAATCTTGTTAGTTAGGCCCGGAAAAACCACGTTTAGAAATGTTTTCGTGAGAATTACTGGCTTACCGATATTCACTTGAGCATAGGGGAGCCGCGTTACTGAATAATATAAACACTTCAAGAATTCTATATATATATATAAAATTTTTTTTTAACAAAAAGGTTCATCTCGTACAAACAATTTTAATGAATGTATCCGATTAACCTCTTGAATCGCCTCACGAAGTAACCTAATAGGTACTGTTGTCGAGTTACGACACGTCTCCGATCGCAAGGTGTGTAGAGACTCCCACAGGAACAAGCACGTTACCACATTGCCACCGAAGTCGCCTTATACAGTACGGCGCTGCGGTACCCCCTTGCTTAGTTGTTTGTTTCCAAAGGCTGCTTTCAGTATTTCTGCTTTAAACAACCCTGTCAGCCTGGCGGGGGGAGTGAGTCTGTTTGTTACCTTGAGGTACCTCGAGACTTTTTCACCTCGGGGAAAAGGGGAATGACTGACAGTGTGGACCTCCTGATTATAGTGGATTCCGAACCACTTGGGGAGCATGGTAAAGTCACACTCGACACGAACGTAGACTGACTGGTATAGTCTCAGCGCGTTATCATGTCCCACCATGTTCCCCTGCCAACGCTGTGCACACTACCAAGTTTGCCGCAGTTTTAAAACATGCTCTGCTCTCATGGATTCAACATGGTAAGGCCGTTGGCATTTAGTGGAGCGCCAGTATTCCATGCGATAACATTTTCTAAGCGTTCCGTTGTGGTACCGGGTGTAAGTATTCCGTATGTCCGTTAGGTGTCTCAAGTCTCAGTCACTTCCCTTCGGGTAATGGAGGGGGATGATACACACGCTCGGCTCGCTTTCGTTCTTTCGCATTGCGTATGTTTTCTATTCAAAATAGTGTGATTGATGAATAATTAAAATTTTTCCTTGTCATTTAGAAGTTTCACGTTTATCGCGTGTTTTTAAAATAATTAAATAAATGAAATAAATATCGACTTTGGTTGTTCTTTTACTAAGCCAACCTAACGGAGTTACGGCTATAAGCCCTCTCTTACACTCAACTAGGAAAGCCCGGGACCGCTTCCTTTACATGCCCTCCGAAGCATGGCCAGAAAATGTAGCAAGTGTTGGACTCGAACCAACAACCTTTCGGGCGAAATTTGGAGTCCGTTCCACTACTTTAAGACGCACCCGGTTTTTTATTTTACTTGTTACTTATTAAAGTCGAAATTTGTTTAATTTCAGGTATGTCTCTAATTGAGGCGTATAGAAGCCAAAGCTTATAACTTTTTTTTTTTTTAAATTTTAAGATAATGGTTTTCCTGAAGCTCTTATCTATTTTAGAGGCCAATTAGGATAACAGTAGCATGCTGAGTTCCTGTATAAAATGCTGTTGAAAAATATCAGTTCATCAATGGAAAAGGTTTGTCTTTCCTAACTTCAAGTACGTTTATCTCAAAATGAGTTTGATCGCAGTTAGCCAGTTACTATACGCGTTGGGTTCTTTACGCCTCAATTTATGTACCCTTCGTATGAAAAATAAATTTTGTTGTTTGGGTTGTTATGGACATTAATTTCTGCAGAATCAAAATACTTTTTTCATTTTTGCTCGTGGCCCAGGGCGAACATTCGCAGAATTTTATAGCGCTTGCGCACACGAAGGATAAGTTGTAAGAAACATTTAATTGAATCTGAAGCATTGAAAATTGAAATAGGCCATGAGTATGTTTGGCGTATTCCTGGTGTTCTATGGAAAGTATACCCCATATGTGTAGTTTGGGGAACACAGGACCCTACTGCAGGTACAAAACCGCCCAGCGACCTTACCGGTATAATAAAAGACTGATAATTTCAATAAAATTGTGAAAATTGAGTGAGTCAATCTTTGAAAATTCTCAGTGATTTAATAAAATATAAAAACTTTTTGTTCTATTACTAACCAAGCCTAACGGAGTTAGAATGGTAATGCCCTCTCTTACACTCGACCAGGAAGGCAATGGGCCACCTGTTTTACATGGTCTCTCCGAAGCATGGCCAGAAAATGAAGCAAGTTTAGTGTGGGACATGAAACAACAATCTATTGGGTGAAAGCAGGAGTCCATACGTATCACTATACCTGTCCTGGTACATCTCAGGGACGGTTTCAGAAAAGTTTTCGGGGGGGGGGGGGCGGTGGCCGGAAAAATATCGCGTTTCTTTTACTTGAGTAATAATGTTTCTCAATTTCCTTCAAAAGTCCATTCTATCTAGTATAAAACCTTTTCTCTCGGAGGGGGGGGGGGGCAACCGCCCCCACCGCCCCCCCAAGGGTCCGTCCCTGGTACATCTAGAGTTCTACATATTGTACGAGAGATTGGGCATTAGATTATTATATAACATTTTTTAAATTCTGGGGCTACTTTTTTCAATAACTGGTTTTTCTTTCTTTGATTTCAATCTAACGATTGGTTTGCAGCAAATCTTTCCACCTCCTTCTCCACTCCACCCTGTCTTGGGCCGTTCTCTTTAGTTCCAAGTAGCTGTATCTCATATCTTTCATGAGGTCTTCTGCGTACGCCTTCCTTGGTCGCCCTCTTGCATTGGTGCCTTCGATTGGGCCTTCAATTATGGTGCTTAGGAGTCCTTCTTGTCTGATCAGGTGACCCATCCATTTTGCTCTTCTCACCGAAATGGAGGCATAGTAAGTGCCATTACGAAGCACTGAATTAATCGATGGGGTGGTTGCATCAGCAAGAAGTGGCTGGGCAATATTGGCATACTGGGGCATGCAGAACCAACCAGTATCCGACTCATGTTGCATAAACAGGCTATCTACGATACTACGAAGTGAATTAAGGACATTTATAATAAACTTAATAATAACTTGAATAAAAAATAAAAGCATCATACCAGGGTATAAATTGTACGTGCTAAAAATTAAAACAGCTGACGGGGTAAAAATGGGAATAAGGAAAATTTTCCCACTGTACTCAAAAGAGTGTAAAAGTTTCGCACGGTCTTGTGAAGTGCTAGGGTATTGATCACAGGATGTTCGTTACGCAAAATTAATATAGGGGTGAGACCTTCAGCCTCTCCAGGTTGTCTAGTTGTAAATTCATTACACGCTACAAAAAACAAAGACTAGAAGGGCCCACATGTTTCGGGCCGAAAGTAGCGTAGATGAGGGTGATACTAAAAGCAGGTGCAGTATATAGCTGAACAGCATGGGTGCATAGCGGAGTGACGCGCGTGCAGCCCCCTCGTGAGGGTTGCAGGTTATTGACCGGAGCCCACCCCCCCCCCCCCCCGCTTTTGCACCCTATGTACTCCACACCCTTAGCATTCTTGACACCCCGCCACCGCTGCACTCTCGGTGTTCCTTGTCTCTGCTTTCTCCCAGCTCACTGCTTTCGGCGAGTAGTGAGAAAACGAGGATTCCGGATTTATAGAACACTTTAACTGGGTTCAAGGCCGTCGCCAGAGGGGGGTCCAGGGGGTCCGGACCCCCTCCCCAAATATTGGCAACGTACACTAGATAGAATGGAGTTTTAAATATATTCAGGTTACCTTACCTCCGATGACGTCAGATGGACCCCCCCGAAAAAAATTAATCACCCCCTTTAATATGTGGGTGAAAACAGTTTTAAAAGCATTAATAAATAATGTGTATATTTCCACAAAAATGCAACGCCCCATATCAATAGCATGCATAAAGGGGGTCCACATAGATGTCTCCCGAAAATGTAAATGCTTAAAAGTAGGTACGTTAAAAAAAAACGTATACTATCACTTGTACAACAATAATTTCACGACATAAAATTTCCTAAGCAGCCAGCGAATTGAGCTGAATTCCCAGAAATGGGAAATTTCTCTCAAAGTGGAATCCCTTTGAAAACGCTGTATCAATTTAGTTACGGTTTAAGTGCAATTCCAAGGCTAATGAAGGTTAATTAAATTAAACTTGTAAATAGGATAATGGAATACCTAACAATAACAGCTTCCTAACTTTTGCTGATTTGCCTATTAAGACTTTTAAAATGTTATTTTTTATCCTTCTTTAATCCATTAAACTGATGGCCACCCAAGGGCGGATCCAGCCAAAAATTTAGGGGGTCATGACCCCCCTGACCCACCCCCCTCCCCGTGGATCCGCCATTGGCCACAGCCTAGTAAAATGAAGCGAATTTTGTTCCGAAGTTTTTTTTATTAATTAGGCCTATTAAAAAAATAATCATAGTGCCGAGTGCGACATAAAATTCTTATTCACAATTTATTACCTATACTTTATCTACTTTTCGGGGGTAGTTTGGAATGTACTTGAAGTGTTTATTTTGGTTCTCGGATATTTTTTGTACTGTTTTCGCATGTATTTTGGCCGTGGGAAAACTTGTAATCCTGCACGTACTGGATGTCAACCTACACCATCTAAAAGGGATTTTAAGTTGCTTAAGTTTAAGTTTTTATGGCTGTACCACTTACATTACATTGCACTGAGGGCTTCCAGTGTAATAGCCGCCTAAGATAATGCGTGACCCTCACACGCCTCACGGCACGAGGGAGCGCAACTATTACAAAAAAACGACCAAGTATGTAAATATACGTATATTATTATTATTATTATTATTATTATTATTATTATTATTATTATTAGAAGGAAGGAAAGAGGAATGAGAAATTGTAAATGTAATAGTAATAATAATAAAAACCGCCTATAATATTAATATTACAAGTAAAAATAAAATGAACTCTATAAATAAATAACAAAAAATAATTGTGTAGCAGCACTGTGTAAGCCCTATGTCCCAATCAAGCGCTATCTTGGGGATGCGGGATGGTATTGTATTGTATATATTTTTTAAATATATGCTCCTTGTCCAGAGAATACTGGGCTAGGCAAAGAAAGAAAGAACGAAAGATTATATTGACAAATATTGTAAAAGGTGTGTGACTGACTGAACCTATAGTTCAAAAGTCAAAAATGTTCATGTTACAGCTAGTGCCTTGCGGTATATTCATTGACAAATTACTTAAATTGTTTATATTGTTGGTATCAATAAAATTATTATTATTATTATTATAAACTTGTATGAACAATCCTGTTCGAATGATATTGATGTGGGAGGTTTCAACTCAGTGGGGTTGCACGGGGGGGGGGGGGGGGGCTGGCCCCCGAAAGTTTCTCTGGCCCCCCCTGGGCCCCCCCCCCCCACTTATGAGATATTTTACATGTTATATCTAGCAGGATTTTTGTAATTCAAAAACGTCAGAATTAAAACTGGTTACATTATACTTACTTTCATTATACCTACTCCCAATGAAAAATGTTTTGTTTTTTCATTGGCCCCCCCAAATAGAAGTCATGCCCCCCGCCTTAAAATTTCTAGCGCCACCACTGTCTCAACTGCGGCGAAATTCATGAAATCTTACATAAAAATAGCCAAGTTATAAGAACATATTACTGTACTATTCAATTCTTACAAAAAACATAGTATAAAATTGGCTAAAAGTCAGCAAAAGAAGGAATCCCCGTACATTGCATAATCTACTTGACACGATTACGTCTCCCCATACCTTACTCCCCTTTTGCGTCCTTGTCCTTTATCCTCCTTCAACGCCCGGAACACTTGAGATGAAATTAATATTATCCCTTCCATCATAGTGAGATTCTCCAAAGTGACTTCGTGAAACTTCATCATACCTAAAATTGTTGAAAGAATAAGACGCAACTGATCCACAATAAAATATATTAACGGTGACCAGTTTCGGTAAGATACCATCATCAGACTTAAACAAACAAATGAAACACGCCATTATATACATACAAAATGACGTGTTTCATTTGTCTGACGACGGCATCTTACCGAAACCGGTCACTGTTAATATATTTTATTTTGGATCAGTTGCGTCTTATTCTTTCAACAATTTTAATTATCGTATCCTTTCCAATTCATGCTTCCTAGGACTCATCTAATCATCTTGTTCATTTTCAGTGCTTTTCGGTGCAAGCGGCGAGACTTTAGAACCCAATTAGAAATAAAAAAGTTTAATGAAATACTTGTCAACAAGGCCGTAGCCAGGATTTTTTTTTTCGGTGGGAGGGGTTTTAGAAATTTCATTGGATATTACATAGTGGTTTTTATATTTCCTCTCAAAGTCCGATTCTATCTAGTATCAAGCCATTTCATTTCGGGGGGGGGGGGGGGGGGTTGAACCCCCCTGAACCCCCCCTTGGCTACGACCTTGCTTGCTTGTTTGCCACGACTATTTTATAGGTATGTATGGCGAGTGTGTGTAAATTAATGGCCTTTTAGTTTTATATTTTATTTTATTTTTCTGTTTAATTTGTAACAGCAAACTGTACAGTATTTATTTTTATTATGGCTTGATTGTAAGAGTGGGGCAAAAGCCCCAAAGCACGCCTATGTGGAAAATAGGGGCAATTTGCTTTCTTTCTTTCTTTTTTAAAGATGATTTTACGTGTAAATAATAGTATTTCTGGAAACAAAACGCCCCTTTAAATACCTAATATACAACAATGAACCTGGACCCTGGAACGCTGGAAGGATGAGTTGGAAACTGACCTTCGGGAGTTGGGAGTCCGTAGATGATGGAGCGTAGTACAAAAGATGACCGGAGGAGAGTTGTCGAGCAGGCCCAAGCTCATCGAGGGCCGTTCAGCCAGAAAAAGAAGAAGAAGAAGAAGAGGAAGAAAACAATGAACCTAATTATAAAAAAAACTTTCGCTTTAGCTATAAATTATATAAATTATATACTATAAATATACTATAAATTATTACTTTATATTATTAAATTTAAGGTACGTTTTTCGCACATACCATAATTAAAGTAAATAAAAAGAAAAGTAAATGTATTTCAACAACTTTCCTTCATCATACATTCGTGAACGTATGGCGCCCTAAACAGTTTCTAACACAAAAAATGAAAATACACTAATTTCATTTATCTCTCTAAACACAGAAAAATATTAATAAATAAGCGAGAGAGAAAAAATAATAAGAATGGTAAGAACAAGAGATCATTCTTTTGACTGCTCACTATGCCATGACTATAACGCAATGAGATTAATTGACTTTTACATTTTGAGCTCATTCATTGTTTTACTTCGACATCCCCAACAACTAGCCCTGTGAACTGGCGGTGGCCACGATTTGCACAAATCTGCACAAAATCGGGGTGGTCGACCGCCTAATGTGCCATGTGCCTCCTGTGCTCACTGGGGTAAGGCAATGCAGACCACCTGTCCTGTCCTGCTAGAAACCAATCATAATGACCAATACTTCGAATCACGGGTGTCCTGGGAGGCACGGCGTCAATTGGCTGAGCAATCAAGAATGGGCTTCGACTCAAGTACAGGGTCTAAGAAGTAGTAGTAGTATGGTTTGACACAGTCCCAGGCCACGGTGTGGGCCCATAGGACTCCAGTGGACCTCCTGATTATAGTGGATTCGGAACCACTTGGGAAACCCAGTGAAGTCACACGATTAGTTCGGAGGTGACCAGGACAAGTCCTACCATGTTTCCCTGCCGGCACTGTGCACACGACCAATTTATCTGCAGCTTTGAACCTGCTCTGGTCCGCTGGATTCAACTTGGTATGGCGGCCGGCGGTCTAAGAAGTAAGTTGACTTTTACTTGTCAACAATGAGGAAAGTATGGGCGTGAGCTTAACGAATTTTTATTCAATATGATACTGCGACTTGATGGTCCCGGTAGCGGTCCCAGACACGGAATCATTTGCACTAGTCCCCGTCTTGAAACCGGGACTTCAAATTCCCCGGGCGAGCACTAAACCCAAACAATGTGGTCAAACGCCCGGAGGGTATGTAAAGCCGGAGGTCTTGGACATTTCTAGTTGAGTGTAAGAGGCGGCTTTATAGTCCCCAACTCCACTGGGTTGACTTAGTAATAGAACAAAAAAAGTAATTATTTATTTATTCAGTGTATAACCTATGTACCACACGTGACATTACACATTATTTTAATTAAATTACATTACGTGAGCTATCAGGCAATAATCTTCAATACACAATGTTGATTTCTGTAAGTTTAAAAATTACCAGAAATCACCATTATAAGTAAATAAATACAGAAACAATTCATTCTTACCTCAATACCAAAAAATCCAACCCGAAAATGGAAGCAATTAGTCTCAATAAGTCTAGTGGTGCAGTATCCTAGGATAAAAACACAAAATTACCGACAAAAAAAAAGTCTAGAAAAGGGTGGTGTACAGTTGAAAAAATAAAAAATGAAAGAAACGCAACGGAAAAGAAAAGAGCCGAAGTGAGGTGACCCGAGGGGCAAAGCTCCGAAATGACTAAGCCAGGCGTGCGGGCTTCAAAGGGGTGCATGCGCATTTCAGCCCACGCCCGCTGTTCGATATGCACCCCCTTCAACCGCTTTTTCGCATTTTTTATCTTACTGCTTAACATATCGCGGGCCTCACATTAAAAAGGGCGTAGAAGCCATTGCGTTCAAATTTTCTTCATTGCGAAATAAAAAATTTCAGTAGGCAATTGTGGCAAAAGAAAGAAAACGGTCTTTATGTTCCAGAAAGAGAAAAAAAAAGTAAGACATAATTAAGGGAGAGGTTTAAAAAAATCGACATGACCATGTCTTTGTGTATTTAACGGGATTAATTAATTCCTCGTTTCACAGCCGCAATGATGTAGAAATGGCCAGATCAAAAATTCATTAAAAATGCAGTAAGCTTATTTCTAATAAACAGCCTTATTGACTGACTGATTTCCTAGTATTCCGTAAAATCTGTTTCATTCTCTTTAAATATTTTCTTGGAAGTAATAATATTTCAAAGGAGGAAATATAAATACATTGCGGAAGCTTATTTCTTTGTGTTTTTTTTTTCATCCGACGACTTTCATATCATTGTGAATGGGGAAGAGGGAATTACTTCACTTTGTCGAATTGAATACCTACCCCCAGTCTTAGTGAACAAAACATTTTGAAATCTTTATCCTAAGAGAAACCAGAAAGGACCCTTCAACATCTGTTCAATCTGCTTACCTACAGTTCATTTTTTTATTTTTAATTTTTAAAGGTTAATGTCATACAGTTTCTGGCCTTGCTTCGGAGGGCATGTAAAGCAGACGGTCCCGGGCCTTCCTAGTTGAGTGTAAGAGAGGGCTTTATAGCCCTAACTCCGCTAGGTTGGCTTAGTAATGGAACAAAAAGTCAAAATAGTCAATACAAACAATTTAATGAATGTATCCGATTGACCTCTTCAGTCGCCTCTGTAGGTTAGTACCCGTGTTCAGTTAAGACACGTCTCCGATGGCATGGCGTGTAGAGACTCGCACAAGTACAAGCTACCACATTGCCATCGAAGTGCTGAGACGTGATGTAGGATTGCAGAACGATATCATCAATGATTGTTTGGATAGGTTGCTCACCAGCTCACAGAGACCGGTCTATCTGATACTTGGTCGATTTCTTTAGGATGCAGCTGGCGTTTTGGGTAGGGGGGGGGGGGTGCGGTTCTTATGCGACATCAATATACAACAGTTTGCCCACTTACGAGTACCACGGACCAGTGGCGTAACTTAGGTTTTCGAAGGGGGCGGTGTTTCATTTGGAGCCCCCCCCCCATTTTCATAAAAATGTAGAAAAACAGGAAATCAGTTGTTTATAATCTATTTTCTTCATTAAAATGTACTATTCTGTTGGAAAGAACAAGAGCGTGGCGTGAGAGAAAACATACCGGTGAAGTGACTAGTGACAGTTCAGAATGTGAAAAAAGAAAGTGATTGAAAGATAACGAAAATGTTTCCCTGCAATACAAAATTTCATCTCGTGCGTGTCCATTCCACATCATGATTTATTTCTAAACTAAATTTTTCTGGAAATGCTTGACATAAGATCAATTAATGACATGTCATAAATAAGAAGTTTCTCTACATGTTGATGGATGCTATGTTGTCGTCACTAACATTGTTGAAGGCAGTGGCGTAGCCAGAATTTTTTTTGGGGGTTGGGGGGTCTGAAATAGTTTGTCTATACTACACATGTTTTTTCTATTTTGACCCACAACAACCCCAAAAAATAGGCTGAATCCGTCCCTGATATTAGGTATCAAATAAAATTATAATTCAAAATGGCCGCCGTTCGCATGTGAAAACTAAGCTCTTAGCATCTAATTAATTCTTTTAATGTTTTTTATAATATTTTTACTATGCCTGGACCTTATTTCGCTGCATATAATTTAATATATGTATTCTCAATGATTTATAGAAAAATATCACTTCAAAATAATACAGAAATAAGATAATTTTAAAATATTATTGAGGCTTATGGAAAAATCAACGCTTTGATATCATGCAACTGGTGCTGCCATCTACAAAATGACGTCACAAATGAACCTCAGTAAACAAAAATGTGTCCTCTAGTCACACGGTACGGCAAATGAAAATTTGTAGCGCCAGCCAGCAGGGGCCCTGGTTGTACGGTACGGTAAACGAAAAATTGTGCGCTAGCCGCACGTGCACTTGTCGCACAGTGCGGCAAATGAAAATTTGTGCACTAGCCACACGGTACGATATATGAACAGTTGTGTGCTAATGGCATGTGCGCTAGGAGCACACAACCCTCCCAACGTCTCATGAATAAATGTCCATGATTCCGGCCAGATCCGGATGGTTGACATGCTAGACTGACAGTCATCTTATCAACATTAGGCCCCATTTAGGGCACCGAGGAAGGCGTAAGTACGAGTTGCAGACCTCAGAAAAGATTTGAGATGCGGAACGCTGGAATCTACGTGGAATACTACGGAACGGTCCAGGGCTGAAAACTAATATAAAGGAAGATGAAAAGTGTTGTCAGAAACCAATCGATCGATTGCCACACATGGTCGTTCGCACCAATGCCGCTAGGATGCACTGCTGTCATGACTTACTGCTCACACGTACGAGTTGTGAATTAATGCAAAAATGATTGTGCTTTCTTTCTTTCTTTCTTATAATTCATTCTTCTCTAACTCGCATGAAACATAATTCAGGTCTGCCTACCAGCTAGTCCATCTTAAGTCACGGGATATGAGCTGCGAAGTGAAAATTAGAATTAGGTTCGAAGCTGATGCTGCCTGCACTGGGCAGTAGCCATAGCTGTGAACCAAGGTACTTTTATAAACTGACGAACGCCGGATCGCCGGATCACCGGATACGTGAACTCAGAAAATTTTTTGGAAGGTCCAATCGAACGATTGGATCGAATTAAAACCAAACATAAGGCTGGGGTAAAATAATAATGTCCTGAAGGATTTTATTTATGAAGTTATGAACCCACTCAAGTCTCAACCTTGGCCTACATGGCTACATAGCCTACTAGACTTACTAGGCCTACTGATCAGCGTTTCCACTTGCGATATATCACATTTCCCTCAGTGGCAACTCAAAATTTCCCTCTTTTCCCTCGCTCGCCCAATTCGCTAATATTCCTCTATTTTCTAAATTTCCCAAATTTCTGGGGGGGGGGGGGGAAGTTTGCCTAGCAAATTATATGACTTTTCCATAATTATTATTTTATTGTTTTTTAATGAGTCTGAAATACGTAATATAGGCCTACATTAAACTATTCAAGTTCAGTAAAACAAAAAAAATAAAAAGTAAACTTTTGTTTCTGGAACACCCAGCGACCTAGTCGTCTCATTCTACTATATATATGCATGGCGTCCAAATTGCTGAACCTGTTTTGAATGGTGGTACCAGACGCGGATTTAGATATTTTTCTCGGAGGATGCGGGAGAATTTTGCCTAAAATTGGAACCTATACATTCATCTTTCAAGTAGGGTATAAGTGACCAATACACATGTTATACCCTGGAGGCAGGCGGGCCCGGGGGTTTCCCCCGGGAGAAAAAATTGATAATTAATAGGCCCAAATTAGTGAGGTTTTACGCATATTATACACTGGAGGAAAGGGGGTCCGGGGTTCTCCCCAGAGAAAAAATTGATAAATGGTCCCAAATCAGTGAGGTTTTGCGCATGTTATACCCTGGAGAAGGGGGGGCCCGGGGGTATCCCCCGGAGGAAAAAAATTTATAAATAGGCCAAAATTCGTGAGGTTTTACGCATTTTGCAAGCAGTACAGTTGAGATTTTACCGACAAATAAACCTATCACTGCGGGGGGCCCAGGAGTCTCCCCCCGAGAAAAATTCTGAAAAAATAGGTCTGAAGTATTGGGGTTTTAAGCTTTTTGAGTAATATTTTTTTTGTGAAAGTACTTGGCCAATATGTTTATTTTTATTTTTGTTAAGTCTTTCAGTTGAAATAAGCACACCAAGAATTAATTTCCCTTTCGTTATTGTGGATACTACGCCTTTAGCCTCCATTTGTCACCAGAAATCCTGGGGAGGACCTCCCCTATTTTCGCCAATGATTTTCCCTCGCTCTTTCAACGAGTTTTCCTAAAATTGGTGTAACCTCAACACAGTAGAATCCGTTTATTATGACTCCGTCTATATTGAACAATGACCAACCGCCTATTATGACGAATTACGAAGATAATTTGGTTTTCATTATATATACCTAGGTATATTGTATACTATACGTCTTGTATGACATCCATGTTTGTCAATTCCCTTCGATGTCATTATAACCGGATTCTACTGTATATTTAAAACCCCATTCCATCTAGTGTACGCTGCAAATATTTCAGGGGGAGGACCCTAAACACGTGCCTGTGCCTTTACCTCGTGTTGTCGTGTAGTTGTGCTGCTACAACTAGTCAAATCATCATATCATAAGCAAAGCACTGATGTACTCCTGTTTTTAAAATTCCCACCAAGCCATCAGTCGTGGCATCAGAATTGAGAATTCATAACATTCGCGCTAAAATTTGAAACCGTTATTTATTCATATTTATGTGTTTTTATTATAAGTTGTAACATTTTCCATTTTCAGCTAGTTTATTTTAATCATTGACTTCTCCACCAGTTTTCCCTCAAATTTCCCTCAATATCTATCTTATTTCTTCAAATTTCCCTCAAAATTCCCTTTTCCCTCCAATTTCCCTTTAGTGCAGTGAATAAACCCGGATTTTCCCTAAAAAGGGAAATTTCCCTCAAAGTGGAAACGCTGCTACTGATCCCAGAGATTAGGGGTAACTCGCAGCTCAGATTTTTTTCAGAATTCAGAATTTTTGGAAGGTTCAATTGAACGATTACATAACTCAATGTGCCTATCTACACCAATTTTACTAGACGGCATATATTTCAAAAAGAATGTGTTAAAAGTCTTGGCGCTTACCTAGACCCAGAACTGAGCTGGTCAGCTCATATTAATAGAACCGGTCCGAGTTTACTCGAACATGCTTTCGAATTTATCAATTAGTAGGGAGAGAAAATAATTAATTTTATGGTAAATAATTTTCCTATGGTTAAATTTCGGATATCACGGGGGAGGGGGGGGGGGGTCGCCCACCTGACGTCACTGGAGGTAACGTAAATTATAGATAGGACAGACCAACACATTACCACAGAGCAATAATGGCGGGGCACGCAATGCATTTGAGCGTGAATTTGCTTTCATTTTTTCAAAATAATTTTTTTTTCACAAAAACAAATAGTTTTTTCTGAAAGCAACCTGTCCAGTTTCGTTACTCAGTTTAATACCAAAAACATGCCTGAAGGTAGAAATCATCGATAGAAACGTTTCGCAGAAAAATTATTTTTTAGTCATTTTTCATTAAAATTAAGTTATTTTTATTTACTTACCCCCAGAAGCAAACTATCAAGGGCTAAGCGACCCCCCGCGTTTTATCAAAATTAATAACGATTACAATATATGAGAATTTAAAAAAAATTGTTCGAGCCGTTTTTGAGAAATAATTTTTTTAGACTTTTTTTTGAGTTTTTTGAAAATAAACCCCCCCCCCCCTCCCAAATTAAGTTAGCCCAAAATAAAAAAAATGTTCCTGAGGTATGATTTTTGTGAACCTACATGCCGAATTTAATTAAAATCCACTGAGTAGTTTGCCCGCAAATCGATGAACAGACAGACAGACATACATACAGACAGAGCGACAGACAGACATTTCGTAAAAACCACTTTTTTGGGTTGAAATCTCGGAATCGAAAATTTCGACCATCACAAAGCTTTCCTTATACTACGTATAAATTGGAAAGCAAAAACAAAATCAATCTATATCCTTTAAATAGATGAGAAATTTTTTACCATGTAACTTAAAGAATTCTCTCATTTCAACTCTTGTAACCCCCGTCTTTGATTACGGTATTGTATTGTACTGTACTGTAGTTTCGGTTTGGGTGCATTCATATCATATCATATTCACATCATTTTCCGACATTTTTATTTTATGTTTGCAACCCTACAACATGGTCACATTTCCTTTGACATCTTCCTTCATATTTGAGTGCTATCGGCTATATAAAGCTTATGGTTAGGCCTTCGAAGCAATGAAGCAGCCGATTCAGAGCAGCACGTCTCGAGAAGCAGCAAATTGGCAAATAATAAATAAATAAAATTAATAAATTCATAAAAAATTCCCAATCTGAACTTTTAAGCATTTAAAATAATTTAAGCATAATTGATTTACTATCAGGCGGAGAAACATGTATTGTATTGTATTGTGTGTGTGTGTTTACATGAATTTTAAATAATTATTGCTTTTAATACAATAGGTACTGTGCTGTGGTAAGCCCCTACAGAAAATAAATAATTAGATTATTGAAATTTTCCAATTGGCCAAAGATCGAATAATAGAACTTAAAAATTTTGCTCGGCTTTGTCGCGGTATCATAGCTATGCTTATTGCTTATGTGCCCCAACATATTCATTGTTCAGGGGCACCCCGTTCATTGAACGAATGAGAGTTTGTGTATCAACAAATAAAGTATCCCGTCACTATTTTGCGCCTATTTAAGAAAAAAAAAACGTTCACCCGGGGGGGGGGACTCTAGTTTTTTTTCTGTCAAAATGTGTAAAATCCCACTTTTCTTAAGTTTCATCCCGCAAAAAACCTCACACCTACTTTTCACTTCCGGCAATTCGAACCCCGCGGGGTGGTCAAATCAAAATTCAGAGCGTAATCAAAAAAATTCTTGCACATGTAGATGTTAATATCAAAAGTCCCCTGTGAAAAATTGAATTTTCAATGTCTCATAAATTAATAATGACTTTTTGTTCTATTACTATGTCAACCTAGTGGAGTTCGGGCTGTAAACGCCTCTCTTACACTCACCTAGGAAGGCCCGGGACCGACTGCATTACATGCGCTCCGAAGCATGGCCTGAAAATGTAGCAAGTGTAGGACTCGAACCAGCAACCTTTCGGGTGAAAGTCAGAGTCCGCACCACTACTCCACATGTCTTGTGTCTTAAATGCAATAAGAATGAGCTCTGCCAGTCAGCCATCAAAACAATTCAGATCATAATGGAAAAAGTGGAGTATAAGGCTGACTATTGAGGGGGAAATCACAGCCTGACCCGCAGTCTGTCTCAACGGTTCTGGGTCAACCTCTCTGTAAAACCCAGTTCCCTACTTTTAGCTAATATTTGAAAGGTTTCCCTTTTTCTATTCCTTTTGGTGCTTAAAATGACCCAATCCCACCATGTTGGTGTTGCGATTTGGGAAAAAAGCAGGCACCATCATCATTCAGCCTGTATTACTGATTATTTTGCATATAACACTGACTTTTTTTTGGTTGAAGAGGCAGCCACCACGTCGGTTAGGCGTAGATCGTGGGTTCCAATCCCGCCAAGTTCAGTTTTTATCTATCCTCTACTTTCAGTTGTATTACCGATTTATTGCAAAGTATCTTATACAAAATTTATATTTAATTTAAAAAAAGAAAAACGTTCATGGGAATGATGCTGCAGTTTTAGTTAGAAGTGCAGATGTGTAGTACACCATGAATGAGAAAAAAATGCACAAAAATTGAATGTGGTCCACAAACCGATTTTCAAAGTGAATGGGCGGCCAAATTACAAACAGAGTAAGATTTATAATGAAGAACCAGTAGGATCCGGGCTGATGGGCCGTGGTCGAATTGAGCGAGCGAGCCACGCTAAGGAGCCACCGAGGTACAACCTTCGAAGTCTATGCAGCGCCACTGAAGATGTCGACCGCAGATGTTGACGAAATGTTTGGAAGTTCACTTTCAATTCGACCACGGCCCATCAGCCCGGATCCTAATGGTTCTTCCTTTGACTCCGGCCGTGAAAGCCTTTTCAGTTACACAGTAAGATTTCTAGTTTTGCGAGTTCAGTCGCGCAAATTGGAGTAAAAAGGATATAATTAAATTAACTGCCATAAATCTACCGAAAATATAATTTTTTAAAACACTATAAAAACAGCCAAACAATTTTGCTTCTCAGATTTTGTTGTTTGTTTTAGGACATGTAGAGTAGTTAACGGACTCTGCGTCACTGACTTTCACCCGAAAGGTTGCTGGTTCGAGTCCCACACTTGCTACATTTTCTGGCCATGCTTCGGAGGGCATGTAAAGCAGGTGGTTCCGGGCTTTCCTAATTGAGTGTAAGAGGGGGCTTTATAGCCTGAACTCCGCTTTGTTGGCTTTATACAAGAGAAAAATTTTAGTCATTATTTAAAAATTAATGTTCCTTAATAATTGCAAATGACAATCGGACGATTGAGTGTACTTTGAAATCTATAGCAGCAAAAACAAATGAATTCGGTATAAAGACCTATTTCCATTTTGAAATATTTTGAGCCCCATTGCTTAGCCCAGTAGGTAGACAACTGGACTTGAAAGAAAAGGTGAAGGTTCAACACTGGACACAAAAAGGGAAAATATTCCGGCAGGTTTGTGATCCTCAAACCCCCAAGTACCTTACCTTCGTCAAGTGTCCTCTGCGCCCTCACCGGGACTTAGAAAAATTTACTACTACTACCTTCGTTAAACAACGCGGCTGCAGTGCATGTTGCTGACCTCAACTTTCCAAATTGAGAAGTAGTCGAGTGAGGATCCACTACAAGACTCCAGAATTATGCCTGGAAGACAGTGGCTTGTTTTGTTAGTGGTGAAGTTAATAAATAAATAAATAGTGACTTTTGTTCTAGTGGACTAACGGCTAGCTATAAAGGCCTTACTTACACTCAACTCGTAAAACCCGTGACCACCTGCTTTACCAATCCCCCAAAGCATGGCCCGAAAATTTAGCAGATGCTGGACTCGAATCAGCAACGTTTCAGGGGAAAGTCGGGGTCCGTACCACTACTCTATGTGTTCTGACGAACAGAGCGGGGTTTAGACTTTGATTACTTTACTAGGCCTACTTGATTAATTGATTGTACAATTTAACAGAAATACACATTTACTTATTTATTAGATTTTTGGAATGTGAATCACACTAAAATCCACCAGTTTTCATTTTTTCATTTAATTTACTACCATAAGCATGTTATTCAGGATTTTGTGCAATTAAAGTTGTAAAGAACTGTTTCATAAATAGTACCATAAGCAATTTAAAACTTTGGGTGCTGTGATTATGCCGAAATATACTGCATGTTCAAATTAAGACGATATGCTACGTAGAAAATTAGCACCCCAAAATTTGTTGTTTTTATTGACTTTTTATTTTTTAATTAATTAACAAAGCATGTTATTAAAGATTTGGCTCATGTAAGCCGTAGAAGACTACTTCAGACATCATGTAATAGGAAATACAGTATTAAATGTATTACATTTTTGGCACCTTAATTCTTTCATAAAAACCATAGGGGACTAAAATTTCGCGTAATCTGGGATTTTTGGAAAAACTGCAAAACCGAAAAGTAAAAATACCCTATTACATGATTCACGAAGTAGTCTTCTACAACTTAAGGGAGCCAAATTTTTAATTACTTGCTGAGTTGATGAAATAAAAAATAAAAACTACTAAATTTTGGGGTGCCAATTCTCTACGTAGCATATTATCCTCTTAGGGGCCGTCCATTAATCACGTGATGTTTTTTTAACCCCCCCTCCCCCTTGGTGATACGTGGTGAGGTTTAAGAATACCCCCCTCCCCCACCCAAAATCACGTGTATTTTTTAGTACCTACAAAGAATTTTAAAATTTTTATAATATTATTTTTAAATACAGGTATAAAGTATAATCAAATTTTATTCTATTGTAAAAAATTAAGATCCATGATAAAAATGTCTAGACAGAAAGGTTGCAGGTTGTTTTTGACTGGCATAAAAACAATATTGAAGGAAGGTGTAATCATGCAATCATGCATTTGACGAAAAAATAAATACACGTGATATCTTACTATACCCCTTCCCCCCTTGTGATATTTCGTGATTTTTGCCGAACCCCCCCCCCCCCCCCCCCCGTGATTAATGGAAAATTTGCACACCAAAATGTATTTATTTATTTACTTATTTATTAACGCACGTTATTTGAAAAACTTATTAATATAGTGATAGTGTGTGCTAAAATATTACCAATTTACTATAACAGAAAGAACGTTTGATAAACGCCATCTCCCAATAAATCAAGGAATTCCTTTCATGAAATTTAGCTCGGTTGCATTGCAACACTTCAGAAAATGACAGGCAATGTCAGGAATGTCTTGCGAGATATTTTACTAACTGCATGAAAGGCCTCAAAGCGCTGATTCTGGGAATTCAATTCAGATTCCTTTGCCATTGCCCCTCTGCTGTCAGACACCACTTCATATTTATGCACTTAGTGAATAATATAAACTTTTCCCCTTTAAAAACAACACTTGGAGGGATTATGGGCTTTGTATTCTGGCTTACTCAATTGTAATATTATCAATGCTTTCAAAGGAAAACCTTTTCCTTTGGATGCTGTCACAAATCATTAGATCAACAAGTGAGGTAGAGTTAATACTTACAAGTATTTCTAACAGGGGGTTGACAACATCATTGACGTTTTATACAATGTAAAAGTGCTCCTGATCCGATCTTATATTCATGTATTTCCATTTTATTTCTCCTAACTTAATGCTTTTTAACAGCTTCTTGACAACACTTTTGACGTTTCACACAATTCAAAAGCGCTCCCTCATGTATTTCCATTATATTTTTAGTTTTTAACCGGGAGCAAATTTAAACTGTCAAATAGGAAGGTTATGTAGGGCAGTGTTGTCATGACAGTTATTTACGCGGGACGAGACCATGTTACCTAATTGGGGAATATTCGGACAGAGCCCTTTTGTAGCTGTTTGGGAGTTTTTCTGGGGAATGCAGTGTTACTCATTTAAGATAATTTTATTGAATTAAATGAAGATATCATGACTTATTTTTTATTATTTGTAATTAATTTTATTTATTTTTTCTTCAGATTTTGCAATTTTTGCGGGGGGTCAGATCTGTTGCTTGTTATATATATATATAATGTATGGTGCGGTGAGTATAGTAGACAGTTGTGTTTTGGGAGAGGATCGATAAAAATGCGCAACGGTTACGACGGCTGTAGTCCCAGGGCGTCCGCGCCGACGCGTCGCCTATCGACTCTGGGACGCTGCAGTTCGGTTGACTCAGTTGCTTGAAGACAATGGGCACCGGGGGCCGTGCGTGGAACTGGGCCAGTGCGGGCTCTATAAGAAGAGCGTGAGGCACAGAGCACCATAGCCCCCCGAGCCATGGCCTCGGTGGCGGCTTGGCTGCCCTTTGCGCGAGCCGCGGCCATCGGGTGGGTGCCCATTGCCACCCACCCTTTGCCGCCACCTCCCATCCCGAAGGACCGCAGAAAGGCAGACGACGAGAAGCTCCTCATCAATGTTTCCGGCCGACGGTTTGAAACATGGCGGAACACCCTCGAGAAGTATCCCGACACCCTCCTTGGGTCCAATGAGCGTGAGTTTTTCTACGACGAGGAGTATAAAGAGTACTTCTTCGATCGTGACCCGGACATCTTCCGCCATATCTTAAACTATTACCGCACGGGAAAGCTCCATTACCCCAAGCATGAATGCCTGACGTCCTACGATGAAGAACTTGCCTTCTTTGGTATCCTCCCGGATGTGATCGGAGACTGTTGTTATGAGGATTATCGTGACAGGAAGAGAGAGAACGCCGAGAGACTCATGGATGACAAGTTATCAGAAAATGGTGACCAGAACCTGCAGCAGTTGACGAATATGAGGCAGAAGATGTGGAGGGCTTTTGAAAATCCTCATACGTCAACAGCTGCGCTGGTCTTTTACTACGTTACCGGGTTCTTCATTGCAGTATCTGTGATGGCCAACGTTGTAGAGACGGTTCCATGCGGTAATAGGCCCGGAAGGGCAGGCACCCTCCCTTGTGGCGAACGTTACAAAATAGTCTTCTTCTGTTTAGACACAGCCTGTGTCATGATATTTACTGCAGAATACCTCCTTAGACTGTTCGCTGCGCCCGACAGACTAAAATTCGTGCGGAGTGTCATGTCCATCATTGACGTAGTGGCCATACTTCCATACTATATTGGACTCGGCATTACAGACAATGACGACGTCAGTGGTGCTTTTGTAACACTTAGGGTGTTTCGGGTTTTTCGAATTTTCAAATTTTCTCGACATTCTCAGGGGCTTAGGATCCTTGGCTATACTCTCAAGTCCTGTGCCTCAGAACTTGGTTTCCTTGTGTTCTCATTAGCCATGGCAATCATCATATTTGCCACAGTTATGTTCTACGCGGAGAAGAATGTGGACGGGACCAATTTTACGTCCATTCCAGCCGCATTTTGGTACACCATTGTCACTATGACTACACTGGGGTAAGTTCAACCATGGAGCCTATGCCTGATCTTTTTTGACAGTGTGCACGCCGAAAAGCGTCGATGCAAAGCGTTAACGAACTGCGTCTCTGGGAAAGAAATGTCGTTATAAATTTGTCGGGGTGAGCCTATCAGGTTTCCAGTTCCTACTCGTTTACCCTGCACGTGCCCTAGGATTTGGGGTAGGGGGTTTGTATTACTTGGTATATATTCTGTCAAAAAAAGGTCATTCGACGCTCTTCCATGACGTGCCGAAACATAATTTTTGATTTGAGTGCAGCCCCTCTGCCTGCATGAAAAGTTAGGGCCAATTTTTTCGTTATTTTAAAAAAATTTGAAAAATAATACCCAGTTTTTTTAGGCGCCCCTGTAGCTGTGGCGCCAGAGGTGGCCGCCTCACCACTTCATAAGCCCCTGTTTTTTCTCATTAAGCCAATGCAACGGGAAAACAGCTTTAAATTTGGCCAGAAAATGGATCAGTATCAAATCTATGTCTTTCAGTAGATAACAGTACAGCCTGCAGCAAAATCAACCTAATTACCGTAGAAGGAGGGGGGGGGGGTAGTTGTGGGTCAAAATAGAATAAACATATGTAGTTTCGATTAAATTAGAGCTTAATAATTGTAATTATAATAGATTTACTAAATTTGGGCAGCTGCCGCCCTGTCCACCCCCCCCTGCGTCCGTCCACGAATGACAGTTTTTTGCTAGCTACGGTGGCGAGTAAATTTCTCGACACTGAAAGTTTGTCGTAAGCCTAACACATATGACAATAATGAGGCTTTCAAGTGGTTGGGGCACTTCAGTAAATGGGCACTGCCTTGAAGTGCTTCGGGAACCCGTACTTTTACTTCACGTTTTTCATACTTCAGCGGTTTTTTTCCGTACCTATATAGGCTAGAGGAAGCTCCCCCTCCCCAGAAAATTCCAAATTATAACCGACATTTATTGCCGAAAAAACTGGACCTGGTGGGACTTGAACCGCAATCTAAGGATTACGGATCATCGCATTTACCGCTACACTCCGTGTTCTACCGTGTCCAGCTTTGACCAGATACTCTATATGCTGATGGTCATAAGATAAGAGTCATCACGTAAAACAGGTTAGAATATTTAGCATATGGTCCATATAAAACCCGTACTGTAGTGGTAAAGGCCACATCACCACTTCACCATTTGAACCCGGTTCGAGTCCAAACAGGTGCAGTTTTTTTTTATTCTCAACTTTACAGGTTTCTTCATCAACTTAAAATCCTGAAATTAATGAATTAACTTCTAAGATCGAAACCGTTGGGTTATTTTGTGTATCAAAATGTATATAGAAAAGAATTTCTTCTACATCTCATTTATGGCTCTAAAATCTATATTTTCCATGGAATTGGATTTCATTTAATGGCTCACTAACAATTACAAAAAACACTAATAATTTATGCCAGTAAAAAGCGATTCAAAATTATAATAATAACTTTTCTTAGCGAATTCGTTTGCACCCCGACAAAAAGAATGCTTTACATGTGCACTCTGTTGTTCAAAATTCAGCTGTTGCACCAAGGCGATTTGAAATTTGAATTGGGCTCGCGGTGAAACATTACTGTAGGCCATCTGCATTACATCTTCGGTCGGTTCCGTTATCTGTAGGTGTATTAGCTGCCGTCAGTTCCGACAATGTGCAACACAACTTATCTGGAATGTAAAATATGTAACAGTTTATTCTTAATTTTTTTACTAGATCCTGTCAAATTTAGTATATCCCAAGGTGGGCTATTTCAAACTTATAGGGCCGATGCGTTCATCGTTATATTGTTTCCTTATTTTTTGGTACGTTTTTACGGTAGCTCTTGCGACATATTGTGCCTCTTCTGAGTATTTCAGTAATTTGTGAAGTTCATCCTTGGTCCATAATTTTATCATTGTCTTGTATATTGCTGTTCTTATGTTGCTGTCAGTGTTGCGACTGGGTGGTAGCGTGTGCGAGTCTTTACACCCCTTGCGATCGGAGATGTGTCGTAACTCAACACAAGTACCTATTAGATTATTTAGTGAGGCAATTGAAGAGGTTAATCGGATGCATTCATTAAGTTGTTTGTACGCGATTAACCTTTCATAAAAATACAAATAAATAAAAAAATAACATTAGACGTCAACCCACGCAAGCTACAAACAATAGTGGACAACCTGAGAGAAGCTTACCATTGTAGCAACTTTGACTTAACTAAACTGGGGTGGGAGTTGCCGTTTAGAATAGCCAAAACATGATTTATAGCAAATATCAAAACATCTCTGAATTCTGCACCGGGAAAGGAAATTTCAAAGCTAGAACAGTTTCCGTTTCTGCAATCAAGCCGTCAATTACGCTACGCCTGGGTGAGAGAATTAATTACTTACGCACTGTAGGTGTGAACGAGCTGTCAACGCTGCCAATATAACAAACACCATCCCTTTACAGCAGCAGCAGACAGCAGCGATTCCACAACAGCTCATCAGCGCATCCCCCTTGTGGCAGCCTCCATATCAATGTCATATATTTCCATTAGATATTTCTCGAGTTTTATTAAATTTTTCTCGAGTTTTATTCCCAGAGGAAAACGTTTGATCTTTCTCAAATTTCCGATATTGTACGAGAATAAGGACGCATGAGGTTTTCTTCTATTCTATTGAGGTTAAGGACAAATGGAGCCACCATTGTGCCACATTTCCTATATTTTGCGCAAAGTCAAAATTGAGGTGAGAAGCCTAAGCGTGTAACTGCGATTTTTTTAAATTTTTGTGATAGCTGCACCATGGTCTTCCTGAAGCACTTGTCTATTTTAGAGGCCAATCAGTATAACTGTAGCATGATCAGTTCCTGAGTGAAATGCATTTAAAATTCAGTTCATCAATGAAAAAGGTTAAATTTTCTTAACGTCAAGTGCGTTTATCTCAAAATTAGTTTGACCGCAGTTATACCGGTTGGCTTCAATTTATCATGAAAAATAGATTGAGGAACCAGTAAACGAGGTGTCATAGACTAGAAAAACGATTTCTCATCACTTTGGTGGACATTTTGTCACCGTCACGAACTCCGATCGGCCACAGTTATTGCACTTGATTTGTGGAATGTCAGGTTTAATGAGTTTCAAAACCGTGGCCATCTGGTGTTAGTCGTATATGTGTATCTAAATGAAGTACAACATTCTTTCTGCTTGATGACATCTCATTTATGACTCTGCGATTGAAATTTCATAAGAAATTTGACTTTCTGCGAAAAACGGAAAATGACTCCATTTGCTTTAAATAAACAATTTAAGAAAGTCTATTATTTTAGCCTTTCCCTTGCCGGGCACATCACAAGCCACTCGTAAGTCAAGCAGGTGATTTATTTTGGGGGAGGACTTAGTGCTCTTGTATTGGATCTATTACGAAATAAATAAATAAAAGAAATTTATTTGCAACCGTCCTGAACGTCCAATAAATGCAAATCTTACACAGAAAATTTTAGTACAATTAAAAAGCCTAGAAGCCAAGGGGTGCATGTGACATTTTTTGAGTTTTGAAATTTATTGCAGCACCATGCTGTTACTTCAGCTGCCCTCTATCCTAGAAACCCACCGGAACATCGGGCACTGGCATTTTGACAGTGCTAGAATTAATGGAAAAGGGGTATACTTATACATTTCCAATTGAGTTTCAAACTGTATCCTCAATTATCTCGAACGTTTATGTTTGCCACTTGCACCCTTTCGCCTCTAGGCGCTTCAAATTAAATTCCTTCACGACACAATTTTGTTTTGCTAAGTTATGTAGTATACAGTAATCAACAAACTCTAGAGACAAAATATCCTGCAGTCCTGAAATTTATAGAAAATTACACTCAAATTACAAAAAAAGACAAAAGAAGAATGAACTGAAAAGTAATTAGATAAATACAAAGTAAAAGTAGAAAAGATAAAGTAAATTATACGGTAGATTGCAAGCAATTTGGGACATATTATGGTAAGGTGCCATCTCAAAAGGGGTTTTAGTTCACTTGCCATGATAATATAGTCCTAAAAGAGAATCTGCGGTGTTCTCCGGAGATAAATTTGAAAATTTAAATTGTTGTAACATTTCTGGTTTATCGTCGACTTTTGTCGTTGTGATAGTGAAGTGAGATTTTTACGAACGTAGGCCTAAATGTAGCGTGGCCCTGCCAGCGACCCCATCGATTTTTGAAAATTACTGGTATTGTTTCCGAATGAACATTTAGCCGTTTGCCCTCCCCAATGTCCACCCACATGGACTACTAATGGCAATGACCAAACTCAACTGCTCAGGCATGCTTACCAATGACATTTCAACGACTAAGTCAAATATGGGAACGAATTTCTTAACACTGGCGACCAAAACAGCTCTTGACAGATCATAGGGTATTGGATTCTTTCCCAGAGTTTCCCATGGCAGTCCTGCTGCACTGTTTGAAACTGGATAGAGCGTTCTTGTACCTTCTGGTTATAGCATTGACGTTGCTCGGTATCCAATGGATGCCATTTGGCCATGTGAGGAACGAAAAGTATCGCCTTCTGCGCATGTAATATTCCAAGGGAAGATAGAAAGACAGAGTGCTCCCGCAGAACATCCTAGTTGAAAAACCTGAGGCAGTGGTTTGGCAAGAACACGACTTCCCTTCTCAGAGCACCAATTTCCCAGGTCCAAATTGCCATGATGGTCGCCAATCTTTTGTAGAAGAGGCTTTAAAAAAAATTCGGAGGTTTAAAGCTGGCTTACAGTCCCCTGCATTCTGAAGTCCTCAGGCATTCTCTATCCCAGTTGGTTCATGCCGCTGTGATCACTGCATATAGGTCAACATGATAGACCAACGGTCTTGGATGCTGATTGACCATATTTTTAGATGCGGCTTTCCGTCCAAATTAATGCTGGGGACTCCAACCTTCTTGGAATAGTTTACAGTAGTACCCCACACCTGTTGCTCCTGTTTGTGATGAAATAGATGATCCATCTGTATCATAGACATAGTAAAACTATAGACTCATCGTAAACATTCGGGTTGAAGCCGCTTGACTTCGGCTATTTCCGTAGTATAGGACCAGATTGAGCCTGTTGCCATTTGATACCATGTTGACATTTTATTTTTTATTTGATTATTTAAAGATTGTTTAGAACGGAAAATCATGCCAACTAACCAGCAATATTTTTATGCAGAACTTGGAGTACTTTTAATTTACATTTTAAACAATATTTTAAGCAAAGTTTTCCCTACTTTTAGATAAAAATAAAAATTTTTAATGCAGATCTTTCAGTACTTTTAATTTAAATTTTAAACAATATATATAATAAATGTAAATAATAAATATAATTATGTATGAAACAAAAAAGAAAACTATAAAGAAAACATGTAATAAAACTATTAAATTTGAATTTCCCGCCAAAATGCACCTATAAGTAGGCGTGGTCATGGCTTCAGTCTTGCAGCACAGCCGAAATACGACATGGTGGCTCCATAGTTTTATTAGCTCCATGATCTGTATACACTTGCAGCCATTCCGTAGGAGGGTATAAATTCCCGGTATTTAACGCTGCCTGTCTTAGCTCTTGATCTTTGGCTGGTTGTGGTCTAAGAAGTGAGAGGTTTGCAAAATTAATAGTTTGGTCCCATCGCGTTCAACTCTTGCTAATAATTGCGGGTAACCAATGAGTAACCAGAATAAAGACGGTTTTCTTGTAATTTTTGGGTAGGCTACCCGAAAATTGAAAATCAAGTTGAATTTTTTTGATTGTCAAAGTTGAACTAGTGGGAACCAGTTGATCCCCAACAACGTATTGTAGTTCAATATAACCCGAAAACTACTTCTAATTGCCGTCGGACCCAAGCTAGTTCTTGAACGTTTGCGAACAGCAAAGTCTTAATAAAGGCTGAGCTCTTTTTCGAAGCGAATTCCATTAAGCGAATAAGGCGGCCGCATAAAGCCCCATGAATTTTAGGAGCTCACTATTTCCAGTCTATTTATTCTAAACTTCGTCTGCAAAATCTAAAGTTTTTGCTGACAAAAAGCGTTAAACCTCACCTATAGCTTAAAAAAATGTTCCTCAGAGGGAACTCCTGGACCTCCCTATTTCGAACATTTTCTGTTAGTCTAGGTTTCTAATCTGTAAACATTGCTGCTGTCAAAATAAGTATACGCCCACCATTTTTTTTCTTCAAAATGTTCATCCGGGGGACATCCCCTTGTATGCAGTTATGTTCTCTGCAAAATCACAACGATAAAGCTATTAAAAAGTAAAAGCAAACCCTCTATTTCAGGCAGATTTTTCAAAACATTTCCCCGAGGGGAAGACCACCAGGCCCCTCTTCAAGCCTCTCGACCCTTGGGTCCTGAGGCGGTCCTGCGAAAGGGACACTAAGGCCATGTCCCCTAATTTAAGAGCTACTACTTGTATTAGTTACTTATGGGTTATCGTACTAATTTTTTTTGCTTTATTAAAAAGATTATTCGCATATAAAAAATTCAATAAATGTATCAGAATAACCTCTTCAGCCACCTCTGTGTTGAGTTACGACATGTTACCGATCGCATGGTGCGTAGAGACTCGCATAAGTACAAACAAGCTCTCACTATGCCATTGAAATTCATACGAGTATTGTACTATTGACTTCAACCCCCCCCCCCCCCCCGCCCTAGTCCTGGGTACGGCCTTACTCCTGGAAGTCGCTGCGCATTTGGATATGATTAATTACTGACTTTTCTAAGCCCTCAATGCTTCGTCTGTTCAAGGGGGGATTTTGCCTCCAATTTAGGGGGGGGGGGGTCAGCGGTCAGGTTCAGTGGAATATGACATTAAAAAAAACATAATTATTTTTAATTCCCACTGTAAACCCATTGTTATCTAGTGTAAGTTAATTTATTTTGGAGGGGGGGGGGGTCCGGACCCTCTGACCCCCCCCCCTAAAATCCGCCCTTGCGTCTGTTAGGAAATTGAAAAGCAATAAACTGTCATAATCAGTGCGATTGATAAAATTCAATAAACCATCATCACAAAGGTGAAGTTTGTCGTAGCTTTCGTAACAGACTAAATGAATTAGCGCATTCTGTTATTGAATCAGCAGCCATAGTGGCCCAGTAAAATCTTCTTTCTTTTTTTGACTGCGAAGAAATTCCAATTCTTTTCTTTATTCTTAAGAGGTAAAGAAATATCTCTAAATATTTTTGAAATGAATAATTTCATTTGCCTCCCCTGCTGTTTCTTTTTCGTTTGACATAAAGGTTCCGTCTGTGTACTTTGTATATTTCTCTGGGGTTTTCTTTAAATTTATTTATTTTCTCTTCTCAATAAAATTGCGGACTCAATTTATGCCTTTTCGTTCTTTATAGCCATTGAATTCTTACACGGGCAACATGTGTTGAACAATTCTTTTATTTGTATTTTGTTTTCTTATTTTTTTTGGGGGGGGGGGGGGGTACGTGCCTTATTGGGCACACCTTCAGTTACTTAGTTAATCGGTAGATATTATTATACTGTAATTATATGCATAATATCCTAGTTCTTAGAAAACGGAAGATGGCCGAGAAACATCTTTTGTTGGGCTTGAGTACACTCATATGTTGTTTGTTTATTTGTTTGCTTGTTTGTTTGTTTTCCAACATCTGCTTTCAGCAATTCTGCTTTGAAGCATACCTTGCAGTTTGGTGGGGGGAGTGAGTCTGTATCTTAATTTGAGGCACCCTAAAGGAAGATTTCTTCTCCTCAGGGGGAAGGGGAGTTGACTGACAGGGTAGACCTCCTGATTATAGTGGATTCCGAACCACTTGGGGAACATAGTAAAGTCACACAATAAATTAGGAGGTGACAGTGACTCGACACGCATATGGACTGACTGGTAGTCTCAGCGAGTTATCATGTCCCACCATGTTCCCCTGCTAACGCTGTGCTCACTATCAAGTTTGCGGCAGTTTTGAACATGCCCTGTGTATTCAACTTGGTATGACCGTCAGGATTCCACTCAATAGTTATGGGCAAGTTATCTTCACTGATAGGGTAAAACCGCGTTGCCGGGCACGTAGCTGACCAAAAATGGCAAAGACGGCTGCCACGCTTCGGAGAGAATGTAAAGCAGGCAGGCCTTCTTAAGTAGGTGCAAGAGAGGGCTTTATGGCCCTCACTCCTCTAGGAAGACATAGTAACATAACATTTCTATGTATTTATTCATGTAATATTGCACTGTCTCGGACTCTCGGCGTGCTCACTATACTATAGTAAAATAGTAAAACTCGGTAAAAATTAGAAAGAACCGGTCCGAGTTTACTCGAACATGCTTTCCAATTTATCAAAATTAGTAGATAGAGAAAATGAGTAATTCCATGGTAAATCATTTTCCTATGGTTAAATTTCCGATATCTCGGGGGGAGGGGGGGGGGGGGTTGTCCACCTGATGTCACTGGAGGTGAGGTAAATTCTAGATAGGTCAGACCAACACATTACCACACAGCAATACTGGCAGGGCACGCAATGCATTTGAGAGTGAATTTTCTATCATTTTTTCAAAAAAACATTTTTTTTACAAAACCAAATACTTTTCTGGGAAAACAAGCTGTCCGGTTTCGTTAATCAATTTAACACCTGATAAAACATACCTGAAGGTAGAAATCATCGATAGAAAGGTTTCGTAGAAAAATTATTTTTTAGTCATTTTTCATTTAAATTTAGTTACTTTTATTTTTTTACCCCCAGAAGCAACCCTTCAAGGGGCAAGCGACCCCCGCATTTCGTTAACATTAACAACGACTACAATATATGTGAATTTAAAAGAAATCATTGGATCCGTTTTTGAGAAATAAATTTTTTAGAGGATTTTTTTGGAGTTTTTTGATAATAAAACCCCCCAAATTAAGTTAGCCCCAAATAAAAAAAATTGGTCCGAGGTATTATTTTTGTGAACCTACATGCCGAATTTCATCAAAATCGACCGAGTAGTTTGCCCGGAAATCGACGCACAGACAGACAGACAGAACGACAGACAGACCGACAGACATTTCGTAGAAACCACTTTTTTGTGTTCCTGGGACCTTAAAACGTGTAAATCCGTTGAAATCTCGGAATCGAAAATTTCGACCGTCACAAAGCTTTCCTTATGCTACGTATAAATTGGAAAGCAAAAATTATATTGTATTTTGTTTTATTTATTTCTAAACTTTTTATTACTGATTCCTACATCAGCAATGTTTTCGTAATTTGCACAGCATAGAGGAGTACAGCGAAATAAGGGCATAGGGCTGAGGACGAGCATAGGTTTTTCCTTCGTTTACATTGCACTATTTGGGATGTTGCGGTCAGCTACATGCCCAACAGCAGTATTTTTGTCAACCCCATTTCTGTGTCTGGTTCGCTTTCTTTTGTTACTTCACATAGTATTATTATAACAACGGGAAAATCGTTTACAAGATCTCAAGATGAAAAAAAAAAAACAGGCAATGAGATTAATTTATTACGATTAGGTTATATTTTTAAAAAGTTGAAAACAACGTGGGCTAGTTTGAGCCTCACCAGGCGGAAAATGTCTTCATTTACGTTGAGTCTCGAACCTCGACCTTCCATTTCACAGTCTACTTCTCTACAAACTGGATTACCTCAACGTTAAATGAGAGAATAAATGCTAGAGAGAGCCTTTGTGAGTTAAGTAGGGGAATGATTAGGCGGGAGCTAGGTCAAACAGCCTCTTTTATGAAGCTTCAGCGGCTTAGCTGCCGCAAATAGTCAGGTTTATGTAAATTACATTAGGGTCTTGTATTCAATAGGGCACTTAATTAAAATTACAAAGCTGCCAATATCCATAGCGCCCTTAGCTATTCCGTCCCCTCTCTAAATTAACTATTAAAGCAAACATTGCTAATTTACTGGTAAGGCTTAAAGGCAATGGTGTAATATTATTGTTTTCCAATTTAAACAAGTACCTGTAAGAAAGCTTTGTGATGGTCGACATTTTCGACTCCGAGATTTACACGTTTTGTCGTACCAGGAACCCAAAAAAGTGGTTTTTACGAAATGTTTGTCTGTCACTCTCTCCGTCTTCGTTCATCGATTTCCGGGCAAACTACTCAGTCAATGTTGATGAAATGTTGCATGTAGGTTCAAAAAAATCTTACCTCGAAACAATTTATTTTTATTTTGGGCTAACTCTATTTGGGGGGGTTTTATTTAACAAAGGTTTGTTTTTAACGTCATGAATGACTTTTTATGGACTTAGGCCTACTTACGATCACCCATAGTTCCCTTGCCAATGTCCACGACCCCATGAATTTCATGGAGGTTTTGGAGGGAAAAACCCCCCATAATTGAATTAGCCCTAAATGACAAAAAATTGCCACGAGATATGATTTTTGTGAACCTATATACAAAATTTGATCAAAATCCATAGAGTAGTTGTCTACAAATGAATCGACCGACAAACTGACAGACAGACAGATAGACATTTCGAAAAATACACTTTTCCCGGAACCTCAAAACGTGTAAATCTGTTTAAATCTCGGAATCAAACATTTCGACCATCACAAAGCTTTCCTTATACTACGTATAAATAGGAAAGCAATAATAAATGAGTGGAGAAAAAACGTGCCAAAGTCAGTGGTAGCACGTGGCTGACGGACAAAATGCGTGAGGAAGGTGATGTAAGCGAGCTTGTAATTGGGACGGCTAGTGCAGATTTTGTGGGATAAAAATATACAGACTAGATATTTATACACCTCTCACTTCCCATTCTGATTTCTCACGCAAAAACTTTAGATCTATCAATGTTGTTATTATGAACATGAGGCAGATTATTTGTAAACATTTGTCACTCACGCAACCAACCTGGGGGAAATTTAGGGAAGGGTGGGGGGGGGGGGTCAAACGTTGAAAGCAAGTTTAAAAAGTAACTGGATTGTTGAAAAGTTAAGTTTTATTCAATTTTATTATTTATTTATTACTATCTTATGAATTTACTTATTTAGGGTCATGACCCCCCCCCCCCCTTGGATCCGCCATGCAGGAGGGGGGGGGGGGTATCCTTTGGGTGGGGATAGAATATAGGTCATTTTTTTCAATAACTATAACATAAATTTATTGTTGTGGAATATTTTAAATTTAACATGTATGCATTTTCTTATGCGTTTGGCATTTTTTTAAATATTTTAAATTATTATTTTTTGGATCTGACGTTATTTCATATTTCTTTTTTCTTTCCTGTACGTTAGTATAAGAAAGGCTTAGCTGTGAGGGTTGAAATCGATCGAAATGGTCGATTTGAGTTTTTTTTTTTTTTTTTTTGCGCAATGCCGTTTAGGCCACACACGCTCAGGTATATTGAAAAATTAAATGGTTAGGTACGGTAGGTTAGGTTCGTTAATGTGATAATATAATAATAATATAATATAATAATGGATGTTATAGGAGGTTGATGAGATTAGTAGTAGACAAAAATGAGAGGATAGTTCGGGTAGCGGTTTCGTCGTCACGTAGTAGGGTTGAGAGGGATGTTTGTGGGGGCCAGGTTCTGTAGCGGGTGAGGTTTTGGCATTCGACAAGGATGTGGGCAACTGTGTTTTCTGCGCCACAGTGGCATAATGACGGGGTTTCTCCCGCCATCAGAAAGCCATGTGTGAGCCGTGTGTGTCCCAGACGTAGCCGAGCCATGACAACTTCCTCGTGTCTGATGTTTCGGGTTGCTGTGGTCCAGCCTCCTATCCCCGGCTTAACATAAAAAAGTTTTGTTAAACCTTTTGCTGGATCGGCCCAGTTTTCTTGCCATAACTTGGTAATGTGTGATCGGATTTGATTTTTATAGTCGTAATTTGTTGCTGTAGGGAATGGAGCTGTAATCATGGCACACGCATCTTTTGCTAGTCGATCGGCTGTTTCGTTGCCGGGTATTCCACAGTGGGCTGGTATCCTTGAGTTTGACTTTTTTGTTACTTTGGAGTTTGTTGCGTTGTTGTGTTGTGTTGATGTGTTTTTTACGTGTGCCCGTCTGCCTTATATTCGGTCTTTCGGTCTGTCGGTCCATCGGCCTGCTGTGGGCAAACTACTCTGGGGGTTTTGTTGATTCCCAAAAATCATATCTTGAGGAAAAATTTTATTTTGGGCCAGCTCAATTTAGCGAGGAGACCTTCCAGAAACACCTATAACATGACTTTTTTTTAAATCCAATAACAGCTGTTTTTTAAAATATACATAATATTATTGTAAACAAAACCCAATCCACCTGAAGTTGGTTCTGGGGGAAAATTAATGAGAAGGACTCAATTTTCAAGAAGAATGACTCGGGACTCAGGACAGAGTAGGCTTTCAAACGAAAGGTTGTTGGTTCGAGTCTCACACTTGCTACATTTTCTGGCCATGCTTCGGAGGGCATGTAAAACAGGCGGTCCCGGGTCTTCCTAGGTGAGTGAAAGAGAGGGCTTTATAGCCCTAACTCTGCTAGGTGGAACAAAAAAGTCAATATTTATTTATTTATTTTTATTATAAGAATAATTTTTCTGCGGACCCTTTCTATCGATGCTTCCTAACTTCAGGTGTATTTTAGATGCTAAATCGAATAACAAAATCGAAGTGTTACCATGCAAAATATTGGTTTCTAAAATTCTAATATTTAATTTTTTTTTAAATAAACCCGAAACCCCAATACATTGTGAAACCCGCACAATACCCTTATATTTACTCATATTATCTATATCGGTACCTTGTTCACTTGTACCAGTTCTTTTTTATGTAGCGACCCCACAACTTGTTTACATTATTTCCACAGCGAATTGACAATTTGTCGTTTCACCGCTGTTGGACATACTTAGCTTATGGTTAGGTGCCACCTGTTCTTCTTTATTATCATTGGATAGTGTAGACTGTAGAGGTTCCTGCAAACTCTTCACTGAGCTACTGTTTGGTCTTTGATAAGACATGTAGTGGTATACGGTCCCACTCTTGCAACATTTTCTGGCAATGCTTCGGATGACATGTGAAGCAGGTGGTCCCGGGTCTTCCTAGTTGTGTCTAAAATAGGGCTATATACCCCTAACTCCGCTAGGTAGGCTTAGTAATAGAACAAAAAAGTCATTATTTATTTATTTATTTATATAAAGACGGAAAAATTGGATTCAAGCAAATCATTTCTGTACACATTATTATTTTGTGCACAAACCCAAATACTTTTCTGGGAAAGCAACCTGTCCGGTTTCGTTACTCAATTTAACACCTAAAACATACCTGAAGGTAGAAATCATCGACAGAAAGGTTCCACAGAAAAATTATTTTTTATTAATTTTTCATGAAAATTGAGTTATTTTTATTTTTTTACCCCCAGAAACTATCAAGGGGCAAGCGACCCCCGCATTTTGTTAACATTAACAATGACTAAGGTGCATGTGAATTAAAAAGAAATCGTTCGAGCCGTTTTTGAGAAATAATTTTTTTAGACGTTCTTTTGAAGTTTTTTGAGAATTAAACCCCCCCAAATTGATTTAGCCCAAAATAAATTTTTTTTCTCGAGGTATGATTTTTGTGAACCTACATGCAAAATTTCATTAAAATCGGCCGAGTAGTTTGCCCGGAAATCGATGAACAGACAGACATACAGAGTGAACAGACAGACATACAGACTGACAGGCAGACATACAGACAGAGCGACAGAGAGACATTTCATAAAAACCTGGGACCTCAAAACGTGTAAATCCGTAGAAATCGGAATCGAAATTTTCGACCATCACATAGCTTTTCTATACTACGTATAATTTGGAAAGCAATACTACGCCTAAAAATTATTTAAAAAAAAAACATTGTATTGTTGTATACTTTAAGCATCAGAGCTTATGGTTCACTAATAAAGAAGCCCTTGAGCGTTTGTATAATTTTGAAAGCATTCCAATTTCCAAGAAATGAGATCATTATTTTTGTTTACTTGTCACTTTCACTGTCTCTACTTACATTTGTACACTCTCAACAAGTTGTATTTCTCTTTTGAGCATTTGTCGTGTTCTAATTTATTGCTTTAGTAAGTTCAGAGACTATAGACCTAAGTGCAGATCCAGGTGAGGTCATGACCCCCCCCCCTCCAAATTGGTAGAGAAAACCTAAACCTCTTCATTTTCAATGTGACTATTGGAAACGGAGAAAAGAGATTTGATGCTAGTATCGGATGGATCCTACCTTGTTGAAGGCTAGCAGCTTGTTTTTGTGAGCTACGGTAGCAGGCAGTTAGAAGCAAAATTTTGCATTAACAATTATGATCAGTTACATCAATCTGCAGTGTTCATCTATTGAGTATTTGTCACTCTAGAGTCTAGAAGTCTGGTCAAGGTCACAATGAAATTTTGAAATAATGAACAATGTGACTAATTAAAATCTGTGACCTCCCCATCCCCCCCCCCCCCGCCGCCCCGCCCACTATAGATGTTTCCTAATGTCCCATTCGCTGAAAAAGGAAAATATTTATTCAGTATGGGCTTTAAGTAGGACAATTTTAAATTCTGTTAATTATAGCAGGATTGATTTAATAATTTAAATAATACGTTTAAAATAAATTTTACCTGAGCCATGTGTCCCTGAAAAATGGTGATGGTGATTGATAGATAAATAAAAACAAAGCTTGACCAAAACAAATGGTTGACAAATACCCAGATGTTCCAGAACAACTTGAGTGTTTACAATATTCAACTCAGTTTTTAGTTAGTATATATATTTTTAGTTAATTAGAGGCAAACTTTCTGTCTATGGAACTATGACCTATTTAGCTGGCTGCCCAAAGGTTTGTTTGGTTTATTTTGCTTTATTAGTTCTGTTGTCTCACTGTTGTTTAGAAAATTTAGGGTATTGTTGCGTAGCTGGGGCTGAAATAACCGGTTTTATTTGGCTCCGAAATCGAAGAAAATCCCTAATATTTTAGGTAATGCCTGGTTTCAGGTTGATACCACAAACCTCTCTGGCTTTCTCGCAAGGGCGGTCAGGGGGTCCGGACCCCCCCCCCCAAATAAAATGAACTTACACTATAGATAACAACGGGTTTACAGTGGAATTTAAAAAAGAATAATGTTAGTTCGGTCTACATATAGCCTATAAGTAGGTACGTCTCCAGATTCAGCCGATTATAACATCGATGTTGTCGTTAAATCGGTAAATTAGGTTATAACTTATAAGGTTGCTATAGAAACCTATATGTTCTGTGGCAACCTTTACCTTATTTACCGATTAATAACATCGATGTTATAATCCATTGAATCTGCCCACTGCCCCCCCCCCCCCTAAATTGCAGGCAAAATACGTCCTTGTTTTCTCGGTGTGTCAATACCAAATGGTACCTATTTAGAGAAAGAGAAAGGGGGAATATCCAGAAGTAGGAAAAGCCGACTACCTCGCATATTAACTTAATAGACACATAGACTAATTATTAATTGAATTAATTCACTAAAAATTGAATTAGAAGGGGACCAGTGTCTCCACCTAGCTGGGTTAGGGTATTTCATAGGTTGACCTTCGGGATTTTTGGGGGGGGGGGGCAAGATTAAAATAGGAGTTATATTAAATCATGTTATAGATTTTGTCAAAAAAGCTTATTCTAGTTGTTGGATAAAAAAAATTTGTTGGGGGGGGGGGGCAGCCTGGATACGCCGGTTGGAGTATTTACAGATAGGTCTAGTGATTAAACATAGTACATTGGACTGTGGATATTTGGAAGTGTGACCTCGCAGCTATAAATAAATCCTTTGTTATAAATTTTACGGCCGTACACAACTGGTGAAAGCAACTTTTTCTCGTAAACAAAGCCATTCAATGCCACATGCAGTGTGCACCACGCTCGTACCCGAGAAAACTACATTCCTAAAGGAGCTGTTACATAATATTTGGTTCCTTAAGAGGATATGCTACGTAGAAAAATAGCACCCCAAAATTTGTTGTTTTTATTGACATATTATTTTTTATTTAATTAACAAAGCATGTCATTAAAAATTTGGCTCATGGAAGTTGTAGAAGACTGCTTCATGCATCATGTAATAGGAAATATTAAATTTTTGGTACCTTAGTTCTTTCATAAATACCAGAACGGACTAAAATTATGCGTATTCTGGGATTTTTGGAAGAACTACAAAACCAAAAAGTAAAAATACCCGATTATATGATGCACGAAGTAGTCTTCTACAACTTCCATGAGCCAAATCATTAATGACTTGCTTTGTTAATTTAATAAAAAATAAAAAGTCTATAAAAACAACAAATCTTGGGGTGCTCATTTTCTACGTAGCATGTCCTCTTAACAGTAATCGTACGCCCTACGACCTGTTGTCTATACAAATACGAATATCTCATGAAATATAGATCATAGAGCCATAAATGGGATGCAATAAAGTCGGGTAAATGCTTCTCTGCATTTTAAAACATGCCAGCCAGCACTAACCATCGTTTTTGATTAGGGGAAAAAAAAGTAAGGTATACGCCTTCACGAACTGTGACTAAACTGTGTTTAAAGGATTTGAGGATATAGAAAAACCTGGAAGCATGGCCAAAATATGTAGTAAATGTCGGATTTGAACCAAAAACCTCTCGGGTGAATGCCAGAGTCAATACCGCTACGCTACAAGTCTACCTATACAGTCAAAATCGAACACGTACTATCGGGAGTCGTGACCACTATTGTTCTGAAACACGTCGTAGGCTATATGCTACCGGAATCAAAAAAGGTTAACATATTATTATTATTTTTTTGGACTTTTTTGCGTCAGCTGGCTCTTCAAACCTTGCCCTGCCAACGGACGTTATTGGTATTGTTTCCGAATGAATTTCTAGCCGTTTGCAAACTGGTTCGTTCCTTGATGTCAAGCCACTTCTACTACAAGTGGCAATGTGCAAGCTCAGACATACTTATCATTGACAATATAGCAGGAATTACAGGAGATGTACATGTTGAGTAGTGGTACAGACTCCGACTTTCACCCGAAAGGTTGTTAGTTCGAGTCCACTTGCTCCATTTTTTGTTCGTACTTCGGAGGGCATGTAAAGCAGGCGGTCCCGGGCCTTCCTAGTTGAATAGTTTTGCAGCCCTTACTCCGCTAGGTTGGCTTAATAATAGAACAAAAAAGGCAATATTTATTTATATATTTATTTATTATTTAAATATATAGCAGGAATTACAACGACTTAAATAAGTCAAACCGGGAACGAGAACGATTCACATACAATATGTAATTATAGGAAAGAACACCAGCTTTCATGACAGGTATTATAATTTCGTACCTTTGAGGGTACGGGATATGTATGGCTACAGTGAAAATTAATAATGAGATGGGATGTAAAATTTCAACACAAAGTACGGGTCAAAGTTGCTCTGGTGGATTTAAAAATTTACAAAGGGTTTCAAAGGGGATTTTGGAGGTCATGTGTTTGCAGAGGATGAATTCGCAAATGACTGCATAATTTGTAATCAGACTCAGGCTTTATGCCGAAGGACCCAAACTCGGTGAAGTTATGCTTACGCCTGTTACAATGTGTCATTGGTAAGCTTGTCTCAGCTTGTCCATTATCGCATGTAGCCGGTATTGGCTAAGGCTAAACGGAATAGTTTGTTATTCGTAATCAAACCGTATCAATAATGTTCAAAAAACCATGGGGTTACATGGACGTATGAGACTATTCTATCAGGACATCATTTTTATGTTTTATATCGTGGATAGTCTTTCTAACGCCTATTTTGAAAACGTAGTATTATTTAGTGTCAGATTTTGGCCAGGTACGTCATTTTGAGTCTTTGCCAGGGCCGTTCGAATTCCCCTCCCAATTTCTTTAAAATCAAAACCATAAGAAATTTTAAATATATTAATCAAGTCTAGTACACCTCCACCTTTTGTTGGCGGGGTTAATCTCCCCCCCCCCCCGAAGCTAAATAAAAATTTTTTTTTGCAAGTGAACTCATACCCATTTTTAGCGGACGTCTATTCGATATACGAGTATTATTCAAATATTGGTGCACTTTACTATACTATGGAAAATTAATGTTCTTACAATAATATTACATTACTGGACTTGTCGGGGCTTGTGGTCCAGCGGTTAAGACGACGCCCCGGTTAAGCGTAGATCGTGGATTCGAATCCCGCCAAGCCCAGTTTTTTCCATATCCTCTAAATTCGGTTATAACGAGGAGGTTACCTCTTCAACCAAAGTAAATTTCAATATCAGTGTTATATATACCATATAATACTACAATATATTAAATATTACAACTAATTTTTGATTTTTGGTTCATGAAGCAGCCTCGAAAATGAGCAGAAATGAAAAATGGAAAGTTTGCCACTAAGTAATGTAATTGATGCTTTTAACGAAAATTCAATTGAGTAACGTGAATTAAGAAAATCACTTTTTCAAATTTTGCGTCAAAGCGGTAAGTTTGTTCTTTTTTTCGTTTTGTTTTGGCTTTGGGGTATTCAGCAATCTCCATTCTATTGGTTTTATATAAATAAAAAAAATTGATTAATATTAAATTTCATAGCGCAATTTTGAATGTTATGTCAACAATAACAAGGAATTGATTGGGAGAGCTGAACGGAATTTGTATTTTTTTATTTAATTGTTGATAATTGTTAATTGTTCTGTTATAATTACGTAATATAATTCTGTAATGTAAACAAAAAATTAAAATGGTCGTAAATATCTGACACGAGCCCGTACACCTCCATATGATTTGCTTCCGGAAGCAGGGGACCAATAGAAGATCCGCCATATTTTGGTCTCACATTTTCGCGCCAAATGAAACTCAATAGTTATCTTATGTGTTAACTCCCCATCAATTGTTCTTAAAGGAAGCTTTAGTTCAAGTCTTTAAGACGCGCTGCTCCCTTTCAAATGTTAGGCACCATCATAGCACCAGATATTTAAGCAGGGAGCCACTGAAGCCCACATCCCAATTCTAAACTGTTCATGAGATCAGCGTTATTCATTGGTGTAAAACATTTTAATGCCCTTCCATTGATATGCCGAAGTTCTGGAAGTCCATATATCATAAAAAAGGAAATATCTAATTATGTTAAAGTCGTTAAAGAGCGTGATGTTTTTGACATTTGATCATCAAATAAGTTCAATCATCCAAAACAGCAACTGTACTGTACCCTATGAAATTTCAAATATAGCAAATGCAAAATTAAATTATAGGCAATAATAACAGGGCAACAAAAAGGCATTTTCTCTTAGTTTTTAAATAAAATACAGAATACCACCTGCTGTGAGCCCAAAAATGGCGGAAATCAAATGACCATACGACACTAGCGCCAATGGTTCTTCTATTGTATTATATAAGTTCTTTGATCTGACACGGCAGATATAAAATACAAGCAGACGACGCTTGTTAAGAGCTTAAACGCGTATAAAACTGCAACTCTCAAAGGTTTCAAAGGAAATTTCGTCGCAACTACACGAGTTTTAAAATCCAACATTTCCTAGTGGGAGGTTTTGGAACCCTTAATCCCATTGAGGCTTAAAATTCCCGTAAGTTAAACATGAAATTATTTAGTGCATTAGGTGCTTATATTTCGTTAGAGCTCTAAAGGCGTTCATGCATCGGCTGATTGCCGATTTTGTGAGACATAATGGGACAACGAGGTTCCCGAGGGACCGCCCCGAAGAATTGAAAAGAAATTTGTGTTGTCTTAATTATAATATCTACCTAATGGGAGGGGGGGAGGGGGCAGTGCCGGTTTTTGCCTTGTGGGGGCCCGTCGTGGTCCGGAATTGTGTGGGGCCGAAATTCTTATACCCGTAGACGAATATTCTACTAGGCCTATTAATTTTTACCTGGAGACAAAATATGCAAAACATAATAGAATAGGGCAAGCCGATTTAACATTAATGCCATAGCACATTATCCGCCAAATTTTTCAAAAGTTTATTTGTTTTAGTTTTTTGTTTTGGGTTTTTTAATCTATTGTAATTTTGTATGTTGCGGCTAAAAATTACCCGCTGATACTCTAAATAAATAATAAACAAATTACACAAATATCATAAAATTAAAATGGGCACACTGCTCACGGAAATTTATGATTTCTCGAGATTTGCGCATTCTCTAAATTTCAGTGCAAAATAATTTTCCATTGTTGTCGTTTACGATCGAGAATAGGGTGCTAGGAACCTATTTAACACGATTTAGCATGCTAAATACCATATAGTAGGGGTCTTCACAGTGTTCGTGCTATTGAGTTATACCTAGTTAAGTGTGTTATATCAAGTTAAGTTATCCCACCGATAACTCGATAACCAAGCTAACCCGCGTGCTATCCAAAACGCACTTCCAAGTTGGTTAAGTGTGCTATTTAACTTGCGTTGCGATCGATAGCTCAGGTTTGACCGCCGCCATCTTTGTTTTTGTTGATTAATTTGAAACACGCGTTTAAAATTTTGTAGTATTTAAATTTATTTGTATAATCTATTATCACAAGCAATTACCATAAATACTTAAAATTATAATAACCAAAATGAACAAAAAATATAAACAAATGTGGCACTAGAATAGAGTTTTGCCACTTTCTTTAAAACCGTGCCACGAACGTCTGACTACTACCACGTTGTTTACCCTGTTAAATATAGCATCATAACTCACTCCCGAGGTACACTCACGATTGTGTGTTAACTTGGATAGCCCATCTAACTCGATAACTCGATAACACCAACACTGTGAAGACCCCTATTGAATGCCCCTATTGTCCCAAAAGGTATAATTAATTCGAGAAAACACACTGCTGCTTTTTGAAATTCTCAATGGATAGTGGAAATGTCATAGAACAATTTGCACAATGATCACCTGCTGCTGTGATCAGGCAGCGGCTTGCTAGTCTGACGACAGTTGGTAACTTTTCTAGTTAGCTATGTTTCGGGGTCAAAAGTATCCAGACTACAATAAGATGAACCGTTAGGGATGAACTTTATACGGGGGTAAAAAAGTTAGCATCAATTTCCAAAATCGACTGTCGACTGTAGAGCCATTGACCCATTCGCACTGCATTTAAACGCTTTTATAGTTGAATTAGCAAAAGTATTAGGGGCAGACCAATTATTACAGATTACAGGGCTGGGGGCAAATTGATTGGAGGGAGGGCGCGGTCGGTGACCGCAAACATTCCACGACCAGCCTCTGTAATTTTATGTATGTATTTCAAATTATTACCTTGTGACTAATTGTATTGTATAATCTTATTGCAGTTTAGTAACCACATATCGTTACGGACCTGTTGATTGTGCAATCATGCGTCAATTTTTAATTAAATAAAATACCATAAAGTGGACATAATGTCCCTCTACATTCTATTGTACTAGTATATATATAAGCCAGGACATGTAGAGTAGTAATACAGACTCTGACTTTCAGCCGGAAGGTTGTTGGTTCGAGTCCCTCCCTGGCTACATTTTCTGGCTATGCTTCGGAGGGCATGTAAAGTAGGCGGTCCCGGGCTTTCCTAGTTGAGTGCAAGAGAGGGCTTATAGCCAGCCCTAACTCCGCTTGGTTGCCTTAGTAATAGAACAAAAAAAGTCAATAGTCAAGACATGTAGCGTAGTGGTACGGACTCTGACTTTCACCCGGAAGGTTGTTGGTTCGAGTCCCTCCCTGGCTACATTTTCTGGCTATGCTTCGGAGGGCATGTAAAGTAGGCGGTCCCGGGCTTTCCTAGTTGAGTGCAAGAGAGGGCTTATAGCCAGCCCTAACTCCGCTTGGTTGCCTTAGTAATAGAACAAAAAAAGTCAATAGTCAAGACATGTAGCGTAGTGGTACGGACTCTGACTTTCACCCGGAAGGTTGTTGGTTCGAGTCCCACCCTGGCTACATTTTCTGGCCATGCTTCGGAGGGCATGTAAAGTAGGCGGTCCCGGGCCTTCCTAGTTGAGTGTAAGAGAGGGCTATATAGCCCTAACTCCGCTAGGTTGGCTTAGTAATAGAAACAATAAAAAATCCTTATTACTATTATTATTATTATATTTATTTATTTATTTATTTGTAAGTATATTGACTTTTATTTCTATTACTTAGCAAACCTAGTGGAGTTATAGCTACAAAGCCCTCTCTTACAACTAGGAAGGCCCAGGACCACCTGCTTTACATGCCCTCCGAACCATGTTCAGAAAATGATAGTGTGGAACTCGAACCAACAACCCTTCGGGTGAAAGTTGAAATCTGTACCACTGCTCTACATGTCTGACTTCCGAAGTATATTACGTGGTGCTCGTCACTACAACCGGTCGGCCTTTTCTTCGGGAGGGGGTCCCTCCGACGTCACCGGAGGTGAAGTAAGCTAAATATAATTTAAACTGCATTCTATCTAGTGTACGCTGCAAATATTTCAGGGGTGGGGGGAGGTACGGCCCCTGGACCTCCCTCTGGTGACGGGCTTGCACCAGGCTGCTATTCCACCTGTTTTTTTTTTTTTTTTTTTTTTTTTTTTTTTACCAGAAACCAATAGGAACATCGGATTCTGTCATTTTGACAATGCTAGAATTCATGGAAAAGGGGTATACGTCAATACGTGTGCATTTTCATTTGAGTTACTAACTTTAGCCTCAATTATCGCGAATATTTATTTTTGCTTCTTGAACCCCTTGACCTCCAAGCGCTATCAATATTCGAGATTTCCTCTGTTTTTTTTTTTTTTGCTTTCCAATTTATACGTAGTATAAGGAATAAGTAATAAGGAAAGCTTTGTGACGGTCAAAATTTCCAATTCCGAGATTTCAATGAATTTACACGTTCTGAGGTCCCAGGAACCCAAAAAAGGGGTTTCTACGAAATGTCTGTCTGTTGCTCTGTCTGTCTGTCTGTCTGTTAATCGATTTCCGGGCAAACTACTCAGTCGATTTTGATGAAATTTGGCATGTAGGTTTACAAAAACCATACTTCGGACCAATTTTTTTATTTTGGGCCAACTCAATTTGGGGGGGGGGGGGGTTTTATTCTCAAAAAACTCCAAAAAAACGTCTAAAATAATTATTTCTCCAAAACAGCTCCAACGATTTATTTTAAATTCACATATGTTGTAGTTGTTATTAATATTGACAAAATGCGGTGGGTCGCTTGCCCCTTGATAGTTTGCCTCTGGGAGTAAAAAATAAAAATAACAAAATTTTAACGAAAAATGACTAAAAAATAATTTTTCTGTGGAACCTTTCTGTCGGTGATTTCTACCTTCAGGCATGTTTTAGGTGTTAAATTGAGTAACGAAACTGGACAGGTTGCTTTCCCAAAAAACTATTTGGTCTTGTGCAAAAAATTATTTTTTGAAAAAATGATAGAAAATTCGAGCTCAAATGCATTGCGTGTCCTGCCATTATTGCTGTGTGATAATGTGTTGGTCTGACCTATCTAGAATTTATCTCACCTCCAGTGACGTCAGGTGGACAATCCCCCCCCCCCCCCCCCCCCCCCCGAGATGTTGGAAATCTAACTATAGGAAAATTATTTACCATGAAATTACTCATTTTCTCTATCTACTAATGCTGATAAATTGGAAAGCATGTTCGAGTAAACTCGGACCGGTTCTTATGTTATGCATTTTATGGCATGCGCTCTTATTGAATTATGGTTTCCAGGTACGGTGATATGGTCCCTGAGACGATAGCAGGGAAAATAGTAGGGGGAGTTTGTTCACTGAGTGGAGTCCTGGTCATAGCCCTACCTGTCCCTGTCATTGTCAGCAACTTCAGCCGAATCTACCACCAAAATCAGAGGGCTGACAAGCGAAAAGCACAACGGGTAAGGAAGCTATTTTCTTTCTAGAGTACCATGCTATAGGTGTCTAGGAGAAGTCGGTTCAACGCTGAAAAAATGTGATGGCGCTAGGTCAAATATTGGTCACTTATCCAAACTGCCGACGTTATAAACGAGGTAAGAAGAAGAAGGCCGTATAATGGTAAGACAGACAGCAGAACGGCGACAGGGTTGGATTACCGCCCGCCTGCTGCTCTGACCACTACTGCCATCTGGTCCCTGCACGATTGAAAACCTGCATGAAGCAAACGACAAAGCCGTCCAAGCTGCTTGATTTTAGACAACCTATTAAATGCGTATCTCCCTGGACACGCGAAGTAAATAAGACAGGGTTGGGGTATGAGACCTAAGCGCTAGTGGACTGAACAAGCCGAGGATTGATTGGAAATTGCCGGATAATAGGATTAAACGATGCGTTGAAATAAATAATAATGAATATGATTTATGTACCGTAGGATGTGATGCTGATCGAAGCTGTTATAAGTTCATTTTAATTGCTGTTGCTATTGCAGAAAGCACGACTGGCTAGGATACGGATCGCCAAGGCATCTTCCGGTGCTGCGTTCGTTAGCAAGAAGAAAGCTGCGGAGGCTAGGCTGGCTGCCCAGGAGTCAGGCATGGAACTGGACGAGAGTTACCGCGAAGAAGATATTTTCGAGTTGCAGCATCACCATCTTTTGCGTTGCCTGGAAAAAACCACGGTAAGTTCATCCAGAAACTAATTTTGGTAATCTACTTGTATTTATGTACAAGCCAGAGGAACTTACGCGCGTGCTATTGTGTTATATAGCTACGAATATGATATAACTTATGTTTTTTCCCACTATGCACAATAAATATAATGTTATAATCAAACATTGAATCAATAACTTCAACTCACAAGTTGTAGGCCTATGTATCGTAAATTTAAAAGGTAATTTGATAGTTGAAAAGTTGAGTTTTATTCAATTGATTTTTTTATTATCTTATGAATTTACTTATTTAGGGGGTCATGACCTGACCATGACCTGACCCCCCCTCCCCACCGTGGATTCGCCATTGCTTCCACTTCCAAGCCAATTTAACTTCAAATAGCCTAGATGGTATTTTAAATAACATACATGGTTTATTTTTTGCTACATACGGTGTACTGCAGGTACTGCTTGGATCTAGCGTTGTTGCGTTGGCAACCTGGCGTTAAACCTGTACAGCTTTGAGTTTGATGATTGGTACTGGATATTCTTTTATCGAAATGTGGAAGAGGATGAAAGAATGAATGTTCCAAGAACTAATTATTTTTACTGCTAAATGCAACTGAAGCAGTATGGTTGTACGGTACGTCTTAATGTTTCAGGACCGTGAGTTCGTAGAAATGGATACGCCATATAACGGACACCCAAAGAGGCCAGGCAGTCCTTCCCCCCTTTTGAGCCCAGCGCACTCAACCACAAGTCATCAAGGCTTTTGGGCGTCATGTTGTGGCCGATGTTGTTCCCAGCGTTACCAGGTATAGAAAACTCTAACCATACAGTTTTTTAGTCGTAGTCAATTAAACTAGATTCTATATAGTGCAGTAACTATTATATATTAAGTTTTCTTCTACAGTAATATTGCAATTGTTCAAAGACAGAAGCTAAGCTCATTTACCATACTGAGGCTAGATAAATCATAAGCTCCTATAAACGTATTTCGAGTGACCTTGGCTTCTATCATGATCGGGGTCAAGATCATTGTATAAGTTAGGACATTTACAACATTCACACCTTTACACTTTGATAATCTTCTCCATGTCACCCTTTTCCATGTGCTCACTGGGACTGGTTTGTAGCCTGCAACTGAACTTAGCAACCACGAAATGGTCAGTCATTAAATTACTGAAGTAGCTTTGACGACATAATAAATAATTATATTAGCAAAAGGGTTCTGGAAAATCAGAAAACATTCAGATCAGCAGCAATCACGAGCTGGTAGGTAGTACAAGGCACTTTTCCGCGAAATCGTCTTTCCTCCTATGACCAAAGGGAGAGGAAAAATCAAACTCTATAAGACCTCTAAACATTTCCTTACAATTTTTTTGCGTATTTGACGGATTCACCATTGTGAAGTATATAATATATTACAATATGTCCATATCTAAAGTTAACTATGTTGACCAAAAATGCTCCCAATGAACAAGATCTTGAAATGAAACGTCGTGTTTTGCATATTAGGCTACATAACTTACAGTATGGTTGAAAGAAAAAATTCGTTCTTACATTTTAAATTGTTAAAATACTTTCAGGAGCTCTAGAAGTATAATCGCAGGGTACTTACCTTCCTATTTAAATTTTTAATGTTATCGTAGACCCACGTAGTTTTTACAATATACGCCTTAGCAGACAAAACCTTTTGCCTGGCTTTCATATTATATATACTTTGCAATTTATTTTAAAAAAAATGCAAATTTTTATGCTACTAAGGCGTAATTGGCTTACAGACTTTATTTACTTTAAACATACTTCTTGGTGTTTGTTATTGAGTTCATCATCTTAAGGTTAAGGCAATGGTGGCAAAATTATAAACCAAGCATTTTCCATTAAAGTAATCAGAATGTAAGGTTTTAACCAGTTGATCAGCAATGAAGAACAGATTGAAAGTGTTAAGCTGCTGTACTGCAATGCTGGTAATCGATTCCACTTTATTTCCCAGTATGAGGAACTCTGGAAACATCTCACAGCAACGTAATTCAGGGAGAGTAATGAAGCTTATTACCCCCCTTGCTTGCTTTGGGCGTCGATCGAGCTCTCTCTGTATTCTGCCGTCACTCAATCTCTTCCTCTTTTTTAATTACAGTTCGCTTTAGAACTGATTTCTATATCCGTTACATATGTTTTCAATGCATAGACGATAGGAATATGATAGACAAACGATACGCAACCGCAAAGTAAATAAGGAAATTGCTCGGAATGGATTAGCGAGAAATCTGAAAGGGTTGAAGTGGTTATTCTTGAGCCATCAATAGGGGTTTCACTTCAGAGCATGATGGAGATATGTAGTAGGTAACCCATAAATGTCAGTCAGGCCGGCTTTTTATACTCTTGTTGAAGGAAGTTTCCAACAGAACTTTAATAATAATAATAATAATAATAAAGTCTTTATTGAAAAAATAATAATGTAGATACAGTGAGATTAGGGCCTATGGCCCTCTCTTACACCCAACTGTACATTTCAACGATTGCTTAGTCGAAATATAATTTTGTAAAATTCCTTCATACCGAATTCCACTCATGATAACTTTAAGGAACTTACTTTTTTAATGCTGATAAGAGAATATTAACGATGGGTGATGCCGTCAGAGAATTAATTGAACTTCAGAACATTTCATTTTAGTTACATCTTACGCCTCTTTTAGTGTCTAAATAAACAGTAGTACAAAATCACCTTATATTTTTGAAATTATGTAGGTTTTTGACAACTAAATTAGCAATTGAGACTAGTGTACAGTATATAGTCATTGTGTCATTATCAATAGTAAAAACGTGTACCATATCCTTTTTAACTAAAAAAAAAACCTCGATTGAATTTGGGCATATGAAGCAACACAGGCTATAAGAAGGAACCATTCATGACTTTCAATGTCCAAACTATAGCAATATAACGCGTCAACAGCTGTGACTCACAGTTTAGAAAAGAAGCCGTTAACCAAATTCATACAACCTGACCTCATAATTTATCCCTTACATCAACTCCTTGTACATTTTGCTTATTAGAATTTATGATGGCAGTTTGCATATAAATAGGTACAATATAAGACGTGATAGAGTCTGGTTTTGTGAGATAAAGAAATGTGTGCATGTTGTTTCAGTGAAGGCACTCCAGATCCTACATTCTTCTCTCAGGTACCCACTCAGCAAAAAAAATTAGTTGCATGCAATTCTTCGACTAACTAAGTAATCACAGCTGTCAACTTAAGATGATGTCAATAATAAATCCTTGTAACATTACTTGTAAATTTTCGCGTCTTAGGAGGCTTTCACACTGAGGCAATAAGAAATAAGCAACTGGCAATAGGTAATACACAATACACAATAATATTTTGACCATCTCTCACATTGAAGCAACAGTGTTGCCCTAATTTTCTATCATCATGTCTCCGATGGCACGAGTCGCTAATACAAACAGGCAATATGCATTGCTTTTCAACATGCACGCATGCCAGCAGTAATGTAAACACAACCAGTGATATTTTTCGTTCTACGATATCAAGTTGCTCTAATGTGAGAGTGAGACCTATAATTTAATTCAATGTAAATACTTGTTCGCAATATTATTGTGTATTGCCAATTGCCTGTTGCTTATTGCCTCAATGTGAGAGCCGCCTTATGTTTATGCCTTTACCAATTGCCAAAAACAGTGTTGTTACTTGCACTTATGCAATGGAATCACGTTTGCTATGTTCAAGCTACATTATAGAAACGGAGTCGAGAAGAGACAGAAAAATTATTCCCTTCATGTCTTCACATTGTGTCGCTTCTCACCACATTAACCCAAAAGTTGGAATTGCTTACAACATGAGTTGGGATATCCAATTTTGTTGAATTACTTGTTATCGGAATTGAGTAGAGTCGGTAGGATGGATTCGCGATCAAATCGGATCCAAAGACATGATTTTACTCGGAATCAACATCGAAACCCATTGACCCATAAGCTTTTAATGTGAAACAAGGTAACATTGGATAATTTGTCTACAGGATAGATAAAAAGACTGGGTCTGCAAGGAATTCGCTGCGAAAGTAGGCTTAAGTACTTATTTGCCACACGGTGATGAAGATGAAACCATTTTCTCATGACATGTATAGTAGTGATACGGACTCTGATATTAACCCGAAAGGTTGTTGGTTCGAGTCTCACATTTGCTATTTATGCTTCGGAAGAGATCAGTAAATCAGGCGTCTCCGGGGCTAGTTGAGTGTGAGAGAGGGCTTTATAGCCCTAACTTCGCTAAGTTCTCTTAGTAATAGAACAAAAAGTAAAAAAAGGTCATTTTCCATAACGAGTGCCTCCCACCCCCGCCTTCTTAACAATCTTTACACGCAAATGAGGTCCAACTAGAACTTTCACTGTAGCCTAGGTACGGTGTCTTGTAAATCATCAATGTCCAACAAGTGAAAGAAACAATTATATTTCATGATTTTTTTTCGATCAACCATTGAAAGTTCAAGCTAAGGCTCTGTACACTCGGACGATTCTGCCAAAGGCTTCGGGACGTTGACGCGTGTTCAGGGTGTGTCTAGGGGAAAAACCATGCAGTTTCGTACGGTTGGTTTCACGCTAGTTGGCAAAATCGTCGAGAAAACGACAAGAAATCATCTGCTAGTCCTATGGCTCCTATATGGAAAAGACTTCGGCAAATCGCGACTGGGAGAATCGTCCGTGGGTACTGGGCCTAAAAACAATGAAATGTACAGTACCCTTATCAATCGATACCAACAAAAACAAATCAATACCATATGGAATCGTTGACATAGGAATTGATTCGAAATATACTCTATATCAATTGGAATTTCTCGATTCTGAAATCAACTCGAATGGAATCGGGTGCCCTAAAATTTAAGGAATATGAAAGAGCGGCCAATGACATAATTGAGGCACAACCAACTTTTTAGTGTGTCCCCGTAATTTTGTTACAGTTATGGTGAAGAAGCATTTACTATGAGTTATGTGAGAAGCTTTAATAATGTTACAACCACCAGAATGCAAAAATTATCAACCCGATTTGAAATGTAATCTTTGCGCGCTTACGTTATCATAATGTGTTCAATAATTATGACATGGATAGCATTATGCACTACATTGCATTTCTTCTTAATTATCAGAGAAATACAATATTTGGAGAAACGTTGACCCATCAATCAGTCTGATGTGTTTATAATCAAATTCTTTTTCATCATGTTAATTGCCAAAGTTCTGTTTGTGAAGAATGTGTTAACTATCACGATTAAAACTATGTTTTAATTCTTTCGATGCCGTACCTAACACAAAAAACTGGTATTTGTTTGTGTTGAAGGTCAAAAAACTGCATGGTCCACTGGGTAGTGAGAATGGCAAGAATAAATTACAAAATGTTTGGTATGTTTTCAGTAGGCCCTCAAAAATTTTGGTTCAGGATTATAACTGTTTTTTATACTGTTTTTTTTAAGCAATGTGAATATCGTAAATAGATAAACATGTGTAATTCCGTACCAACTGCTGTAATACTGATGCAGGTTTCTGAATCGAGCATGAAAAAAGAGGGAAAATCGATGGATGCAGGAAAACACAAAAAAAGAAGTTAGCTGCTTTGTATTTTCGCATTGATAACCTACAATTAATCTAACATTCATCAACGGTTCTGTCAGCATTGTTGAAGCTAATATTATATTAATTAATATAGTCTTAAGATCAAAAATCACTCCAATCCGCCATAGTGCCCGAAATTGTTGAAGTCGTTGCATTTTATTGTCTTCCTATGAGTCGCAAAATGTCCTCTTCCGATCGTTACCATGATTGCAATTGAGTCTCTGAATCTCTTGGAGAGATATTTGCATCCATAAATAGAGAGTGATTGTGTTAACCTTAGGTGCGGCTTATAAGTCTGTGGCATGACTGGAGACTGTTATTATTAGAGTTATGTAAAAAAACATATTTTGATCACAATGCAATTGTGGCCCCCGAATCAAAGTACTACATAAATTTCCCCAGTCTTGTACCGAACGTAAGGTACGGAGGGCGCTAAACTACGCAAATGGGGTATCTAGAGTTTCCCTAGAACCCCAGGAATACGTCTATATGCTCATGCCATATTTAAACGCTCCAGATTTAATTAAATCGTTCTTAGAATTTATCCTTCGTGAGCACAGGCGCTGTATATTTCTACGGATGTTAAAACTAGCAATTCTACTAAATACAGGAAGCCTAGGTGTATTTTACCCAATATGATAAATTGATCGGTCAAATCTCTCCAAATATCCTCAGACATTAGTATTCTCTTTCGGCCATGATTTCACACGTCAGAAAAGCATCATTCTGTGACTGTAAAGCCAATTTAACCAGGGGAGTAAAAGAACAAGTTCAGAATTAATTCGATTCAATTCAATTATGTTAATTGACTAGTCTTTTGGTATTACCGAAGGCATTTAAAATTATTTTGCATCATCTTATTTTGACTGTGTTGCATGATTTTGACGAGATTGTGACAATTCTTGGCATTTTCCTCCTACTTTGCTTTTAGTTTCAAGTAATAGTGTTGTATAAAACCTCCATACTGTAAGGGGTCGCTTGATAACAACTTATTAGCTATCACACATAATTAGAAGCCTAGTTTACTAAAATACTTTTCGCATGGACAACTGTTTGTTTTAGATCTTGTCACTAAAATCGTACAATTAATTTAACGAAAGGAACAGAAATTAACATTGTTATTAAAACCTTGTAGATAGCAACTTTTGTAATTTTCCAAATTTGCACTCAATTAAGTTTTACCCCGTGGATTATTGTCAGGTATGTAGTCAAGAAAACACAATGTCAATAGATTTGCTTCAAACTTTACATTCGATGAATCGGCTTTTGACTTCTATGATTTTCGATTTTGTTCGGTAATATCAAGAGTATTTCTTAATTAGTTTTTTTATTAGATGACGTTTGCTGCTTTCACTTAACTTACATGGCTTTAATTTTGCACAGCCTTTTTTAGAATTTCATGAACTTTTGCTTTCACGTTAAATTTCCACATGTCAATGTCAAAAACTGTTTAGGCTTGCTAAAAATTAAATAACATTCATTTTTACGGGTCAAACCCTAAACCTGGATCAAAACTAATTTTTGGGCCATTGAGAATGTACCATTTAATGCCAAACATCAGAACCTGCCTTCAGTCTACCTATATGGGCCTTGCATATGCAGTTTACTTCACGCGTACTATTTTTGAAAATCACAGTATTTATAAAAAAAAGAGTAAAGACGATAATAAAAAATGAATGTTTTTGAACCACTCTCTCTTTGGTCTGAATCACGAAATTCGAGTAATTTACTTTTCTTAAGGTTTGACCCTATAAATTTTAATTTTTATTGTTGATTATATTTTTTTGGGCGCCAATTAGTCTCATTTGTAGTATTTTAATTGACTATGTATAGTAACATATTCAATTGATTTTTCAATTCATTAGAATATTTCCACTAGATGCCCCATTTTAAGTAAAGTACCGTAATGTATTTCAGGCAGAAAACTCATTCTGCTACACTGCTAGAGATTTGGGCCACATCTAAAAAAAACACACTGGCAGAACATACATGGAAGATTCTGCTCTAAGGAGGATCCGCTCTTTGGCAATCTCTCTGATTGGGGTATTGTGGTCAGATACATGACCGGTAGTGGTTTTTTTTCCTGCTTAGGTACCCAATTGTGGAAAATTTACTACTCGAACATTCTCTACAATGTTCAAATGAATTGTGTCTAAATAGCCGAATCGTATGTCATTAACTGCTGTAACAATATTTAAAGTGACAACGTCCCGTCAGATGTATGTCATCGACGCGACAGTTTTGTCAGAACAGAAATTATGACGATGATTGAGGCTGAGTTATTGACAGTAAGGAAGGAGACTGAAGCACCCAAGATGATTGAAGTCGCTTCCAAAGCACAAGCTGGGCCGAAAAATTTATAAACAGCCGCCAAAACTGACTAAACAAACGTAAATAATAGCTTCTCATTAAAAATAATCAGATTTCGATAGGGTTGCCTGTCAGCAGCATGCAACCTTCTCGACTGTCAGGAGCGGCCATGCTTTTCAGATTAACTCACGATAATTTTTGTTATCGTGGGAATATGGCTCCTCTACGGTGTGGCTATAATAGTTCGGGGAAAGGTTTAAGGTATACGTATAGATGGATTGCCGGAAATTCTGAAATCTGCAATCAATACTGAATGAATGAATGAATGAACATATATTGTATATGTAAATAAATTATATGGATCTGTGGATCGCTGATGATTATGGACGCTGGATTGATGGGAGGCTTGACGATCCACGTATGCATAATTGCATCAATATACATCAATATTGATGGTGGATATGGACTTTCTTTCTTATATTGATAATACAAACTGACAAAGAAGTTATCCTGTCAACAATAAACAGCATCTGAAATGTCATAGCGCATTTGGAATTGATTCAAAGGTACTTAAGTGTAATTCAAGTTATGGCGGGAAAATGAAGAATGAAGAACTTCTACTTTGCCTTCCATCTATTAAAGTTAAGAGTGGGGAAGAGCTTTACAAGTGCCTTTAATATCTCATGACTTATCGATCGTAGAACTGCCAAAAATATCTCATCCATTTGAAGAAATGTTCCTGTGCATTTTCATATGTGCCTCTTTGTAACACACTCGTCAAACAAAAGTTAGTGAGGGTGTTTGGAAGAAGCTCGAAAACTGTTAGTGACGAAGTTACTGATGGTCAAATTTCAAATACCTAACGCCAGGGTTAGGCGTAGATCGTGGGTTCAAACCCCGCCAAGTGCAGTTTTTTTATATCCTCTAATTTCGGTTATAGCGAGGAGGTTGCCTCTTCAACCAATGTTAATTTAATGTCAATGTTATAATATATATATACCATTTACAATAATACTGCAATATAACAAAATAGAAAGAAGTATTATATTTTTTCTAAAGGATGCGATATTTTGTTAGTTCCAACCTAATCTTATTAAACTAACCTAACAATTGATAATTCATGTGAAATTTGAATTACAAAAAAAAACTAGTTGGGGGGGGGGGTCCGATCTGGTCTGAAGCATGTCTATTTGACCTGGGGCGATAAACCAAAAAATGAACTTAATTATGATTAATTTTATACAATGTATTATAATAGAAATTAAACACTTACGCTAATCGCATTTTACAGCCGCTTTATCTCCATTTTCTTCTTCTCGATCTTCAGGTTGGGAGTTGCCTCAAAATTGCCCTCTGAGTCGCCATTACAAGTTTTTTATCACTTCAGGGTGCCTATCCATCATTACTCTAGAAGACAACTAGCGCTCTGATTGTCTAATAATGCTGGACATATGATACAGAAGGCAATAGGCACACTTGTACACAAGTACTTTTAGACATAGATGTCCAGAGTGAATCTTTATTATGCGATTGAGGATAGTTGTCAGCACAACAAGCACGCAGAAAACTAATGGATTCACCCTGCAAAACCAAGTCTTAACCAAAATAACCCTTTTAGTAATTTGTGTTTGGAACGACTTTATATCAAATCTGACGCCAATTGCTTAGGGTCAATAAGAGGACTGAGTGTAGGCCTTCAAGGAATAAGGTTATGACTATTTATAGAAGTGTCTCTTATATTAAGCCCAGAACCTTACAAAAATAACGACTGTAGATCTAAAAATGTAGAGAAACACCCCTTCTATTTAATAATTCTACAACAGTTGCTCAATGATCGATATTTCTTGGAAAATTTAATTTTGTCCAACTGTAAGATTTTACCTAAAGGTGAGAGAACAATGAACAAAGCAAGGGTTTAAGCGGGGAAGGAAGAATACTCTACAGTGAATGGGTTCAATCTATCGTCCTTCCACGAATTTGTAATCTTCGTTTTGCTTTGCCCCCATGGCCCATTGTTCCAATTCGATTCAGCGGCAAGTTCCAATTAGTTCCGAATGAAATGCTAACATGTACATTTGTTCCATTGGCAGAGCATCCCATTCTTAGCAACTAGCAGTGGAAAAGACAGAGTGGTCCTAGTTTACAGTGACACCATTCGAGTCCGACAGAAGGTAAATGCACTCAAACAAATGCATGCTAAATTTAAATCTCAAACTATTTTTTTTTATATACACTTATATGTAAAAGGGTGGCTCCTGCCAACGTTGGAAAAGCCTATCTTCTTATTTCAATGCATGGTATATGGCGGTTTCATTGGAATTTAATTTTCTGTAGCTTTGCAAACGACATTGGGAACTAGCCTTTCTTCCTATTACAATGCATGGCGGATGGTGGCTTCCTTTGTACTCAGTATTCTACAGCTTTGCAAATGACTGTGGAAACTACCTTTTGCTATTCCAATGAACTGCGCTTGGTGGCTTCATTGGAATTCAATGCAAAAAGACCCAGCACATTGGAATTTCTAAGAACATCTTTCTTGGTTTTATAAACTCGTACTGTTAACCACATGTACAAGACATGCAGCGTATAGTGGTACGGACTCTGACTTTCACCCGAAAGGTTGTTGGTTCGAGTCCCACACTGGCTACATTTTCTGGCCATGCTTCGGAGGGCATGTAAAGCAGGCGGTCCTAGTTGAGTGTAAGCCCTAACTCCGCTAGGTTGGCTTAGTAATAGAAACAATAAAAAGTCCTTATTTATTTATTTATATATTTACACAATCTGTATACCTAATGCATCTGTTTAACCTATTTTAATACATACTATATACCTATACTTACTAGCTTAACTATTACATTGTTTTCTGCACCTTGCCTCCACGTGTAAAATGGCTGCACAATGGCAAGGGACACAAAGAAAAAAACTTTCCATGTAATTGAATTTATTTTGGGAATTAAACTATTATTATTATTTTTATTATTATTATTTTTATTATTATTATTATTATTATATTTTCTGTAGCTTTGCAAACGACAGAAGGAACTGCCCTTTCTTCCTATTACAATGCATGACGCATGCGATGGCTTCATTTGGATTCAATTTTCTGGATAGCTTTGCAAACAACTGTGGGAACTACGTTGTTTGCTATTCCAATGAAATGCGCTTGGTGGCTTCATTGGGATTCAATTTTCTGTAGCTTTGCAAACGACAGCGGGAACTTCCTATTACAATGCATGGCGGATGGTGGCTTTCTGTAGCTTTACAAACAGCATTGGGAACTAGCCTTTGTAGATGTTCTGAGTCTGAACAGATTCATATTGCCTGTGATTAATGTAACTAACCATTATATTTTCAAATTGTGGTATCATATTATATTTATATTTGGTGCATGGAACTCCATTTAGTAAGCCCACGAGCGCAGAGTGTGCGAAAAGAAATGGTTTTATTTATTTACCTACTTTTTTGAATGCATATTGTTCAAGTACTGTATTTTATGGCTTTGTACATATTGAACACTGCTGACATATTCTACTAACCTTTTTTAATGTATTTATTGTTGTTATTGAAAGTTAATCATTTCGTTATTACGTAAACACAAAATGGTGTCTGTTTATCCGTATGTAAGGACTCGGATGGCGTAGTGGTACAGACTCTGACTATCACGCAAAAGGTAGTTAAATAAGTAATATATATGTACATATTATCAGTTGCCTATTAGCAAAAGCAATCCTGTCCACCCAGGTCGATTTTTCAGAAACCGCAAAAAACTGCTGTGCCGCAACGCCATAAGGCATAACATTACAGTTTTTAAAGCTCAACAGTATTAGAATTACTTTTGCGTCTCAATATCTGATTCATCGGATAGAGCATTGAAAAATAAAAAAAAATGGCGCGAATATCTCAAAACTGAAAAAAATGGAGAGGATTGCTTTTGCTAATAGGTGCCCATTCCATTGACCGGCTAGGGTTATTTCCAAAACGGTGACGTGGTAGCAGACACTCAAGACTTAGGTAGCGTCTCCACCGACCTCGCATTGCAGATTGCAAGTCACATTGACGGAAATGTTTGTTTTTCTTTTTATAGAAATCTATTAAAATGTTTGTAATTAACATATCCCATGAAGCCATTTTTTAATTTTAGTTTGTTTGTTTGTGATTTTATTGTATGATCATTGATTAATTTTAACTATGGCATAGAGGAAAATAAACATTTCCGTCAATTCTGCAATGCGATGTCGGTGGAAACGCCACCTAAGTCTTGAGTGTCTGCTACCACGTCACCGTTTTGGAAATAGCCCTAGCCGGTCAATGGAATGGGCACCATAGGCAACTCTTATTATAGCCCCAACTCCGTTGAAATAAGTAAGCTACATGTTATGTTTCAAACTACGACCAAGGCTCACACAGTCAAGTTTGAATCCCGTTTCCGTCTATTTTTCATTGTCTTTCTTCCTCTAATTCCCTGTTTTAATCTAAAAAGTTCCATTTATAGTTACCCCTGTCATCTATTTGATTTGCTAAGATGTAACTAACTAACTAACTCCACTAGGTTTTAAGCAACATGGTGGTGGAGCCTACATGTTCAAATTAATAACGCTTGCAATCAGAATTACGTTTGGAAACACCAAGATACATTTATTGTCTTAAAAGTCCGTCCGTCTGTCTGTACCCCGCACTAGAGGGGGGGGGGGAGGGGTAACATCAAGGGTTGTGATAATTTTAGGATGTTGGCTGGTCTTAAGCCTACGTACACCAGTAGGGTATTTGTTAGGACATGTAAAGTAGTGGAACGGACTCCGACATTCACCCGAAAGGTTGTTGGTTCGAGTCCCACACTTGCTACATTTTCTGGCCATGCTTCGGAGGGCATGTAGAGCAGGCGGTCGGCCTTCCTAGTTGAGTGTAAGAGGGGGCTTTATAGCCTTAACACCGCTAGGTTGGCTTAGTAATAGAACAATAACCTATTTATTTAAAAACACGTTAGAGTAAATTACGTGTAATAAAAAATAATGCATGATGTAAATACGTAGCTAAAATCACACTGTGGTTGGAAACGATATTTTGGTACCGGATGATTGTCCCAACTGACAATTTTAAATTATCATAATTAAAATTCACCTCAATTTTAATGACACCAGGTGCGCAATATTGCCCCCTACCGGTGCTAACTCAACCGTAAATTAGCAAGCCTATGGCCCAGTACAACACTATTCCAATACAGGCATTGGCATACTGCTAAAGCCTCGTTGCCCCCTATTCTACCGATATCAGTTTGCCAAATCACGCATATCAACCGGCCAACGGTCATACTCAGTTGAATCCACCAGAACAGATCCTGTTACCAACTGCGGCAAAGTTGGTAGTGTGCACAGCGTTGGCAGGGGAAAATGGTGGGACATGATAACGTGCTGAGACTATACAAGTCAGTCCATATGCGTGTCGAGTCATGGTCACCTCCGAATTAATCGTGGGACTTTAATAAGTTCCGCAAGTGGTTCGGAATCTACTATAATCAGGAGGTCCACCGTGTCAGTCAAATCCCCTTCTTCCCGAGGGGAACGAGTCTGCCCTTAGGGTGCCTCAAGTTAATTAACAGACTCACGCCAGGCTGACACGGTTGCTTAAAGGAGAAATACAAAAAGCAGACGCTGGAAAACAAACATAAACATCAACCGGAGTACTAATTAAGGGCAAAGGGAAGAAAATGTAACCAAATTTGATATTATACAGCAAGTACCGGAAAAAAACTCATAGTCTACGTAAAGTACATTATTAACTTCTTTCCGGAATTTGACTGCAACAGAGGAAAGAACCGGTCCGAGTTTACTCGAACATGCTTTCCAATTTATCAATGAGTAGATAGAGAAAATGAGTAATTTCATGGTAAATAATTTTGCTACGGTTAAATATCGAATATCTCGGGGTGGGGGGGGGGGGGGGGGTTGTCCACCTGACGTCACTGAAAGTGAGGTAAATTATAGATTGGTCAGACCAACACATTACCACACAGTAATAATGGCAGGGCAAGCAATGCATGTGACCGTGAATTTTTTATCATTTTTTCAAAAAAAACTTTTTTTCCACAAAACTAAATAGTTTTTTGGGAAAGCAACCTGGTCCGTTTCGTTACTCAATTTAACTCCTATAGCATGCCTGAAGGTAGAAATCATCGATCGAAAGGTTTCGCACAAAAATGAATTTTTATTCATTTTTCATTAAAATTGACTTATTTTTATTTTTTTACCCCCAGAAGCAAACTATCAAGGGGCAAGCGACCCCCCGCATTTTATTAACATTAATTACAGCTACAATATATGTGAATTTAAAAGAAATCGTTGGAGCCGTTTTTGAGAAATAATTTTTTTAGACGTTTCTTTGGAGTTTTCTGAGTATAAAGCCCCCCAAATTGAGTTAGCCCATAATAAAAATATTAATCTCGAGGTATGATTTTTGTAAACCTACATGCTAAATTTCATCCAAATCGATCGATAATTTTGCCCGGAAATCGATAAGCAGACAGACAGACAGAACTACAGACAGAAATTTTGTAAAAACCACTTTTTTGGGTTCCTGGGACCTCAAAACGTGTAAATCCGTTGAAAACTCGGAATCGGAAATTTCGACCATCACAAAGCTTTCCTTATACTACGTATAAATTGGAAAGCAATAACTGAGGAAGCTTCTAATTTCATTGAACTGTTTTATTTGTTTTATTTTTACGCTTTGCTGTTTACTTAAGATTAAAATTGAAATAATTGCTTCTAATTAAAACATTGTGTTGGTGCAATATAATGTAGGTTATTTACTTTCGTGGAGAGGTGGCAAATGGCAATATGTATATAAAAGTGCACGTAGCTGAAATTCGTCTCTTATTTAAACCAAACTGATTTTGAATTTACTTTTATTTTACGGGAGGTATTTTTAATGTTTTGTAAACAATAAATTGTCGTGGATCTTCTACGAAAATAATTAATATCTCGTTCAACAGATACAAAGTTATGAAAGTGTTCAGATTAAAAATTTCTAAAAAATGAAAGCTTTCGAAGGAAATTTACATTTTCTTATCAGAAATATTATTACTTCTGAAAATCCCGTTTAAGTGCATTGAGGACATTACATAGTATATAGGTAATAGTGCTAAATCACTCTGTGAAAGATACTGCTTTTTGAGAACCCGTAATGCTTTCCCGACCTAACTAATTTAAACTTTGACCACGCCTGAGGTCCCAAATTGAAAAACAACAAACACTGATTCAGCAAAACACACTACCTCTGTAGGTACTAACCCTAGGCTACCTTCAAATGAATGGTGTAATTAATTGCCTCCTCGCTGCGGAACTTGTATAACTGCATCGCTGACACGATATTATATTCTGCTGACGACAGAGTGAATGAATGAATGAATATATTTTAGTAGAGTAGAGTAGTAGAGTAGAGTCACTCTGTGCCAAGCCGTACATAATAATTTCTTATGTTTTCAAATGAATTACACTATTGCGGTGCCACCAATTCTAAGGAGACCCAAAATGTTTATTTGACAATATAAAATAATGAAATGTTTAGAAGTATATATCTCCTAGTAACGCCGTAACTAGAGGGGGTCCAGCGTACACGAGCAGAATGAAGTTTTACTGTATTGTGGTTACCACACCTCCGGTGATGTCAGATGGACCCCCCCGCCCGAAAATTGTCTGGCTACGGCCCTGTCTCCCAAGGAGAATTTGGAGGCCGTGTCACCGCCTCATAGCGCCTTACAGTTTCAGCCTATTTTTTCACAAAATTTCCCCGGGACCTCTGCTAAATAAAGGCATTGAACTCCACTATTTTGCACTTATACTTGAAAAAGTTGAAGAAAAAAATCCCCGGGATAAACTTCCAGACCCCCTGTTTCGAGCACATTCAAAAAGTCTAGATCTATAAAATCTAAACATTTCTACCGAAATTCGTAAAACCCAACTATTTCAGATCTATTGTTTTTTTACAATTTTCCCCCGGGGTACCCCTGGACCCCCCTTGCTGAGGTCTCCTGAACCCTTGGGCACGTGCGGGAGGGAAACTAAGATTAAACCCCCTAACTTAAAAGCTGCCTACGTGCACGAGTGTTGATTAGAACAGCTTTCCCCTGTTTTCTATATTTTTAGGGGGGGGGGGAGCGTCGTATGATGCACCGCTCTCTTCATAAACTGATCGTTACGTCATTGTCCACAGCCCATCACGGTTCAGTAGTATACGGTACTTAGCCTATGACGTAAGCAGCCTATATACTTTAAGTCCTTGCTTGTAGCCAATACCGGTACGTAGTAACAACGCCATGTTGTGTTAACGTTGTGATCAATTGTTTGCCTGCTTGTCAAAATTATTGCGTGCAAAAAGAATTTCCATGGTAATTTCCAGAAGGATTTTAGTACAATGAAAATTTAAGCACGCCTTTCGTCTATTTTTAATAAGTATTTCAAGCAAAGCCAAGTAGAGGGTCCACGAATATTTAGCAAACGGCATACAGGTATACAATCTATGCATTATATATCACTGGAACCACCCTGAAGTGCCGATCCTACACTTCGTTCGAGCGCGCCAAAAATCGTTTTTGAATCCTGGGCTGGTCATAGGAAACATGGCATCAGGGGTACATCTTTTTTTCCTGCAGTTAAACATTACTCACAGGTGAGCATCGTCGTAACCAGGATTTTTTTTTCAAGGGGGGGGGGGGACTGCAATCCTATCGTATGTAGAGAAATGGGAAGTTCAATTCTAACTAGGGTATAGCCAAGAAACGTTGGGGGGGGGGGGCTGCAGTCCCCCAGCCCCCTTCTTGGGTTGACACCTTGACCACATGCAGTTCACTGCAGTTGGTAAGCGTGGGAACCTTTACCGGATTGGTGGGAACGCTCCTTAATTTTTATGGTTTCTTATTTTCTTATAGAAGGAGGGCAGTTGTCCGCCGGCGATTGAGGAGCCAAAAAGTGAAGTTAGTTGCATAGAAGGCGTACCTCTCCGCTGTTTGACTCAGCCGCCACCTCCTGAGCCAGCCATGCTTCAACTCGCTGAAGTCAAGCCAGAAATTAGGCAGCCTGAACCCGAGCCTGGGCCATCTTCAAGAGAAGACCGGCCGCACATACGGATCTCCTCGCTGTGAACAATTTTCTAAGCCTTCAGATGGTTGTCTCTGGAAACAACACCTTCTGTCTTTCATAAATCATTATTGTAATGTCTAGCGAGTTATGTATAAACATTTTGTTATTTATAATTTATAAAATTAATTTAAAAAAATAAGTAGTGGATATGACTGAAATTCTCCCACAATGCAATGCCATTTTACTAAAATAAATTTTCATTCTTGATGATTCTTCTTACCATGTGTATATAAGCAGTTAGCCTAACCCAGACATTTTTAGCTAGAGTTGTGAATCATGTTTGAGACTTATTATTTCTAATTTTTTAATCAACCATCATTAACTCAGATGAAATAGGCTTGTGATGTATTTTTCAGTGTGGAACTGGGGTTTTCCATAAACTTTGATATAACTGGAGATAAAACTGGCAAATTTTGCATTACAACAACTCATAATAGGCTACTTCATTTTGCCTTACATTTAGAGGGGGGGGGGGCAAGGCCGTAGCCAAGGGGGGTTCATGGGGGTTCAAAGATAATTAGTTATAATAAATTACCGAAACGTAATGTACAATATTCCGAGGCCAAACAAACAAATAGGATGACATTATTTCCTTTAACTCAAAGCCAAAATATTGTTAAAAATCTCAAAGCTTGTTATTTTTAGTCTAGTTAGGTCAAATTGAGGCCATACAAAAGGCGAAATTACACCCACTCGAAGGAAATTACGTCCTAAAAACATGACACATGTGCTATTTACGAGCCATATGCTCTATCGTTTTTCACATAGTACGATGTAAATTATTTTAGAATTAAAGCCAACTAATGTTAGTTGTATCCTAGGTACTGAATATGTAAACAAACAGTTATGGCCAATTCACGTATTTTGTGGTCATTTCATTCCATAAAAATTGCTACACACACATAGGGAATAGAGTGGAATACGCTTTTCACGGTCCGTACCGGGATGTAAGAAAGACCCTATGCCTAATAAAATGTTATATTTTATTTTTTAATGTATATATAGTTTTATGACTTAATTTTTTGTTATATAATATGCATGTTGAATATTTTTTGCCCAATTTGGCTTCTGCTAGTATCTGAATTCCAAATTGGGCAGTCTTCTAGAATGAGGTGTTATGCCATTGCAAATCAAAGTAAAATACAGGAGAAAGTGGCTCTATAGAGGTTCGGTAGGTTTTTAAAATTTAGTTTAATTTAATAATGTATAAATATACTGCACAGCACTACGCCAATAGATGTCTGGGTTATGTTTGGAGTCTTTGATCACTTCGACCAACAGCAATATAATATGTAAAAATTTATCCAAATGTGGAAATTCTTGCCCCATTTTGTCTTGGTGATTAGAGAATCCCTTGTGTAAATCTATCTTTCATCAGTTCCACCTATATCAACTCTAGAAATATATACCGAAAAAGTGCGCTCCTGTAAAATTTCGCGCCATTATTTAAAAGTTTTATATTTGTACAGTCATATAGATCTAATGTTTGAATGTTTTCGAGACGGTAGCAGTCCGCTAGGTATGTTCAGGAACGGAACAAGTCATGTGGAACATAACAAGGTAATTGACAATAAAATGGAAAGAGCTGGACTCAAACGATCGATCTATGAATATTCCAGGGATTGTCAGAGCAGATGAAACGGATCGTTTAGCGATAAAGCGATAGGCATGGATCTAGAGGTGGATTTGTCAACTATGAGCCCAACATGATTTTCCACCCTACCCTGTACCAAGAGGGGGGGGGGGGTGAGGAGGTAGGCCCCAAAAGTTTGGCTAATTTTAATGCAAATCTGTGCAATCGGAGGCCCTCCAAATATAAAAGAATCTAGACATTTAGTTTCAGCATGTACATATGTGAAGATTCAGCTCGTTCACTCTGAGCCTGTTACATTGTGTCAATGGTATGTGCATCGTGAGCCTGTCTTGAAGTAGGTGTGGGTTCACCAACGACAAAAAATACATTCGGACACAATACCAATACTGAACCTACCTATAGTGGCCCATTGGTCCCTTGTCCAATGCCAACGACCCCATGGATTTCGTATATTATTTACATAGCTTCCATAAGAATTTTGAGCCGTTGGAAATACGACCTCAATGTCAACCTACATCGGCTACAAGAGGTAACGGACAAGCTTACCATTGGCGCAGTGTAATTTGTAATTGTTTGGAAAGACTTTTTATGGACCCAGGCCTACTTATAGTGGCCCACAGGTCCCTTGTCCAATCCCAACGGCCCCATGGATTTCGGACAATATTTGTATTGTTTCTGTACGAATTTTTGGCCATTGGCAAACTGTTATATACGTTCTCGCTGTCAACCTACACAGGCTATAAGCGATAATGGAAAAGCTGAGACAAGCTTACCATTGACGCATTGAAACAGGTGAAAGCATGACTTAACCACATACATATTCAAATAATAAAATCCGTTCAAATAATAAATATTAATCCAGCTTTGCCCAAAGTTCCCTTGCTTTGGATATACAATATGAAGTGTTGGAGGAAGTTTTGATAACACAGCTGCTTATTGGGCACACGAGGCTAACCCATGGTCGCTTGATGGCGGCTTCTCTGCCTTCCATATTCTCAACATGCCAGGTACCACTGGATGTACAACACTTGCTCCTCGCCTACCGCACCTTCACTAGCAACCCCTCAATTAGCAATTTTCTTACAGATGCAACTGATTTACGCAAGGGCATTCAAACATTTTTAAACGTGTGAAAACCTTTAATCTATTATACAGAAAAAGCGTACAATAGACAAAGGCAAACTCTTCTGGATGTTGCCTGGGAAACTCGTTGTCCAGTGCGCTCCCGATGGCAGTTTTCCGAGCCCACCAAACCTACCCCCACTCAGAACCATAAATAAAAATGAATATTAATAATGTATTAGGCTACATACAAGCATTCCATTCGTAAAAAGTGATTATAGAAAAGGGTATTTGAAGTTCCCCTTACAACCTACGTCATTTTATTGTACAATTATTTGCCGTAAAGTACTGCAATAAAATCAATAATACTAGCTAACTGATACCATCCAGCTCGAGAACATTCAAAATTTTATTTTTTCGAAATGCTGTTATTTGTTCTTGTTTGTTTTAGTGTGGGTTGCAAACATTCCTGTATTCTAATGGGGAACCTGTTCGTAGTACCTAGCGAGTATTGTAGCCTACAATTTTGAACGATAATGTTTAAATTGTCAAGACATGTAGAATAGTGGTACTGACTCCGATTTTCATCTGAACCAGAAAGGAGTCCCACACTTGTTATATTTCCTGGCCATGCTTCGGAGGCCATGTAAAACCGGCGGTCCCGGGTCTTCCTAGTTGAGCTTTATGAAAGAGCTTTATAGCCCTAACTCCACTAGGTTGGCTTAGTAATAGAAGAAACGTCATTTATTTATATAAATTGGTCAGTATGGGTGTTGCCAGAAATAAAAATTCTAGGTTCATTTAAATAAGATTATTTTTACATTTTTAATTCGCTTAAAATATATACTCAAACCTTACCACTAGCGGACAAACAAAAAAAAATACTTGTCATGTCATGGACAGTAAATGTTTATAGTGATTTAATTTCCAAGCATGTTTCTAGTCCCCAAAAATGGAAAGTGCCTCTTAAATTAACATATACATGCATCCGTAAGTAACAGAAGTCAGAATGGCCCAGTTGGTAAAGAACAGGGTTACGAAAGGAAAGGGTCGAGCTTCTATATAATAGGAAACTTTTCCGCCTGACCTGGGCCCACCAAACCCTAATGGCTTCATTCCATTCATAGGTAGGCGAAAAGGCGGCTACCGGGAATGTTCCTGACCAAAATTTAGCAGTGGTCAAGATAGGATCCTCATTGTGCGTTGCTTTTTTGTAAGTAGCAAGTACCCGTACATTTCTCTATACAGTTAAGTTTCAAGTATAGCCAGTTTTTTTTTGTCTTAGGTGCCCATTCCATTGACCGGCTAGGGCTATTTCCAACAACGGTGACGTGGTAGCAGACATTCAAGACTTAAGTGGCGTTTCCACTGACCTCGCATTGCAGAATTGATGGAAATGTTTATTTTCCTCTATGCCATAGTTAAAATTGATCAATGATCATACAGTAAAATCACAAACAAACAAACTAAAATAAAAAAATGGCTTCATGGGATATGTTAATTACAAACATTTTAATAGATTTCTATTAAAAAAAACACAAACATTTCCGTCAATGTCATTTGCAATCTGCAATGCGAGGTCGGTGGAAACGCTACCTTAGTCTTGAATGTCTGCTACCACGTCATCGTTGTTGGAAATAGCCCTAGCCGGTCAATGGAATGGGCGCCTAAACACTAGATACAATTGAACTTTTCAGAAGTGCGACAATGTCACTACGTGCTATAGGGTCGGAGCCCTTGCCGAAATACAATCCTGGTTACGGGCCTGTGAAATATATATATATTAATCCCTAGCCGGAGAGTTATTGTATTTTATGCGACATACCCATATTGACCAAATTGTTACTAAGTATATAGGTTAGATTTTAGTTACATTTATACTCTCACATCAAAAAATTAATAATGATCCTAAAAGTACATGCTTCGAAAAAAAAAATTCTAAATTTAGTGACTAAGAAATTGGAAGTTGAAACGTCATAGTTTGGGTTCATAAGGTAAGTACTGATGTGAAATCATATCTAGCCAATGGTATAGTACCTTCTTTGTTTGCTGTGTAGATTAGATTTCTAGGCTAGTTGCCATTATTTATTCTTCAAATTTATTCATTGTAATTGTGCAGGTTTCCCGTTATAGCCCTTATAATGTAAACTTGTTTTTTCTAATATTTGTGAATCGTTTAGCATAATAATTATGTTACTTTTATGATTGTTAAATTGTTAAATTTAAGACGTAATAGGAAAAATTGGTAAAGTCACTATTTGGGGGCCGGTTTCGAATACAATGAACTATCAAGTACGCTACTGGATAAAAAATGCCCCATATGCACCATAAAAAACGAGATACAGTTAGGGACAATGAGGGCCCAAGCCGTAGTAGAGAATCCTCTCTCTTGACTGTTGCACTGTTTGTGATGTTGCAGTCAACAACATGCCCGGCAGCCGCGTTTTCTTCGAGTATCTAACATCCTCTTTCAGTCTCATCATCTAATATAGTTGTTTACCAATTGGACTTAAGACTATTTCTCACTGTTGTGACGTTATTCTGTCTTGACTAAATGCTATACAACACTTTTCCAGGACTTGTGGGATCATAAGATAAGCAAGGGCGCTATACCAAATGTCTAATATTGAGCTTCAAGTTATGCATTTTAGCGTCCCTGATTGGGGCCTATTTTTAACCAGTGATTCCTACAATGACTGTCAATTTCTGAGTTCCTAGTTTCTAGAGAACTGTACTATAACAGGGAAGGTTCGAAATTCCAAATAAAGGAAAATTTTTCCAACCAACCCTAACGGGTGCCTTGCCTTAAGCCATAAGGAAAAAATACGGCTGCTGAGTAGGTTGCAGACCACAACACCTCCAAATAGAGCAGGGATCACTAGTACTCAGGCATAGCCTTTATTGTGTTGTCAAACCTTGGTGTTGTTTTACACTTAAAAGTCGCTTTTTTAGAACGTGGGCGTCTTTCACGCTCGTACGATTACCTTCAAGACAACAGTCGTTAAAAAATTTGAAAGCATGAAAAGAAATTGAGTTGGGTCGGTAGAACGACCGTGAGTGCGGGAGAACCATTAGTGATGGCATTAATAATTATTATTGATAATAAATTTTCCAAAAATCCACTTTGCGGCACATATCGTGTTTATAACGATTGGCGGAATGACACGTACGAGTAGGTTATCGTAGGCTAAAAAATGAGACTTTTCCAATTTCTCCCGTTAACTTGGTAATATTGTAACCTTGGAGCTAAAACCTTGCATCATTTTCAGCTGTTGAATTCCCAAAAAGTAGGCTACTAAAACGTCAAGTCCAAGAATATATACAATAACAGGGTGTTTCGGGTAAACGGCAACCTTTTAGGGCGTTATTCTCGCTTCTTCTGAGGAAAAAATAACTCATGAATCGGCACATTTTTCAAGCTAAAGGCGAATTAATACTGCGAAAGAATTGCTACGGTATGCATAGTCCCAGAAATAAATATAATACTACGCTTTTAATTAGGGTAATTAGCTGATAAATTTGGGATGATAGCATAAATTTAATAACTCGCATAGTAAATTAATTAAAAAAGTTAAATGTGCCAGGTTTTGGAGTGCTGACAATTTTCTAATTATATCCTCTTAACTGGCAAAATTAACTAATGTTTATGTTCAATGCTAAGAACTAAAATGTGTCCACTTGGAACAGGAAACGAATTCCTGTTTATGCAAGAATTTGTCCACTTGGAACAGGAAACAAATTCCTGTTTATCCAGCAAACATAGTGAATTGGCTATTTTTTCTTCAACTGGAACGGGTACCACGTCTTAGAAGTTTGTCGCCGTTCCCCTAAATATCTATTTACTCGTAAGCAATATAGAAAGAGACACCACTACAAACTAGAAATTGAAAATAGGAAAAATTAGTTGACAGAGGGATTCGAACCTGTATCTTTGCCGTTCAAAGGCAGCGAGCTAGATCAGTTGATAATTTTTTTTTTCTGCCGGCCCTAGGTCTACGCAACCCAAATAGGTGCCACCAACGTAAAGATGCGGGGATCCTCAACCATCCAGTGTTCAGGCGTTTTTCGATTTTACATAGGATAACATGTGGGCATTTTTCAATGAAAAGCACTGGCATGTATCAGACTTTTTTACAATAAGTATAGGCTATAAATGTAATTCTAATTAGGCGTCATATAGGCTAGTTAATTGATTGATTTATTTTCTACTGACGTTTTTGTTTTAGAAACGAACTTCATAGGTCAATAAGTCAAAACAAGAAAGTGTCAAGAATTCTCGAAAAAATAATATTGGTTCTTCCACTTTTAAAAAAGGTTTAAAGTATATAGTTATTTCCAAATTCGATGAACTATCAATACACGTTTACTTATTTACTTACATTAAAAAAAAATTAATGTAGGAGTGACCAAATTTGAACGGAGGAATTTTTCCTTTACTAGGCTAGGTATTTAATTCCACTAATGTTAAACCTGTAGTATACACCCAACCCACCACTCTAAATTCTAGCGTAATTATGATGTTCACAAACCTTTTTGTATCACATCCTTTTTTTTTCTACAAAAAGGCTAATCGCATACAAGCAATTAAAGAATGTCTCCGGTTGACCTTTTCAGTCGCCTCTGTAGGTTAGTACCCGTGTTGAGTTACGACACGTCTCCAATAGCATGGCGTGTAGAGACTCGCACAAGTACAACTACGCTACCACCTGGCCATCGAAGTCAATATATAATTATATATATTTATTGGTTATTTAATTTTTTTAAATTAAGTCTCATACAGTAATTATCATCATTTTTCGTATTTCATATTTTAGTTGGGTTTTATTTTAAGCAATAACCAGAGCAATAGTCTTAAAAATTTAGTATTCTAAATATTCTAGTACAAATATGGGCACCGAAGTTGCCAATAACTTTATTAAAATCATTAAGGGTGTCGACTATTCCACTAATATTAGACCAGAAGTATGCACCAAAATTGCCTTTTTATAATCTAGTGTGATTATGTTAAAGATATGTTCATGAAGACCAAAATAGGAAATTTGAGACACTCAACAGTTGAGAAAGATGCAACCTTTTAAGAGCTCAACAATTCTCGCCTCATAGTAAAATTTAGGTTACTCGTGACTTTGTTGTATTTCATTTTAATGAACAATAAATAAATTAGTGTTTTATTCAAACTTTTTACAATAACTATAGAGGTAGTAAACCCAATTAAACGTTAAGAAATTAACTTTGACAGAAGAACCCCTGTTAGTCAAAAACCTGTATGCCATCTACAATGGAAACCCACAGACACAGTTGCATCTTATCATCGATTTGAGACTTGGCTAGGGAGAGAAACATTGGTATGCATAGGACTGAGAGCTGGTTAGATCCTGTCAACCGCTTAAGTCGCCTAATAAGAAACTTAATGCTTCTGTCGAGTCACGACACGTCTCTGATCGCAGGGTGTGTAAAGACTCACACAAGTACAAGCTACTACCTGCCTACCATGTTATAAATAAAATTGTAAAGCTTTTTGATGGAAATAATAAAAGGTTATAATGTAAAAAGTATAATCGAAGCCGATTAGTGGGTTTCTTCCAGAAAGTTAATTTATTAACGTTTATTAGTTATTATTTACTAGTTGTTTAAAAAAACATTAATTAATTGATTGTTTGTTAATCCTCGCCTAGTTAAAAAATTTATTTAACGCAATTAACATTTACACCAATTTCTTAGAAAACCGTGCACCGAACGTAAAGTAACACAAGATTGATGGTTTTGTAAATTGTAAAATACTTCAAAATTTCCTGGAATTATAGCCTAATGATTGATGTTTGCTGCCTAAAGCTGAAATATTATTGTGTACGTCATTAGCTTACTAACTTTAAGAAGAATGGGGGTGACTCGTACTCGCTGTGGAAGTAGCCTTCAATTATAAATTAGTCATTTCGACAATAAGTAGAACTCTAATTCCGTACCGAGTGCCACCCACACCAAGTCTTCTTACGTTAATAAGAAGTTACGCCAAATTCCAATTAACCCGGTTCCCCTATAGTTTATAGTAAATATTTAGAAAAAAATGGTGACCGCACACAACATAGGTAGAAACATCACAATTCATGATGGCGTAGTGTCAAGTAGGTCTCGTATTATAAAATATCTATTTTAATTTTTATCTGTTATGTAATGTTATATAAATATTTGTTTAATTTTTCAATAATATTTTCCACTTTCATTTTGTAACACTTACTATTATAAAATAATAAAAAAACGCGCAACTTTGTCAAGTACTAAAATATTAATAAAGGCGGCCAGTATGGGTCGTAGGCCATCATCAGGCTACTGAAAGGCAAACAACTCAACACAAATTTTTGAAGACGAAACAATGTTCGCGGCAGTTACATCTCGATCACAATACGGAGACGTTTTTAATGCAGAAAAATCATATCTGTTATATTACGAATAAGAACCGTTTCATTAGTATTATAATTACAAACTGAATGACGGCAACATGCTATGTGAAAGATTATTACTTATTAATAAGTGCATTAAAAAATAAGTCTCGCCAAGTGTCGACGTATTGCGATTGAGTCCCACACTTGCTACACATACTAGCATGTAAAGCAGGCGGTCCCGGGTCTTCCCAGTTGAGTGTTGAGTTATAGCCCTAACTCCGCTAGGTTGGCTTAGTAGTAGAACAAAAAAGTCAATATTATTATTATTTATTACTCCTCACTAAATGACGGGAACTTCTTATGTGAAAGATTATTACTTATTAATTAGAGCATTAAAAAATAAGTCTCGCTAAGTGTCTTCGTATTGTGATCGAGCAGTATACATAATCGAATCCCGCCAAGCCCGGTTTTTTCCATATCCTCTAATTTCGGTTACATAATCAAATCCAGTACCTACCGAATAACTTGTTATTGTTTTATTTCACAATGTAGGAGGCTGTACACACAATAGAACACAAAGATTAAATATCCAATATATATTAGAACACTTACCCTAATAGCACTCCTGTAGTTGCTCACTTACTGTCTTCTTTAGGAGTTCTTTCTTCTTTCGTCTGTTAACTGAGAATTGTCGCCGTTACAAGTCTACACATCAGTAGTCTAAAGACATATAACTAGCGCTCTGATTGGCTAATAATGACGCACATTGATGACAGCAGGCTATAGTTACACATGCTACAAACGTGTATTTCTTTTAGACCTAGCTGCCTAGAGTGAATCATAACTATGCCATTTAGGACAATTGTCAGCACAACAAACTGCTTCAAGCTTTGTTTTGTCCTGTAAAATTTGTTTAGTGTTGCTTGTGCTTCAGCAGCCTAATTAAGGTCTAGAGCCGAAACCGGTCACTTTTACTAAAATGTCAGAAATACCGGTACTTAACAATGTTGCGTGTATTTATTTTTTTCATTATTTATGTTATTCTAAAATTGAAACAATAGGCAGCATAGGGTTTCCTGATGCTTAAGCACCAAGGGAAAAGAATATACTATCCTCAATAAACGCTTATGAATGTAAATTGATTTGTCTTGACTTGAATAATATTGACATGATAACAGCGAATTATAATTTGAACCACACATTTGTCAACATTAATTAATTGCTTTTCATTATTCCGTATTCTAGGGTAGAAATTTTTTGGCCCTTTGGGGCTCAGCGTGAGAAAATAATTGAATATCTTCTGCCTTACTTACAAACGTGTGGATATGTTTTCCCACAGTAGCTTAATTAGTTCCTCGGCTAAGTTATTCTTTTCCGTTCGTGCTACGCCTGCTGGTGTGACGTGCGAAGGAATTTTCACTTTAAAAACTTGTGTAACTTTATTAATTTTGTTCAAATCACCTTGATAATTCGTACGTAAAACGCTGGGAGTAATATGAATGGCAACAATACTGCGGCAGATCTGTTGACTTGCACTGTAGGAAATAGATTGGTGCACTAAGGCAGATTATACTGCAGCAGTGTCTTCATTCACTGTTGAGCCAGTGGCGCATATAGGGGGGGGGGGGGGCCGTGGCTCTCCCCATGAAATGGGGAAATGTATGATGAATTTAACTTTTTTTTTAAAGTTAATTACATACAAACAATTTATTGAATGTATCCGATTGACCTCTTAAGTCGCCTCTGTAGGTTAGTACCCGTGTTGCGTTACGACACGTCTCCGATCGCATGGCGTGTAAAGACTCGCACAGGTACAAGCACGCTATCACCTACCCATCGAAGTCGATGTGAGTGTTTAAAATACATAATTGGCCAGGTCAAATAGAATATCGGTCAGCGGTAACCAGTTGGCGATTTAATTGGTTGGTAAAATTCAACTTAGTTTCATGCTCCAAACCGTGGCATTAGGCATTGACGCTCTGATCTTGCCCCTAACCGCATATATTTTGTATATTTTGTATTACATACCACTGTGCTACTTACTTAACGTGTCCAAGCCTAGGAGAGGTTGATCCAAGACATTGCGGCGTGGATGGCCTTGTCATTGTCATCTGAGAGACCTGTCTGGGACACAGCTTCTGATGCTAGTCTCGAGCAAGCCAGAAAGTGGCTGCCGTCTTGTCGTTGTCCTCATTCGCAAGTCTGGTCCTCCAATGTCACTGTGTACTCCGGGTGCACGGCCTTCCTCAATATACACGCCATTACGCCAGCTTTTTGCAGGGAACTTAATTTCGTTTTCGACAAAAATTTATGCAGATTTGTATTTAGTTTTTAAACCAGTAACTAAATTATATTACATCATGGGATTTTCATGAAAAAATACTTCGTTTTGTCCGTATAAAGAAAAAATCTTAAATTAGAATTTTTTTTTTATATATTTTAGCGTCTGTGTTTATAAGCATTTTGGTACAATGAAGCTACAATTTTGGTACAAAAGAGTTGCAACGTGCATTACAACATTGATATTTGCACTTTTTGGAGAGGAAAGTGTTACAACTTGTCAACTTGTTTCAGAAATTATTTGCTCGAAAACGTGAGTGAATTTGGTTACAAAAGTGAAAATGTTGTTTAAAAGATAACAGTGCGAAGTATTTTATTTGGAAAAAAAATGGGTTAGATAAGTGCAAAACTGGGTGAGAAATAAAATAAAACAACATCCAAAAAACTTTAAAACGCTCTCCTGAAAAAGTACGTTTTTGGAGATTTAACACTTCATAAAAAGAGCGACAATGTCCAATTACTCCTTAGTTTTGACGTGAACCCCTGCAGAAAAGTGTATATGCTATAACGGATGATGCATCCCGTAAATTTATTAAATTATGGAATATCATTTATATGTAGTTTCGTTTGAATCACTTTCATCAATTTTCAAATTATCCAGTTTTAACATCAATAGTAATAGTCAATGGCGTATTAACGTAAGGCAGACTGGTATGCAGAATTTCTCTTGGGGAGGGGGGGGGGGAGGCTGGTTTAATGTACGTATGTTTGTGAAAAGTTGGTACAAAGCCCAGTAAGAAGAAAAGTTTTGAAAAATTAACCGCGGGTTAGCGTGGTATGCGCATTTTGATAGTGATAAAGATTAGTTTTTTTTTCGAACGAAGATTAATGTACCTTTAAGTAAGGGGCTCACCCCCCGTGGAACATATTTTGAACAATTAAGCCCAAAATGGAGGGGTGTACGTATTTTGACAGCAGCTAGTACAGATTAGATTTAATAGACAAAGACTTAGTCTATTGAAATAGCCTACTCCAAAACTCTAAACAGTAACAGGGGTTCTAAACCTGTAGCTGTAGTTATGATAATCTATATTTCATAATACTTTGTTAAGTCGTTTATTTTGTCTCAAAAGTTAATAAGTAAAGTTCTCAACAAAGAAAAAGCTACCAAACTGTAGTTCCATTTTGTTTAACTACCTCATTGCGATACGCATTTGCCGAATCCTTCAAAAATGAAACTATGCAACCCTTAACTAAATATGGAAAATCGTTCGCTCTAAAAGAACCGGTCCGAGTTTACTCGAACATGCTTTCCAATTTATTAATTAGAAGATAGAGATAATGAGTTAACGTATTGGAGCGTGAATTTTCTATAATTTCTTCAAAAATATTTTTTTTCACAAAACCAAACACTTTTTTGGGAAAGAAACCGGTTCGGTTTTGTTACTCTATTCAACACCTAAAACATACCTGAAGGTAGAAATCGTCGATAGAAAGGTTCCGCAGAAAATATATTATTTTTTAGTCATTTTTCATGAAAAATTGACTTTTTTTTATTTTTTAACCCCAGAAGAAAACTTAAAGGGGCAACAGACCCACCGCATTTTGTTAACATTAATAATGACTACTACATAATATGTGAATTGAAAAGAAATCGTTCGAGCCGTTTTTGAGAAATAATTTTTTTTTTGAGGTTTTTTTGGAGTTTTTTGAAATCAAACCCCCCAAAATAAAATATAAATTCCCGTGGCATGATTTTTGTGAACATACATGCCAAATTTCATCAAAATCAACCAAGCAGTTTGCCCGGAAATTGATGAACAGACAGAGCGACAGACAAAGTGACAGAGTGATAGACAGAGCGACAGACAGAGCAGAGCGACAGACAGAGCGACAGACAGACATTTCGTAAAAAACACTTTTTCGCGTTCTTGGGACACCACAACGTGTAAATCCGTTGAAATCTCGAAATCGAAAATTTTGACCATCGCAAAGCTTTCCTTATACTACTACGTATAAATTGGAAAGCAAAAGCTATAAGCGCGGGTAAGGCCGTAGCCAAGGGGGGGGGGGGGTTCATGGGGTTCAAACACCCCCCCCCCCCCCGAAATGAAATGGTTTGATACTAGATAGAATCAGATTTTGAGAGGAAAAATAAAAACCACCATGCAATATCCCCCCCCCCCCCCCCGAAATACGGTGACACAATTGATAACATGAGATGTTCGGTGATACGCTTTCCAATCTAATTTTGACCTGGTTTGTTGAGTTGGTGAGTTACAAGTTTCCAATCAAAATATCTGTCAGTCAATTTCCGCCCAAATTTAGTTTTGTAGCCCGAAATTCAAAATTTGTTCGGGAGCACGTAAATTTGACAACTCGATTGAATTCTGCTGTTTATTGCTGTTAAAAATGTTTCTTTGTGGCTCAGTAAATTCAAAATTAGAAAATATTAGATAAGTAGGTAGCTAATTTCATTAGCTCTCAAATACAGTACTTTGATGTGATATCAATTAGCTAAGTCGATGAGAGGGTTCTCCTTTCTGAAACATACTGCGAAACTCTGGATTTGCCCCTGGAGTAAAAATAGTTCTTATTCGGCATATATCGTACATGTCGTACGGGATATTTCTGTTCAGAATTGACTGAAAAAGGTAATTTAATTTTTAATTTTTTTTCCTTTCGTAAAGCACATCGATTGATGGGTAAACTATACTTTGCATGGAAAAGCAACCTTTTTGGTTGTTTTCCTCTATTTACCACCTCAAACATACCTGTATACCCGAAGTTAACCAACGTCCAGGAAAATATTGTAACTAAATAAATAATAAAGAAATAAAGAAATTTATTTGTAAACAGACCTAAAACTCAAATAAAATGCAAATAAAACCTCCCGTAATTAATCGTTAAAAAACAACTGTTCGCATTGCATCAAGTGTGGCCGAAAATCGCAGTTCTGAGAAAAGTTCGACCATCACAAAGCTTTCCTTATACTAACGCTATTTCAACCCGTAAAGGCAATCTCGGACTCCTAGAAGGCAACAGCAGTTAGCAAAAGAGGGGAACCGTTACTTACAACACCCCTCTTTAGCAACCTGCCCCTGGAAGAGGCTGTGGCCACCTTCAGAATGGCCACAGGGCACGATTTAAACAAAATAGGGGTGGCTGACAGCCCAATGTGTCTCCTATACTCGCTGGAGGACAGGAGGAAGGCACTGTAGACCACCTTGCCCACTGCCCTGCCCTACATGATATCAACGACAGTGATCGGCACTTACGTATTGGGAGGCGCGGCGTGAAGAGTACGTTCAGATGACAAGCGCTCAGCGCGCGTTAAATTTTTGTATAGTGTTTACATGATACGCGCTTGTCAGGCGTCAAACACGCGTTGCAGCGACCACCATGGTATTCAGTACCTGTACTGTACTGTACTGAAGAACCCTAATATACGTCTATCCGCGTCGAAAGCGCGCGCTCAACTGAACGGAAATATAGAAAACCAATGATCTCAAAGCGCGCGTTGACGCGCGCTGACGACTGCCGAGCGCTGGCGCAGCGTTCAACGCGCGCTTTATTAAAACGCGCGTGAACATGTGTACAGCCTGAATAAAATGTATGCAGTTGTCAACGCGCGTTATCTAAACGCGCGTTGAACGCTTGTCATCTGAACGTACTCTTAATCGGCGAGCAGCCAAGAACGGGCGTTAGCTGAAGTAAAAAGTAAGTATGTCCTTATACTACCGTATAAATAGGCAAGCAATCAAATATAATCAACACATTGGCGACGGCTTGGTGAACATTTTGGAGGTGCTCACATATATATCCTCATGCCCCCCCCCCCCTTTGTTTATTTTTTGACCGGTAAGAGTGTACAAATACATGCTTTCAATTCATCAAATAGTATATATATATATATATACCGAGATCGATAATATGGGTAGTTCCATTGTAAATAATTATAATTTCAAATAAGCAATACGAAATTTGGGTGTGCTTGAATATTAAAATATTTCAATTTTGGGGTCTGCCCTAATATCGACGTATTTTTATTAGTGCTTAATTAAGTTGCTTTCAAAAGCATACCATTGTCCATACCAACATGAATTGTAACCTATATCTGTTCGGAAATTGGAAATCCTGCCAAGTTCTTTATTAGGCTACATTTATGAGAAACTTGGCCAGCGTTTCTATCTCTGGGAATATTAATTTCTTTTACAATTTAATTTAATTTTTCCTGGTTTACATAATGTTTTTCCATTGATTAATTGTAAGAGAACGCGTCAAAATACATTAACACCGCCTATAATAGCCTGAGCTAGATGTGAAGTTTCACATGTTCGTAGCCTGAATGAATGAATATTATATTGAACGGCAGTAAAGTAATTTACAAAAATATCAGTCGAGATCAAAGCGGACGAGAGGAAATGCCTACGGGGGCCCAAAAGATTACCCGTGTTGAGCCCCCTTAACCTGACAATTTCTCCTATATAAAACAAGAAATTAAAACAAAGCTGACACTATTTTTATAGGATTACTAATAACCTTTTTTTCTTCAGGTCTAATAATGAACTTAGCCGATTTCTTCTCTCACTTCTAAGCGAAAGGAACTTGATGATCTTAATAAAAATAAAACACACGCGTCAATTCCTGAAAAATAAAAATAAAACTGTGTTTTCCTCTATATTTCCAAGAGTCCATAGCAGCTGAAGTATTAAACAGTATTTTCTGTCCGTTAACATAGGCAAGTCCGCACATTCCAACCGGCATTTCATCAGTGTAAACTTGCCACCTGGCATCTGATACATTTTTCAGTTTTACGCGCTTTTAAAATGAGTTATTGGGCACAGGGTCTTCTTGTGTTCTTTCTTTATGGTAATAAGTGTAAATACCTACCTACATATCCTACTGCTTCATCAAATAAATATTTTTTCATTCTTTCCCAAACTGTGGCAACCGGCAACACATCTCATATGGGCTCCAAAGTGGACGAAAAATAGTAAAAATAATAATAAAAAATAAAAATAATAACAATAATATATCAAACTAACAGGTACGAGTGAACCCGTACATGATTTCCTATTTATCATTAAAATAGGTAGTGTTATAGTTCCTTGGTAAATAATTTGTTCGGAAAAGTAACCTGGTTTTGTTACTCTATTGAACACCTAAAGCATACCTGAAAAATCGATAGGAAGTTACCACAGAAACCAGAACCACATCATTTCAAGGGGTACGTGACCTGTTGGATTTGGTTTGTATTAGTAATTAATACACTACATGTGATTTAAAAAAAAAATCGTTGGATGTTTGAGAATTCATTTGTAACCATTTTTTTAGGTTTTTAGGTTAAAACATACCAAAATTGAGTTAGTCCAGAATAATAATAATAATTTCACGAGACATGATTCTTGTGAACCTACATGCATAATTTCATTGAAATCCAATAAGTAGTTTGTACAAAAATCGAAGAACAGAAAGAAGGACCTACAGAGAGATTGATTCACCTATAGTAGTCGCCGACAGGCAGACAAACAGACAGACTGAGAGACATTTCGTAAAAAACACTTTTTTTGGATTACTCAAAACGTATAAATCCACTGAAATCCCAAAATCGAAAATTTCAAACGCCATAACTCTTTCCTTATAAATAAATAAATAAATAAATAAATAAATAAATATGTATTTCTGTTAAATTATACAATCACAATTATATTATATTATGCTACGTATAAATAAGAAAGCAACAAGAATCGATTAGCTTCTGCTGTTACAATACCTGGACAGGCTAGATTATAATTCAGTTAGCTAAAAAACAAATTTTTATGTTCAGTGACACAGCTTTTTAAATGTTACTCAGCTTGAGTCTACAATCATAAAAAGGACCTGTATATGAAAATTAATAAAAAATCGAATTACGAACGTCAATGTCTCAAGAGAGGCTGAGCTCTTTTTGGTCCAGGGGCTATAAATGTGGCTGCCGTCAAAATACGTAAAGCCCCACTATTTTGGGCCGATTTTTTGTTTCAAAAAAATATCCCCATTTTGAAACATTTCCCCTGGGGGAGCCCCCGGGTCCTCCCTTGGGCCTCCAAAACCCTGTGCAAGGGGTATTGTGGTCGTGCCCCCCTCATTTAAAAGCTGTGTACGTCGCTGAGCATTAGTTGCATTGGCTTCCCATTTTTTATGAATTTTTATGAAAATGGCTGGGGGGGGGGGCGCCAAATGATTCACAGCCCCCCCCCCAGAAACTCGCCACTGCTTACTACTTACTTACTCATTTATAATATATTGCAAATTGACCTGTTTATTGCAGAATATTGCTATGGCAACCATGCTTCAATACGAAAAAGCTGAGGGTGGCAACGATGATGGGGACAACACCGACAACTCTCCTGAGCGAAAGATTCCTCGCGTGGAGGCCAATAAAAGCACCCTCAAAGGAGAACAGGTTCATTATGTGGCCAGCACGTACACTAGTATGAGCGCAACAGAAGTAATCGAAACTGCTCATTGCATAGTTGCCGCCAGCTCTCAGACAGAATGGGCGGCTGATGCCAGTACGCAGACAGATGGGACGACTGATGCCTGCACAGTGACTGAAGTAGGAGTTACTGCTAATGGGAAGGTTGACCTTAGCATGCAGACAGAAAGGGTGCCTGATGCCTGCATACAGACAGAAGGAGATGTAACTCCAGGTGGCTTGGTTGATAACAGCGCGCAGACAGACGGAGAAGTAAGTTTTCTTCTCACTTCCGTTGTGTCATCTACTGTAATGACGGGAAGGGTATCACATCCTTAAATTCGCCAAATCAACCGCCCTCTTTGGAACGCACAAGGGTGCATATTTAGGGTTGATAGTAAGTACGTACCGCCCACATGATTAATATTGTCTGTAATTACTCCTATACGCTAAAAAATTCGGTTTTAACATAATAATTTTCATTTTTCAGCTCAATGAAAACCAATTGCGCAATTTGGATTTATTTGAAGAAATCGACACGTTTATTACAGGAACAGCATTGGACATTGCAGAACTCATCAATTTATTAATGAATAACACCCGGCTGCGCAGGGAAAACTATGAAAGACCTCAAGAACTTTTCTACCTGAAACAAGAAAAGACCCGGCTGAAAGAAGAGCAGCAACGGCTATTGGAAGAGCAAATACGGTTGTTTGCGGAACGTTCACGCTTAGAGAAAGAAAATGACAGACTGCTCGAAGATTTAGGTGAAAAGGGGGACGCGGTATCTTCTCTAATGGTCGGGATGCGGAACCGGCAGGAAATTGAAATGAGTTGCTATGTATGTATCAAGTGTAGCAGCCATTGTTTTTACCAAAACTTGGCTATAACTTTTAAATTTGTAGTTAGAAGTTAAGAAAATCCGACCATCTGATGTCGGAGATGTCCCTGGACTAGAACTGCGGTGGTGCCCTTCTTAAATGATGTGGTGGCGGCAGCCTCTGCTCTCAGGTTCGTCTTCCTACGTCGCAATCCATCATCAATAGGTTTCACCAAAGTTTGCCAATTTTGTTTCCAATTTTCGGCAGGTTCATTCAACTCTCCATTACCCCGACCCCTAGCATTGCCGCCCTCAATGGTTCCTTAGAATTTTATGGTTTTGAAAAGTCCTTCGTTTCGTATCAGGAGGTCCATCCATTTGGCCCCATTTGACTGAGAAGCAATTTATAACTTACTTTTTCATTAAATTTTCTTTAAAATGTCTGGATGACTTGTTGAGTTGAGGGCGTTTGAGCTTTGCTGACAGCTCGGCCACTGCTCTGCATAAACGAAAATCGTGGTTCATCTACTGCCAATGCTAAAAACATAATAATTACACAATTTATATATCGTGTTTAAACAAGTGGTCAATTGTAATAAAGCTTTTTTGTTATTTTTAAGGCAGACAAAATGATAGATGAAGAGTTTTTGAAAACAACAGTTGGAGAATCCGAACGAACGAAGAAATCCACCAACTCTTCGGCTCGTCAGACGTCACACAAATACTACGAAGCAGAAGGCTCCAGTGGATGGGACACGTCGTCCGTATGCCAGCGGATAGAACAGCACAAGCAGTATGGATGGCATGTCCCAACAGAAGAAGACCTTTGGGGCGTCCGAGACGACGCTATGGCGACCAGCTAAACGAAGATATGCAGGAAGTTGGCGTTCGGGCCGATAATTGGTGTGATCTGGCGAAGGACAGGATCCGGTGGCGTGGTGTTGTGAATGCGGCCAAAAGTCCCCCAGGGCTGACAGCGCCAACTTAAGTCAAAATGATACAAGTTGACTCAATGATGCGTTACCTCCGCCTCTTAGTCACGGAAGAATTACCCAGGGAAGAAGAAGAAGACTAGCAACAATTAACTACACAGGATACACAAGACGATACTAGGCTACAGCACAAGACTTACAAAACAAAAAAAACTTTATTTTGCAAGAAGTGAAAAACTGTTTTAAAAAACGTGTTCGCCTTATTTTCTTTTTAGTTAGACTATTTATTAATGATTTTTTTGCCATTTTTCACTTAAACATATACGGTAGGTCAAGTCTTTTTTTAACTTTCCTAAAATCCTATTAGGATTTATGACATTTTAAGATGCGGTATTTTTATGTAAGATATGTTTTATTCTCAATTTTTACTTCATTTAACTTTTTATTTTTTTAAAGATGATCAGTTCCTAACTTTTATCAATTCATATTTGTGAAGACGCACATATACTATATGTCCATAGGTAATAGATTATACTCAGTAGTCACCCCTTGTTCTACACCAATTACAACATTTTCAATTATTTATTCAAGTTAATATAGATAGGCTAGTAATTAAATTTAAAATAATTTATAATTGCTTATAGCAAATGTCATGTCACGCTTGTTAATAATACTATAAAATTTAATGTCTGGGATCGTGTTCCGGTCAGTTGCTGTTTTTTAATAATAATAATAATATTTAGTCATTTTATGAAATTGTGAAAAATTCGTGCGACTCAATGATTGAGACTTATATGACGCACTTAACTGTGATGGTTACGCAGTACCACAACATATACAGTCGCATAAAGTAATTTTTAATTAAATTTCTTAGTATCTAAAATCAAAAATTAAAAAAAAAGTCGGACGTAAAAGAAATAAATAAATAAATAATGACTTTTTGTTCTATTACTAAGCCAACCTAGCGGAGTTAGGGCTATAGAGCCCTATCTGATACTCAACTAGGAAAGCCCGGGGCCACCTGCTTTACATACCCTCCGAAGCATGGCCAGAAAATGTAAAATGTAACTAGTGTAGTGTGTAGGACTTGAACCAACAACCTTTCGGGTGAAAGTCAGAGTCCGTTCCACTACTATACATGTCAAGACGAATAGGGTTGATCCAATTCTAAGTAGGCACCTAGGGGCTGTCCATTAATCACGTGATGTTTTTTTTAACATTTTTAACCCCTCCATGGTGAGGTTTAAGACTACCCCCCCCCCCCCAGAAATCAAGTGTATTTTAGTGTGTGTATTAGGACCTACAAAGAATCTTAACATTTTTCAGATATTATATTTTTAAATACATGTATAAATAAATAAATAAGGACTTTTTTGTTCTATTACTAAGCCAACCTAGCGGAGTAAAATAGTGGGATTGTACGCATTTTGATATTAGTAACGTTTAGATTTCACTGGCGATGAAAATTGCTGGACAAGGGGGCCCGGCGGTCTCTCCCGGGTGAAATTTTTTGAAAAATATCCCTGAAATATTGGGTTTTCACGCGTTTTTAGAGCAGTAACAGTTAGATATTAAAGGCGAAGAATGTACTCTAAACAATGGGGGCCCGGAGAATTTCTTCGAGACAATTGGCTAGATTTTACAGACGAAGATTTTGTTAAGACTTGAGTTATTATTATTTTTTCATAAATACATCCAACATAGCGACTTCCTATAAAATAATTGGGACTTTATTCGTTTAATGGATGGGACAATACATATAAATTTTATAGTTACTTAGGATGCTAGGGGGGCAAGGCCAGACCTGGGAGGCTGGGGGGGGGGGGCTTAGCCAGAGCTGGGGGCATAGCCCCCCATTTTCCGCCCATGCCCCCCTGATTCCAAAATATGAATAAGCATTATTACTGCTGTTAAAATGCGTAAAACCCCACTATTTTGCCCTTATATTTTAGATTTTTCCCCGGACGCCCCATTGGTATCTCTCTGCATCAGGCGATTGGGTTGTTCAAGTAAGACACTGTAAATTAATGGGCCTTGTTTCGCTAACAAACACACCAATTGCACAATCGCTAAAAATTAATTTGGCTTGGTAGGCTACACCCACTTTTCCCGGAATGCCCCCCCCCCCCCGAAAATCTGTCCTGAACCCGCCCTTGGGGGGGCCCCGCGCAGCTAATTATAGGAATAAACTCCTATTAAATATTGACGTTTATTAGCAATTCTACTTTGTTGGACTAGGCAGCAGGATCGTATATGTAGTGTATTTGTAGTTACATCGTGATTTAATGTTTATAACTTGCAATTGCTTTTTTTTATTTTAAGCTTTATCAGCTCGATTGAGAAGGACAATCTGTCGAAACCAATGGTGCCGATATATTTTTATATGTTTTTTTTGATATTTTTATCAAGTTAACTCTTATTATAATGGGCTTTCATATGTTTTTTTAGATGAGAGTTTTGACGGAAGGCCTTCGAGCAGTGCGCACATAAGGGAGGCTTTTCTGCTGAATGGATTCTCATATGCACTTTTAGATGAAAGTCGTGACGGAAGGCCTTCGAGCAGTGTACACATGGGAAAGGCCTTTCTCCTGTATGGATTCTCATATGTCATTTTAGGTGAGAGCTGCAATTGAAGGACTTCGAGCAGTTCTTACATGGGAAACGCTTTTCACCAGTGTGGTCACTCATGTAAAATCCTCAAAGTAGTTCATTGATTGTTAGACCTCGAGCAGATTTTACATGTCATCTCTCCACACTGAGAAGAAAAATGAGTACGGTATTGTAATTGACTATGGTACATTATAATCAAATGTTACATAGCGAAATTTTGAACGTTCATAAAAGTTATTTGATATGGTATTAACCGCATTCTTTATTAATTTATTATTGCAAATTTTGTGACTACGGTATTATACCTACCTATACTGATTTCCTGTGGTTGAACGATTATGCAACCATGTACACTGTACAATGACAATAATAATAATAATTATAATTATTATCGCCTTTAATGTAAAAAAAAAAAAAAAAACACAACCATGTTCGCAGCGAATATTAGGGCCAAAAATTGTGATGAACGTTATAAGTAATAATCTCATTCACACATTCACATTCACACATATATATAGCCATTCCAGCTCACTCACACTCACAGTTTCACGACACGCACTCATTCACTCACAAGGTATTGTTCGATACCTGACGGTCATCTTTTGCATTTTGAGTAGTTTTTCTTAAATAGGTTTATTGATGTGGAGTGACGTATTTTAGTGGGTATTGAGTTCCATAAGGAAAGAGGAATGAAATACTCGTTAGGCTTCAATTAAAAATATTATTATCACTACTGTTTTTTTTTAAATCGCGGCTACTTTACTGTTTACTGTTGGGAGGAATATTTTCCCTAAATTGGCCTGTAAGCTTTATTAAAAATAAATAAATTCTAGGCTAATTTTAAAAACTCTGAAATCTACAAAATAGAATCCTCGCAACTGCGAACAATTATTAATCACCCATAAAAACCTATTGCATCTCAAACAGAGGCAATGATTAGCCATCACACCAGAGTGAACATAACCGGGAACATAAGTCAAAATAAATTGGAAAGCAAAAATCAGGTTGACCTCAGGTCACTTGACCTAAAGGCAAACAGCGGTTGACCTGGACCCCGTCAGAGCTTTCATTTAGAGGCCTGTAGGCGAGAGGCTTGCGCTCAAAAATAGGAAATGCGCCTTGTGAGAACGTAACTCGCCTTAATATCGTATCTACAGCAATAGTAATGTTCAATGTTACTGAGAACTTATTAAACTCAGTAAAAAACCACCTCTTTATTAGACAGGAGGACATGAAAAAATTGACTAAAAACGGGATTCGGACTTGAGTCCATATCTTGATGACCTCTGCACCAAATCAGCCACGACCCTAATTTTCCCGTACTTACGTCAGGTCACTAGTCATTAAAGCATATTTCATATTCAGAAGAAACTGGCAATGACTAATGGCTACCACTTCTGAATTTCAAAAAGCATTGGCTACCAGGAAACTGATTATACCTCATACAAAAACAACGTTGAGTCGTTCAGGGGAAAAGTGAAAAATACTGAAATTACCACATTACTGTTTGCATTACAATAAAATATGTAGTTTAAAATTATAGGCTAACCATTAGTTTAACTGTAGGAAATTAAATGAGCCTAGAAGTTACTGAACATGTAATTAAAAGCTGGTTAAGATACACAGTATAGGGAAAATAAGCACATTTTGCCTTGAACTACGTTAAAATTACAATAGTTTAATTATATTCAAATGTAGAAAATTAAATTAGATTAAAATTTATGGATTATAATACTGAAATTGCAGGTTAAGATGTTTGGAGTTTGGGGAAAATAACCACAATCCGACTGAAACCAGTCTAAAAAATTAAAATAACTAATACTTTTTAGGCTATTTAATTTAATTAATTAATTTAAATATAAGTCAATCTAAAATGAATTATTGTATATTTTCCACCCTATGATCTTCCAATCCGTTTGTTAATAGACATGGGTAGCTAATGAAGATGAATATATTTTCATCAGAAACGGAGGAAAGGGAAGTAGGAAAAAACGCGAGCAAATTCGCTTTTGTCAAAAGTATATAAAAGATAATCTGAAAAGCTGAGTTTGCAGCTGAGGGATGAACTCTCACAATATGTGCTTTTAGGTAAGAGCTGCAAGCAAAGGACTTCAAGCGGATCTTACATGAGGAAGGCTTTCCTTCTGTATGGGTTGTTCAAATATATAAAATAGTCTTCCTTTGTAACTTTGTAATATTTCGAACACATTATAATAAGAGTTGACTTGATAAAAATATTACATAGGAACAACACAGGACATTTATGTACCTTAAATGATTTTAAATTATTACACAGTCATAGCCCACAAAGGAATATTGCTGGATAACTTGAAACCATTGAAATAAAACAAGCTATTAAAAGAAGGAATATGCCCCTATTAAATGATATAAAGTTTATTAGCAATTCTCCTTTGTTGCACTTGGCAGCACAATCGTATATGTAAGGTATTTGTATTTATATCGCGACTTAATGTTTATAACTTGCAGTTACTTGTTTTTATTTTAAGCTTTATTTGCTCACTTGAGAATGACAATCTGTCGAAACCGGTCGTGAACGTATATATTTATATGTTTTCATGTAATATTTTTATCAAGTCAATTCTTATCACAATGGGTGGCCATATGTCTTTGTAAGTGATGGTTATGACGGAAGGCCTTCGAGCATTGCCTACATAAGAAAGGCTTCTCTCCTGTATGGATTCTCATATGTCTTTTTAAGTCAGAGCTGTAATTGAAGGAATTCGAGCAGTGCGCACATGAGATAGGTCTTTCTCCTGTATGGATTGTCATATGTCTTTTTAGGTTAGAGTTTTCACGGAAGGCCTTCGAGCAGTGACCACATGAGAAAGGCCATTCTCCTTTATGGATTCTCATATGTCTTCTTCGGTTAGAGCGGCAATTGAAGGACTTCGGGCAGTTCTTACAGGGGAAAGGCTTTTCATCAGTATGGTCTCTCTTGTGAATCCTCAAAGTAGTTCGTTGATTGTAAGGACCCGAGGAGATTGTATGTGTCTTCACTCCACACTGAGAAGAAAAATGAGTACGGTATGGAAGTATTGTAATTGACTATGGTACATTATTCTCCAATATTACATAAAGAATGTTTGAACGCTCACAAAAGTGATTTGATATGGTATTAACCGCATTCTTTCTTAAGGGCATTTGTAGGACTATTATTGCAAATTTTGTGACTACGGTATTATTGTAAAATAGTAAAATAGTCAAACATCTGTTATACTTAAATACTTAAATACTGTTAAGGTAACAACGATAACAGAAATAAATTAATTTTGTCTGAACAGAAGAACTGTCAAAAGCCAAGGCATCACTGCGTTACCCGTTATCAGCGATCGGAGACTTACTCAACCCAAAGAGATGAATAAATTGCAATGTTTCAACTCCTCGATAGCGCTGCTAGTGTGAACGGTCTCGCATTTATTATTATGCTTGTGTATTTAAGTTTATATACAATTTGTTTTTGGATGTGGACATCATCTCAATTTCAGCAACGTCTAACTCAGGTACATAATGGGTCTAAAAACACCTTCCTTAGTCACATACTACACATAGGATACGTATCAAACGGAATAATTTTTTTTATTGCTTTCCAATTTATACATAGTATAAGGAAAGCTTTGTGATGGTCGAAATTTTTGATTCCGAGATTTCAACGGATTTACACGTTTTGAGGTCCCAGGAACCCCAAAAAGTGGTTTTAACGAAATGTCTGTCTGTCGCTCTGTATGTCTGTCTATCTGTCTGTCTGTCTGTTCATCGATTTCCGGGCAAACTACACAGTGGATTTGTGTGAAATTGGACATGTAGGTTCACAAAAACCATACCACGGGATAATTTTTTTTTTTTTTGGGCTAACTCAATTTGGGGGGGTTTTACATTCAAAAAACTCCAAAAAAACGTCAAAAAAATTATTTGTCCAAAACGGCTCCAACGATTTCTTTTAAATTCACATATATTCTAGTCGTTATTAATGTTGATAAAATATGGGGGGTCGCTTACCCCTTGATAGTTTGCTTCTGGGGGTAAAAAAATTAAAATAACTTAATTTTAATGAAAAATGACTTGAAAATAATTTTTCTGCGAAACCTTTCTATCGATGATTTCTACCTTCAGGCAAGTTTTAGGTGTTAAATTGAGTAACGAAACCGGACAGTTTGTTTTCCCAAAAAAACTAGGCCTATTTGGTTTTGTGCAAAAAACTTTTTTTTGAAAAAATGAAAGCAAATTCACGCTGAAATGCATTGCGTGCCTTGCCATTATTGCTGTGAGGTAATGTGTTGGTCTGTTCTATCTAGAATTTACGTCATCTCCACTGACGTCAGGTGGACGACCCCCCCCCCCCCCATGATATCCCAAATTTAACCACAGCAAAATTATTTACCATGAAATTAAACATTTTCTCTTCCTACTAATTCATAAATTGGAAAACATGTTCGAGTAAACTCGGACCGGTTCTTTTGATTAGTCATAACGCTATATTGCAGTAATATTGTGTTATAGCTGTGCATTATCTGATCTGACAAAGCTGTTAACTGACAGTTAAAGCGCATCCAAGCTTGAGTGCAATTTGACATGTCCACATTGTAAAATAGCGGTACGGACTCCATCTTTCACATGGTAGATATATACATATAAATTAATTGGGATTGCCAATGAAGTTTAGGTTCAAGCTTTCGAGAAGACACTTAATGTACAATTTCAAGGGCATTTCGAAAATCACTTTATCTTCACGGAAGAGCAGTTTGGTTTTAGAAAAAAACGTAATACTGAGACTGCCATTCTTAACTTCACCAATAGAATTCTTGAGGACTTCGCGGACGGGAACTTTGCAAAAGCCAGTATGTATGACGTCACAAAGGGCTTCGATTGCGTCCCCCATGAGCTATTTAAAAAAAAGCTAAAACCATACAACTTCTCTGAATCAGCGATTGCTCTCATCGCTTCATACCTCAAGAACAGAGGATCCGGACCCTATTCAATCCCACAAGGCTCAATCCTCGGCCCACTGTATTTCATCGTCTTTACGAATGAATTACCCCGTACCCTTAAGCTGTCCTTCAGCCTAATGTGCGCAGATGATTGTGCATCGGTATCATCCCATAAAGTCTATTCTGAAGCAGAAGCACTAAACAAAGTGGCGAACTCCACAATACACGAGTGGATGATCTCAAACAGGCTCACACTAAACGAAAACAAAACGGTGCATATGACATTCTCCCTTCGATATCTCTCTGGCATAGCTAATCCCAGTGAAGCTCGCTTGCTGGGCGTGTACCTCGATCCAACCCTAAACTGGGAGATCCATTCCGAAAAACTGGCGAACCAATTAAGTAAAATAACCGATTTAATAAGAAATATTTCAAAATGTATAGATGAAATGACTCTTTTCACGGCTTATTATGGGCTCTTTCACAGCCGCTCAGTTTATGCAGTGTTGGCTTGGGGACATGCCCCACTGTCCAGCCTAGCATTTAAGATGCAGCGCAGGGAGTTCGAATATTAGCTAAGCTTAGCTACAGAGATGACTGCCGGGGGGCCTTTGTGCAGTTAAATATACCAACTCTTTATTCCTCGTACGCTTATAAATGTGCTGTATATGCTCACGAGCGGTAAGACCTGTACAGAACCCCCCAGCATAATCACAACACTAGATTCTTAAAAAACAGAAACGTGCAAGTCCCATACAACAGAATAAATAGAGTGAAAAATTCAACGAATTACTGGGCAGTTAAGATTTACAACGCATTTCACCAGGAAACCGGAGCATTGCCACTAAACGCATTTAGGCCGAAGGTTAAGGAAATACTCATAAGGCGCCCATTCCATTGACCGGCTAGGGCTATTTCCAAAAACAGTGACGTGGTAGCAGACATTCAACACATAGGTTGCGTTTCCACCGATCTCGCATTGCAGAATGCAAATGACAATGACGGAAATTAGAATTTTTCTATATATAGAAATCTATTAAAATGTTTGTACTTAACATATCCCATGACGCCATTTTTTTAATTATAGTTTGTTTGTTTGTGATTTTACTGTATGATCATTGATCAATTTTAACTATGGCATAGAGGAAAATAAACATTTCCGTCAATTCTGCAATGCGGGGTTGGTGGAAACGCCACCTAAGTCTTGAATGTCTGCTACCACGTCACCGTTTTTGGAAATAGCCCTAGCCGGTCAATGGAATGGGCACCTAAGGAAAGCTTATACCTCTCTCTCTGACCTTTAGTAGATCTTTAGATATGTCATGAAATGAAGGTCTACTTTTAGCAGGATAGGTAGTTTATGTAAACTGTGTGCTTTAAAATGATATGTATTTTTATCTTGTATTGTACTTGACGAATGTATAATTGTCTCAACAATTTTTAACATAATAACATCCATTCATTCAAAAAAAAAGTTGTCACTTGTGCCGTGCGGTCTTAAGCACACACTCGGTTTTTTTCAATATATAATATTTTTCAAAATGTAGTATTTTTCAATATTACCAAACCGCTAAATACACACACTAGTCTCACAATGTAAAACAAATAATTGTTTTAAGTAGTTAAGAAGTTTGAATTTTTAAAATAGATAATAATAACGCGGCCGAAAGAGGCCGATTTTTGTTGAAAACCTGACCCCCCCCCCCCCCCAAAGCCAAATTTTGTGTTCCACTCGCGTCTAAGGGCTGAAGGGGTGATTTTGAAAAAAATATATTAATACTCGTTCTTAATTCTTAATTCATACTGCTTCTAATGAGACATTAAAAATTAATTTCGGTTGAAAATTGCAGGCTGTGGAATTTTTTTTACTCATGCAAGTAAATTCAAAAGTGCCCCTTGAGCCTGTTTTCCGACGAAACAGTGATGGCTTACTAACTCACCTGAGCCTGAACGAAGAGACGGATAGTAAAACTGTACACATGCCTAGAAAGAGTAAGGAAAGTGGAAAAGAACTAAAGTAGTTTGAAGTTTTCAAATTGATATTAACACCTCCAAAATCCGTCAAGTCAAGTCCGTGCAAATATGAGTTCTCAAGTGTGCGTCATTAAATTAGGGGATACCTGGGCAGAAGTTCCCACTGCATCTATGTCAGCACATGTTGGAGGTTTCGTGGTTAAATCCAGCGTAGAAATGTGCTCCGAAGGAGTCTCCTGTTGGTTACCAATCGGATACATTCATTAAATTGTTTGTAAGCGATTTATCTTTTTATAAAAATAAAAAAAAAATAAAAAAAAAATATTCTTACTGTTGCAACTCTAAAATGATGCAATATAATTATTAGTATAGGCTATTTATAACAAGTCAAGTAGATAATGGGGCACGTACAGTAAATGTTTCTTATTAAAACCGGTTTCATTTAATGCAAGAATAGATTAATAATAATATATTAATAATAGTAATACATGTATTTAGCCAAAAAAAACATTACACATTTTTCTAGTAACCGGTGCCACAAAGCCAAGAACCGGTCCGAGTTTACTCGAACATGCTTTCCAATTTATCTAAATTAGTAGATAGAGAAAATGAGTAATTTCATGGTAAATCATTTTCCTATGGTTAAATTTCCGATATCTCGGGGAGGGGGGGGGGGAGTGTGGTGTTCTTCACCTGATGTCACTAGAGATGAGGTAAATTCTAGATGGGTCAGACCAACACATTACCATTCAGCAATACTGTCAGGGCGCGCAATGCATTTCAACGTGAATTTTCTATCATTTTTTTAAAAAAAACATTTTTTCTACAAAACCAAATACTTTTCTGGGAAAGCAACCTGTCCGGTTTCGTTACTCAATTTAACACCTAAAACATGCCTGATGGTAGAAATCATCGATGGAAAGGTTTCACGGAAAAATTATTTTTTAGTCATTTTTCATTAAAATTTAGTTATTTTTATTTTTTTACCCCCAGAAGCAAACTATCAAGGAGCAAGTAACCCCGCGCATTTGGCAGAACTAATACGACTATAATATATGTGAATTTAAAAGAAATTGTTGGAGCCGTTTTGGATAAATAATTTTTTTAGAAGTTTTTTTGGAGTTTTTTGAATGTAAAACCCACCGAAATTGAGGTAGCCCAAAATAAAAATAAAATGATCCCGAGGTATGATTTTTTTAAACCTACATGCAGAATTTCATCAAGATCGACTGAGTAGTTTGCCCGGAAATCGACGAACAAACAGACAGACAGAGCGACAGAGCGACAGACAGATATTTCGTAAAAACCACTTTTTTGGGTTCCTGGGACCTCAAAACGTGTAAATCCGTTGAAATCTCGGAATCGAAAATTTCGACCGTCACAATGCTTTCCTTATACTACGTATAAATTGGAACGCAATAAAGGCGTGTTTTTTTTAGATAGAGTACTGCCGCCTACTCCAGTTTAACCTGGTAATGAGTTGTATACTCTTAAGGTTAGGCTATTTATAACAAGTCGAGTAGATAATGGGGCACGTACGTATAGTAAATGTTTCATTTATATGCAGGAATAGGTTATCAAAAACGGTGGACGCCTGTCTCTGGGACTGATTACATAAAAAAAAAATAAAAAAAAAAAATATTGTTTTTCGTGTTCTATTACTAAGACAACCTAGCGGAGTTCGGGCTATAAAGCCCTATCTTACACTAAACTAAGGTCCGCCTGCTTGACATGTCCTCCGAAGCATGGCCAGAAAAAGTAGCAAGTGTGGGACTCGAAACAACTACCTTCCGTGTGAAAGACGGAGTCTGTACCACTACTCTACATGTCCATGTACAAATACATACATTTTAAATAATGTCGGTATGTTATACAGTAGGTACCTACTTAGTCTATAGGCGGATTCTAATGTGCTTACAATAATGTTTTTGTTCGCTTAATGTACCCAATCGGCGACATTCCTACAATCACTAATTCCGGATTAGTTGAACTGCCCTTTTAACTCCGAGCGAACCCCGCAACATATATCAAGGTCGATTCATGTTACCTATATAGTGAGCTATGGTGACATTAATTCAATCGCCTCAGTAAGTCACCTAATAAGTACTTGTGTCTAGTACCCCTACTCTGCATGTCCTGCAGCCACCTGGCTCCAATGATTTCTTTTATTTTAAATTATAATATTACTATATAAGTATATAGTATATACTATAGTATATAGTAGTAATATTATATATAGTAATAATAGTATTATATATAGTATAGTATAATATATTATATTATATATATACTAGTAATATAATATATAAAATTTTATATTAGGCATATAAGAGGCATAACACGACCAGTAAACTGGGGTCCACTACACATTGAAGGTCGTTGTTACACTAGTATACAAGATATCGCGAACCAGTTTGCAATTTTTTTTGGGGAAATTTCGAGTAATGAATGTATTCCCCTAACCTCCCTTATGTCGAAGTCCATTCTGGAAGCCTCCCCAATTACGGTAACAGGGGGGCACAATGAACCCTACAACGCCCAATTTACTTTGAAAGAATTGCAATACGCGCTTTCCCAATGTAAAAACACGGCCCCCGGACCTGATTCCCTTCCATATATTTTCATTAAAGAGATGCCACAACACTATAAATCGCTGCTACTTGCGCTATACAATGCAATATGGACAAAACATAAATTTCCAGGAGCGTGGCGTCACTCCATACTAATACCCATACGAAAGCCACAAAAAAATTCCGGTGCACCTTCTTCTTACCGCCCTATATCCCTAACGAACTGCCTATGCAAAATAATGGAAAGATTAGTCAATAATAGACTAACGCACATTCTCGAACAGCGCCAGTTGATCACAAATTACCAGTGTGGAGGCAGAAAAGTTCGCACGACTACAGATCTATTAGCAAGGGTAACTCAAAACATACAACAGGGTTTTACACGTCGCCAACACACCGTAGCCGTGTTCTTTGACTTGGAGGCCGTCTACAACAAGCTGTGGCACCATCAAATTTTAAAAACTATGGAAAGATGGGGACTCTGTGGGAACCTACTAAGCTTCATCAAGAACTTTCTAAGTGACCGCTCCCTGACCGTCCGTTTGGGTGAGACCCTATCAAGAATTGAACGTTTAGATAATGGGACCCCCCAGGGGTCCATTTTAAGTTGCAGTATATTTATTATACCAATCAATTCAATCAGCGACTACTTATCGCCGGATATTTTGGCGTCACTATATATAGATGATTTGTGTATCATGTATTCATCCCCTAGCCTGCCAGTAATTAAAAACAAACTCACCCTTGCTATAAGATCTCTAGAACAGTGGGCCAGAGAGAATGGTTTTGTCTTCTCTATAAATAAAACTTCCGCTGTTCACTTCTGCAGAAAAAGAAGGTGCAATAATCATCCCCGCCTGACGCTAAACAACCATCTGATCCTATTCAAACAATCCCATAAATTTTTAGGCTTAACTCTGGACAGGCGCCTCACTTGGACTGAGCATATAACCAGTCTCAGGCATAAATGCATTCTAGATCTGAGCGCATTGAAAGTTGTGGCCAATCAAAATTGGGGGGCAGATGTGAAGATCCTCCTCACGATGTACAGAGCATTGATACGTTCCAAGATCGATTATGGCTGCATCATGTACGCTTCAGCAAATACAACATTGTTCAGGGCTCTGGATGTGGTGCATAACACAGCCATCCGCCTTTGCCTGGGTGCCTTTAAATCTAGCCCTACAAACAGTATAGGGGTAGTGGCAGGGGAGCCACCTCTGCATATTCGCAGAGACAAGTTAATGGTCACCTTTTATTCCCGAGTCATTAGCAATCCACATCTAGTCACCCTGACTGATGTAACAGACACATCTTTTGACACCGTCTATAGAACCCACCCTCGATCATCTCACCCCTATTCCTACAGATTACGACTACTTTTAGAAAAGCTAACCACCCGCTTGCCACCAATTACAATGCATTACACTCTCGGGTTCACTCCGCCGCCACCATGGATTGTCCCTAAGATACGGTGCGACACGTCCCTGACAGATTATCCCAAAGATATTATTCCGCATGTTTTTGTAAACAAATACTTTAAGAATAAACTGCTGTTTTACCCGACTCACACATGGCACCATTTCTATACGGATGGCTCCAAAACCAAGTACGGCGCAGGGGCCGGTGTGTCATACAATTCAGATCTTCTCCTCATACCTTTATTGCCGCAAGCGTCCGTCTATGCAGCTGAACTTGTAGCTATACATCAAGCAATATTGCATATTTTAATACATTCCATAGACAGAGCACTTATCATCTCCGACAGCTTAGCCGCACTTACAGCTATTCAGCAATTATATCCTAAAAATCCCCTAATACACCTAATTATTAATTTAATCGCATGCCTGCCACCGACCCAATGCATTGAGTTTCTCTGGGCCCCATCCCACATAGGGATAGAGGGTAATGACAGGGCCGACAACGCAGCCAATTCTGCAACAAGTCTTCATTCTCCCCCCTTCCCTTACTTTCCCCAGTCAGATTTTTAAACTACAGCACACAACCTCTTAACAGAATGTTGGCACACAGAGTGGAGTACTGTGAAGGAAAATAAACTAAGAACAATACAACCAAGGGTGGGGGGCTGGAACTTGTTTGAGCACCAGATGAGTAGAAGAGACCAAGTGAAGGTGGTTCGTTTGAGAAGAGGCCATACTAGGTTAACACATGGACACCTAATGGCGGGCACCCCACCACCCATATGCCACAATTGTCAGGTACGACTAACTATTCCTCACATTGTCATACAATGCCCTGTCTACTCAAGATACAGAACCTTCCCTCCTGATACAGATTTCCAGAAAGCAGTTTCGCACAATACAATACTTCTCCAGCACACCATTCCTTTTCTTCACTCAGCAGCTCTGGCAAGCCTCATCTAGCAAACAACACACTGGTTTAATAGAAGCATTGGCAAACTGCCCTTAGACGTTCACTGGGCAACCCGTTGTCCAATGCCCTCCTGATGGCAGTTTGCCACACACCACCAACTAATACCATACACACACAACACAGACAACAACACCGGCAACTACAAACCAGAAAGCGCGTTTACCCACACGGGTCTGGCGCTTTATAATTTAAAAAAAAAAAAAAAAAAAAAAAACTAGTCTTGTGATAAAATATGGCCAGCCAGGTACATTTTGTAGAACAATGAGTTATTGAGCCATTGTGGAACCGTGTAATGGGGGGATCTGACACAATTACTTACCATAGGTAAGAACTAGAAGGCTAGGCTTCTGCAGGACTCACTTGTGATGTGAGATTATATAAGAAGAACACACCATCCGAACCTTCTTAACGTTGTTAAGAAAATAATTTCAGAACCCAAATCCTGTTGGTTTAAGCCTTAAGGTATAGTCAACTTCACTTCACGCCTGATTGAAATAATGAATAGATGGTGGCAGAAAGGCACTGTGGGGTCTAAATGCTCCCGCCACTTATATAGACTAATGTTCCCGAGTCTTGGTTTCGGACTCAAAATGTCCTGGTTTTAATTATTTTTATTAAAACACAAATAAACCTGTTGAGAGGGCCACCACTCAATGACTTACGGAAGATTTTTGCATATTTTTTCAATTCAAAACGACCTCGACAATATTCAAAAGGCCTATACCGTACCTGTATTTATGCAGTGTCATTGAATATAATATATAACCAATAGTAGGCCTAAGTTTCTGGCTAGTATAGGTTTTGTATTATTTTGCTTCAATTCCTGTGAATACTTAATACAAAGCTATGTCCATAGCGCAGTGGCTGCTTGGGGTGGAGCTCTGGATTCTTATATCAAAAAAATCTGTGTAGCTATGAACTCATTAATAAATACAATACAATACAATACAAAAATTAGAGTCCCTGACCAGCCAGAGCCGGATCGATCGTGTCAAACAAAAATAGCCACCCGAGAGGGATTTGTACGAAAGAAGGAGGAGGTACTTAGATAGTCCAGTTCCTGGGGTCGTACTCATCCAAATTATATGGTGAGGCGTCAATAAGTCTGCTCTTAATGGATGTTCTGAAACAAGCTGGATCCAACTGACTTACTAAAAATGGTAGCTTATTGTAAAGCCGGTGTGCAAGCATCGGATAAGAATCCCTCGACTTGTTTAGGCGACACCTAGGCATATCAAACCCTTCAAAATCTTTATTTATGCCTCATAGAATCCCGACAACTAAAATTTATGAAGATTTTAAGGTGCCTCATTTGCTGCATTTGTATTGTTTTAATCTGCTTTTGTCTTTAAAAAATTCTCCAATAAATAGTGTGAGTTCCACACTTGCCCTTCATACCAGACACAGCGTAGCCAATAACTTGAAAACAGAGCGTCCATTCCTTGAACATTTTAAACAATCGCCAAATTTCAGAGTCGTCAAGATTTTTAATGCTTTGCCCAAGGAAGTTAAAGTACGGTATTATACTGACAGTTTTTTTTTAATTTAGATGAATCACAAAAAAAATTATAATAATGTCTTTTACTGAAGTTAAAGATAATTAATTAGTTAATGTCTTTGTTTTGTAATTGTTATAAGGGCCACGACGCAGGTCCCATTCACAGGGTGCACTTAGGGTGGCCCTTTAATATTTATTAACTGCATTGCGTTTTTTTTATTAATAAAAATACCTTAATACCTAATACCTTAATACCTTAAAACTAGTCTAAACAAAGTTAAGAAGTCAAAAATTGTGTTCCAAACAACTCCCTCTATACCCTTATACCAAAATAAACGAACACCTTACATCAATAATGATGGACCCCAGGTTTAACAGGATGTGATATGGGGGTAGATATGAATTTAGGCTACATGTTGTAAAAATAATGACATAAAACCTCTCATTGTGAAAAAAATTACTTGGTAAAGTTTTAAAATATAAAAAACACACAACAGGTTTCGGCTCACGCCATCGTCAAGTGTAAGAAAACAGTAAAAAATTCAAACGGTATGCAAAATAAAACTTAAACACATTGTCGAGATACACACAGCATAGCATATACCTAGGTAGTAAACAAATAAACATTTAAAAAAGTGGTAGCCCAAACAAGGGGAAACTACTTAAAAAGGATATGTCATTAAGTAAAGTTTTGATTTCAATCATAGCTTCACTAATCTCAATAGTTTCTGAATTATCAAGACTGAGTGTCTGGTTTTCCTACTCCACGTCTATGTTCCGTTATTCACTCTCTAAAACCCCTCCCAGTTTGCCCAATATATTAACTACCACAATCCTTACAGTCTAGTTGATAAGCCCCTGATTTCCTCCCTTTTTCCAATTTACCTTTACCAAGTTGTTGGGCAATGGCAGACTGAGGAAGAGAAGGAGAAGCCGGTTGTGTGTGTTTTTTTTTTTTATATTTTAACGTTAAACTTTACCACGTAATTTTTTCATAATGGGTGACAGCAAGTTTTACAAAGTTACTAAAGAGACAATTATGTATTGACATAAAACTTATTTAATACCCTAAACAATTAGAAAGAACCGGTCCGAGTTTACTCGAACATGCTTTCCAATTTATCAATTAGTAGTTAGAGAAAATTAGTAATTTCGTGGTAAATAATTTTCCTATGGCTAAATTTTCGATATCGGGGGGGGGGGGGGGCGTTGTCTACCTGACGTCACTGGAGATGAGGTAAATTCTAGATAGGTCAGACCAACACATTACCAGACAGTAATATTGGCAAGGCACGCAATGCATTTGAACGTGAATTTTCTATCATTAAAAAAAAAAAAAAAAAATCCACAAAACCAAAAAGCAACCTGTCCGGTTTCGTTACTCAATTTAACACCTAAATCATGCCTGAAGGTAGAAATCAGCGATCGAAAGGTTTAGCAGATAAATTATTTTTTAGTAATTTTTCATGAAAATTGAGTTATTTTTTTTTTTTACCCCCAGAAGCAAACTATCAAGGGGCAAGCGACCCCCTGCATTTTGTTATCATTAATAACGACTACAATATATGTGAATTTAAAAGAAATCGTTGGAGCCGTTTTTGAGAAATAATTTTTTTAGACGTTTTTTTGGAGTTTTTTGAGAATAAAACCCCCCCAAATTAAGTTAGCCCATATTAAAAAAACGGTCTCGAGGTATGATTTTTGTGAACCTACATGCCAAATTTCATCAAAATCGACCGAGTAGTTTGCCCGGAAATCGACGCACAGACAGACAGACAGACAGACATACAGACAGAGCGACAGACAGACATTTCGTAAAAACCACTTTTTTGGGTTCCTGGGACCTCAAAACGTGTAAATCCGTTGAAATCTCGGAATCGAAAATTTCGACCATCGCAAAGCTTTCCTTATACTACGTATAAATTGGAAAGCAAGAAGAATAAGATGGGTCTGGAGCATGACGGAAACTCGCGGAGGAACTATTGAAAAATTAAATTAAAACCACTCATAGCTCACCATAAAACACGAATTTACCTCAATTGAATTTTATTTGTGGGGCACGTTGTGCGCTTATGAGGCATTATATCGAATCGGGCATTTGTTAAAGTTAAGAATTTCGGCGATTGGGTACATACATTAAACTATAGCGGTATAGGTAGTACATTAAAATCCTACCTATAATTTCTCCCCCTGTTTCATTAATAATTAAGTCTTCGTCTGGAATATCTAAATATTATGTTAGTCAAAATACGTACAACACCTCTATTTCTCACCTATATTTTATAAAGCATCCCCCTCACGAAAATGTTTCATCTGCCCTTGAAATTAGCGACATGTTGCGTCATTCACTGGCTTTCAACTTAAGATGATTTGCGTTGATAGTGTGCAAAAATTAGCAATAGATAGAACAGCAATTGTCACAAATAATTATACAATCGATAAGATATTAATGGACTCGCTGTAGCCCGGGATTAATGTGGATGTTAGCTTCAGTTTAAGAGAGTTTAACTTAACATTGGTCGCGCCTGCCCTGCAGCATCCGTATATGTCTAGAAGATGGCAAAAAGATGCTGGAGATGCTGAACACGTCACAACAGAGCACTAACACTTTGGAAATCGGAGTTGTAAAGCAATTTGGAGCTTCGCGAGTTTTACCAGAGAAAATTATTGAACCGTTCGATTCCAGATTCGAGCTAACTCTGAAGATTGAAGTTTTTTCCGATCAAGTATTGACAAATAAAGTCAGGAAAATCTTGATTGTGTGAGTGACTGAGTGACTGAGTGACGATCGCAAACATGTGGCCCCCATGTGATGAAAACTAAATATAACGGCAGACAGCGTTGCGTTTGCGTTGGAGCCTTGATTTGATCCCCCTAAGGACGAAGAGCCCCATTTCTTCCTTCTACCAACCCACAAATGACGCACTAGTTTTTGAGGAAGCCATGTGATCTCTCCAATAATCGTCGCGCTTGATTACATGTGATTCTCATGGCAGACAACGTGCTAGAAACGACAATTTGCTTGAATCTTCTAAGGCAGATAAGATCTATTTCCCCCCTCTACCTGCCTACACACCACAAATGACGCACTCGGAATTGGTGTCCATGTGACCTTTTTAATAACCCCCGTGACTGCCCAGTTGAATGAAAATATCATGACTGCTGACAGACAACGTGCTTGAAACCACAACTTCCTATCCTTCCAATCTTCCTAATTTTAGTTTTCGAAATTGCTGTCCATGTGAATTCTGTTATAATGTCATGCCAGACAACGTGTTAGAAACTCTTAACCTTATTCTTAATCCTTCTTAATCTTAAAAACCCTGTCCTCCCTTGATTACTCCTCTCTCCCCCCGGTGTTAGTACTAGGTACTGAAATCTCCCGAACCACGAGCGTGAGAAACCTTGGAGTTACGATAAGTGATGACTTATCGTGGGCGCTCAGGTGGCCACCATGGGCTCGCTTCACGCTCTTAGGCGTCTGAAAATGTTTCTGCCCCTACTCTTAAGAAACGGCTTTTTCAAGCCCTAATATTTCCTCTCCTAGACTATTGCAATTTAGTTTACAACGATGTGACCGTTGCACAAGCAACTCACCTCCAGATGTCGAGTCGTACAGAGACCACATATTATCTGTATTCCTGAACTCTCTAGCCTGGCTGAATCTGCTATGTCATTACGTCAGCCTGCGCTTTCAAGGTTTCAAGCACGAAGAAGGCTAGAAACTTCTCAAAATGGCCCAAAGACAGGTGGGAAACAGTCATTTGGTCCGGCTTGTCCTCCATGTGGGCAATCAAGGACCCAAAATCATCAAGATGAAGTCTGAAGCTTATCAGCCACAATGCATATAACAGCCGGTCAAGTTCCCAACCAACGTAACGAATGCATGAGTTCGGAAGGAGTACAGGAATCTGGATGGAATCCAACGGTCAGCATCCACTGCTTCACATCTTGTATGTCGATCCTAATGCAAATAGAGAAGCACTTTGTTAAGTCTGAGTTGATTTAATGGGATAGGAATTGAAATCGGAACAGGCCTGACTAGTGGAGTTGCATCCGCTGACGAAACATTGGATTCAGTCCGTAACAATTAATTCCACCTGGAGCTACACACCACTAGTTTACACGCTCAGCGGCCAGTCGGACGCTGACCTATGCTGAGTGGATTGGAGAGATTTTTATTATGTCATACATGGATGAAATTGTCAATGAACTATTAATTTAACTATTTAGTGGGCAGTGGGCCAGGTGGTCTGCGGTGCCTTTCTCCAGTGAGCACAGACGGCAAAAGGTAGGACGACCCATCAGTCGATCACCCGAAAACCATCATGCAGGATATGGCGTATTGGGGGGCTGTGGGGTTTTACACATTTTGCCAAAAAATATTTTTTCGAGAGAGAAAGGGGGTCCCCCCTCTTGAGTACGGCTTGGATAATAAACACTACCCCGGTTAGTGGTAAGTCAGAACATTTAGAGTAGTGGTACAGACTCCAACTTTCACCCGAAAGGTTGTTGGTTTGAGTCCCACACTTGGTACATTTTCTGGCCATGCTTCGGAGGGCATGTGAAGCAGGCGGTCCCGAGTCTTCCTAGTTGAGTAATAAGAGAGGGCTTTATAGCCCTAACTCCGCTAGGTTGGGTTAGTAATAGAACAAAAAGTCAATATATATTTTTATTTACTTATTTAAATACGAAATTTTAATTTGCATTACAATTGCTTTTCATCTTACTTGACCTAAACCTTCTGAGCCAGAAATAGAAGCCCTCTTTCCCCTCTCTCCCTGCCCGCAACCCCCCCCCCCCCCAATTAATGACGCACTATTGTTGTCGATATAGCTAGCAAATACGATCTCAGTAATGATTTCAGAGCCAGTGATCGTGATCGTCCCCCACGTTATTAATTAAAACTAATGACAGCCAGTGTAATCCGTGTCAAGACAAAACCCCAATCAGTGAATTATCGATTGGGTCAGTAGATGCTAAGCTAACTTAGCTTAATAACGAAAACCGCGACTCTGCTGCAGTAACCTGATTAAGTGAGGTCTGTTATTCCTCAGCCGTTTTGGGGGTTAGCAATATTGAAGTTCCACTATGCGGGTAGCTACGATCCCCGCCCTACTCACCCATGATAAACACACAGATTATGAAACTATCTAAATGGATGACCCTAGGGCGGAGTGAAATATGATCCGATGTGAATTCGGCAGCCCGTATTTAATACTTTTATTTTTTATTTAATTAACGAAGCATGTTATTAAAGATTTGGCTCATTAAAGTTGTAGCAGACTTATTCATGCATCATATAATAAGATATTTTTAATTTTCGAAATCGTAGTTTTTCATAAACATGATAATATTTTATAAACAATAACTTTTCACGAATATAATCGATTTTATAAAAAAAACTACAATTTCGAAAACTAAAAATACCTTATTATATGATGCATAAAGTAGTCTTCCCAGGGACGGTTTCAGAAATTTTTTTCGGGGGGGGGGGGGCCTGAAAAATATCGCGATTCTTTTACTTGAGTAATAATTTTGTTTAATTTCCTTCAAAAGTCCATTCTATCTAGTAGAAAGCTATTTCTCTCGGGGGGGGGGGGGGCACCGCCCCCCCGCCCCAAGGATCTGTCCCTGAGTCTTCCTCACCTTAAACGAGCCAAATCTTTAATAACTTGCTTCGTTAATAAAATAAAAAATAAAAAGTATTAAATGGCGGGGTGCCAATTTCCTACGGGCTGTACACTCTCAAGCCACCCAGTGGCGGCTGGAGCCTGGGAGCAAATGTTTAATTTCTATATTTTCGAGTGGATATTATTTAAATAAACTTATTTTTTTGAACACAAACATTAACTTACACAAAATTTAATGCTTTGAACTTATTTCTAAAGCCAACTGCCAAAAAATCTCAAAAGCCGCCCTGAAGGCAACATCTTAGAACCCCCAAAATTGAGTAAGCCCAAAATTAAAAAGGGTTCCCGATATATGGGCGTGTAGAGCAGTGGAACGGACTTTCACCTGAAAGGCTGTTGGTTCGAGTTAGGTTCGAGTCCCACACTTGCTATATTTTCTGGCCATGCTTCGGAGGGCATGTAAAGCAGGCGGTCCCGGGCTTTCCTAGTCGAGTGTAAGAGAGGGCTTATAACCCTAACTCCGCTAGGTTGGCTTGGTAATAGAACAACAAAAATCTATATTTATTTATTTATTATATATAATTTTTGTTAGCCTGCATGCCAAATAACATCAAAATCCACTGAGTAAGCTTAGTTTGTCCACAAATTGACAAACAGGCAGGTTAGGACAGACAGGCATTTCGTAAAAACCACTTTTTTTTGGTTTCTGGGACCTCAAAACTGAAATATCGTATTTGGTTGTTACTGGAGGACGTATGGCTCAAACTTTGAAGGGCTGACAACATGAGCCCTACTGGTACTAGCTGTCACGAAAAGTCAGTAAAAGATAATTTTTTAGTATTATGGTTGTATTTGTATTGTGTCATGTTCTGGATTATTATTATTGTAGTACTAATAAAACTTAGTTAATTAATTTCCGACGAAATAATATTAGTGTCACAGCCTATTTCTATCATTATTTTTTTCAATTTTTTAATAAACACTTGACTTTTGCTAAAGGTTAATGTCTACTGTAAGTTTCATAGAGTAGTAGAATATCAGAATATCTGACTCTACGAGGTAATGAAGACTTTGAGCTGACAAATTTACTGACCCGTAAAGAATGCTTTACTTAATTACATACTTTACTAATTCTCGAATTCACCCTTGGAAAACCAGAGAACTAAATAACAAACTAATAACAAGCTTTAAGCAAATTCGCTTTAAACTCTGGAGTGAAGGTGCACACGAGGAACCTCCTAATTCCTACTTATATTTCCGGCGTACAAGATGCTAGATTAAATTAAAATTAAATTAGATTAAACGTTTTAGTATGGGATATGGGGATCAGTAGATACCAAGTTATGTACACTTATCTCATCACTGTTCAAGTGTTGAAGGGTTTATGTCTGTCTTACATAATTAATTATATTCCCTACCTTAAGACAGTTCGTGTGGGGTTTTGAATAGCATGAGCGTATAATAATTTTTTTCCCAGTCGGTACACCCAGCACTGGGAGCATTTAAGAGGACATGCAACATGCTACGTAGAAAATTAGCACCCCAAAATTTATAATAAAAGTTATTATAAATTATAAATTATATATTATAAATTAATAAAATATTACACAAAAAACACATATAATTTGCCACAACCAGTTTCGACTATTTGCCATTACGCGAAATTTTAGTCCCCTCTGAACCAAGGTACCAAAAATGTAATATTTCCTATTGGATGATGCATGAAATAGTCTGTGGGGACCACGTAGTCCCACATATTTTATAATAACCAGTCTGCTTCCAGCCTCACCTTTTTCCAATGTAGCTTGTCGATGTTGTTGGAATGGAATGGACAGTTGTAAACTTAATTTGTTGTATTGACGATATTGTTCGACTCGAGTAAGAGTAAATTGACAAACAGTGGTTACAATATCAGGTGTCAGAAGAGAACGATACATGCTAACAATTAATAACGGATTTAACCCAGCCTGCTTCCATGTAGACAAACCAACTCTGTGTCCCCAGCTAAAGGAGCTGATGAGACACAGAGGGTAGCTTAAAGATATTATTGAATAAAGGAAATAAATATGTAAAAAGAAGATTTAGAAATATTGAATTGTGTGAATGTGAACTGCGCCATCTACCGGGAAAAAGGTGAAGCTGGAAGCAGACTGGTTATTATAAAATATGTGGGACTACGAGGTCCCCACAAGTCTTATAAAACTTAAATGAGCCAAATCTTTAATAACTTGCTTTGTTAATTAATTAAAAAATTAAAAGTCAATAAAAACAACAAATTTTGGGGTGCTATTTTTCTACGTAGCATGTCCTCTTAATGTGGTTGTTCATATTCTACTAAGCGTTAGTACTGTTTGTGTTGGTGTCATCTACAGAATCCTATCCAGACTACAAAATGCATTAAATAAATAAATACATAAATAAGATATATAATGTGAATCACAGTTGTCAAGACAAACCAAAACGATCACATTTACAAAATACACCAGGGTACACGTCCGCATATTCAAGTTGAAATAATAACAGAAAGCAGAAGCATGCGAAGTCTCTCATTCTATTGCCATTACCACTTGAATGCAAAGTCCCCCGATCTGCCATACCTTAAGTAATAACTCATTTTTAAATAGGTTACGTCCCATTGAGAACGCGTCAATATCACATACATTAATAGTTTGTAAATCCTCTTTAAAGGATTCTCATAGCGACCATTATATATAAATAACTCTCGAGAGCGAGTGGCCCTCACGTTTACTCTAATTGGAAATAATTCCAATATTTGTGGGCTGTCAATTAAGTAGTTTAAGACATTGTACACAAACATGCAGTCCAACACATCTCTCCTAGATTTTAAGGTTGAAAAGTTAAACCCATTCATCATTGATGTGCTGATGACAGGATGGCGCGAATAATGTGGATACACCTTATTTTTTCAAAAATATAGATATCTGAGAAATCGTTTTTGCACACGCTCCAAGGCGGAAATATAAGTAAGGTAATTGCACTAGGGTTCCACACTACTGGCCCATATTCCAGTTTAGATCTAACCAATGCGAATTATAATAGCTTAAACGTGTCAGTATTATGGAAGTTGTGACAGATTCTTGTTATAAAGCTTATTTTTATAGTATTTTTAATGTGTGAACTGAAGCTTAAGTCTTCTCTAAGGGTGATTCCAAGATCCTTGATTGAAATGCTGCGTTGAAGGGATTGAGCATTTAATATGTAAGCTGCCGGTATTTTTCGACCTCTGCCAATTTGCATAAACTCGCATTTGCCACTATGCATGCACATTTTATTAATGACTTTTCGGTAACAATATCGCCAACCCTGTGCCGTAACGCATTGCATCAATGCAATTTGGCGTCCACGCTGTCCCAATAGAATAGGAGTGCATTGCTTTGCATTAATGAATAGTGTTAATTAATTTTAATCGTGGTAAATTGTTAATGAAATAAGGCCCTCGGTGGCATAGCTCGTATATTGCTGTACTTGTAGGATCGGGAACCCGTTGTAAATCAGCACACGTATTACCTCAAGAGGCTGTTCGGATATATTTATATGAAGATGAAAAAAATGAAAAAGAAAAAAAAAACACTAGACAGGTTTCTCAACAGAGCAATAGTTCATAATCCTGTACAGTCGGAAACTACAACACAATTAGGGACGTTCAATTCCGAAAATTACTCGATTTCTGAATTGAGTACGGAATCGGAAGGTTTCGTTACGAGTATCAAATCGGATCAAAAGACTCGATTTTACTCGGAATCGGTATAGATACCCTTAGACCCTTAAGCTTTTATTGTGGAACAAGTTAAGTTTGGATCTGACATGTTTGTTTATAAGATCTACACTGGGTTTGTAAGGAATACACTGCGGAAGAAAGTTTATTTTTGACCATCCGACGAATTAATAGAAAAAAACCTTCTTAAATAAATAAATAAATAAATATATTTCTGTTACAATATACAATACCATACAAGTACAAGAAAGTATAGAATAAAATCGTCAGTAGCGAGTGCCCCTCACCCCAGTCTCCTTAACTATCCTCTAGGTCTAAAGAGACTAAAGCAAATTATGTCATATCCAATCTTACCCCTTTTTTTATAAATTTTTCCATCTACAATTTTTTTAGTCCAAGCTAATGAAATGTACGACGCGTATCAATCTAAACCGATAAAAGCGATGGCCAAATACTCCGTAATGAAAAGGAAATACTCCATTCTGGAATCGACTCGAATGGAATCTGATATCTCTAAGCTAAGGCTATTGAACAATGGCAATATTCAAAGGTATGTGAAAATGCAAGCAATCCAGCAATCGCTGACGCGGCAAAGAAATTATTCAAAGGAACACTCCAGCTGCAAGATTTCCGAAAAGACAATTTCTACTTACTCTTGTCAGCTTTGACTCAAAGCTCGCAACATTCACCCTGATAAGCCATCCATTTTGAAAACCTTTCATTCTTTTTTTTTCTTTACAGCAAATATAGCAAAGACACTTCTCTCAATGAAACTTGTTTGACACATTTCTCTTTCCTGACGTTCTGCCAGAAGACTTTTATGATAGAAAATAATTAAATCATAATTCTAAGCATTTTTAAAATATATTTTCCTCCATAAATGGCTCAAAAACATCATGAATAATGAAAAAAATAAGAAAATAATAATTTTTCTGTAACGACGCCTAAGGCAGCTTCATACAAGTTTTTAAAAAAATTCTACATTTTTTCGCTTTGAACAAGAAAAAGGACACTGCGGTTTGACATCTCATCAAGGGTTTATACTTGTTGACGAGTAAAGTAACATGGCTGACAGCTACGCTTTCGACGTAAAACGTGACGGAGGACTGTAATATCCGCCCGATTCCACTTTTGACACATGGTCTGTGGGAGGGGAAAACCCTTAATAGGCCATATTGACTGTAGGGCTCACACACCCCTTAGAAAACAAAATCCTCGATATTTTTCTAATTGACATTAGAACTACCTACATTTCATCTAGTCATTCATCGTTAATAAACATTGAACAATTATTGCTTTCCTATTTACACATGAGTATAAGGAAGCTTTGTAATGTTCGAAATTTTCCATTTCAACATTTCATTGGTTTCAGGTGCCAGGAACGAAATGTCTCTGTCTGTCTGTTCCTTGAGTTTTGGGCAACCTATTCGGGGTATTTGATGAAATTTTCAATGGAGGTTTTTTGGGATATATCCAAAATAAAACGATTAAAAACTTTTACTCAAAACTACCTGCAACTATTTTCTTTCAATTCACATATTTTGTAGTTGTTATTAATGTTAATAAACCGCAATGGGTCGCATGCCCCTTTTTACACGGAAAATGACTAAAAAATAATTTTTCTGTGGAACCGTTCTATCGATGCTGTCTTACTTCAGGTATTTGGTGATAAATAGAGTAAAAAAGCTGAACCAGATGCTTTCCAAATCAAAGATTACGTTTTGAGCATAAAATTATTTTTTGAAAAAATTATGGATAATTCACGCCTTTGCATTTGCTTGGTTTAAGGCGAGAAAAGTTTGGCACACGCTGGTCTGAGGCTAATAGCCCCTGCCCATTAGGCAATATTTTTTATTCATACTTATGGAAGACCCGGTGGCGACTTCATGAATGACTGTCGCGTTCGCGCCCCAATAAGAGTATCGACACTCCGCGAATGGCTGGGACATGACTGCAGATTTTGTGACGTCACCGCCGCGCCGGGTCTTCCATAAATATGAGTAACACATAGCGCCGAAGCGATCCAGCATCTGAAAATTGAACCATCTAAAGAAATTAATAATAATAATATTAAAAATGTTAAAAATACAGTTCTGTCTATACAGTACATTGAGTACATACACGGACTAGTATCAGTACCTGTTGCTGGCCTGCCATGGCAGTTTTGTTTTCCATTACTACAACATGCCTACTGTCTCTCCACCACATTATTACCGAAAAATGTAGCAAGTGTAGAACTCGAACCAACAACTTTTCGGGTGAAAGTCAGAGTCCAATACCCCTACTCCACATGTCCTGACAATCTTCAATACGGTACTTGAATTCCAAAGTGCTTTCTTCCAATGATACTATGAGTGCGATACAGGAAAATTTAACATACAAAAAAGTAGTTAATTATTTAATTAAACATTCTACTCGTATAACAATAATAAAACACAAAATTAAAGAAAATACCACTAATTAGCCTTTTCCCCAAGATAATTATAATTTTATTTGTTGTAATTATTATTTATTTATTTATCGCATGTTTTTACAATATGGTAATGATGATAATTATAAGGATATGTTTAGCAGAGAATTAGAAAACCAAAATCCGTCGTTTTTGTTTATTTTTTATTTTTTATTTAATAATATTAAGAGAGCATGTAAAGATTGGGTTGTAGATGTGAATTGCAGAAGACTACCACTATACATCATATAAGCTAATTAGGGTATTTTTAATTTTTGGTGTTTCTCCATCAGTTCATTTTTATCTGAAATTGTAGACCCCAATAATTTTCATAAAAGAGCTACTGTAGCAAAAATGAAAAATACTTCATTATATGATGCTTAAAGTAGTCCTTTACAACTTAAATGAGCCAAATCTTTAATATTTCATAATTTAATAAAGGAAAAAACGGATTAGAGGTGTCAATTTTCTACGTAGCATACATATCATCTTAAGAGAGGAATTTTATTAAACATTTATTGCACTTACAAAGGAAACTGAGAAATAAATTAAATAATGCAAATGACAGAATTTCTGAAATTCCGACTTTATTCCGAAGCAGAGAGAAATGTGGATGAATGAGTATATTATTCCATGCGAAAATCATTTTCATTTTTAATTTATAAAAGGAACGGTATAGAAAATATCATTCCAAACGTCTTTTTTATGCATATTCGTTACAAAAAAATATGTTAATGAATGCAACAGCAGAAGTGCAGATGGTACGTACTCTGACCTGACGCTCAGACAGAAGGTTGGTGGTTTGAGTCCCACACATTTCCTGGAGGATGCAAAACAAGCTATCATAGTTGAGTTTATAGCTTTATTGCTATATTCGTTAGGTTGGTTTAGCAATAAAACAAAAGTCAATATTTACTGAAATTCATAAATATTGACTTTTTGTTCTATTACTAAGCCGCCCTGAAGTCAACATCTTAGAACCCCCCAAAATTGAGTAAGCCCAAAATTAAAAAGGGTTCCCGATATATGGACGTGTAGAGTAGTGGAACGGACTCCAACTCTCACCCGAAAGGTTGTTGGTTCGAGTCCCACACTTGCTATATTTTCATTCAACCTAGAGGAGTTAGAGCTTATCTTACACTCAACTAGGAAAGCCCGGGACCACCTGCTTTTCATGCCCTCCGAAGCATGGCCAGAAAATGTAGCAAATGTGGGACTCGAACCAACAACCTTTCGGGTGAAAGCCAGAGGCCGTTCCACTACTCTACAGCAAACTCGTTACTAGAGTTGAAGGAAATTTTTATCTCAATAAATATAGGCATAAAAAAATAACTTAATGTGTATAATATATAGTAAAATAATATAAGGGGATATAAAAATAATGTTAAATTTACCTAAAATTAAAACGTTTCAATTTTATTTCAATATCACCCTTTGATGTCTCGAAAAGTATTCACATTTTGACTATAACTGTTCTTATGTTTATAAACGCAAAACTAAGGACGTTCCCTATAAAATGTGAAACTCATCCAGTCCGGTGAATTTTTTTGCATAGATCCCAATATCTTTTGCGGAAAGCAACCTGTCCTGTTTTGTTACTCAATTTAATACCTAAAACTTGCCTAAAGATAGAAAACATTGATAGAAAGGTTCCACAGAAAAATTATTTTTTAGCCATTTTTCATGAAAATTGACTTATTTTAATTTTTTTACCCCCAGAAGCAAATTATCGAGGGGCAAGCGACCCCCTGCACTTTATTGATAAGATTAATAGCGACTACTACCTGTATATATCTGAATTTAAAAGAAATCGTTGTAGCCGTTTTTTAGAAATAATTTTTTTGTTGACGTTTTTTGAGACTAAACCCCATCAAATTGAGTTAGCCCAAAATAAAAATAAAATTATTCTGAGGCATGATTTTTGTAAGCCTACATGCCAAATTTCATCCAAATCCACCGAGTAGTTTGTCCTCAAATCGATGAACAGACAGAGCGGCAGACTGACAGACATTTAGTACAATTTTTGGTTTCTGGGACCTCAAAACGTGTAAATCTGTTGAAATCTCAAATCTCAACTCAAATGTATTGAGGGGGAAAACGGTTCAAATCAATATTCAGACGCAATTATTAGAACTTTGCGGTTTCAAACACGTTGGCTGCCATGAGAGTAGCAGGTGTTGTTAATTAACACTGAGCAGTCACGGTTGATTTATGTTAGAGATGACATCGATAATTTTGTGACAACTGGAGCGTGGTCATGAAGAAGAGAGGAGGCTACCGCGTTCCGCTCAGCTGCTCTATTATGGCGATGTTGGATTAGTCGCAATTGTTTTGACGGAGTTTTTATGGACCCATGCCTACTTATATAGTGGCCCATAGGTCCCTTGTCCAATGCCATCGACCCCACAGATTTTGGCAGTGGCGGCGCTACGGGGGTGCCCGGGGGGGGGGGGCCTGCCCCGCCCCAACAGTTTCTCCGGCTCCCCCAGGGCCCCCACTTTTGAGATATTTGACATTTTGTTAAATTGAAGAATTATTGTACTTCAAAAAAGTCCGACACAACTGGTATAAAATAAATAAATAAATAACCGTGTATTTTTCCTTAAACAATTTCAACCAAATACAAATACAGTTGAAGTGCCCCCTCATGCCCGCGGCGTGTGAGGGTAGCACTCAATACCTAAATATAGCCTACCTAATTCATTACTGTAATTTGTGGAGTTCGTCCCTGGTCCATAGTCTTATAATTGTCCTGTCTGTTGCTGTTCTTGTGTTACTGTCAGTGTTGTCGAAGGAGGGATACTTGTATTTGTTCATGTGCAAGTCCTTGGTAACAAGTTACTTGCTCCCCATTGGCGTAGATAGGGCACCCGTAGCATCCCCCAGGATTTCTGGTGAAAAAGACATTATGGGGGCGAACGGCATAGTATCCTGTATCCACAATATCGAAAGGGAAATTAATTATTGGTATGCCTATTTCACATGAAAGACATCATGAAAAAAAATCAACATAGTGGCGACTAATTACTTTCACAAAAATAAATTAGGTACTCAAAATGGTTAAAAACCCCAATACTTCTGACCTATTTTTTCGAACTTTTCTCCGGGGGAGACCCCCGCCCCTCCCCCCCCCCCCCTGAGTGGCAGGTTTATTCGTCGGTAAAATCTCAACTGTACTTCTAGCAAAATCCGTAAATCCTCACTAATTTAGGCCTATTTCTCAATTTTTTTCTCCGGGAGAGACCCCCGGTTCCCCCTCTTCCCAGAATATAATTTGCGCAATACCTCACTAATTTGGGCCCATTTACCGCTTTTTTTCTTGTTATATATATGCAATGGTATATTTCATACGCATTAAAAAAAGAAAATTTAAGTAATAGTAAAGTCATAATATTTGCTGGGCAGACTTCAGCAGTGAATGAGTAATGAATCAATGTCTTGGGGTCCTAAAGCCCCCCCCCCAGTAATTTTGGGAATTTACGCCAATGCTACTCCCAATGAAAAGTGTTTTGTTTTTTCATTGGCCCCCCAGATAGAAGTCATGCCTCCCCCCCCCCCCGGCCCCCACCTTAAAATTTCTAGCGCCGCCACTGGATTTCGGACATTATTTGTATTGTTTCCGTATGAATTTTTGGCCATTGGCAAACTGGTATACGTTCTCAATGTCAACCTACACGGTCTACTAGCGATAATGGGCAGGCTGGGCAAGCTTACCATTAACGCAATGAAACAGGCGAAAGCATGACTTAACCAAGTACAGATACCAGTCGATTTTGGATTAACATAATACCGGGGTTTATTCATTGTTTTAAACAAATGAGTGCAAAATGTGCGCGAAATTCAAATTTATAAATTAATCTTCGGCTATATTTTGGGTGATTTTTAAATTTTTTCACCCTTAGACGTAGACGCATTAATTAAAATTCTTATTATAATTCTAACTATAAAAATTCTACCTGTACATTTTAATTCCCTTCAATTAAAAAAACAATGGAACCATTCACTTCCACTAATTTATTAACTTGAATTTCCCACGCATATTTTAACACCGTCACGTGACACGTTACTATTGTGGTATTAAAAAATGAACCCCAGTATTGTGTTAATCCCAAATCGCCACAATAGGGCTGCAGAAGGCTTAAATCAATGTTGGGATGCAAGCTGTCGTTTCAACACGTTGTCTGCTGTGAGAATTAGAGGGGCTGTTAATTTATCACTGAGTAGTCACGTTTAATTTAGTTTAGTGATCACGTCGATATTTGTGTGACTAGGTGCGACGTTTGTGTTTTGCGGGTATTGACGATGAAAGGATCCTTTCCCGCTCAGAAAGTTTAAATTAATATGAAGAGGCAATTATGAGGAAGTTGTCATTACTAACCCATTGTCTGCCTCGATATTTTTTTTATAACTGAAGCGTGGAAATAAAAACCGGGTTAAAAATTCGAAATTAGTTTTATCACTTAAATACGATCCAAGTGACTTGGCAATGTCCTGTATACAGCACCAAGCGACAGTGGCAAAATTGTAGTTGCAGTTGGTAAATACAAGGCAAGTGTGTCATTTGATGTCATGTGTTATGGCATAGAAAAATCCTGATAACTCAAAATAATGATTTTGGCGGTTAATCCGGTTTTATTTCCACGCTTCAACTATAAGCAATCACTGGGAATAATTACAGAGGTCACGTTGATAGAAATATGGGAGGCTAGTGCGTCATTGAGGTTTGTGGGTAGGTAAAGGAAACGCCTTTAAAGGTTGAGAATCAGAATCAGAATAAGTTATATTGATCAAATATAAGAACTCTTCAATTGTTAACACTTAAAACAAACAATAATTACAGTGGAAAAAATGAACAAATTGAACAAATAGACATCATTTTTAGTAATTAGTACCTTAGTACCGGTATGCATTTATTAGTTTATTATTACTTTTAAAGTAGCTCACGCATCCTTAAAACAGCAGCTATGGGTTGTTTATTAAGGTACTTTGTCCTGATTGTGGGAGTTTTCATTCATATTTCCAAAAATGCGGCCGAACCCGAACAGGTCTGGTCTGCTTGTTGGGGCAATGAAGACCTCTGTTATTTCTTCTGTAGTTTCCCCCACTGTTTACATTAGTGTTTCTGAAATGAAGCTACGTATAATTTGCTTGGCAACTGCCAACTTTCCTGTGTCTGAAAACGTTTTCCCATTCATATCAAAGTCATACACGGATAATTTGATAACGTGTACGTTACTATTTAACCCCCACTTATCCAGTTCATTGTTGAAGAATCTCTTCCTCATAACTCTCTCAGAAGACTGATATCTATGCCATGGTACCTTAACAACAGCAATGTTAGTTTTATTGCAAGCCTGGGTGATGTTATTCAAAGCATCGTCAAACAGTGGAATCTGCACTTTTTGGAGGTCCACAGTACCCCCAAAGATGACAAGATGATCCTCTTTGTCGAGCTTCAGGTCACTTACTAGCCGTGGTATGCCTGCTGTTAACTTGTCAATAGAAGACCCAATTTGGATAACACTGCGTACTTCTGTATCTTTCAGGTTACAGGCCAATGGATGAGCGATACCTGCTCCCTGTTCGTCAGCAAGAAGAATTAGTTTTCTTGACTTTTTACTATAACCAATCCCAGGCGTATATAACATATAATGCACCCTATCGAGGTTGTATTCTTCGATGTGACTACCCAGTTGGTGTTGGGGTCGCACGGGTTCGATGGGAGATAGACAATCACTCAAGCCGCCTACAGTGTTTTGCGATGTACTAGTATTTGCAGGGCAAACTGCAACAAGTTCCACTATTTCTGCCTTCAGCTTTACTTCCCTTTTGTTCGCTTCGACCAAAAGGTTTCGGGCCTCAGAAAGTTCAGCCTGCAGGCGTGCGTTCTCCCTCATCAACACTCTTTTTTCCCTATAGATGCCTGACCGCTCCATAGCGAGTGTCGGTTCAATAGGGGGCAGGCCCCAATTTGCGCCAATAGCCATTTGATAAGCCTCGTTAAAACGCACTTGGGGAGTGCGAGTGTTACTCACTGAAGTATTAGGTTGGTACATCCTCACAGATGAATCAAGTCGTCAAAATCAGAAACGTCACTTTCACAATCCATCTTCTTAGAGCTCACAACTACAACTACTACAGTCTACAAGATTCTACGGAGTTGCGCATCCCTCAAATCCCTCCAAATCCCCCTCCCCCTCCTCCTCCACCCTCTCCAATGAATGGAAAAATGTCCATTCTCCATGTCATGATTCCATTACGTCACCAGGCAAACAAGACATTGAGTTCTTGTGGGGAGAAGAGGGTTAGGGCAAGTGAAAGTACTATGAGGGGCCCATTCCATTGACCGGCTAGGGCTATTTCCAAAAACGGTGACGTGGTAGTAGACATTCAAGACTTAGGTGGCGTTTCCACTGACCTCGCATTGCAGAATTTTAGTTTGTTTGTTTGTTATTTTACTGTATGATCATTGATCAATTTTAACTATGGCATAGAGGAAAATAAACATTTCCGTCAATTCTGCAATGCGAGGTCGGTGGAAACGCCACCTAAGTCTTGAATGTCTGCTTCCACGTCACCGTTTTTGGAAGTAGCCCTAGCCGGTCAATGGAATGGGCGCCTGATGAAACAAACATGCCAAAAACTTTAAAGGCTGTAATTAAAAATTTCAAAAAAATATATTATTAAGTAAATTTCATTTTTATTACTAAATTATATGACAAAAAAAAGCTTCTTTTCACATTGGTCAAAAGATTCTGCGAAAACAATATGAGCCTGAAAATTAAAGATGGTGCCAAATTATTTAATTTAATTCCAAAGCATGCCAACAACGTTAATCGGTTTCAATACTAGACTATGTTATATCATACAGGTATAACAACGATAAGATAGGTACATATTCAACTTTGTAGAAAGAAAAATTTGAGAAAGGAGGACATCATGGGAAAATGGACGGAAACTGGATTTGAACCTGAATATTTAGTTCCTATTTTTTCAAAAAAATTTCCCCGGCGTTAACCCCCGGGCCACAGTAGGCAGTTATAAATACGAATCTTCGTCTGTTGAACCTAAGCTGCTATCAACATTAGTAAAACTCCACTGTTTCGCGCTTTTTGGCCAGGGCACCAAGCTTCGGGGGGGGGGGGGGGGGAAGTCGAAATGACAAAATATCTACCTCATACGAAATTCATGACATTTGGGAAAATAATAAGAAAGAAATAAAAAGCACGGAGTGGACTTCAAGTATCTGAAAATTGCGCGAAATATCAGTTTATTATTGACGATTACTTATTGTACTGCTTAAAGAGGGTTTTCAGTTTTGACTCGGGTGAAGAAAGCCAAAAGGGCGTCTCTCTCAGATTCCAAGCTAAATCCTCTTGCGTTTCTTTGCTGTGAAAAGGACCTAACCCTCAGTTCTGTCTTTTCCATGGTTGTCAAAAATGTTGCCGAACAATAGGCAAGGAAAATATATTTGTGTTAATCCTGATCTATCTTTGAGGTCTATTTTTTAGTATTGGTATTTACCCAAGTTAATTAAAATATGTCTTGAGAGTTTACACCTTTTACCTGGGTCGCATTTCTTTAAATTTTCTTTTGCAACATTTTGTTTTAATGGGATAGTAGGAGGTGGGGGGGGGGGGGGGGGCTGGAAGACTTGCTACCTAGGGCGGCGAAATCCCAAGGTAGGGGCCTGATAGTGCCAGGCTTGGCTAAGGAGGGCCATGGCCATTCGCAAAATACAAAATTACAATAGGTTAAAAACCAAATCACTTGTCGAAATATTTGGCGGGGCCTTTGGTCCCCATTTTATCATCGATACTGGAATATTCGTCTAAGCCCATGCCCCAAAGGGTACATAAGACTGTTCTGCCCAAGAGAGGGCCCCTATACAATCCCGGCCCAAGGGCCCCCAAAAGGCCAAAAGGCCAGACCCAGCACTGGGACCTGATGGTAGTAGTAACTATAAGGGAGGATTTCCAAGAAAGATTCTAAATATTTCATGATGAGGGCGGAAGCCGATTTATATTTATTCATAATCGCAGCATCGCATACACTTTCTTTAAATTGACAATTTTCCTTCTACTTGTTATGCATTAAGTCCACGGCTGCTACTCGCTCAATGTATTTTTAGATGTTAACATTCAAGCTTTCATCACCTTCGTCAATAATAATTAGTTTAAAAAATCCGTCAATATGAAGTCATGTTAAAAACGTGTTTTAGCATTGCCAAAGAGCCGTGAAAGTGATACCGGAAGTTCGAGCAAATGGTTTCGTAAAACAGCAAAATACTCATGAGTGAAGCCTCTACTGTTGTGCATACATTCTGACTCCCTCGTCAGCTGCCCCCCCCCCCAAATTTAGTAAGTCTGTTGTAAGTAAATTAATTGCGTTATAATTTTATCGATACTAAATTATTTTATTAGATTTGACCCACCACTACCCCTCCAAAAAAAATTTAGCATGGCCTGAAAGAGGAAGAATAGACGAAAACATGGGTATAATTTAAATTAAGATAGGCCAGCTAAATCTGCCCATAAAATTGCTTTAAATCCGCCCATGCAATTCAAATGGGATTGCTGGAAATGAATTTTTTTGCGTCATTTTTTTTAGAAATTGTGTTCCACTCGTGTTTAAGGGGTGAAGGGGTGAATTCGAAATTTTTATACTCGTTTGAAACCTTAATTCATATTGCTTCTAATGAGACATTCAAAATTAAATTCGGTTGCAAATTGCAGCCTGTGGAATGTTTTTACTCTATGCATGTAATTGGAAGAGTACCCTTTGAACCTGTTTTCCGCCGAAACACGGATGGCTTATACACTCACCTGAGCCTGAGCCTGATAGTAAAAGCGGATAGTAAAACTGATTACATGCATAGAAAGAGTAAGAAAGGCGGAAAAGAACGAAAGTAGTTGGAAATTTTCAAATTGATATTAACACCTCCAAAAACACGGCTGAAAAAGCCCTAGTTTCGGTGAATATCGGCAAATTTAGGTGCACCTCCTCACGTTTCCTCCCCCCAAAGTCGAACCCTTTGCCCTATCACAACCAACAAATATAGCATGGCCTGAAAGAGGAAGAATAGACGAAGACATGGGTATAATTTAAGTTGAGACAGGCCTTCTACATCTGCCCAAAAATGAGCGTCATCCATGAGCACATCAGGATGGCGCGTAACATGATGGCGCGTAACATGATGGCGCGTAACATGATGGCGCGTAACATGATGGCGCGTAACACGATGGCACGTAACTGGCACGTAACCAAGATGGCGCGTCACAAGATTTTTCTTCCTACGTCGATAAAGAAGTTTCACTTCAAAAATGGGCTGAATCCGCTCCTGCCCCCAGCCAGCTCACAGTCATGGTAATTGCTTTGCAGTGAATCTCGATAGACAAGTAAAATACAATAGGCTTTGAAAACTGAAAGCAAAAAATTTTATGCAAACGATGTGTGGAAACGAAAGACTAAACCGGCAGGCATTCCAAACTACTGCCAAAGATGTATACCTCAATAACGCTATCATTTCTACGCATTAGAGGAAATTTAGTGCATTTAAGGAATTTTCAATATGCGCGGTACCAACAGTTTATTTGTTAGTTTACTTGTTTACTTGTGTTATCATTCAAAATTTGCAATTACCAAAGCAGAAATTACCCTGTCAAAATGTTATACACAGTATGATTCGATTGATAGTGTGATGAATGAGCCCCAAGCTTAAAGCATTGATGTTGATGTAGCCTACTTGTCAAATGCAAAACATAGGCCTACATAATTCTAATTATTTTAGCAAATCATCAGATATGAGATATATAATTACTATTATGTTGAGCTTAATATCTGTCGGTCATATGTAGAGCTCTGTTTACACCAATCGATGATTTCATTTCATATTGCTATTTAAATCTCTATTCATTACTGTTACTTGTGAGACTGTGAGAGTTGGTAGAGCTATACAAAACGGGCGCACTAAATCATGGAAAAAATGAAATGGAAAGAAAAATTTACCAGCATGAGGGGTTAATGATTGTTGTCTCTAGCCTATATAGTGTGTGAGTGATCTGCAAACTCAGGTTTCTCTCCCACAGAAACAAAGTCTATCTAATACTTCGCCGTCCAGACACAAGTGATACATTTCCAGGGAGGGGGTGCCTAATTATTTTTTCAACTCTGGCACGAGCTTGTGGTTCTTGTTGAAATTCATGATACGCCACAGAGATGATTCGATATTTGCAAGTGTTGAGGGAGAAATGAGGCTTCTATTTCCGATCGAAGTTTTAGTGCGATTCAGAGGAAATTGGGGTTTCTAACACGAATTGTCTGCAATGAGAATTACAGGTGTTGTTTATTGCGGTTGATAAGTCAGTGCATGTATATAATAGAGATCACATGGATTATAATGTGACAACTAGTTTGACATGTGAAATTTGTTGCTTACGGTTATTGGAAAAAAAAAAGTCAATCTACCATTTCTGGCTCAGAAGGTTTTGATCATTATTGTAACGAAAAATAAGTGGACATGGTGGCTTCTAACACGTTGTCTGCCGTGATAGTTATTTTCCATTGGGCGATCACGGGGCATTATTAGCGAGATCACATGGACAGCAATTTGGGAAACTAGTGCGTCATTTGAGGTTTGTGGTTATTGTAGAAGAAAGAGGGCTATCATTTCCGGCTCAGAAGGTTAATTTCGATATTGAACGCAAATAAGTGGAAATTGCTTCTAACACGTTGTCTGCCGTGATAGTTTCTTTCCACTGGGCGATCACGGGGCATTATTATCGATATCACATGGACAGCAATTTGGAAAACTTGTGCGTCATTTGACATCAAGATTCTATGGAGTTCTCTTTGCGCAGGTACCGGAAGAGAATTGTCCGTTTCCCTTAACGCGATTCCATTTGCAATGAGACGTACTTGACTTTAACTTGTTGTAAGAAGTGGGTCAGTAATTAGGGCGCGTGCAGTACAGTTCAAAGTGAGAAGTACTTTTGTTTTGTTTTTGAGTTTTTGGCTGTTTTATCCAAGTTCATCTATTGCCAGTGTTTTAAGATTATGGGAATTTACCCAATTTTAAATCCTCGCAATGTTTTTTTCTACACTTGTGACCTTATTTTTGGCTGTTTTAGTCAAAATATAGTTTTCACTTGCCTGGTTTTGCCTCTGCGCGTGTTGCCATAAAATCTGTCAGAATCCACTGAAATGTTGTGATAATTATTTATATTGTTTCTGGCCTGACAACAACAAAAACGCTACAACGTTGTCAAGTCCACTCAAGTTAATACAACTATCAACTTACGAAAAACTGAAGAAAAATATATATCAATTTACCAAAACTATCGACCAGACATAAATTGGATCTAGCCACTATCGAGCTACTGATAAGGTTGTTGCTTTGGTTTGACATGGAACTAGTGAAGTATCGAAGCGACATATATACAGAGGCTAGTACTAACAAGCAATCAACCCCATGGCAACCCAGTGCTTGTATCATCAGCAAGAACTAAACTGCTACATATACTTGTGTTGTGGTTTGAAGCCATCTTTTTATTGTAACATCGCGCATTTTTACAAATTCTGTAATTTTGAAAATTTATTGGCAACTTAATAAAGAACGTTCACGAGAACAACAGGCCGAATTGGACTATTGTATGTTTCCGGGGAGTCTTCATACCATCAAATTTCAAACAGGAAAAAGAATCAAGTTGAATCTTTGCTACCTCGGAACCGGTCCATCATGGAAATGTTTTCGGCGTTTGAAAAACTAGAAGAGGAAATCAATACACTGCATCTGGAGAACCAACGTCTCAAGAGTGAGCTAAGCGTCCTAGATGCCCAAAGAGCAATCAACGCAGAGCTCGAGAAGGAAAACAAGAATCTCCATACAAACGTAACATATTACATGGATAGTTTATTACATAAGGAAGCCCATCTGGAACAAGCCGCTAGGACGGTCGGTGTCTTACAAGAAGAAATTAAAAACTTACATGTCTATGATCACCAACGTCGCCCCCAAGAGAGCAATGAAAGAACTAAGATGGAAAAGGAGCGATCCCCAAAACCCGAACGTGGGGAGATAAAATCATTCACGGAAACTCCCATCAGCGACGAGTACCCAAAAGTCTTGATATTGACAGATAGCTTTGGCAAAAATATTTCCTATTTCTTCACTTCTCTGCGAGTCACTCACTCAGTTCAAGTTATTGTTAAGTCAAATGCTACTTTTGCACAAGTGGTTAGTGGGATAGATGTCTGGTCTAAGGGTTTTACCATGAACGACCGTATTTTTATTTTAGCAGGCTCAAATGATTTCAAGTGCGACCGGACAATCATTAATTGTGTTACCACTAACCTTAATAACATGTCTTATACGACAAATATAACTGTAATAGAGGTACCGCAAAGGTTCAACTGTTGTTATTGCAACGAAAATGTTAAGTGGTTTAACCGCTGCCTAATTAACCATTTCAGTGGAACAAACGTAAATATAGTTAATATATTTAAATCCTTTTCCAAATCTAATTTCAACCGTTACGGGTACCTTAATTTGAGTGGCAAGGGAAAGCTTTGTTCAGCTATTCACCAATTAGCCCTTAAAAACAATCGGACCTAGTGGCACCTCCAAAACCAAAATCTACCCTTCCAAACTCTCGCCCTTTGATACTATATTAGTCGTCAAACCTCAACATTATTAATTGAGATTAAACATAATGGACCATAAAAATGAAGTGAAATACCTGGTAGCACCATCCAACCAATGAAAAACAATAAGTCATTTTCGATGTTTCACTAGATACAATGAAAATAAAAAATTTCCAATATTGATAACAATACATGATATTGCAGTACGTATTATATGGTATATATAACACTAACTCTAAATTAACTTTGGTTGAAGATGTAACCTCCTCGTTATAACCGAAAATTAGAGGAAATAAAAAAACTGGGCTTAGCGGGATTCGAACCCACGATCTACGCTTGTGGTCCAGCGGTTAAGACGACGCCCCGGTTAGGCGTAGATCTTGAGTTCAAATTCCGCCATGCCCAGTTTTTCTATATCCTCTAATTTTTTGTAAATTGTGAGCAGTGCAGTGGAGTCCGGGACGATAGATACAATCTAAGAAGTCTGCGATATTTCACTGAAGATGTCGACCGCAGATGTTGACGAAACGTATGGAAGTACGCTTTCAGAACAATCCCGGGCTCTACAGCTTCGTCACAACCGCCGTGAAAGCCTTTTAGAGCAAACAATTGCTGAACTTAGGCCTGATGAGGTCTGTTTAACTGAATTAGCACTAAAGAAAGGTGAAATATAAATCATTTCGGGCACGGCTCTATGAGGATCTAGTCTTGGGGGCTGGCTGGGGATGCTCTCTCTTGACCACTGTCCGATTTGGGGTGATATGGTCAGCAGTATGCCCGACAGCCACGTTTTTCCCCGCCGCTCCGCTGGAGGCAAGGGACCCATTAAGGGCGGACTCAGCCGAGGCAGAAATTTATTCCATATATGTCGAGTCAAGTTCAAACACTAAGACTTGACGCAAGTATTGAGTATTGAGAGTTCTTGTCACCCTGAACAGGGGGGGGGGGTACTCTAGCAACTCTGTAACAAGGTAGCTCTAGCAACTCTGTAACAAGGTAGACAAAGAAGATGTCAAGTCGTCCAGCCTTCCTTTTGCTGTCTAGTTCTCTACCAACTATGCACTGACATGGTACCCAGGGTCAGGCAGACAGACTTAGTGAATCAATAATTAATAATTCGGCCTTGGGTAGCTTGGTGGTAGCGTGCTTGTGCGAGTCTCTACACACCTTGTAATCGGTGTTTGCCTATTAAGCAAGGGGTTGTAAGCATCCAAATCCCCGCCCCCTAATAAATAAGTAAACAAAAATTAAAAAACCGTATAATTATTCAAACAATACATAATTTGAGACAAATATACATTATACATTGGTCGCGGAACTATGGTATTTTACTTCTTCCTCCGTCATCCTCTTGAATGGGGTCCATACACACATTATTATTATTATTATTATTTTTGCTTTCCAATTTATACGTAGTGTAAGGAAAGCTTTGTGATGGCCGAAATTTTTGATTTCGAGATTTCAACGGATTTACACGGTTTCAGGTCCCAGGAACCCAAAAAAGTGGTTTTTACGAAATGTCTGTCTGTCGCTCTGTATGTCTGTCTGTATGTATGTCTGTCTGTCTGTCTGTTCATCTATTTCCGGGCAAACTACTCGGTAGATTTGGGTGAAATTTGGCATGTAGGTTCACAAAAATCATACCTCCGGAACCTTTTTTTATTTTGGGCCAACTCAATTTGGGGGGGTTTTATTCTCAAAAAACTCCAAAAAAAACGTCTAAAAAATTTATTTCTCAAAAACGGCTCCAACGATTTCTTTCAGATTCTCATATATTGTAGTCGTTATTAATGTTGACAAAATGCGGGGGTTCACTTGCCCCTTGATAGTTTGCTTCTGGGGATAAAAAAATAAAAATAACTACATTTTAATGAAAAATGACTAAAAAATAATTTTTCTGCGAAACCTTTCTATCGATGATTTCTACCTTCAGGCATGTTTTAGGTGTTAAATTGAGTAACGAAACCGGATAGGTTGCTTTCCCAAAAAAATATTTGGTTTTGCCCAAAAAATTATTTTTTGAAAAAATGATAGAAAATTCGCGCTCAAATGCATTGCGTGCCCTGCCATTAATGCTGTGTGGTAATTAATGTGTTGGTCTGACCTATATAGAATTTACCTCACTTCCAGTGACGCCAGGTGGACAACACCCCCCCCCCCCCGAAAAGATATCGGAAATTTAACCACTGGAAAATTATTTACCATGAAATTACTCATGTTCTCTATCTACTAATGTTGATAAATTGGAAAGCATGTTCGAGTAAAAACTGGACCGGTTCTTATATGTTGCAGTGCCACTGCACTAAGATCGCTCGATAAGCGGAAGCTTGAGCGTGATAATGTTGATTAATACCAATTTGTTTAAAGAAAAAAAAAATATTAGTATTATTACTGTAATTATTATGTAACTTATTATAATATTATGGTATTATGTAAGTTATTGAATTTTGTGAATATATGCTCCTTGTCCTGGGGATACTGGACATGGAAAAGGAAAAAAAAAGGAAGTATTCAGCTTCCAAATTATTTAGTGCATTACCAGCTTACAATAAATAACACATAATACACCCCAAGAAAAATTTAAAATCCAATTTAACTATGGGTAATTCAATAGTAATGGGTAAATATTGTTGCAGTGAGAGCAATTGGGTGGATTTATTGATTGGGGATGAGGTTGATTAGTACCGTATAACAAATTGTCTCAACTTTATATGATCAGATTGTATTTTACTATTATATTCTCCATCATACATTATTTATTATTATTATTTTATTTTTTTATTTTTTTATTTTATTATTTATTTATTTATTTTTATTTTATTATTTTATTATTATTATTATTATATTTATTATTATTATTTCTTTCCAATTTATACGTAGTATATTGCTTTCCAATTTATACGTAGTATAAGGAAAGCTTTGTGATGGTCGAAATTTTCGATTCCGAGATTTCAACGGATTTACACGTTTTGAGGTCCCAGGAACCCAAAAAAGTGGTTTTTACAAAATGTCTGTCTGTCGGTCGGCCTGTCGGTCGGTCTGTCCGTCGATTTCCGGGCAAACTACTCGGTGGATTTGAGTGAAATTTGGCATGTGGGTTCAAAAAAATCATACCTCGGGACATTTTTTTTTTTGGGGGCTAACTCAATTTGGGGGGGTTTTATTTTCAAAAAACTCCAAAAAAACGTCTAAAAAAATTATTTCTCAAAAACGGCTCCAACGATTTCTTTTAAATTCTCGTATATTGTAGTCGTTATTAATTTTGACAAAATGCGGGGGGTCGCTTGCCCCTTGATAGTTTGCTTCTGGGGGTAAAAAAATAAAAATAACTAAATTTTAATGAAAAAATGACTAAAAAATGCGAAACCTTTCTACCTTCAAGCATGTTTTAGGTGTTAAATTGAGTAACGAAACCGGATAGGTTGCTTTCCCAATAAAATATTTGGTTTTGCCCAAAAAATGATAGAAAATTCGCGCTCAAATGCATTGCATGCCCTGCCATTATTGCTGTGTGGTAATTAATGTGTTTGTTTGACCTATCGAGAATTTACCTCACTTCCAGTGACGTCAGGTGGACAACCGCCCCCCCCCCCCCCCGAGATATCGGAAATTTAACCATAGGAAAAATATTTGCCATAAAATTAATAATTTTCCCTATCTAATAATTTTGATAAATTGGAAAGCATGTTCGAGTGAACTCGGACCGGTTCTTAATTACTTTTTATGGACCCAGGCCTACTTATAGTAGCCCATAGGTCCCTTGTCCAATGCCATTGACAAACTGGTATACGTTCTTCATGTCAACCTACACTGGCTACAAGCGATGTAGGGCTGCTCTTGTAGCCCTATTTTCTGGCATTCGTTCCACGTAGGCACCTGATGCGGGCTCTCTTGATTTCGGCTACTATCGGAGGTGCTCGGTATTTCGCGTGAAAGCAGTCCCAAGTTATTTTTTTTTCAAAAAAAAGGTTAATCGCTTACAAACAATTCAATGAATGTATCCAATTGACCTCTTCAGTCGCCTCACTAAGTTACCACCTGGCCATCGAAGTGCCGTGGTCCACCAGTGTTCCTCGCGAAAAATTTCTAAGAGTGGTAAAAAATTAGATAGATAGGTAGATTTAACCCATGGGATTTTGAGGGGTTCTCAATCCATCAGAATGTGAATACTTTAAATTGTAAAATAATCTAAAAAGGGTTATTTCTAGCATTTGTTGTTATTGTCAAGTTCCAGAATAAATAAATTTCTTTCGTAATGATTTCTTTCTTCATTTGTAAGATAGATCATTCCAGAATGACGTCACTTCAGGTTCACTCTAATTGGCTGGATATCAATAGGCGCCATTGGCGGCCATTACTCCATGTGTTTCCATGTGTTAGTTGACTTACATACATACTGTAGATATTGTAAGCCTTCGAACATAGAATAACCGTATCCGTATCCCTATTAATAATTGAGATACGGTAATGGTCTTACGGATACGGTTATTCTCTGTTCGGTGGCTTACTATTTCTAAAGTATGTATGTACGTATCAATTACTTATTCCGTAAGCCTTTTGTTACTTTTCAAGGCAAACCTAGTGCATTAGAGGATTATACTAATCCAGATTGGAAGCCATAAAACAATTGGGATATGAGACGATAGGACGGTAGGATCTTTACAAGCAAAACCGTTTAAAGGCCTGGCTTGAAATTCCTTCGCAGTGTAAAAGCTGCAGCCGTGAATTATGTATGTATAGGTATCAAGGGCCATTACTTTCGGCCACTCTCCTGGTTTTCCGTCCCATTTCATGGGATCAAAGCCGATAATCTCAATCAAATCGGGTTCTGGATAAGATAATAATAATAATAATATAATAAGAGTATTAGTATGGGTGCTGCAATACTGCTGGAGTTACGTGTCAAAGCAGTGGAAACTGGAATGATAGGCCGTCATCTTCCTGAAAGCGATTTCGTTAACATGTGCGGTCGATAACTTCAGTGTATAATATACTGCTATATAATATAGTATTACTATTATATTATATATTCCATATTACTTTTATATTTTAAATTCACATATATTGTAGTCGTTACTAATGCTAATGAAATGCGGGGAGTAGCTTGCCCCTTGATAGTTTGCTTTTGTCAAAAAATTAAAATAACTAAAATTTCATGAAAAATTAATCAAAAATGATTTTTCTGCGGATAATTTTCATCGATGATTTCTACCTTCAGGCATGTTTTAGGTATTATATTGAGTAACAAAACAGGACAGGATGCTTTCCCAAAAAGTATCTGGTTTTGTGCACAAAATTATATGTTTAAAAAATTATAGAAAATTCACCCTCAAAAGCATGGTAATGTATGCCCGAACATGCAATGCCATCGATGAATTCTGTGCTTTGGGATAGGGGATATCCTAGGCCGTTGCCAGAGGGAGGCTCAGGCGGACGGACCCCCCTCCCCTTCCCCAACAATGTCTGTCTGTCGCTCTGTCAGTCTGTTCATTTCCGGGCAAACTACCCTGTGGATTTCAATGGAATTTGGCTTGTAGGTTCACAACAATCATGCCTCGGGATAGTTTCTTTTTTTTGGACTAATTCAATTCGGGTGGGGTTTTATTCTAAAAGAAAACCTGCGGAACCTTTCTATCGAGGATATCTACCTTCAGGCATGTTTAGGTGATAAATTGAGTAACAAAACCGGAGAGGTTGCTTTCCCAAAGAAGTACTTGGTTTTGTGCAAAAAATAATTGTTGAAAAAATGATGGAAGATTCACGTTCAAATGCGTTGCTTGCCCTGCCATTATTACTGTGTTGTAATGTATTGGTATGCCCGATCTACAACATGCAAATAAATTCAATGCTTTGGGATAGGGGATATCCTAGACCGTTTAGGGGGGTCCAGGGGGTACGGACCCCTCTTCCCAAAATGGTTGCAGCGTACACTGGAATGGGTGGAATGGAGTTTCAAGGATTTTTAAATATATTGAGGTTACCTCACCAGTCACCTACAATGACGTCAGAAGGACCACCCCCCCCCCCCCCCCGATATCAGAAATTTAACCATAAGAAAATTATTATCTATGAAATTACTCATAGTCAGGTCCTGTAGAGTAAAGGTACAGACTCCGACTTTCACCCGAAGAGTTGTTGGTTCAAGTCCCACACTGGCTACATTTCCCGGGTCATCCTAGTTGAGTGTAAGTGAGGGCTTTACAGCCCTATCTCCGCTAGGTTGGCTTAGTAATAGAACAACAAAAAGTCAAGATTTATTCATTTATTTTCATTATCTGCTAATTATTGATAAATTGGAAAGCATGTTCGAGTAAACTCGGACCGGTTCTTTGTTTTTGAAATGTACATTTGAAGGGTCTAAAAATCTCTTACATTGCCTTATACACAAGATACGCATAAAACTGAAAAATGCTATAGTGCACCAATATTGTGTTATAATCGTAGCTACATAAACTGATCTGACAAAGCTTTTATCTGACAGTAAAAGCCTATCCAGCAATCTTGTATTCATTCTGTTTGCAGTTTATTCCTTCCAATTGTGCTTCCCGCAAGAAAAAACTGGACTTGGTAGGATTCAAATCCACGCGGTCTACGCCTATCCGGACCTCAAATAATGTATATTGTAGCACATTAATTATTTGCTTTAATTGAAACATTATAGCTGTTTTAGTAACTGTTCTTATTAGTGCAGTTTTAACATAATCTCACGAATTTTCGGTCAGTGGAAATATGAGTTCTCAAGTGTGTGTCATTAAATTTAGGTATACCTGGTTAGAAGTTCCCGCAGCATCTTTGTCAGCATTTGTTGCAGGTTTCATGCTTAAATCCAGTGGAGATGCGTGTCCTGATGGAGTCTCCGGCTGGTCATCATCTTTGTTCATTTTCTTATAGTTGCAGCTCTAAAACGATGCAATATATTAGGTTAGACTGTTTATAACAAGTCAAGTAGGTAATGGTGCATGAACAGTAAATGTTTCTTAATAAAACCGGTTTATTTCATTTAATGCAGGAATAGATTGACAAAAACCTCTGCCTCTGTGACTGATTCCAGGGACTCATCCATCCATTGAAACGTATTGTGTGGGAGTACACTATTGACTTATGTAAGGGCTTCAGATTCAGCATTTTGGATTCATTTCATCACGGCGTTTCGGTTCAAATTAGATTTATACTTCCTAAGATTGTACGAATCCTCTTGCAATGTAAGGCAATTATTAAATAAATAAATATTAACTTTTTGTACTATTACTAAGCAAACCTAGCGGAGTTTCTCTTCTGAAGTCTGCCTAGTAAATTATATGACTTTTTTATTATTTTAAATTTTCTTTTTTTAGTATATATTATGTGTACACTAAGCTATTCATGTTCATTAAAACAAAAAAAAAGTGCACATCAATATTTAAAACAAATGTTTTTAGTCTCGTGAAATATTTTTACAAGTTCTGAAACACACAGCGACCTAGTCATCTCATTCTCTATACATATATGTATGCATGACGGCAAAATTGCTGAACCTGTCCTGAATGCGGACTTAGACATTTTTCTCTTAGGTGGCGGGAGAACTTTGCCTAACATTGGAACCTATGCATTCAACTTCCAAGTTTAGTATAGGTACCAATACGCATGTAGAACCCTAGAGAATGGGGGCCCGGGGTTCTCCCCCGGAGAGATGAAATTGGTAAATGGGCCACAATAAGTGAAGTTTTGCGCATGTCGAATCCTGGTGAAAGGGGGGCCCAGAGGTCGCCCCCGGAGAAAAAAATTGATAAATAAGCCCAAATGTTTGAGGTTTCACGCATTTTTCAAGCAGTACTGTTGAGATTTTACCGACGAATAAACCTACCACTGAAGTAGTTCATGGTATAGGCTGCAATTGTTTGCCTACTTGGTTAGTTGTCAAGTTTGCTCATTTTATGCATCCTGGTGCCTTCTGAAATTGCAATATATCGCACAGTCTTAAAGAAACTGACTGAAAGTGTAGTACGTCTTACGGGTGTGTATTGTAGGTATGCATGGTAGATAATAGATCCCAATGGCATACTCAAGTTTAAACGAAACCGAAAATATTCTCAATATGGCCGAAACGAACCCATTTCCCATGGTGACAAGCGTCTAAAACTCACTCCAACCTCATTATGTAATTTGGAACACGGGATACAGATTGTGTAAATTGCCCCTCCCCCCTTTGGGTGATTGGGTAATTTTTGTACTACTAGTATTTCACTATAATGCAAAATATAACAACCTTATCATCAAAGAATGATAACCCCACGTCCACCATCTTATTCACTTATTGATAAAATGAATCTACACTTTGGAGCCCAGATTTTCGAGTAATTCGAGACCGAGACGCGGTCATTTTTTGAGACCAAGCCCGAGACCTAGACTTTGGGTATTGATAAGAAACCTGGTGGGCTCAATCTCGGCCTCGGTGTCGTTAGAACACTAATAAATACAAACATACATGCATACAAACATTTTAAGTAAAGTCAGTATATTACATAGTAAGAACTTACTTAGTCTTAAGGCGGATTGTAATGAGCTCACAAAAATGTTATTGTTCGCTTCTTGTACCCAATCAGCGATTCATTGCTATAATTAATGCCCGATTTGACGAAATGCCTTTTTAACTCCCAGTGTGCCCCACAACATATAATATCAAGATCATGTTATATGGTGAGCTAGGGTGACATTTTATTTATTTATTTTCATTATTTTCACAAAATTTGCAGCATGTTTTATTGCTCCAAAAAATGAAATTTTAAGAAGAAAAGCATAAAATGAAAAGAAGGGCCCTAAATCTTCAACTCAAACTTAAATTAAAAGGCCTGGTAAACTGCCTGCAACTATCAGGGATAAGGCCGTTTATACCATTACTCTGCATGTCCTGACTTCATCCTGCAGCCACTCCCATTTCATTTCACTCCCCCCCCCCTGCCCTTTACAACACAATTTAAAATTTCTATTGTACATACCTTAAATTTAAGTTCGCAACTAACAATGCAAGGGTCAGGTAAGAAATGAATAGTAAAACAGCAGTATAACAATGCAGTTTACACTTGCACAGTCAGTGTTCAGACCTGTAAGTTGAGTAGAAATATGGCTCACATAGCAAATGATCTTTACAAATTTTAAAATTATTTCCCGCGTAAAGGTTTGGTCGGCGAGGGATGCCAACTGGTGTCATAGATATTGATGCTTGGACCTTGGCAATTTTGCAAGTTAACAGCAACATTAAGTATCTTGTAAATTATTGGAACCTTAATAAATTAAACCGCCACTCCTAACCATTCGTGGTGAGTATTCACTCCAAGTTCTTAATGGAGCTTAATGTCGGGAGCATCATATAGCCTACTTGACACATAAATCGGCATATAATTTATTAACACTTTATTCCTTTACAGTTTTCTTCAGCCACATTGCTATTGTTTTGTAATTGACATTGCCCCTAGGCTTAATTGTCATGGAGTTTCTTCAACTTCTATGTATTTTACAAAATACCTGTAGCTGTAGCATGACTCACGGGCCTGCTAAGTATACGTCATCTTCCCCTTATTACTATTATTGCTATTTTAGTTCTTGTTATGGACCCAGGCCTGAATATAGTATAGTATATAGGTCCGAAGTCCATTGCCAACGGCCCCATGGATTTCAGACATTATTTTTATTGTTTCCGTACGAATTTTTGGTCATTGGCAAACTGGACTCATCTCTCCTTGATTTACCGTTTCTAATTTCTATTTTTAAACCTGTACTTATATAGTTATATTAAGTGGCAACATAGGTAGAGAGCGATAATTTATTTTTCACACGAAAGCTTTTTTGTAAAAGAACCAGTACATGTGAACTCGTACATACATATCTATTAGGAAGGGTATTGCATTAGTTCCTTCGGAAATAATTGTCCTAGGGTTAAAATGTTCCCTCTCCTAAAGAAGTGAATTGATAGTTGGGACAAATACATATTGAATAATAACAAATAAAATTAGTATAGTTTTTATTTTTTTATGTTATTGGAGTACAGGTGATACCTGTGTGCACTTAAGCCCATTGGGCCTATTGTTCCCCCTACGACAAAGTATCTCCTGAGGCCTATCTCCCTCAGGAGAGCCAGGATCTTCAGGGGATTTAGAAGCGGTAGGCCTTCTTCATGTAACTGCAAGCTTCCTTTGGTATATTATAGGTGTGGCATGTATTGTATATGAACTGAAAGTAGGTTAGTGCTGAATGGATATAAGTTAGTACCCTGCGTGGTGCGAGAGGACGGTGGAGAGGACTGTTGTGAGAGTAGCGGAAGTGTCAGTACAATACAGTGAACATGGAAATGCAAATATCGAGTGCTTAATTACGTGAACCATACTTCATGGCGACCGTGACAGGATACTCCGGGTTTTTATTTTGTATTTTGAACTAAGCACCAAATCGAAGAAATCGAATTTTAAATCGAATAATAATATAAATTATTGCAAAATGCTTTTTGAAAAATAACTGAAGATTGGTTCTTGTGAAAAACCGTGGTGACAAATTGGACAGATACCATCACAAATAACATGAGAAAGAACCGGTCCGAATTTACTCGAACATGCTTTCCAATTTATCAAAATTAGTAGATAGAGAAAATGAGTAATTTCATGGTAAATAATTTTCCTATGGTTAAATTTCCGATACCTCGGGGGGGGGGGGGGGGTAGTCCACCTGACGTCACAGGAGGTGAGTTAAATTCTAGATAGGTGAGACCAACACATTAATTACCACACAGCAATACTGGCAGGGCACGCAATGCATTAGAGCGTGAATTTTCTATCATTTTTAATAAAAAACATTTTTTGTACAAAAACAAATACTTTTTTGGGAAAGCAACCTGTCCGGTTTCGTTACTCAATTTAACACCTAAAACATACCTGAAGGTAGAAATCATCGATAGAAAGGTTTCGCAGAAAAATTATTTTTTAGTCATTTTTCATTAAAATTTAGTTATTTTTATTTTTTACCCCCAGAAGCAACCTATCAAGGGGCAAGCGAACCCCCCCCCCCCCCGCTGATAACATCGAAGGGCTCAGACACTCCTACGTCCGTCTTCACTCTAGCTCGTGATCACTCCACACATACTTTTGCCATTTTGCAGAGCTTAGCGGGTATACCCATGCCCTGCAGTGTCTCCCACATTTTGCTTCTGTTAATGGAGTCGTATACTTTACTGAAGCCGACAAAAATATTGTGGACAGGACTGTTGAATTCCCAGCATTTTTCAAAAAGTCGTCGTAAGGTAAAAAAGCTGCTCTGTTGTTGAGCGGTTACGTTTGAAGCCAGCTTGGTACTCACCCAGGTTTTCTTCAGCATATGGCGTTAGCCTTACAAGGAGGATTTTAGATAGAATTTTGTAGCCTGTAGTGAGGAGTGATATGCCACGATAAGTACTACATAACGTTTTGTCCCCTTTATTGAAGGCAGGTGTTATCAACATAGTTTACAATTACATTCTTATTACATTGGTGGGAAAATTCATGTTTTTACATAGGGCGGGTCTTGGACACATTTTTTCACATTTTTATTGGGGGGGGGGGGGGGGGGCATTCCGAGAAAAGCCAAATTAATTCTTAGTGATTGTGCAATTGGGGTGTTTTTTAGCGAAACTAGGCACATTAATTTTCAGGGCATTGTTTGAAAAGCCCATGCGATGGATTGCAGATAGGCACCGAAGGGGGGCCCGGGGCAAAAAATAATTTACCTGAAAAATAGCTGGGTTTTTCACATTTTAACAGCGGTAAAGTATAGATATTGTTTAAGCTTACAAAGGAATGCTTAAATACTTATTCATTTTCCCATATTACGATTTTTACAGCAGTAAAATTTATATTTTAAGGATGGAAGACATATTTAATAAGGTTTTTGTATATATATATATATATATAATTTTTTATTTCCACATTTCCCAAGCATGAATTTGTCATTGTCGTTCTAAGATCGCTTTTTACAATTTTCAACTGATAGGCAATAGATGCTGACTTCAGAAGATTGTCCATATTGTTGCCGCTTGCCAGCAAAGCCCTTGTTTATTTTTTCGGGTTTACGTAGCTGTATGAGTTGGATACTGTCAATTAACATTTGAATTGCTCGCGCCTTTTTCAAAGTTTGACACACCGAGTTGGCAAGTTGGATACATAAGAATAAATTAATAGTACAAGCTTATTTTAAGCCAATTTTATTTAGTTGTTTTCTTTGTAGGGAACTCTGTTTTTGCCAACGAAACAAAGGCAAATTACCAACCTTCACCAAAAACCAAATTATTGGGGGGTGGCTCCCCCCTCCTCCTGCACACAAGAGTGAACATAACCTGGAACATAAGTCAACATAATCAGGTTGACCTTTGCTCACTTGACCTAAAAGCAAACAATTACAACATAATATCCAATATAGATTAATTATATTAAAATAAAATGAAAAAAGTAAGTAATAAAATGGGACTAAAAGCTAAATTTAATGCTGGCCAATATACGTACAATACAGATAAAATAATCACATTCTGACTGAAAATAGTTTAAAATCACAATATTAAACGGTATACACAGTAATTTAATTATACACAAAGGTTGGAAATGAGATTAAAACTTATGGAATGAAATACATTAATTGCTAGTTAAGATATGCATGTATAAAAAATACAATTAAGCATATTCTGACTGAAATTAGCTTAGAAAATTAAAAATATTGTCCATTTTTAGGCTATCTATACTAGGCCTCTGTCAGAACATTTATTGTTACATATTCTACTCCAAGAACTTACATCCCGTTCTGTTAATAGTCATTAGTAACTAATGTAGACGAATACCTTAGCCTGTAACGGCAGGAAAGGGAGTAGAAAAAAAAAACGATAGTGTCTGCAACAAAACTCGCTTTTGTTACAAGTACATAAAAGGTGATAAGTAATACTGGACCTCATGGAGAAACAAGAAAATTCGGTTGTGGATAAGTCTTTGGGTCACTCCAGACTCCCTGCGACACAGACTTTGCACCAGTCTCATCCCCCAACATAAGAATCCTCATTAGGGTATTTCAAAATACATTCGCGATAAAAGAACTTCAGACATATTTTTTATATTTCATACTATGCTTATTTAGATCACGGCTGAATGACTTCGAGCAAATAGTACAGGTGAATGGCTCGAGGGATGAACCCTCACAATATATGTGCTTTTAGGTATGAGTGGCAAACAAAGGACTTCAAGAACTTCTAACATGAGGAAGGCTTTCCTTTCGTGTGGGTTGTCGCATGCATAAAAAATTGGAAAACAAAAATAGTGTCCTTTGTAACTTTGTGATATTTCGAAAACATTATAATAAGAGTTGAATTTTAAAAATATTACACATGAACAACACAGGACATGTACGGTACCTTTGAAGATTTCAAAATATTTCACATAGCCAAAAAAGGAAAATTGCTTAATAATATTGAAACCATTGAAATAAATTCAGCTATAAATAGGAATAAGCCCCTATTAAATGATAAAGTTTATCAGCAATTCGTCTCCTTGGTTGGACTTGGCAGCAGGATCGTATGTATGTAATGACTTTTTATTCATAACGTGAGGTTTATATCTTGCAATTACTTATTTTAATTTTAAGCTACATCTCTTGAGAATGACAATCTGTCGAAACCGGTCATGACGATAATATATTTTTATATGTTTTTATGTAATATTTTCATCAAGTCAACTGTTAGTACAATGGGTCATCGCCATATGTCTTTTTAATTTAATGTTGAGACGGAAGGCCTTCGAGCAGTGCGCACATGAGAAAGGCTTTTCTCCCGTATGGATTCTCATATGCGTTTTTAGGTTAGAGCTGTCACGGAAGGCCTTCGAGCAGTGGGCACATGTGAAAGGCTTTTCTCCTGTATGGATTCTCATATGTTTTTTTAGGTCAGAGCTGTCACGGAAGGCTTTCGAGCAGTGTGCACATGGGGAAGGCTTTTCTCCTGTGTGGATTCTCCTATGTCTTTGTAGATGAAAGTTGTGGCGGAAGGCCTTCGAGCAGTGGGCACATGTGAAAGGCTTTTCTCCTGTATGGATTCTCATATGTTTTTTTAGGTCAGAGCTGTCACGGAAGGCCTTCGAGCAGTGTGCACATGGGGAAGGCTTATCTCCTGTATGTATTCTCCTATGTCGTTTTAGGTGAGATCTGCAATTGAAGGACTTCGAGCAGTTCTTACATGGGAAACGCTTTTCACCAGTGTGGTCCCTCATGTGAATCCTCAAAGTAGATCGTTGTTTGTAAGACCTCGAGCAGATTGCACACTCGAAAGACTTTTCTCCACACTGAGAAGAGAAATCAATATTGTAGTATTTTAATTGACTATGGTACATTATATTCTTAAATATTACATAGCGAAATTTTGAGCGTTCTTAAAAGTGATTTGATGTGGTATTAACTGCATTCTTTATTAAGGGCATTTATAGGACTATTATTGAAAATTTGGTGACTACGGTATTATCGTTTATGGCATTAGATGGTGTTACACAGAAACAGCTGTCATTATTAAAAATCTGTGGAAATGTTGTGGAATTAAGTTCATGTTTACTTATAATATTATGATTTGTTAGGGATTTACTGAAAATAAGAAAAAAAATGTATATTATTCTTATAAATTATAAAATCAAGAAAACAAGTACAAAAAGGTATAAAGTAAAATAGTCAAACTATACTGTTATACTTAAGTGGCAACGATAAGAGAAATAAATAAAATTCGTCTGAACAGAAGAACTGACAGCTGACATAATCCATGGTTAAACTCAGTAACATAATAATAAAACGCCTCCCATAGTCATATATACATAATTTTATATAATGTTATATATATTACATATATTTAAATAATCATAACGCTATGCCCTTTGGAGCTTATCGTACGCGTTGTATGAAAAAGGCTATAGTGCAGTAATATTGTGTTATGGCTATGCATAAACTGGCCTGATAAAGCTTTTAACTGACAGCAAGGGCACATCCAAGCTTGAATGCATCGTATAACATTATTTGAGGAGCAAACTTTCAAAATTTCACAAATCCATGAAAATTAAAAATATCATCGATTTTCCATCTCGAAGATGAGTTGAATCAGGATTGCTAATCAAAACAAAAACAAAAACATTTTAACTAAGTTTTCTGAAGGGCTAAAATCTTATATTAGCGTTATAATAAAGCCGAAATAATTATGTTTTTCGTGTTTCCTGAACATTTTACGAAAATGGATTAGTGCCGTTTTGAAAGGTTGCTCCTCATTTATGCCTTCCAATTTTGCTTCCTGCAAGAAAAAACTGAACTTGGGAAGATTCGAATCCGCGGTCAACGCCTATCCGGATCACTAATAATGTATCTAATTGTAACACATTTATTACATGCTTTAATTGAAATATTACCACTATTTCTGTTAGTGCAATTTCTGTCAGTGCAAATATGAGTTTTCACGTGTGTGTCGTTAAATTTGGGTATACCTGTTTAGAAGGACCCTCTGCATCTATTTCAGCACTTAATGGAGGTTTTATGGTTAAATCCAGTGAAGATGCTTGTTTTGATGGAGTCCCCTGCTGGTCACTATCTTTATTCATTTTCTTATAGTTGCAGCTCTAAAACGATGCAATATATTAGGTTATGCTATTTATAACGAGTCAATAAGTAGTTAATGGGGCACGAACAGTAAATGTTTCTTAATAAAACCGGTTTCATTCAAATGCAGGAATAGATTATCAAAAACCTCTGCCTCTGGGACTGATTCAAGTGACTCATCCGTTGAAAGGTGTTGTGTGGGAATATACTGTTGACTTTCAGGTATGTCAGGGCTTCAGAGTCGGCATTATGGGATCACTTCCCGGAGTTTAGTTTCAAATTAGATTTATCCCAACCAAAGCACTTCGTGTAAAACAAGCCAAGTTCCTACCAATTGTTAGTTTTTGTTACTCGAAGTGTTTTGGTAGGGATCTCATAATTTTTTGCAGTACGGTAGGTCTACTTACGGGAAACCCCCGGAATCCCCCGGAACACAATAATGAATTTGTTACAATTTTGCCCATAGTTCAGGTAATAAACCAGCTAGGATTCTTGTCATAATTTTCTTTTTAGTCTCTTACCATTTCATTTTTCTACGATCAGTGGCTCTCTTCAAACATTTGTGTCAATTTGTTCCGCCATTTTTGACATTTCGCGGGGGTGTCAGATCTCAATCCCCTGATTAGGTAGAGAGATGAAATTGTGCACATATGTTAACATGACTAGAAACCCTGCAAAATTTGGTTAAGCTGGGTGCTACGCGAGCTCTACACCAACAGATTAAAAAATGGGCAAAAGTAAGAAACTCCCAGAGAAAACCGCTTGACAGAAATCTATGAAACATTCTATACTTATAGAGCATGGTCCCAAACCAATAAAAAAATTATGAAAAGAAATCTACCTACTTCATTGGGTAAACTGCGGCCAATAATGAATTAGAAAAAATATGAATTTGTTACAATTTTGCCCATAGCTCAGGTAATAAACCAGTTGTAACTCATGTCGATCAGTAGTTCTCTCCAAACATTTGTGTCAATATGTCCACCATTTTTGACTTTTAGGGGTATCAGATCTAAGCCCCCTGATTAGGTAGAGAGATGAAATTTTTCAAATTTATTAACAAGGCCGTGACTATAAAACCAGCAAAATTTGGTTTGATATGTTTAGATATGATGTCGGGGGTGTGTAGGAACTTGGCTCGCGCGCTGCCTCTTGCAATGTAAGATGATTAAAAAAATAAATAAATCATTATTGACTTTTTGTTCTTTTACAAAGCCTACCTAGCGGAGTCAGGGTTATAAAGCCTTCTCTTGCACATTCTGTACGGCCTAGACTAGAAGGACGAAGCATAATTTTTGACACCACCCGTTCCCATGGTGTTAAGTAACATGATTCTATGGCGGTCATTGCTGACGGGCATGGACCCTCACTTTCAGGCTGTTTAATAAGTGTAGCTTACACCATAGTTCTACTACGATTTAGTTCATATTATAGGCCACAATAGTTTTTGTCACCTTGGTAAGTTGTCAAGTTTGCTCATTTTATGTATCCTGGTGCATTTTGACGCTGCAATAATAAATAGCACAGTCTTAAAGAAACTGACAGTGCTGTCGTACGGGTGTGTATTGTAGGTATACACACAGCTAGTAGGCTACATATAGTTGATCCCAATGGCACACTCTAGTTTAAAGGAAACAGAAAATACTCTCAATATGGGCCAAATGAACCCATTTCCTATGGTGACAAGCCGTTGGAAACTCACTCCAACCCCATTATTTAATTTGCAACACGAGCCACTCATTGTGTAAATTGCTGCCCCCCCCCCTCCCGGCGTATGGGAATTTTTTTCCATTGACCCTGACTAACAACGAAATCCCTACAATCATGTTTAAAAGTGTACCTAATTGCAATATTGCCCAAAAAAAACTTGGAAAGTTCCACCCAACATTTCAATAAATAAGTAATTTTTGTACTATTTCACTATAATGCAAAGTATGACAACCTTGTCATCAAGGAATGTTTGAACGTCTACCATTTTATTGAAATAACGATTGTACACCTTGGAGCCGAGATTTTCGAGTCATTCAAGACCGAGACTAGGTCATTTTTCGAGACCAGGACCGAGACCAAGAACAACTACTTTGGGAACTGATAAGAACCCCGGTGGTCTCGGCCTCAACTTTGGTCTCGTTAGAACACAAATAAATACATTTTAAGTAGACTCGGAATGTTTTTTATCTAGTATTTACTTTGTCTAAAGGCGGATTCTAATGTGCTCACAATAATGTTATTGTTTGCATTATGTACCCAATCAGCGACGTTTATTACCATAACTAATGCCCGATTTGACGAACTGCATTGTTAACTCCCAGCGTGCCTCACAACATATAATATCAAGGTCACTCCATGATATATATATATTGAGCTAGGCCAGGGTGACATTTTATCTAATTGCTTTTCAATTTATAAGTAGTATAACTGTATAAAGATAACTTTGTGATGGTCGGAATTTTCGATTCCGAGATTTCAACGGATTTACACGATTTGAGGTCCCTGGAACCCAAAAAAGTGGCTTTTACGAAATGTCTATCTGTCGCTCTGTCTGTTCATCGATTTACAGGCAAACTACTCTGTCGATTTTGATGAGATTTGGTATATAGGTTCCCAAAAGTCATGCCTCGGGAATGATTTTGATATTTTGGACGAACACGATTTGGGGGGTTTTGTTCTCAATAAACTCCAAAGAAACGTCTAAAAAAGTTATTCCTCCAAAACGGCAGCAACGATTTCTTTTAAATTCACATATATTGTAGTCATTCTTAATGTTAACAAAATGTGGGTGGGTCACTTGCCCCTTGATGGTTTGCTTTTGGGGGTAAAAAAATAAAAATAACTCAATTTTCATGAAAAATGACTAAGAAATAATTTTTCTGTGGAACCATTCCGTCGATAATTTCAAACTTCAGGTTAGATTTAGGCGTTAAGTAGAGTAACTAACCCGATTAGGTTGCTTTCCAACAAAAGTATTTGGTTTTCTGCAAAACAATATTTTTTCATTGCGTGCCGTGGCATTATTAATGCGTGGAAATGTCTGCCCGTTCTATAATATGAAATGCCATCTATTAATCCAGTGCTTCGGAGTCGGGGCCATAGCCAGAGGGGCGTCGGATGGACCGCCCCCCCCCCCCCCCCTTGGTGTTCCTAAATTTATCCGTAGCGAAATTATTTACTATGAAATATCTCATTATCTCTATCTACTACAAAAATATAATTTTCTTTTAATGAAGAAAAGGCATAAGAAGGAAAAGATGGGCTCTTAGTCTCCTCACCTCATCACCGCAGTAAGTCACCTAATAAGTACTTGTGTCGGGTGCCACTACTGTGCATGTCCTGACATCATTCTGCTGCCACCCCCCCCCCCCCCCCCCCGTCCCCCTTAAACAACGCAATTTACAATTTCGATTGTACATACCTTAATAGTAGTTCGCAACCAATAATGCAAGGGTCAGGTAAGAAATGAATAGTGACAATGTGTGTTACAATACGGTTTACACTTGCTCAGTCAATGTTCACACCTGTAAGTTTGGAAAAAATATGGAGCGAGCCAAACTGCCTTGTGAGCAAGCCCCTACACCTCCATATGATTTGCTTGCGGAAGTGGGGACCAATAGAAGATCCGCCATCTTTTGGCCTCACATTTTCGCGCCAAATGAAACTATAGTTATCTTATGGTACCTAACCCAAAATTTTTAAAACAAAAAAAAATGGGTCTTTATTAAATATTTAGACTGTCTAACTTCATTATTATAATTAATATGCTTTCCCAAAATAGCTGAAAATTATGTGGATTAAAAATAAACAATAGCATCAAAAAAGTTCAATCATCCAAAACAGCAACTGTAATGTACCCTATGAAATTTAAAATGTAGCAAATGCAAAATTTAATTATAGGCAATAACAACAGGGCAACAAAAAGGTATTTTCTTTTAGTTTTTAAATAAAATACAGAATACCACCTGCTGTGAGCTCAAAAATGGCGGTAATCAAATGACCGTGCGACACTAGCGCCAATAGAACTTCTAGTATATTATATTAGAAGTTCTTTGCTTGTGAGGCAATATTTTCTATCGTTTCCCTTTGGTGCTTCCCGCGGAACTAATGTATTGTCAGAAGGCTCCAATTGGAAAATGGGCCACATAGTAAATGAACTTCACAAATTTTAAAATTATTTCCCGCGTAAGTTTGATCGACGATGCCATATTTATTAGAGCTTGGGAGGATGGCCACAGACATTTTTGCAAATTAACAGCAACATTAGGTATCATGTAAATTATTGGGAATATATTTAATTAATTAAACCGACACTCCAAACCATTCGTGGTGAGCATACACTCTTAGATCTCCAATGTACGGTAACATGCATACGATTATTTATTCCCTATCGGGAGTATCATATAGCCTATTCGATACATAAATGGCAAATAGACTATTAACTTTTTTTTCCTTTACAGTTTTCTATAGCAACATTGTTATTGACATATAATTTATTGACATTGCGCCTAGGCTTGTCAAGGAGTTTTTTTCTACTTGTATGTATTATGCAAGATGCCTGTACAGTATCATGGCTCACGGGCTTGATACATATACGTTATCTCCCCCTTATTACTGTAATAGCTTATTAAGGACGTTTCATGGACCCAGGCCTATTAATAAGCCCATAAGTCCCTAGTCCATTGCCATTTAGATAACGGCTGAATGACTTCGGGCAAATAGTACAGGGTTGTCATATGTATTTTTATTAGAGAGTTGTGACGGAAGGCCTTCGAGTACTGCCCACATGAGAAAGGCTTTTCTCCTGTATGGATTCTAATATGTCCTTTTAGTTCGGAGCTGAAATTGAAGAACTTCTGACTTCGAGCAGTTCTTACATGGAAAACGCTTTTCACCAGTGTGGTCTCTCATGTGAATCCTCAAAGTAGTTCGTTATTTGTAAGACCTCGAGCTTATTGTACATGTCTTCTCTCCACACTGAGAAGAAAAATGAATATTGAAGTATTGAATTGACTATAGTACAATATTCTCAAATATTACATACCGAAATTTTGAACGATCATAAAAGTGATTTGATGTGCATTACCGCGACTATTATTTAATTTTTGGTGACTACAGTATAATCGTAAAATAGTAAAATAAGTAAAATAATCCATTTCTGTTGTACTCAAAGGCAGAAAAGAAATAAATGTTTTAAGTCCTTGATAACGCTGCTGGTGTTAACGGCCTTGCATATAATATGCATGTGTATTTTAGTATATATTATTTATTGTACATACAGGATACGTATAAAACATAATTATTTTTTATTTTAATGATCATAACGCTACGCCTTTGGGTCTTACGCTTTGCATCAATAATGCTATAGTGCAGGAATATTGTGTTATACCTATGCATAAACTGATCTGACAAAGGCCAGAAAATGAAGCAAGTTACCTAGCCTCGTAGCAGTAGAAACAATGGTCCACCCTTTCCCCCCCCCCCTCCTATACCCCTCCTTTTACCTTCTTTCCCCCTTTTTATATTCCATATACGATAATATAAGTTATATTTTACTATGTATACTGTTATTAAGTTATGCTTAACATGAAAAAAAGACTTTATAGTCTTATTATACGCCATTTGAATTGCAATAAAGTCGTTTATTCATTCATGCATTCATTCATTCAAGTATGGGGCTCGAGTCAACAAACTTTCGGGTGAAAGTCGTAGTCTGTACCACTATTCTAAAAGTCCTCACCATTCCAACCATTCATGGTGAGTATACAGTACACTCTAAGATCTTTATTGCACGGTAACTACCTATATTGATTTCCTGTGAATGAACGGTTATGAAACCATGTACACTGTACAATGAGAATATTCGTTAGTCTTCAATTAAAACTATTATTATCACTAAAATTATTTTTAAACAAATCTCGGGTACTTTACTGTTTACTATTGGGAAGATATTCTCCCTACATTTAGTAAGTTTAGTTAGTTTTACTAAATAAAAATAAATTCAAGGCTAATTTTAAAAACTCGGAAATTTATAAAAGTGAATCCTCGCAACTACGCACAATTATTAATTACCCATAGAAACCTTTAGCATCTCAAATACAGGTAATCACAGGCCTGAGGCCATCACACAAGTGTGAACTTAACCGGATATGTAAAAAAAATTAGGTTGACCTTTGGTCTCTTGACCTAAAAGCATACAATACAATACAATACAACACAACATAACACAATACAATACAATGCAATACAATATATATTTCCTTTAAATTGTACAATACATGTAAAGTATAAGATAATTACAACATATTATCCAATATAGGCCTAGTTTAATTAGAATAAAATAATGAGAAGAAGAATGTGAGTAATTAAATGAGACTAAAAGTTTAATTAAATGCTGGTCAATATACATACAATACAGGAAAAATAATCACGTTCTGAATGAAACTAGTTTAAAATCACAATATTAAACAGTGTACACAGTAATTTCATTATACACAAAGGTAGGAAATGAGATTAAAACTTATGGAATGAAATACTTAAATTGCTAGTTTAGATATGCATGTAGAAAAAATACAGGTAAGCACATTCTGACTGAAATTAGCTTAGGAAATTAGAAATATTAATCATTTTTAGGGTATCTATACTAGGCCAAAGTAAGCACATTTATTGTTATATATTCTACTCCCAGAACTTACATCCCGTTCTGTTAATATTCATTGTTAGCTTACATAGACGAATACCTTAGTCCGAATTCCGAAACGCCAGGAAGGGAAGCAGAAAAAAACGATAGTGTCTGCAGCAAAACTCGCTTTTGTCACAGGTACATAGAAGGTAATAAATACTGGAGCTCATGGAGGAAGAAGAAAATTCTGTGGTCGATATGTCTTTGGGTCACTTAAAATCGTCCTTAAAATAAAAAATTAAAAAAAAATAAAATAAATCTTCTGCTTGTTCCAGTCTCTTCCCCCAAAATTTGTGAGTCCTCATTAGGGTATTTAGAATCCATTCGCGGGGAAAAAACCACGGACAATTTTTTTAAATTTCATATTATGCTTATTTAGATCACGGCTGAATGACTTCAAGCAAATGGTACAAGCGAAGGCTTGAGGGATGAACTCTCACTATATTATGTGCTTTTAGGTAGGAGCTGCAAGCGAAGGACTTCAAGCAGATCTTACATGAGAAAGGCTTTCCTTTTGCATGGGTTGTCACATGCATAAAATAGTGTCCTTTGTATCTTTGTGATATTTCGAACACATTATAATAAGAGTTGAATTTTAAAAATATTACATATGAACAACACAGGACATTCATGTACCTTTAAAGATTTTAAAATATTACAGTCATAGCTTTTAATAGCTTCTTTTATCTCAATGGTTTCCAGATTATCCTGCAATATTCCTTGGTTGGCTATGACTGCGTAATATTTTAAAATCTTTAAAGGTACATGAATGTCCTATGTTGTTCATATGTAATACAGTATTTGTATCAAGTCAACTCTTATTATAATGTGTTTTAAATATTACAAAGCTGCGAAGGATATATATATATATATATGACAATCCACTGAAAGGCTAGGTGTTATTTTCATTTTATAAAAACCAAATAAATCTGTCTCTTTTCGTTTGATTTTTAACAAGCCACGAAAAAATTACTTTTCTCAATCAATAAAAATAATGTATACTTTAAAATCAGGCAGTTTTTTTTTTGTGAAATAGAGCCCCAACCTCGCTCTAAGAAATGGTGGCAACCGACCCGGTTTCAAATACCAAGTATGGTTTCAAATACCGATGTCACCTCCCGAAAAGTCTGAAGGGAAGGATGAAGAGTCTGCCCGAAGGCAATTAGACTCTGAGTCTCTTAGAGTCTGAATAGAATAGCCTGAATGTTAGTGATAACCGAACAGGGAGAAGGAAAAGGCCACTAGGGCAAAAATCCTTCTCGTGAGTCTGAGCGAGTGAGTATGTTCATAGTATTAATTTAAATGGTAAACGAGGCAGATAGAAGAAGAGTGCAAGGAGACAGGAACGGGCCAATAGCAACCAATAGGAACGAGGTTGTGTGTTAACAGCCACGACGGAAATATTATGCGCGGACGCGCCAAATCAATATTTCTTTTAGTTTACTTTTTCTTTTATTAGGTACTGTTGCACTTAAATTTTATTTCCAAAATATTACTGTAATTTTTTTAAACTACAGGCAGGGGGGCACTGTGTTAAGTGGGTGAACACAGGTGGGGGGGGGGTTGAAACCCCGAACCCTCCCCCTTGCTGCGTGCCTGGATCAATCCATGTTATATGGTGAGCTACGGTGACACTTTATTTAATTATTTATTATTTTCACAAAATTTGCGGCATGTTACTTACACAAAAAAAATATTTTTTAAGAAAAAACAGCTTAAGAAGCAAAAGATCATCAAAATCATGTGCTGGAAGCCTGAAACATAAATTGATAGGCCTGGTATACTGATACCTGCTTTACAAGCCTTCCTTCTCATGACCAGAAAATATCGCCAGTGTGGAACCCGAAAAATGTATCCAATTAACCTCATCAATCACTAAGTTACCTAGTAGGTACTACTCGGCATGTCCTGACTTTGTTCTGAAGCCACCCCCCCCCCCCTAAACAAGACAATTTAAAATTTTGATTGTACATACCTTAATTGGAGTTCGCAACCGAGGGCCAGGTACCTAAGAAATGAATAGTGAAAATTTGTGTAACAATACAGTTTACACTCGCTTAGTCAATATTCCGGCCTGTAAGTTGGTTAAAAATATGGAGCGAGCCAAACTCAACTGTTTTGTGAGGGAATATTTACTATCGTGAATATTTCCCTATGGTGCCTCCCGTGAAATTAATGTGCGGTCAGCGTCAGAAGGCTTCAATTGGAAATTGGCTCACATAACAAATGAACTTCACAAATTTAAAAATTGTTTCCCGCGCAAAAGTTTGGTCGATGAGGGGCGCCAACTGATGTCATAGATATTGGAGCTTGAGAGAGGATGACCACTGTCATTTTTGTAAATTTAAACAACATTAGCCTAAGTATCTTGTAAATTATTGGGAATATATTTAATAATTGAAACTGACACTTCAAACCATTCGTGGTGAGTATACAATCGATTACTCGACTACTAGATCTGCAGCAGATAACTTGGTCGTGTGCACAGTGCCGGTAGGGAAACATGGTAGGACTTGTCCTGGTCACCTCCGAAGTAATCGTGTGACTTCACTGTGTTTTTTTTTTTTTAAATTGGGGTGCAGGTGTTACCTGTGTGCACTTAAGCCTATTGGCCTATTGTGCCCCCTACAACAAAGTATCCACATCACTTTTACATCACTTTCTCGAGGCCTATCTCCCTCAGGAGAGCCAGGATCTTGAGGGGATTCAGAAGTGGAAGGTCTTTTACATGTAACTGCAAGCTTCCCGAGCATGCTGCTCTTCTTCGTGCGATTGCATCGCATCGCATCGCAGGTCCTCCGTACCTTCATTACAGAACCTGCAAGACTATAGTTGTCTCCCCAAGTGACTCCAGATATTTAACCCCGGGACCAAAGACGCCAAGGCCCGTTCTTGGTTTTGTACTTCCTAGCCTAGAGCCATCAGTAAACCACGCGATTGTCTGACTATTGAGAATTCCTGCTGATTCGCAGCATTCTTGCATTATCCCTAATAGTTTCGAATTCCCTCCTAAAACAGTATTTTGGATGGATTCTATCGCTTGGCATATCCAGGCAGTGGTCAGACGTAGTCAGAGAGGCTGAGTCTCTCTTAATAGCCCTTCCACTTCTAATAATGCCATCTCGGCTGAAGTTTCCACTGCAACATGGAGGGGTGGGAAGTCCAGTACTATCTCCATTGCTGCAGTGGGACAGGATTTCATAGCCCCTGCAAAGCATCATGTTAGAGAATACGGGCTTCTGAATTTAGCCATAATTTGGATTAACCAGAGAAAAATTCTCATGTGGTTTGATTTTGCCGTGTCCATGAAGCCATGACCAATGGTATGGTTACAGCAGGAAAAGACAGGCTGGTTCACTGTGTTTCCCAAGTGGTTCGGAATCCACTATAATCAGGAGGTCCACCGTCCTATGGGCTGGCATAGGATAGTCAAGTCGGGGTCGCTCTATGGGTCCAAATATGAGGCCTAAGTCGTTATTAACCCGACGAACACTACTACTACTAGATCTGCAATGTACGGTAACATGCATACGATTATTTATTCCCTATCTGTAGTATCATATAGCCTACGTGGCGCATAAATTGACATATAGCCTAGTAACTTTTTATTCCTATACAGTTTTCTATAGCCTCATTGTTATTGCGTGTTATTTAGTTATGTTGAGTGGCAACATAGTAGCGAGCGATAATTAATTTTTCGCTCGAAAGCATTTTTGTAAAAATCGGCTTCAATGGCCCGGTGCTAACGACGGTAACGTGCTTGCACTCGTGCGAGTGTTTGCACGTCATGCGATCGGAGACGTGTCGTAACACAGCACGGGTACTAGCCTACAGAGGCGACTGAAGAGGTCAATCGGATGCATTCATTTTTTTGTCTTTCTCCCCGAACTATCCTGGGACCACTCTTCAGTATTTTTTCAGGATAGTTAAGGTCTTTATTCTTTCATCTTGCGGCTCAAGATGAGCCATGCCAACTCCTTCACAGCACACCAAACCACCTCTGACTGAATCATTTTGCGCACTATGTTCACATTTAGGGTTCCGACCTTGGTTTCACATGCCCTCCTCTCGTTTTCCCACCGCCGATAGTCAAAGAAAGTATGTGCCGCTGTGTCCTCTTCCCCGTCGTATATGCACCGGTTAGTAGTACTTCTTATGCACTCATGGAGGAAAGCCCGGAAACTGCCATGTCCAGTTAGAAACTGTGTTAGGAAGAAGTCAAGCTGTCCATGCTTTCTACTCATCCATGCCCGCAAGTCTATAATTAGGCTCCAGGTCCAGGTGTCAACCGCCACGTGATGACGTCATCACGGTCTTCTTGGAAAAACCGCCTGCAAAGTTTTGGTTATACTTTTTCTAAAAATTGATAGGATCCACACCAATTTTTTTTCAACGTCAAAAATTGATAGGATGCGCACCAATCAAATTTTGATAAGAAACACACCAATCAAAAATTGATAGGAAGAACACCAACTCTCATCTACTGAAAGACATCATGAATAAAATACATTGTACATATAACACTGACATTAAATTGACTTTGGTTGAAGAGGTAACCTCCTCGTTATAACCGAAATTAGACGCCCCAGTTAGCCATAGATCGTGGATTCGAATTCCGCCAAGCCCAGTTTTTTCCAAATCCTTTAATTTCGGTTATCATGAAAAAATATCAATACATCGACCAAGTACTTCCACAAAAATATATTACTCAAAAGCTTAACAGTGTACGAAATTGGCAGCCCGAAATTTAATACTTTTTATTTTTTATTTAATTAACTAAGCATGTTATTAAAGATTTGGCTCATCAAAGTTGTTGAAGACTACTTCACGCATCATATAATAAGGTATTTTTAGTTTTCGAAATTGTAGTTTTTTTATAAACATGCAAATATTTGAAAAGTTATTGTTAATAACATATTTCTAAAACACCCATGACTTCCGCACACACACACACACACACCGACCGGCGCAAATACTCGAAAGAGTCCCGCGCCTTAAATAAAAAAAAAAAAAAAAAAAAAAACATATTTGCATGTTTATGAAAAAACTACAATTTCGAAAATTAAAAATATCTTATAATATGATGCATGAAATAGTCTTCTACAACTTTGAAGAGTCATATCTTTAAATAACATGCTTAGTTAATTAAATAAATCGTAATAAGCATTAAATTTCGGGCTGCCACTTTCCTACGGGCTGTACACTCTTAAAACCCCAATATTTCAGACCTATTTCTTCAAACTTTTTCTTCGGGGGAGACGGGGGCCCCCTCAATGGTAGATTTATTCGTCGGTAAAATCTAAACTGTAATGCTTGCAAAATGCGTAAAATTTATCAATTTTTTTCTCCGAGGGAGACCCCATTTTGGGAATTCACGCCAATGCCTGACATTGACTCTCTTGCGTCAAAAAGCTCACTAATGAAGTGAATTCAAAAATTCACTTTTAATGATTCTGTGTGATTATTATTGCAGTAGTAGCAGTGAGTAGTACATAAATTATACAAAAAATTGCTGGCGTTATTTGTCATTTATGTTAAGGTGGAGCGTGAAAAATATTTTCAAACCGTTGCTCGGCTCAAAAATAATAATAATAATAATAATAATAATACGTACATTTAACTGAAAAAAAAAAAAAACATTACACATTTTTCTAATAACCGGTGCCTCAAAGTCAATAAAGGCGCGTTGGGATCACCGCACAATTCTTTTTATTATGTTAGTTTTTTAATCTGTATCAGTGAGTAGACTTAAAATATAGTTCTTAGTTGCAGACAATGTAATATTTTCTAGGTATCCGGCCCTGATCATATCATTATAGTAACTCAAACCTCTATAGTTGACAGAATTTCTGCTGTGTGTTAATTTGTAATTAGGAACCGTAAGGAAACCACGTCCTGTTTGCCTCGTGCTTATGTTATTAGCAGAAATTCTATCACCTTGAAAGTTACTCAAGTTACTTACAACCGTTGTTAGTAAAATTTTCTTGTACAAAAGTTCAAATGACAAAATTCCTAACTCCTTAAAAATTATCCTCGTAGTAACATTGTACCCTGTTTTATTGAGCATTCTCATGGCAAATTTTTGGCAAGTAACAATTTTTTTAGTTTTTGTAACTCCAGCACCCCCCCCCCCCCCAAAAAAAACAGATTCCATATTGTAATATTGATTGATAAAAAGCACAATAAATAGGTACCATGTCTTTTGTAGTCATGAATTTACTCAGGTTGTAAAAAAGTAAATTTATAAGCCTTAGCTTTTTATATACGTTATTAATATGTTGATCCCAAGAAAGATGGCTATCAATTACTATTCCCAGATATTCGATGTTGTTAACGATTAGAATACTTGGGCAGAAACAATTTGTCATTACATTGGTCATGTTTGAATGATAACAATTAAACAAATGGCTTTTAATTTCATTCGCATTCGAAATACTAGACACTCTATAAAGTGAATAATTATAAAAATATTCGATTATGTTAGTTTTTTTCCAATTTATTATAAGCTGGTGTTTTGTAATCCACTTCATGACTCTTTTTATAGAATCAAGCAAGTAGCAATGTAGCAATGCAATAATGCATTTGAAGCAGAACAAATTATTGCACAATCATCCGCGAAACTTAAAAAATGACTCTTATTTTTTAATTTCAAGTTGCTTAACCCATTAATAAATATAAGGAAAAATAATGGAGCCATCCCAGAACCCTGCAAAATTCCATATTTTAGGGGTCTTTTATCACTTATATACTGGTCATGAACATTTGTAATCTGTACTCTATTTAATAAATATAGGATTTAATCCACATTAATGGTTTGCCTCTTATGCCTGCAGCCGCAATTATTTTTATCAGTAGATCTCTACTAATAACATCGAAACACTTGCTTAAATCAATGCAAGCAGCAACTTTTTTGCCATTATCAAGTCAAGTAATTGTAAATAACTTTATCGGTACCAGATTTTGGGCGGTATGCAAAAAAATTTACTGTTGCTAAATAATGCATTATTGTTTTTTGAACAACCTCAATTACTTTGCCAATTGAAGAATTTAAGTACAATGGTCTATAGTTTCCAATTATCGACTTGCTTCCTTCTTTATATAGAGGTAACACACAGCTGAGCTTCAAAACTTCAGGAAAGATACCTATACTAAGAGAAACATAACACAGGTGGTACAATGGCCTTAGTAACTCGACCTTGCAAAACTTAATTAATTCACTAGAAATATTGTCAAATCCTGAGGACTTTTTAGATTTTATTGAATCAATGGCCTTTTCAACTTCTAGCATAGTTACTTGTGGAAAATACATAGAGTGATTCACCTCTTCATGAGGCGGGCATTTGCATCTATGTTATTTTCTAATAAAATATTTGGAGCAATATTTACAAAATATTCATTATATAAATTTGCTATTTTTACACCATTTTGAGAAACATCAATGGAGTCTCCATTTGAATCCAAAACACTTATAGGGGTTTTCCCATTTTTTACTTTCGTTTTTATAATTGACCAATATTCCTTAACATTTTTTGCATTCCTATAGGCCTATTTATTTCTATAAAAATTACGTTTTGCCTGTTTGATTTCATTTTTCAGCTCAAATTGTGATAATTCTAGCTCATTTTTTATAAAGTTACAGGAAGGATATTTTCGATTCAGCTTATACAACAAGTTTCTTCGTGTGCATTTATCAATCACAGCCTGATTTATCCATTCTTTTCTTCTTCTATTTTTTGAATTAATTCTCACATTTTCAGTTGCTTCATTTTTTGCTTTTTTAATAAGCTGTACTATCTTGTCATATATAATATTTACATCATTATTGCTAATTACAACAGACCAATCAGTGTTAAATAGTTCGGTTCTTACAACCCTCAGATCACAAAAACTGTATGTTTGCTCTTTATTATTCCCAGTGTTATAATCATTCAATTTAATTGAAATACAGTTATGATCACTCAAGGCAATATTTAGTTTTTTCAATTTTATCTGGCCCACACTTTGCTTAGAAAAACAGTGGTCAATACAAGTCTCAGAACCAGTAGCAATTCCAGTTGGAAAATTAATTTTTTAAATTAATCCAGCCATATCCATAAAATTTAGGTAATTGACAGTTTCGGTATTAGTTTTAATAATGTCTAGATTAATATCTCCAATTATCATATTAATATTTCCTTTTTCAAGAAATCAATATAACTTTGTAATGGAGCCTTACAATTTCTATAAGTGCAAAGTAAATTTAATCTCTTCATATCAATTTTCATTGACAATAATATACTTTCATGATTTTCATCATGATAATTAGTATTTGTAAATTTAATCCCATTGCGAACATAAACAACAATCCCTCCCGAACGCCGATTATGTCTCATTTGAATAATACCCGTAAAATCATGTAATTGAAACAATTTTAATTCGGACTCATGTATCCATGATTCAGACAATATAATAACGTCATAAGAAATATTAGCATGTTCTAAGTATAATTTGACTTGGTCAAAATTTTGTCTCATACTTCTGACATTGGCATAAAATAAATTAAATCCTGAACTACCCATTTGTAAATAAAAAAAAGGTTCAATATGTAATCAATAATAAATTCAGTTCAAAAACCTGTTGAAGAATGCAGGTCACTGGTTGGAACCGGTTGCGCCGGCTATAGTGCCGTCCTATATGGGGGCCTTCTCTAATGAGTCACTAGGCAAACGTGGCAAATCATCTAATCCGTTGATTACGATAACTCGATCACCGTCATTTTTTCTGATGAATACATTGCCATTCTTCACCCATTGCACCTCTTCCCACGTATTCGGGCATTCCAAAATAGTTCACGGACAGTTGGACACAGGTTTTCAATTATATAAACTTTTTCTTCGTACGTACCTCCAATTATGTCCCTGCTCCTCAGTCCAGTCTTCTTTTTCTCCTTCCATTGTTTAGATATTTTCGAAATACGTTCAATTGTTTAATAGTTTTTTTGTGACTATTAAAAATTCCTGCCGATTCTTCTGTTGTCCCTTATATAGTTTCGCATTCCCTCCTAAAACAGTATTTTGGATAGACTCTATCGCTTGCCATATCCAGGCAGGGGTCAGACTTAGCCAGAGAGGCTGAGTCTTTCTTAATTGCCCTTCCACTCCTTTTTACCCCGCTCCTATAATAATGCCATTTCGGCTGAAGTTTCCACTGCAACATGGAGGGGAGGGAGGTCCAGTAATATCTCCATTGCTGCAGTGGGACAGGATTTCATAGCCCCTGTAGAGCATCATGTCAGAGAATTCGGTCTTCTGAATGTAGCCATAATTTGGATTATCCAGAGAAAAATTCTCATGTGGTTTGATTTTGCCGTGTCCATGAAGCCATGACCAATGGTATGGTTACAGCAGGAAGTATACAGTATACACTCTTAGATCATTGAAGTACTGTAACTACCTATATTGATTACCTGTGATTGAACGATTATGCAACCATGTACACAGTGAAATGAAAATACTCGTTAGGCATCAATTAAAACTATTATTATCACTATTTTTTTTATTTATCTCGGTTACTTTACTGTTAACTACAGGGAAGAATATTTTCCCTAAATTGGCCTGTTAGATTTACTAATTAAAAATAAAATCTAGGCTAATTTTAAATACTCAGAAATCTTCAAATGTGAATCCTGGCAACTGCAAACAATAATTATTAATTACCCATAGAAACCTATTGCATCTCAAATACTGATAATGATTGCCCTTCACATCAGAATGAATTTAACAGGGAACATGAGTCAAAAAAAATCAGGTTGACCTCTGGTCAGCAAACAATTGCAACATAATATCCAATATAGTATAATAAGATAGTCTAATTAGGTTAAAAAAAGATAAAAACTGTAAGTAATTAATTGAGACTAAAAGTTAAATTAAATGCTGGTCAATATTCATGAGTCTAGTTTCAAATTACATTATTTAGCAGTAAACATAGTAATTTAATTAAACACAAAGGTAGGAAATGAGATTAAAACTTATGGAATGAAATACAAAAATTGCAAGTAAAGATATGAATGGATAAAAAATGCAGGCAAGCACATTGTAACTGAAATTGAATTTAGTTTAGAAAACTAATCTTGCAATTACTTGTTTTTATTTTAAGCTTTATCTGCTCACTTGAGAATGACAATCTGTCGAAACTGGTCGTGACGGTATATCATTATATGTTTTTATGTAATATTTTTATCAAGTCAACTCGTATTATAATGGGTTGTCATATGTTCTTTTAGGAAAGACTTGTGACGGAAGGCCTTCGAGCGCATGAGAAAGGCTTTTCTCCTGTATGGATTCTCATATGTCTTTTTAGGCTAAAGTTCTCACGGAAGGCCTTCGAGCAGTGCGCACATGAGAAAGCCATTTCTCCTGCATGGATTCTCATATGTCTTTTTAGGCTAAAGTTCACACGGAAGGCCTTCGAGCAGTGCGCACATGAGAAAGGCATTTCTCCTGTATGGATTCTCATATGTGTTTTTAGGTTATAGTCGCAACGGAATTCCTTCGAGCAGTGCGCACATCGGAAAGGCTTTTCTCCTGTGTGGCTTCTCATATGTCTTTTTAGTTTAGAGTTCTGACGGAAGCCCTTCGAGCAGTGCACACATCGGAAAAGCTTTTCTCCTGTATGAATTCTCATATGTATTTTTAGTTGAGAGCTGAAATCGAAGGACTTTGGGCAGTTCTTGCATGGGAAACGCTTTTCACCAGTGTGGTCTCTTATGTGAATCCTCAATGTAGTTCGTCGTTTGTAAGACCTCGAGCAGATTGCAGATGTGAATGGTTTCTCTCCACACTGAGAAGAAAAATGAGTATTAAAGTATCGTACTTTACTAAAGTACATTATTCTCAAATATTACATAGCGAAATTTAGAACGTTCATAAAGTGATTTGATGTGGTATTACCTGCATCCTTTATTGAGGGCATTTATAAGACTATTATTGCAAATTTGGTGACTACGGTATTATCGTCTATGGCATTGGATAGTATATCACCAAAACAGCTGCCATTATTGAAAAGGCTTTCATGGCCGGAGTCAAATGAACAACCAGTAGAATCCATGCTGATTCTACTGGTTCTTCATCAGCTGTCATTATTAAAAATTTATGTGGTGAATATAGTGCTAATTCACTTTTAATATAATTCACCAGGGATTTATTGTAAATAAAAATAAATAATATGCATATTTTAAATTATAAAATCAAGAAAACAAGTACAAAAAGTAAAAAGTAAAATAGTCAAACTAGGCCTATACCGTTATACTTGAAGGCAGCAACGATAACAGAAATATATTAACTTTGTCTGAACGGAAGAACTCTCAGCTACTGACAAAATCCATGGCTAAACTCAGTAATATAATGAGTCTAAATTTTCCATAGTAATTATGTTATGTATAATACATATCGTATATTTAATTAATCATAACGCTAAGCCCTTTGGGGCTTACCGTACGCGTTGTATGAAAACTGCTATAGCGCAGTAATATTGTGTTAGAGCTATGCATAAACTGGCCTGACAAAGCTTTTAACTGACATTTAAAGCGTTACTGCTACCTGCCAGAAAAAACTAGACTTGGGAGGTTTCGAATCCGCGGTCTACGCCTGACCGGACCTCTAATAGTACCTAATTAAAGCACATTTATTATAATGCTTTAATTGAAATATTATAGTTATTTTAGTCGCTGATTTTAATAGTGCAATGTTGACATGAATTTTTGGTCAGTGCTAATATGAGTTTTCAAGTGTGTGTCATTAAATTAGGGGATACCTGGTTAGAAGTTCCCGCTGCTTCTATGTCAGCATATGTTGCAGGTTTCATGGTTAAATCCAGTGGAGATGTTTGTTCTGATGGTGTCTCGTGCTGGTCACCATCTTTATTCATTTTCTTATAGTCGCTGCTCTAAAACGATGGAATATATTAGGTTAGACTATTTATAACAAGTCAAGTAGATAATTGGGCACGAACAGGAAATGTTTCTTAATAAAACCGGTTTCATTTAAATACAGGAATAGATTGTCAAAAACCTCTGCCTCTGGGATTGATGCAGGTGACTCATCCATCGAAACGTATTCTGTGGGAATGTACTGTTCGCTTATGTAAGGGCTTCAGAGTCAGCATTATGGAGTCATTTCTCGGCGTTTAGTTTAAAATTAGATTTATACTTCTTAATAATGTGCGAATCCTCTTGCAATGTAAGATGATTTAATTAATAAATAAATTTAGACTTTTTGTTCTATTACTAAGCCAACGTAGTGGAGTTAGGGCTACATAGCCTTCTCTCGCACATTGTGTAAGGCCTAAACTTGAAGGACAATGCATAATTTTGGACACCACCGTCCGCATGGCGTTTAGCAACATGATTCTATGGCTGTATATGGCATTGGCGTAAATTTCTAAATTATCTGGGGGGGGGGGGGGGGCTTAGGACCTTAAGACTTTGATTCATGACTCATTCTCTTCCAAATTCTGCCTAGTAAATTATGTGCCTTTTTTATTAACGGTATTTAAATCATATTTTTTTAATGTGTATGAAATACAAGTTCAGTAATACAAAAAAAATTAACTGTGCAATTCAAAATTAAAACAAAAAAATGTTTTTGGTCTCCTGAAATGTTTTTACAAGGTCTGACACACTCAGCGACCTAGTCATCTATTCTCTATACATATGTATGCATGACGGCAAAATTGCCGAACCTGTCCTGAATGCGGATTTAGACATTTTTCCCTCGAGTGGCGGGAGAACTTTGCCTAAAATTGGAACCTATGCATTCATCTTCCAAGTATAAATACCAATAAGCATGTCATTCCCTGGAGAATGGGGGAATGGGAATGGGCCACAAGTAGTGATATGTTATAGCCTGGTGAAAGAGGGGCCCGGGGGTTCCCCCCGCAGAAACAGTTTGAACAAATAGGTCTGAAGTATTGGGGTTTTAAGCATTTTGAGTAGCAAATTTTCTGTGAAAGTACTTAAGTCATTATGTTGATATTTTTTTTCATGTCTTCCGTGTATATTAGGCATGCCAAGAATTAATTTTCTTTTCGTTATTGAGAATACTATGACTTTAACCTCCGTAACGTATTTGTCACCAGAAATCCTAGGGGGGGGGGGCATGGAGCCCGCTATTTACGCCAATGATTTAACATACTGCTGACGGGCGTGGTCCTCCATTTTTAGGTGGTCCGATAAGTGTAGCCTACTATTTCTACTAAAATGTATGTATGTACATGGACATGTAGAGTAGTGGTACAGACTCCGACTGTCACACGGAAGGGTGTTGGTTCTAGTCCCACACTTGCTACTTTTTCCGCCATGCTTCGGAGGGCATGTAAAGCAGGTGGTCCCGAGTCTTCCTAGTTAAGTGTAAGAGAGGGCTTTATAGCCCAAACACCGCTAGGTTGGCTTAGTAATAGAACAAAAAAGTCAATATTTATTTTTATTTATTTTATTTTTATGTAATCAGTCCCAGAGACAGAGGTCCGCCGTTTTTGATAATCCATTCCTGCATTTAATTGAAACCGGTTTTATGAAAAAACCTTTACTGTTCGTGCCCCATTATCTCCTTGACTTGTTGTATAGAAGCTAACCCATTATATTGCATCGCTTTAGAGCTGCGACTCTAAGAAAATGAGTGAAGATGTTGACCAGAAGGAGACTCCATCAGAGCATATATCTCCGCTGGATTTAACCACGAAACCTTCAACATGTGCTGACATAGATGCAGTGGGAACTTCTAATCAGGTATACCCTAATTTAATGACACACACTTGAGAACTTGAGAAGTAAATTGGTAGGCTGAAATAATGTTTTAGAATAAATACATAATTATTGACTTTTTTGTTCTATTACTAAGCCAACCTAGCGGTGTTAGGACTATATAACCCTCTCTAACACTCAGGAAGGCCCAGGTCCGCCTACTTTGCATGTCCTCCAAGGCATGGCCAGAAGATGTAGCAAGTGTGGGACGCGAACCAACCACCTTCCGTGTGAAAGTTGGAGTCCGTACCAATATTTTACAATGTGGACATGTCTTGTCCTGACAGAATGCAATCAAGCTTGGATGAGCTATAACTGTCAGTTATAAGCTTTGTCAGGTAATGCATAGCTATAACACAATAATACTACATTATAGCATTATTCGTACAACGCGTAAGCCCCAAGAGGCGCGTAGCGTTATGATTAATAAAAATTTAAAAAAATATTCAGTTTAATACGTATCCTATAATATGTAGTATATGAGTGTGACTATGGAAGGTGTTATTAGACCCATTATATATTATTACTGAGTTAGACGTTGCTGCAATTGAAATGATGTACATCTACAAAAACAAATAAAATTATGTATAAACTTAAATACACATGCATAATAATATTATACATAGGCAAGACTAATATTATTATGCATGTGTATTTAAGCTTATACATAATTTTATTTGTTTTTGTAGATGTACATCATTTCAATTGCAGCAACGTCTAACTCAGTAATAATATATAATGGGTCTAATAACACCTTCCATAGTCACACTCATATACTACATATTACAGGATACGTACCAATTAAACTGAATATTTTTTTAATTTTTATTAATCATAACGCTACCCGCCTTTTGGGGCTTACGCGTTGTACGAATAATGCTATATTGTAGTATTATTGTGTTATAGCTATGCATTATCTGACAAAGCTTATAACTGACAGTTATAGCTCATACAAGCTTGAATGCATTCTGTCAGGACAAGACATGTCCGCATTGTAAAATAGTGGTATGGACTCCAACTTTCACACGGAAGGTGGTTGGTTCGAGTCCCACACTTGGTACATCTTCTGGCCATGCCTCGGAGGGCATGCAAAGCAGGTGGACCTGGGCCTTCCTGAGTGTTAGAGAGGGTTATATAGTCCTAACTCCGCTAGGTTGGCTTAGTAATAGAACAAAAAAGTCAATAATTATGTATTTATTCTAAAACATTATTTCAGCCTACCAATTTACTTCTCAAGTTCTCAAGTGTGTGTCATTAAATTAGGGTATACCTGGTTAGAAGTTCCCACTGCGTCTATGTCAGCACATGTTGAAGGTTTCGTGGTTAAATCCAGCGGAGATATATGCTCTGATGGAGTCTCCTTCTGGTCAATATCTTCACTCATTTTCTTAGAGTCGCAGCTCTAAAACGATGCAATATAATGGGTTAGCTTCTATACAACAAGTCAAGGATATAATGGGGCACGAACTGTAAATGTTTCTACATAAAACCGGTTTCAATTAAATGCAGGAATAAATGATCAAAAACGGCGGACCTCTGCCTCTGGGACTGATTACATAAAAATAACATAAATAAAAATAAATATTGACTTTTTTGTTCTATTACTAAGCCAACCTAGCGGTGTTTGGGCTATGAAGCCCTCTCTTACACATAACTAGGAAGATTCGGGACCACCTGCTTTACATGCCCTCCGAAGCATGGCGGAAAAAGTAGCAAGTGTGGGACTAGAACCAACTCCCTTCCGTGTGACAGTCGGAGTCTGTACCACTACTCTACATGTCCATTTACATACATATATTCTAAATAATGGCGGTATGTTACACAGTAAGTGCCTACTTCGTCTAAAGGCGTATTCTAATGTGCTCACAATAATAATTTATGAACCCAATCAGCGATTTAATGCTATAACTAATTCCTCATTCGACAAATTGCTGTTTTAACTCCCAGCGTGTCCCACAACATATAATACTAAGGTCAATCCATGTTATATGGTGAGTTAGGGTGACACTTTTTCAATTTTTTATGATTTTCGCAAAAATTTCCGTCATGTTACTTTCACAAAAATGTGATTTTTTTAAGAAGAAAAAGCATAAGAAGGAAAAGTGGGGCCCTAAACCTTTTGCTCAAACTTAACTTGAAAGGCCCGGTATACTACCTGCTTTAAAAGCCTTCCTTGTCATGACCAGAAAATATCGCCAGTGAGGAACTCGAAAAAGCAACTATTCGAGTGCCACTACTCTGCATGTCCTGACATCATTCTGCAGCCCCCCCCCCTCCTCTAAACAAGACAATTTACAATTTCGATTGTACATACCTTAATAGGAGTTCGCAACCAACAATCGAAGGGTCAAGTACCTAAGAAACGAATAGTGACAATTTGTGAAACAATATGGTTTACACTTGCTCAGTCCATGTATAGACCTGTAAGTTGGGTAAAAATATTGAGCGAGCCAAACCCAGCAGCTGCCTTGTGAGGGAATATTTTCTATCGTGTATATTTCCCTTTGGTGCCTCCCGTGGAACTAATGTACGGCCAGAAGGCTTCAATTGGAAATTTTAGTAGCTCACACAGCAAATGAACTTCACAAATTTTAAAATTATTTCCCGCGCAAAAGTTTGGTCGATGAGGGGCGCCAACTGATGTCATAGATATTGGAAATTGGGTGGGACGGCCACTGGCCCTTTTGAAAATTAACAGCAACATTAATTATCTTGTTAATTATTGGGAATATCTTTAATAAATTAAACCGCCACTTCTAACCATTCGAGGTGAGTGTACACTCGTAGATCTTCAATGTACGGTAACATGCATACGATTGTATTTTATTCTCTATCGAAAGTATCACACAGCCTACGTGACACATAAATTGGCATATAGCCTATTAACATTTAATTCCTATACATTTTTCCATAGCCTCATTGTTATTGCCATATTATAATTATTTGACATTGCTCCTAGGCATGCCAAGCAGTGTTTTTTCCACTTGTATGTGTTGTACAAGATGCCTGTAGCTGTATCATGACTCACGGACACATTGCATATACGTTAATAAGGGGCCTGTTACGTATACGTCATCTCCCCCTTATTACTATTATTGTTTTTTAAGTACGTTTTATGGACCCACGCCTACTTTTAGTGGCCCATAGGTCCCTAGTCCATTGTCAACGGCCCCATGGATTTCGGATATTATTTGAATTGTTTCCGTACGCATTTTTGGCCATTGGAAAACTGGTATACGTTCTTGATGTCAACCTCCACCGGCTACAAACGATAATGGACAAGCTGAGACAAGCTTACCATTGACGCAATGAAACAGGTGAAAACCAAGTACGTAGTAACCAAGCACTGAAACGAGTCTCATCTCCCCACAATTTTTTTTTTACTTTTTATTTTTCGCTCGAAAGCATTTTTGTAAAAATCGACTTCGACGGCTAGGTGGTAACGTGCTTGCACTTGTGCGAGTCTTTGCACGCCATGCGTTCGGAGACGTGTCGTAACTCAGCACGGGTACTAACCTACTAACCTACATAGGTGACAGAAGAGGTCAATCGTATACATTCATTAAATTGTTTGTAGGCGATTAATTTAAAAAAAAAAACGGTAGGAGTGTCTTATTTATCTATTAGGAAAGGTATTGCATTATTTCCTTCGCAAATAATTGTCCTAGTGTATATACATAGTGAATAATGGTACAAAAAGTAAAAGCTATTAGCGTCATTTTAGATCATAAAGTTTTCATTTATTAAAGTAAATACTGACTTTTTGTTCCATAACTAAGCCAACCTAGCGGAGTTGGGGCTTTAAAGCCCTCTCTCGCATTCAACTAAGAAGACCTGGGACCGCCAGCTCTACATGTCCTCCGAAACATGGCCAGGGAATGAAGCAATTATGGGACTCAAGTCAACAACCTTTCGGGTGAAAGTCGTAGTCTGAACCACTATTCTAAAAGCCCTCATTTTTCTAACCATTATGGTGAGTATACACAGGGGCGCCCAGTTTTGAAACTTGTTTTAGTATTTTTAACTATGCAACACCTCAGACTCTTATACCCCTTGTTCTTACTAAGTTGCTACCTTTAAAAAAGCTCAAACAAAAAGCCATTGGCATACATTCCAAAAATTTTGTGGCTTTAGGACCCCAAGACTTTGATCCACCGGAGAAACAAAAATTAATAGACCCAAATTAATGAGGTTTTACGCATTTTGCAAACTGTGCAGTTGAGACTTGAGATTTTACCGACGAATAAACCTAGCACTGAGGAGGGCCCGGGGGTCTCCCCCGAAGAAAAAAATTGAAAAAATATGTCTCAAATAATAGGGATTTTAGCATTTTGAATAGTATATTTTTGTGAAAGTATACTTGGTTGATTTTCTTTTCATGGTGTCTTTCATGTAAAATAAGGATACCATGAATTAATTCCCCTTCCGTTATTGTGGATACTATGCTTTTGGCCTCCATAACGTCTTTGTCACATGAAATCTTGGGGGGGGGGGCTACGGGTGCCCCTGGCGCCTGGGGCCCCAGGGCCCCCTATTTACGCCAATGATAAATGCGTGTTTGAATGAACTTCTTACAGAATATAGAATGTATACCTAGTGCTTGAAAATGATTAAATATATTAAGAATAAACCATCAATAACTTGTCAGAATGTTTAGAATCATAGCTCCAGCAGGGCAAATGTCGATCGACGCACTGACGTTTGGTTTATGAATTCGTTCACAAAGTTTTTCAAGTTCGAATTCGTACTGAATGTTTAGAAACGCCAAAATTGAAATGCCCAGGAAAAGTAATGGGAAATGGTAGGCTTTAAGTCACTTTCCTGGGGGGCAAGCCCCCCCCCAAGAAAAAATCTAGGGGGGCAAAAAGTTCCGTGTCCCCCCCGTAGCGGGCACCCCTGGCAGGAAGTAACGCACTCAGCAGGAGCACAACAATTGGCCACAAACGTAGCCTACCCGTAAATATGAAGAAAAAAGGTAAAAAAACACAATTAAAACATGTAATGCTTGTTAGATATAGAGATATAACATGTATTTTATAAATTTGTTAAGGCCTCCATAGCGTCAGGTTCAAATCGGACGCCCAGTAGGAACTTTGTGATTAGTACAATAGAATAATATTATGGTCTGATAGTTGAAGAAAGTGTATAGAGCGCGCCATGGCACATAATCATTCACTTTACTAAAATGGCTAAGCTGCGTCCTGACCATGTGGCTTTTTGTGTAGTGTGCAAGGCCGTGGCGAAGGGGGGATCATTTTTTTAGTTCTATGGATGAGATTTTGCCATTTATTATTTGAATAGCACCTAACTTCCTCAAGTACAAACAATAAAAAAAAAATTGACAAGGCTATTCTAGTCTAAACTATATCCAACAGTGAATGGCAAGGATCAAGTCCGAATGTCGTCTAAACCTTTGAAATTAGTTTTGTAAAAGTCTCCCGTTGTTGAAAAAATAAGGCAAAATCTCAACTTACAGTGCAGAGAATGTAGGTACATGTTCACAGAATGAAATCTAATAATTTGTAGCCATGGGTTGCGCACTAGCTACGTCGAAAAATTAACAAACAAATATGATTAAAAATAAACTTAAATCTAGCAGTCAGTTAGTGTTTATAATTGAAGCAGTTAAGAGTTAGTTGCTGTGAATCTGATGAGGTGAAAACATAGACAAATTCGCTAAGTAAATTACAAAATGTTATTTAAAAATCTTAAAAGTTGAACGATTGCATAATCACCTGGTGGCATAATCGAAAAAAATAAGCTGAGTCCAATATTAAAACATACAGGACTTCACCATCGGGTGGAAATCCTGTTACAGTTCCTTATAATATTGTTACCCATATAGAATGCCAATATGTGATGTTTTGTTTACATTTCACAGTTTAAAAGAGGAGACGTCAAAACGCCAAACTGGCAGATTCCTTTCTTAACTTGGATAAAGTAAGGTGTAGGTAACACAGCCCAGCCGCAGATGTACCGCGCAACTTTACATCTTTCGCACCCGTGGTGGCCATTCAGATGTAGGATTGGCCTACGCGGATGGCTATATTGAAACCCATCCAGGTCAACATATATCAATGGACTGCAATGATAAATAATATATTGTAACTTGCATCACTTGGTTTAAAACACGAATGATTACGTAACAAAGCACAGTTACAAAAATGATATTAGTGTTTAAAGTAGTCAATGCCAGAAAATACATAGCGACCTACAAAATGCCACAATTTACCAAGGGAGACTACCTTTTCTGCGCATAAGTTTAAAGTTAGGTAATATTACACCTATAAGTCATACTGTGTTATGAAATTGTCGTTTCGTAGACAATTTGTTTCTTACTAATAACAACAATTATTAATAGAGATAGATCCAAAGGCATCGCGCTACCAATGACGAAAAAGGGAGCGGAGATATTATTTGGGAATAGGATTACTTTCTAAGATCAATTACCAGTGAAACTTAACTGTAAAACAGCCATTTATTAAGGTTAAAGAATCTAACACAAAAGGGAATGAGATCTCTGCACTACCCAGTGCTTTCAGCAAACAAAAAGGCTACATAAGTTAAAGTGGTGAGCTTCATTTTTCATTCGGTTTTGAGTAAGTCGTAAGCTCTGCTAAAATAAAAATTCCTTGAACTATCAAAACTGCATTTAACAGAAACTGGAGCAACGTTGCTACAAATCTTCTGGACTAGAAAATCTCTGCGGGACTGAATAAATTACAATAATATACCGAATATCATCGCTAACCCTAAAAGAACAGCATTAAAACACATTGGTAGAGCGTCGTTTTAGAATCAACTTCACACTTCAAACAAATTGCCACGGCAAGGTAATATCCTAGTGAAAAATTGGGTAAGTGCATCATTCGCGAGGTTCCTCTCCATCAACTCGATCGTCGTCTTTAAGTGACAGACGACTTCGAACATCTTCGTTCAAATCTCGTATTGCGTGATGCGTCCGCTGGCTTCATCTTTTACATCTCGAAGGAGTGACAAGCGCCCACAGTCGTCATTCTCTCTTAGATGAGTCATCCTGAACCGCTCCTCGTCTTTAATATCTCTGAGAAACGCCATGCGTGCCCGTTCCTCATCTTTTAAATCTCTGAGATGAGCTAGCCGAGCACGATCGTCACCATTTAAATCTCTCAGAGAAACACACCCCCGCTCGTTGTCATTAGGGTCCCTAAAATGAGTCAACCGTTCGTTGTCCCTTATATTGGTCAGATGCCCACGTTTGTCGTCTTTTACCTCTCTTAGATGGGCCAGTCGTCCACAATCCACGTCTTCTTTCATATCTCTATGTGCGAAGGGGTTCCTTTCGACTTCACTAAAGCGGTACCCCCGTTCTTCGTCGGATTTCAGTGATAAGTGAGTCGGGGGTGGTACTATAACGCTTCCTGTAGGGTGCTGCGGTTGGTGGGTTTCCTTTCTATTGACGAAAAGGTCGTCCACCTGAAACAGAAAATCAAATGTCTGAATTTGGAAAAGCAACAGGTAGGACAAGGCAATTAACTTGTAAACAAACTTCCTTAGGCACAAAAACCGACCGCAATATAAATAAATAAATTGTACTTTTCTTCATGTATACAAATTACGATACAATTACAGTTGGAAGGGGAACCCAAAGGATCATATCCCGGGCTGGCCCCCTAAGAACATACGTCCCAGGTCCAGGCCTACCTTCATAGACCTCGTCTATCCGAAGCAACAGTGAAAGAATGGACTCCACGCGTCTAGAACAGTCTTCAGCGCTTGAGGGCAATGGCCTACCACCGACTGAACTTACCCGTGCGGCAGTAGTCTACTTCCAAACTCGGCTGTTGCTAGCAACCTCAGAGCTTCTCGCTCTTTATGCAAACCCAGAGCCTTCACAGAGTCCCAAGTGCAGAAATCACAGTGATCAATGCAGACCATATTATTCTCCCATTCAGCTTACCTGGTCCTCATCATCCATAACATCATCGTTTGGACTTGGCGTCATGCTTCCCGGCCATTTGTATTCATGCGACGAGTTGTGGGTGCTGCCAGAACCTTGGGACGCCTGTTGTGCATGCGCTGTTGCCAGCGCCATCAGTGCTTCTCTCTCTCCATAGTCTCCAGACTTCCTGCTCTCCAGTGCATGTTGCAGGAACATGGGTTCCAGCATCGGGCCGCTTGGATGTGGAGGCACCTAAACCACGAACACAATCGAACGTAAACCAGGGTTGTACGTAGTTTGTTTATTTACCTAAAGTTATTTGCGATTTAGGCTTTTTCCTGTACGAGCACATTTTCATTATATATAGTACAAGGCACTATTTTGCTCTAAAATTTCGGTTTAAAAAAATTCACATAGCCTATTGTACAATACAATACCATTGAGATTTTACCCGAACAAAGTTGTGATACAATTTTACTTGTATAATCACAATTTTGCAGGCGTAGTCTATATCCGATTTTCTTGTATAAAACTATTACGCATGTCTTTTAGTAAAAAGAAGTCTTTTAGTACATGTCCATCAACCTGGGGGGGGGGGGGGCGGAACTCACCTTAGTCAGGTCAAGTTTATGTGTGAAATGGAACTATGTACTGTTTTTTTTAATGTATGGTTGAAGCCTCCAGCATTATGAATGGGCATTTATTACTTGCCATTGTGGTTTTTACTTCTATCCCTTTGCCTCCTTGCCCTAACGTCGGCAGACAAAGATATCCATGCACTGCGCACCGAGCCGTTACCCCTGTTGGCTCTGGTGTCAGAGAGAACCTAATGATTCTTATACTCCGCTGAGTCTAAAATTCTCACTAATAGCATTATTTATTTATTTAATAAAGTAGGGTTCTGATTAATGAACTTCGATGGCATAGTGGTAGCTTGTTCGTATACTTGTGCAATTCTTTACACATCATGCGATCGGTGACATGTCGTAACTCAACACAGGTATTACTGAAGGGGTTATTCGGATACATTCATTGAATTGTTTGTATACGAATAATCTTAAAAATTAAAAAAAGAAATCGGAAATTCCAAAGAAGAAAAGTTACAAATATACGATACTCACCGGGTCCTCATTATCCTGTTTACACGGAAACATGGCCATAGGGTAGGGAAGAACTGGCCCGTTGCACCAGTTGGAGCCCTTTTTGAACGGCTTGCTCGTCGTGATGCCCAGCTTTTTGACTTTGCCGTACAGCGTACGGAGCGGGACGCCAAACATGCGGGCCGCCACGTGAGCACTCATCCCGGTTCTGACTGCGTCGATGGCTCTGAGAATTTCGTTGCGCGTGTACTGCTTATACTTCTTCCATTCGGGTTTCTGTAGCTGCACGTAGGTGGCAATACCGGAGGACACTCCGCTATTGTCGGACGGCGAAGAAGTTGGCAATGATTTGTTGGCCTGCAGAATTCAATTACAAGAGTAGAAAGAGAGAGAATATGCTACGTAGAAAATTTGCACCCCAAAATTAAAGACTTTTCATTTTTTATTTAATTAATGCTATACCGTAACTAATTCCTAATTCGACGAATTGCTGTTTCAACTCCCAGCGTGTCCCACAACATATAATATCAATCCATGTTGTATGGTGAGCTAGGGTGACATTTTATTTTGTTTTTTTTCACTATTTCCACAAAATTTGCAGCATAAGAATGAAAAGAAGGGCCCTAAATCTTCAACTCAAACACATATTGAATGGCCTGGTAGACTACCTTCAAATATTTAGGGATAAGGCCGTTTATGTCATTACTCTGCATGTCCTGACTTCATCCTGCAGCCACTCCCCCCCCCCCCCTCCACTAAACAACACAATTTACAATATCTATTGTACATACCTTCATTTTAAGTTCGCAACTAACAATCCAAGGGTCAAGTAAGAAATGAATAGTTAAACAGCAGTATAACAATGCAGTTTACACTTGCACAGTCAGTGTTCAGACCTGTAAGTTATATGGGAAACGCTTTTCACCAGTGTGGTCTCTCATGTGAATCCTCAAAGTAGTTCGTCGTTTGTAAGACCTCGAACTGATTGTACATGTCTTCTCTCCACACTGAGAAGGAAAATTAGTATTGATGATTTGTAAATGATTATGATACATTATTATCAAATATTACATAGCGAAATTTTGAACGCTCATAAAAGTGATTTGATGTGGTCTTAACTGCATTCTTTATTGAGGGCATTTATAGGACTATTATTGCAAATTTAGTGACTACGGTAATTTGTCTATGGCATTGGAACCGAAACAGCAGTCATCCATTAATAAAAATTTATGGGGGGGGGGGGGGGAATTAAGTGCAAATTAACTTATAATATAATTATTTGTCAGGAATTTATTGTAAATAAAAATAAATGATATGTATATTAATCTTTTATATTATAAAATCCAGAAAACAAGCACCAAAAAGTAAAAAGTATAATAGTCAAACTAGGTCTGTACTGTTGTACTCAAAGGCAGCAACGGTAACAGAAATATAATATTAACTTTGTCTGAACGGAAGATCAGTCAGATACTGACAAAATCCATGGTTAAACTCAGTAATATAATGGGTTTAATAGGGTTCCATATAGTCATTTACATACAGTGCCGGCAAAAAAAATTATTACACTTGGGTGGCAATTAAAAACCTGACAAGCAAACATCATGCCATGATTTTACTTGCCATAGCCACCCTATTGAATTAAGACGCCTGGCCTGTTGCTTAGTTCGTCCGTGCGCCAATAGGCCGCGCATGCCATCTACTCCAGTCTCATTGCGTCACCTGTACTTGTTCAAACAGGTTACAAAATACGGTGATTTTTGTTGTTAGTTTTTTTTCTGATTTGGGAAGTTTGCTGAGTTTTATTTCATTTACAATGGGGCATAAGAAGCTTAAAATGGAAGAAAAGTCGCGTGCTCTAACACTTCTGGAAAAGGGCGACACGGTTAGATCTGTTGCGCGTGATTTAGGAGTCTCAAGGGAGACCATTTACCAGCTCAAACGCACAGCCTCAAAGTTGCTACCAGGGGAAGTCCCGATCAGGAAAAAGGGGTCTGGAGCCCCTAGAAAGACCTCCCAACGAACAGATGAACTTCTAAAGCGAGAAGTATTGAAGGCTCCGTCCATAACAGCTGTTGAATTAAAACATAAACACCAATAAAATAAACAAATAAAATAACAAATAAACTCAATGAAAACTGATTTATTGTGTTTTTTTCACCTTGTCAAGATTTTTTTGCCGGTACTGTAATTTACATCTAAATACATAGTCATATACATAATTATATTATACTATGTTATGTATGGATATATGCTATGTTGGGGCTTACCGTACGCTATGTATGAAAACTCCTATAGTGCAGCAATATTGTGCTATAGCCATGCATAAACTGGCCTGACAAAGCTTTTAACTGACAGTTAAATCGTAACCAAGCCTCAATACATTCTTTAACATTACTTCAGCCTTCCAATTCTGCTACCGGCCAGAAAAAACTTGGCAGACTTGGTAGGATTCGAATCCGCGGTCTACGCCTAACCGGACCTCTAATAATACCTAATTTTAGAACATTTATTATAAGGCTGTAATTGAAATATTATAGCTATTTTAGTCGCTGTTTTTAATAGTGCAGTTTTGACATAGTCTCATGAATTTTTGGTCAGTGTAAATATGAGTTCTCAAGTGTGTGTCATTAAATTTGTTTACCTGGTTAGAAGTTCCCGCTGCTTCTATGTCAGCACATGTTGCAAGTTTCATAGTTAAATCCAGTGGAGATATTTGCTCTGATTGAGACTCCGGCTGGTCACCAGCTTTATTCGTTTTCTTACAGTCGCTGCTCTAAAGCGATGCAATATATGAGGTAAACTATATATAACAAGTCAAGTAGATAATGGGGCACGAACAGTAAATGTTTCTTCATAAAACCGGTTTAATTTAAATACGGGAATCGATTATAAAAAACGGTTGACCTCTGCTTCTGGGAGTCTGGGACTGATTACATAAAAATAAAATAAATAAAAATAAATATTGACTTCTTTTGTTTTATTACTAAGCTAACCTAGCGGTGTTGGGGCTATGAAGCACTCTCTTACACTCATCTAGGAAGACTCGGAACCACCTGCTTTACTTACCCTCCGAAGCATGGCAGGAAAAAAGTAGCAAGTGTGGGACTCGAACCAACACCCTTCCGTGTGACAGTCGGAGTCTGTACCACTACTCTACATGTCCATGTACATACATACATTTTAAATAATGTCGGCATGTTATACAGTAGGTACCTACCTTCTTAGTCTAAAGGCGGATTCTAATGTGCTCACAATAATGTTATTGACCACTTTATGAACACAATCAGGGATTTAATGCTATAACTGATACTCGATTCGACGTATTGCCATTTAAACTCCCTGCGTGCCCCACAACATATAATATCAAGGTCAATTTATGTTCTATGGTGGGCTAGGAAACACTTAATTTAATTTTTGAAGTGAAAACTTCTTTAGGCGCACCACATTCGGATTTTAGCTGGGTATTGAGTTGGGCTGGTTCGTCACGCGTCACGGGACACGCTCACTAGAAAGAAGAAAGAAACAAAAGAAATAGTTAAGAAAGAAGATAGAGTTATCTGAAAAGTTCTTCAGGCGCACCACACACAGTTTTTAGCAGGGCAGTGAGTTGGGCTGGTTCGTGACGGCGCGACACGCTCGATGTGGTGCCTGAACACCCCATTTAAATTTAAGGTTTAAAGCAACGTTTTGGGCAGATGTAGAAGGGCTATCTCAATTATACCCATGTCTTCGTCTATTCTTACTCTTTCTGGCCGTGCAGGCCATGCTATTCTTGATGTGATAGGGCCTGGGTTTCGACTTTGGGGGGTGGAAAGATGATGGGGTGCTCCCAATTTTGCCAATTTTCGGCCTAAATGGGCCTTTTTCAGCAGCTATTTTGGAGGGGTTAATATCAATTTGAAATCTTCAAACTACTTTAGTTCTTTTTTACCTTTCTTACTCTTTCCAGACATATATTCAATTTTACAATCCGCCTCTTCGTTCAGGCTCAGGTGAGTATGTAAGCCATCCGTGTTCAACAGGTTCAAAGGGTACATTTACCAATCCATGCATAAAGTGAAAACATTCCACAGCCTGCAATTTTCAACCGAATTGAGTTAGTAATGTTTCATTAGAAGCAGTATGAATTTAGGCTTCAAACGAACATAAAAACAGTTTCAAATTTACCCCATCACCCCTTGAACACGAGTGGAACACAAAATCAGAAAACTGAGACGCATTTCCAGCAACCCCATTTTATTTCTAATTGCATGGGCGGGTTCAAAGCAGATTTAGAAGGTCTATCTCAATTTAAATTATACCCATGTCTTCATCTATTCTTCCTCTTTCAGGCCATGCTATATTTGGAGTGATCAGGGGGGTAGTTCTCGCCATATGCGCAATGTAACAAAATCGTGCCCCCAAGGCCACGCTGGAGCATTTGGCGGCATTTGGTTAGTTGGTTAGTACAGCGGTCGGCAACCTTTTTCTCCAGTGGGCCAAATTTTTTATTCTGTTCATTCCTGAGGGCCGCACTTATTAAATATATATAAGTACCTATTACGGAAACTCTAAAAAATAGGCATTTTCTGTTCTTAAGTAGGCTATATTTTCCAATAATGAATGTAAACCTCAACAAAAAGTAAAAAAATCGCATTAACATTTAATGCGATTTTCGACTTTGGGTATTAATTGCAATTTCGGACATGTTGGGCTTCGTCTTGCTGCACCAAATGAACAAAATATCATCCAAACGAGAATCTGTGAGGCGGTTACGATACTTGTTCTTGGCATATTTTACCCATTAAATGCGCGGGAATTTTGAAAATTAAATTACATTTTATATTTTCATAATTTTTTTTAAATGCGTAGGTTCAAAATTCAAATATTTCTGTTTTTATTTGTCGACTTTGTCTGCATTACGCGGGCCGCCGAAAAACACTCCTCCGCGGTTTGCCGACCGCTGCGTTAGTACGTCAGAAGGACTTTACCGCGTCCTTTTAGTATTTACTTAAAATTACTTTGGGCCGTTTATATTTTTTATTCCTCGTGTTAATTGCTTTCTAGACATTTTTTTTATGTTTATTTTATAGTTCTAAGCTCTTATTCGTAATGGTAATATCGTGCTGTGCATATAATTGTACAAATAGGCAAGGTGCGACAGATGGTGCAGGAGGAAATATATTGTTTCAAAGGGATTGTTGAGTCAGATGTAGATTGTAGAATACGAAAAAAACGAAAATAAATAATTTGGTTAGTGTAGAATATAATAAATATTAACTTTAATTTCTGACTTGTTTCTCATTTAATCTACGAACGCTATCCATAATAATATTGTCTACATAATATTATTTACTACGGTTATACACATAAATTGATTGGGATTGCCAGTGAAGTTTTCACTTCTGCCGTGCGGTCTTAAGCACACACTCGGTTTTTTTAAATATTATTTTTACAAAATTTCGTGTCGAGTGCCATTACTCTTCATATCCTGACATCACATCAATCTGCAGCCACCCCCCCCCCCCCCTCTATACAAGACAATTTACATTTTCGATTGTAGGCTACATACCTTAGTAGGAGTTCGCAACCAACAATCCAGGGTCAAGTACCTAAGAAACGAATACTGACAATGTGTGCAACAATACGGTTTACACTCGCTCAGTCAATGTTCCGACCTGTAAGTTGGGTAAAAATATGGAGTGATCCAAACCCAACTGTCTTGTGAGGGAATATTTTCTATATTGAATATTTCCCTTTGGTGCCTCCCGTGGAACTAATGTGTGGTCAGAAGGCTTCAATTGGAAATTGGCTCAACTAGCAAATGAAATTCACAACTAGTTTTAAAATTATTTCCCGCGCAAAAGTTTGGTCGATGAGGGGCGCCAACTGATGTCATAGATATTGGAGCTTGGGATGATGGCCTCGGTCTTTTTTGCAAATTTACAGCAACATTACACTGTAGCTGTATCATGACTCACGGGCCTGTTCCAAATACGTCATCTCACCCTTATTACGTTTTATGGACCCAGGCCTACTTTTAGTGGCCCATAGGTCCCAAGTCCATTGCCAACGGCCCCATGGATTTCGGACATTATTTGTATTGTTTCCGTATGAATTTTTGGCCATTGACAAACTGGTATACATTCTTGATGTCAACCTCCACCGGCTGCAAACGCAAAGTACCAAGTAACCTAGTTCAGAAACGAGTCTCATCTCCCCCTAATTTACTTTTTCTTATTATTATTTTATGTTTACTTTTCATTTTTCATTTTTGTAAAAATCGACTTCGATGGCCAGGTGGTAACGTGATTGCGCACTACTGCAAGTCCTTGCACGCCATGCGATCGGAGACGTGTCGTAACTCAGCACTGGTACTAACCTACAGAGTCGACTGAAGAGGTCGATCGGATGTATTCATTAAATTGTTTGTAGGCGATTAATCTAATCTAAAAAAAAAAGCTCGTACATGCTGTCTTATTTATTTATTAGGAAAGGTATTGCTTTAGTTCCTTCGTTAATAATAGTCCTAGGGTTAAACTTCGAGTTTTTTTGGTTGGGACAAAGACATAGTGAATAATTGCACAAATAGGGCAAGCTATTTTCATATTTTCATTTCAGACTATTCTTAACACTACTGTTATTTTTAAAAAATCTCGGCTACTTTACTGCTTACGATTGGGAGGAATATTTTCCCTAAATTGGCCTGTTAGGTTTACTAAATGACAATAAAATCTAGGCTAATTTTAAAAAGATTTTCGGGCATCCCGAGAAAAGCCAAATTAATTCTAAGCAATTGTGCAATTGGGGTGTTTTTAGCGACACTAGACACATTAATTTTCAGGGCATTGTTTGAAAAGCCCATGCGCCGGATTGCAGATAGGCACCGAAGGGGGGCCCGGGGGAAAAATTTGAAAATTTAACTACAAAATAAATGGATTTTACGCATTGTAACAGCTGTTAAGTATAGACATTTTTTTAAGCTTACAAACGAATGCTTAAATATTTATTCATATTCCTATATTACGATTTTTACAGCAGTAAAATTAATATTATAAGGATGGAAGACATATTCATGTAAGGTTTTTGTTAAGAATGTCCAATTTTATATTTGTACATATTTTTTATTTTCCCAAGTGTGAATCTGTCATTGTCTTTTTTAAATTTTTGAACTGATAGGCAATAGATTGTTCATGTGGTTGTCGCCTGCCAGCAATGCCCTTGTTTATTTTTTCGGGTTAACGTAGCTTTATGAGTTGGATACTTGTGTCAATTAAAATTTGAATTTCTCGCGCCTTTTTCTAAGTTTGACACACCGAGTTGGCAAGTTTGTTACATAAGCATAAAACATTAGTACAAGCTTATTTTAATCCAACTTTATTTAGTTTTTTTCTTTGTTTGGAACTCTGTTTTTGCCAACTAAACAAAGGCAAATTACCAACTTTCACCAAAAAACCAAATTATTGGGGGAGGCTCCCCCTCCCCCCTATAGCTACGCCCCTGCACACAAGAGTGAACATAGCCGGGATCATGAGTCAAAACAATCTGGTTGACCTTTGGTCACTTGACCTAAAAGCAAACAATTACAACATAATATCCAATACAGTTTAATTATAATAAAATAAATGAAAAAAGAATGTAAGTAATTGAATGAGAGTAAAAGCTAAATTTAATGCTGGCCAATATACATACAGTACAAGAAAAATAATCACATTCTGACTGGAACTGGTTTAAAATCAGAATATTAAACATAGTAATTTAATGTAAACACAAATGTATCGATAATGTATAGATTACAACTTATGGAATGAAATACGTTAATTGCTAAAAAGGATATGCATGTATAAAAAATATAAGTAAGCACATTCTGACTGAAATAAGCTTAGAAAATTAAAAATATTGACCATTTTTCGGCTATCTGTACTAGGTCTCTGTCAGCACATATATTGTTATGTATTCTACTCCAAGAACTGACATCACGTTGTTAATTGTCATTAGTAGCTAATGTAGATGAATACCTTAGCCAGAAACGGCAGGAGTGGGATTAAAAAAAAAAAACGATTGTGTCTGCAGCAAAACTCACTTTTGTCAAAAGTACATAAAAGGTGATAAGTAATACTGGACCTCATGGAGAAAGATGTAAATTCGGTTGTCGATATGTCTTTGGGTCAATCCAGGCTCCCTGTGACATTAACGCATGTCTGTTTTCTCTTTTTTTTTAGTTTTTAGTTTTATAAGGGAATTTGCAAGTTGCATCTTGCTCATACGCGGCGGACGTAAAAGCAAGATGCAATTTGCAAACGTCATTTAAAAAAAAAAACATGTCTTCTGTTTGTTCCAGTCTCTTCCCCCTTCATATGAGTCCTCATTAGGGTACATAGAATCCATTTGCGAGTAAAAAACATCGGGAATTTTTTTAAATTCATATTATGCTTTCATGTAATATCATCATTTATCAATTTATCAAGTCAACTCTGATTACAATGGGTTGCCATATGTTTTCATAGTTGAGAGTTGTGACGGAAGGCCTTCAAACAGTGCGCGCATGAGAACGGCTTTTCTCCTGTATGGATTGCCATATGTCAAATTTGGTGACTACGGTATTATTTTAAAATAGTCAAATAATAAAATAGTCAAATAAAAAATAGTCAAACTACTGTTATTCTCAAAGGCAGCAACGACAACAGATATAAATTGACTTTGTCTGAACAGACGAACTGTTAGCTGCTGACAAAATCCATTGCCTCCACTGTTACCCCTTATCAACGAGCGGAGACTTACTCAACACAAAGAGATGATGAAATTGCAACGTTTCAACTCCACGACAGCGCTGCTGTTGTGAATTGCCATGTATATATTATTATGCAAGTTAATTTAAGTTTATATACAATTTGTTGATTTTGAATGTGGACATCATTTCAGTTTCAACAACGTCTAACTTTCATGTAATATTTTCATCAAGTCAACTCTTATAACAATAGGCAGCCATATGTTTTTTTTGTTGTGAGTTGTGACGGAAGGCCTTCGAGCAGTGCGCACATGAGAACGGCTTTTCTCCTGTATGGATTCTCATATGTTCTTTTAGGTGAGAGTTCCTACGGAAGGCCTTCGAGCAGTTCTTACGTGGGAATGGCTTTACTCCTGTATGGATTTCCATATGTCGTTTTAGGCTAGAGTTCTGACGGAAGGCCATCGAGCAGTGCGAGCATGAGAAAGACTTTTCTCCTGCATGGATTCTCATATGTATTTTTAGGTTATAGTCGTAACAGAATTCCTTCGAGCACTGCTCACATCGGAAAGGCTTTTCTCCTGTATGGCTTCTCATATGTACTTTTAGGACGGAGCTGAAATTGAAGGACTTCGAGCAGTTCTTACATGGGAATGGCTTTTCACCAGTGTGATCTCTCATGTGAATCCTCAATGTAGTTCGTCGTTGGTATGACCTCGAGCAGATTGCACACGTGAATGGCTTCTTTCCACACCGAGAAGAAAAATTAGTATTGAAGTATTGTAATTGACTATGGTAGAATCTATTCTCAAATAATATGTAATGAATTTTTGAACGTTCATAATGTGATTTGATGTGATATTAACTGCATTCTTTGTTAAAGGCATTTCAAGGACTAGTATTGCTAATTTGGTGACTTACATACGGTATTATCGTCAATGGCGTTGTAGGTATAGCGGAATACTTTTAGCCCCCAGTAAAACGGCGGTTCCCGGAATTTTTTTTATAGTTAGAGAAAAGATTACAAGTGAAACATCAAACACTAAAAAATTATGATCACTCCCAAACACAGAATATTTAATGTAACAGTTACTCTTATTCATAAATCAGCTCCATAATAATATGCACAATAAATTATAAGCTGCAGTGCTGCCCCAAGCGGCTTCAGCCACCAAAGCCCCCTCCCTGGCTACGTGCCTGAACGGACATCAGTCTTACGAGCTCCCTCATCCCTCTCCGAAGCGTTATGAAACAACACAACAGCCACATATGATATCATCCAGTTCCTATGAGCCACCGGCATTTAACCTCCTCCACCCCCCCCCCTACTTCTTGCTCAACAGAGCCGATAACCCTTTCCCACAAAATAATCGGTCCACATCCCCAAATTACTAACGCAAATTCCCAATAGGGACCCGCGTAAAATAATAATCTGGGAAACATGTACAAGAAATTATAGTAAAATAGTCAAACTGCTGTTATTAGCTGCTTGGTATAGTGTATTTCTCTTGCAATACACTATATGATTGATTGATTGTTGTGCTCAAAGGCAGCAACGATAACAGAAATAAATTATCTTTGTCTCAGCAGAAGAACAGAACTGTCAGCTACTGAAAAAATCCTGGCCATACTGGTACGAGTCCCACACTTGGTACATTTTCTGGCCATGCTTCGGAGGACATGCAAAGCAGGCGGATTCCTAGTTGAGTGTATCAAGAGAGGGCTTTATTGTCCTAACTACGCTAGGTTGGCTTAGTAACAGAACAAAACAAAATGGTCTGTTGTTTTGTTGGTTTACAGACGATAGTCTAACGTGACAATGCCTAAATCAATTAATATTACATAAAAACCAAATGCGCTAGCCGCGGGTGGCAGCTCGCCCCTTCGGGGCCCACATGACTTGTGTGTAACTGGTCGTAGCCCCGCTATGACATGTTGGTGCGAAACAAGAGGGTTCTCGGTGAATCCATCAAAGGTGAATGCCGTACTGTTTACCACAAAGAAGAAGCATTGCCAGAGGTGCTCAAGTTCAGGGACATTGTCATTCCGTTAAGTGGCTCAGCTAAATACTTTGGAGTGGACAGTAAGCTCACTTGGTCACCCACGTTGAAGCCACCATGCCACTATTAAATGTGATAAATCCTCGTTCTACGTTCTTCGGAAATGCACGGGAATGTCCTGCCCCCCCCCCCCTCGAATTGTTCGCTTTCTGTTTATTCTGATTATAAGACCTATGCTAACTTATGGTTGTATAGCATGGTGGAAGAGGACACAACTTCTTACATGTCAGAAGTCGTTAGGTCAGCTACGAAGATTGGTGTCCATAGCAATCAACGGTGCGATAGGAACAACGCCAGCAGCCGCCCTTGAGGTTTTGATGTGCCTACCACACCTACACATCTTTCTGGGAGGCGTAGCAACCATGGCCCTCCTTTGACTGAAGCAGCTTAAACTCATGCACCCGCAACCTGTTAAAGGCGGCCACGCTGATATGAGTATCAAGTCGGCTGAACTGCAAATGCCTAAAGACAGATGCCCAAAGGAAGATGTTCCTTCCAACGTGGACATTTTACTCCCAGAGCGAAACGATTGGGCGGACGGAGCCGTTCCTTATAACCCAGAGGATCTTGTTCTCTTCACGAGTGGATCCTTATCTGACCAGTCAGCAGGTGCTGGAATACAGTGTGATGAGCTGCAGGTGTCTTTCTTGATCCCATTGGGGAAATGCGCAGGAGTGTTCCATTCAGAGGGTTATGCAATTGACCAGGCACTGAGATTGTGTGCTGACACCATTATCGAAAATAGGACCGTGGTTCACTATCCCGAAGCACTGAATTAATCGTTGGCATTTTTACATTATAGGATGGGCAGACCAATTAAGACATTACCACACAGGTATAATGCCCAGTCATTTTATAAAATTTATTCAAACAATAGCTTCTTGCACAGAACCGAATTTTTTTTTTTGGGGGGGGGAAAGCAATCTATTTGGTTTTGTTACTCTATTGAACACCTAAAACATACCTGAAGGTAGATATCATCGCTAAAAAGGTTCTACAGAAAAACTTTTTTATTTTTCCCCCCCGTGAAAATTGAGTTATTTTTATATTTGTTCATATAATGTATATTATAGCACATTTATTATAATGCCTTAATTGAAATATTATAGCTATTTTAGTCGCTGTTTTTATTATTATTTTAAAAAAATGTTAGACGCATACAAACAATTTAATGAATGTATCCGGTTTACCTCTTCAGTCGCCTCACTAAGTGACCTATTAGGTACTTGTGTCGAGTTACGACACGTCTCCGACCGCAAGGTGTGCAGAGAGTACAAGTACAAGCACGCTACATTGCCACCGAAGTCGTTAAAGATACCTACATACCTAGTCTCATGAATTTTTGGTCAGTGCAAATATGAGTTTTCAAGTGTGTGTCATTAAATTTGGGTATACCTGGTTAGAAGTTCCCGCTGCATCTATGTCAGCACATGTTGCTAGTTTCACGCATAAATCCAGTGGAGATGCGTGTCCTGATGGAGTCTCCAGCTGGTTATCATCTTTGTTCATTTTCTTATAGTTGCAGCTCTAAAACGATGCAAAATGTTTGGTTAGACTATTAATAATATGAAGAAGACAAGTAGACAATGGTGCACGAACAGTAAATGTTTCTTAATAAAACCGGTTTCATTTAATGCAGGAATATATTGACAAATACCTCTGCCTCTGGGACTGATTCATCCATCCATTGAAACGTGTTGTGTGGGAGTACACTGTTGACTTATGTAAGGGCTTCAGAATCAGTGAAAATTGAGTTATTTTTATTTTGTTTGCCCTCAGAATCAAACTATTTAGGGGCAACTGACCCACCGCATTTTGTTAACATTAATAACAGCTACAATATAATATGTGAATTTAAAAAAAATGGTTGGAGCCGTTTTTGAGAAATAATTTTTTTAGACGTTTTTTTCGAGTTTTTTGAGAATGAAAGCCCCCCAAATTGAGTCAGCCAAATAAAAAAAAGTCCCGAGGCATGATTTTTGTGAACCTACATGCCATATATCATCCTAAACCACCGAGGATTTGGCCCGCAAATCGATGATCAGAGAGAGAGAGAGAGAGAGAGGCAGCGAGATAGAGCGACAGAGTGATTGAGCGACAGAGCGACAGACATTTTGTAAAAACCTCTTTCTTGTGTTCCTGATACCTCAAAACGTGTAAATCCGTTGAAATCTTCGAGTCGAAAATTTTGACCGCCACAAAACTTTCCTTATACTAGAGGCGTATTTCTTTTGCCAACGATCGTAGAATGTGAGTAAAATGTGAGTAAATATTTCTGACCAATCAGAGCTCGTTTTCAATTTACTCACATTTTCTGCAATGAAATGAGAAAAGTAAAATCTGAAGCAGAAGACATGCTTTTGTTATTTGCTTAATGTTTATATTCACCCGCCACGGTCTGAGAATGTTTAATGTTTTTCAGTTCAGTTAGTTATAAAATATAAACGCAGGGTGGATAATTATCGCGATGTCCGCTGCTAGTTGTTGGAGTTGCAACTGTGATGTAAACATTACAGAAATTCAGGGGCAAACTCAGGGGAGCACCCCTGCCTGGCCGGAGTGCAGGCTATTGATATAAGGGGTGGAATTTTTTACCCGGACTACAATTATTTAGGTAAGTTACTGCAATTTGTATAACTGTTTTTCTAAACTATTTTACTGAAGCCCCTGCAGATAGGTCGTGGCAACGGCACGATCGGGAATTTCTTTATTGGGGTGTGGTCTACTTTTCAATAGTGTAACTTATTAAGAAAAATACTATAACTTCGCATTTATTTATATTCTTATCTGTGAACTTTATATGCAACTGTACTCTGATAAATAAATAATTAAAATCTTGCTTACAAAATACCCACTTTGACTGTAGGTAGCTGGTGGAAGGTTTGCCCTCTGACTAGCTCATGAAGAGCTCCTATGCCAAGCAGCAAGCGCTCAGTAAACAATTGTGGTCATACGCTAGCCCAAAGGTCAGTGTAGCGTATCTGCAGCACCTCCTATGAGACTCAAAAATGTCTACATAACATTCCCCCGCTGGAAGGCTACACTCCCTTTAATTTCTTATCTCTCAGAGTTGAAGGCACCAAATGAACTATCATAGGACATTAGTGTTGGCAAGATACTTCTCAGGGAAAAGAAGTAATCAGCGGAAAGTGGGGTGTAATTTAATATTTAGAGGATAACAACAGCTTTTATAAAGCGCCAACTGGAATCTGTAACACATTAGTCTATACCAGACACCAGGTGTAATTATAAACTTCATAGATCACTGCCTTCCAGTAGGCAGTGTCCAGATAGATGATGGTACCAAGAAGGTGGAAGATGACAAGAAATAAATTTGATACAAAATTAAAATTACAAATTTATAAACAATTACAATATGACATACAAAATGGGAAATGAAAGTAAAAGCAAATAAGATGTTCAGCGACAGTTAACCTTAAGTAGGTCTGCTCAGCAAGTCCCTTATTTCGTCGCGCTTCTGTACAGCGGCTTCTATGGGCACGTAAATATTTTCGCCATCATCGTTATCGTCATTTTCTTCTTGTGGAACGCCAATCGGGTAAACATCTTCTTCACGTAGGCAAAAGTTGTGGAGAACGCAACATGCAACAATAACCTCAACAGCCTTTTTTACTGACTTCGTGTTAATTAGCATAAACCTCCTCCATCTTCCCTGCAAGAAGCCGAAGCTATGCTCAATTTTCACTCTGAAATATCAAAATTAACATCAATCCCAATTTGCGATACAATAGGTCACTATGAAAGCCAATCACAATTTATAGACAATTTATAGTTCTATGTACTGTGCATATGTTTTTCTGTTTGACCCACAACTAGCCCCCCTCCCCCAAATGGGGAAATGGGCTGGTTCCGCCCCTGACCAGGGGTCCCATGGAGAAGACATCGGAGAAAATGGCGCAGAAAAATCAAAATCAAAAGATCCTCCCCGCCCCATGAGAGCAAAGTAATTGACTGATATGACACTCCATTGTATTTTTTTGACTTTTCAATAAGTACCAATAAAAAATAATTCTTTTTTTTTTCTTCTTTTCTTTTTGCCCTTTTGCAACATGCACAAACAAGATGTTCATAGCAACGAATGCATGTTGTAGGGAGCTATTTAGACGTCCGTCCAATACTCACTATGTGTACATAACTTACCGGGAATGGTGTATATTTTGGCCAATACGTTTGACGCCTCTCAACACTAGAATTGGTTTAACATAGGAAGGAAAATATATAAAACAGTAAAGTAGTATAAATTATTGGAGAAAATTTAATGTTCTATAACTCTAAGGCCTGCATTTATTTTTTGGTTGCATCGTTGAAGAGTTTTCCTGTCAGAAGGTTCAAAAAAAGTTAGGAAAAAGTGGATTTTTCCATAATTACTGATTTTCCCGAGCAGATATCTCGGAAACTATGCAAGATATCAATAAACATTACTCCATATAAATTGTAGAAAATTTAATTAGCATTAATTTGGCGTAGAGCAGAAATATCGCCAGGGCGCATTATTTCCGAAATATAAGCGAAAAACAAAAAAACGGTACCTTCAAAGCCCCCCCCCCTCCCCCCCGGCTTAAGGGCTACGAGTGAGGACGTTTGATATGTTCTCCTCCTAACTATTCTAAACAAAGTTACGAAGTCAAAAATTGTGTTCCCTCTAACTCCATCTATACCTCTTCGTTGACTGGGCTATAGTTACAATAAGTATTATTGTTCTACCAGTACATCAGGGGAATGAGCCACAGTCTTAGTCGTTCACAATTACACCATAAAAGCATTGGCCGTGTTTCATTCCGTTCACACTAGATATCTCTTAAGGTTTATTGGTCAGGTCAGTTTTAATTTTTATTGATTTGGAACCGCTCTAGAGAGTAGAGATGAATTGCGATACCGTAATGAAACCGCATTTTCATGAAAAGAATTTTCCTGCTTCCCTACATGTATGTAGTAATAGTAGTTATATTTTAAGAAGCACTGAGTGTAAATAAATAAATACACCAAACTGTCTTCTTCATATGTCACTTCACTCACTCGAACTTCTTCTGTACCCGGTAGTTTTAATTTGGCTTATTAAAACTATCGGGTACGGAAGAAGTACGAGTGAACGAAGTCGTGACATGAAGAAGACAGTTTGGTGTATTTAATAGCACTCTGTGCCACTTCAAATACAACTACTACTACCAACTGTATACTATCATATATGTATACAGTATTTGCTTAAAACACCATCTAATGAGAGCCAAATCAATGTTAGTTTGTTTTCCCATTTACAGCTGTCGTACTCAGGGCATTTTTGTCCTTTAACGATATTATAGTACACAGTCAGTATATTTCACCCCGTTTTAACGTAATTAAAAAGAAATAAATAAATAAGGACTTTTTAATGCTTCTATTACTAAGCCAACCTAGCGGAGTTCTCTTACACTGAACTAGGAAAGCCCGGGAACCGCCTGCTTTACATGCCCTCCAAAGCATGGCCAGAAAATGTAGCCAGTGAGGGGACTCGGACCAACAACCTTTCGGGTGAAAGTAAGAGTCCGTACTACTACGCTACATGTCTTGTAGATGGCTTGTAAATAATATAACAAACCTGGAAGTCCAGCCGTTGCTGAACGTTTGCTCATCATCTCAAAATCGTCGGCCAACTTCCGAAAATCTTCTCTCATAGGCCAAAAAATAATGGACCTAATTTGCCGCGAAAGGCAACCCACGACTTGCAGCACTGCTTGATATGCAGTCGCTTCGCAGACATCGTAGCGGTCAGCAATTACGACAAAGGGTTGCTGGCTGCCCATATAACTGAGAGTTATGATGGACTTCTTGTCTGTGGGTATTGCCGCCCTTCCACCAAACCGAGGCACATCACTAGGCAAGTTACTGCTCACCAAGTGGACAAAACGATCAAACGTCGTCCTCTTCATACGAAAAAGACGAAAAAACGCTTCGTCGTTCATTCCATTCCATTCACCCATTCCTCAAAGTAATTCGGTTGCCTGAGGTGGATGACATTTGGACCGAGTCGATTTAACAGCACCAAGTCATCGTCATCATCAGCTACACTCGCCATTTCGGCCAAATGCCTCATTGCCGTGTTAAAAATAAAATCTCTTGTAAAGAGGTTTATCCTCAGGAACTCATTTTTAATAATCTCATCCTCCATTCTTTAATTTGATTAAATCCAAGTCAATAAAAACAACAAAAATACAACGTGTACAAACCACAAATCGCAAAACCTCACCTCTAACCTCAACTTGTTGAATTCAATGATCAAAACGTCAACAGAAACAAAAAGTAATTTTACAAAATATTTTACAATCGCAAACTCGAAACAGGGGAAAAAAATTTACAAGCTCTGCCCATCGAAATGACGATAGTAGCATTTTCTAGTAAACATTTTACAATCGTAGGCAAAAGAAATACGCCTTAGCTATAAATTGGAAAGCAATAAACAAACTTTCGCGTAAGAACCAAATCAAGTTGATGTGGGTGCCGGGACATGAAAGAATCTCAGGCAACGAGGCTGCTGACGAAGTGGCAAAGCATGGTGCCGAACTCTGATCTCTCCGATCCGGAAATCACTTTATTTTTTTAAATTTTAAAATCAAGAAAACAAGAACATGAAAGTACAAATTAAAATAGTCAAGCCACTGCAGGCGTGGATCTAGGAAGGGGCTAAGATTAAATAAACTTACGAAGCTACGTACAAAGCTTATGAAATAATGACCTTCCTGTCCATTGCGCAAAGAGCAAGAGGGCTCGGAGGACAAGAAAGGGGGCCGGGGGCTCCTCCGAGTGAAATATTTTGAAAAGAGGGCTGAAATGTCGTGGTTTTACGCACTTTTAGAGCAATAATATTCCATATTACAGAGTACAGAGAATTAATATAATTGTGCAGAAGGGGGCCCGGGTCTCCCCCGGGAGAAAGTTGCTGAAAAATAGAGGGGTTTTACGCATTTTGAGAGCAGTAACACTTCGATTCTCGAGGGAACGAATAAAGGGGCGATTTCCCGCAGTGCCGGTCGCCCTAAAGGGGGGGGGGCTATAGCATATACATCCGCGCCTGAACCAGGATTCGAATCCACGGTTTACGCCTATCCGGACCTCAAGTAATGCATATTATAGCACATTTATTATTTGCTTTAATTGAAATATTATAGCTGCTTTAGTAACTGTTCTTATTAGTGCAGTTTTGACATCGTCTCATGAATTTTGGGTCAGTGCAAATATGAGTTGTCAAGTGTGTGTCATTAAATTTGGGTATACCTGGTTAGAAGTTCCCGCTGCATCTATGTCAGGACTTGTTGCAGGTTGCACTCTTAAATCCAGTGGAGATGCTTTTTCTGATGGAGTCTTCTGCTGGTCACCATCTTTGTTCATTTTCTTAGAGTTGCAGCTCTAAAACGATGGAATATATTAGGTTAGACTATTTATAATATAATGACAAGTAGAAAATGGTGCACGAACAGTAAATGTTTCTTAATAAAACCGGTTACATTTAATCCAGGAACAGATTGACAAAAACCTCTGCATCTGGGACTGATTCCAGTGACTCATCCATCCATTGAAACGTATTATGTGGGAGTACACTGTTTGACAGAGGGCTAACTCTCGCCAAATCATTCCTCAACTACCCCAGTCATTGGTAAGGACTAGAGTAGAAATAAAAGGAACAAACAAGGAACAAGCTCAGTTAGTCAGTAAAACAAAGGGAAACAAAACTCAGGGTTGGGCGCCGTGTGGATAAACCACTATTAAATTAAATAAATTAAAATAGAAAAGGAAACGTACGGTAGACAAGAGAAGGAAATATTAAGATGCTAAATTATTATGAATTATTACCAGACGAGCTGGTGTAGTTGAAGAATGATTAGGCTCCTTCCACAGGACAGGTAAAGAAAAATCAATAAATACATATTAAGGGGCTGTTAATGAACAGTTGAATGAACAGTATACAGTAATCAGTACAGTATCAGAAATATAAAAGTATAAAATGAGTAGGCTACTTATAATCAGCTGCTTCCTCCAGTAGCCGCGCATAAGTAGTCACCTCCGCATTATCTCAGCTCCTCCTGGATATTCCCAGGCAGTGCACTGGCGGGGACACTCGGAACAGAAGATGGACGAAAGTTGAGGAGACTTGACATCGAGTATTGTACCTCCACCACCGCAGCACCTGAAGACACCCAAGAAGAGAAGTACACAGGGCAATAATACAGTACAAAATACATTGTAGTACAGAGTAATTGAACAGTACGGAATAATGGGAACAGTAATACTGTCTACACAATAAGAATATACTCAGAGATAAATGACACAATTCCCACCACCCTTTAGCGGCGGGCACCATACAAAACGTAATGGACAGCTCGTTGCTAGAAGGTAGGGAAAGAGCATCATACAGAGATAAATAACAAGATATCCCGGAATACCAATTATTCGGAGTTATCTTGCATACAGAATATTACAAACGAGAAATATTTTTTGAAAAAATGATAGAAAATTCGCGGTCAAATGCATTGCGGGCCCTGCCATTATTGCTGTGTGGTAATTTGTTGGTCTGACCTATCTAGAAATTAACTCACCTCCAGTGACGTCAGCTGGACAACGCCCCCCCCCCCCGAGATGCCCGAAATTTAACTATAGGAAAATTATTTACCATGAAATTACTCATTTTCTCTAGCTACTACATGATAAATTGGAAAGCATGTTCGAGTAAACTCGGACAGGTTCTTCTCATAGGTGGCGGGAAAACTTTGCCTAAAATTGGAACCTATGCATTCAACATCCAAGTTTAGTATAAGTACCAATACGCATGTCATACCCTGGAGAATGGGGGCCCGGGGTTCTCCCCCGGAGATATGAAATGGGCCACAATAAGTGAGGTTTTGCGCATGTCCAATCCTGGTGAAAGGGGGACCCAGGGGTCTCCCCCAGAGAAAAAATTGATAAATAGGCCCAAATAATTGAGGTTTCACGCATTTTTCAAGCAGTACAGTTGAGATTTTACAGACGAATAAACCTACCACTGATAGTAGGCTGCTTGGTCAATATGCATACATATATGTATTTTGTTTTCATGTCTTTAGTGAAAGTAAGCAAACAAAGAATTAATGTCACTTTCGTTATTGTTGATAAAATGCCTTTAACCTACATTACGTCTTTGTCACCAGAAATCCTAGGGGGGGGGGCCCCATGGACCTCCTATTTGCGCCAATGATTGACTATTTCACTATAATGTAAAATATAACAATCTTATCATCAAATAATAAGCCCACGTCCACCATCATGTTGAAAAAATGAATGTAAACTTTGGAGCCGAGATTTTCGAGTCATTCGAGACCGAGACGAGGTCATTTTTCAGCCTCGGTCTCGTTAGAATATTAATCAATACGAAATAAATACACACATTTTAAGTAAAGTCAGTTTATTATGCAGTAAGAACCTACTTAGTCTAAAAGCGAATTGTAATCAGCTCACAAAAATGTTATTATTCGTATAATGTACCCAATCAGCGATTCATTGCTATAACTAATGCCCGATTCGATGAACTGCCTTTTAACTCCCAGCGTGCCCCACAATATGGAATATCAAGGTCAATCCATGTTATATGGTGAGCTAGGGTGACATCTCCACAAAATTTTTCACTAAAAAATATGAATTTTTAAGAAAATAAAGCATACGAATACATTGTAGTATTATATGGTATACATAACACTGACATTAAGTTAACTTTGGTTGAAGAGGTAATATTATCGTTATAACTGAAATTAAAGAATGTGGAAGAAACTGGGCTTGGCGGGATTCGGACCCACCATCTACGCCTAACCGGGGCGTCGTCTTAACCGCTGGACCACATTTGGCGATTACTGGACTTGTCGGGTCTTGTGTTCCAGCGGTTAAGACGACGCCCCGGTTAGGCGGAGATCGTGGGTTCGAATCCCGCCAAGTCCAGTTTCTTCCATATCCTCAAATTTCGGTTATAACGAGGAGGTTACCTCTTCAACCAAAGTTAATTTAATGTCAGTGTTATGTATACCATATAATACTACAATGTATTGAATAAAACAATGCTTTGATACAATTAAGTAAGCTCACAGACCTGTTCGGTTAGATGGTTGTGTATTTGTGATAACCTGTCTAGCAACACGAATCATGTCAATTAGAGCATATATAAAGGATTTGGCGATTACTGGACTTGTCGGGGCTTGTGGTCCAGTGGTTAAAACGACGCCCCGGTTAGGCGTAGATCGTGGGTTACAATCCCGCCAAGCCCAGATTTTTCCATATCCTCTAATTTCAGTTATAAGAATGAAAAGAAAAGAAATCTTGAACTCAAACTTAAATTGAAAGGCCTGGTAAACTCCCTGCAACTATCAGAAATAAGGCCGTTTATACCATTACTCTGCATGTCTTGACTTCATCCTGCAGCCACTCCCACTCCCCCCCCCCTCCACTAAACAACACAATTTACAATATCTATTGAACATACCTTCATTTTAAGTTCGCAACTAACAATCCAAGGGTCAAGTAAGAAATGAATAGTTAAACAGCAGTATAACAATGCAGTTTATACTTGCACAGTCAGTGTTCAGACCAGTAAGTCGAGTAGAAATATGGCTCAAATAGCAAATGAACTTCACTAACTGTAAAATTATTTACCGCGCAAACGTTTGGTCGGCGAGGGGTGCCAACTGATTTTATAGATATTGGAGCTTGGGAGGACGGCCACTGGCACTTTTGCAAGTCTGTAGATTAGTCTGTACCACTATTCTAACCATTCGTGTATACAGTATACACATTATTTTAGATCATTGAAGGACTGTAGTACATTGATTTCCTGCGATTGAACGATTATGCAACCATGCACACTGTACAATGACAATACTCGTTAGGCTTCAGTTAAAACTATTATTATCACTACGATTATTTTTTTTAATATCTCGACTACTTTACTGTTTACTATAGGGAAGAATATTTTCCCTAAATTGGCCTGTTAGATTTACTAAATATAAATAAAATCTAGGCTAATTTTAAAAATCTTCAAAAGTGAATCCTCGCAACTGCGAACAATTATTAATTGCCCATAGAAGCCTATTGCATCAAATACAGGTAATGATTGGCCATCCCACCAGAGTGAATACAACAGGGAACATGAGTCAAAAAATCAGGTTGACCTTTGGTCACTAAACCTAGAACCAAACAGTTTCAACATATTAACCAATATAGTCTAATTCGATAGTTTAATTACGTTAAAAAATAGATAAAAACTGAAAGTAATTAAATGAGACTAATTAATATAAATTAAATACTGGTCAATATTCATACACAACAGGAAAAATAAACACATTCTGAATAAAACTATAATTTTAAATTACATTATTAAGCAGTAAACACAGTAATTTAATTATACACAAAGGTAGGAATAGGAGATAAAAACATATGGAATGGAATTTATAAATTGCTAGTAAAGATATGAATGGAGAAAAAATTGCAATTACTTGTTTTTACTTACACTTTATTTGCTCACTTGAGATTGACAATCTGTCGAAACCGGTCCTGACGGTACATCATTACCGTATAAGTTTTTATGTAATATTTTTATCAAGTCAACTCTTATTATAATGGGTTGTCATAATATGCTCGTTTAGGTCAGAGTTGTGACTGTAGGCCTTCGAGCAATGCGTACATGAGAAAGGCTTTTCTCCTGTATGGATTCTCATATGCACTTTTAGGTTAGAGCTGTTTCGAAAGGCCTTCTCGGGTACTTTACTGCTTACAATTGGGAGGAATATTTTTCCTAAATTGGCCTGTTAGTTTTAATAAATGACAATAAAATCTAGGCTAATTTTTAAAAAAATTTGGGGGGGAGGGGGCATTCCGAGAAAACCAAATTGAAGTAAATTCTTAGCAATTGTGCAATTTCGGTGCTTTTTTGTGAAACGATTATTACAGCAGTAACATTTATAATATAAGGATGGATGACATATTCATGTAAGGTTTTTGTTTAGAATGTCCAATTTTATATTTTTATAGATTTCCCAAGCGTGAATCTTGTCATTGCCGTTCTTAGATAGCTTTTTACAATTTTTAACCGATAGGCAATAGATGCTGACTGCAGAAAATTGTTCATCATGTGGTTGTCGCCTGCCACCAAAGCACTTGTTTATTTTTTCGGGTTTACGTAGCTGTATGAGTTGGATACTCGTCTCAATTAAAATTTGAATTTCTCGCGCCTTTTTCTAAGTTTGACACACCGAGTTAGCAAGTTGGTTACATAAGAATAAAACATTAGTTCAAGCTTATTTTAAGCCAACATTATTTAGTTTTTTTCTTTGTATGGAACTCTGTTTTGCCAACTAAACAAAGGCAAATTACCAACTTTCTCCAAAAACCAAATTAATGGGGTGGGGGAGGCTCCCCCTCCCCCTACAGCTACTCCCCAGCATACAAGACTGAACATAACCGGGATCATGAGTCCAAACAGTCTGGTTGACCTTTGGTCACTTGACCTAAATGCAAACAATTACAACATAATATCCAATACAGTTTAATTATATTAAAATAAATGAAAAAAATGCAAGTAATTAAATGGGACCAAAAGCTAAATTTAATGCTGGCCAATATACATACAGTACAAGAAAAATAATCACACTCTGACTGGATCTGGTTTAAAATCAGATTATTAAACAGTATAGGCTAGCCTACACAGTAATTTAATTTATAATCAAAGGTAGGAAATGAGATTAAAACTTATGTAATGAAATACGTTAATAGCTAGTTAAGATATGCATGTACAAAAATACAAGTAAGCATATTCTGACTGAAATTAGCTTAGAAAATTAAAAATATTACCATTTTTATAGGCTATCTATCCTAGGCAGGAAGGGGAGTAAAAAAAAGATAGTGTCTGCAACAAAACACGCTTTTGTCACAAGTACATAAAAGGTGATAAGTAATACTGGACCTCATGGAGAAACAAGAAAATTCTGTTGTGGATAAGTCTTTGGGTCACTCCAGACTCCCTGCGACACTGACTTTGCACCAGTCTCATCCCCCAACATAAGAATCCTCATTAGGGTATTTCAAAATACATTCGCCATTAAAAAACCTCGGACAAATTTTTTTTATTTCATATTATGCTTATTTAGATCACGGCTGATTAACATCGAGCAAATTGTACTGGCGAAAGGCTTGAGGGATGAACTGTCACAATATGTGCTTTTATTTAAGAGCGGCAAACAAAGGACTTCAAGCACTTCTAATATGAGGATAACATTTCTTATGGGCTGTCACATGCATAAAATAGTGTCCTTTGTAACTTTGTGATATTTCGGACACATTATAATCAGAGTTGACACAATACATTCATAAACGGTACCTTTGAAGATTTCAAAATATTACACATAGCCAAAATAGGAAAATTGCTTAATAGTCTTGAAACCATTGAAAAAAATGAAGCTATAAATAGGAGTAAGCCCCTATTAAATGATAACGTTTATCAGCAGTTCGTCTACTTGGATGGACTTGGCAGCAGGATCGTATGTGTGTCATGAATTTTTATTTATAACGTGAAGTTTATATCTTGCAATTAATTTTACTTATTATTATTTTAAGCTTGAGAATGACAATCTGTCGAAACCAGTCGTGACAATGTTATGACGGTAAGCTTTCGAGCAGTGGGCACATGAGAAAGGCTTTTCTCCCGTATGGATTCTCATATGCGTTATTAGGTTAGAGCTGTCACGGAAGGGCTTCGAGCAGCGGGCACATGTGAAAGGCTTTTCTCCTGTATGGATTCTCATATGTTTTTTTAGGTAAGAGTTGTCACGGAAGGACTTCGAGCAGATCTTACATCGGAAACGCTTTTCACCAGCGTGGTCCCTCATGTGAATCCTCAAAGTAGTTCTTTGTTTGTATGACCTCGAGCAGATTGTACATGCGAAAGACTTTTCCCCAACCTGAGAAGTGAAATGAATATTGAAGTATTGTAATTGACTATGGTACATTATATTCTTAAATATTACATAGCGAAATTTTGAACGTTCTTAAAAGTGATTTGATGTGGTGATAACTGCATTCTTTATTAAGGGCATTTATAGGACTATTATTGCAATTTTGGTGACTACGGTATAATCGTCTATGGAATAAGATGGTGTCATTATTAACATTTTTTGGAAATTGTGGAAAAAGTTGTGGAATTAAGTTCATATTTACTTGTAATATTATTATTTGTCAGGGATTTACTGCATGTAAATTAATAATAAAAAAATATGTATATTATTCTTATAAATTATAAAATCAAGAAAACAAGTACAAAAAATAAAAAATAAAATGGTCAAACTATATTCTGTTATACACATAAGGCAGCAACGATAACAGAAATAAATAAACTTCGTCTGAACAAAGAAACTGACGGCTACGGTACTGACATAACATGTGGCTAAACTCAGTAACATAATAATAAAACGCCTCCCATAGTCATATTCATAATTTTATATTATGTTATATATATGAGGAAAATTGCAGAATTGCAATGGGAAAATAGAAAAGTCGTCGTCTTCGTTGACTCTAAGGCTGCCATCTCGTCGATTGCTAGCTACGAACACAGCGAGGACTTTGATATTCTGCAATTTAGGAAAATCGTGAGCAATCTCATCCGCACTGGCTGCACCATAGTACTACAATGGATCCCTGGGCATGCTGATGTCCATGGAAATGAGGAAGCGGATAGACTCGCCAGAGAGGGAGCTGCTATGGAACAACCTGACAAACCCATGACCTTAAGTGACTGTAAGAGGCATACCAAAGAATTCTTTCAGGTTAAGTGCGGGACAGCCCACAGGACCGACGCCGCTGGAAAAACATGGGAAAAACTAGTGCAGAAGAAAGACAGGCCGCCAAAGAACCTACCCAGATACCAGTCAGTTGCGGAATTTAGGTTAACTACGGGTCATGACTACCTTCAGAAACATCTCCACCGTATAGGTGTAGCAGCGGAGCCTTTCTGCCCTTTATGCGACACCCGGGAAGAGATGGACGGAAATCATCTTAAGACGTGCCAGGCTCTTGTCAGTAGCAGAGGTTCACCAGATTATGTGTTGTATTGGGCTGCAAGAAAGCTGATGGCGGAAGCCTAGCGCTGTGGTGTAATTAAATAAAAAAAATATATTATGTTATATATATTACATATATTTAAATAATCACTACCCTATGCCCTTTGGGGCTTACCGTACGCGTTGTATAAAAAATGCTGTAGTGCAGTAATATTGTGTTATAGCTATGCATAAACTGTCCTGACAAAGCTTTTAACTAGAGCAAAGGCGCATCCAAGCTTGAATGCATCCTATAACATTATTTAAGCCTTTCAATTCTGCTTCCTGCAAGAAAAAATTAGGCTTTGCAGGATTTGAATCAGCGGTACGCACATCAGGACCACTAATAATGTATCTAATTACAACACATTTATTACAAGCTTTAATTGAAATATTATAGCTATTTCTGTAAGTGCAGTTTTAACATAGTCTTATGAATTTATGGTCAGTGCAAATATGAGTTTTCACGTGTGTGTCGTTAAATTTGGTTATACCTGTTTAGAAGTTCCCGCTGCATCTATGGCAGCACATGTTGCAGGTTTCATTGTTAAATCCAGTGGAGATGTCTGTTCTGATGGAGTCTCCTGCTGGTCACCTTCTTTAATCATTTTCTTAGAGTTGCAGCTCTAAAACGATGCAATATATCATGTTATGCTATTTATAATAAGTCAAGTAGTTAAAGTGGCACGAACAATAAATGTTTCTTAATAAAACCGGTTTCGTTCAAATGCAGGAATAGATTGTCAAAAACCTCTTCCTCTGAGACTGATTCAAGTGTTTCAGCCATTGAAAAGGTATTGTGAGGGAATATGCTGCTGGCTTTCAGGTATATCAGAGTCAGCATTACGGAGTCACTTCTCGGAGTTTAGTTTCAAATTAGGTTTATACTTCCTAAGAATATACGAGTCGCCTTGCAATTTCAGAGGATTTAATAAGTAAGTAAATATATAAATATTAACTTTTTGTTCTATTACTAAGCCAACCTAGCGGAGTCAGGGTTATAAAGCCTTCTCTCACACATTGTGTACGGCCTAGACTAGGAGGACGAAGCATAATTTTGGACACCACCGTCCGCATGGTGTTAAGTAACATGATTCTATGGCGGTAATTAACTTACTGCTGACGGGCATGGACCCCCTCTTTCAGGCTGTTTAATAAGTGTAGCCCATACCATAGTTTTACTTCAATAAACTACAATAGTTTTTGTCACCTTGGTTAGTTGTCAAGTTTGCTCATTTTATGTATCCTGGTGCTTTTTGACGTTGCAAGATACCGCACAGTCTTAAAGAAACTGACTGAAAGTGTAGTCTTACGGGTGTGTATTGTAGGTATACACACAGCTAGTTTATAGTTGCTCCCAATGGCACACCCTAGTTTAAAGGAAACGGAAAATACTCTCAATATGAACCCATTTTCCATGCTGACAAGCCGTTGAAAACTAACGCCAACCCCATAATTTAATTTGGAACACGAGCCACTCACACACACTAGGTCATTTTTTCGAGACTAGGACCGAGACCAACGCCAACTACTTTGGGGACTGATAAGAACCCCGGTGAGCTCGGTCTCGGGTCTCGGCCTCGGTCTCGTTAGAACACAAATAAATACATACATTTCTACATACATTTTAAGTAAACTCGGTATATTATTCAGCAAGTACCTACCTTGTATAAAGGCGTACTCTAATGTGCTCACAATAATGTTAATGTTCGCATTATGTACTTACTACTGTACATTATGTAATCAGGGGCATTTATTACCATAACTAATGCCCGATTTGACGAACTGCATTGTTAACTCCCAGCCTAGCCTGCCTCACAACATATAATAACAAGGTCAATACAATATGTTATATGGTGAACTAGGCCAGGGTGACATTTTATTTAATTGCTTTTCAATTTATACGTAGTATAACTCTAAAATGATAACAGTGGGTTGGCCGAAATTTTCGATTCCGAGATTTCAACAGATTTACACGTTTCGAGGTCCCTGGAACCCAAAAAAGGGTTTTTACGAAATGTCTGTCTTTCGCTCTGTCTGTCGCTCTGTCTGTCGCTCTGTCCTTTCATCGATTTCCAGGCAAACTACTTTGTCGATTTTGATGACATTTGGCATAACATAAGTTCACAAAAATCATGCCTTAGGAAAAAAAAAATTATTTTGGGCGAACACGATTTGGGGGGTTTTATTCTCGAAAAACACCAAAAAAAACGTCTAAAAAAATTATTTCCCAAAAACAGCTCCAACGATTTCTTTTAAATTCACTTATATTGTAGTCGTTCCTAATGTTAACGAAATGCGGGGGTCGCTTGCCCCTTGATAGTTTGCTTCTGGGGGTTAAAATATAAAAATAACTAAATTTTAATGAGAAGTGACTAAAAAATAATTTTTCTGCGAAACCTTTCTATCGATGATTTCTACCTTCAGGCATGTTTTAGGTGTTAAATTGAGTAAAGAAACCGGATAGGTTGCTTCCCAAAAAACTATTTGGTTTTGTGCAAAAAAAATGAAAATTGACGATAAAATGCATTGCGTGCATGGCATTATTGCTGAGTGGTAATGTAATGTAATGTCTGACCTATCTAGAATTTACATCACCTCCAGAGACAAACCCCCCCCCCCCCCCCAGATGTCCGAAATTTAACAATTGGAAAATTATTTACCATGAAATTACTCATTTTCTCCAACTACTATAATTGATAAATTGGAAAGCATGTTCGAGTAAACTTTCTTTCTTTTATCTTATTTTTTTCACAGAATTAGCGCCATGTTTCTTACAAAAAAAATAAAAAAAAATTAATGAAGGAATGGCATAAGGTGGAAAAGATGGGCTTTAGTCTTCTGTTCAAACTTAACCTGAAAGGCCCGGTATACTACCTGTTTTACAAGCCTTCCTAGTCAAGACAAGAAATTGTCGCAGGTGTGGAACTCGAACCAGCAACTATTAGGGTGTAAGGGCGTTTAATCTTTTAATTTCTTATTTTCTTAAAAAAAGGCTAAACTAAGTTACATACCAACAATTTAAGGAATGTATTGGATTCACGTCTTCAATCACCTCAGTAAGTCACCTAATAGATACTTAATTGTGTCGAGTACTACTACTGTGCATGTCCTGAGATCATTCTGCAGCCACCCCTCCCCCCTGACCCCCTAAACAACACAATTTACCATTTTTCATTGTACATACCTTAATTGGAGTTCGCAACCAACAATCCAAGGGTCAGGTAAGAAATGAATAGTGACAATGTCTGTTACAATACGGTTTACACGTGCTCAGTCAATGTTCACACCTGTAAGTTTGGAAAAAATATGGAGCTGGCCAAACTGTCATGTGAGGGAATATTTTCTATCGTGAACATTTCCCTTTGGTGCTTCCCGTGGAACTAATGTATTGTCAGAAGGCCCCAATTGGAAAATGAAAATGGGCCACATAGTAAATGAACTTCACAAATTTTAAAATTATTTCCCGCGCTAAAGTTTGGTCGACGATGATTGACCTTTGGCACTTGACCTAAAAGCGAAGAAATACAACAAAATATGCAATATAGTTTAATTATATTAAAATTATGAGACAAAGAATATAAGTAATTAAATGAAACTAAAAGTTAAATTAAATACAGGTTAATATACGTACAATACAGGTAAAATAATCACATTCTGTCTGAAACTAGTTTAAAATCACAATATTAATTAAACAGTATACAGGGTAATTCAATTATACACAAAGATAGGAAATGAGAATGAAACTTATGGAATGAAATACGTTAATTGCTAGTTAAGATATGCATGTAGAAAAAATACAGGTAAGCACATTCTGACTAAAATTAGCTTAGAAAATTAAAAATATTGATCATTTTTAGGCTATCTATACTAGACCTCAATCAGCACATTATTTTATTGATATATATTCAACTCCAAGAACTTACATCCCGTTCTGTCAATATTCATTGGTAGCTTATGTAGACGAATGCCTTAGTCCGAATTGGGAAACGGCAGAAAAAGGACGAGAAAAAAACGATAGTGTCTGCAGCAAAACTAGCTTTTGTCACAAGTACATAGAACCGGTCCGAGTTTACTCGAACATGCTTTCCAATTTATCAACATTAGTAGATCTTCTTCTTCTTCTTCTTCAGCCAACGCCCGCCCTGGCTGGTAGGCCATTTGACGCACATTAGTAGTTAGAGAATATGAGTAATTTCATGGGTAATAATTTTCCAGTGGTTAAATTTCCGCTATTTCGAGGGAGGGGGGGTTGTCCACCTGACGTCACCGGAAGTGAGATAAATTCTAGAAAGGTCAGACCAATACATTAATTACCACACAGCAATAATTGCAGGGCACGCATTGCATTTGAGCGCGAATTTTCTAACATTTTTTTAAAAAAATAATTTTTTGTGCAAAGCCAAATATTTTTTTGGAAGGCACTCTATCCGGTTTCGTTACTCAATTTAACACCTAAAACATACCTGAAGGTAGAAATCATCGTTGAAAGGTTCCCCAGAAAAATTATTTTTTAGTCATTTTACATTAAAATTTAATTATTTTTATTTTTTTACGTTACGTTTTGTTACGTTTTTTAGGATTTTTTTGAGAATAAAACCCCCCAATTGAGTTGACCCAAAATAAAAAAAATAGTCCAGAGGTATGAGTTTTGTGAACCTGCATGCCGAATTTCATCCAAATCGGCTGATTAGTTTGCCCAGAAATCGACGCAGAGACAGACAGACAGACAGACATTTCGTAAAAACTACTTTTTTGGGTTCTTGGGACCTTAAAACGTGTAAATCCATTGAAATCTCGGAATCGAAAATTTCGACCATCACAAAGCTATCCTTATACTATATAGTATATACAGTATATACGTATAAATGGGAAAGCAAAAAGGTATTAAAAATACCGGACCTCATGGAGAAAGAAGAAAATTCGATGCGTCATTGGGTCACTCCAGGCTCCCTGCGACACTGACGCATATCTGTTTTTTTTTAGTTTTTAATTTTTTTAGGGATTTGCAAGTTACATCTTGCCCATACGCTTGGACGAAAAAGCACGATGCAACTTGCAAACGTCATAAAAAAAAAAAAAACGTATCTTTTGTTTGCTCCCGGTTCCAGTCTTTCCCCCAAAATTTTAGTCCTCATTAGGGTATTTAGAATCCATTTGCGATTGGGAAACCACGGACAAATTTTTTTATTTCATATTTTGCTTATTTAGATCGTGGCTGAATGACATCGAGCAAATCACTATCACTATGTAATGTTTATGGGACTGAATAAATATAATAATAATAATAATAATAAATAGTACAGGCGAAAGGCTTGAGCGATGAAGTCTGACAATATGTGCTTTTAGGTAAGAGCTGCAAGCGAAGTACTTCAAGCAGTTCTTACATGAGGAAGGCTTTCCTTCTGTATGGGTTGTCGTATATATAAAATAGTCTCCTTTGTAACTTTGTAATATTTCGAATACATTATATTAAGAGTTCACTTGATGAAAATATTACACATGACAACACAGGTTATTCATGCACCTTTACAGATTTTAAAATATTACACATCTGGCCAACAAAGTAAAATTGCTGTATAATCTTGAAACCATTGAAATGAAAGAAGCTATTAATAGAAATAAGTGTCTATTAACTGACTACGTTTATCAGCAATTCGTTTCCATGGTTGGAGGCACCAGGATCGTATATGTAATGTATTTGTATTTATAACGGTGATGTTTTTATCTTGCAATTACATGTTATATTTTTAAACTATATCTGCTCACTCGAGAATGACAATCTGTCGATTCCGGTCGCGACGTCAATATGTTCCCTCCCCAAGCACATTCTAATGAACATTTGGGGCTGCGAATTGTTCATTTGTATCTTGTATTTTTTAGATAGAATTAAATACATTTTGATTTTTTGATGTTTTATTATTATATTTTTAGATGTTCTTACGTAATATTTTTATCAAGTCAACTGTCATTACAATGGGTTGCCATATGTTTTTTTTAGGTAAGAGCTGTTAGGGAAGGCCTTCGAGCAGTGCGCACATCAGAAAGGCTTTTCTCCTGTATGTATCCTCATTTGTCTTTTGAGGTGAAAGTTGTGACGGAAGGCCTTCGAGCAGTGCGCACATCGGATGGGCTTTTCTCCTGTATGGATTCTCATTTGTCTTTTCAAGTGAGAGCTGCAACTGCAAGCAGTTCTTACATGGTAAATGCCTTTCACCGGTGTGGTCTCTCGTGTGAATCCCCAAAGTAGTTCGCTGTTTGTAAGACCTCGAGCTGATTGTACATGTCTGCTCTCCACACTGAGTAGAAAAATGAGTATTGCAGTATTGTAATTGACTATGGTTCATTATGAGAGAGAAAGAAAGAAAGAAAGGATTGTCTTTATTTTCCATATGGGCGAATTTCGGGCCTTTCGGCCCACTCTCACAACTAACCCATATTCTCAAATATTACATAGCGAAATTTTGAACGTGCATAAAAGTGATTTGATGTTGAATTAACTGCATTCTTTATTAAGGGTATTTATAGGGCTATTATTGCAAATTTGGTGACTACGCTATTATTATGATATAGTAAAATGAGTAAAATAGTCTAACTACTGTCATACTCAAAGGCAGCAACGATAACAGAAATAAATTAACTTTGTCTGAAAAGAACTGTCAGCTACTGACCAAATCCATGGCATCACTGTTACCCCTTATCAACGAGTGGAGACTTACTCAACCCAAAGAGATGATGAAATTGCAATTCCTCGATGGCGCTGCTGGTGTGAACGGCCTCGCATATATTATTATGCATGTGTATTTAAGTTTATACATAATTTTATTTGTTTTTGAAAATGTACATCATTTCAATTGCGGCAATATAGCAATATCAGCAATATAATGGGTCTAATGGCACCTTCCACAGTCATATACTATACATATAGGATACGCATCAAACTGAATATTTTTTTTATTTTTATCAATCATAACGCTACGCGCCTTTTGGGGCTTACGCGTTGCATGAATAATGCTATAACGTAGAAATATTGTGTTATAGTTACGCAATATCTTATTTGACATAGTTTTTAACTGACAGTTAAAGCGCATACAAGCTTGAATGCATTCTTGCGGGGCATGACATGTCCCCATTATAAAGTAGTGGTACGGACTCCAACTTTCGCACGGAAGGTTGTTGGTTCGAGTCCAACACTTGCTACATCTTCTGGCAATGCTACGGAGGGCATGCAAAGCAGACGGACCTGGGCCTTCCTAGTTCAGTTTTAGAGAGGGCTTTATAGTCGTAACATAGCAATAGAACAAAAAAAAATCAATATTTATTTATTCTTTGTGTTACATTATTTCAGCCCACCAATTCTGGCTCCTGCAAGAAAAAACAGGACTTGGTAGGATTTGAATTCACGGTCTATGCCTGTCCGCATCTCTAATAATGTACCTAATTATAGCACAATTATTATATGCTTTAATTGGAATATTCATGCTGCTTTAGTCGCTGTTTTTATTAGTGCAGTTTTGACCTAGTCTCATGAATTGTTGGTAACAGAAACAAATTAGCATTGTCTGAACAGAAGAATTGTCAGCTACTGATAAAATCCATGGCATCACTGTAACCCCTTATCAACGAGCGGAGACTTACTCAACTAAATGTGATAAAGAAATTTCAACGTTTCAACTCCTCGATAGCGTTGCTGGTGTGAACGGCCTTGCACATATTATTATGCAAATCTATTTATGTTTATATATAATTTGTTTTTCAAATTTCAGCAACGTCTCACAGTAACATAATGGGCCCAAACATACCTTCAATAGTTATGTGCATGGACAGGATACATATAAAACTGAATATTTTTTTAATTTTTATTATTATTAGTCATAACGCTACGCCCTTTGGGGCTTACGCGTTCTGTGAATAATGCCATAGTGCAGTAATATTGTGTTATAGCTTTGCATAACATGATATGACAAGGCTTTCATCGGACAATAGAAGCGTATCCAAGCTTGAATGCATTCTGTCTATTTTTGTTTCAGCAGTTTATTCCTTCCAATTCTGATCCCTGCAAGGGAACACTGGACTGGGTAGGATTCGAATCCACGGTCTATACACTATACGGTCAAGACATGTAGCGTACTGGTATGGACTCTAACTTTCCCCCGAAATGTTGTTGGTTCGAGTCGCGCACTGGCCACATTTTCTGGACATGTTTCGGAGGGCATGTAAAGCAGGTGGTCCCGGGCCTACCTAGTTGAGTGTAAGCGAGGGCTTTATAGCCCTAACTCCACTAGGTTGGCGTAGTAATAGACACAAAAAAAAGTCCTTATCTACTTATTTATTTATTATACGCCTATCCGGACCTCTAATAATGTATTATAGCTCATTTATTATATGTTTTAATTGAAATATTATATTATATATATGCAAATTATGAGTTCTCAAGAATGTGTCATTAAATATGGGTTTCCCTGGTAAGAAGTTCCCGCTGCATCTATGTCATTACATGTTGCAGGTTTCATGGTCCAATCTAGTGGAGATGTTTGTTCTGATGGTGTCTCCTGCTGGTCACCGTCTTTGTTCATTTTCTTATGGTTGCAGCTCTAAAACGATGCAATATATTATGATAGACTATTTACAACAAGTCATGTAGATAATGGGGCAGGAACAGTAAATGTTTCTTAATAAAACCGGTTACATTTAAATGGAGGAATAGATTGACAAAAACGTCAGCCTCTGGGATTGATTCCAGTGACTCATACATCCATTGAAACGTATTGTGTGGGAGTATACTGTTGACTTATGTAAGGGCTTCATAGCCAGCATTATGGAGTCATTTCTCGGAGTTTAGTGACAAATTTGATTTTTACTTCCTAAGAATGTACGAGTCACCACCTTCAGGTATGTTTTAGGTGTTCAATAGTGTAGCATAACCGGACAGGTTGCATGTCCAAAAAAATATTTTGTTCTGTGCAAAAAATTATTTTTTGAAAAAATTATGGAAAATTATTTAAATCACGCTCCAATGCAATACGTGCCATGACTGTGTCATTGTTACTACTGTTACAATGTATTAATCCGTTCGTTCCAGAATATGCAATTGAGTTTTAAGGGGTTTTTAATATATTGAGGTGGACCCCCCCCCCTTGAGGGATCTGAAATAAGGGTGCAGCATTAAATACCAAATCATCAACAGAGCCGTGGCGACACACTGGAAAGGAGCTTGCTGCTGGTAAAAGACAGGATATGATCGTAGGGTCAAACACCGTCCCTATTGGACTGCCAAGGGGTGTCAGGCTCATGGCTACCTCCAGAGTTGGGCCTCGTACGATCTTTCATCAGCTTCCTCTGTAAGGAGGCTGAACGCGACTGCAGCACTCTGCGGATGATGACGACGACGATGACGCCCCCGCAAACAAAGGTCGAGACCAGAGGTCACCGAACTGAGGTAGAATTCAATTTTTAATTTTTACCACGATAATTATTCAATTTACGGCAAGCAGTATATATTGTACAAAACTACTGCAAATTAAATTATCATCAAACGAGTATATGAAAGGCCCAGTTTGGGCAAAACCATGGGGCCGCAATTTCTCAAAACTCGAGTTTTTCAAAGTAATGAAAATTGTTATCATCATAAATTGTTATGAAAGAGGTAGGTTGTTTGAAGTTGTTTGATGTTTTATGCCTTGGGGCAGTGCTTGGATGTTGGAAGGTGCTCTCCCTTGGGGTACCTTGTTTAAAGCTGCTCCTGTTGCCCTATTGTATGGCATTCGTTCCATCATGCCCTAACGGCTCTCTTGATTTCGGCTACTATCGGAGTTTCTTGGTACATCGCGTAGAACTCAACATTTCTAGGGATATACCACTCTCTCTATCCCTCCCATTCTTCCTGATTTTGCACTAGTCCATGCTTCTTCTAAGCAGCTCCTCGCTCCTCCGAGTCATGACTCATGTCTCTCACGCATAGGTTACGACAAATTTTTAATTTATTTTATTTTTACATGAATTCCTTACCTCTTTTCGATAAGGTTCCTGAATTGAGCAGATGGAGCGTGCTGTAATACCATCTGTTCCCCGTGCAGGTTCTCCCTTTTATTTCCTCTCTGGTCTCATTTTCATTTGTAATTAGGGCACCCAGATACTTGAACATTGTTGTCTTCGAGAATAAGTTCTTCCATTTACCTCTAGGTTACATTTTCGCCCATAGTCATATATTTAGTCTTGGTGTCGTTCACGTGGAAGCTAACAGGCATTGAGGCGTCGGGTTGTGTTCCAAATGAATTTTTTGTGGCCGTCATGCCCAATATAGCGACATCATCAGCATAAGCCACGTACTGATGGAGTTGGTTATATTGTGTACCTGTCCATCATGTTCCGTGCTGCAGGAAACTGCGTAGGGTTCCTCTGTTAGTAATATTTATCCACCTGACTAGCTTCTCAAGGGTGAGGTTGAATAATACAAAAGATATTGTTTCACTAGGAATTCTCCAGATAGTTCTCCTTGCACCTTGTTTCTATATTACAATACTTTCGTAAAATTAAAGCCTATGTATTCAACTTTCAAGTATAAGTAACTAACGCACATGTTATACCCTGCAAACAGGGGGCCCGGTGAAAAAATGCATTTTGATGGCAGTAAAGTAAGGTTTAGATTTTACCGACGAAGATTTATATAACTGTAAACAGGGGAAATAGTTTGATTAAATATCTCAATTTGACGGTAGCTTTGGTTTAACAGTCAACTATTTATATGCTTTACTGCAAACGGACCACCAAAGTAATCCCTACGACAATTATTTACCTTGGAAATAATCATATCATCTACCGCGGTTTCTATAATAATTGAAAAATAGGAACTTATTATATTGCAGTATTATATGGTATGTAACACTGACATTAAATTAACTTTGGTTAAAGAGGTAACCTCCACGTTATAACCGAAATTAGAGAATATGGGAAAACTGGCTTGGCGTAGATCGTGGGTTCGAATCCCGTCAAGCCCAGTTTTTCTGTATCTTCTAATTTCGGACAAACTGGAAATCCTGCGTACGGGTTCAGTCGTAACGGTTCATATACAAATGTGTAAATTGCTTATTAGGTCAGGACATGTAGAGTAGTGGTACGGACTCTGACTTTCACCCGAAATGTTGTTTGTTCGAGTCCCACACTGGCTACGTTTTCTGGCCATTCTTCGAAGGGCATGTTAAGCAGGCGGCCCCAGGCTATCCTAGTTGAGTGTAAGAGAGGGCTTAATAGCCCTAACTGCGCTGGATTGGCTTAGTAAAAGAACAGAAAAAGTCCTTATTAATTATTTTTATTATTATTATTTGGTCAATGGGAGTTAATAATAACAAAAATTGACATTAAAATAACAAGTAAAAACTAAAAACTAAAACTAAAATAAAAATAAAACAAACATTATAAATAAATAACAAAATTAAATGATCAAACCTTGTTTAGCAGCACTGTATGAGTCTTTTGTCCCAAATAAGCGCTAGCTTGGGGATGCGGGATGGTATTATCACGTATTCCATTTTTGTAATAATTATATGCTCCTTGTCCAGGGAATACTGGACAGGGAAAAGAATGAAAGAAATTAGGCCTACTAATGCGAAAGAAATTTAAATTCTCAGTAACTTGTAAATATTCTGAACAAAATTGCCAGTTCTCGATCGAAAGCTTATTTAATCCTGTAAAGGCTGATATTTCTCGGGTGGTATGGGCCGTACTAGCTAACATTATTAATTCAGTGCTGTGGGATAGAAAAAGTAAAGGAAAGCGTAATTCGACCCTGGGACAATTATTTACCATGGGGCAGCTCCTGCCATCTACCTCGGGACCTATATTGATTGATAAATAAGAAATCATGTACGGGTTCACTCCTACCGGTTCTTTTATCTTAATTAACAAGGAATGTAACAAATATTATCATCAGAATCCTCCTATCCTTAACATTTGTACACTCCAATGAAATAACTAACGGTTAGTTATTCTTCTTTTTCTTCCCGCTTAGTGCCGCGTGCGCAGCGTGGGGGGGGGGGGGGGGGCCGAACCCATTGCCTGAACTCGCCCCGGTCGGACGTTAACGCCTTGAGCTCGGCCATTGTTTTCCCTCTTGCTCGGGCGAGTTGTTCAATCCTTTCCTCGAGGGTTGTCCTCGAAGAAATTTCTTTCTTTCTTCGCGTTTATTATACTCAGGTGACTTGTTGTAGGTGTCTAGCTTTCGCTCCCATAGAGGAGAATCGGCCCAAGATGGCTTCTTGGACTCCGGTATTTGCCTTCCGTTCGACTTCTCTGCTGCCGAAAAAGGTGTTGCATATAGAGATGTAGGCTGCTGTAGTCTTTTGAACTTGGCTTCTTATTTCAGACTGGAGCTTGCCTGTCTTGTTCACATAATTATAGTTCTCCACTTGCTCCAGCCGTTTTCCCATGCATATTATAATCAGCGGCTCTACCTGGTCATCTGTGCATGTCACCATCGTTACCTGGCTTCTCGATAGGTTCACCCGCATCCCTTTTTTTAGGGTTTCTGACCAATTATTCAAACAATTCATCAACTAGTATAAAAAATAAAAAGTCAACTAACTACTCAATCTTATTGCTTATCTACGATATAAAGTTAGATACTCCAATTTCAAATTATTATTGACCAAAGAAATCATAAAAAATGAAGTGTCAGATTTCAGCAGTGGTAGCCCGAGATGCCAAACTGACACGTGAAAAATATTAGGCCTATTAACGAAGTAATATAAAAGGTGCCTGAGTGTGTTGCACGCATGGTCCTTTGGTGCTATACCTGTGGCGACTTGACCTCGACTACTTGATAGATATTAATGAAATTCGGCATGTAGGTTTTCAAAAATCATACCTCGGCACCATTTTTTTTTTTTTTTGGCTAACTCAATTTGGGGGGGTTTATTCTCAAAAAACTCCAAGAAAATGTCTAAAGAAATTATTTCTCAAAAACGACTCCATCGATTTCTTTTAAATTCACATAGTCGTTATTAATGTTGCGGGGGGTCGATTGTTACTACTGTTACAATGTATTGGTCTGTTCGTTCCAGAATATGCAATTGCGTTTTAAGGGGTTTTTAATATATTGAGGTGGACCCCCCCCCCTTCGAGGGATCTGAAATTTAACCATAGCGAAATTATTTACGATGAAATTTCACATTAAGTCTATCTACTAATTTATAAATTGAAAAGCATGTTCGAGTAAACTCGGACCGGTTCTTTAAATCTCGGCTACTTTACGGTTTACTATAGGGAAGAATAGCCGCCTGTCTTTTCCTGCTGTAACCATACCATTGGTCATGGCAAAATAAAAACCATAAGAGAATTTTTCTCTGGTTAATACAAATTATGGCTACATGCAGAGGCCCGTCTTCTCTAACATGATGCTTTACAGGGGCTATGAAATCCTGTCCCACTGCAGCAATGGAGATAGTACTGGACTTCCCACCCCTCCATGTTGCAGTGGAAACTTCAGCCGAAATGGCATTATTAGGAGTGGAAGGGCAATTATGAGAGACTCAGCTTCTCTGACTACGTCTGACCACTGCCTGGATATGCCAATGCGATGGAATCCATCCATAATACTGTTTTAGGAGGGAATTCGAAACTATATTAGGGACAATGAAAGAATGCTGCGAATCAGCAGGAATTCTCAACAGTCACATTATCAAGTGGTTTACTGATGGCTCTAGGCTAGGAAGTACAAAATCAAGAACAGGCCTTGGCGTCTTTGGTCCTGTGGTTAAATATCTGGAGTTTCTTGGGGAGACAACTGTAGTCTTGCAGATTCTGCAATGAAGGTGCGGAGGACCTGCGATGCGATGCGATGCAATCGCACGAAGAAGAGCAGCATGTTCGGGAAGTTTGCAGTTACATGTAAAAGACCTACCACTTCTGAATCCCCTCAAGATCCTGGCTCTCATGAGGGAGATAAGCCTCGAGAAAATGATGTAGAAGTGATGTATATACTTTGTTGTAGGGGGTACAATAGGCCAATAGGCTTAATAGCACACCTGTACCCAAATTAAAAAAAAAAAAAACAATAATAATATAATTAAATTAAATAAAAACTAAATTGGCCAGTTAGATTTACAGAATAAAAATAAAATCTAGGCTAATTTTAAATACTCTTATATCTTAAAAAGTGAATCCTGGCAGAATTATTAATTACGTGTAGAAACCTATAGCATCTCAAACAAATATAATGATTAGCCATCACACCTGAGTGAATATAACAGGGATCATGAGTCAAAAAAATCAGGTTGACCTTTGGTCACATGAATAAAAGCAAACAATTACAACATGATATCCAAGATAGTATAATTAAATAGTATAATTAGGTAAAAGAAAGATAAAAACTGTAAGTAATTTTAAATGTGACTAAAAGTTAAATTAAATGCTGGTCAATATTCATACACTAAAGGAAAAATAAACACATTCTGAAAGAATTTAGTTTTAAGTTACATTATTTAGCAGTAAACACAGTAATTTAATTATACACAAAGGTAAGAAATGAGATTAAAACTTATGGAATGAAATGCATAAATTGCAAATAAAGATATGAATGGAAAAAAAATACAGGTAAGCACATTCTATCTGAAATTAAATTTAGTATAGAAAACTAATCTTGCATTTACTTGTTTTTATTTTAAGCTTTATCTGCTCACTAGAGAATGACAATCTCTCGAAACCGGTCGTAACGGTATATCATAATATGTTTTCATGTTATATCTTTATCAAGTCAACTCGTATTATAATGGGTTGTCATATGTTCTTTTAGGAAAGACTTGTGACGGAAGGCCTTCGAGCATTGCGCACATGAGAATGCGTTTTCTCCTGTATGGATTCTCATATGTCTTTTAAGGTTACAGTCGTAACGGAATTCCTTCGAGCAGTGCGCACATCGGAAAGGATTTTCTTCTGTATGGCTTTTCATATGTCTTTTTAGGTAATAGTTGTGAACGAAGCCCTTCGGGCAGTGCTCACATCGGAAAGGCTTTTCTCCTGTATGCATGCTCATATGCTTTTTTAGGTTAGAGCTGATACTAAAGGCCTTCAAGCAGTGCGCACGATGGATAGGATTTTCTTCTGTATGGCTTTTCATATGTATTTTTAGGTCACCGTTGAGACGGAAAGCCTTCAAGCAGTGCTCACGTCGGAAAGACTTTTCTCCTATATGGATGCTCATATGCTTTTTTAGGTTAGAGCTGATACTAAAGGCCTTCGAGCAGTGCGCACATGAGAAGGGCTTTTCTCCTGTATGGATTCTCATATGTCTTTTAAGGTTACAGTCGTAACGGAATTCCTTCGAGCAGTGCGCACATCGGAAAGGATTTTCTTCTGTATGGCTTTTCATATGTCTTTTTAGGTAATAGTTGTGAACGAAGCCCTTCGGGCAGTGCTCACATCGGAAAGGCTTTTCTCCTGTATGCATGCTCATATGCTTTTTTAGGTTAGAGCTGATACTAAAGGCCTTCGAGCAGTGCGCACATGAGAAGGGCTTTTCTCCTGTATGCATTCTCATATGTGTTTTTAGGTCACCGTTGACACGGAAAGCCTTCGAGCAGTGCGCGCATCGGAAAGGCTTTTCTCCTGTATGGATTCTCATGTGTATTTTTAGTTCAGAGCTGAAGTTGAAGGACTTCGAGCAGTTCTTACATGGGAAATGCTTTTCACCAGTGTGGTCTCTCATGTGAACCCTCAAAGTAGTTCCTCGTTTGTAAGCCCTCGAGCAGATTGCACATGAGAATGGCTTCTCTCCACACTGAGAAGAAAAATGAGTATTAACGTATTGAAATTGACTATGGTACATTATTCTCAAATATTACATACCGAAATTTAGAACGTTCATAAAGTGATTTGATGTAGTATTTATTACCTGCATTCTTTATTGAGGGCATTTACAGGACTATTATTGCAAATTTGGTGACTACGGTATTATCGTCTATGGCATTGGATGGCGTTACACCAAAACAGCTCTCATTATTGCAACTGCAAAGGCTTTCACGGCCGGAGTCAAATGAAGAACCGGTAGAATCAGCCGGGATTCTACTGGTTCTTCATCAGCTGTCATTATTAAAAATTTATGTGGTGGACTATAGTGCAAATTCACTTATAATATAATTATTTGTCAGGGATTTATGGTAAATAAAAATAAATAATATGTATAATAATCTTCTACATTATAAAATCAAGAAAACAAGTGCAAAAAAGTAAAACGTAAAATATTCAAACTGTTATACTCAAAGGCAGCAACGATAACAGAAATATATTAACTTTGTCTGAATCGGAAGAACAGTCAGCTACTGACAAAATCCATGGCTAAACTCAGTAATATAATGCGTCTGAAAACGCCTACCATAGTCATATACATTATTTATATTATATTATGTTATGCATAATACATATATTTAATTAATCATAACGCATAACGTATATGTATGAAAACTTCTACAGTGTTGTAATAATGTTTTATAGCTATGCATAAACTGGCCTGACAAAGCTTTTAATTGACAGATAAAGCGTAACCAAGCCTCAATGCATTCTTTAACATTATTTCAGCCTTCCAATTCGGCTACCGGCCAGAAATAACTAGATTTGGTAGGATTCTAATCCGCGGTCTACGCCTAACCGGACCTCTAATAGTGCCTAATTAATGCACATTTATTATAATGCTTTAATTGAAATATCATAGATATTTTAGTCGCTGTTTTTAATAGTGCAGTTTTGACATAGTCTCATGAATTTTTGGTCAGTGTAAATATGTGTGTTCAAGTGTGTGTCATTAAATTTGTATACCTGGTTAGAAGTTACCGCTGCTTCTATGTCCACACATGTTGCTAGTTTCATAGTTAAATCCAGTGGAGATGTTTGTTCAGATTGAGTCTCCGGCTGGTCACCATCTTTATTCATTTTCTTATAGTTGCAGTTCTAAAATGATGCAATATATTAGGTTAGACTATTCATAACAAGTCAAGTAGATAATGGGTAACGAACAGTAAAAGAACCGGTCCGAGTTTACTCGAACATGCTTTCCAATTTAACAACATTAGTAGATAGAGAATATGAGTAATTTCATGGTAAATAATTTTCCAGTGGTTAAATTTCCGATATATCGGGGGGGGGGGGTGTCCACCTGACGTCAGTGGAAGTGAGATATAAGTTCTAGATAGGTCAGACCAACACATTAATTACCACACAGCAATAATTGCAGGGCACGCAATGCATTTGACCGCGAATTTTCGATCATTTTTTCAAAAAATAATTTTTTGTGCAAAACCAAATTTTTTTTTGGGAAAGCAACCTATCCGGTTTCGCAACTCAACTTAACACCTAATACATACCTGAAGGTAGGAATCATCGATAGAAAGGTTTCGCAGAAAAATTATTTTTTAGTCATTATTAATAAAAATTTAGTTATTTTTATTTTTTTACCCCCAGAAGCAAACTATCGAGGGGCAAGCGACCCTCCCATTTTGTCAACACTAATAACGACTACAATATGTGAGAATTTAAAAGAAATCGTTGGAGCCGTCTTTGAGAAATAATTTTTTTAGACGTTTTTTGGAGTTTTGTGTTAATAAAACCCCCCAAAATTAAGTTACCGCCAAATAAAAACAAATTCTCGAGGTATTATTTACGTTAACATACATGCCGAATTTCATAAAAATCGACCGAGTAGTTTGCCCGGAAATCGATGCACAGACAGACAGACAGACATTTCGTAAAAAACACTTTATTGGGTTCCTGGGACCTGAAAACGTGTAAATCCGTTGAAATCTCGGAATCGAAAATTTCGACCATCACAAAGCTTTCCTTATACTACGTATACAAATTGGAAAGCAATAATGTTTCTAAATAAAACCGGTTTCATTTAATTACGGGAATTGATTATCAAAACCCCAGGACCTCTGCCTCTGGGACTGATTACATAAAAATAAAATAAAGAACCGGTCCGAGTTTACTCGAACGTCCTTTCCAATTTATTAAAATTAGCAGATAGAGAAAATTAATAATTTCATGCTAAATAATTTTCCTATGGTTAAATATCCGATAATTCGGAGGGGGCTTCCCATTTGACGTCACTGGAAGTGAGGTAATTTCTAGATAGGTCAGACCAACACATCACACAGCAATAAAGGCAGGACACGCAATGCATTTAAGCGTGAATTTTCATTTTTTCAAAAACATTTTTTTTGCACAAAACCAAATAGTTTTTTGGGAAAGCAACCTGTCCGGTTTCGTTACTCAATTTAACACCTAATCATTTTTTTCAAAAAAACCTAATTTTTGCACAAAACCAAATTTTTTTTTGGTAAAGCAACCTGCCCGGTTTCGTTACTCAATTTAAGACCTAAAACATGCCTGAAGGTAGAAATAATCGATAGATGCATTGAGTGAAAAAATTGCACAGCCTGCAATTTTCCACCGAATTAAGTTTTTAATGTTTCATTAGATTCAGTATGAATTAAGGCTTAAAGGAATACAAATACATAGTTTCCAATTTACTCCTTCAACCCTTGAACACGAGTGGAACACAAAATCAGTAAACGGTGACGCATTTCCAGCAACCCCTTTTGAATTGCATGGGCGAGTTCAAAGCAGATGTAGAAGGTCTATCTCAATTAAAATTATACCCATGTCTTCGTCTATTCTTCCTCTTTCAGGCCATGCTATATTTGGGGTGATCAGGCGGTTAGTTCTCGCCATATGCGCAATGCAACAAAATCGTGCCCCCAAGGTCACTTTGGAGCATTTGGCTGCATTTGGTTAGTACGTCAGAAGGACTTTACCGGGTCTTTTTAGTATTTACATAAAATTACTTTGGGCCGTTTATATTTTTTTATTCCTCATGTTAATTGCTTTCTAGTCATTTTTTGAATGTTTATTTTATAGTTTTAAGCTCTTATTCATAATGGTAATATCGTGGTGTGCATATTATTGTACAAATAGGCAAGGTGCGACAGATGGTGCAGGAGGAAATATATTGTTTAAAAGGAATTGTAGAATTAGATGTAGACTGTAGAATAAGAAAAAACTGAAATAAATAATTTGGTTAATGTAGAATTTAATAAATAGTAACTTATAATTTCTGACATGTTTCTCATTTAATCAACGAACGCTATCCCTAATAATACTGTCTACATAATATTATGTACTACAGTATATACATACAAATTGATTGGGATTTCCAATGAAGTTTTCACTTCTGCCGTGCGGTCTCAAGCAAACACTCGGTTTTTTTAAATTATTTTATCAAAATTTCCGGCATGTTTCTTTCACAAAAATATAAGTTTTTTATGAAGAAATGGCAGAAGAAGGTAAAGTAGGGCTCTAAATCTTTTGCTCAAACTTAACTTGAAAGGCCCGGTATACTACCTGCTGGGCTGCTTTACAAGCCTTCCTTGCCATGACCAGAAAATATCGCCAGTGAGGAACAGAGGAACTCGAAAAAGCAACTATTCGGGGGTAGGAATGTATCAAATTAGCTTCTTCAATGGACTCACTAAGTCACCTAGCAGGTACTTGTGTCAAGTGTCACTACTCAGCATGTCCAGACACCATTCTGCAGCCACGCCCCCCCCCCCCTCTAAACAAGACAATTTACAATTTTGATTGTACATACCTAAATAGGAGTTCGCAACCAACAATCCTCAATTACCTAAGAAACGAATACTGACAATGTGTGCAACAATACGGTTTACACTTGCTTAGTCAACGTTCAGACCTGTCAGTTGGGTAAAAATATGGAGCGAGCCAAACACAACTGCCTTGTGAGGGAATATTTGCTTTCCAATTTATACGTAGGCCTAGTATAAGGAAAGCTTAGTGATGGTCGAAATTTTCGATTCCGAGATTTCAACGGACTTACACGGTTTGGGGTCCCAGGAACCAAAAAAAGTGGTTTTTACGAAATGTCTGTCTGTCGCTCTGTCTGTCTGTATGTCTGTCTGTCTGTCTGTCTGTCTGTGCGTCGATTTCCGGTCAAACTACTGGGGCGATTTTGATGAAATGCGGCGTGTAGGTTCATAAAAATCATACCTCGGGTCGATTGTTTTTATTTGGGGCCAACTCAATTTCGACGGGTTTTATTCTCAAAAAAATCCAAAAAAAGGCTAAAAAAATTATTTCCCGAAAACGGCACAAACGATTTCTTATAAATTCACATATACCGTATTGTAGTTGTTATTTATGTTAATAAAATGTGGGGGTAGCTTGCCCCTTGATAGTTTGCTTTTGGGGGTAAAAAAATAAAAATAACTAAATTTTAATGAAAAATCCATATAAAATAATATTTCTGCGAAACCTTTCTATCGATGATTTCTACCTTCAGGCATGTTTTAGGTGATAAATTGAGTGAGGAAACCGGACAGGTTGCTTTCCCAGAAAAGTATTAGGTTTTGTACAAAAAAATGTTTTTTTTGAAAAAATGATAAAAAATTCTCGCTCAAATGCATTGCGTGCCCTGCCAGTATTGCTGTGTGGTAATGTGTGAATTTACCTCACCTCTAGTGTCGTAAGGTGGGCAAACCCCCCCCCCCCCCTCCCAAGATATCGGAAATGTAGCCAGAGGAAAATTATTTGCCATAAATTACTCATTTTCTCTATCTACTAATTTTGATAAATTGGAAAGGATGTTCGAGTAAATTCGGACCAGTTCTTTTTATAGTGAACATTTTCTTTTGGTGCCTCCCGTGGAACTAATGTATTATCAGAAGGCTACAATTGGAAATTGGGGCACATAATAAATGAACTTCACAAATATTAAAATTATTTACCCGAGCAAAAGTTTGGTCGATGTGGGGCGCCAACTGATGTCATAGATATTGGAACTTGGAAGGATGGCCACGTTCATTTTTGCAAATTTACTGCAACATTACACTGTAATTTTCAACGGACTTACACGTTTTGAGGTCCCAGGAACCAAAAAAAGTGGTTTTTACGAAATGTCTGTCTGTCGCTCTGTCTGTCTGTATGTCTGTCTGTCTGTCTGTCTGTCTGTGCGTCGATTTCCGGGCAAACTACTTGGCCGATTTTGATGTAATGCGGCGTGTAGGTTCACAAAAATCATACCTCGGGACGATTGTTTTTATTTGGGCCAACTCAATTATGACGGGTTTTATTCTCAAAAAATTCCAAAAAATGGCTTAAAAAAATTATTTCCCGAAAACGGCACAAACGATTTCTTATAAATTCACATATATTGTAGTTTTTATTTATGTTAATAAAATGTGGGGGTAGCTTGCCCCTTGATAGTTTGCTTCTAGTGGTAAAAAAATAAAAATAACTAAATTTTAATGAGAAATCAATATAAAATAATATTTCTGCGAAACCTTTCTATCGATGATTTCTACCTTCAGACATGTTTTAGGTGTTAAATTGAGTGACGAAACCGGACAGGTTCCTTTCCCGGACAAGTATTTGGTTTTGTAAAAAAAAATATTTTTCTTAAAAAAATGATAGAAAATTCACGCTCAAATGCATTGTGTGCCCTGCCAGTAATGCTGTGTGGTAATGTGTTGATCTGACCTATCTAGAATTTACCTCACATCCAGTGATGTCAGGTCGAAACCCCCCCCCCCCCCCGAGTTATCGGAAATTTAACGATTGGAAAATTATTTTCCATGAAATTACTCATTTTCTCTAACTAATAATTTTGATCAATTGGAAAGCATGATCGAGTAAACTCGGACCGGTTCTTTCTATTGTTTCCGTATGCATTTTTGGCCATTGACAAACTGGTATATATTCTTGATGTCAACCTCCACCGGCTGCAAACGATAATGGACAAGCTGAGACAAGCTTTCCTTTGACGCAATGAAACAGCTGAAAGCCAAGTACCAAGTAACCAAGTCCAGAAACGAGTCTCATCTCCCCCTAATTACTTTTCTTATTATTATTTATTTTACTTTTCATTTTTGTAAAAATCAGCTTCGATGGCCAGGTGGTAACGTGCTTGCGCACTGCTGCGAGTGTATGCACGCCATGCGATCGGCGACGTGTCGCATCTCAGCACTGGAACTAACTTACAGAGGCGACTGAAGAGGTCAATCGGATACATTCATTGAATTGTTTGTAGGCAGTTAATCTTATCTAAGAAAAAACTCTTACATGCTGTCTTTTTAATCTATTAGGAAAGGTATTGCTTTAGTTCGTTCGTTAATAATTATTGTCCTAGGGTTAAACTTCGAGTTTTTGCTTTCCAATTTATACGTAGTATAAGGAAAGCTTTGTGACGGTCGAAATTTTCGATTCCGAGATTTCAACGGATTTACACGCTTTGGGGTCCCAGGAACCCAAAAAAGTGTTTTTTACGTAATGTCTGTCTGTCATTCTGTCTGTCTGTCAGACTGTCTGTCTGTTCGTCAATTTGCGGGCAAACTAGTCGGTCGATTTTGATGTAATTTTGCACGTAGGTTTACAAAAATCATGCCTCGAGAATTTTTATTTTTATTTTGGGCTAACTCAATTTGGGGGGGTTTTATTCTCGAAAAACACCAAAAAACGTCTAAAGTATTTATTTCTCAAAAACGGCTCCAACGATTTCTTTTAAATTCACATATATTCTAGTCGTTCTTAATGTTGATAAAATGCGGGGGGTAGCTTGCCCCTTGATAGTTTGCTTCTGGGGGTAAAAAAATAAAAATAACTTAATTTTAATGAAAAATGACTAAAAAATAATATTTCTGCGAAACTTTTCTATCGATGATTTCTACCTTCAGGCATGTTTTAGGTGTTAAGTTGAGTAACGAAACCGGGCAGTTTGCTTTCCCAAAAACCTATTTGCTTTTGCGCAAAAATTTTTTTTTTTTGAAAAAAATGATAGAAACTTCACGCTGAAATGCATTGCCTGCCCTGCCATTATTACTGCGTTGTAATGTGTTTTAAATATATTGAGGCTACCTCACCTCCAGTGACGTCAGGTGGACACCCCCCCCCCCCCCCCGAGATATCCGAAATTTAACCATAGGAAAATTGTTTACCATGAATTTATTCTTTTTCTCTCCCTACTAATTGATAAATTGGAAAGCATGTTCGAGTAAACTCGGACCGGTTCTTTCGTTGGGACTGAGACATAGTGAATAATTGTACAAATAAATACTGACTTTTTGTTCTATAACTAAGCCTACCTGGCGGAGTTGGCAATATAAAGCCCTCGCTCAAATTCAACTAAGAAGACCTGGGACCGCCAGCTTTACATGTCCTGCAAAACATGGCTAGGGAATGATGCATGTATTCGACTCAAGTCAGCAACCTTTCGGGTGAAAGTCGTAGTCTGAACAACTATTCTAAAAGTCCTTATTATTCTAACAATTATGTTCACTCATAGATTTTTATTGTACGGTACATACCTATTTTGATTTCCTGTGATTGAACGATTATGCAACCATGTGCACTGTACAATTACAAAACTCGTTAGGCTTCAATTAAACTATAATTAACACTACTGTCATTTATAAAAAAAAAATCTCGGCTACATTATTGCTTACAATTGGGAGGAATATTTACCCTAAATTGGCCTGTTAGTTTCACTAAATGACAATAAAATTTAGGCTAATTTTAAAAAGATATTCAGGGGGAGGGGGCATTCCGAGAAATGACAAATTAAATTAAATTCTTAGCGATTGTGAAATTTTGGTGCTTGTTTTTCGAAACGATTTTTACAGCAGTAACATTTATAATATAAGGATGGAAGACATATGTATATGTATATGTAAGATTTTTTTTAAATGTCCCATTTTATATTTTTATACATTTCCCAAGCGTGAATCTTGTCATTGCCGTTCTTAGATAGCTTTTTACAATTTTTAACTGATAGGCAATAGATGCTGACTGCAGAAGATTGTTCATCATGTGGTTGTCGCCTGCCACCAAAGAACTTGTTTATTTTTTCGGGTTTACGTAGCTGTATGAGTTGGATACTTGTGTCAATTAAAATTTCAATTTCTCGCGCCTTTTTCTAAGTTTGACACACCGAGTTGGCAAGTTGGTTACATAAGAATAAAACATTAGTTCAAGCTTATTTTAAGCCAACATTATTTAGTTTTTTTCTTTGTATGGAACTCTTTTTTGCCAACTAAGCAAAGGCAAATTACCAACTTCCACCAAAAACCAAATTATTGGGGGGGAGGCTCCCCCTCCCTCCTATAGCTACTCCCCTGCACACAAGACTGAACATAACCGGGTACATAAGTCAAAACAATCAGGTTGACCTTGGGTCACTAGACCTATAAGCAAACAATTACAACATAATATTCAATGCAGTTTAATTATATTAAAAAAAAATGAAAAAAAAATGTAAGTAATTAAATGGGACTAAAAGCTAAATTTAATGCTGGCCAAGATACATACAGTACAAGAAAAATAATCACATTCTGACTGGAACTGGTTTAAAATCAGAATATTAAACAGTATAGCCTACACAGTAATTTTATTTATAAACAAAGGTAGGAAATGAGATTAAAACTTATGGAATGAAATACGTTAATTGCTAGTGAAGATATGCATGTAAAAAAAAAGTAAGCACATTCTTGTTGAAATTAGCTTAGAAAATTCAAAATATTGACCATTTTTATAGGCTATCTATCGTAGGCCTCTGTCAGCACATATGAGTCGTCTAGTATCAAAGTCGCCAATGTAATTTTTGACCAATTTTTCAGAAACCATTAAACCAGTAAATACAGTAAAAATCATATGCTGTATTAATCTAAACTGGCAATACAGTTATTGAACAATCAGTTCAGTTTAATACAGTATATTATTTGTACTGTATTTACAGGTTTTGTGGTTTTTGAAAAATTGGTCAAAAATTATATTGGCTTCTTTGATACTAGACAACTCATTTATTGTTATATATTCAACTCCAAGAACTTGCATCCCGTTCTGTTAATAGTCACTAGTAGCTTATGTAGGCGAATTCCTTAGCCAGAAACGGCAGGAAGGGGAGTAAAAAAAACGATAGTGTCTGCAGCATAACTCGCTTTTGTCACAAGTACATAAAAGGTGATAAGTAATACTGGACCTCATGGAGAAACAAGAAAATTCTGTTGTGGATAAAGTCTTTGGGTCACTCCAGACTCCCTGCGACACTGACGTATGTGAGTTTGCTCCAGTCTCATCCCCCCAAAATATGAGTCCTCAATAGGGTATTTCAATATACATTCGCGATGAAAAAACCACGGAAATTTTTTTTTATATTTCATATTATACTTATTTAGATCACGGCTGATTAACTTCGAGCAAATTACACAGGCGAAAGGCTTGAGGGATGAACTCTCACAATATGTGCTTTTACGTAATAGCGGCAAACAAAGGACTTCAAGCACTTCCAACATGAGGATAACATTTCGTATGGGTTGTTACATTCATAAAATAGTGTCCTTTGTAACTTTGTGACATTTCGGACCCATTATAATCCGAGTTGACACAAGACATTCATGAACGGTACCTTTGAAGATTTCAAAATATTACAAAGAATAATTGCTTAATAATCTTGAAACCATTGAACAAAATGAAGCTGTAAATAGGAACAGGCCCTAATGATAACGTTTATCAGCAATTCGTTTCCTTGGTTGGACTTGGCAGCAGGTTCGTATGTATGTAATGAAATTTTATTTATATCGTGAAGTTTATATCTTGCAATTAATTTTACTTATTATTATTATAAGTTACATCTCCTGAGAATGACAGTCTGTCGAAATCTGTCATGACAATAATATATTTTCATAGGTTTTTATGTAATATTTTCATCAAGTCAACTGTTGTTAAAATGGGTCGCCATATGTCTTTTTAAGTCAATGTTTTGACGGAAGGCCTTCGAGCAGTGCGCACATGAGAAAGGCTTCTCTCCCGTATGGATTCTCATATGCCTTATTAGGTTAGAGCTGTCACGGAAGGGCTTCGAGCAGTGGCCACATGTGTAAGGCTTTTCTCCTGTATGGATTTTCATATGTTTTTTTAGGTAAGAGTTGTCACTGAAGGCCTTCGAGCAGTGTGCACATGGGATAGGCTTTTCTCCTGTATGGATTCTCATATGCATTTTTAGATTAAATTTGCGACGGAAGGACTTCGAGCAGTTCTTACATCGGAAGCGCTTTTCACCAGCGTGGTCCCTCATGTGAATCTTCAAAGTAGTTCGATGTTTGTAAGACCTCGAGCAGATTGCACATGCGAAAGACTTTTCTCCACACTGAGAAGAGAAATGAATATTGAAGTATTGTAATTGACTATGGTACATTATATTCTTAAATATTACATAGCGAAATTTTGAACGTTCTTAAAAGTGATTTGATGTGGTGATAACTCCATTCTTTATTAAGGGCATTTATAGGACTATTATTGCAAATTTGCTGACTACGGTATAATCGTCTATGGAATAAGATGGTGTTAGACCGAAGCAGCTGTCATTATTAAAAATTTGTGGAAATTGTGGAAAAAGTTGTGGAATTAAGTTCATATTTACTTATAATATTATTATTTGTCATTAATAAAAAAAAATATGTATATTATTCTTATAAATTATAAAATCAAGAAAACAAGTACAAAAAAGTAAAAACTAAAAGAGTCATACTATATTCTATTATACACATAAGGCAGCAACGATAACAGAAATAAATAAACTTCGTCTGAACAAAGAAACTGACGGCTACGGTACTGACATAATATGTGGCTAAACTCAGTAACATAATAATGAAACGCCTCCCATAGTCATATTCATAATTTTATATAATGTTATATATATATTACATATATTTAAATAATCACAACGCTATGCCCTTTGGGGCTTACCGTACGCGTTGTATGAAAAATGCTGTAGTGCAGTAATATTGTGTTATAGCTATGCATAAACTGACCTGACAAAGCTTTTAACTAGAGCAAAGGCGCATCCAAGATTGAATGCATCCTATAACATTATTTAAGCCTTTCAATTCTGCTTCCTGCAAGAAAAAACTAGGCTTGGTAGGATTTGTATCAGCGGTCTACGCACATCAGGACCACTAATAATGTATCTAATTATAACACATTTATTACATGCTTTAATTGAAATATTATAGCTATTTATGTAAGTGCAGTTTTAACATAGTCTCATGAATTTTTGGTCAGTGCAAATATGAGTTTTCACGTGTGTGTCGTTAAATTTGGTTATACCTGTTTAGAAGTTCCCGCTGCATCTATGTCAGCACATGTTGCAGGTTTCATTGTTAAATCCAGTGGAGATGTCTGTTCTGATGGAGTCTCCTGCTGGTCACCATCTTTAATCATTTTCTTATCGTTGCAGCTCTAAAACGATGCAATATATCATGTTATGCTATTTATAAAAAGTCAAGTAGTTAATGCGGCACGAACAATAAATGTTTCTTAATAAAACCGGTTTCGTTCAAATGCAGGAATCCTGGTGCTTTTTGACGTTCCAAGATACCGCACAGTCTTAAAGAAACTGTCTGAATGTGTAGTCTTACGGGTGTGTATTCTAGGTATACACACAGCTAGTACGCAGTTGCTCCCAATGGCACACCCTAGTTTAAAGGAAACTGAAAATACTCTCAATGTGAACCTATTTTCCATGCTGACAAGCCGTTGAAAACTAACGCCAACCCCATAATTTAATTTGGAACACGAGCCACTCATTGTGTAAATTGCTGCCCCCCCCCCTCCCAGCGATTTTGAAATTTTTTTCCACTGACCCTGTCTAACAACGAAATCCCTACTACCTTGTTTAACAGTGTTCCTACTTGCGATATTGCCCAAAAAAATAACATTGAAAGGATCCTTTTTTTTGCTTTCCAATTTATACGTAGTATAAGGATAGCTTTGTGATTTCAACGGATTTACACGTTTTGAGGTCCCAGGAACCCAAAAAAGTGGTTTTTACAAAATCTCTGTCTGTCGGTCGGTCTGTCGGTCTGTCTGTTCGTCGATTTCCGGGCAAACTACTCGGTGGATTTGAGTGAAATTTGGCATGTAGGTTCACAATCATACCTCGGGACCATTTTTTTTTTTTTGTCTAACTCAATTTGGAGGGGTTTTATTTTCAAAAAACTCCAAAAGAACGTCTAAAAAAATTATTTCTCAAAAACGGCTCCAACTATTTCTTTTAAATTCTCGTAGATTGTAGTCGTTATTAATGTTGACAAAATGCGGGGGGTCGCTTGCCCCTTGATAGTTTGCTTCTGGGGGTAAAAAAATAAAAATAACTAAATTTTAATGAAAAAATGACTAAAAAATGCGAAACCTTTCTATCGATGATTTCTACCTTCAAGCATGTTTTAGGTGTTAAATTGAGTAACGAAACCGGATAGGTTGCTTTCCCAAAAAAATATTTGGTTTTGCCCAAAAAATAATTTTTTGAAGAAAATGATAGAAAATTCGTGCTCAAATGCATTGCATGCCCTGCCATTATTGCTGTGTGGTAATTAATGTGTTTGTTTGACCTATAGAGAATTTACCTCACTTCCAGTGACGTCAGGTGGACAACCGCCCCCCCCCCCCCCGAGATATCGGAAATTTAACGATAGGAAAAATATTTGCCATAAAATTACTAATTTTCTCTATCTAATAATTTTGATAAATTGGAAAGCATGTTCGAGTGAACTCGGACCGGTTCTTTGTACTGTTTCACTATGATGCAAAATATGACAACCTTATCATCAAGGAATGCTTGACCCAAGTCTACCATTTTATTGAAATGAACGAATGTACACTTTGGAGCCGAGATTTTCGAGTCATTCCAGACCGAGACTAGGTCATTTTTTCGAGACTAGGACCGAGACCAACGCCAACTACTTTGGGGGCTGAAAGAACCCCGGTGAGCTCGGTCTCGGGTCTCGGCCTCGGTCTCGTTAGAACACAAATAAATACATACATTTCTACATACATTTTAAGTAAACTCGGTATATTATTCAGCAAGTACCTACTTTGTATAAAGGCGTACTCAAATGTGCTCACAATAATGTTAATGTTCGCATTATGTACTTACTACTGTACATTATGTAATCAGGGACATTTATTACCATAACTAATGCCCGATTTGACGAACTGCATTGTTAACTCCCAGCCTAGCCTGCCTCACAACATATAATAACAAGGTCAATACAATATGTTATATGGTGAGCTAGGCCAGGGTGACATTTTATTTAATTGCTTTTCAATTTATACGTAGTATAACTCTAAAATGATAACAGTGGGTTGGCCGAAATTTTCGATTCCGAGATTTCAACAGATTTACACGTTTCGAGGTCCCTGGAACCCAAAAAAGGGTTTTTACGAAATGTCTATCTCTCGCTCTGTCTGTCGCTCTGTCCTTTCATCGATTTCCAGGCAAACTACTTTGCCGATTTTGATGACATTTGGCATAATATAGGTCCACAAAAATCATGCCTTAGGAAAAAAAAATTTATTTTGGGCGAACACGATTTGGGGGGTTTTATTCTCGAAAAACACCAAAAAAAAACCTCTAAAAAACTTATTTCTTAAAAACGGCTGCAACGATTTCTTTTAAATTCACATATACTATAGTCGTTACTAATGTTAACAAAATGCGGGGGTCGCTTGCCCCTTGATAGTTTGCTTCTGGGGGTTAAAATATAAAAATAACTAAATTTTAATGAAAAATGACTAAAAAATAATTTATCTGCGAAACCTTTCTATCGATGATTTCTACCTTCAGGCATGTTTTAGGTGTTAAATTGAGTAAAGAAACCGGATAAGTTGCTTCCCAAAAAACTATTAGGTTTTGTGCAAAAAAAAATGAAAATTCACGATAAAATGCATTGCGTGCATGGCATTATTGCTGAGTGGTAATGTAATGTAATGTCTGACCTATCTAGAATTTACATCACCTCCAGAGACAACCCCCCCCCCCCAGATGTCCGAAATTTAACAATTGGAAAATTATTTACCATGAAATTACTCATTTTCTCCAACTACTATAATTGATAAATTGGAAAGCATGTTCGAGTAAACTTTCTTTCTTTTATCTTATTTTCTTCACAGAATTAGCGGCATGTTTCTTACAAAAAAAATAAAAAAAATTTAATGAAGGAATGGCATAAGGTGGAAAAGATGGGCTTTAGTGTTCTGTTCAAACTTAACTTGAAAGGCCCTGTATACTACCTGTTTTACAAGCCTTCCTAGTCAGGACAAGAAATTGTCGCAGGTGTGGAACTCGAACCAGCAACTATTCAGGTGTAAGGGCGTTTAATCTTTTAATTTCTTATTTTCTTAAAAAAGGCTAAACTAAGTTACATACCAACAATTTAAGGAATGTATTGGATTAACGTCTTCAATAACCTCAGTAAGTCACCTAATAGGCACTTAATTGTGTCGAGTACTACTACTGTGCATGTCCTGAGATCATGCTGCAGCCACCCCTCCCCCCTGGCCCCCTAAACAACACAATTTACCATTTTCCATTGTACATACCTTAATTGGAGTTCGCAACCAACAATCCAAGGGTCAGGTAAGAAATGAATAGTGACAATGTGAGTTACAATACGGTTTACACTTGCTCAGTCAATGTTCACACCTGTAAGTTTGGAAAAAATATGGAGCTGGCCAAACTGTCATGTGAGGGAATATTTTTTATCATGAACATTTCCTTTTGGTGCTTCCCGTGGAACTAATGTATTGTCAGAAGGCTCCAATTGGAAAATGAAAATGGGCCACATAGTAAATGAACTTCACAAATTTTAAAATTATTTCCCGCGCAAAAGTTTGGTCGACGATGTCATAAATATTGGAGCCTGGGAGGATGGCCACAGACATTTGTGCAAATTAACAGCAACATTAAGTATCATGTAAATTATTGGGAATATATTTAATAAATGAAACCGACACTTCTCCCCATTCGTGGTGAGTATTCATCTTCAATGTACGGTTACATGCATACGATTATTTATTCCCTATCGGGAGTATCACATTGCCTATTTGACACATAAATGGCAATAGACTATTAACTGTTTTTCCTTTACAGTTTTCTATAGCCACATTGCTGTTGCCATATAATTATTTGACATTGCTCCTAGGCTTGTCATGGAGTTTATTTCCCACTTCTAAGTTCAATGTATTGTACAAGATGCCTGTAGCTGCATCATGACTTACGGGCCTTTTCCATATACGTCATCTCCCTCTTATTACTGTTATTGCTTATGAAGGACGTTTCATGGACCCAAGGCTACTTATAGGCCCAGAAGTCAATAGTCCATTTCCATTTAGATCACGGCTGAATGACTTCGAGCAAATAGTACAGTTGAAAGGCTCGAGGGATGAACTCTCACAATATTTTCTTTTAGGTAAGAGCTGCAAGCGAAGGACTTCAAGCAGATCTTACATAAGGAAGGCTTTCCTTCTGTATGGGTTGTCATATGTATTTTTAGGTGAGAGTTGTGACGGAAGGCCTTCGAGCCAGAGCCGGGACTGGCTATGGGGCCACCGGGGCCATGGCCCCAGGGACCCCAAAAAAAGGGGCCCCCTCAAATAGCCACAAAATTCAAAATTTACAGTAGATATAGATTAGAATACCAAAACAAACCAATAAGGTAGACACATCTTCCCAAAATTGACCATTTTATGCGGTCACTGGATCGTTGAAAGTTGGGAATTAAATAAATCTAGTACGGTAACATGAATATGCCTTCCTCAGTAAATTGTACTAACTTTACTGCTGAAAAAATCGTAAAACACCACTATTTAGGGCCTATTTTTTATCAAAAAATTTCTTCCGGGGAAGACCCCCGGGTCCCCCTCATTGGCTAAATGATATATTACTTTTATGAATAAGCATTCCATAAGTTTTGTCAAATCTATACTTTACTGCTATTAAAATGCTTAAAGCCCCACTATTTTGCACTTGTATTTTCAATTTTTCCCTCTGGGGGAGACCCCCTCGTCCCCCTCTTCGAGTTAAATGCAATATTATTTCTGTTCAATCTCAACTGTCGGTGTTAACATTACGATTTAGTAAGCATATCCGCTAAATATAAGCCTGTGTTCGCACCGCAGCTAATAATAAATTGAAAAAAAACTAACATAATCGAATAATCTTATAATTATTCACCTTATAGAGGGTCTAGTATTTCGGATACGAATGAAATTAAATGCCATTTATTTAATTGTTATCATTCAAACATGACCAATGTAATGACAAATTGTTTCTGCCTAAGCATTCTAATCGTTAACAACATCAAATATCTGGGAATAATAATTGATAGCCATCTTTCTTGGGATCAACATGTTAATAACGTATATAAAAAGCTAAGGCTTATAAATTTACTTTTTTACAACCTGAGTAAATTCATGACTACAAAAGACATGGTACCTATTTATTATGCTTTTTATCAATCAATATTACAATATGGAATCTGTTTTCGGTGGGGGGGGGGGGGTGCTGGAGTTACAAAAACTAAAAAAATTGTTACTTGCCAAAAATTTGCCATGAGGATGCTCAATAAAACAGGGCATAATGTTAGTACGAGGATAATTTTTAAGGAGTTAGGAATTTTGTCATTTGAACTATTGTACAAGAAAATTTTACTAACAATGGTTGTAAGTAACTTGAGTAACTTCCAAGGTGACAGAATTTCTGCTAGTAACATAAGCACTAGGCAAACAGGACGTGGTTTCCTCACGGTTCCTAATTACAAATTAACAAACAGCAGAAATTCTGTCAACTATAGAGGTTTGAGTTACTACAATGAAATGATCAGGGCCGGTTACCATGAAAATATTACATTGTCTGTAATTAAGAACTATATTTTAAGTCTACTCACAGGTACAGATTAAAAACTAACATAATAAAGTGAATTGTACGGTGATCCAAACGCGCCTTAATTGGCTTTGTGGCACCGGTTATTAGAAAAATGTGTAATGTTTTTTTTTTTGGTTAAATACACGTATTATTATTATTATTATTATTATTATTATTATTATTATTATTATTATTATTATTATTATTATTATTATTATTATTATTATTATTAAATCGGCCAGTAAATTGACGTTTGATGTGCCCATGCTATCATATAGGTACTCGTATACGAATAACACCATAACCTCTAAATATTACACTAGATACAATTGAATTATCAAGAAAAAACTGTACAATAGGTAGAATTACGATTGCCACACCCACCCCCAAAAAAATCCTGGCTACGGTCTTGTCTGGAATCCTGATTCCTCTGTCTCCATTTTATATTAAAGTGATAGTGGAATATTCGTTTAAGGGTATAAGACTATTCTCCCCGAGAAAGGGCCCCCACTCAATTCCGGCCCCAAGGCCCCCACAAGGCCAAACCCGGCACAGCTTCGAGCACTGCCCACATGAGAAAGGCTTTTCTCCTGTATGGATTCTAAAAGACTATTCCAGAATGACGTCACTTTCGGTTCACTGCAATTGGTCGGATAACCAAAGGCACCGCATTGGCGACCATTACCCCATGTATTTCCATTATCCATTTCGTTCATTCATTCATTCAAGTATGGGACTCGAGTCAACAACCTTTCGGGTGAAAGTCGTAGTCTGTACCACTATTCTAAAAGTCCTCACCATTCTAACCATCCGTGGTGAGTATACAGTATAAGATCCTTATTGTAAGGATTGTAAGGATTGATTTCCTGTGAATGAACGATTATGATACCATGTACACTGTACAATGAAACTACTCGTTAGGCTTCAATTAAAACTATTATTATCACTACAATAATTTAAAAAAAAAGGACTTCGGGCAGACATTACATGGGTAAGGTTTTTCACCGGTGTGGATTCTTGTGTGCTTTATTAGATTACTACTGACACTGAATGACATAGTCATTAATGCTGATTTCAACCGGTACCAAAAATTGCCCATAGCTTTGTCATTTAACAGTACCTGTCTAGGCCTAATCACTGCACCACATACATAGCAACCAGCCTGCTTCCTGCTTCTCCTTTTTTCCCGCTAAATGGCGCTGTTCACATTTACATATTTTCTATATTGCTAATTATTCTTTCTACGTATTTATTTTCTTTTCTTACTAAGATTTTTATGCTACCCTCTGTGTCTTATCCGCTCCTTTAGCTGGGGACACGGAGTTGGTTTTACCACGTGGAAGTAGGCTGGGTCACATCAATTATTAATTATAAGCATTGTGTGGGGACCACTTAGTCCCACATGTGTAATAACCAGTCTGCTTCCAGCTTCACCTTTTTCCCGGTAGATGGCGCTGTTCACATTCAGATAATTCAATATTCCTCAATCTTCCTTTTACGTATTTATTTCTCTTATTCGATAATATCTTTAATCTACCCTCTGTGTCTCATCAGCTCCTTTAGCTGTGGACACAGAGTTGGTTTTTCTATATGGAAGCAGGCTTGAATAAATTCAATATTAATTGTAAGCATGTTTCGTTCTCGTCTCACAGCTCATATTGTAACCACTGAGTGTTAAATTACTCTACTCTATTACTCTATCTAGGCCCCCCCCGGCCCAACTAATTTTAATTTTATATTTTATTTTTCAGCTACTTTACCATACGAACAAACTAACTAACGCTACATACTCGAACTCAACCCCAGTACGGCAAACCGCGCCTTTCCAGTTGCCGTACTGTTACAATTAAAATCCTCTCCACTCTCTCACCTCTATCCGAGTTCCTCCCAAATTACCCATCCCATCCCTTAAGTAACGAACGTTTTATTTCAGCGTCTACAGGAACCTACCTGACGTGAGATGGTAGTGGTTTTTAGAGGGTCGGCTGGCGGCCTACTCGAGGTTGAACGCTAAGTTAACCCCTCACTACCTGGATGCCATCCTGATTCACTCATGCAGGAGCATGGCAGTGTTGAAAGGAGGCAAGTAAAGGCACAGGTGCTTGGTTTGCAAGTTTTCCACTTCCGCAGAAACAAAAAAAAAAAAAAAAAAAAAAAAATTAAATTACTCTAACTTGAGTCGAAGCACTGCAATACAAACCAATTCAAGTCTACACTGCCTATTCAGTTGCATCGTCCTTCGACTAGCCACAATTGTATTATTCTTTTTACACAGTTGATATTGTAAACATTGCTTGTTAACTGACTCTGAACTTACTCAAATGGAGTTGAAGATTACTTACCGGTACTCAATAAATTCTTTCTACGTTCAAACCGTCTAATTCATTGCATCGACCGACGACCAGTACGGCCCGTCTTCCTACACACCCATTCTCAATATAGCTGAGGCTGTGATAGAATTTTACATATTCAGAAACAGGTACTGACTAAAAGCTATATCACTCCTGAATTTTCAAGAGGCATTGGAAACCAGAAAACCACCTGCCTACAACAATAATTAGGGTAAGGTGTTCAGAGGACAAGTGAACGATACTGATTAGACATATAATTCCCACATCACTGTCCGCAATTACAACAATATATCCAATGTAGTTTAATTAGATCAAAAAAGATTAAAAATGTAAGTAATTAAATGAGACTAAAAGTTAAATTAAATGCTGGGCAACATACAAACAGTTCAGGAAAAATAACTACATTCTGAGTTCTGACTGAAACTAAAATTAGCATATTAAACAGTATACACAGTAATTTAATTAATTACAAAGGTAAGAAAGGAGATTGAAACTAATGGAATGAAATTTATAAATTGCTGGTTAAGATATGCACACAGAAAAAAAATACTGGTAATCACATTATGACGGAAATTAGCTTAGAAAATTTTTTAAGCAGTCAATACTAGGCTTCAGTCAACACATTTATTGTTATATATTTTCCACTCCATAAACTTTCATCCCGTTCTGTTAATAGTCATTGGTAGCTAATGTAGACGAATACTTTAGTCCAAAATAATGAAAAAATGAGTCCTCATTAGGGTATTTAGAATCCATTCGCGATTATGAGTGCACAGCCCGTAGGAAAGTGGCAGTCCGAAATTTAATACTTTTTATTTTTTTTATTTAATTAACTAAGCATGTTATTAAAGATTGGCTCATCAAAGTTGTATAAGAATACATAATGCATCATATTAAAATGTATTTTTAGTTTTCGAAATTGCAGTTTTTTTTTATAAAATCGATAATACGTGAAAAGTTATTGTTTATAATATATTTGCATGTTTATGAGAAAAAATTAAAAATATCTCATAATATGATGCATGAAGTAGTCTTCTACAACTTTAATGAGCCAAATCTTCATTCCTACGGGCTGTACACTCTTAAGAAACCTCGGAAATTTTTTTATTTCATATTATGCTTATTTAGATCACGGCTGAATGACTTCGAGCAAATAGTACAGGCGAAAGGCTTGAGGGATGAACTCTCACAATGTGTGCATTTAGGTAAGAGCTGCAAGCGAAGGACTTCAAGCAGATCGTACATGAGGAAGGCTATTCAGTTGTATGGGTTCTCATGTGTTGTTTTAGGTGAGAATTGCGACGGAAGGCCTTCGAGCAGTTCGCACATGAAAAAGGCCTTTCTGCTGAATGGATTGTCATATGTACTTTTAGGTGAGAGTTGCGACGGAAGGCCATCGAGCAGTTCGCACAAGAGAAAGGCCTTTCTCCTGAATGGATTCTCATATGCACTTTTAGTTCGGAGCTGGAATTGAAGGTCTTCGGGCAGTTCGCACATGAAAAAGGCCTTTCTGCTGAATGGATTTTCATATGTCCCTTTAGGTTAGAGTCGCGACGGAAGGTCTTCGAGCAGTTTGCACATGAAAAAGGCCTTTCTGCTGAATGGATTGTCATATGTACTTTTAGGTGAGAGTTGCGACGGAAGGTCTTCGAGCAGTTCGCACAAGAGAATGGCCTTTCTCCTGAATGGATTCTCATGTGTACTTTTAGTTCGTAGCTGAAATTGAAGGTCTTCGGGCAGTTCGCACATGAAAAATGCCTTTCTGCTGAATGGATTTTCATATGTCCCTTTAGGTTAGATTCGTGACAGAAGGTCTTCGAGCAGTATGCACATGAAAAAGGCCTTTCTGCTGAATGGATTGACATATGTACTTTTAGGTGAGAGTTGCGACGGAAGGCCATCGAGCAGTTCGCACAAGAGAAAGGCCTTTCATCTGAATGGATTCTCATATGCACTTTTAGTTCGGAGCTGAAATTGAAGGTCTTCGGGCAGTTGTTACATGAAAATGGTTTTCCACCAGTGTGGTCTCGTATATGCAATTTCAAATTAGTTCGTCGTTTGTAAGACCTCGAGCAGATTGCACAGGTGAATGGCTTCTCTCCACACTGAAAAAAAAAATGAGTATTGAAGTATTGTAATTGACTATGGTATATTATTCTCAAATATTACAATATATTACATAGCGAAATTTTGAATCCTCAAGTTAGTTCGTTGTTTGCAAATTTCTTGAGTAAGGTATTATCGTAAAATAGTAAAATAAGTAAAATAGTTAGGGCTTAACTGCGAGCTACTAGCGGGGTCACAGGTGGCGGATAGTGATACGGCCACTAGATATAGTGGTTAGCTGCGAATATACTGAATAAGCAGTCCCCGACCATGCAGTGGCGATGGTGGAGGTTGAGGTGGTAAGTGCACTGGGCAATGCACTTACTAACAAATCCCTCACAGATCTTAGAAACCATCGTGACGTGGCGAGTAACACCGCCACTAAATAGGTGTTGCCCCCCCGCGCTGCACGAAGAGATGGACAATGGATGCAACGGCGTTGGAGGAGATGCAACTTCAACGGCTGAGTATGCAGAAGATCCTCTCGGAACACAGCATAGCCTAAGGGGAAGAGAAGTGAGAGTCTCTTGAAGGCGATGTCAGTCGGCAGCAGGGCTGTCATCCAACTCAGTGGCGGAAGAGCCCTAAAGGGCCAACGGCAATGAGCAACACACGAATGGTGTACTGCGAAGGGGCGGGTGAGACTCCCAGCCGAAGAGAAGGCGATCACCTAGGGGCTGGGTACCCCGAAATCAACACCCCCATCCTCTGGCAGAGGTTGGGCGTAAGGCCAACGACCTAACACCGTAAAAAAACCCAAGTTGCGATGACTCAAGACACGCCTCGGAACAACTATACCGGAACTAGACGACGACCCCCGCAAAACAAACGAGCTTCCTTGGAATTAAAACTGGCTACGTGGAACGTAAGGACAATGCTAATGCCAGGGAAGATGCAAGAAATAGGAAGAGAAATATTGGAATATAATTTCGACATTGTAGCAGTACAAGAAATAAGGTGGAAAGGCCAAGGAGAAATCAGGAAAAGTGACTTTACAGTGTACTTCAGTGGTAACCAGGATAAAACAGGACAGAGAGGAACTGGCTTTTTTGTGACAAAGAGAGCAAGAGGGAAAGTAATAGGATTTGAGCCCATCAGTGACAGAATATGTAAAATTCGTATTAAAGGAAAATTTAGAAATATAAGTATACTGTCTGCATACGCGCCAACCGAAGAGGCAGATAACGACGAGGAAGAAGCCTTCTACGACCAGATGACTTATTCCATTGAGAACATACCACAATATGACATCACTGTAGTACTAGGTGACTTCAACGCGAAGATCGGAAAGGAACCATTTACCCAAACAACATGTGGCCTCTTCTCAAAACATCAAACTACAAATGAAAACGGTAGACTCCTGATTGGAATGGCAGCAGCGAACAAACTTGCGGTGATGAGTACCTACTTTCAACACAAAAACATACACCTAGGGACATGGACGATCACTGGAACTACAGAGACGAATCAAATAGACCACATCCTAGTATCAGCTAGACACGCATCGTCGGTAATAGATGTGAAGACCTGCCGAGGACCTAATTGTGATTCCGACCATTTCCTAGTTAAAGCAGTGATGAGAGAGAAACTGTCCAACGCCCAAGAAAGAAAGCCAAAAGAACGTACGGTGTGGAACCAAGAGTTATTTAAAGTACAAGATGTAAAAGATAATTTTCAACGTGAGATACGAAATAAGCTGCAAGAACAAAGAGAAGAAAGAGCAGAAGACGAGAATGTAAATGATATAAACCATAAATGGGAACAACTTAGAGAAGCATTGACAACAGTGACTAGAGACATTATTGGAGAGAAAGAGCGCGTAAGAAATGAGTGGTTTGATGATGAATGTGTACAAATAATACAACGGAAGAATGAAGCCAGAAAGAGGAAATTACAAAGAAACACCAGGTCGGCCCAGGAAGAATATGATGAACTCAGAAGAGAAGCAAACCGAGTATGCCGCAGAAAGAAGAAAGAAATGATTAACAAAAAACTAGAAGAAATAGAAAACAAAAGGCAGCAAAATCAGACCAGGAAATTTTATAAAGACACAGACTGGTTCAGGAAAGAATACAAGGCGAGACTAAGCGGTTGCAAAGATAAGAATGGGAAACTACTTGGCGAAGAGGAGAGTATTATGGAACGATGGACCGAGTACTTCAAAGAACTACTCAACAAAGAGAGCGACACTACACCAGAAGAAGAACCACTACCACAAACTGCGGAAATGCTTATACCCCCACCAACACTAATAGAGGTAGAAAACGCCATAAAAAGGATGAATAACTATAAAGCACCAGGCAAAGATGGCATCACCAGTGAAATACTAAAATACTCTGGGTCAGAGGTTGTAAAAGAACTACATGACATTATTAAAAAGATCTGGGCAAACGAATGTATGCCGGAAGCATGGCAAACAGGAACTATAGTACCGATTTACAAGAAAGGCGACAAGTTGGACTGCAATAACTACAGAGGAATTACACTCCTTAATACTGCCTACAAGACTTTCTCAAATCTTCTATTAAGAAAAATCTCACCGTATGCAGAAGAAATAATAGGCGAGTACCAATGTGGTTTTAGACCAGCCAGGGGAACTGTTGACCAAATCTTCGTTGTACGGCAAACTATGGAAAAATGCTACGAGCATAATACGGACCTACACATGCTCTTTGTGGATTTTAGACAGGCTTTCGATTCTATTTGGAAAGACAGCCTATATAACACAATGATCCGACAAGGAATACCAAAAAAACTAGTTAATCTAGTAAAAATGACTATGGAAAACGCCAGAGCCAGTGTAATAATAGACGGACGATGTGGAGAAGAATTCCCACTCGGCAGAGGGGTACGACAAGGAGACGCCCTCTCAGCTACACTGTTCAACCTGGCACTGCAAGCAGCGTTACAGAATATAGTAGAGAGTGGGACAATTGTATACAAGTCACAAATGATCTGCGCATATGCGGATGACATAGTCATAATCACTAAAAATAGGAAGCAACTAGGAGAGATACTTGCTAGACTATGTGTAGAGGCGAGTAGAGCTGGACTAGAAATAAATGTCTCAAAAACTAAGTATCTAGTAATGTCAGCGTTAGAAAGGAGACGGAGAAGTGACAACCTGACTGTACAAGGAATGGCTTTCGAGAATGTAAAGAGCTTCATCTACCTTGGTGCAGAAGTAAACAATCAAAACAAAACTAGCGCAGAGATAGACAGAAGAATAACAGCAGCCAATAGAGCATATTTTGCCAACCTAAAATTGCTCAAGTCAAGACTTATCTCTAGAGCCACAAAACTACGAATATACAAAACCCTTATAAGACCAGTTGCAACATACGGATCGGAAACCTGGAATCTCACTGTAAACGATGCCAACAAACTACGTGTACTCGAAAGAAAGATAATAAGGAGGATATATGGACCCCTTTACGAGTACGGAGAATGGCGTATAAGAAACAACGCTGAAATCGACGCCGCTCTCAACGGAGAAGACATAGTAAGGTTCATTAAAGCACAACGATTAAGGTGGCTTGGACACGTTGTAAGGATGTCTGAAGAACGCATGCCACGAAAAATGTACAAAGCAAGCATGACGGGAAGACGACTGCCAGGACGGCCAAGAAACCGCTGGAAGGACGAGTTAGAGAATGACCTTCGCGAGTTGGGAGTCTCCAGATGGTGGAGCGTTGTGCAAAACCGAGAAGAATGGAGGAGTGTTGTCGAGCAGGCCAAAGCCCACCAAGGGCTGTAGAGCCGGAAGAAGAAGAAGTAAAATAGTCAAACTACTGTTATACTCAAAGGGAGCAACGATAACAGAAATAAATTAACTTTGTCTGAACAGAAGTACTGTGAGCTACTGACCAAATCCATGGCGTCATTGTTACCCCTTATCAGCGAGCGGAGACTTACTCAATCCAAAGAGATGAAGAAATTGCAATGTTTCAATTTTTCAATAGCGCCGCTGGTGTGAACGGCCTTGCATATATTATGCACATTGTGTATTTAAGTATATATTATTTATTTTTTGAAACTGCACATATCAATTTCATCAACGGCTAACTCAGTAAAATAATGGGTTCAAAAACACCTTTCATAGTCATATGCATAAAGGATACGTATAAAACTGAATAATGTTTTATTTATTATTTTATTAATCATTACGCTTCGCCCTTTGGGGCTTACACGTTGAATGAAGAACCGGTCCGAGTTTACTCGAACTTGCTGTCCAATTTATCAATTAGAAATTAGAGATAATGAGTTATTTCATAGTAAATAATTTAATAACAATAGCCCGGTACGCAATGTATTGGGGCGTGAACTTCATATGATTTCCTCAAAACATAATTATTTGCACTAATCCAAATACTTTTATGGGGGAACAACCTGATCGGTTTTCTTACTCTATTTAACACCTAAAACATGCCTGAAGGTAGAAATCTTGGATAGAAAGGTTCCACAGAAAAATTATTTTTTAGTATTTTTCATGAAAATTGACTTTTTTTTTACCCTCAGAAGCAAACTATAAAGGGGCAAGTGGCCCTCCGCATTATGTTACCATTAATAACGACTACAATATATGTAATTTAAAAGAAATCGTTGGAGCCGTTTTTGAGAAATAAATTTATTAGAAGATCAAAATAAAAAAAATATTCCGAGGCACCTACATGCCAATTTCGTCAAAATCGCTGAGTGGTTAGCTCGCAAATTGATGAACAGACAGACAGACATTTCATAAAACCACTTTTTTTGGTTCCTGGGACGACTTCAAAACGTGTAATCCGTTGAAATCTCGGAACCGAAATATTTTGACCATCACGAAGCTTTCCTTATACTACGTAAAAATTGGAAAGCATTAATGCTATAGTGCAGTAATATAGTGTTATAGCTATGCATAAACGGATCTGACAAAGCTTTCATCGGACAATAAAAGCGTATCCAAGCTTGAATGCATTCTGTTACATTATTTCAGCAGTTTATTCCTTCCAATTCTGCTTCCTGCAAGAAAACACTGGCCTTGGTAGGATTCGAATCCACTGTCTACGCCGATCCGGACCTCTAATAATGTATTACAGCACATTTATTATATGCTTTAATTGAAATATTAAAGCTGTTTCAGTCACAGTTTCTGTTAGTGCAGTTTTAACATAATCTCATGAATTTTTGGTCAGTGAAAATTATGAGTTCTCAAGTGTTTGTCATTAAATTTGGGTTTACCTGGTTTGAAGTTCCCGCTGCATCTATAACTGCACATGTAGTATTTTTTACGCTCAAATCCAGAGGCTCCAACTGGTCACCATCTTTGGAATCTTCATTCATTTTCTTACAGTTGTAGCTCTAAAACAATGCAATATATTAGGTCAGGCTATTAATAACTATTCAAGTAGATAATGGGGCACGAATAGTAAATGTTTCTTAAATGCAGGCATAGATTGAATAGATTGAATTGATAGAAAAAAAATAACCAAAAAAAAGAACGATACCTAAAATACATAACATAGTCCTGTTACACAACAACCGGCGCAAATACTCGAAAGAGTCCCGCGCCTAAGAAAAAGAAAAGTCCTGTATCAGTATCAGTAATGTCTCTTAAGTATCTTAGTTTGTCCGGAAACGACTTCAGCCACACCCCGTCTGTGAGGCTATATGGGACCAAGCCCTGCAGTAGTTGGCGATGACCAGTGGCCTCGACGTTGCCCCCCCCCCCCCTGTATCTAGCATGGCTTCAACCGGTCAACAGCCGGCACTACACGACAAAGGGGATTTTTGACGACTAATAGGGCAGCCAGGCTCCGCTGGTTAGGCGACCAGGGCCCCTGCACTAATCGCCAGCCCATGAGTGCCAAACATGGTTTTAACCGCTGTACCCTCCGCATTCCCTCAACTGCAGGTCCCGATCTCAGTGTCACAACAGACCAAAGTGCCCGGCTTCCCTCGTTTCCATAGTCAGTCTTATGTTCCTAGTTAGTCCTTCGTCAATGCGTCTCGTACCGAGAATGCTGCTGGAATAGAGAGGGAAAAGGATGGAGATTCGGGTTTGCTAGAAAAATGGGCAAAGAAGAAGGATTGGGAAAAGGATAAGGGAAACACTTTTGACCGAGGTGACGGTTCAGGCGGTGTAAAGGGAGCCTTTAGCATTATTCTAAGCCGATACCAAATGGCCAATACCAATACTTATGTAAGGGCTTCAGAGTCAGAATTATGGAGTCATTTCTCGGAGTTTAGTTTCAAATTAGATTTATACTTCCTAAGAATGTACGAGGCCCCTAAACAGTTTGCAATACAAATAATATTTAAATACACTAGTTGCAATATAATAATTTATGTTTAAATCATGTAAAAATCACAGAAAAAAAAATATTAGTGAGAAGCAGAAAGAAAAAATAACAGTAATAATGGTAGGTAAGTAGATATATTTAAGTAGATAGCTTAAAATAATTAACAGCTTGAGCAAAAACTGAGGCTGTCATTCGGCTAATTGGGTGAAAATTAGTTTTTTTATTGTGCGATCGAAAAGTTTAATATTATTTATGTAAGATGATTAAGATGTAAGATGATTAGCTACTTCAGTGGCCATGTGGTAGCGTGCTTGTACTTGTGCGAGTATCAACAAACCTTGCGGTCGGAGACGTGTCGTAACTCGACACAAGTACCTAACAGGTGACTTAGTGATGAGATTGAATAGGTTAATCGTATACATTCTAGAGGAAAACATTCTCTAATAACGGGTTTTAACCTGCTTCAGTTTTGCTCTCCCCAGTCCGTTTCTATACGCGATACAGTTCACACGTCTTTCTGTTTTATCCATTGCTTAATTAGTAATACCGCACCTTTCTTTATTTCTATTAATTAACCATCATCTCCTTCTACTAAAAGTTTGCACCCAGACGTCCTGCTACGTGCCTCACGACTGGCGCCAGGTAGTCTACAAGTTCTTCAGTACCCTAAGCCTACAGAATAAGGTAAAGTGCAACCTCCGTCTTATTCTGTTTATAGAGGTATCACTCCCTTGTACATTCATCAAATTTTTTGTATGCGATTTAACCTTTTTTCAAAAATAAAAAAAATAAAAAATAAATAAATAAATATTGACTATTTGTTCTATTACCATGCCTACCTAGCGGAGTCAGGGTTATAAAGCCTTCTCTCGCACATTGTGTACGGCCTAGACTATAGGAGGACTTTGGAATTTTGGCCACCACCCGTTCTCATGGTGTTAAGTAACATGATGTTATGGCTGTATTTATAAATAAACTTACTGCTGACGGGCATGGACCCCCATTTTTAGGCTGTTTAATCAGTGTAGCCTACCCCTTGGTTTTACTTCGATATAGTTCATAGTATAGCCTACAATAGTTTTTGTCTCCTTGGTTAGTAAAGTTGTCAACTTGCTCATTTTGTGTACCCTGGTGCCTTTTGACGTTGCAATATATCGCACAGTCTTGAAAGTGTAGTCTTAAGGGCGTGCATTGTAGGTATACACACAGCTAGTACATAGTTGATCCCAATGGCACACTCTAGTTTAAAGGAAACAGAAAATACTCTCAATATGGGCCAAATGAACCAATTTCCCATGGTGACAAGTAAATTGCTGCCCCCCCCCCCCCTCCCGGTGATTGGGAAATATTTTCCATTGACTCAGACTAACAACGAAATCCCTACAACCTTGTTTAATAAGGTGCCCAATACCAATATAACCCCCCCCCCCCAAAAAAAAAACACTGGAAAGATCCACCCAACATTGAAATAAATAAGTAATTTTTGTACTACCTGCATTTCATTTCACTATATTGCAAAATATAAGAACCTTATCATCAAGGAATGCTAGGCCCACGTCAACCAGACCTACCTGCAGCCTGATCGAGGGGATTATAATACCGTGGATAAATAAATACCCTAGGATTATAACTGTAAACAACCAAATTTTGAACAGCACTTTCCATTATAAAATTATCTTGTTTACATTTTTACTACCAGCAGGGGATTAAATAAATACCGGTATTATAATCGCCTCGATCAGGCTGCAGGACGAGTCATTTTTCGAGACCAGGACCGAGACCAAGACCAACTACATTTTTTTTTTTTTTTTTTTTTTTTTTTTTTTTTTAACCTTCGTGGGGCCTACTCGTTTGAGTTCCTATAAGCGTCGACCTAGAAGGTCTTTTGCTTCCACGTTTGCCGTCTACGCCCATCTTATAACACCAGTCTTTTTGATAAATTCTAGTGTTTTTGTGATGGGATTAGATCGGATGGTTTCCTCTTCAGACCTAGGGTGGCCAAGAGTTTGGTATCGAGTTTTTCCCAGCGCTTCACATTCAAAGAGAATGTGTTCAGCTGTTTCTTCTTCAACTTCACACAGTCTGCATCTACTGTCGTTTTTCACGCCAACCCTATGCATGTGTTTGTTGAAGTGGCCGTGGCCCGTAAGCGTGCCAACCACCCTTCTAGCTTGCTCTCTACTTAAAGAGCGAAGCTGATCGGTGAGCTTTTTACTAGGACACCAACTACATTGGGGAATGATAAGAAACCCAGTGGTCTCGTTAGAACAGTAATGAATTCATAAATACATGCATACATAGGCCTACATACATTTAAAGTAAAGTCGGTATAATATTCAGTAAGTACCTACTAGTCGAAAGGCGGATTCTAATGTGCTCACAATAAAGTTATTGTTCGCTTCTTGTACCCAATCAGCGATTCATTGCTATAACTAATTCGACGAATTGCCTTTTTAACTCCCAGCGTGCCCCACAACATATAATATCAAGGTCAATCCATGTTATATGGTGAGCTAGGGTGACATTTTATTTAATTTTTTATTATTTTCACAACATTTCCGGTATGTTTCTTACACAAAGATTTTTTTTTAAGAAAAGCATAAGAAGGAAAAGAGGGGCCCTAAATACCTGCTTTACAAGCAGGGACGGTTTCAGAAAATGTTTTCGGGGGGGGGGGCGGTGACCTGAAAAATATCGCGTTTCCCTTACTTGAGTAACAATTTCTCTTCATTTCCTTCAAAAGTCCATTCTATCTACTATAAAACTATTTTTCTCGGGCGGGGGGGGGGGGCGGCTGCCCCCACCGCCCCCCCCCCAAGGATCCGTCCCTGTTTACAAGCCTTCCTTGTCATGACCAGAAAATTTCGCCAGAGTGGAACTCGAACAAGCAACTGTGTAAGGGTACGTGTTTATTCTTTTCCTTTCTTATTTTCTTAAAATAAGGGGAGACCGTATTAAAAAAGTGGTGTTTTTTACTGACTCCTTGAGCTTAGTGGAGATATTTAGAAACATCTCTCAGAGATCCGATTTTATAAAGCCAGAGATTGAAATACTGACCCTTCTCGAACAGCTAGCCAGTGAACGATGGGAACACCAATTTATTTGGATTAAGGCACATATTGGGATCGTAGGGAACGACGAACGGCCAAGGAAGCTACCCATCATTGACATGCAGGACCCTGTATGTCCCCCGTCCGACTTGGGTTTACACATAAGACAGACACTGTTGGCGAAGTGACAGGGACTTTCTCCACTTACCCAGCTGGGGTATAAGGAGATCTTCCCAAAAGTATCATTGTCTCCGTGGTTTAAAGGTTACCAGTCACCACTCACTAAAAAAAATTATACGACCATTACAATACTGAGAAGTGGCCACGGGGTCACGAAGAGGTACTTGTGGCATGTGCGACACTTGTCCAGGGTCTGCAGATGATGACGACGACGATGAAGCCCCCGCAAACAAAGGTCGAGACCAGAGGTCACCGAACTGGGGTAGAATTCAATTTTTAATTTTTAGCACGATAATTATTCACTTTACGGTAAACAATATATTTGTTGGGGCCGTTCATGCCCCAACAATAATTTGGCCTATTCTCTCCCCCCCCCCCCTGGGTAGGGAGGGAGAGGTCTTGTGTTATATGCGGGTAATGTGGGTGGCCGGACTGCGTATTCGGAAACCCCTTATCAAAATTGGTACTAAAGCCATGCAAGGATGGCCTAAGTACATTTTACCCAGCACGCCGTTTTTCAAAATTGAAACGCGGTGTTGGAATTCACTAATGTATACTTCGCTTTAAAAAAAAAAAAAGTATTTTTACCAACAAACTGTAGTGTATTGATACATGGCTGATTTATCATTAGGGGGACTTATAAAATTGAGTTGGGACTTAGGTGGGTCGGTCATAGCGAACAGAGGGCTTTTGCAATGGACGCCTTGGAACAGTTAACATTGTGTGGTGAGATGTTTGGACTATGGCGACCCAAGTTAACATGTAATGGATCGAAACTTACTAACTCAATTTCATGAGTCCCCATATTTTGTTCCTATTTGATAGGCTTTGTTATTTGTTATAAAACTTTACTCAGAAAGTGTAGAATATAAAAGGTTTAGATGCATCATTATGATTATATTATTATATATATTATATTATTATTATATAAATTACTAGGTATAGGTAGGCCATATTCATAACTATTGCGAATTTACGGAAGTTGTTTTAGTATTTATTTGCATAGCAAAAATTAACCTAAAAATTAAGCCTTCCTAAGCCTGCCTACACATTTTCAAAGTTACATTCACTTTCATTCACTTTTTAGGCAAAGCAACTGAAGTGCTAATTCTCTATACTAGGTATTTTTGTAGGCTGCTGCTATGCCCCATGCTCAAAATATTAATGAATCAGGGATTTAAACCTAAAAACCCGTAATTCGCAAATATTTTGAGCATTTGGAGCTAAGCAGCGCCTCAGAAAAACTATATAGGCCTATGTAGTTTAGAGCAACATTCAATACTAAAAGAATTACACAAAAATTAATAATTTTCCAGAAAATTAAATTATTTAAACCATGTAAACTCCGATAGACGTGCGCGTGATTTTAAATTTTAGCGGGAATATAACAACCCTCATAGATGTGCCCTTCTTGCATGGAGCCAAATTTGATGGGGTTTCCGAATACGCAGCCGGGCTCAGGGCCCTTGTCCCGCCCCTGAGGCGCAACCCTTGGAGCCCGGTTTCTTCCCTGTACCTGCGGACCCTCACGGCTCAGCCCCTCAGTCCCTCAACCCTCACGGCTCACTCAGTAGTCAGTATAGTACCACTTTTCGACTGTACCAGTCTTGTATCTGTTCTTGGTCCAGCTCGGCCCGCGTATGTTCATATTAACTATTTGAGTCTATTTCTCCCCCTCGGTCGGCGGTGAGGGTGGCCGTTTATGATAAATCATGATATGTGTGAATTGTAGATGAATGTCAAACATAATTGTTAACTAAATAATTAATGTTAATTGCCACCTTCCACGTGGTCGTCTACCTAGAAGTTCAGCAAGGGTTCACCATTGTTCGGCGCGCGACGGTAACTACACGTGTAAGTCGTTCCAATTAACCTTTTCTTACAGGATCGTGGCATTATTTAATGCTCACAATTTTATCTGTTTTTTGTTGTTGCTGTTGTAATTGTGGTAGGATTTAAGATTTTTGAGGTTTAAGTAGGTATTTGTTTTTATTTGTTTATTATTGTTGTAAAGATAAAAATGGATTCAGACGATACTGTACAAGTTAAAGTCGAGCTGCAGCTTAGCAGCTTTGAGATGAGCTTGCAGAATCTGTCCGAGCCCGAGGAGGCTAAACATTATAAAGGTCAGTTAGAGAGTATCTTGTCGACTCTCAAGAACAACCTTATAAATATGATATCCCGAACCGCCTACCATTGGAGATTAGGGCAGCTAGTTCACTCAGTAGCTTTAAGAAAATAATTAAACAGTATATCTTGGATAACGCTTGAGACTCTCTCCTGTCCTGTAATGGTGATGACAAATGGATTTTTCCACTATTCCTCTCTTTTCTTCTCCATTTAATTTTAATTAGGTAATCTATAATAGCCTACAATGGTTTTTTTTAGTTTTTAAGGTTAGCATGAAAACAAGACTTTATAGTCTTATTGTTCGCCTTTTGTTCGCAATAAAGTCGTTTTTTTCATTTCAATTCATCCCGGTGTCCCCTGAAAACAGGGAGGCTTACACAGGGGAGTTTCACACCTTTAATAAAAGAGTCGCCGTGATTTCGGCTAAATATAAATATATATATAATATATAATATATATTCCCCCTAGTCCCGCTACTTCAGGGCTATCCGTCGGTGGTAGTCGGTGCAAACTGCCAAAAATTCAGCTCCCAACTTTTAATGGGGAACTTCACAATTTTCCGGCCTTTTCTGCCGATTTTATGAACTTGCTGGACAAGGAGCCGGCGCTTACGGATGAAGATAAACTCTATTATCTAAAAAATGCAATGGTCGGTAGAGCAAGGAACTTAATTTCGGGTATTACAGGGGGGCAACTCCTTTGACCAAGCGTGGAAGATTTTAGAGAGAAAATTTACTAACGTACGGCACACGGTGTTTCAATCCGTCAGAAAAAAAATTAATTGGCCTCATTGCCAAAATGCGCATGATGTTGAGCGTGTAATATATATGGTGCGACAAGAAATGTCGATTTTAACACTGCTGCGACAAAATCCGGAGGACTGCGACTTTGTTTGGGTCCCAGTTTTATTGGATAAAATTCCGGAAGAGCTATCGTTGGCTATCGAGGCCACGCGGCGAGGGACGAAATTCGATCTTTAGAGACAATTTTAGATTTCTTACAAGGGCGAATTTAATCATGCCAGTACTTGAGTAAAGGTAAGGGTTATGGGATTAACCCTGGTTCTAGAACAAGAACCTTCGCAGCTCCATTGCCTCCATCGGCGCCACCAATATCGTACAAAACTATTACAAATTAAATTATCTTCAAATGAGTATATGAAAGGCCCAGTTTGGGCAATACCAAGGGCCCCGCAATTTCTCAAAACTCGAGTTTTTCAAACTAATGAAAATTGTTATCGTCATAAATTGTTATGAATGAGGTAGGTTGTTTGAAGCTTTTTGATGTTTTATGCCTTGGGGCAGTGCTGTTGGAAGGTGCTCTACCTTGGGGTACCTTATTGGCCACGATTCCATAGTGAAATTTATCCGTAGTGCATAGAAGTCGTAGAAAAACCATTGGTCAGACATTTGATTCGCCATGTTTTTTACTTCGTACGTAACAATTAATTATTTGGTGGCAGGTTGGTTTAAGATTTGGCAAGGAATGTCAGCAATTTTTTTTTATTTTCAGCAACGTGGTATTAAGGTCTTTTTTCATGTAAATAATTCCGTGTTTCACCTATCCAAACTTAAAGTTGAGATTTTCCCCAGCTGCACGTGCATGCCAGAATAATTCTTTGTTGGCGCGGGTCAAACTCTCACTTATGTATATAGATGAGGCCATTGATCCACCAATGACATCACTGCTTATAATTCCTGTTTTGCGTTTTCCTAGCCAATGATCTGCATTTTTACTGTTCAAGAACTTAACAATTATAGGTGGAGGACGAGACCCACCCCTTCAGTGCCGGATTAACCTATGGGCACTTGGGGCACAGGCCCCCACCCCCCCCCCTGAAATGCCTAAAATTCGGCCCCCCCCCCCCAGAATGAGATATTTTTAGATTAAAATATAAAAAATTAGAAATTAAAAGTTTTGTATTTGGCGGGAAATAGTGTTATTTTTTTTTTTTTTTTTTTTTTTGCTGCATTGCTGGTTGGTAGATTTTAAAGGAGGTTGCAACTTGCACCAGAGGCTGACAAAGCGACCTGCTATCGCCCCCCTCCGCCCTTTGGAAGGCAGTTATATTCTTCCCCCTTCCCCTTCCCCTTCCCCCTTCATATCCTCCGAACCGAACTAAGGTCATTAATTTAAAAGCTGCATAAGTCCATGAGAACGGCTTTCCCCATATTATACACTTTTATCGAAATGGGTGGAGGGGCGCCAAATTATACACCACCCTCTTCGAAAACCTATCGTTACGCCACTGACAAGTGCCTCCCCCTTTTATGAGGTCTGGGACCAGAGGCGGATGCAGCGACCGACACTGCGGGCAACTGCACCCCCCCCCCCTTTGGGCAGCAGTTATATTCTTTGCCTCTAAAATCTCAGTGTTACAACACTCAAAATGCGCAAAACCCCACTATTTCAGCCCTATTTTTCAAACATTTTCTCCAGGGGGAGACCCTTGTTAGCAATTATTTCAGGTCTGTTTTCGCTAAATTTCTCCCGCGTGGGAGACTTCAAGGTCCCCCTTCATATCCTCCGAACCGAACTAAGGTCATTAATTTAAAAGCTGCATAAGTCCATGAGAACGGCTTTCCCCATATTATACACTTTTATCGAAATGGGTGGAGGGGCGCCAAATTATACACCACCCTCTTCGAAAACCTATCGTTACGCCACTGACAAGTGCCTCCCCCTTTTATGAGGTCTGGGACCAGAGGCGGATGCAGCGACCGACACTGCGGGCAACTGCACCCCCCCCCCCCTTTGGGCAGCAGTTATATTCTTTGCCTCTAAAATCTCAGTGTTACAACACTCAAAATGCGCAAAACCCCACTATTTCAGCCCTATTTTTCAAACATTTTCTCCAGGGGGAGACCCTTGTTAGCAATTATTTCAGGTCTGTTTTCGCTAAATTTCTCCCGCGTGGGAGACTTCAAGGTCCCCCTTCATATCCTCCGAACCGAACTAAGGTCATTAATTTAAAAGCTGCATAAGTCCATGAGAACGGCTTTCCCCATATTATACACTTTTATCGAAATGGGTGGAGGGGCGCCAAATTATACACCACCCTCTTCGAAAACCTATCGTTACGCCACTGACAAGTGCCTCCCCCTTTTATGAGGTCTGGGACCAGAGGCGGATGCAGCGACCGACACTGCGGGCAACTGCACCCCCCCCCCCCTTTGGGCAGCAGTTATATTCTTTGCCTCTAAAATCTCAGTGTTACAACACTCAAAATGCGCAAAACCTCACTATTTCAGCCCTATTTTTCAAAATATTTCTCCCGGGGGAGACCCCCGGACCCCCCTTGTCCATGATTGTATTGTTTCTTTGTCGTGTAAGCTTTCTTGCTCTCAAAATGCGTAAATCCCCCAATATTTCAGCCCTCTGTCTCCTGAGCAACTTTTATGAAAATGGGTGGAGAGGCGCCAAATTATACCACACCTTCGAAAACCTATCGTTACGCCACTGACAAGTGCCTCCCCCTTTTATGAGGTCTGGGACCGCCTCTGTGTTGGACCGCCTCGTCCACCTATGGTTTGCACCCACGCCCCCCCCCCCTATATCTTGTGCCCCCCCCCCCAGGGGTTAATCCGGCACTGCACTCCTTGGAGCTTGAAGCCTATGACATGCTTCTATTAGATTCATGTCTGCAGTCAGATTTAACTTGCTGGCTACTAAGCCCAAAATATTTTGGACATTCTCACGAGCATTTAGCTGTTCAATGCCATGAATTTCCACACAATTGCGACGACTGTACTGTTCTAAATCGTTCAAAACATGTTTAGTTTGGTTTAATTCTTGAGAAAATAGTTGGTTTTCATTTTGCAAAGTTGAACTTTTCTGCTCTAGTATCTTGTTTTTCTTTTGCTCCTCCTTGAAATCAGAACACAGGTTATCGTATTTATCAGACAGGTAATTCATAGCCTTTTTTATGTCGTGTAACTCTGACATTTTAGTATCTAAATTGCCTAATTTATCAAGTATTATTTGGATAGACGGGTCTTGTGCATTTTTCTTTTCCTCTGCTTTACATACAAACATACACCTCCACTGTAGTTTTTGTTCAAGACTTTTCTTTCGGTATACGGTTTCTCTCATGCCAGCTCACCCATAGTCATAATAGTTACTACTGCCTTCACACTTGGCAGAGTCCGTACCTAAAGAGGTACTACACTTTGCACAATTCATATTTAATCAAGGAAAGATATCAAATCCATGAATGTTGAGGTTGGTGCTAGAGCATGAGTCATCCATGCATTTACGTGACCAGACTTGAAGAAGGTAATTAAGGAGATGTGAATAGGCTATTCAGTCAAACTCAGCAACAAAAAGTCAAAACAATTGGGGGCAAACCCAACCTTTCATTGGCAAAATAGTTAGACCCTCACCTAAGTTTCTTCAAATCACACACAATCACACTTTGCAGTAACACCTTCAAAATTAATACGAAAACAATAAATTATTAGGAAACAAAACTTTATCAAAATGCCCAATCAGGAGTTCGACTGAGACTTTATAGCTGAGGCTTTATAGCCCAACTCCGCTAGGTTGGCTTAGTAATAGAACAAAAAAGTGTTTACTTCTTTATATGCCATGCAATGAAGTATTTACACCAAATATGTAATAATAATAATAAAATGCTTTCACGGCTGGAGTTAAGTGACGAAACAGTAGAATCCGGGATGATAGGCCTTGGTCGTTCAGAAATCGTACTTGCACGGACTATCGTCCCGGATTATCTAATTACTTAACAACAAAAAAATGTAATACAAGTAGGATAACGTAAACCAGTCATTTGGTTAGCAAAGACAACCAATTGCGGCCACCTTCAAATAAAAAGCTGGATCCGCCACTGCCTCTTCGAAGACTTCAATGTTATATAGAAGTACATAAGGCTTATTTTCACTTAAAAAATAAAACCGGTTTCCATTTTCTAAAATGAATTCTAGCACCAAAGGACGCTTGTTGTGCCTACTGAAGAAGGTGCAGCTTTCTAAGAAGTATTTTTCACCTTCCAGAGAATTTGTAATGGCGTACAAATTGTTTAACACACCTCAAGTAATCTATCTAACGCAATTCAACTTACCACGCAGCTTCAAACAGAAACACTAATAGGAATACTAACAGGCACTACGAGTTTACTACCGGCCGGTGGCCATGCTGCTTCTGATAACTATGAGCTTATAAGAATATATAATATATAAGATATATAAATATATATATAATATAATAATAATAATAAAATTTATAATATAATATATATATAAATATATATAATATATAAATATAATATAAGAATATATAAATATAAGAAAAACCATGTGGCAAAATGCCGTCCTCTAATTGAGTTACCGATTCACAAAACTAACGTCCATAATTAACTTATTAGTAGAGCCACATCGAATAAATTTTAATTTAAACAGACGAACTTATTCCCAATAAGTTAATCATAGTCACTCATTGGGCATTGAGGACCCAATCACAACTATATGCAAGTCGTGTACTTGTTGATAATATGACGGGGCAGAAGAAAACAGACGGCGACTATTCGACGGCGCCAATTTTTAAAAGTGAAATCGGGGCGTTTTTTATTGCTTGCCTAATTATGTGTTGTAGGAAAGCTTTGTGATGGTCGAAATGTTTGATTTCGAGATTTCAATGGATTTATGTTATGTTGAGGTCCCAGAGCCCAAAAAACTATTTTTTACGAAATGTCAGACTGTTGTTCTCGCAGTTAATTCGTCGATTTTTGCACCAATTAGGCTACTTGATGGATTTTAATGAAATTCGGCATGTAGGTTCTCAAAAATCATGCCTCGGGATTGATTTTATTTTGGGCTAACACAATTTTTGGGGGTTTAATTCCCAAAAACTCAAATAAACAACTTCCAGCCCCTGCCGCCTGTGGCAGAGGCTTGAACGAGCCCCAACGTTTTACTCCTACATAGGCTACAGTAAGTTGTCGATTATTCCTGAATCAATCAGGTACCTATCGTATGTTCCATCTCGGCGTTAGGGGCTCAAGCCGTGGCAAGACCCCTAATGTTATGGCATCCCAATTCAGTAGCTTACTTACTGCGCAGTACGTAAGCTGAAAAACCATTAAATTGCATACAGGGCCGTAGCCAGATTATTTTTCATGGGGGATCATTTTATATACTTAATTGATAAATAATAATAAATGAAAATATTGATAAATAGGAAAACAGGCACGGGCTCTTTTAATATAATTTTTAATATTTTTAGAAATATTTGCAATGGTAGTAATGAAGTAATTTCCTAATTATATATTTATTAAAATGAAAACAAGTCTCAAGCTTCAGCCGAAAAATTAATTTTACACCTAATTGTACATTTTCAGGAGTACCTACCTAGCGAATTTCTTTCTTAACACTAGCTTTTACTCTTAATAATTATGTATTGGTTAAAAAGAAAAGTTAATTGAACTATTCCTGTACTGAGTAGGATTTATAGGCCTACTTCCAATTCCTTAGGTCTATTTTCCTCCCATTTCCTTATGCTATACCTATAATAATTTAGCACCTGCATTTCAAATATAATTGCAGGGGATTTTCATTAGATTAAATTTAATGGAAACCCCCTGTGCCCCATGTCGAGTATCTTGGAATTGGCCACGGAAGGTAAACTAATATATGTATATGTATAAATTATTGTTTAAATTATGTCAGATTTCTCCTATACCAGCAGTAGCTTACTGTTAGGTTTTTTAACTTCGAAGTTCTCAGCTAATCTTCTTCTTGAGTTACAGTCTATGGATTGGTTTGCAGCGAATATTGTGCTCTTCTTCACCACTCTTGTCTGGTTTGTGCGGTCCTTTTCAGTCCCTTATAGGTGTCGCACCCTAGGGCCTTCATGACATCCCCTAGCGATGCTCTGTCGTCCTCTTGAGTAGGTGCCTTCAACCATACCCTCAATGATGTTCTTGAGGAGCCCTTCGTGTCTGAGAATATGCCCGATCCATTTGCCTCTTCTTGTTGAAATGGTGGCCACATGATTTGTTCTATGGAGCACTTCTTCGTTGGTTATGTGGTCCCTCCATGGAATTATCAAAATTCATCTGTAGTACCACTACACCACAACTCAAAGGCTTCCAGTTTTTTTTTTCATTTTGTAAATGCGCCATATTTCACTTTCGTACAAGAGCACTTTCCACATTAAAGCTTTGAGAAGTTAATAAGAACCTCCAACGATACATTCATTGCCAGTTCAGTGACTGTCACAGAAACGTAGGCGAGTAGGTGCTCACCATACAACGTTAGCAGCCTACGGAACAAGTCTGTTGGCAGGATACCAAAAGCAAAATGTGCAGGCACTATGAATTTTCGTGTCTGTTTCTGCAGATGCGATAGGTGTGAAATGAAACCCATACATTTTGGTTTACTTCAATTCCTAATAACCTGCTGACTACCGATTGTTCAAGCTTGATGTCTTGTCGACTTTATAATATAGAAGGGCAACAAAAAAAGTCCATTCACAGTCTACCAAAATTTCTCTTCGTGTTCATTGTTGACAATCTACAGTTATAAGATCACAATTCGAGCCAAATATGGAAGAGAGAGGGAGAGTAGAAATGGTGAAATCCTACAGAGCAGGATGCATACTCTATTGTAAATTGACAAAATATGCATCGACGAAGCTTTGAGCTGATTTACTAAAAATCAAGGTAAACTATACTATACGGTGGTAGATAATATTGGAACAAAGAAATATGGCGATTCCTAACCAACTCGCTCGTTCTTCCATCAAATTATTGATATTTGCAAATCAGTCCAATAAAATGATTTACCACAGCCTACAATTATACACTAAGTAACAATAATACTTACAATTATATTTTAATACGAAGTTTGTACACTTAAAAATATAATAGTGAGATCATTGAAAACAATTTTTACCATGGTAACATTTTAAAAATATTTTAGAGGAACTTGTTGCTTTTCTATCTATTTAGATTGTATCTGTCATTCGCTAGTCATTTTCTTACGAAACGGGCAACGATATTGGCAACGTGACGTCTTCTTCTTCGTCTTCGTATTCTTGTAGATCCTAAGAAAAAAGAACGTCAGATCCAATAGAAACAAGTTCCCCTATAATGGAGTCTAGACTGCACATTAAATATCAGTACAAGGGGGTTTCCACCGTTGGCGAATGTTGCAGTGTCAAGCCCCAGCTTTTCATTTATATTCGTTTCCTATATGAAATAGTAGTAAAGAGTAAACTAGAATAACGTACTAAATAGAAAAACATAATACTTATAGGAATAAATAGGTATGCATTAAAGACAGAAATGTCTAAAGACTCTGTTCTGCAAGGCATTTACCATAACAATATTCTTTCTCCACCAGTGATATCGCACCCAGATTTCAATAGTGCTTTAACCCTACAAAAATAAAAATAAAATGGGTTGTGGTACTTTTGAAATCTGGGTACGATATATTAGAGTTGCAAAGGAGTGTGTGCAGTCGCTAACGTAAAGAATTCCCAGAACGCTAGTTTCCACTTGCCTCTCGGGCTCTCATTGCACTTTCGTGTGCCAGTTGTGGGGGAATCAGACAATCCACTAACCGTTCATTTTACAAATTCAAATTTAACAGGAAATTTTGAGAGAAAGGCCATCAACGAGATGTCATAAATTAGAAGAAATTGCATTCTACAATTTAATGCAATAGTATAAGGCAGTAACAAGCTTCGTTTCCGCAGTCACAGAAGACGTGATATTTTCAGTATTATCACGTCTTCCAATACTGTGGGCAGACCACGAACTATAGCCATAAACTATTATGTCAAAAGGAAGACCAATATTTCTTTAATTTATGACATCTCATTGATAGGATCTAGGATCAAATATTCCCGTAAAAACTGAATAAAATAGAACTATAGAACAATTATAACGGCCAAAATTATTAGAGCCCACTTCTGATTTCCCACATAATAATAAGTAAAGTAAAGAAAATTTAAAAAAGTAATTGTAAGCATTCACAAGAACAAATACTGGCTGTATTTGCGAGTGATGGAGTCAAGGCAGTAAATAACAAGCCACTACAGAATCTGTCTTTGTGCACAGGGCCTCAGAGAACTGAAAATTCAAACAACAGAACAGTAAAACATTTTGGAGGAACACCAATTTTAGTAATTAAATATACTCGTAAATGAAGCGAAATTACACGGAACCATAAGGCGTCACCTGCGTTATGTTTAAGAAGGAATGTCTTATCAAGCGTGACGCTCATAAATATGTACGTTTATAGGTATTAATATGCTACGAAATTTATTTAAAAAAGTAATAAGCCTAAGTATTATATAACTACTTTATACATTGAATTGTATAATAAGGAGTTTTTAATACTTGACGAAGAGATTTTTTTTGTAGAAGTGCAGTTGGATGAGCTAATTTTTAGAGTGACCTGGACATTTCCTCTAGAATCCAACTTAACATCATAAAACAGAGCTGACATACATAGAATATAAGAAAAGTATCACTTGATTGTCATACATGTACCATGTGTCCTTTAAGAACACCAATTGGCCTCAGTTAGGGACAGGCGTTCAGTTACCATCCCCGTGAATTTCCCACGTCGGCCAAAACTGTAGCCAATGAATCTCAGTAAAAGACACATACTATGAAAGTAGAAACATTTATTCTATCCTACGCTCAATGATAGCCCCACGATCAAAATTATTTGTAAATTTCAGTTTAAAACATAATACAGATGTAGCACAGGTTAACTCATGTAATCCAATCATACTATTGAGTTTTCAACAATAAGTGGTTTAAAAAACAGGAGAAAACGATAGTACCTACGTACGCTCAGCAATTTCAATTTGCCAAGGATTGAAAGAAAATAACTTAGTTAAACCAATAGAAAGTTATTACACAATTGGGTATTTATTTTTCCGTTGCAAAAACGAAATAAGAATAACAAGTTAAAGAAAAGAACAGTTACGTAAGCCTCCTACATCAGAATACTCTTAGTTGTTTCATGTAATGCCTTTAAAGCATGCTATGAAGTAGGGAACAGAGGCTTATCATCAAGAGTCTCTAGAGTCTCTACCAAATTATGTTGAGGAGCATTATAAAAAAAAAATAGGAAAGTTGCGCATTTCAATATGGCAGCAAAACCTTTTGCAATGTAAAAAGACGAATTAAGGAGGTATGAGGACAAAATCCACCCAATCACGTGGGTTTGGTGCAATTATATTATGTTAAATCATTAAGGGCGACAATGTTAAAAGTGTTCTTGCTACTTTTATAAGAAATTAATTATTTATGTCCGGGCGGAACATAATTTACAGTTTACCCCTTGCACCATAACAATGCATAATTACATTTTTCATTAAACATTTAAAACGTTTATCCCTAAACAAATTACGATTAAGGTACCTGCTGTGAAAGAAACTTAACTAAAGGAACTTTACCCGATTCTTTTAAGCTTTAACAGGAAAAAAAATAGCCACACGCCTAAATATATATGAAATTAGTGAAATTTTCGAAAAACATGACAATTAAAACCAAAATTAAAATAGTTAGGCGCATGTCTAAATTCACAATGATTAAAGTGAGCTTACAGAAGAGGTTAGCATACGAAAGTGAAAATTAAAATACATCCGAGAGTGCTCCAACCACTTAAAGCGATAGAATAGGATGAAATCACTAAATGCATAGATTAAATGGGTTGGAGTGAAAAAAAAAACAGAAACCCGTAAGAAAACATTAACAAAACTTTTTTATTTACTGCGTGACTTGAACAATGGTCATGCTAACCCCTTCACAAATAACACAAGTACAAGAGGATTTGAACACCCGCTACTTTTTCTAATAAATGGCGGCTGTTGGAATTAGTCTTCTTCCCCGTAGATAACGGTTTCTGGATCATTTAAAGCCTCGTCGAATGCTGAAACAGAGTTAACACTTTCGTCAGCAAATGCTTACAAACAATTATATATTAGATGGGGGGATAGAGGCATTTAGTTTGTAAAGTTAGTGTTGGCCAAAGATTGTGAGAATTTATTCACACATGTAAAGAAGGGATTTTAGTAAAATAAAATGTTTCTCTCCAACCGGTGATAGTAATTAAGGGACCCATAGCGTTGGGTGAACCCAAGCCAGGCAGCAACGATTTATATCGAGTCATGAACTTCCATCTTCTGCTGTATAGTCCAGTTCTATACAAACTGGACAAAATCAGAGCCCGAGGAAGCAAAACATGTTGAAATAAAAAACTTACTTCTGGCGAAATATTCGACTAGTGCACGGTGACTTTCAGAAATTGCTGGTGGGTGAGCGTCTGCTTCTTCTTCTTCACACTCCTCATCTGTATATTCCTCTTCTGGCCTTTCAGGTTCCTGCTGAGGCAGGTCCTGCTGCGCTTCAACAGGCGCGGAAGGCTGTGGTGGAATACCCATACATTCCTCAGTCATTGTTCCTTTTTCAGACATTGTTCTCGTTATGACGAGAACTAAGTGACATTGCTTTGGGCAACATGACGTGTAAACCGGTGTGACTCCCGGAACAGCTAATTTGGGCATGGTTGCTCCTGAAAAATGTCCGCAGACAACATGGGAAGTCTTAGAACAACGATCTTCGGTTTTCCTGGCAGTCATGGGGACTGCTTCCACCTGAGATGGTAATGACTCCGCTAAAGCAAGTTTCACAGTTGTTGGCTCACTGGCATTTCGGTCACCTCCAGTACTTGAAGTGGTAACGATGGAAATTCGCCGTGACGATGGTTTTGAGATAGGTGGTGTCATTGAAGCCTTGACGACTTCACAATAATTTTTAGTGCAAGACTCTGTTACTTTGTCTGCGAATCTTTGAGGTGGTAACTTCATAGGTTCGGGTTGAACGGAACGGAGTCTTTCATTAGTAGACCCAGTTTTTCCCCAATACACCTTACGGTGCAAGTGAACAGACTCCAATCTTCTAGCAGATGCGCTCTGCCGCCGCTGTTCATCCGAAAGACTTGTTTGAGAGGTAAACAATACAGGTGGGTCCGTGTTGGGTCTAAGGCTTTTCAAAGGAGTCTTAGGTTTTGTCCCTCCCTGCTTCGGGTCCGGTTTTGCCTGAAGCTTTACTGGAATGGCAGGAAAATCTGTATAACTAAGAACAAATGCATCCTGATTTGATGCCGATTGGCATGGCAGGACTTCTGCGGCAGGGGTAGAAACTGGCACGACCATAGCACCTCCACTTTGGGCAGCAGCCTCAACTCCACGGCGGCGGGGTTTTGTCTTCATTACCACCGCTTGAGACTGACTATCGGTAGTGTAGCCATAAACGGCATCCTGAATAAAAGGTTCAGGTGGCTCCGTGTTCGGTGTAAGGCTTTTCGAAGGAGTCTTAGGTTTTGTCCCTCCCTGTTTCGGGTCCGGTTTGTGTTTAGGTTTTACTGGAATGGCAGGAGAAGCTGTATGACTAAGAACTGATGCGTCCTGAGTTGATGCAGATTGGCACGGCAGGACTTCTGCAGCAGGGGTAGAAACTGGCACGACCACAGCACCTGCACTTTGGGCAGCAGCCTTAACTCGACGGCGGCGTTTTTTCTTCATTACCACCGCTTGAGACTGACTATCGGTAGTGTAGCCATAAACGGCATCCTGAATAAAAGGTTCAGGTGGCTCCGTGTTCGGTGTAAGGCTTTTCGAAGGAGTCTTAGGTTTTGTCCCTCCCTGTTTCGGGTCCGGTTTGTGTTTAGGTTTTACTGGAATGGCAGGAGAAGCTGTATGACTAAGAACTGATGCGTCCTGAGTTGATGCAGATTGGCACGGCAGGACTTCTGCAGCAGGGGTAGAAACTGGCACGACCACAGCACCTGCACTTTGGGCAGCAGCCTGAACTCCACGGCGGCGTTTTTTCTTCATTACCACCGCTTGAGACTGACTATCGGTAGTACAGCCATAAACTGCATCCTGAATAAAAGGTTCAGGTGGGTCCGTGTTGGGTCTAAGGCTTTTCAAAGGAGTCTTAGGTTTTGTCCCTCCCTGTTTCGGGTCCAGTTTGTGCTCAGGCATTACAGGAATGGCAGGAGAAGCTGTATGACTATGAACTGATGCGTCCTGAGTTGATGCAGGTTGGCAGGGCAGGACTTCTGCTGCAGGGGTAGAAACAGGAACTAGCATAGCAGCCTCAACTCCACGACGGTGTTTCTCCTTCATTGTCACCTCTCGAAGCTGACCATCAGTAGTGTAGCCATAAACTTCATCCTGTGAAAAAAAAGACAGATGACCATGAGGTAGCTCATTTCATATAGGAGCTGACACAAATGTCTAAAGCAAAAAAAATGATTTACAAAAAAAAATAAACTGACCGATAAATCGACTGACACACACACACACGTTGAATTTTCGTACATCTCGAAATCAAGCTTTACTACCCCGAGAGTATGAATGTATTGTGCTTAAGGAATTAATTACTACAGTAGTTGAGGATTATATCACATTTTCATATGGATAAATAGACTACCTTACTGCAGTCTTTGGCTAATTGAGAATCACCTATTTTGGTAACCTTAAGTTTCTCATTAGGTCCCTCTGGTTACATCTATTCTATTTTTGTGGACGTAGACCCAGTCCAACAAGAGGACCTTTCCCTAAGAAAACACCTCCATTGGTTATTATACTATGGGTTGCATTCCTATGAATTTTTGGCCACTGGCGAATAGGTGAAAGTCCTCGATGTCAACATACAATGGCTATGTGCGGTAACGGACGATCAAAGACATTGACTCAAGCATGTTTGAGTACGCTTCTTGCTTCACCATTGTATCATTCGTCACCGTAGCGAAGCCACTCAAAAACCACCCCACCATGGCCGTGCCCAGGGGGGTGGTCCATGGGGTCCGGACCCCCCTCCCCCCGAAATAAATTTTTGTACGTAAACCTGTATGGTTTGGAGAATTTATCCATCAATTCATTAAGGCCAAACTGGAGGGGGTCACGTGACTGGCCTGGAAATGTCTTTGCAGGGGGTTCCTAATTCCCGTTTTAATCCGCATCCATACCTTTTTGAACATTTTTACGTGCCCCACAGGGAAGAAAATCCTCCAACTTTTGAAATTAAATGCATTTAATCAAAATGATCAATACTTAATTTGACAGTAAAGCGCTTGCAATAGGTAAAACTGCCATTATTTGAAATAATACAGGTGAAATAAGGAACAGGTACGTGACGCAGGGTTGACGCCATATTTGATTATAAAATGGATATTCAACCATCCCGTGGCTAGAGACCGTTATCAATATGGCTGCTAGTGTAGCCTGCACAAGCTAACTACTAAACTACAGAGTTTTTGACCGGGTCCAGGTATCCGCTTTGCTATGCTGCAATGTGTAAGATTTCGATATTTTTTGCGTTGGTACTTATCTCTGATAGTTGGCTTATGGTTAACGAGTGCCTCGTAGGGCCTATTATGGCTCCCGCCGCTCCAGTTCTATTATATTTCTATGTATTCAACGCTAAACGCTCAAGGTCACAAGCCTCCGGTTTGGCCTTAATAAATTACCCCCCGAAATCAAAACCTGGGCACGGCCTTGCACCCCACGAACATGCCAATTCCTATCAGACCAGCATGTGTTGCCCATTCTCACTGTTAAAGTGGCAGTCTCTACCATGTAAGAGGCCATTGAGACCAATTTTATTAACACAGCAATAGTAATCACGATTTAAATTGAACAAGTCAAGTCGAGCAAGCATTTCCGCAGACAATGCCAATGTTACAGCCCTGAATTTAAACACGATCGCTTCATATTATGGCGAAACCTTCCTGCTATGCCATGTGAGCCGTTAGCATTGCGGTACAAATTATATCGTGGCAGGCGGAGCTTGGGGCCTCTCGCGTTCCCCGCTCCTCTTGCGACTGCCGCGGGTGTGATGAATGGTCTTAGTGGCCCTTTTAATTTGTTGAACAGAAATAAGGATTTCCCATGGGTGGTTGTAGCAAACCCTCACCGAAAATTTTTCTCTTCAATACATGACGCCAATTCCATCCCATGCACATAGTATTATACCAAAATGAGGCCATAGATTCATTAATGTGAATAAAGATCCAAATCAGTAGGTACATTGGAGTAAAAGTAGATGCAATAATTATATTTTGACGGGACAACGTCTAATAAATTGATGAGCGCCGGCTGGAATACTAGGTGTATGTACGAAAAGTGAAACGTGGGTCAGTAACGCTGGTTTAAAGCAGATGTAGAAGGTCTATCATCTCAATTTAAATTATACCCATGTCTTCGTCTGTTCTTCCTCTTTCAGGCCATGCTATATTTGTTGTGACAGGGCAAGGGGTTCGACTTTGGGGGTGAAAACGTGAGGAGGTGCGCCCAAATTAGGAAAAAATGACGCATTTCCAGCAATCCCATTTGAATTACATAAGCGGGTTTAAAGGAATTTTTTGGGCTGATGTGGAAGGCCTATCTTAATTTAAATTATACCCATGTCTTCGTCTATTCTTCCTCTTTCAGGCCATACTAATTTGTTGTGACAGGGCAAGGGGTTCGACTTTGGGGGTGGAAACGTGAGGAGGTGCGCCCAAATTAGGAAAAAATGACGCATTTCCAGCAATTCCATTCGAATTACATGAGCGGGTTTAAAGCAATTTTTTGGGCTGATGTGGAAGGCCTATCTTAATTTATATTATACCCATGTCTTCTTCTATTCTTCCTCTTTCAGGCCATCCTATATTATAATTTTTTTAAAAATGTATAAGGATATAATTATAAGCAAGGGGTTTGGCTTTGAGGGTGGGAAACGTCAGGGGTGCGCACCATTTTCAACAAAAAAAAATAGGCCTCTTTCGGGCGCGTTTAATTTAATTTAAAAAATTCAAACTACTTAAGGGCTTTTCCACATTTCTTTCTCTTTCCAGCCATATATTATTTAGGTTAATCAGTTAATTGAGTTTAAGTTAATTTAGGCGTTGTCACGTTAAGCTATCGTCCGTAAACCGACTTTACAACCGACTTACAGGCAACCAATTTTTTTATGTTCTTTTTGGTGGTAATTTCCACCATGCTTCATAAATTTCTATTCATATTCTGGGATAGCTATTCGCCCATATGGAAAATAAAGATAATTTTCTTTCTTTCTTTCTTTCTTTCAAAAAATTGGCAAAATGTGGTGATACATATATTACAATAAAATATAAGAAATACTGCATTATTTGAAAGATGAATGGACAAAGACATCGATATAATTAATATACATTTAGGTATAGGCCTTTAAAATCTGCCTAAAGTTTGATTTGAACCTGCCCATGCTATTTAAGTGTGATTGCTCGAAATGGATTTTTCCATATTTCAAGTAGGCCTACAGTATTTCATTAAATAGGGTAAAGAGTTCTTTTGACCCGAAAAATATGTCCACTAACAAGCGAAAAAACTCTGGACCCTAATTCTTCATTTCTATTAAGATAGTTTGATTTACACAAACCTTTTCCCGATTTCGCCGCTGCTCCTCCACGAGAGGCGTCTTATCTGTAATCCCTTCAATCTTCGGTTGATTTTCAACTACTACGGAACTCGCCATCGGTATCTCCTTCGTATGCTTCTTGCGGTGCGTAGGTTTTTGCTTCTTTTTTAACCCCTGAAAACATTTTATGCAACAATAAAAAAAGAGTAATTCAAAACACTAATTGCATGGAGGCAGAACCGGGAATGGCCATATTCTGAAAATAAGTAAATCATTGTGTGCATTAGTAATGCAATATACCTATATGACTTTTAAAAAGGCGATTGACTGCTGAGACACTGGGTTTTAAAAGAGGTTTCAATCGTGAATGCCGATGCATAGTCCGTCTGATCAGATTACAAATAAAGTTTTTAGGAGAGGGTTCAGAGTGGAAGACGCATTGATGGAGAAAGCAGCGAGTAAGAGACTGCAATGGTTCGGATAAGCTCATTGATCCCTAACAGCAGGTGCACGAGGAAATGGTTGGAGAAAGAAATAAAGAGAACTTGAAGAAAAGGAAGCCCAAGGAGAAGATACAGAAACCAGGGTGAAGGACAAGTATGAAATGAAGCATTGGCCTAAAGATTGGACGAGTTAACACCATAAAGAATTGAGTTTTCATCCATGAATACACACAATACTAAAAAGTGCGGGGAATTTAAAATATATAAAATTAATCCGATTTTAATGTTTACATTCAAAAACATTTCTACTAAACCAGCGAAAACCTATTTATTTAATCGAACTTTTGTACCTGTGCCCCTTCTGGATCGAATCCTACCTACGCACATGAAAGGAAATGTTGAATTATCGAAAGTGGAGAAACTGAAGAGAGTTGAGGAGGCTCGCGGATCACACTCGGGCTAATGAAGCAGAATATTGATTATCATGGTGATGATGACCGTGATGATGGATAATTATGACAAGAACTAATTATTTGGCACATCAGGCAGGGGAATCAGACAAAAGAAACACATGGCAAAATTGACGGATAGGGGATTGGAACTCGAGTCACCGCCTTGAGTAGTGTACTATAAGGAAACATTACCGAATCCGTCCTAAAGCAGCTTAAACCGATAAAGTTAACAATAATATAGTCCTGTAGGACTCTTTATGAACCTTGGCCCGATTATAGTGGCCCATTGGTCAATGTCCATTGCCAATGGCCCCATGAAGTTCCGACATTATTGCTTTCCAATTTATACGTAGTATAAGAAAGCTTTGTGATGGTCGAAATTATCGATTCCTTGATTTCAACGGATTTACACGTTTTGGACCCAGGAACCCAAAAATGTGGTTTTTATGAAATGTCTGTCTGTCGCTCAGTCTGCCTGTCTGTCTGTTCATCGATTTCCGGGCAAACTACTCGGTCGATTTTGATGAAATTTAGCAGCATGGAGGTTAAAAAAAATTATACCTCACGACCATTTTTTATCAACTTGACGGGGGGGGGGGGGGGGGGTATTTCTCCAAAAACAAAAAAAAATTATTTCTCAAAAACGGCTCAAACGATTTCTTTGAAATTAACAATTAACAAATATTGTAGTCGTTTTTAATTTTAATAAAATAGGGTGCTCGCTTGCCCATTGATAGTCTGCTTATTGGGGTAAAAAAATAAAAGTAACTAAATTTTAATGGAAAAGGACTAAAAAATTATTTTCCTGCGAAACCTTTCTTTCCATGATTTGGTGCAAAAAAAATTGTTTCGAAATAATGATAGAAAATTCGCGCTCAAATGCATTGCTTGCCCTGCCATTAATATTGTGTGGTAATTTGTTGGACTGACCTATCCAGAATTTACCTCACCTCCAGTTACGTCAGGTGGACCCCCCCCCCCAGAGACATCCGAAATTTAACCACAGGAAAATTATTCACCATGAAATTACTCATTTTCTTTATCTACTAATTGATAAATTGGAAAGCATGTTTGAGTAAACTCGGACCGGTTCTTTGTATTGTTTCCGTATGATATTGCCCATTGGCAAACTGGTGTACGTTCTCGATGTCAACCTACACCGGCTACTAGCGATAATGGGCAAGCTGAGACAAACTTCCTACATTTTCTGGCCATACTTGGGAGGGCATGTAAAGCAGGCGGTCCCGGGCCTTCCTAGTTGCGTGTAAGAGACGGCTTTATAGCCCTAACTCCGCTAGGTTGGCTTAGTAATAGAACAAAAAAGTCCTTATTTATTTAAGCATAATATTAACGCAATGCAACTGGCGAAACTTTAACCATGTACAGATACGAGTCAAGCGATAAAGTTATGTTATAATGTTAAAAATGAAATGTTAAGTTATGTTATCATAAACAACCTGTTGGTTTGCATGGCTTTGGAACTGCAAATAGATTGAAAGGCCTGAAAACTGAAGTAATGTAAAATAAATAATGGAGTAATTGAATAAGAGGCACTGAGGACCTATTCATATACTGGCAGGTGAATTCGGCAACAGATTACGTGTAGATAAGATTAAGGTTAGCAAGAAAACAAGACTTTATAGTCTTATTGTTCGCATTTGTTTATTTGCAATAAAAGCGTATTTCATTTCATTTCATAGCACAAACTTCGGGAACTTCCTAATTATGGTTTTTCTGTAGACATATAAATTTATGAATATGGAAAATAATAACTTTGCGGGTTCAACGAGAAATTTCATAACTTACCTTCGAAGGTTTCTCATCATATTCTATAAACTTTAGAATGGTGTCGATGTCTTTTTCCGCTAAATCACTCCGATGCCCAGGCATTTCCTGTAATGAAATTAAAGCTATATAGACACGTAGAAGATGCAAATGTAAAATGTTACACTGTTTTTTCTCTTTTGGAATTTTGCGCAGGCCCCCAAAAGCTATCAATAAAGGACGGACGGAGCTCTTGGTCAAGAATATTTTTAGCCCTTTTGTAATATTAATTAACGCGACTTTTTCCCTGGTTAGAATGATTGAAAATGTAGGTGAAATAAAGGAGTTATCGGGATGAAACAGAAGAATGCAAGATGATAGACAGTGGTCGTTCTGAAGGCGTACTTACCAACGGTTCGTCAACGTCTGTGGTCGACATCTTAAGCAGAACTGCGTAGAAAAAGACTGTAACAGCAGCAGTTGCTGCTGAGCTTCCGAGATGAAAGTTTTGAAGTCTACGCGTTCCACAGAAAATGTTGACTAAACGTTTGGAAGTATTCTTTATGAATAACCACGGCCTATCATCCCGGATTCTATTGTTCCGTCAGTAACCCAGGCCGTGAAAGTCTTAGTAATTGTATAAAGTAGATTTTTAAATGTTCAAACCAACAGATTGAGATATTATATTATATTAAAAAACAACTTCAGTCAGTTTTCATGCAGAATTTTACCTCCTATTGACCACCATCGCAGTGCTTCGGGTAAACCCAGCACTGCATTGTAAGGAACAAGCACCTATATTCTGTCGTTGAGAAATAATAGAAAAGAAGCAACAACGTTCCATAAAGAGAACGCAGCTTCCATATTCATCCCATTTTCGAAATGTTAAACCTAATGGTTCTCCCTTATGGGAATCACTGGTCTGTAGTCACTGGTCACAAAGGATGGAAGAAAATTTAATGAGCAGTGCAATCATTCCATTTCGCAGGAGGTAAAAATATTGGTGAAACACAAGAACCCAAGACATTTTTAACAAAAACAGTAAGTTACCAAAAACAGATGAGAAAATGGTTAATTGAAATGAAGTTTAAAAATAGCTTTCAGGGTTGGGAAGAAGAAATGAGAAGAAGTGACGAGAACGTGATTTATTTTATATATTTATTTATTACTTGTGTGTGTGAGTTACAACATGTGGCTGAACTGGCTGAAGGGACGTTAGTCGGTAGCCGAAGAATAGAGGAAGACATTGGAAGCCTGACATAATTAAGGACGATGGGGATGGAACCACGGCATGTGTTGAATGGTCAAAAGAACAGGGGCCGGATCGTACATCATACCGATTACAAATATTATTGAATACCATTTTTAATTGAAATATGCATAAATATTATGTAGTGCCGGAGCTATAGACTTTACTTACCTCGCTTTTGAGCATGCGAAGATTTTTTTGCGGCCATGGTTGCGTCCAAATTGAAGGCTTATCCTTAGGTTCAAGAGATTCCTTCGATCCCCCTTCTTTGCTCCACGGGGAATAGAAACGTGATGATATCGAGGACTGAAAATGAGTAATTGACTTGAACGTGATTTATTTATTTATTACTTGTGTGTGTAGGCGCTATTTTCAAAACTAACGCCGAGTAGAATTTGGTATTAAGAAAGCAGGCGAAGTAATTAGAGGAATCGCTGGTCCCCGCAACTACACGATAGTCAATCACTCTTGCGGATTCCCATCGGATCCACACCAATATAAAATACCGATTACAATTATTATTGGGTACCATTTTCAATAATTTAAATATGCGTAAATATTATGTAGTGCTGGAGCTATAAACATTACTTACGTCGCTTTTGAACAAGTCAATATATTTTTGTTTTACTTGATCCCGTGAAATTGTGGGCTTATCCTTAGTCTCAAGACATCCCTTCAATTTCCCTTCATTGCGCGGCACGGAATAGTCACTTGACGACCGTGATGATATCGAGGACTGAAAATTAGGGAAGTAATGATTATTTAGATGGTCGGATGGTAAGATGTGCATTATGGTAGTTTACTGCTGGGAATGTAATAATTGCGTCCTCTTATAACGAATAAAATATAGGCTATTTGAATTTAAAGAAAATGGCTGTAACCGTTTGTTGAGAAAAAAGTTTATTTTTTATTTTTTGGCGAGTAGAACCGCCCAAATTCAGTTAGCCAAAAAAAAACAAGAGATATTTTTGGTGAACCTACATGAAAAGTGTTGTCACTAATTGACGGACATATACAGACTGACAGACTGAGAGGCATTTCGTAAAAAACACGTTTGGATTCACGGGACCTCAGAACGCAGCTTTCATATTCATCCCAATTTAGAAATGTTCACCCTAATGGTTCTCCAGAATCACTGGTCTGCAGTGATTGGTGAAATTAAGATGATTATTATTTATTTTTATAGTCTGTTATGGGCCATCTGGCCCTACAGGTAATGTGTATTTCTATTTTCTAATACACGTTTTTGATTGATTGATTGATTAATACAGAAAATTTAATGAGCAATGCAATCACCTCATTTCACAGAAGGTTGAAATATAGGTGAAACACAAGAACCAGATGACATTTAACACAATAAATTACCAAAAACAGATGAGAAAAATATAGTTATATATTGCTTATATTATATATTGCTATATTGCTATTATTATATGGCTATATTGCAAATGAATGAAAGGTGAACAATATGACTATAAAGTCTTATTTTCATGCTAACCTTAATAACTATAAAACATTATTAATAAGTGGTTAAAAATAAATAGAGAATAAAAGGAAATGAGAGGGGGGATCCATTGTCATCACCATTCCAGGACCGGAGAGAGTCTCAAGCGTTGTCTATGATATATTTTTTAATTGTTTTCTTAAAGCTACTGAGTGAACTAGCTGCCCTGACCGGCATGACCTGAATGGCAGGCGGTTTCAGTGGCGAATAGAGTATAATACCGTAGATTGGCCATGTCTTTTGGTCTTATATAATGGTATTTCGTATGTTGGGCTATTGCGTTGTGCTTGTAATTTTGTATATTTTTGTGTGATGTAGGAAGATGCGTTAAAGTGGGTAACTTTATACATATACATAATTTGTGACGCCAATCATTTAAGAAATATATACGAAATGTTATTTATTATTTACATTAGCATCAGTGCGTGGTATTGTGTTCTATGGTCGGTGGTTAGGAAATTTAGTACTTTGTACTGTGCGCTGATATGGTCGCGACGCATTGAATTAAAAATGAATCGGATGCAACTGTTCATTGCCCGGTGCAAACGACGAGACAGATATTCCATGCGACTGGATGACAGTACAATACAATAATCAAATAGTGCGGGGTAATAAGCGTAGAAACAATATTTTTCTTTATATTAATTGGAAAAAAGTTTCAAATTCTGTTCAAGGGACACAAACATTTATAAATGTTGCTACAGGTTTTATTTACATGGACTGACCCGTTGAGTTGTTGGTCTAAATATATATATACCCCTAGATTTTTCCCACCAGTTTGTTTAAAGGGTATTAATTACTTCACCGTTTATAATAATGGTTGCTCTTAAGGTATTTTGTTGTTTTACCTATCGCCTGACTCTTAGTCGGATTCAACTTGAGACCGTGTTTCATTGACCATTTCAAGACATTTCAAGAAGTTTTAGAATAGCGTTCAAGTTTGGGAAGAAGAAGTGAGAAGAAGTGACGTGAACATGATTTATTTATTTATTACTTGTTTGTGTGAGTTACATGTGCCTGAAGGGACGTTTGACGGTAGCCGATGTATCGACGAAGACATTGGAAGAATGTCATAATTGAGGAGGATAGGGTTGGGACCAGGGCATGTGCTGAATGGTCAAAAGAACAGGGGGCCGGATCGTATAAAATACCAATTACGAATATTATTAAATTCCATTTTCAATAATTTAAATATGGTAAATATTATGTAGTGCTTAAGCTATAAACATTACTTACGTCGCTTTTGAACAAGTTAATATATTTTTGTTTCACTTGATCCCGTGAAATTGTGAGCTTATCCTTAGGTTTAAGGCATCCTTTCGATTCCCCTTCATTGCTCGGCACGGAATAGTCACTTGACGACCGTGATGATATTGAAGACTGAAAATTAGGGCGGTTATGATTATATAGATGGTCGGATGGTAAGATGTGCATTATGGTAGTTTACTGCTGGGAAGGTAATATTCGCGTCCTCTTATAACGAATAAAATATAGGCTATTTGAATTTAAAGAAAATGGCTGTAGCAGTTTGTTGAGAAAAAAGTATTTTTATTATTTTTTGGCTAGTAGAACCGCCCAAATTCAGTTAGCTTAAAGAAAAGCAAGAGATATTTTTGGTGAACCTACATGAAAAATGTTATCACAAATTGACGGACATATACAGACAGACAAGTAGACAGACTGAGAGGCATTTCGTAAAAAAGACGTTTGGATTCATGGGACCTCAGAACGCAGCTTCCATATTCATCCCAATTTAGAAATGTTCAACCTAATGGTTCTCCAGAATCACTGGTCTGCAGTGATTGGTGAAATTAAGATGATTGTTATTTATTTTTATAGTCTGTTATGGGCCATCTGGCCCTACAGGTAATGTGTATTTCTATTTTCTAATACACGTTTTTGATTGATTGATTAATACAGAAAATTTAATGAGCAATGCAATCACCTCATTTCACAGGAGCTGTTAAAATACAGGTGAAAAACAAGAACCAGAAGACATTTAACAAACACAATAAATTACCAAAAACAGATGAGAAAAATATGGTGCTACAGTATTGCAAATGAATGCGTAAATATTACGTAGTGTTTAAGCTACAAACATTACTTACGTCGCTTTTGAACAAGTCAATATATTTTTGCTTCCTTGGATCCCGAGAAATTGTAGGTTTATCCTTAGGTTGAAGACATCCTTTCGATTCCCTTTCATTGCTCGGCACGGAATTGTCAATTGACGACCGTGATGATATCGAAGACTGCAAATTAGGGAAGTTATGATTATTTAGAAGGACGCATCATTGTAGTTTACAGCTACTGCTGGTAAGTTAATAATTGCATCCTCTCGTTAAATCAATGCGTACGGATAGATCCGGTACGAGTGTACCCGTACATGCTTTCCTATTTATCAATTAGTGTAAGTACCGGGAAGGATAATTTGAGTAGGTTGTTCCATGGGAAATAATTGTCATAGGGCTAAATTTCGGTTCCCTCAACTTTCGCTATCTCAGAGTAATGAATTTATTAATGGGATGATTACCATACATGATTACAATACCACACAGTACACAGTAATATTGACAGGATATGCCATGTAGTGGGGCATGAATTATCTATTGTATAATTTAAACATTAAAAAATACTTTTTTTTTTTTTAAATTAAAAACCAAAACTTTGCTTTGAGAAGCAACCTGTTTTTTTTTCTCTTTAACCTATTACATACCCCATTACATTGTAGTATTATATGGTATATATAACACTGACATTAAATTAACTTTGGTTGAAGAGGTAACCTCCTCGTTATAACCGAAATTAGAGGTTATGGAAAAACTGGGCTTGGCGGGATTCGAACCCACGATCTACGCCTAACCGGGGCGTCGTCTTAACCGCTGGACCACAAGCCCCGACAAGTCCAGTAAATGCCAAATCCTCTACTTATGCTGTAATTGACATGATTCGTGTTGCTAGACAGGCTAGCACAACTACACAACTATCTAACCGAACAGGTCTGTGAGCTGACTTAATTGCATAAAGGCAATGCTTTATTCATTACATTGTAGTATTACATGGTATATATAACACTGACATTAAATTAACTTTGGTTGAAGAGGTAACCTCCTCGTTATAACCGGAATTAGAGGATATGGAAAAAAACTGGGCTTGGCGGGATTCGAACCCACGATCTACGCCTAACCGGGGCGTCGTCTTAACCGCTGGACCACAAGCCCCGACAAGCCCAGTGATGGTCCAGCGGTTAAGACGACGCCCCGGTTAGGCGTAGATCGTGGGTTCGAATCCCGCCAAGCCCAGTTTTTTCCATATCCTCTAATTTCGGGTACATACCCCATAGTTAAAAAAAAAAAAAACATCCATAGTAAAGCTAAGGAAAATTATTTTTTTGCAATTTTTAAAGAATATTATTAAGAATTAACGAATTGATCAATGGGACGATTGCATAGGCTAGTCAGGAACGGTTATTTTTTGGGAAAGGAACCTATTTTGTTCTTTAAAAGCTAAGGCATTTACCGAAGTTAGAAAGCTTCGATAATAAAGGTTCTGCTCAAATATTATTTTTTTTAGTCATTTCGAGTATTTTATATTTAGTTTCTTGCCCCAAACTATTAATGCGAAAGCGACCTATTGAGTTTGTTTTATACATTTATAACGAATAAAATATAGGCTATATGAATTTAAAGAAAATCAATGTGGCCGTTTGTTGAGAGAAAAGTTTTCTTTAATTTTTTAGCGGGTAGAACCACCCAAATTGAGTAAGCTAAAAGAAAAACAAGATATATTTATTGGTGTACCTACAGGAAAAATTGAAGCTTGGAGCATTCGCTCGTTGATATCAAAGCCAAACTCCAATCCACTAGCAGATGCGTTCTGTCGCCATTGTTCATCCGAACGACTTGTTGGAATTGTAATCAATAGAGGTGGCTCCGTGTTTGGTGTCAGGCTTTTCGAAGGAGTCTTAGGTTTTGTCCCTCGCCGTTTCAGGTACGTTTTGGGCTCTGGTTGTACTGGAAAACTAGGTGAATCTGTATCAGAATGAACTGATGCGTGCTGATCTGATGTGGCGTGGGAGGGTAGGGCGTCTGCTGCATGGGTAGAAGCAGAAACCAGCACAGCAGCCTCAAATCCACGACGGTGTTTCTCCTTCATTGTCACCACTCGAAACTGACTATCGGTAGTGTAGCCATAAACTTCATCCTGAAAAAAAAAAAAAAAAAATGACCGTGAGGTGGATAGGAGATGACACAAATATCTAAAATAAAAAAAATAAAAATGATTGACACTAAAAAATAAATTGACAGACACACAGACGCTGAATTTTCTGACATCTCGAAATCAAGCTTTACTACCCCGTGAGTAACGGGCAATGAATGTATCGTGCTTAGGGAATTACTAAGGTAGTTGAGGATTATATCACATTTTCATATGGATAAATAGACTATTTACTGCAGTCTCAGAATCACCTATTTTGGTAACCTTAAGTTTATCATGGGGTCCCTTCGGTTACATCTGTTCTTAGTTAGGCAGCTTCGCACCTGTGTTTAAAGTCTTGTTTCTTGTTTTTTGTGGACGTAGTCCAACAAGAGGACCATGTCAATGAGTTTTTAGAGGTGTTTAATACCCTTCCACAGTCTCCCTTAATGGCCATTGGGGGTGGGGTGGCAGCCATAACGGCACCAATATCTTGACATCTATTTTTCTGAGGCCGACAACTTCACAAGAAATTTTGTCAATTATTAAATCTTTTTCTTTTAAATCTTTCCCTAAAGAAACGCCTCCATTGATTATTTTATTATGGGTATTGCTTTCATATGAATTTTAGGCCACTGGCGAACAGGTAAAAGTTCTCGATGTCAACTTACAGCGGATATACGTCATAACGGACGATCTAAGACATTGACTCAACCATGTTTGAGTACGCTTCTTCCTTCGTCATAGCATCATTCGTCACGGTAGCGAAGCCGCTCAAAATCCACCCCACGAGCATGCCAACGCAACTATTGATTATCGCTTTCTTTTTCTATATTTCAAGTCTAGTCTGATGAAGTGTTTTATTAAATGGGGTAATGAGTTCTGGTGACCCGAAAAATATGTCCACAAGCAAACGAACAAACTCTGGTCCCTAATTCTTCACTTCTATTAAGATAGTTTGAGTTTAGTCCATACCCAGTGGCGTAAATAACACCCCCGCAACCCCCGCGGCGCGGGGGGGCGCCGCATTGCTGGGGGCGCACTTCGATTCCCAAAAATAATAAGATAATTTAGAAATCTACGTAATTAATAAAAATATTAAGTATCAATTTGTTATCCAAGTTACTCCAATTAATTACTCCTAATTACTCTAATTACTCCAGTTAATCCAAGAACTAGCCTATATCTCATTTAAAACTAAAAAAATTTCTTTCTCGCCAATACTGCGCTTCACCAGTGGCAGCAGAATGCACTAGGTACCAGCAGAATCAGACAGTGGCTGGTTCGTTTTCCATTACTATTTTATAATTTATTCTACAAACTTTTTCTTCCCATTCCACCAAGACCGTAGGCAAGGGGGGCTTATTGGGCTCTAGTACGGTATTGGCAACGAGTACGGTAACATGAATACAGACCTGTATGCCTTCCTCTGTAAATTATAAGCTTTACTGCTGTTAAAATCGTAAAACCCCACTATTTCGGGCCTAGGCCAGGAACCCAAAAAAGTGGTTTTTACGAAATGTCTGTCTGTCGCTCTGTCTGTCTGTCTGTTCATCGATTTCCGGGCAAACTACTCGGCCGATTTTGATGAAATTTGGCATATAGGTTCACAAAAATCATACCTCGAGACGATTTTTTTTTTTGGGGGGCTAACTTAATTTGGGGGGTTTTATTCTCAAAAAACTAAAAAAAAGTCTAAAACAATTATTTCTCAAAAACGGCTCCAACGATTTCTTTTAAATTCACATATATTGTAGTCGTTATTAATGTTAATAAAATGCGAGGAGTCGCTTGCCCCTTGATAGTTTGCTTCTGGGGGTAAAAAAATAAAAATAGCTCATTTTCATTAAAAATGACTAAAAAATAATTTTTCTGCGGAACCTTTCTATCGATTATTTCTACCTTCAGGTATAATTTAGGTCTTCCATTGGGTAACAAAAACGGACAGGTTGCATTCCCAAAAAAATATTTTCTTCTATGCAAAAAATTATTTTTTTAAGAAATTATAGAAAATTCACGCTCCAATACATTACGTGCCATGTGTCATTGTTACTACTGTTACAATGTATTGGACTGTTCGTTCCAGAATATGCAATTAAGTTTTAATAGGTTTTTAATATATTGAGGTGGACCCTCCCCCCCCCCTCTCGAGGGACCTGATATTAAACCATAGGGAAATTATTTCATATGAAATTACACATGTCTATATCTACTAATTTATAAATTGGACAGCATGTTCGAGTAAACCCGGACCGGTTCATTCAAAACTCAGGACATGTCAGGACATGTATAGTAGTGGTACGGACTCTGACTTTCACCCGAAAGGTTGTTGGTTCGAGTCCTACACTTCCTACATTTTCTGGCCATGCTTCGGAGGGCATGTAAAGCAGGCGGTCCCGGGCTTTCTTAGTTGAGTGTAAGAGAGGGCTTTATAGCCCTAACTCCGCTAGGTTGGCTTAGTAATAGAACCAAAAAGTCCTTATTTTTATTTTTTTATTTTTTTTTTTTTTATTTAAAACTTTTCCTCCGGGGGAGACCCCCGGGCCCCCCTGTTTGCTGCAATATGACTAAGCGTTCCTCTGTAAGTTTTGTAAAAATCTATACCTTACTGCTGTTAAAATGCGTAACACCCCACTATATTACACTTATATTTTCAATTTTTTTCCCCGGGGGAGACTCGCTCTTTGGATTACGTGCAATGCTATTTCTATAAAATCTAAGCCTTCGCAATGGTAACATAACGATTTAGTCCGCATATCTACAAAATGTTGTCTGGCTGTATCCCCACTAAATTAACATTTTATGTGCCTATGCTATCATAAATAGCCTACGAGTAACACCATAACCTCTTATGAATACACTAGATAGGATCACAGCCACCCCCGAAAAAAATCCTGGCTAAGGCCTTGCATTCCACTGTTAACAATCACTCATAACAAAGATGAAATAATAAGACGAGGTAGGGCGCACCAAAGGTCTTGCGGGGGGAGGGGGGGGCGCAGCAAGTTATTTACGCTACTGTTCATACCAACAGATTTATATTATCTTATTAAAAAACTACTTCAGTCAGTTTTCATGCAGAATTTTACCTCCTATTGACCCCCATTGCAGTGCTTCGGGTAAACCCAGCACTGCATTATAAGGGCAAGCAGCTATATTCGGTCGTAGAGAAATAAAAGAAAAGAAGCACCAACGTTCCATAACGAGAACGCAGCTTCCATATTCATCCCATTGTCGAAATGTTCAACCTAATGGCTCTCCCTTATGGGAATCACTGGTCTGTAGTCACTGGTGAAATTAAGATGATTAATACAAGAAGAATATAAATCTAAAATCTCAGAATCGAAAATTTCGACTACCGTATGACAAAGTATTTCTTATACTAGCGTACAAATAGGAGAGCAATAATAAAGTTGGTTCGCATCGAAGCTACTTCACATTTACCATCCCCTTCCATTTGTTATATTGTAATAGAGGTAAATTTTTTAATAAGTTTGACTTGATTAGGCTTTCTTATGAATGTATTTGCAAAAGTGCAGGGTGGTCAAGTGAGATTTCAATAGAATTAGCATTGGGAGATAAAATGACAAAATAAGCCGCTTTGGGCTATGGTAAATTCGGCAGCGGTCCCAGGCTCAAAAATTAATTAGGTTGTTAGATGAACGGGACTGTAAGGCTGTATACATGTCATTGAGACACCATAATTCCGTAACGCTGGTGTGGGTTCCCGGTCACAGCGGAGTGCTTGGCAATGAGAAAGCGGACGAACTTGCTGGCTCAGGAGTTTTTCCAGTCGGTCCGGAGCCATGGAGGGTTATCCTTAACCAGGGGAACTGCGTCATGAGGGACAAGTGGAGCTCAGTGTTGTCCAGTGCAAGCGGAATGCATGACTCCAAGGCATGTTTACTCTGACCGGATGAGCGGCTAAAACGAGATGTCATCTCCAGCAGCCGACGAGCTGCTGCTACTGCTATGCTGACGGGACACGGCCCCTTCCGGGTTCTCCTTGCTCACTTGGGAGTAGAGGTTCCCTCGCAGGATTGCCACTTCTGCGAGATTGGCGCTGAGACCAGGTGGCACGTGCTGATAGACTAAACGGCTGTCAGGCGAGAACGTCTTTCCTCGGTCGGTTTTGGTATGGGAGGACTACAGGCAGGGAAACAGCTTCGCCCAAAGAAGGTGGCGCGCTTCGCGACCGCAATTGGGTTGGACGAGTGTACATGATGGGGTGTGTGTCCTACGGGTCCTCACCGTGGCCTGGGACTTTGCCAAAATCTAATACTACTACTTAACGTTCTTATATTTTATGATGTTCTGTGTCCAACACATCTAACGGACCAATAACAACAAATTGTTAAATCGGGTGGACTAATTGGAAAGCTGGTCTCCATGGCAGCCGATCATCACAGGGCTAGCTATTTGAAGATTGACGTCACTAATCACTGTCCCATTGGTTGGTCCGCAGTAATTGCCTGACTTATGTCAGCAACTAATACCTAATATTCACCATGGGGCGCAACTCTCACACCCAGGTTATACTTTACAAGCAAGGCAGCACAGTATATAATACGGATTCCAAAAAAGTGGAGTGGCAATAGCGAAAATACTAAAGTCTTTACTTACCATAGCCACAATTGTGTCGACACTCTCTGTTTCGTCGTTCTCATTTTCAGCTCCTTCATCATCTGAGGGTTCATCAACCTCCATTTTTTCGGGGCTAACACACACAGCGAATTGTGGTTCAGGTACTTCGGTGTGCCCCAGTTCAGAACCATCGGCCACACTCTTTCCCAACTAGAAATAAATAATAATATAATAAGTTAAAGTAAAGTAAATTCGTGTCGGGGTGGTACTACCCGTGGTACAGGAGTTTTCAGGTTGCATCAACAGCCTCCTGTTTAACCTATCGACAGTCAGGGAAGACTGCCGGGACCGCCGGCTTTACATGCCCTCCGAAGCATGGTAGTCAGAAGATAAATAATTGTACCACTAGAAAATTTTGGCATTCGGGTGGGACTCGAACCAGTCACCTTCTGGATGATAGTCCGAGTCGTTACCTCTACGCCATTCTGACTACTATATAATAAGTTATTTATATCGGAAGCTGAACTGGGGGTAAATCTTACTCTACACCGAAGTGAAGGCAAGTTTATACTATGACCATGTCACCAGCATACTTTGAGTGACATACAGTATGCATGTTAGCGAATTCAATTTATGGTCTAACTGTCGTCTTGTTTAAGGTTATCCGTGAGTCTTGCACTTCACTTTTGCTGGAAAGAAAGCCTGTAGGAAGGGTGAAAGCAATTAAGATTGAATATAAAGTTCATAAGACCACCACAAAATTTCACAAGAGCCTTGAGCTTCCTGTCCTATTATAGAATACGAGAGAACTTGCGCGACAAAGCTGCGCAGCTCACCCTAGGCTGGGTTTAACGGTTTAACATCACCGGTCTAGTTCAAGAAGGGCATTGAAAATTGCAAAAATACGCCCATAACTTCAATTTTTAGAAAGCTTGGGAACACTCCTTTTTGCCTCCGTGACACCGGTTATAGTAAAACTTAAAAATTGTAATGTTTCTATGATAAATACACGCATTATCATTATTATTATTATTATTATTATAAACAAAAAATAACAAAAACTTAGAGTTTTAGAAAAACTTGTTATAACAACCCGAATTAGTAAAACCCAAATAATCGTTAGGAAATTAACTTTGTCTAAGAAACCCACTTGTGTTAGTATAAAACCCTGAGCGCTTTCGGCAAGAACTGCCATCTACAGAGGGAAACCCACTAGCACAGTTACACCTTATCTGCGATTTGAGACTTGCTCAACTCGAGGAGAAGATGCAAATGTGACTAGAGAAAGGAAACCTTGGTTTATATAGGACTGGGAGCGGGGGGAGGAGGGGGTGGGAGGGGGCGTGGCTGGTTACCTATTCCTAACCTACTAGCTAGATCTATTAGAGGGGATGATTGCGTGAATGTTATGTCGTTTGTTAATTTTTCCCTATTGTGTAAAGCTCTTTTGATTTCAACATTTTCAAAAAAATTTAAAGTGTAACTTTACTTTATTTTGTGTAGGGCTGTCCAATTGTGAGGATCGAATGTGTGATTTTCCGAGTTAAGGTGTTTCGCGAATGTGCTGTTGGTGTTGGTGTCTCCTATACCTGTTATATGTTCTCTGACCCTAGTTTTAAAGCTTCTGCCTGTTTGGTTTCCTTTCTCTAGTCACATTTGCATCTTCTCCTCGAGTTGAGCAAGTCTCAAATCGTAGATAAGGTGTAACTGTGGTAGTGGGTTTCCCTCTGTATATGGCAGTTCTTGCCGAAAGCGCTCAGGGTTTTATACTAACACAAGTGGGTTTCTTAGACAAAGTTAATTTCCTAACGATTATTTGGGTTTTGATAATTCGGGTTGTTATAACAAGTTTTTCTAAAACTCTAAGTTTTTGTTATTTTTTGTTTATTAAAATGAAATACCACGAAGTCACGAGTAATCTAATAATTTATTATTATTATACATGAAATACAAGTCCCCTCATCCAGTCCCATGTGTTTGTCTAGTGTCAAAATGATTGTGTTTTAGTTTAGTCTTTAGTCACATGGCAAACAGCTACTTCCTTTCACCTTCAAAAGCTGAACCCCCTGAAATCCTCCTTTCCAATGTCTGTGCTCAAAATGCACCAGAAACTGAAGCACAGTGTGGCAATGCCCCCTCCCGTTTTACCTTCAAATCTGCCTATAATTGCTCAAAATTGAAAACCTGTCCTATCTACGATTCTCCTATTTGAAATACGCCTGTTTTGAACCTGAACCTTCCCCAGAAAACCTAGGCCCCGAGTAACTATTGAAATTCCACAGCTTTTCAAATCGTATCATCTGAACTTGCTTTGGTCATGCATTCGCTTGTTGCAATGCATGAATGGGAAGCTTGTCTCAGCTTACAAAACGTCAATCGAATGAATAGATAGAAATTGTGTTACCTGACGATGCTCGCTGACAGTGGCACAGTGACCTATCCCCAAACTGTGCTCGTTGGATAAAGCACCTTCTGGCTCTTCATCTAGCTGGAAACTGGCAGTAGCTAGAGTCAATGCGTCAATCCATGCTTGAGGACTGAAGGCAACAAACATTATTTAACGTTAATTTATACCTTCATTTTACAGAAGATGTTAAGATTATTGATACACTGGTTTTAAATTGCGAGAATGTGTTGCAGTTGTGTAACCCATGTATTATGATTTACGACAAGGGAAAAGTTCAATCCATACCAAAACGCTTAGTGAAAAAACATGCGAAACTTGACCAGCTACTACGATTACTGTGTCTAGGGAATACATTTCATAATAATTAATTAGTGAATCTGCTTCTGTAAGTAATATAGTACCTACCTAAATAAATAAATAAGGACTTTTTATTGTTTCTATTACTAGGCCAACCTAGCGGAGTAAGGGCTATAAAGCCCTCTCTTACACTCAACTAGGATGACCCGGGACCGCCTGCTTTACATGCCCTCCGAAGAATGGCCAGAAAATGTACCATCTGTACGTTATTTGGAAGTAATCGACAATGTAGTGAAATGACATAGCTCACATTACTAAGTTCATGAAGGCTAGGTAGTTGAAAAATAGGCACCACATTCCCCTTTTCCTATAGTTTCTTGCATTCTAAAACACGATACATACTATTCGGGTAACACATAATCCGAGGGTGAAGTACTCGAGATCTCTTCTGTTTGGCCAGGGCTCGGCTGCAGGTCATCACACCCTCCATCGTTTTTCTTTTGGGTTACCGGTAGCTAAAAGAAAAAATACATGATTTACAAATATATATATAATATGACTTTTGAAAAGGCGATTGACCGCTGAGACATTTAGTTCGAAAAAAGGTCGTGAATGCCGATACACAGTCAGTCAGATTAGATTTGAAATTAAGTATTTAGGAGAGAGTTCGGAGTGGAAGATCCATTGATGGAGAAGGCAGCGAGTATGATTCCACGGTATAGCTGTCCAAAAACAAACACACTCACATGCTTAATTTTTCATTTTTATTAAGGTAGAATTACACCGAAATTAGAGGATATGGAATAAACCTGGCTTGGCGGGATTCGAACCCACGATCTACGCCTAACCGGGGCGTCGTTTTAACCGCTGGACCACAAGCCTCGAAAAGTCCAGTAAATGCCAAATCCTCTACTTATGCTGTAATTGACATGATTCGTGTTGCTAGACAGGTTAGCTCAACTACACAACTATCTAACCGAACAGGTCTGTGAGCTAACATAATTGCATAAAGGCAATGCTTCATTCAATATATTGTAGTACTATATGGTATATATAACACTGACATTAAATTAACTTTGGTTAAAGAGGTTGTTTGTTGTTGTTGTTGTTTCTAACGCCTGCTATCAGCATTTCTGCTTTAAGCAACCCTGTCAGCCTGGCGGGGGGAGTGAGTCTGTTTGTTAACTTGAGGCACCCTAAGGGCAGACTTTATCACCTCGGGGAAAGGGGAGTTGACTAACAGTAACAGGGTGGACCTCCTGATTATAGTGGATTCCGAACCACTTGGGGAACATGGTAAAGTCACACGATTAGATCGGAGGTGACCAGGACTCGACTTATACTGCCTAAGCGCTTTATCATGTCCCACCAGGTTCCCCTGCCAACGCTGTGCACACTACCAAGTTGCCGCAGTTTGAAACATGCTCTGCTCCAATGGAATCAACATGGTAAGGCCGTTGGTTAAAGAGGTAACCACCTCGATATAACCGAAATTAGAGTATATGGAAAAAACCGGGTGGGATTCGAACCCACGATCTACGCCTAACTGGGGCGTCGTCTTAACCGCGGTTCTCATCAGATTCTATGAATTTGAGAATAGTGGCAATGTCTTCGCCAGCAACGTCACTGCGATACCCGGGCAATTGCTGTAATCAAATTTAATGCTACAGACACGTAGTAGATACAAAATGTAAAAAGTTAGACAGTTTTGGAATTTTGCGTGGGCCCCCAAAAGCTATTAATAAAGGACGAACGGAGCTCTTGGTCAAAATTATTTGAGCCCTTTCATAGGATTTACATTTGTAGAGACTTTTCCACTGGTTAGAAAAATTGAAACTGTAGGTGAAATAAAGTAGACTGCGTGAAGAAGTAGTAGTATCCGAGATGATAATACCGAGGTCGTTCTCAAAGCGTACTTCAAACGTTTTCGTCAACATCTGCTGTCGACATCTTAATTAAGTAGACTTCAAAGATTGCATCTCGGAGACTCAGCAACAACAACAACAACCGAAAAGTTTTCCCTTTAGGCTTATATGTGAATGAATGAATAAGAGAATGATTAACGACTTTATTGTAATAATACAATAAAGTCTTTTTTTCATGTTAACCATAGGTAATAGCAGCATTCATAGTAATATAACTTAAATTATATGGAATATAAAACGGAAGGGGAAGAAAGGAAGAAAATATAGGAGGAGGGTACAGGAGGGGAAAAGGGGGGGTCCATTGTTTGTACCGCTACGAGGCCATGCTTACATTTCTTATAGTCTAGTTCATCAGCAACTGGACAATTCTGGCCAATAGGGAATTCGTGTGAAAAAGCGTCTATCGAAAGAAATTGATTTACCTGTTGAAGCTCGCTGGCGATGCCACTACCTTCCACCAAAATACCCTCAGGTTCATCTCTCTCTTGGAAACTGGCACTAGCTAGGGATGCGTCACTCGAGACCAGACCGGCACTGCCATCTTCGGATTCAGGACTGAAAGCAACAATCATTATTTTATACCTTCATTTTACAGAAAATGTGTCCCTATTGTATAACTCATGCAATATGATTTACGACAAGGGAAAAGCACTTTGAGTTCAATCCTTACGTAAACTTTGTGTAAAAACACGCGAAACTTGACGAGCTCAGACAAACACTGCGTCTAGGGAACACATTTCATAAGAACCAGTCCGAGTTTACTCGAACATGCTTCCCAATTTTTCAAAATTAGTAGATAGGGAAAATGAATAATTTCATGGTAAATAATTTTCCCATGGTTAAATTTCCGATAACTCGGGGGGAGGGGGGGGGGGATTGTCCCCCTGACGTCACTGGAGGTGAGGTAAATTCTAGATAGGTCAGACACATTACCACTCAATAATAATGGCAGGGCAAGCAATGCATTTGAGCGCAAATTTTCTATCATTTTTTCGAAACAATTTTTTCGCACAAAACCAAATAGTTTTTTGGGAAAGCAACCTGTCCGGTTTCGTTACTAACACCTAAAATATGCCTGAAGGTAGAAATCATCGATAGAAAGGTTTCGCAGAAAAAATATTTTTTAATCATTTTTCATGAAAATTGAGTAATTTTTATTTTTTTACCCCCAGAAGCAAACTATCAAGGGGCAAGCGACCCCCCGCATTATGTTAACATTAATAACGACCACAATATATGTCAATTTTAAAGAAATAGTTGGAGCCGTTTTTGAGAAATAATTGTTTTTAGACGTTTTTTTGAAAATAAAATTGAATTAGCCCAAAAAATTTCATCAAAATCGGCCGAGTAGTTTGCCCGGAAATCGATGAACAGACAGACAGAAACACAGACACACAGACAGACAAACAGACAGAACGACAGACAGACATTTCGTAAAAACCACTTTGTTTGGTTCCTGGGACCTCAAAACGTGTAAATCCGTTGAAACCTCGAAAATTTTGCCCATCACAAAGCTTTCCTTATAATGCGTATAAATTGGAAAGCAATAATTGATTATTGAATCCGCTTCTGTAAGTAAGGGTGTTTCCGCTCGAACTCGGCGTACGGGGAAGGGTTGTGCTCTTGGTGTTGGAGAGAAGGTACCACGCAGGTTGGATTCAAAAACTAGTCTCATTATATTTAACAATTATATGGACAGACGCCCCAATTACAATACTGTGAGCCGATTGGTCCCCCTTCCAGTGCAACCCTAACCACTAGGTCAGTGGAGAAGGCAGTGGCGGATTAAGGCCCGCCACATTCACTAATTTAATCATATTATATGAGTTTGTATGTTAGGCCAATTCCTGCTGGAAGTTGGCCTTAACGAAGGGAGTACCTACGTTTGCTGAGCGTCGTTGACTCGTCTTGCTACAATTAATCAAGGAAATACCATCTGTACGTTACTTGGAACTAATTGACAATGTGGTGAAATGACAAAGCTCACATTAATAAGGAGGCTAGTTGGTTGAAAAATATGCACCACATTCCCCTTTTTCTAGTTCATGTATTCTAAAACAGGATACATACCCTTCGTGTAACACATAATCCGAGGCTGAAGTGCTTGAGATCTCTTCTGCTTGGCCAGGGCTCGCCTGCAGGTCGTCACACTCCCGCCCTTCATCTATCCTTTTTTGACCCTCGTTCTCTTCCATTCTGGAGTGGTGTCAGGATATATTGAAAAATTCTCCTTCAAAGAAAACACAAAGGCATAAGAGCAAAGGGACAAATACAATGCTTCTATAGAGTTCTAATTTTCGGGAAAGTGTTACGGTTTATAGGCTATACACGATTATACATGAACAGAGAGGAATCCTTCAATTTTAAACTAATATCAAAAAATTTATGGTTTGTTTAATTAAGAGAAACACCATTTTGAACCTGCCAAAATAACTAGACCACAAGCCCCAACAAGAGCAGTCTCTCTATGCATGTTTTACAATTTGCTGGAATTTTGAAATTTTGAAATTCTTAGGAATGCAAGTTGACAAGGCCTACCACTCACTTGCAATGAGCCATATGTGGGAGTGCGCTACATGCTAAAACTGAGACCTCGTGACAGTTGTCGCTCTCATTTCAAATCAGTATAAATCATGACAGCCCCAAGTCTGTACATATTTAGATGCATCTTACATATCTTAAAGCCTGAGGTGTGGGGGACATTTAAACAAAACGGGGACGAGGCAACGGGGTGACCTTGTAAGGCCAGCGCCACATACAGCCAAGTGTGAGCGATTGGATCCTATACTACAAGGTTTTGCCTACCTTAGCAAACTCCTGATTGAACTGAGAGCGGCGAGAAATGCTTCTGACTTCCCTAAATTGCTTAGAAACCGCCTCTTAGAGGAAGCCTCCTACACTGTCACTGAGGCACTAGCACAATGACAATGACAGAACTACCTGATTTTGACGATTTTATTTTATACTCTCTTGTACTTGTACGGTATTGTATAATGTAACAGATATTATAAAATCTTTATATAAATCCCTGTATACAGTAAACAGTTGTCATCAAACTACTATATCGATACAAGACATCCTGCAGCCTATTAAGTTATAGACATTAACAATCTAATTATAAAATAAACAACATGCAGAATGAAATGGAAAGTAATTTTCAATAGGCTATCCACTATACTGTTGTATCAGCTAACTTTGCAAATACACCATGAATATTAATGTTTTGTCTCGATAGTTTGATGATTACTGTATAACCGTAAGTTAGTGCCTTTAGTCAACAAAATTGTACCAAGATGGAATTTAAATTGTACTCAATTTTCTGTACAATATTTGAATTTTATTGGACCTTTATGTCTGTTTGCCAATAAATAATTAATTATTTACATATTTAATGTGTTAAATGTGTTAATTAGGCCCTACTATCAAAAGAATCACTAGCTATTATAAAAAAATAAGTTCCATATTTTCTACAACTAATGAGGAAAAACACTCATATTTTAAAAGAAAAAAAGCCAAAATGCAAATTTTTCCAAACGAAATTGCATAAAATACCCTAATTAATTCATTAATTTGGATAATTACCAAAATTAATTCAAAAAATTACATCTTTCAAAATAAAATTAGGCCTCCATTTTCCAAAAGGCTTTCTAGTAAAAAGAGACGCTTGTACATATTCAGCAAGGACGAAGCTTTTTTAGAAGTATTTTCACTTGAAATGGTATAAAACTTACGGCACATCAAGTAAACTATTAACACAGTTTAACTTAGCACTTACCTTACAATTGCAGCGTAAATTAATTAATTAATTTGATTATTACTTCAGTCTGAGCGCCCAAACCGACAGAAGCCGACGCGGCGTACCCCGCCAATATTATGCCACAGACCCAAACAATGAAAAAAAGCCACCGCAAAACACCATAGAAATGGCGGGACTTCTGGCAGTACTGCATAAGTACTTTTTACTTTTACTTTTACATCGCCTTTGTCCTCAGAGAAGGTCGGCGGCACGGCAGCGGCGTTTCCAAACAACTCTGTTTAGAGCGTCTTCCTTGTTCAGAGCGAGAGTTCTTATGTTTTCTTCGATTTTTCTGGGGAGTGTCATTTTCGGTCTTCCCCGGGGGCGGGGTCCAGGGAGTGTCTTGTTCTGTATACGCTTTAGGAGGGATGCTTTTTCTCTCTGGACGTGGCCCCACCAGCTGAGTCTTCTTTCCCTTAGTTTCACTGCAACATCAGCAGTTTTCATTTCCAACCTTATGTCCTCATTTCGGCGCCGGTGTATAATGCAGTATAGTGTATACACCAAACCGAAACTTCCCGGTTTTAAAAAAAAATAAATCTGGCAGGCTTAAGTAAGGTAGGTAGTGATAACACCGCATGCCCGAGACATACTGAGGTGAGTGGTGACGCGTAGTCAGCAGCCTGACTCTACACCCCTCCCCTTTTATTGAAAACAATAACCCATTACATTTGACAGTAAGTATGCTTAAAGCTATGTATGTTAAAGCTCTTTTAACACAATGACACAAGACACATTAAAAAAAAAAAAACATTGGTTTAATAACGGTATCGAATTGGACGTTGCGACAGTTTGAAAGGTCGTTGCCTTGCATTGATCTGATAAGCCACTGCTGCCTGTTGCACCGAAATGTGCAATGTTGCAGAGTCAGCAACGTCACCGTGTTTGTTTAACACTAAACACCATCTGTTTCGCTGATATCGATTATTATTACATTGTACACTGTATCTGTGGTATGGCCATATTTTAACGATCGTACCGTTTGTTTTAAGGTCTTTGACCCACACAATATCGCCTAGTTGCAGTGGTGACAATGGGACCACTCTCTGTCTTTTGTTGTAAGCACTGCCTTGCTTACCTTCAATGCAGGCGACCCTAAAATGGGTCGCTTTATGGGTCGCGAAAATTTTCCAAGTGGGTCGCGGCGTGGTCTCGTCTGCCAGTTATACACTAGAATTGAATTAAATGACAAGTTTTATCCAATTTAAGTCATATATTTTGTAAAGATTGTTGGGAACGGGATTGGCGGCCAAAACCGATAAAAGAACCGGTCCGAGTTTACTCGAACATGCTTTCCAATTTATCAGCATTAGTAGATCTTCTTCTTCTTCTTCTTCAGCCAACGCCCGTCCTTGGCTGGTAGGCCATTTGATGCACATTAGTAGATAGAGAATATGACGTTATTTCGGGGGGGGGGGGGGGGGTTGTCCACCTGACGTCACTGGAAGTGAGATAAATTCTAGAAAGGTCAGACCAACACATTAATTTTACCACACAGCAATAATTGCAGGGCACACAATGCATTTAAGCGCGAATTTTCTAACATTTCTTCATAAAATAATTTTTTGTGCAAAGCCAAATATTTTTTGGGAAAGCAACATATCCGGTTTCGTTACTCAATTTAACACCTAAAACATAGGCTACCTGAAGGTAGAAATCATCGATAGAAAGGTTTCGTAGAAAAATTATTTTTTAGTCATTTTTCATTAACATTTACATATTTTTATTTTTTTACCCCCCGAAGTAAACTATCAAGGGGCAAGCGACCCCCCGCATTTTATCAACATTAATAACAACTACAATATATGCGAATTTAAAAGAAATCGTTGCAGCCGTTTTCGGGAAATAATTTTTTTAGACTTTTTTGGAGTTTTTTGAGAATAAAACCCCCCAAATAAAAAAAATGATCCCGAGTTACATAAGCAAAAGATAAGCAGCACCCAATAGTTGTCCGATGACGTCTACATTGACTCCATGTATAGCATCCCTGTTGGATTTACCTGCGCAAGAACTCCATTCGAATGGACGTCATCGGACAACTATTGGTTGCTGCTTATGTTTTGCTTATGTAACTTTCGCACAATAAAATTATTGGTGATCATGTGACGTCACTACGCAAGTACTCCATTGAACCGATTTTTTGGGGCATGCGTTTTCTCGTCGGTTAGGCGGGCAACATGACAAACACAAAATCCATGCTATTTTGCTACTAAAAATGTCTGCTTCCACGATTTGCTTACTATCAAAAGAGACAAAATGGCGGAGCAACTACAACAAGATATTTTGTCTGAATTTTTCGATGCGTTTGAGTCATTTCCGTGCCTCTGGCACACGAAACATTCCAATTATTTTAACAAAATTATGAAAAATTACTTGGCATTAACTGTAGCTCCTTAATAAGTCTAACATGAGAGTAATCGTACCGATTTAGTATAAATCGTGATTTAACTTATTGCCTATCATATCGTTGCTCTTCTTCGAGCTTCATCTGTATAATTAGGAGCATTGCAGAAAATACTCTTTTTCCTTCTACTTTTTGGTCTAGGCATGTTAAAAAATTAGTTTTAAATTGTATTTTTAAGCAAAAATAACAATAAACAAAAATGGCGGACTAACGATTTAACGTCGGGAAAAACGCATCGTGTATTGTGCCCTTCACTGCGTTAAAACTGTCCGTTTTGACCTTGGTAAAACGCACCTAGAACGCTTGGGAAAAACGCATCGTGTCCAGAGAGCCTAAGAGTTGTAAAATGAATGTGTGGAAACCCATTTCCTTTGGCGTATCCTTTGAAAAATTTGCCTTGGGGGAGGGGGGGGGGTACTAAGGCGTGGTATCATATTTATCTATCCCCTGGCTTGCCCCCCTCCCCCATGCTCTTATTCCTGCGTACGCCCATGGACTGTAAGGCTATTTTGTAGGAAGAAAATCGAAGTAAAAATTGCAATGTTGAATTTAGTGGGTCGCCATGCAATTTTATATCATTTAGGGGTCCGCGACGAAAAAAGTTTGAGAACCTCTGCTTTAATGACTTCATTTCTTTTCCAAACCTGTTGAAGATTTGGGGTTTTACTAATTAATTCACTGGGTATTTCTGATGCTTGCTGAATATATTGTTTTAAAAATTCACATTTTCGATTTCCTTACTGAGCATTTTTTATTTTCTCTAAATAATAGGGTTCAGTGGAAAGATTGCTGACAACTGAGCGGACAAAAATATCAGTTTCCTTAAAATTGACCTATTTGGTGGCTAAATTACGCTGGTAGTAGTAGTATGGTTTGACACAGTCCCAGGCCACGGTGTGGGCCCATAGGACAGGGGACCTCCTGATTATAGTGGATTCCGAACCACTTGGGAAACACAGTCAATCACACGATTAGTTCCGAGGTGACCAGGACAAGTCCTACCATGTTTCCCTACCGGCACTGTGCACTCTACCAAGTTATCTGCATCTTTGAACCGCTGGATTGAACTTGGTAAGGCCGGCAAAAAAAAAAAAAAATACTCTGGTAACTGAAGTTGTAACTTGCATGTCTCTGTAGAAGGAGATTTCACTTGACGAACTGTGAACATTTTAAAGATTGCGCTGTAGCTCAGCAAGGGAATTTTAATGCTAGTCATTACAATTGCATCACTATTATAAATTAAGTCATCATAGCAAAGTGTAAAACAGTGAGCTCACCAATAACTCCCTCTTATAAAACTGAACAGTCAGCTCCATACACAGGCGATGTTTTCTTGATGTGTTGGCGACAATCCTGTGGTATGAGGTGGTATGGATGGGAGACAAACCCGGTTAGTGCAGGCGCTGTAGGTTAAGTTAGTTGAGTATGCAAAATATGAGGACCACATTCTGAAAATTGTTTTGAACTCAGAAAAGCTTGCAGATTATGATTCTGGATGGGGCCGGGGGGTTTTGTGGTCCAGTTTTCGTTTTAAACCATATCCCCTTAAATATCAAGTAGATGGACTAAACAAATATTTTGTTACCATTTTAATGGTTGTTTTAGTGACAATATCCAATTTTCTCTTATTATTAAACATACTTATTGCTAGTCAATTAAAGAAAGTTTAAAATAAAAACAAGAATTGTTAATAACAAAAGATATTTAATATTTTAATACGAAAAATCAATGACATAATTCATTAACAAAAATACAAATAATCAATTTTTTTTCTTTTGACAGTCATCATTATCACATTTGCATTAGAAATTACCCATATCTTTGTTTGTGCCAGTGCCCCCCCCCCTGAAAAAATCATATATAACCTTGCCACGTAAAACAATGCAAATAGTTACTATACTGTATACCGTATATGTATATATCATAGCATGGAACCGCCCCCCTCCCCCAGAGAAATATTTCTGGGTCCGCCCTTGGCTTGTGCTAAAGTAACAAATCTAAATGTATACAGCATCTGATGTGCAAATTACTTAATAAAATTAAAAATAAATTAATTTATACAGAATTATGTTCGTTCATCAGCAGTTGATTTTTTTTTTCAATATAGGTGCAAAAAGCTTCTCATTCTGTTAACTGTTAACGGTATGGATTTCGTAAACACCTTAGAGCTTTTTGTACAAAATCCAACGATGCAGCTTTTATTTTTTATTTTTTTCAACCCAATCTGCTAGTCGAGCAAACACTTAGAATGTAATGCTGGCGAAATACTATAGGCTACAACAAATGTTTTCACCAAGGGAGTGAGCAGCTCCGAATGACATTCTGAAATGAATTTATTCTTATAAGAACTGTAAAACCATAAACCTAAGCAACCAAAACGTGCTAGCTTATTCCAGAATTAAATTCCTATGAGCAGCAGTACCAAGATATTGAACGAGCTGTAACTTATTTTCAGTGCTTGTAAAGAAATTTTTACAATTCGGATTTTGGAGATTTCTTGTAAAATCCTGTTTAAACATCTGTATGAACGCTAAGAATTATGATATGGGCAGATTGGAAAAATTAGACAAAAAATCCGTGAGTACGCTTCTAAATGGTTTGAATTTCGGGCAGGTACTTCAAGAAATGAACTGCCTTGTAATCTGAAATATTTTTTTGGATTGTCAACTCCTCCACAAATATGTAACTAAAAATCATATTTGTACATATCTAAGAGTAAAGAAATCTAACGAGTTGTAACTTATTTTCAGTGCTGGAAAAGAAATGTTAACAATAAAATTAATGAAATCTTCTGCGCTATGTTCGCTGAAAGTAGTAGAGAATGGAGAGGCTGTATTAGGTACATTCAGAAGGACCGATTTGTACTGAAAAGGAAAAAGGTATCCCATCCTATTAAAAAATCAGTTTCGGCTCAGGCCCATCAGGCGTAGGGAGATTCCGCAGACCCTGCTTTTCCTCTACGCTACCTACGCTGTGTATGTAATAAAAAAAATTGGATGTCTGTAAGTCGGTTGTAAAGTCGGTTTACGGACGATAGTTTAACTTGACAACGCCTAAATTAACTTAAACTTAATTAACTTAAATAATATATGGCTGAAAAGAGAAAGGAATGTGGAAAGCCCTTAAAAAATAGGTACTTGTTTGAGCCAGTCTGAAGATGGTGTTACACCGAAACAGCTGTTACTATTAAAAATTTATGTTGTGGAATTAAGTGTAATTTTTTATATATAAAGTTATTAATCATGTTTCATTTCCACGAAGTCACTGAAGAAACTCTCTCATGACATGGGTCCTACAGCACATGTAAATTCTAATTTAGTGTGCGTAATTTGATAATGTTTAAGTTGTGGCTCATTTCGTATTATATACAGTGTGCTACGTCTTGTAGTGTTATGTTTAGGCGCCCATTCCATTGACCGGCTAGGGCTATTTCCAAAAACGGTGACGTGGTAGCAGACATTCAAGACTTAGGCGGGGTTTCCACCGACCTCGCATTGCAGAATTGACGGAAATGTTTATTTTCCTCTATGCCATAGTTAAAATCGATCAATGATCATACAGTAAAATCACAAACAAACAAACTAAAATTAAAAAATGGCGTCATGGGATATGTTAAGTACAAACATTTTAATAGATTTCTATAAAAAGAAAAATTCTAATTTCCGTCAATGTCATTTGCATTCGGCAATGCGAGATCGGTGGAAACGCAACCTTAGTCTTGAATGTCTGCTACCACGTCACTGTTTTTGGAAGTAGCCCTAGCCGGTCAATGGAATGGGCGCCTTATCAACGAATTCGAGAGTGACTCGATGGAAGATGAGACTTCGCCGTCGACGCCCCCCCCCCCTTCCCCTCAGTGCCTATGTGTTTTGTTTTGTGTACGAAATATTGAAATGTCTGATACGAACTCGAAGGAATCAGAAATTCGTTTTCAACGATTAGATGTTACAACCAATTGAACTGTTCTACAGTTAAGCAATGAAGCAGAAGAATGTATATTACAATAGTAAGCTACACGTACCATGTACGATATATGATATTGTGATGACGACCAGCCTCGGTCGTGAGATAACCAATGACACACAACTCACAGCCCTAGTTACCTACAGCCAACCTGCCTACGCAGGCTACTTCCAGCTCTGCAGTGATTGAATCGGTGGCTACGGTACTTCACCTGCCGCTCACCTATACAATACAGTAATTTCAACAGCTGATCTTCTTACCACTAACTAAGCTATGAGTCCGGTTACACCGTATGTCAGGCTCAGTTGCACCATTCTACCAGGTTATCGTATTCAACATTCAATGTAAAAATCTTCAAGTGATGACAGGCGCGGATCTAGAATGAGACCAAAGTGGGGGCTAAGATTAAATTTCGATTTTTTTTTTTTTTTTTTTAAATTGGGCTGAAATATTGGGATTTTACGCATTTTTAGAGCAATAAGGGTTGTATATTATAGGTATTGAATACAATCGTGCACAAGGGGGGAGAAAATGTGTAGAAATAGAACTGAACTTTACGCATTTTGAGGACCCTAATGGGGGGGGGGGGGCTATAGCGGATAGCCCCATAGCCGTAGATCCGCGCCTTAGTGATGATGTGATGGCACACAACAAAGTGTTCCCAGGTACCTGATGCCTGTGGGCACCGTATATTACGGATTAGTTGTTGGCACATTCTGTATCTATCTCATATATTGTAACACCCTGTGTAGCTAGGGTTGCCAACTTTTTTTCTCGAAATAAAGTACATCTATAAATAAATAAGGACTTTTTGTTCTATTACTAAGCCAATCTAGCGGAGTTAGGGCTATAAAGCCCTCTCTTACACTCAACTAGGAAGGCCCGGGACCGCCTGCTTTACATGCCCTCCGAAGCATGGCCAGAAAATGTAGGAAGTTTAGGACTCGAACCAACAACCTTTCGGGTGAAAGTCCCGTACCACTACTCTGCATGTCCTGACTTTTGTGAAGGAAAATAAAGAGTACATCATTTAAAAAATTAGTACGCTACTTAGAATATTATTTTTTTACTGTTAAATGAGTCAAAATCACGCCGAAAATACACTTTAACATTGTATTGTAAATTAGGAGGGTTCAAATTACGAATTATTTTCTACCTATTTAAAACAATATTATTTTGAGGTTTTCGCAGAATTCTTATTTTTTTGAAAGCTACTAAAAGCCTCTTCACACTGCAAATCTAAATTAATGTAAATAAATAGCTCATTTCTAATTAAATTTATATAAATCATAAACAAATATTTTGCTTCTTACATGTTTCAGAAAAGAGTATTTTTGCGTACTCTAACCAACCCACCAACCTTAAAATTTCTAGCGCCGCCACTGTCTAAATGACTTTCCGTTTATTGAGTACACATACATGAAGAAGAGTACGGTTGGCAACCCTATGTATAGCTGTCAATGAATTGCTTTCTATGGTCTGTGCTAGAAAAGTGCTGAATTAGCAGCTAGCCTTCGGTACAGTCCGTGAAAGCCTGTTCATGTGACGTAGCCAGGCGAGGTTATAAATAGGCGCCCATTCCATTGACCGGCTAGGGCTATTTCCAACAACGGTGACGTGGTAGCAGACATTCAAGACTTAGGTAGCGTTTCCACTGACCTCGCATTGCAGAATGCAAATGACATTGACGGAAATTAGAATTTTTCTTTTTATAGAAATCGGTCAATGGAATGGGCACCATATGACTAGTTACAGAAAGTGCGGGACTCTCAGAGCTCTCAGGGCTCTCAGAGGTTCTTTAGACGTGAGACCCGACCAACCCTGCAGTCCATGCCGTTCTTTGTCCCAGTGCTCGAGTGTACAATATAATGTAAATCGGTGAGTGTCTTAATATAATATGTATTGTATATAATGTAAATCTAAAAACTACATTTACTACAGCAGCCCCCCATCCTTGCGAAGGTTAGGTTGCTGGTTCCCACACTAGGTTGTTGGTTCCTGGTATAACTAGTATGTACAGTAATTAATAAATATCACTTCCAGGAATTGAGCCACCAGCAGCTAGAAAACTGCGTCTTTTCTATCGCACGAGACCTATTCTCGGATCTCTTTGTCATATACAGACATTTTATTTTTTTTTAAATTCGGCAACCCTCATTCTGGCCAGGATTTCTGCAGGCAACCTTACATCATCGTATTCGCAATAAAACGGCGCTTATTTCTAGGTTTAATTCATCCAATAAACAAGTAGGTGAAGATACCTATATTTTTATTACCTGTTTAAACCTTGGCAACCCTATGTATGACCAAGAAAAATATAGGCAACCCTACGTTTTTATACTCTATAGACTTAGTACTTATGGCTAGTGTAAAATTTTTTCGATAAACACATCGGTGAAAATTCGACAAAAAAGTGATTTTAGAATTAATGGTAGCCTGCCAGTGGCGGCGCTACGGGGGTGCCCGGGGGGGCCTGGCCCCCCCAACAGTTTCTCCGGCCCCCCCACTTTTGAGATATTTGACATTTCGTTAGATTAAAAAATTATTGTAATTCAAAAACGTCCGACGCAACTGGTAACAAGTTACTTACTTCCATTACGGTATGCCTACTCCCCATTGACGTGCATAGGGGATCCTGGGGGAAAGCCCCTCCCAGGGGCTCCCGTAACACCCCCCAGAATTTCTGGTGACAAAGACGATATGGGGGCGAAAGGCATAGTATCCACAATAACGAAAGGGAAATTAATTCTTGGTACCGTATGCTTATTTACAATGAAATGTGTCATGAAAAAAATCAACATATTGACTAATTACTTTCACAAAAATAAATTACTCAAAATGCTTAAAACCCCAATACTTCAGACCTATTTTTTCAAACTTTTTCTCCGGGGGAGACCCCGAGGTCCCCCTGAGTGGCATGTTTAATCGTCGGTAAAATCGCAACTGTAGGTACTGCTTGCAAAATCCGTAAAGACTTACTAATTTGGGCCCATTTCTCATTTTTTTTCTCCGGGGGAAACCCCCGGGGCCTCCTTGCTCCAGAGTACAATATTCGTAAAACCTCACTAATTTGGGCCTATTTATCAGTTTTTTTTTTCTCCGTGGGAGACCCCCGGGCCCCCCTTCTCCAGGGTATAACATGCGCAAACCCTCACTAATTTATTAAATACATAAATAGAAAACGTTTGTATGGGAAAAAGAGAAGGGCTGTTTTTAGGGGTTTTCCGGCAATTATTCGAATTTTTTTTCGCCGTAAAAACCATCGTTGAACTATAATGAATATTTGAAAAAAAAGAATTGTCCAATGGTCCAGTTTTTGTTGAGTTATGCGCTTACCAACACTTTTGCGATTCATTTTCATATTATAGATTAGTGATGGTTTGCGCATGTTATACCCTGGGGATGGGGGGCCCGGGGGCCTCCCACGGAGAAAAAAAAACTGATAAATAGGCCCAAATTATAAGATACTGCATTTATTATTTATCAATTTTTCCCCCGGGGGAAACCTCCAGCAGCCTGATCGAGGCGATTATAATACCGGGGTTAAATAAATACCCTAGGATTATAACTTTAAACAAACAAATTTTGAATAGCACTTTCCATTATAAAATTATCTTGTTTACATTTTTAATACCAGGGGATTAAACAAATACCGGTACTATAATCGCCTTTCTCTGCGCCTGGTACCACCATATTCAGAACTGGTTCAGCAATTTGGCCTTCCTGCATTATAGAGAATGAGACGACTGGGTTGCTGAGCGTGTCAGAACTTCCAGGAAATTAAAAACGATTTTGTTTTAATTTTTAAAATTTCGAAAAAAGTTAATTTTTTAATTTTTTGTTTTACTGAACTTGAATAGGCTAGTATAGTGTATAATGTATCTTATACACATTAAAAAAAAAAATTTTAAACAATAATAAAGTCATATAATTTGCTAGGCAGACTTCAGAAGTGAATGAGTAATATTAATCAAAGTCTTGGAGTCCTAAAGTCCCCAGAAATTTTGGAAAACGCCAATCCTACTCTCAATGAAATATGTTTTGCTTTTTCATTGGCCCCCCCCAGATAGAAGTCATGCCCCCCATGGCCCTCCCGCCATAAAATTTCTAGCGCCGCCATTGTAGCCTGGCCAGGATTTTTCCAGGCAGCCCATTACTTTTATGGTCTTTAGCCTAATAAATTGCTTATAAAACCATTTTCATCCAATAACCAGATCGGTGAAGGTTGATCTTGCTTCGGATCTCCTACTATTAGGTCGGAGCTGAAATTGAAGGCTTTCGAACAGTTCTTACATGGGAAACGCTTTTCACCAGTGTGGTCTCTCATGTGAATCCTCAAAGTAGTTCGTTGATTGTAAGACCTCGAGCTTATTGTACACGTCTTCTCTCCACACTGAAAAGAAAAATGATTATTGAAGTATTGTAATTGACTTTGGTACATTATTCTCAAATATTACATAACGAAATTTTGAACGTTCATAAAAGTGATTTGATGAGGTATTAACTGCATTCTTCATTATGGGCAATTACAGGACTACTATTGGAAATTTCGTGACTACGGTATTATCGTAAAATAGTAAAATAAGTAAAATAGTCAAACTACTGTTATACTCAAAGGCAGCAACGAGAACTGAAATAAATAAAGTAACTTTGTCTGAACAGAAGAACTGTCAGCTACTGACAAAATCCATTGCCATCACTGTTACCCCATATCAACGAGCGGAGAATTACTCAACCCAAAGAGATGAAGAAATTGTAATTCCTCGATAGCGCTGCTGGTGTGAACGGCCATGCATATATTAATATTACGCATGTGTATTTAAGTTTTTATTATTTATTTATTTTTTTTTTAAATTTGAAACAGTACATATCTATTTCATCAACGGCTAACTCAGTAACATAATGGGTCCAAAAACACCTTTCATAGTCACATGCAATAGGATACGTATAAAACTGAATGTTTTATTTATTATTTTATTAATCATTACGCTTCGCCCTTTCGGGGCTTACGCGTTGTATGAAGAACCGGTCCGAGTTTTCTCGAACGTGCTTTCCAATTAATCAATTAGTAGTTATAGATAATGAGTTGTTATATGAGAAATCATCAATAGAAAGGTTCCACAGAAAGTTTATTTTTTAGTCATTTTTCATGGTCCCTGGAAGCAAAATTTGAATTTATTAAACAGTCGCGTCGGGATATGTAGAGTAGTGGTATGGACTCTGACTTTCACCCGAAGGGTTGTTGGTTCGAGTCCCACACTTGCTACATTTTCTGATCATGCTTCGGAGGGCATGTAAATCAGTCGGTCCCGGGCTTCCTAGTTGAGTGTAAGAGAGGGCTCTACGCCCTAACTCCGCCAGGTTGGCTTAGTAATAGAACAAAAAGTCATTATTTATTTATTAAACAAAGCCTAACTAGACTGGAAAATGAAATGCAGTAATATATCATGACATATGGAGTAGTGTTACGTACTCTACTTTCACCCGAAAGATTGTTGGTTCCCACTCGTCCTGCATTTACTGGTCTTGTTTCGGAGGGCGTGTAAAGCAGGTGGTCCCGGGTCTTCCTAGTTGAGTGGAAGAGAGGGATTTATATTTATTTTTGCTTTCCAATTTATACATAGAATAAGGTAAGCTTTGTGATGGTCGAAATTTTCGATTCCGAGATTTCAACGGATTTACACGTTTTGAGGTCCCAGGAACCCAAAAAAGTGGTTTTTACGAAATGTCTGTCTGTCGCTCTGTCTGTCTGTATGTCTGTATGTCTGTCTGTCTGTGCGTCTATTTCCGGGCAAACTACTCAGTCGATTTTGATGAAATTCGGCTTGTAGGTTCACAAAAATCATACCTCGGAACAATTTTTTTTTATTTGGGTTAACTCAATTTTGGGGGGTTTTATTTTCAAAAAACTCCAAAAAAACGTCTAAAAAAATTATTTCTCAAAAAGGGCTCCAACGATTTCTTTTAAATTCACATATATTACAATCGTTATTAATGTTAACAAAACGCGGTGGGTCGCTTGCCTCTTGATAGTATGGTTTTGGGGACAAAAAAATAAAAAAACTCAATTTTCATGAAAAATGACTGAAAACTAATTTTTCTACGGGACCGATTGTTCGATGCTTTCTTACTTCAGGCATATTTTAAGTGTTAAATAGAGTAACAAAACGGAACAGGTTCCTTTCCAAAGTAAAATTTTTATGTTCGTTAAAAATTAGTTTTTTGAAGAAATTATGGATAATTCATAGCCCAATACATTGCATACCCTGCCATTATTACTGTGTTGTACAACATTCGGCTGCCCGTTCAAGACTATAGATTCGTCCCATCGATCAGTTCAGTGTTTTGAAGGGGTTTTACTTTCAAAAAAAGTTTCAAGTGGGGTTAAAAAAAAATTAACGTAATTGATGCGAACAATTTTCTTGCAAGTGATTGTGATTGTCGTCTTCTTATCAAATCACATGAGGGAGCAAGTGACCCCCCCCCCCCCCCAATGACGCCCCTATTGGTGGTGGATATCCTAATTCGCGGTATCCATTGAATTGAGCATAAGAAGGGACGTCTGCATGCAATTAAGCAATTGCCATATCGGCCTTAACTGCATGTATATCGCGACACATTAACAGAAAGTCCTACTAGCTGCTTTGTATCAGAAAGTGATATCTCAAGGCTGCGTCCTTGCGTCCTTTCTGACAGCTTAGTACTACTATCTTTGTAGTTTCTAGGTGTCTAATTAGATACGGTATCATAATGCAGGTTTCACTTTCATTCAATGCATGTTCCTGCTGACATTAAAAGATTACTATTGTAAAGTAAAGTAAATTCGTGTCGGGGTGGTACTACCCGTGGTACAGGAGTTTTCAGGTTGCATCAACAGCCTCCTGTTTAACCTAACGACAGTCAGGGAAGACTGCCGGGACCGCCGGCTTTACATGCCCTCCGAAGCATGGTAGTCAGAAGATAAATAATTGTACCACTAGAAAATTTTGGCATTCGGGTGGGACTCGAACCAGTCACCTTCTGGATGATAGTCCGAGTCGTTACCTCTACGCCATTCTGACTACTATTGTACCAGTACTGTACCTAATATTCAATAGATATATAATTATATTATAATTACATTAAGAAAAGACACGGTTCTTTAATTCTCATAATAGGGCTATTTATAGGTGCATTTTAATACTGAGCATGCCTATTTCTTATGGTATCGGTAGGGTATGGTACTAAGAGTATGGTTTTCCTCAACGAAAGACTCGTACCCGAACATCGTGAAATCATAATTTGCATAATATTGGACATTATCTGTTTGCAAATAAACGTTTATTTATTTATTTATTTATTTATTTTATCATGCCTATGCCTGCTACTTACATTGTGTCAATGGTAATATTTTCCTAGCTTGTCCACTAAGCCGGTGTAGGTTGACATAGTGGGAGATTGTCAATGGCCAAAACTCATGCGGAAACAACTCCATCAAAATCCATTATTTTCCTTAGGTAGGGAGTTGGTTATTTCTTACTCCACCAGCTAGGGGAGTATAGCTATATTATTGTACAACAAATCAAAATAGTCCAAATAATACTTAGTCACCACCACCCAAAAGATTCAAAAAAATTTAAACAAATATATAAAATATTCAACTATACAGTAACTAAATAATGAGACTAACATATTAACAGCCGATTACGGCAGCCTATTGGTGCGTTCTAGTGTTTCTTACTAGTTCCTAGTTCTTAAAATATTGTTAGGCGCATGAGCCTATCTTGCTTATAAATGGCCTTTTTTGCTTTGGCAATCGTCCCGATGACACTGCAGCCTGTGGGGTAGCAGCCTAATATAAAGTCACGCACGCAGTCGTAACTCGGAAGTCTTAATCTCGGTGGAGCAATGGGGTGGTAAGGCAATCCCTGACATGTCTGTTTTTGTCTGGCAGCGCAAACCGTTGCGTTTGACTGTTGCATCTTTCCGGATTAGTCAGTAAATTTAGTTCTTATACTCTGTCACTTGTCTCCTGAATGTTCTTGAGTATGATTCTATGGCATTGCGGCCCGCCTGTCTTTTCCTGCTGTAACCATACCATTGGTCATGGCTTCATGGACATGGCAAAATCAAACCACATGAGAATTTTTCTCTGAATAATCCAAACTATGGCTACATTCAGAAGCCCGTATTCTCTAACATGATGCTTTACAGGGGCTATGAAATCCTGTCCCACTGCAGCAATGGAGATAGTACTGGACTTCCCACCCCTCCATGTTGCAGTGGAAACTTCAGCAGAAATGGCATTACTAGGAGTGGAAGGGCAATTAAGAGAGACTCAGCCTCTCTGACTACGTCTGACCACTGCCTGGATATGCCAAGCGATAGAATCCATCCAAAATACTGTTTTAGGAGGGAATTCGAAACTATATTAGGGACAATGAAAGAATGCTGCGAATCAGCAGGAATTCTCAATAGTCACACAATCATGTGGTTTACTGATGGCTCTAGGCTAGGAAGTACCAAACCAAGAACAGGCCTTGGCGTCTTTGGTCCTGGGGTTAAATATCTGGAGTCTCTTAGGGAGACAACTATAGTCTTGCAGATTCTGCAATGAAGGTGCGGAGGACCTGCGATGCGATGCGATGCAATCGCACGAAGAAGATCAGCATGCTCGGAAAGCTTGCAGTTACATGTAAAAGACCTACCACTTCTGAATCCCCTCAAGATCCTGGCTCTCGTGAGGGAGATAGGCCTCGAGAAAGTGATGTAGAAGTGATGTAGATACTTTGTTGTAGGGGGCACAATAGGCCAATAGGCTTAAGTTCACACAGGTAACACCTGTACCCCAATTTATAAAAAAAAAAAAAAAATGGCATTGCGACTGCGATTGAGACTTCCATACTGCGCTATCTTCTATCGGTTCAGATAAGATATTAGTTTATTTTCTTAATTTAGTAAATTGATATTAATAGGCTAGGTTTATAATTAGCTGCCTATTGTTTTCTCTAAGCTGTGATCTAAACGAGTAAGGCTAGATTTAGGCTACATAGCACACACAATTGTCAATTTAGATATGCGTGGGTTATGCTACAAAAAAATGCAACATTTATAATTGTAAACCCATTGATATCTAGGCTTATTTTTCAGATAGATATAAATAAATAATTTGTAATGGAACCTATCTTTGCACTGGAAGGAGGTGGACCTCATAAAAACCGCCTTCTGTCAAATAATTTTAAATCCGGTGTTTCCAGACCTTCAACACAGTCATACACCTGTCACTCAATAGATACATCGTATAACAGGATAATTAGCGGAGAAATTAGTCAAAACGCTGCCACCTTTGGAGAGTACCGAAATAGCCAGTGCACTACCGATTCCGTTGTTGCCTGTGCATTTTCAGCGTATAAACCTGTCACATTCTGGAATAAGGACACTATAAAATTAATTCTAATGCACGGCAACAATGTTCATATTTCTTCTCTTTCAAAAATAAGCAATAAACCTGTTTGGCTCACTATAGATGAAGTAGAAACGCGATTCTCCGTGTCGGGGATAGATTTTGACCTGTCCTACCCATTGGGAAATTATCAAGGGTTCTTCACTGATTTCGAGACAAATCTTTCTAATTTCTTTCGCGATGGATTCTTGCGGGGAGTTATTACTTGCAACGGCCAGTCCATTGCGCTTGTAAAAGACGGGTCAGACTTTTGGTTATTCGATCCAGACAGTCGGAGTTGTGATGGGACAACGAACTCGAGCGGAACTGCCAATGCCGGGTGTTTCGCAACTTTAGAACATTTCCAACAATTTACATCTCTTCTTTTGGGAGGCACAGATGAAATTCGGTTGGCCCTATTTACAATAACGCCTGTTGAAATTGTTCAGATACATGATAATGCATCGCCTACCGTACAAATGACCGTAGATAGAGATAGAGATAATTTAACCCCAGGGTCTATTTCACAATGTAATAGACACTCACCTTCATGGAAAATAAATACTAAGAAAAATACACATAAGGAGCGCATGGCGGGCAAACGAAAAATCGACCAGGAATATAGGCAAAAAGAAAAGGTAAAAGATAAAATAAATAAATTTGAAAAACGTATAAATGATCCGGAATTTTGGGAATTGGAAAAAAGTCTGATAAATCTAATAAAGCACAAAAACGAATATCTGACCCAGAATATCGCAAAATTAAGAAACTGTCTGATAAAATGAAAAAAAAAACAAAAACGGAAATCCGACTCACAATATCGCGAAAGTGAGAAATTGTCTATTAGAACGAAAATAGCACAAAAACGGAAATCAGATCCACAATATCGTGAAATTGAGAAATTGTCGGATAAAATGAAGAAAACACTAAAACGGAAATCAGACCCAGAATGCCGCGAAACTGAGAAATTGTCTATTAGAACGAAAATAGCACAAAAACGGAAATCAGACCCAGAATATCGCGAAATAGCGAAATTGTCTGATAAAATGAAGAAAACACTAAAACGGAAATCAGGCCTAGAATACCGCGAAACTGAGAAATTGTCTGTTAGAACGAAAATAGCACAAAAACGCAAATCAGACCCAGAATATCGCGAAATTGAGAAATTGTCGGATAAAATGAAGAAAACACTAAAACGGAAATCAGACCCAGAATACCGCGAAGCTGAGAAATCGTCTGTTAGAACGAAAATAGCACAAAAACGGAAATCAGACCCAGAATATCGCTAAATTGAGAAATTGTTTGATAAAATAAAATAAAAACACAAAAACGGAAATCAGACACGGAATATCGCGAAATTGAGAAATTATGTGATAAAATGAAAATAACACAAAAGCGAAAATCAGACTCAGAATATCGCGAAAATGAGAAATTGTCTGATAGAACGAAGAAAGCACAAAAATTAAAATCAAACTCTAAATATCGCGAAATTAAGAGATTTTCTGATAAAACGAAAATAGGACAAAAACGAAAATCAGACATAGAATATCGCGAAATTGAGAGAGTTTGTGATAAAACGAAAAAGGCACAAAAACGAATTTCTGACACAACCCAAAAAATGAAAGATAGGCTTCTTGATGGGAGTAATAAGCGTCAGATGCGACGGAGCGATGTTTATTATTACAGGGAAAAACTTTTAGCCCAGTTAAATGATAAGTGCCCCTTCGATGCCGCTTGCTTGAGATTTAAAAGCACGTTCACAGTTACCGGAGTTTATAAGTCTGGCCAAGAAAAAGTTGGAACTGTCAACACTAAGTAATATAAATATCTGTTTGCGGAAAAAGTATCAAAAGGGGGCCATAAACGTTGGACAAGTTCAGAACAAATCCTATTTAAATTCACTTATTGACCACGATGACGGTTTTAGGTTTCATAAACAAGTTAGAGGTAGTCCAGTATTCTGGGAAGACAAAAAGCGAAATCTCATGGCCATGATTCGAACATTCGGAAAGCCCACTTTTTTTCTGACACTATCACAAGCTGAAGCCAACTGGTTTGAACTCATTCAGCATTTATCAAAAAATAAGGGGCAGGTCATTTCTCTAAAAGACACGCTGAATTTGACCGATTTCGAATGGACGCTTCTAATTAAAGATTTTTCGCTAATAGAGTTTCCGAATTTATGAAATTTTTGAAGGATAAAAATGGTATTTTGGCTGATTATCCATTTTTGGAGTCCTATGAGAGACACGGCCCGTGGCTCATCCCATGTTCACACGTTTATTTGGTTCCGGAATGCCCCACAATATTATTATTATATACATATTTATTGACAAATTTATAATATGCAAAAATGACCCCAATATTCCTTGTATAAATTATATTCGACACAAGCACAGTCACACATGTTATAAAAGTAAAATTAATAAGGAAAAATGTCGCTTTTGGAGCCATTGCCAAAAGAATTGATCACAGATGAAATCAAAGCCCATTTATTTATTTATTTATTTTAAAGAGACCACGGTTACATATGTAAACCTTTTGGACCAACTAAATTTGATACATTATCAATATTTAACCGCCATTAGATATTCTATTACCAGAGCTAAAGTGTTTTTAAAGCGGAAATCATCGGAAGTGGCAATAAATTCTTACAATCCCACGATTTTGAGCCTTTTTGAAGCGAATACTGATTTTTAATATGTGTTGGGTGAATACGGGCTGGCAAATTACATTGCTAAGTATGTATGTAAAATTGAGGCAGGGATGTCAAAATTATTGCGTGATGCTGCCACTGACGCTAATAGTGGGTTTACTAGTGTCAGAGAGAAATTCAAAACTTTGGGGAATATTTTCATAAATGGCAATTTTATGTCTGCTCAAGAGGCTGCTTATCATTGTCTCTCCCTTCCAATTTCAATTTCGGGGGGAAAAAACAAGAATGCTGAAACGACAAGCCCAATTCGATGAAATGGCTCCAGATGACACTGACATTTTCGCAGAAAATATTTTTGAAAAATATGAAAAAAGGCCGAAATCAACTAATTTGAGCAAATTTGTTTTGCTGATTACGCCACAATGTTTTATAGCAAGAAACCTGCATACGACAAAATCAACGACGACGAGAATTTGGAAGAACCCTTGAATGAAGAAATGGGAATGAGAAGTAAACCGAAAATCCTGCGATAAAGACGGTATAAATTTGTGCAAGATCCGTCCAACTACTACCGTGAACAAGTGTTACTGTTCTACCCGTGGAGGTGCGAAAAGAGGGATATAGAAGGAAAAAATGTAGAAGAGTTTTTATATGCCGTTTTTATATGCGATACATTTACCACAATAGTTGCCGTAACGTTTACACTTTAATCGTATTGTTGCTTAAATCTCTTTGTTAAGTTATGTATGTTTCAATGCCGTTGGGGTTTAAGGCGGTAGTCTTAATTAGTTCGAAATTTGTATTTACTGTGTTCACCTAAGTTGACATTCGGGCACTTTACATCCCTTTCAATTATCCTTGCGATTCAAAGCATAGGGATTAGGCATAGCCTAATAGTAGTTTTCAATAGTTTTTTTTTTAGTTTAGTAGGCCTTCTATTTCGTGGGCAGGTCAAATGAACTTGTAAGATTGCACTGTAGCTAATCTAATTGTAGCTTATTGTTTTTTACTCTTTCCACACATAAGAGTTATATTTATGTTTTATCTAATGATGGAACATGTTCTGTTTTAGGCACGCTATATCTAGCGAGTAGCGACCATCTCCAACACACTAATACTCTTCCCTCTTGCAAACATTTATTATTATTGTACTATTATCCTTATTGCCCATACTCCACACTTATACCGGGCTGTGCTATCTTCTGCCTTCTTCTGTCTATCTGCGCGACTAACCTTAAACACGACAAATCACTTTCACTGCGAAATCACGGGAGGTTTCCTCCCCCTCTGTAGAAACACTCAGACAGTCAGGCTATCCTATGTAAAGACTTGGGGTCAAAAGCCTCAAGTCAGCAATTCTATTGATGGAGAGGGGGCAAAAAGGTGTATGAAGCCGGGCAGGCCCCCATCCTTTCCGGAGGCGTGGCTGGGGCCTCCGCTCAATGAGATGCTGAATATGACAATGAGGAAAGTAGGAAAGTGTATGCGGGGCATTGCAGACTACTTTACAATTGCCGTCAAATGGAATATATTCAAGCATAATAATTCATTATAAAATTTTCATTCTATAACAAGACAGATGAAAAATAGCTTTTTCTCATTTGGTAGAACCTCAAGACCTATGCTAACGCAAAAATAGGAAAGCATGTTCGAGTAAGCTCGGACCAGTTCTTTATATTTTCTTTACCCTCAGAAGGAAACTATCAAGGGGCATGTGACCCCCCGCATTATGTTAGCATTCATAACGACTACAATGTAAATTTGGAAGAAATCGTCGTAGCCGCTTTTGAGAAATAAATATTTTAGACTTTTTTTTGGAGTTTTTTGAGAATTGAAGAATTGAGAATTGAGAAGATTGAGGTAGACCAAAATAAAAGAACCGGTCCGAGTTTACTCGAACATGCTTTCCAATGTAACAAAATTAGTAGATAGAGAAAATGAGTAATTTCATGTGGTAAATCATTTTCCTATAGATAAATTTCCGTACCTGGGGGGGGGGGGTGTCCATCTAACGTCACTGGAGGTGAGGTAAATTATAGATAGGTCAGACCAACACATTACTACACAGCAATAATGGCACAGCTTGCAATGCATTTGAGCGTGCATTTTATATCATTTTTTCAAAAAAACATTTTTTTGCACAAAACCAAATAGTTTTTTGGGAAAGCAACCTGTCCGCTTCGTTACCCACTTTAACACCTAAAACATGCCTGAAGGTAGAACGGATGCACTCTGGCAAGTAGCTAGGCCTCGTTTTTGGAACGGATGACTCTTGATGCCGGACTACCATTCGAAGGAGAGTTCAAATGTTGTTTTGTTGTTTCTAACGCCTACTTTCAGCAGTTCTGCTTTAAGCAACCCTGTCGCCTGGCCTGGCAGGGGGAGTGAGTCTGTTTGTTAACTTGAGACACGCTAAGGGCAGACTCTTTCACCTTGGGGAAAGGGAGAGTTGACTGATAGGGTGGACCTCCTGATTATAGCGGATTCCGAACCACTTGGGGGACACGGAAAAGTCACACGATTAAATCGGAGGTGACCAGGACTCGACACGAACGTAGACTGACTGGTATAGTCTCAGCGCTTTATCATGTCCCACCATGATCCCCTGCCAACGCTGTGCACACTACCAAGTTTGCTGCAGTTTGAAACATGCTCTGCTCTAATGGATTCAACATGGTAAGGCCGTTGGGAAAGAAGTTCCAATGTGATAACCCTGCGCCAGTCTTCTTCAGCCCTAATCTCGAATTTATTTCCCGAATCGCGTCTTCTTCTCATTTGACGCAAAGTGCAGTATCGGATTCTTCTTAGTAGCGTTAGATTGAAGCCCCATGTTGTTCAAAGTTTGGTGACAAGTTTCTTTGTGGTACTATTTGCCTGTGAGCTGGTTCTATTTATGATCGATTAATGGAAACAATAGCATCCCTTCTATTGCAATTGGCTACTCGTCCAAGGGCTCTTTCTTCTCGTTACGTCATTGTCCGAATACTTATACATTTTCTGTCCACTCTTTAGAGAGCAAGTAAAGCAGCCGGTCTATTTATGTGCAACAGAGAGCTTTTTAAATACGCTAGGTTTGCTGAGTTATAAAACAGTTATTAGTTACTGACCCATTGTATCAAGCGTGAGTCCGCACGGGGGCCGGAGCGGGGCTCACTCCCTGACGGGAGCGGATTGGTTTTGGGCCCGTGAGAGTACTTTGTGTTGGTGGTTTTGTTTCGTACAGGAGTCATCGTCGTGTGCAGGAGTCAGCGTCATTCTTCTGCTTCTTGACCGTGAATGTGATTCTGTTAATGAAACTAACGTTTTCTGTTTCAGCCGTCCACTAACGCCTTTTCTGTTCCAGATCTCAGAGCCGATCGTTACTACCCTCTAAGAAACCCTTTCCGAAATGAAAACTCATATGAATATTAAACTCTCTTCAGACAATTCTTCAACACGTCTATCAACCGTTAGGATCTTAACTTTCATCCTATACTTCTTATCTTCCTCTACCTCTTTCGCTACTAACCACTAACAATACGCATATAAATCATTTATACACATGAGAAGGTTTTTTACCATTTGGGCGTTTGCCCATTGGGTCTTTTCCTTCTCCCTGTTCGGTACACATTAAACGTTAAGCTCTCCTGTTCCGATAAGGGTCTAAATGCCCTCGGGCAGATCCGTCTCCTTTCCCTTCATGATTTTCGGGAGGTGGCACCGGTACCTGATACCGGACTGGTTTCGATACCAGGTTGGCCATCACCATTTCCAGAGCGAGGATGGAGCTCTATTTAAAATATAAAAAAAAAAAAAAAAAATGTGAGTTAGTCATTACCAAGTACGACCACTAAGTACTATAGTCTCGTCTACACTGGTGAAGATTGGGGTGCAAATCCCGTTCCCAACCGATTTTTTATGTCTTCCACAAATCATACAACACGCCTATTTCGTAATGCCGTTCGCTACCACCTGTTCTAGCGGGAAGACACGACATGCTCTATATACTAGTGATGTCGTATAGCCCTGTATCTTTGTCTGAGGACGTTCGACTTTCAGTCTCGGCTCCACTGCGGGGGCATGGGGTAGTGTTCAGTGCGGCGCATTCCTCTTCGCCGGGGGCTAGTCCACGCGTTCGTCGTGCTCTGCATGCCTACTATGACCGCTACCGATCTAAACTAAATAGGCTTGGAAAGCTTTTATTCACCAATCCATTGACATCACCGTCCCTTACCGCATTCCTACATCTTCTAGTCTTCTCACAAGTCCTAACGCTTATTGTAGTTAATGGAATAGTATATACAGGAATGCGTTATAGGGGACGGTGATTAAATTGATGGGTAAATAAATTGTTTTAAGCCTTCTGTAAATTAACCTGAGAGTGCTCATGCTAGACCTGCTGTAACATCAAAATAGTTCCCATGTCAATCAATCAATCAATCAATTAGTCTTTGTCCATGACCCACCAAAGTGGGATAGACGGCGTCCAAAACAAAAGAAATCTAGAACAGAAACAAAAACAAACAAAAAATTTCATGCGGAAGCATACGTTAGATGGAGGGAGGGGGGGGGGGTTATGTTTGAGCATCCCAGCTTATTTCCCTGAACTCGTCCAAGCTGTACAGTGGACATTCTTTAATTTTCCTTGTCACCACGGCCTTGTATCCTGAAAAATCCTTATTAGTAAGGCTGATGGGTAGGGCGTTGTAGTATCTCATTGCCGAGTTTGGGAATGATGCGATGGACCTACTCAGCCTGCATCCGGGCAGATCCAAACGGTGAGCATTTCTTGTGTTATGCAGATGGACAGTATTTCTTTCAGGGAACAGTTCTATGTTGGCTTTAATGTGCAGTAAGCATGAAAGAATATACTGGCTGTAAACCGTTGGAATGCCCATAGATGCAAACAGAGGTCGGCAGTGGTCTCTCCACCCGCTGGAAGCCACAATCCTGACAGCCTTTTTCTGTAACAAAAGAACATCGGCCACACCTGCAGAGTGACCCCATAACAGTATGCCGTAGTTGATGTGGCTGTGGAAAAGAGCATAGTATGTCATTAGCAAATATTGTTTGGTGACCAAGTTCTTTAGTTTTCTTAACAGGAATATTACTTTAGAGAGTTTTTTACAAAGCTGCTCAGAGTGGGCAGTCCAATTCAACTTAGGGTCCACAGTGAAGCCCAATAGCTTAACACAATCCCTCTCCGTATTCGGGGTTCCAGTCTGGAGGGAACAGGTCATCTTTTGTGTCTTTCCATCGTTAAGTATAAGCTTGTTGTCCTCGAACCACTGGGCTGCCGCCGCTAGCAAGGCATCTGCCATCATTCGAGCCTCGGTGAGTGAGGGGCCCCTACAGTATATAGTTGCATCGTCAGCAAATAGCAAGGTCTGCAAGCCTAAATCATTCACCATTATGAGGAACAGTAAGGGACCTAAGACAGATCCCTGAGGGACTCCGTACCTGACAGTCAGCCATTTAGAAATTGCTCCCTGAATGGACACACACTGCCGCCTGTTTGAGAGGTAGGAGATGAAGGTCTGAAGAACCACCCCATCTATTCCATATTTCTTTAGTTTCTCAAGCAACACCGCATGGTTAACACAATCGAAAGCTTTGCTGAGATCACAGAGGGTGAGTGATAGAGACTGGCCATTTTCAAGTGCCCCCAGTATCTCCTTAGCCAAAGAAAGAAGTGCGCTGGTTGTAGATCTACCTTTCCTAAACCCGTGCTGGTTTGGGTTAAATAGGCCATTGCTCTCGAAGTACTCCATTAATTGGCAGTTCATGACAGTCTCAAATACTTTAGCTAATGTTGGTATGATTGATATTGGCCTGTAGTTTGAGAGAGCAGAGGGGTCACCCTTCTTAAATACAGGAATAGTTCTAGCCATTTTTAATTCGTCAGGGAACATTCCAGCTTGTAGGCAGATGTTTACAACAATGCAGATTGGCTCTGCTAATATGTCTATCACCGACTTAAGCGATTTGGGGGACAGACCATACACATCCAGGCTATCAGAGTTTTTAAAGCCCTTTACCATCTTGGTTATTTCTATGGGAGTGACCATCCTCCACCTATGGAACCTGGTTGGTGCTCTCGGCACCCTATCGACAGGGTTCCTTCCGGATACTGGGATTAGGTCTACCATTTGAACCACCGAATCAACAAAAAAGTTATTAAAATCATCGGGACTGTTTTGTGTGGAAGTTTTAGATGGTAGTTTCCTCTCTTTGTTGACAATTTGCCAAGCTACTTTACTGGGGTTTGCCGCATTAACAATGAGATTAGTGTTAAAGGCTTTCTTTGCGGTACATACCTTTGTTCGATAACACTTCTTACATCTTACATAGTCGAGATAGCAGCGGTTTCTGTATTCATTGTCAACTGCATTTTTATATAGGTCATTTAACAAAAGCACCCGGATTCTATGTCGTCTTAATTCGTCATTATACCACGATTTTTGGGGCTGTTGCCTATGCTTTGGCGGCCCTGGTTTATTCACAGCTGGGAAGCAATGGTCTATTGCACTATTAATTGCCTTTAAGAACCAATTGAATGTGGCAGGTGGGTCGGTATGGTCTACAAGACTTGGCCACCTGACCTGAGCCAAGCTCTCATAGAACGCACGTTTGGCCTCATCACTAATTTTCCTCGACTGGAAAAAGTAATTTGGAGCCCAGGAGATGCTTTCCCCAATTTGCTTGTTCAGTACAGCTTTCAATACAACCGCGCGATGGTCAGCAACAACTGGCTCTACAGTCGTGACTTCATGGACATAGGTAGAGGCCACAGTGTCAATGCAAGCCGCGCCCCTCGTTGGCTCGTAGTTTCCAACATGCAAACCATAAGTGTTCATTATATTTAAAAAAGCGGTTTTAAGGGCATTGTCACTCTCCAAGTGGATATTTAAGTCCCCGCCTAGTATAAGTGCATTATAGCGGCGTGACAGACACATAAGGCAAGCATCAAGCGACATGAAAAAATGGTCTGTTGAACCATCAGGAGACCTGTATACGGATAAAATTACTGTAGACGACTCATTAAGCTCTATTGCCGAAAGTTCTATATCTAGTTCGGAAGAAAATTTTGAAACGTCTACCTCTTTGTATAAGATGTTCGGTCCAGTGTACACGGCCATGCCTCCTCTCTCCCGTCTATCACGACAGTAGGCACTTGCCAGTTGCAGGTGACCAACTGCGGAAAAGAACTAAGTCTCGTCCTTCCTCATCCAGTGCTCACTGATGCACAAAATATCAGGAGGAGACTCATCAGTAAAAGATTCAACTAAGTTGAATTTGGACCGGAGACACTGAACATTTAAAAATACAATCGTTAGTTCTCTCTCTTTCCGGGTCTTGACAGGGTGTTTAACATTCAACGGGCCAGTGGTATGGTGTGGGAGGCTCCTGTCCAGCGCAGGAGCGACAAGAAGTTTTTTATAAACAGTCCCCATGTTTTAGTGCCTTGCGCTGTTAGATGGACACCATCCACTTGGAGAGTGTTTCTTAGGCCCACAGGGGCGTTGTCAATGAAGGCCACATTTCTACAATCTGCTAGCCACCTTATTGCACTGTTACACACACTGAGCATTTTTTGGTGGATATCATGCCTATGTATTATGCTACTGACAATGATTCTTGCTTGGGGAAACTTGGTTCGCGCTATCTCAAGTATGTACCCAATATCACCAATGATATAATCAGGGGAGACACCCTTGGCAAGATCATTTCCCCCTACATGCAGAATTAAAGACTCCACTCTATCATTTATCTCACAGTCTTCCATGAGCCCCTTCAGTCTACGCAAAGTGAGGCCTGGATAGCAGTTAACCTTAGCTTGTTCGCCCTTCAAACAGTGCCACATACCTCGTACCAAGCTGTCTCCTACAATGGTGCACTTATTAGTGATGATTGATGTGATTATTCCGCAGTGTGAAAGTATAGTGTCTACTACGTGTTAAGTGCATGTTTGGTGATAGGGGAGGCGCTGTAAAGCCTTTCCCATTGCGTCGCAGTAGGCTACATATGCTTTATTGGTGCATTACCTATATCGTGTTTAGCTATGGGACATTGCCAGTTTTTAAGAGGGTGGGTGCGCACTGGACTAAATATTAGCTAGGTGTAAGGAGATCAAAATTTACTACTTGTAGCTTTCTTTGTGAATATTTCATCACCAGGCTATTCCCAAAACTTTGCGGGATGTGGAATCGCTTAATTTCAAACCCTCCTATGTTTACCTATTTATAACTTTTTCCAAGGTTTGGCCAATTTTTAAAGAAGTTAGTGAACTTCGAAAGACAGAAAACTTAAACATTAGTAGCCTATTTCCAATTTAAAAATAAACCAATTAGGCACTAAAAAATTATTGGAAATAATAATGCAAGCTAAGTTTCGAATTTTAAAAGTCATTTTCGAAAAATTAAAATTGTGAGGTAGGTAGGTGGTGGGGGAGGGGCTGGGTGGGGCCTAGGTCCGTGCCTATAAAACTGGCCTATTTCGGGACCTGCTTACCATTGTTTCACTGATTCCCTGCAAGTGTTCTTGTGCTGATTAGTACCTACTTCCGATGGAGTTCAGCGCTTTGGACATGATGGACGTCACCGATTTCCCCTATTTGGTATGTACAATTACTCCTTTATTTTTCAAATTCCAAAAACTAAGAGAGGCAGTTAGTGTAGATAATGTCCCCATTACATTTGGGCCATTGCTTCTTAATTTGGAAAGAATAGCTATATTGAATATTAAATCTAAATGTATAAATAAATAACAAGTAAGTTGAAACTCAGCCATTTTTAACCGGGCTAACTGCCATAGTCCCAGTATAGGCTTCTTCATAGCACACACACTCACATAACAAACTATATAATAGGTTATAGACCTAAAAGTAATTTTAAAAAATCGTATATATCTTAATATATATTATATATCTTAATAATCTTAATTATAATAGATACAATGTGTGTACGCTTCAAAATTTCTTGTTGTCATTGTAGCATATTTTCGTACTTTCGTTTTTATTGAAAATTATTTTTGCATTCTACGTTTTGACATGTAATCCAAACAGTGACCTATCAGTGGGCTGGATTTTATTTATTTTTTCTTACCTTCTTAATTTCGTTCTTCTTACGCCTGTAGGCCTACCTTCGAATAGAATGAAATAGCTCCTTCTTGAGTCATTCACATGAAAACAATAGGCGCTCATAAAATTATGACACAATAAAAATAAATATACAAAAGAATAGCCTATGCCCTACAGCAATATAGCAGTTGCAGTTAGGGGTTTTTGAAAACCACATCTCCGGTCTTTGTTCTGCAAAAATGTATTATTCTTATAGTCTGTGAGGTAATTTTGATGAGGAATTTCAGATGCAAGAATAAAGCAATGAATCTAAGTTGAACAGTATTATGAATCATGCAGTACCATTAAAAAAATTAACTGATCAAATCTAGTTGAGTTAGGAATTGAAGTAATGGAATTTTATAATTTCAGATATAGCAGTTGGCTGTACAGATTGGACGGTCTGCAAGTTGCTGCAAGTCAATGGTAGGATAGCAACGAAAATAATTACATTTAATATATTTACTACTAATTCTGTCAGAAAACGTTTCAAAGCATCAGTCTTCTAATTGACACAATTTTGGCTACCGGTTTTTGCTGGTCAACTACTTATCTGTTCTCCATCACATTGTATTATTCACAACCACCTAATCGCATTGTGATTTATTTTATTATTTGTTAATTAACTGTTTTCTCTAATTATTTCAGGCACCCAGAGCTTCGACTCCGGTAGACGACCTACCCGATGTCCTAGAAGACCCCCAAGACCCCAGATACAGCCTATGGGTTGGGGAGTTTCTGTGCCCGCACACCATGGACCTCACCGGTAAGTAAGCCACGCTTATTATTTGTTTATTTATTTCTTTATTTTGTCACCAAAACCAAACTATGAAGGGGCAACCTACTTATTGTGTTTTGTTTACATTAATACTAACTAATAATGTGAATTTCTTAGAAAAAGTTTGAGCCGTTTTTTAAGTTTTTATTAAAATCTCTTTTGAGGGTAATTTTAACCCCAAATTAAACAAATATTCCCGAGGTATTACTTTGGTGAACCATACCGAATTTGAACAAAGTCCACATAGTATTTTGCCGCAAACCGACAAACAGAGGTACATACCGGCAAACATTTTGTAAAAAACACTTTTTTTTGGTCTAGGGACCTCAACATGTAAATCCACTCAAAGCCCGAAATCTAAAATTTGAACCATCGCAAAGCTATTCTTATAGCCTAGGTACGTATAGGATAGATAGAAATGCAGAAAACAGAGCTTTCCGATGTAATTAACGCATGTATTTTTTTTTTTTTTTTGCAGGTTTTTGGGCCCGAATGTATAGGGAAGGTACAATCTTACCTGTGAGTCGTTCAGAGGAGGAGTCCGAGAGCCGTGGTACGGAGGCTGAGGAGGGGGCAAGTGAGTTGGGCGAGACTGAGTCTGGGAGCCGTTCTGCAGAGGAGGAGGAGGAGGAGGAGAAGGGGGATAGCGAGTTGGGCGAGAGTGAGTCGGCGAGCGGTACTACGGAGGAGGAGGAGGAGGGGGAGACCGACTTAAACGACCGTATTATAGAGGAGGAGGAGGGGGAGACCGAGTTAGACGACCGTATTATGGAGGAGCAGGGGGAGACCGAGTTAGACGACCTTTTTATGGAGGAGGAGGGGGACAGCGAGGTGTACGAGGATGAGCCAGGCAGAGTCTCAAAGAAGCCCCGTGTCGAATCAAACTCTGATCCGTCCGCCGCCGACCCCCAGACTGAGGAGTTCAATCCACTGACCCTATTTTTTAATTTAATTTAATTTTTTTTATTTTCCTTATTTTATATTTATTGTTGTTTTATCGACTTATTCCTAAGGGATGCAAGTTCTCCTGTCAAATTGTATGAATTTACAGTTTTCTGACAATGTTATAATGTTATATCTGCATTGTTACCGTTCAATACAATATATATGTCTTTATTTATACCTCATAACTGTTTCTTAATTCATCTCTCTTTAGTTTAGACACGCGAAGGTCAGCTAGTAGACTCGTCTAGCAGGTAGCCTATTGAATAAGTAGTAAAACAAACATACGTCCCTTAGGCGGGTATTCCACATACGTTAATCGTCAATGAAAATTGAAAAATGACGTTTTAGCAGACATTAGACATACTAAAAATTCTGCTACCACGTCAATTTACGACATTGTTACGTCATTTTTCAATTTTTCATTGACGATTGACGTATGTGGAATACCCGCCTTATATTGAGAGCCAACAACCGTTTTTAGAATCAAATTATATAAACCAAAAAGTTGTTTAGACGGGCACATAACATATTACACATAACACTTAAAAGGCACAAACGCTCACCTACCAAGAAGGATGACCCTTGGATCACTAAAGGTCTCTTAGTATCCAGGCAAAAAAAACTTGATCTGTTTAGGCAAAGAAGGAATGATCCTAATAATGTTGCTCTTGCTGTGTACTATAAGAACTATGTTAAATTATATAAAAAACTAATTAGTGCAGCGAGAATATTGCGCAATGAATTGAAAATATGCCTGTCAGACACCAAATCCAAAACAGCATGGTCAATTATTAAAAATGAGTCGAATAAAACTAAAACAAAAAGTAATATTAATAGGATAGTCAATGATCATGGCGAATTCACAAGCGATCCGCAGGAAATAGCGAATATTGTAAACTCTTATTTTGTCAATGCGCCCGAAAAGTTGCTTCAGGCAAGCAAAATTCCAACTCGTGACTTTCCAATTACAAATTCTGCTAAATCATCATTTTTTATGTATCCCACTAATCCAGCTGAACTTGCGCGTATCATTAATAAAAGGAAAAATTCAGATTCATGCGGTATGGATATGGTGCCCGATAAGCTGGTGAAGAATGTCCAAGAACATTTGCTACCTGTACTTTCTCACTTATGTAATGCATCTTTTGAGTCTGGGGTTTTCCCACACTTATTAAAACTTGCTAAAGTCACCCCTATTTTTAAGGGTGGCGACACCAGTGATCCTAACTGTTACCGACCCGTAGCACAGTTATCCATATTTTCCAAAATAATAGAGTTGCTAGTTAAAGATAGAATTACTGCATTTCTTGGTAAACATAATATAATCTCGAAAAACCAACACGGTTTTTTGTGTGGTCGATCGACTAACACAGCTATATTATATTTCACTCATGAGCTGTATCGTCACCTCGATGAAAAAAATAAATGTGTTGCTGTCATGTTAGACCTGTCTAAAGCTTTTGATTTAGTTGATCATGTTGTTTTGTTGTCAAAGTTAGAATGCTATGGGGTCCGGGGCATTGCACACCAATGGTTTTCCAGCTATCTGACAGGTCGTTCGCAACAAGTCTTCCTAACAGATTGTGTTTCGTCCCCTTTAAGCCTGTCCAAAGGTGTCCCGCAAGGGTCCATTCTCGGACCACTTTTATTTCTACTTTACATTAACGATCTGGCTTGTCAATCTATTTGTAGTGGAATTGTTCTCTACGCTGACGATACGAATGTACTAGTGTCTGGAGTAAATGATAATGACCTTCAAGTCAGGGTTAGTGAGGCATTATCGTCCCTATCTGACTGGTTTGCTGCTAACAAATTAATTATTAATAAAAAAAAGACCAACCTAATTAATTTCCACTCAAAGCATAGCACTTCTTGTACAAAGCCTGCAGTTAGCCTGGAAGGAGAACCACTTGAGTATGCTTCATCTTCAAAATTCTTAGGCATTGTAATTGATGAATCACTGTCTTGGGGACCACATATTGACCAATTAGCTAAAAAACTTTCGTCATCTTGTTATCTCCTCAAAGCTCTAGCGTCTAAAATTAGCTATGAAACTCTTCGCCTGGTCTACTTTGCCAATTTTCATTCTCATCTTTCCTACGGTGTCTCTTTCTGGGGTCAAAGCTCTGACTGGAACAAAATTTTTATCTTACAGAAAAGGGCCATTAGGAACTTGAATGGGGTATGGAAGTCTGAAAACGGTCAGTTAGTGCACTGCAGACACCTATTTAAATCAAATTGTATTCTAACACTGCCATCGCTATACATACTAACCTGCATTTCAATGTTATTGTCTTCCGATGGGGTTTCGTTTTTAGAGGGCCGCAACACGAGGAACAACAGAACCATCTCAATACCTCAACATAGATTATCCCTATATGAGAAAGATGTTCTTTACTCTGGTGCTAGGCTTTACAATGCTTTGCCACGTAAAATGAGAGAAGGCTCCCCCGAAGTATGTACAAGCAATTTAAAAAAGTATCTAACAACCAAAGCTTTTTATAATGTTGCCGAGTTTTTGGAGGATTGTTCACTCATCTCACGTGGCATGCCTGGCCTTGAGCTAAGGTAGACCAGTTTTAGTTTTAGTTTTAGTTTCAGTTTTGATTAATTGATTGATTATTATTATAATGACTTGTTCCATGTATTTATTAATACCTGATGGAATACACGATTATTATTATTGCAGTAGGTCCCCTGCATGCTTACCGATAGGGCGCCAACATTAACTAGAAACCTACCTCCTTAATTTGGAAGCCCGTAGATGGTGCAGCGTCATACGATACAGAGATGATTGGAAGATTATTGTTGATCAAGTCAAAACCCATGCTGTACAGCCAGAAAAAGATGAAGACGACTATTGATTCAGTTAATTATATAGTTAAACTGTACGTATAGAATAAGCCCCACCCTTAGCCTAAAGATCAGAACCCGAAGCCTCATTGTCTAGGGGCGCCCAATAGCACAGAAAAATAATCAACACGCATACTTCGTTGCAAAAAAATTAAATATATAAAAAGAAAAATAACGAAATTTACATTAATTATATGGATTTAATTGTGGGATGGGGGGGGGGGGGTTATTTAAGCACCGATTTGCGAATTTCTCTACCGTTGCGACATAATAATCCCTTGAGTTGCTGCCGAAGACACCGGCCGTGTTGAACACGAACTCCCGGGTTCTTATTAGTCTACTAGAGCTAAGGGAGGTGTAAGTCTACACCAGAAGGTCTAAGAGTTATTCCTCTCCACGAATGGTTCGAAATTGCCGTTTATTAAGTAAATCTTAATTCATTTATTAAGTATCCTCCCAACCAATAATTTACAAGATAATTGCTGTTTTAACTTGCCGCCAGACTTATTACAAGCCTGAACATAAACTGTGCATGTGCAAACTGAAAAGTTATTCTTCAAGTACACTTTTCAATTTGCAGTTAACTTCTAACCTTTGGGAGGCATGTAAAAATCGCATTTATAAATGGTGTTGCTGGGGAGGGGGGGGGGGAAGGGGTTCAGGCAAACGACATTATGCCAGGATATGCAGACTAGTGGTACAAACGCTGGCAATCATCCAAATAGTTGTTGGTTCGAGTTCCAAGCTGACTATAATTCCTGGTTGTGCTAACTGCTAAGAAAGGCTTGTAAAGCAGGTAGTGCTGAGCCTTATAAGTTGATTTTTAGCTAAAAATGTGTGGTCCTTTTTCTCCTAATTCTTCATATTGAAAAAATCGTAGTTGTGAGTAAGAAGCATACCACATTCAGTGGCGTAGTCAAGGTAGGGGGGGGGGTCGGTGGGTCCGGACCCTCCCCAAAAATTGAGCAAAACAGAAAATTTTTCAGATATTTATTCAAAAAAATTCCCCGGGGAGACCCCGGTCCCCCTATTTCCAGTTTTGTTAATAATGTTATCGTCGGCAAGATCAAATTTTTTTTGCCGACAAAATATTTCAAGCCTATATTTTAAAAAAACATTCCCCACGGTAGCCCCCCCCCCCCCCTTGTTAGCTGTAATATTCTTCATATGTAAAATATGAGCATAACTGCTTTGAAATTGCGTAAATTCCACTATTTTGGGCCTAGTCTTTTTCAAAATAATTCCCCCCTTTCTTGCAGTAGGTCTACTATTCTTCGGCTGTAAAACCTAAACATTGTTAGAATAGGTTACAAGACGTATATACGTCAAAATGTGTAAAACTCCAAAATTTCAGGCCAATTTTTTTCAAAAACCTTCCCCGGGGGAGACCCCCGGGCCCCCTCCCCCTTCAGTCCTTCAACCCCCTCGGGTGAGGGAATTAAGATCATGCCCCTAATTAGAAGATGCGTACGTCCATGAGGACAGCTTTCCTATTTTTCTACTATTTTACCAAAATACGGAGGGGGGGGCACCAAATGAAACACCACCCCACTCGAAAACCTATCGTAAACGGGCAAACTTTATGTATTGATGTAGCGTGAAAACTGGACCCCCCAAAAAAAATTCTGGCTACGCCACTGACCACATTATAAGTGAACATAGAGAAGATTTAAATTAAATACCGCCATTGTTCACCATTGAACATCACGAACATAACCGACAGTGATATGGATTTTTTTTTGGCATTGTGGGTTCACATACAGCCATGGTGGATAGTTGGAGTTAAAACTCTATGTGGATTTCTTTTAAGAAGTCATATATAGCTTGGTAGGAGTCATTTTTAGAAATTATGTGGGCATAATTAAAGGGAGGACTGTCATTAAGGGGAACATGCGGACTAGTAATCTGTTCCTATCTATGGTGAATTCAGAGCATTCCAACATAACATACTGCATTGTGCCATCACTTTCCAGGCAATGCCTGCAGAGGGGAGAGTATGAGCCCCGTATAGGGTATGATAGAAATATGCCTCAGAGAGTCCATGGTTTGTCTTCAGACGTGAGATGGTTGATATATACATACGGTGAGTTGGGCCAGAAACATTAGCAGACCATTTGTTTTCAAGTGGTCGAGGTAGAATAGACCTATAGAAGGAGCCAGAAGTATTGGAATTAAAGTCATTTACTCAGAACTGGAAATAGTGTTGTTTTATGGTCTTATAAAATTCCTCTTTAGGGCGCAAAATAGCACTGTACTCGCCAGTATTTGCTCCGTCTTTAGCCAGTGCATCTACCCGTTCATTCCCCTTGAGTCCGACGTGGGCTTTCATCCACACAAAACGAACATTGATACATCTTGATCGTAACTCAGCTAGTAGCACAAGAATTTTTACGATGAATGGGTTTTCTATTTTCCATACTTTCGAGAAGCTGCAAGCAGCTCATTGAGTCTGAAAAAATAGCGACATTCCTACATTCTGAAATTAACATGGCTTCTTTCCAATATACCAGTGCTCTATATATCGCTTCCACCTCAGCAGCGAAGCTGCTACAATGAGGTGGGAGCTTAAAGGTTTTACCGTAATTAGTCGTGGCCACATAAAAGGCGCAGCCTATGGCGGAAAGGGTGTGGTGGTGAGTATCTTGTCCTTTTGAGCCATCTGTATAAACAAGCAAGTAATTGTTATAATTAGTTTGGGACCATTCGGTAAATTTTTTACAGTACTCCCTATCAGATATGTTATCTTGTCGCCGAAAATAGGTATCCGACACCTCCATTGCATACGCATCATACGGCAAGGAGTATTGGGGAAGAATGCTATGGGTCCACAGCAACTTCCAATCGACATGTTCCATTGTAAAACTGTCGATCAACATGGGGCTGTTTCGCCCGGAGAGAGAGGTGATATGGATTAATCACTACGCGAAGTCTGACGAGAGCCAGGACGAAGACGTGGCACGAAGAGGGATTGACGCTACGGAGACGCCGTTTTTGCTTTCCAATTTATACGTAGTATAAGGAAAGCTTTATGATGGTCCAAATTTTCGATTCCGAGATTTCAACGGATTTACACGTTTTGAGGTCCCAGAACCAAAAAAGTGGTTTTTACGAAATGTCTGTCTGTCACTCTGTCACTCTGTCGCTATGTCGCTCTGTCTGTGCATCGATTTCCGGGCAAACTACTCGGTCGATTTTGATGAAATTTAGCATGTAAGTTCATAAAAATCATACCTCGAGACATTTTTTTTATTTAGGGCTATCACAATTCGGAAGGGTTTTATTTTCACAAAACAAAAAAAACATCTAAAAAAATTATTTATCCCAAACGGCTCAAACGATTTCTTTTAAATTCACATATATTGTAGTCTTTATTAATGTTGACAAAATAGGGGGGGGGGGGTCGCTTGCCCCTTGATAGTTTGCTTCTGGGGTTAAAAAATAAAAATAACTAAAATTTAATGAAAGTGACTAAAAAAAAATTTTCTGTGAAACCTTTCCATCGATGATTTCTACCTTCAGGCATGTTTTAGGTATTAAATTGAGTAACGAAACCGAACAGATTGCTTTCCCAAAAAACTATTTGGTTTTGTGCAAAAAAAATGTTTTTGAAAAATGATAGAAAATTCACGGTCAAATGCATTGCGTGCCCTGCCATTATTGCTGTTTGGTAATTTGTTGGTCTGGCCTATCTAGAATTTAGCTCACCTCCAGTGACGTCAGGTGGACCCCCCCCCCCCCCGAGATGCCCGAAATTTAACTATAGGAAAATTATTTACCATGGAATCACTAATTTTCTATCTACTAATTGATAAATTGGAAAGCTGACTTATCTAGAATTTACCTCACTCCCAGTTACGTCAAGTGGACACCCCCCCCCCCCAGAGATAACCAAAATTTAACGATAGGAAACTTATATACCTTAAAATTAAATAAATTGGAAAGCGTGTTCGAGTAAACTCGGACCGGTTCTTTCATTTATAGAGGTTGTAATCAATGTTTAATGGGTACTCTCTAGCAATTTTTCATTTTGTTAGATGATTCCAGCGGAAGCATTCTATCGATATTATTTACTTCGGGTATGTTTCCGGTGTTAATTAGAATTACAAAAACGAAAACTTAAACAAATATTCGGGTTTGAACAAAAAAATATTTTTTGAAGAAACCTTAATGCATTACATACATACAAGTTACCATATGCAAGCTAAAACATGCTTAACATTGACACAATGTAACAGGTATGAGTGAGACTTTACCAAGTTCGGACTTCGAGTACGACTCTATGCGGGCTAAGTCAACGATTCCCGTTGTTTTTCGGAGACTATTGGTATTGTCGCAGCTTCAATTTTTACCACTTTTGGCCCCAATGTCAACCTACACGCGACAATGGGCAAGCTGCGACATTCTTATCATTGAAAAAGGACAGAAAACGTATAGAGATGTAATATGGACTCCGATTTCCACCTGAACGGTTGGTGGTACGAGTTCGTGCTATATTTGATACATTTGTACGTGCAATAAAGCAGCTGGTCTATTTGAGTGTAACAGAGAGCTTTTAACCCTAACTCGACTAGGTTCTTGTTGTGTTGTTCCTTGGTAGCCAGAGTCTAATTTGAAGAACCTCGTGGTACTAATGTCTCGAAAAAATGTCTGCTCCTGCTGTACTACAGCTGAAGTTGTACACACGACTTTCTTCGCTTTCTTCTTTATAAAAGACGACACTGACACGAATAGCGATGACATTAAAGTTGACGTTGTTATCAAACAAAAAGCCATTATTCATTGACACCTTGTAACAAGCGTGAGCCAGACATTACCAAATACGTCTACTAGTCCCGTCTACACGCCAAGGTGCAGTTGGGGGTGCGAATCCCGTTCCCACCGGAGTTTTCATATCTTCCACACATCGTACAATACGTATTTCGTAATGCCGTTCGCTACCACCTGACACGATATGCTCTAGTGAAGTCGTATAGCACTGTATCTTTGTCTGAGGACGTTCGACTTTCAGTCTCGGCTCCACTGCGGGGGCATGGGGTAGGGTTCAGTGCGGCGCATTCCTCTTCTCCGGGGGCTAGTCCATGCGTTCGTCGTGCTCTGCATGTCTACTATGACCGCTACCGATCTAAATAAAAAAGGATTGCATACCTTTTACTCACCAATCCATTGTTTGTTCTACCGTCCCATTACGCATTCCCACTTCTTACAGTCTTCATGCAGGTCCTAACGCCTACTATAGGTGATGGAATAGTATAAACAGGAATGCGTTTAAGGGACGGTGATTAACCTGAGAGTGTTCATGCTAGACCCACTGTAACATCAAAAAAATAGTTCCCATGTGATTATTCCGCAGTGTGAAAGTATAGTGTCTACGATTGTGTGCAAGTTTTTGTCATAGGGGAGGTGCAGTAAAGCCTTTCCCATTGCGTCGCAGTAGGCCTACATATGCTTAATTGGTGCATTATCGCGTTCAGCTATGGGCCAGTTTTTAAGAGCGTGGGTGGGCACTGGACTACTTATCTAGCTATATGGAGATGCAAATTCACTACTTGTAATTTTTATTCGAATATGTCTTCATAATAGTTTTGCGGGATGTGGAATAGCATAATTTCAAAGTCTCCCATGTTCACCTGTTTACAATTTATTCAATTTTTGGTAAATTCTCAAAGAAGTTAGTGAACTTCGAAAGACAGTAAACTAAGCATTAGTAGCCTATTTTCAATTTAAAAATTACTCAATTAGGCAATTGAAAACACATTAAATTATTGGAAATAATAATACAAGCTAACTGTTTCAAAGGTCATTTTCGAAAAAATAAAATTGTGAGTTAGGGGGTGGGGGTGGGTGGGGCCTTGGTCCACGCCTATAAAACTGGCCTATTTCGGGACCTGCTTACCAGTGTTTCACTGATTCTCTGCAAGTGTTCTTGTGCTGATTAGTACCTAATTCTGATGGAGTTCAGCGCTTTGGACATGATGGACGTCACCGATTTCCCATATTTGGTATGTACAACTCTTTTTTTTTCCAAATTCCATGAACTAAGAGAGGCAGTTAGTGTGAATAATGTCCCCAATAGATTTGACTAAATTTAGTGTAAAGGTTAAGTTTAGTTACCCCGCTGTATCAAAAGTCGAATGAAAATGCTTTTAATATGGAAGGAAAACATCCCATTTGCAAGGGAATTCATATTTCAAGCAAGGGTTGTCTTATTTACATGCTTTTGACAATGTTCCTCCCATAAAAATTTTTATGAGCAATTTGTCCCTATACCTGCCCATGCAAAAATTCGAACTAAATTCGGCTGTAACTCAAAAACTGTACTTTTCCGACTTTTAATTCAATCAGAAATGGGTTTCATTAAAGCTAAATCAATGATATAGAACCAAATTTTGTGATTTTATGAAGGGTAGCTAAACTTATCCTTTATCAGATTTAGGGCTTTTTCACCATAATAGCTATATTGAAAAGAAACCTAAATGCAGGTATATAGAAATAAATAACAACTAAGTTCAAACTCAGCCATGTTAAACCGGGGCTAACTGCCATTGTCAGTAGGCCTAGTCGGAGTATAGCTTGGGCTTCGTCAATGCAAATAACAAACAATATGATAGGTTATAGACTTAAAAGAAATTTAATAACATAATGTGTTCTACGGTGCAATGCATGTACCCTTCAAAGTTTCTTCTTGTAATTGTAACATAATTTCGTAATTTTCGTTTTTCTTGAAAATTGTCTTTGCCCGTTTTGACACGTAATCCGGAACAGTGACTTATATCATTGGGCTGAATTTCATTTCTTCTTTCTTACATGAAAGTCATCTATTGTCGCATGTAATTTTAGAATACAATGGTATAAAATAGCTCTTTATTGCTTCATGAACATGAAAACAATAGGCGTCCTAAAAACTAACAAACAATAACAATATATAAAAGATTACTAAAAAATAGCCTATAGCAACATAACAGTTGTTGGGAAAGGTTTTCGAAAACCAAATCTCCAGTTCTCGTTCTGCAAAAATGTATTATGCTTATAGTTAACAGTGAGGTAATTTCGATGATGAATTTTAGATGCAAGAATAAAGAAACGAATCTAAGTAGAACAGTATTATAAATCGCACAATACAATCAAAATACAGTCAATGCCCATTAAAGTTACTTTTATACAAAACTTTAAAGTATTTAGTCAGGGCAAGTATTGTTTCAGACTCCGACTTTCACCCGAAAGGTTGTTGGTTCGATTCCCACACTTGCTACATTTTATGGCCATGCCATGCCAAGCGTGTAAAGCAGGCGGTCCCGGTTCTTCCTAGTTGGGTGTGAGAGAGGGCTTTATAGCTCTAACTCTGCTAAGTTGGCTCTAATATGTATTCATTTATTTAGCTGCAATTTATCAGAGGGTAATATTAAAAAACAATGGAAAGCTAACAACTCGGAAATAAATAAATAATTTCCTTCTGTTGAATTGTTAAACCAACCTAGTTGACTTAGGAAATGAAGTAATGGAATTTTATAATTTCAGATATTGCAGTTGGCTGTACAGATTGGATGGTCTGCAAGTTGCTGCAAGTCAAGGGTAGGACACCAACGAAAATAATTACATTAATTATATTTACTACTAATTCTGTCAGAAAAGTTTTTAGTGCATCAGTCTTCTAATTCAGACTATTTTGGCTATTTGCAGTTCAACTAGTTTAATATGATCTCCCTCCCATTGTATTATTAGGAACCACCTAATCGCACAGTGCTTTGTTTTATTATTTGTTAATTAACTTTTATCTCTGATTATTTCAGGCACCCAGAGCATCGACTCCGGTAGACGACCTCCCCGACGTCCTAGAAGACCCCCGAGACCCCAGATACAGCCTATGGGTTGGAGAGTTTCTGTGCCCGCACACCATGGACCTCGCCGGTAAGTTACCTTTATTTCACATATTATCCACTCAGAAATTAGTAAGCCACGCGCAATTGAGTCTTTTTTAATTCATTTCGTCCCCAAAACCAAACGATGAAGGGGCATGCAACTTATTGTGTTTTGTCTACATTCAAACAACTAATAATAATGTGAATTTTATGTTTGAGCCGTTTTTTGGATAACTTTTTGTAATCCCTTTTGAGGATAGTTTTAACCCCAAATTACAAAAATTGTCCCGCGATGTTATATTTGTGAACCATGCTGAATTTTTACAAAATCCACATGGTAGTTTGCTCCCAAACCGACAAACAGACAGGTGAACAGACCGACAGACATTTTGTCAAAAACATTTTTTTGGTTCTTGAGACCTCAAACCGTGTGAAACTGTGAATCCTCTCAAAATCAAAAATTTCGACCATTGTAGGTACATATAAATAGAAAAGTAGAACAGAACTTTCCGATGTAATTAACGTATGTATTCCTTTTTTTGTAGGTTTTTGGGCCCGAATGTATAGGGAAGGCACAATCTTACCTGCGAGTCACTCGGAGGAGGAAGAGCTCCAGAGCCGTGATTCGGACGCTGAGGAGGGGGCAAGCGAGACCGATTCGGCAAGCGGTACTACGGAGGAGGAGGAGGAGGGGTATACCGAGTTAGACGACCGCATTATGGAGGAGGAGGGGGAGAGCGACTTAAACGACCGTATCATTGAGGAAGAGTGGGAGACCGAATTAAACGACCGTATTATGGAGGAGGAGGAGGACGAGGGGGACAGCAAGGTGTCCGAGGATGAGCCAGGCCGACTCTCAAAGAAGCCCCGAGTCGAATCAAACTCTGATCCATCCGCCGCCGACCCCCTGACTGAGGAGTTCAATCCACTGACCCTATTTTTTAATTTCATTTAACTTTTTTAATTTTCATGTATATAGTTTTTTATTATTGTTATATACGACTTGTTCTTAAGGAATGCAATTTTCTCTTTAAAATTTTTTCTTTTATTATGGGTTTCTGACAATGTTATAATGTTATATCTGCATTGTTATATTTATTAATACACATATATGTCTTAATTTATGCCTCCTGTTTATTAATTCATCTCTCTTAGTTTAGATACGTGAAAGTCAGCTAGGAGACTTGTCTAGCGGTACTTACTTTACTTTTTCGTGTCCAAGCGCGTCCAAAACTGGGCGAAATTCATAGCCGCCACATTGGCCTCCCACAGGTCTTCAGGTGTGCAGCGGGGAGGGCAAAGGCTGCACAGGAACAGATGTTCTAAATCTTGGCGCTGGCCGCATGCGCAGAGGGTGTCATTTTCATCGAGCTGACCCCATCTAGCCCTGTTGGTCTTCGTACGGGCCGCACCAGAGCGTATTTGGTTTAGGGTCGCCCATGTCCGCCAGTCGAGATTGGTACCTGTCGTTTGAGGCGGCCGTAGAGGGTACCAGGCTGGAGGCTCCAGAGGGACATTGCTAAGGAAACCTCTCCTGGACTGGAGACTCTAGTCTAGCGGTGACGGCATATAACCTACTTGCTACACCAAGCGGTATACCGTATAGTCTATTAACGTTTTATTCTTTAACAATTTTCTATCGCCTAATTGAAATTGCTACTGTGTATTCATTTAATTTACAGTGTCCCAAGGTTTGCCCTGGAGATATTTTCTACTTTTATGTATTTCACAAGGAGCCTGTAGCTGCAGCATAACTCATCGATGTTAGGGCCTGTTGATTATACGTAATGTAATTTACCATTTCTTATTATTTTAAATATCAACCAAACTAAAGAACCAGTAAAATCCGGGCTGATGAGCCGTGGTCAATATGAAAGTGAACTTCCAATAGTTTCGTCAACATCGCTACGGAACCACCGAGGTACAACTTTCGAAGGCTACGCAGCGCCACTGAACCGCAGATGTTGACGAAACGTTTGAAATTATCCCTTCATATTCACCACGGCCAATCAGCCCGGATTCTACTGGTTCTTCATATGACTCCAGCCGTAAAAGCCATTGCATTTATATCCACCAAATTACCTTTCTTGGTTAATATAATGTGGAGACTAAAATTTATGGATATAACTTATTACATAAATACTTGAGGGTGAGAGGTTGAGATCCACAGCACAGTATTGGGAAAATATGCGCATTCTGACTGGGGGGGGGGAGGGGGTTGTGCTGCTGACGTCAATGGAGGCGAGGTAAAATCTAGACAGGTCTGAGCAACACATTAGCTACCACACAGCAATAATGGCAGGAATGCATTTGAGCTTGAATTTTCTATAATTTTGAAGAAAATTTTGTTTTTGGGAAAGCACCCTGACCGGTTTCGTTACTCAATTTAACACCTAAAACATACCTGACGGTAGAAATCATTTATAGAAAGGATTCGCAGAAAAATGATTTTTTATTTGTTTACCCCTAGAAGCAAACTATCAAGGGGCAAGCGACCCCCCGCATTTCGTCAACATTAATAACGACTTCAACATATGTGAATTTAAAAGAAATCGTTGGAGCCGTTTTTGAGAAATCATTTCTAAACGTTATTATATAAGACGTTTATTATTATTATTATTATTATAAACGTTTTTTGGGGTTTGTTGAGAATAAAACCCCCCAAATTGAGTTAGACCAAAATAAAAGAACCGGTCCCAGTTTACTCGAGCATGCTTCCCAATTTATCAGTTAGTAGATAGAGAAAATAAGTTATTTCATGGTAAATAATTTTCCAATGCATTTGGCGTCATTTTTTCGATAAATGTTTTTGCACAAAACCAATTAGTTTTTTGGGAAAGTAACTCTTTCGTTTTCGTTACTCAATTTAACACCTAAAACATGCCTGAAGGTAGACATAATCGATGGAAAATTTCCGTAGAAAAAATATTTTTTGGTTATTTTTCATTCAAATTGAGTAATTTTTATTTATTTACCCCCAGAAGCAAACTATCAAGGGCAAGTGACCCCCCGCATTTTATTAACATTAACAACGGCTTTCATATATGTGAACATAAAAGAAATCGTTGGAGCCGTTTTTGGGAAATGTTTTTTTTAGGCGTTTTTTTGGAGTTTTTTGAGAATGAAACTCCCCCAAATTGAGTTAGCCCAAAATAAAAAGAATGGTCCTGAGGTATGAGGTATGAATTTTGGAAACCTACATGCCACTTATCATACAAATCGACTGAGTAGTTGGCCCGGAAATCTATGAAAAGACAGAGCGACTGACAGACAGACAGACCGACAGACATTTCGTAAAAATCACTTTTTTGGATTCCTGGGACCTGAAAACGTGTATGTCCGTTGAAAATTTCGACAATCACAAAGCTTTCCTTATACTACGTATAAATTGGAATGCAAAAAAATAAGAACCGGTCCGAGTTTACTCGAACATGCTTTCCAATTTATCAATTAGTAGGGAGAGAAAATGAATAATTTCATGGTAAATAATTTTCCTACGGTTTCAGCGTGAAGTTTCTATCATTTTTTTAAAAAAATTTTTTGCGCAAAAGCAAATAAGTTTTTGGGAAAGCCAACTGTCCGGTTTCGTTACTCAACTTAACACCTAAAACATGCCTGAAGGTAGAAATCATCGATAGAAAAGTTTCGCAGAAATATTATTTTTTAGTAATTTTTCATTATTTAGTTATTTTTATTTTTTTACCCCCAGAAGCAAACTAGTTATTAAGCTTTACAGGTAATTGCGTAACGGTCGTAGGTCTTACCTTAGGCTGGTCTTAATCTGGTAGAAACCGAGGGCCCACGGTGAAGATGGTTATGGATCACAGCACTACGGGATGGATATAATCACAGAACTCGACACAATACCGTACGCAACTTTAGACAGAATTAAATAAAGTATTATAAACTGAGAGTAGAATTAAATTGTTAGACCGACCGGGCCAGGATTTCTTTAGCAACTGAGTTGTGTCTGTAGCTTAAACAACTTGTTTTAACAGGAGAATTAGTCATTTACCTATTGTATAGTGACTATATTGCCGGGCTTAAATGGTAAAGAAACTGTTTAAAAAAGTATGCAGTACAATAGAATAATAACTGAAATGTGAGACACTGTGTGCATTTACCACAAACATACAATTATTATAACATAAACATGAACAGTATACAGAAACATTTTTATTTTATTGTATATATATATTTTTATGATTAAACCGGAATGATTATTAGGTTTCTGGCAGCCCTTCTAAGGGTACCACTTGCAGTTTTCACATCTACTACCCTTGTAACTCCTTTAGAATCAGGGTAAATTGAGCTGACTCTGCCCATTGGCCAAGTCCCCGGCACTGTTTTGGTGTCCGGTACCCAAACAAGTTGTCCAACCGTTAAATTTGTAGAAGAGCCTTTTGGCCATTTATTTTTTTGCATGAGTGTATGTAATACTTCTTTGTGCCACCTTTTCCAGAATATATATGTTATGATGGATATTCTTTCCCACCTTGTTTTATGGGAAATCTGCGACTCAGGGTCATCATTGTGAAAACTTGATGGGGGTGAACAAAACGGACCGCCTATCATGAAGAAAGAGGGGGATAGTAGGGATATGCCATCCCTTCCGTCTTGAGATGGCTCCAGGTAGGGCCTAGAGTTAATCAAGGATTCTACCCTAGCGAATATTGTGACGTATTCTTCATAGTACATCGGCGGAGTAAGGAGTACATGGAGTAATCTCTTGCAGCATTTGATCATTGGTTCCCATGATCCCATCCATGGACTATAGGCTGGAATGTGCTGAAATTCGATTGATCGGGATGCAAGACTGGAGATAACTTCGGACGTGTGGTCCGTGAGCCATTTGGATATCTCCGACATTTTCTTGAATCCAGCTGAAAAGTTGGTTGCGCAGTCAGCGCGGAATTTCCTTGGCAGACCACGGCGAGATGTAAATCGGTCTATAGCTGCAAGGAAATCTTTAGCCGATAGAGAGGATAATACCTCGATGTGGGTACATCGTGTTGATTCACAATTTAGAATTAAGCCGTATATTTTAGAAGTAGCTGAATTTTTTCTCATAGTCACTTTGTAAGGGTAGGGACCGAAGCAGTCAATACCTACAACATTTCGGAAAGGGAAGGTAGTTTCCACTCTGAAGGGTGGTAACTGTCCTTGGGCTGGAGCAGGTTTCACAGGATGCCATTTGGCACAAGTGATGCACTTATGAATTAAATTTCAAATTAGAGCTTTTCCCGATAAAATCCAAAATTTTTGGCGGAGTAAACTAATACTAAGGTTAGAACCTCCATGGGCTGATAATACATGATAGAAAATACACAGTAAGCGGGATAGATTGCAGTGTTTTGGTAACAGTAGTGGATGCTTCGCATCATAGTTTATGGAAGCATGTTCCAGTCTGCCTCCCACCCGAACCAAACCTATAGAGTCGATAAAGGGACTTAGCGATATCAGGCCTTTTGGACACGAAGACCCTTTTGAGCTGATTTGGTCAGCTAAATTTGGAAATACATGAGATTGCACGTGTTTTACAAGACAGAGGGTGGCAGCATTAAGCTCTTGTGCAGTTATTGCTGACTCCTGCCTAAACAATTTTGCTGATCGGCAGTTTTTTATAAATCTCAGGATGTAACTAACAACACGTTGCAGACGGCTGTAGCTAGAATATTTTTCTGTCAGTGAAAAAATTAAATTAGGTTCAGCGGAAGCGGAAGGTATAAGCAAAGAAATGTGCTTAACATCAGGCAGATTTTCATCTATATTCTCGATAGAATTCTTTTGTGAGTGCAGAGGAGGAAACTTTTCTTTTAAAAACGGAGGACCTTCAAACCACAAGGGGCTATCTAACAGTTTTTCTGGAGAAGCACCACGGCTATTTTGGTCGCTGGGATTTTCTGATGTACTACAGAACATCCATTGAACATTAGCTTCAGAGGTTAAATTGTGTATATTTGACACTCTGTTCGCTACATAAACTTTCAGTTTAGTTACTGGTATGTTAAGGTAGGCTAGGGCTATCATTGAGTCCGAATTCGATCCATTCATTAGCAACATTAGGTGGGAGTGGTTTGTCCCAACCATAATCTGAGTGACTGTACCACAAATTTTGTACAAATCTCTTTAGAAAAAAGAGAACCGGTGAAATGAAACCTTGTGAGTCGAAACATTTTGCGAGAAAACTTGTGCAATTACGACGGGTTACTGTGCCAGTAAATTCCGTAAATTCGAATTTGAATACGTCATTTTTTGGGTCCCAAAGGCAACCAAGAATAGGGGTTGTATTATTGTCATTGAAACGTACAGAAACTGGTGAAGAACTAAGTCCTAGTTCTTTGGAGTGTGAAGAAATAAACTTTCCAAGAGTGAATTTGCCTTGGGCTAAAATGGTTGATATCTCGTTTTTCCACTGCAGGCATGTGGAAACATCCGGGGCAGCATAGAAACAATCGTCTATGTACCGACAATTAGCCAAAATATTAGTAGCTAGCGGGTAAGTTGATGCGTTGTCTTCACAAAGTTGCTGCATACATCTTAGAGCTATAAATGGAGCTGAAGTTAAAGATGATTAATAGAGCATTCTTTAAGTTCTCCATTTTGGGAAACTTTGTCGTTTTCGTCTAAGCGAGCAAAAATATGTAATTTTTCCGAATCTTCAGGGTGCAGGGCTATAGATCGGTAAAAATTGTCAATATCGCATGACAAAGCTACAGGGGCGGATCTAGTGGCTAGCAGAACATAGTTCAAATCCCTTTGCAGTTTTGGACCGCAAATTAAAGAATCATTGAAGGAGTGAATAGGTGATTTGACAGCTGGATTAAAAACGATCTTAGCCTTTTTATTTGAACGTTTTATTACAATGTGTTGGTTAAGCATGTAGTTAATTTTTCGATGGGAGAGGGTAATTTCCCTTTTGTCGAAAAACTCTTGTAAAGCTGATTGATAAATTGAATAATCATTTTCATGACGTAACAATTTTTTCTCAAGGCTGAAAAAACAAGCTAAGGCTTATTGCGGTTTGTAGCTAACTCTGGTGCGTTGTGTTTAAACGGCAGTCTTACTATGAATTGACCATTTGGATTTCTAGAATGGGTCTCTTGAAAATGCTTATCAGCGAAAACCTCATCTTCACTCAATACATTTTTCGTGTAGCTTTCTTCACAGATTGACTCAGTAATAAAAAAATTGTTGACTTCTGAAGCGACGTTGCTACAGTCCGAGCAAATGAGACAATTTTCGTAAGAAGGTATATTAATTGGATCGGATAAAAATCGATTTTCACCAGAAATTAATAAGCCCATTGATGTGTCCATGGCATACGGTAGGCTTTCTATACTGTTAGTATTTTTGGGGTTTAACAGATTACCTAAATGAACAGGTTGCTTGCTGACACTTAAGAGTTGTAAAGTGACAATACAATATGGACGGGGGCGGGTTTAACAGAGTACAGTAATTCAGAGTCAGCTAATTGAAAGTTTAACAATTGCTTGGTAACTTGAGAATCGAGTTTAACAGGAGACAAGTCACTTGTGATTTTTTTAATTACACATGCTTTTATTTGCATCGCATAAGAAGGTTTATAGCGGGATTGCAGAGTTAAAATAACAGAGCCGAGTGAGGGGACAGTTTGGCCACCAACACCGGTTAGCATACATTTTTCTGGAACTATTCGCACCCCTATGGAGCGAACAGCATCCAAAGTGATCAAGTTACGTACAGAACCTGTATCAATAATGCAGCGCAGAAGTTGATCGTTACTTTTAGGACCAGGTACAATGGCCTGAAAGGATCCTAATATAACAGTTGAAGCAGAATAGAATTTGTCCGACACACAAGATAAGACTTTTTCTTGTGCGGATTCGGTAGCAGAATTTTGATTAGCAGAGGCTGAATTTCCTTTTGGACACAATAATGAATTATGTGTTTTATTTTTATTTTCACAGTAAATACAGCATTTTTTACTGGTGCAGGCAGAATTATTATGCTGACTAGAGAGACATATAGTACAGCGTTTAGAATCGTTAGCCCATTTAACACGTTGTGTTAAATCTAAGCTAAGAAAAGCAGAGCAGCGACCAATTTTATTGTTGCAATTTAATTTACAGTAAATGCAGAAAGCAGAAGCTGAATTAGCTGAAACAAATTTAGAATTGCTATACGGCTTGGCGTGGCTGGAATTTGCACGTTGAATCCGCACCGTTGGCTGACGCTCTGAAGAGCTGTTAGTACTGGGCAGTGGCGTAGCTTGCAAATGCAAAGCTACGTTAGAGCTGGACTTGTCATACTTTTTATTTGAATTTTGATAATTACTATTTGACCGAGCTTTGGAATCATCAGATGTAGACTCAGCTGCAAGTAATTCCAGTGTACTTAGTTGTTTAGATACAAAGTCAATCAACATGCTGTATTCAGGAATTGTAGTTTTTTCCGACATTTTGGATTCGAATACTTTTCTAGTGAGTGGGTCTAGATTTTTAGATGAAATGGTAAGCAGAAGAAAATCTGACAGATCTTTTATATCTGGCAATGATTTTAGTGTAGTCACGTGATCTTGATGAACTCTTAAAAAATCTCGCAAGGAATCGGCTGTAGCCTTCTTGGCAGGAGCGTAGGAAAGAATTTCTTTAGTTATAGCAGAAGCTAGAGCTCTGGGTGACTGATATCTATTTTTCAGTGCAGTAATGGCATTAGTGTAACCACTATTTGATAAAGGAAATGTATTAACAAGAGCAAGAGATTCTCCCTGAAGCAACGACTGAAGGTAAAAGAATTTCTCTGTACCAGAAAGTGACGGATGTTTATCGTAGATGGCTTCAAACAAGCGAAAAAAGCGCGGAAAATCGAGAAAATTATTATTAAATGGTTGTATAGAAATACTAGGAAGTTGTACCGCTGAATGCTGAGGTGCAGCATGGCTGCTGATCTGGGGCTGTTGGGCACTCTGACTTTTGTCAAAGTCCACCGCTTCAGAATGAATAACATCGATGACCTCTATAATTTGATCAAATTGAAGGGAAATTTTAGATATATATTCCAAGTTATCTTTCTTCTCCTTATCTGGAAGCTGCATGGCTAGATTCCTCATTTCATCCTCTATCATGCTGACTTCATGTCTTATTTTTAAGGCAAAATGTTTTTTAGAGTTAAGTAAAGTCAATTTAGACTTGCCATAATTCTTACAAGTATCTAGAATTTGATTTAACCGAGCAAATGAATCTTGTATCTTACCAATTTTTAACTCTAAATCACTTAAGATTTGCTTATTAGCCATGATGAAAATAATTAAATTGACGAAGCAAAGCAAGTACGGTATGTGGTTATAACAAACTTGAACAGGACTGAAGAAGCAGTACGCAGGAAAAAGGCAAATTGAGCAGTAAATCAAATTTAAAGTAAATTCAATGACTTTTGCATGAAATTACGTAGGCCTAGCTGAAATAAAAAATTATACAATACAGTATGTATGGTAGATGCAGCACAGTTTCACTTACACGCAGATATATAGCAGTTACAGTAGCAGAACAATGCACAATTATGCAATACAATGTGATAAAATTGCACACAATTTTAAATACGGCAGTAATTATAGTGGAATTATCCAGTTAGGTATAAAAGCTGATCAGGCAAAGAAGGACCATATAGTTATTAAGCTCTACAGGTAATTGCGTAACGGTCGTAGGTCTTACCTTAGGCTGGTCTTAATCTGGTAGAAACCGAGGGCCCACGGTGAAGATGGTTATGGATCACAGCACTACGGGATGGATATAATCACAGATCTCGACACAATACCGTACGCAACTTTAGACAGAATTAAATAAAGTATTATAAACTGAGAGTAGAATTAAATTGTTAGACCGACCGGGCCAGGATTTCTTTAGCAACTGAGTTGTTTCTGTAGCTTAGACAACTTGTTTTAACAGGAGAATTAGTCATTTACCTATTGTATAGTGACAACAAACTATCAAGGGGTAAGCGACCCCCCGCATTTTATCAACATTAAGAACAACTAGAATATATGTGAATTTAAAAGAAATCGTTGGAGCCGTTTTTGAGAAATAATTTTTTTTTACGTTTTTTTTGGAGTTTTTTGAGAATGAAACCCCCCCAAATTGAGTTAGCCCCAAATAAAAAAAATGTTCTCGAGGTATGATTTTTGTGAACCTACATCCCGAATTTCATCAAAATCGACCGAGTAGTTTGCCCGGAAATCGATGCACAGACAGACAGACAGACAGACATTTCGTAAAAACCACTTTTTTGGGTTCCTGGGACCTGAAAACGTGTAAATCCGTTGAAATCTCGGAATCGAAAATTTCGACCATCACAAAGCTTTCCTTATACTACGTATAAATTGGAAAGCAAAAACTCGAGCTGATAGTTCATGCGCTGTGGATTCTCATGTGTCTTCTTAGATATTTGCCTCTCTGCCTGCACTGAATGACTTCATGCCGATTGTACTGGTGAAAGGCTTTTCTACGCTATGGATTATCATGTGCCTTCTTAGAAATCTGCCTTCCCTGACAGACTTCATGTAGATTGAACTGGTTGAAAAGCTTTTCCCCTGTATGACTTCTCATATAGGTATTTGGATTGTCTTCACGATTAATCGTCCTCGAGCAGATCATTCATTCTAAAGGTTTTTCTCCGCTGTGGATTCTCATGTGCTTTCTGAGATATCTGCCTTCACTGTAAGACTTCATGCAGATTGTACAGGCGAAAGGCCTTTCTCCGCTATGGATTGTCAAGTGTCTTCTTAGAAATCTGCTGGCACTGAAAGACTTCATACAGGTTTTGCACAGGTAAAAGGCTTTTCCCCTGTATGAGTACTCATGTGGGCAATTTGATTGTGTTCACGATTAAATGTCCTTGAGCACATCGTACATGTGAAAGGTTTTTCTCCAGTGTGGATTCGCATATGCCTTTTTAGATGACATTCGTGGCTGAAGGCCTTCGAGCAGATTTCACATGGGAAAGGATATCCTCCAGTGTGACTTCTCATGTGGTTCCTCAGATTAGTTCGTTGCTTAAATGACTTCGGACAGATTGCACATGTTAAAGTATCCTCTCGACACTGAGAAAAAAAATGAATCATTGAGTATTAGAATTGGCTATGATACATTATTTTCATCGACTATTGACATTACTATTAGAACGTATGAGTGGAATAATGACTTACTAGTGAACTTTATCCGAAATTAGAATTTATATAAAACTGCACTTGGCGAGATTCGAATCGACGATCCACGCCTATCCGGCCTCTAATAATATAGTATATATGCTATAGTGTCCGCAATTAATAGAACAGTTTTATCATAGCCTCATAAATAAATCTTTTCTCATTGCAAATATGTGTTCTCACGTGTGTTTGTGTATTTAAATTAGGGTATACCTGGGTAGAAGATCCCCCTGCATCTACGTCAGTACATGTTGCAGGATTCGTTGTTAAATCCGGTCCAGATATTTGCCCTGCTGGAGTCTCCTGCTGGTAACCATCTTCACTCATTTTCTTAGTTGCCCTAAAACGATGTAATACATTAGGTTAGGCGTAGATTGTGGGTTTGAGTCCCGCCAAGCCCAGTTTTCTATATTATCTATATCAAATTTCGGTTATTAGGTTAGACCATTTATGGCAAGTCACGGAGATAACGGGCACATACGGTAAATGTTTCTTCATAAAACCGGTTTCATTTAAATACATAAATAGTTTATACAAAATGGCATAGCCTAAACCTAAAAAAACCTATAGGCCTACCCTAAACATGGAAGATTGGGAGATAGTGCCCAGCAAAGTCGGAAATAATAAAAATTGCTGTTGGAACGATATTATGGATTTTTTTTCATTCGTAATAATAATTATTAGTGTAATCAGACAGTAGAATGGGACTGATTTAAGTGATAAGGGGACAGAAGAATCCGGCTTATTAAGCCGTGGTCGATTCGAAAGTAAGCTTCCAAGCGTTTCGTCAACAACTGCGATCGAAATCATCATTGGCACTACGTACACGTACACTTCCAAGGTTGTATCGTGGAGGTACCGTAGCAACTGACTAAGTTGGTGCAGGTGTGGTTCGGTACGCAGGCGTTCTCGTTTCTGATTGGCTTGTTGGCGTCAATCTCTTTGTTGTTGTTTTATTGAGTGCTGGGTACCATATCCTATTTACTTCTAATCCTTCTTCTTTTCTGTTAAATTATATATATATATACATATATATATATTTATAAGCAAGGCCGTGCCCAGGGGGGCGGTCCAGGGGGTCCGGACCCCCTCCGAAATAAAAGGGCTTTACACTGGATAGAACGGACCTTCATTAATAAAATACGTTAAAACAAGTTTGGACCCCCCCCCCCAACAAAAACCTGGACACGGCCTTGTTTATAAGCATCCGCCAAACTTGTGTACGTGTACGTTGTGCCACTGAAGGTGTCGGCCGCAATTTTTGACGAAACGTTTGGAAACTTACTTTCAAATCGACCACGGCCTGTTACCCCGGATTCTTCTGTCCCATTATTAGACTTCGTTATTATAAGATTTAAGTGACTCATCCTTAGAAACGTATTCTGGGAATATACTGTTAACTTATATGAAGACTTCAGGGTCAGCATTATGTTTCTCGGCGTTTAGTAGTTTCAAATTAGGTTTCAACTTCCTGATAAATTTACGAATCGCCTTTCAAAGTAAGATGATTTTATTAACTCTAGTATTGGTAAATTAAGTAAAATAATTCTATGGTTGTAGCTCTGTCGCCAGTTGCTGTATTAACACTTGTTGGCACCTTAGCGGCAGCTTGGCTTGTTGTTGACGGGCATGGTCCCCATTTTTAGGCCGTTTAACCTGCAGCCGAATATGTCTGTATACTTATACTACAATGCAATTCATAGTAAAGGATACAATAGTTTTTGTCTAATTTGTCAGTTTTCAAATTTGCTCTTTTTATGTGTTCTGGTGTATTTCGGCAATGCAATACATCGCACAGTCTAACAGAAACTGACAGAAAGTGTAGTCTTACAGGTATGCATTGTAAGTAGACATACTCGCGTCATAATAGAACCCAATGGCACACACTGGTTTATAGGAAACAAAAACTTCTAACAATATGGACCAAACGAACCCATTTTCCATGCTGACAAGCCGTTGAAAACTCACACCGACCCCCTAATTTGGATCACGGGCGACATTTGGAGTTCATAAATAATATTAACTTTGTATTATTTTACAATAACGCAAAACGTTACAAGCTCATGATCAAGAAAGGCTAGTCTACATGTTACATTGTAGTATTATATGGTATATATAACACTGACATTAAATTAACTTTGGTTCAAGAGGTAACCTCCTCGTTATGACCGAAATTAGAGGATATGGAAAAAACTGGGCTTGGCGGGATTGGGTTTGTGGTCCAGCGGTTAAGACGACGCCCCGGTTAGGCGTAGATCGTGGGTTCGAATCCCGCCAAGCCCAGTTTTTTCCATATCCTCTAATTTCGGTTAGTCTACATGTACCATCATATTGCAAAAAAATAAAGTCAGAACACTTTGGAACTGAGATTTTCGACTCCATTCAAGACCGAGACGAGACGAACAACTTAGGGGACCCATACGATGCCTGGTGGTCTCGGTTTCGGTCTCAGTCTTAGCCTTCAGGTGAACACTAAATTGCCTTTATATTCATTTTATGTAAAGTCGGTATGTTGTACAGTAGGTACTTACTTAGTTTAAAGGCGCCGGCCGCCATACCAAGTTGAATCCAGCGGACCAGAGCAGGTTCAAAGCTGCAGATAAATTGGTCGTGTGCACAGTGCCGGTAGGGAAACATGGTAGGACTTGTCCTGTCACCTCCGAACTAATCGTGTGACTTCACTGTGTTTCCCAAGTGGTTCGGAATCCACTATAATCAGGAAGTCCACTGGAGTCCTATGGGCCCACACCGTGGCCTGGGACTGTATCAAACTATACTACTAGTTTAAAGGCGGATTCTAGTATCCTTACTATAACGTCGATGTTCGTTATGTACCCAAACAGCAATATTCATTGCAATAACAAATGCCGAATTCAACGAACTACCTTTGAAACTCCTAGCGTTTCCCACAACATATTTCTAGATCAGTTTGTGTTAAATTGTGAACTATAGTGCCATTTTACCTAATGTTACACTGCTTCCATCAAATTACTTGTTTAATCTTTTTTACTCACAACTATGATTTTTTAATAAGAAGAAGAAGAAGAAAATGAAGGAGGAGAAGCAGAGCCATTCATTTTTAGCTCAAACTCAACTTGGAACACCCGGTCCTACTTGCTATACGTGCCTTTCTTAGCATGAGCAGAAAACGTGGTCAGTGTAGAATTCGAACCAGCAATTGTTCGGGTGAATGGCGGCGTTTGTACCACTACTCTGCATGTCCTGACATCTGGTTACAGCCCCCCCCCCCCCAACAACCCAATTCACAATTGTGATTGTACATACCTTAATTGGAGTTCGCAACTGACAATCCAGGGGTTCGAAATGAATAGTGAAGCAGCAGTACAACAATGCAGTTTACACTTGCACAGTCAATGTTCAGACCTGTACTGAGTGTTGAGACTACGATTGGGAAATGGCCCACACAGGAAAAATAAAAATAAAAATTATTTCCCGCGCAAAATTTAGTTGACGGTAGCGCCCTTGTCACCAACTGATGTAATAGACATGTATGAGAGCTTAGGAGAACGGCCGCTGACTCGTTTTCAAATTAACAACAACATTAACTATCTTGTAAATTATATGGAATATACTTAATAAAATTAACGGCCACTTCTACCAATTTGTGGTGAGTATAAAATAGTAGATCTTCAATGTTCAGTAACATGCATACGATTATTTATTCCCTATCGGGAGCTGTATATAGCCTACCTCTTTGTACAGGAATATAGCCTATTATCATTTCATTCCTGCACAGCTTTCTGTAGCCTATTGCTATTGTCTTTTGATTGACGGTGACCCTAGGCTTGCCCTGGAGAATTTTTTTCCCTTCTATGTATTTCACGAGATGCCTGATTTCCTTAGAGGGGGCGGCATGTAGCCTACCTGCTACATCAATAGGCATATAGCTTATTAACGTTTTGTTCTTTAACTGTTTTCTATAGCCTAATTGCTACTGTATATTAATTTAATTTACAGTGTCCCAAGGTTTGCCCTGAAGCTATTTTGTATACTTTTATGTATTTTACAAGACGCCTGTAGCTTCAGCATAACTCAACGATGTTGGGGCCTGTTAATTATCCGTCATCTGCCCCCAATTATAAGTTCATAACATTTCTCACAGGGAAATTGCGATTAAATTGATGGATATAAATTGAATAAACTTATTGTTTTTAACTTTAAAGTTTGGTAAACACGAACGCTCTCTTTTATGAAATTATAAATTAGCAAAATATTATGGGCCTAATAAATTCAATGGGTCCTACAAGGCCGTAGGCAAGGGGGGCTCCCCTCCCCCACCGAAATGAAAAGTTAAGAATTTAAAAAATCTAGTGCGGTCACATAAATATGTCCTCCTCTGTAAATTAAAACTTTACAGTTAAAATCATAAAATCCCATTATTTCGGGCCTATTTAAAAAAAATTAACATTTGTAAAATCTATTAGTATACAGTATACTTAACTACTATTAAAATGCGTAAAACCCCACTATTTTTAATTTATAATTTTAAATTTTTCCCCCGGGGGAGACCCCCGGGCCCCACCCTTTGGTAAAATGCAATATGTTTTCGGTCCTTCAGCATATCCGCAAAATATGACTGCCTGTGTCCGCACCAAAGCAAAATCCGTCAGTACAGTGGCATCTGATGTGCCTACGCTATCATATAATACGAGTAACACCATATGACCGGTAACAAATACTCTGGATACAATTGAGCTCTCATAAAAACAATTTACGCTATAGATAGGATCACAGTCACCGCAGCCCCCCTCCCCCAAAAAATCCTGGCTAAGTCCTTGAGGTCCTACATCATTCGAAGATCAGAACTATCAAACGCTTTAAATTTTTGTGAAGCCTATGCATGAAAAACGATATCCCTACGAAAAGCCTAATGATGGCATAGGGTCTTAATTACCAAATTAGTTTTGCCCCAGCCATTATTCTAAAACTTTACGCCTCTGAAGATAATAATAGTAAAGAGTCATGGAAATGCCACATCACTGTCTGGATTACTATATAACATCCGTTGTAGTTTAATTAGATACAAATGTAGGAAATAAATTAGACTAAAAGTTATGGAACAAATGATTTTAATGCTTGTCGAGATATATACTATATAGTCCAAGGTAAATAAGCAAGCACATTCCCCCAGAAACTAGTTTAAAATTACAATTACCTTATCCAATATATAAAAAAGTAGCAAATAAAATTTGAATAAAATTTATGGAATAAATTTCATAAATTGCTGGTTAAGATACGCAGCATAGGGAAAATAAGCCCATTCCAGTTGAAATTAATTTAAAACATTTAAAAAACTAATATATTTTGGCTATCTATATACTAGGCCGCAGTCATAACAAAACGTAATATTATATCGTATATTACACCCTATGATCTTCCAGTCTTTTCTGCCTAATTGTCATTGGTAGCCAATGTACGCTGATACCTCAATCAGTAACGGAGAGAAGGGGAGTAGAAAATAAACGATAGTGTCAGAGGAAAAGGCTCAAAGCTCGTCTTACATAATAGAAAATCGGAAAAAACAGGATGCTGAATTTCAAGAAAATTATACAGTAGTTAACTAAGCGACAGATGGGTTGTTCGGTAGCGATGAACCGTCCACACAGAAGGGAGGAAATTCTGTTGTTGATATGTCTTTGAGTCACTCCAGGCTCACGCCAAACATCCTCCACTAGGCAGCCCTAACAGTGGCGTCCCACGGACATTAACTTATGTTATGGGTCTGATTTCTTCTGCTGATTCCGCAAACGTTACAAGTTTGGTTTGGCAAGCACGAGATGATGAGTGTTAACATGATACATTAAGTTTACCAGCCGAAAAAATATTAAATCTTTGGTTTTCTCTTCGGCTAAAAGGTTTCTAGCAGATCGTACATACCAAAGGTTTTACTCCATACTTTTCTCATTTTTTTTGTGAGTTTTCATGTGATTATTTAGTATGTCATCGCGATTAAAAGCCCTCGAGCAGATTGTACAAGTGAATGATTTTTCCCCCGAATGTGTTCTCATGTGCCTCTTCAAATTACTAACGTCTTTAAAACTCATCGAACAGATTTCACATTCGAAAGGCCTTCTCCACGAATGTATTTTCATATGCCTCTTTAGATTGCCTTCGCGATTAAAGGACTTCGGGCAGTTTGTACAAGAGAAAGGCTTTTCCCTCTTATGAGTTGTCATGTGGTTCTTTAGAATACAACTGGCACTGAAAGACATGGAGCAGATTTTACAGACGAAAGGCCTTTCCCCCGTATGAGTTCTCAAATGCTCCTTTAGATTCCATTCAAATTGAAAAGACTTCAGACAGGTCGTACATGCAAATGGTTTTCCTTTACTATGACTTTTTATATGCCTTTTTAGACTTAAACTGTTTGAAAAGGACTTCGAGCAAATCGTGCATACGAAAAGCTTTGTGTGGATTTTTATGACGTGTTTCCTCAAAATTGTTCGCTGATTGAAAGCCTTCGAGCAGATTCCACATGTGAAAGCCTTCACTTCACACTGAGAAAAGAAAGAGGATTAATGTATAATAATTGGGTATGATACATTATTTTCAAATATTATAGAGAATTTATAGAGAAATATTGAACGTTCATAAAAGTATTTTGATGTGGTATTGACTGCATTCTTTAATAAGTGCATTTAAAAGACAATTATTGCAAATTTGATGACTTACATACGGTATTATTTTCTGTGGCATTGTAGCAGGATGTGCATTATAATATTAATTATTATTGACTTTTGTTGGGGCTACAATGCATTATGTCATTTGATTGCATATTTAGGCAACATAACGGATTAACCAAATAATTACAGTAGACGCTATTATATTACCTTACTACTGTACAAGGGCGGATCAAGCGAAAATTTAAGGGGTCACAAATTGTATGTGAGTTTATAAGGTAATTTGTTTGTTGAAAAGTTGAGTTTTAATCAATTAAAAATTTTTTTTTTACTATCTTATGAATTTACATATTTTGAGCGGGTCATGATGTCAGCGACTCCCCCCCCCCTGTGGTTCCACAATAGCTACTGTATTTAGTAGAAAACTAGGACTAAGCTGCAAAATGTAAAACATTTCCAAACTTCAATATGACAAATTAATAAAAACAATAAAGCAGGAATTTATTCACCTACTGTCACCTACTGAGTGAGCTCACATGCATCACTGTTACTACCCCTTATCAGCGAGTGGAGACTTACTCAACCCAAAAAGAAGATAACATTGCAACGTTTTACACCTCGATGGCGCTGCTGGTGTGACGGTACAGGTACCCCGTAGCGTAACTTCGCCTAGGGGTGCCAAGTTTCACAAAAGACAGGCAATATAGATATTTTATAACCAAAAAATAAGTAGGCCTCCTGTTTAACACGTAACCAAATATTTTTTCTATGTGGAACAAATTGTATTTCTTTAAAACTATATAGGAAAGTAAAAATTTAATTGCCTTATGATTTGAATTTGAATTTGTGTAATCAAAATATATCGTTTGTACATGTTGGTTATTCCCCATGAATTTGGTCGGTCCTTCATTTTCTCCCACATTGCAGGGATTACCAGCATGAGGGAGGGGAACATGAGGGTATGTTTTGAACCCACCATCTCCGCCTACCCGGACCACTAATAATGTATTACAGCACAGTTATTATAGCTGGCTTTAATTGAAATATTGGAGCTGCTTTAGTGTCCTATTTTATTAAAGCAGTTTTAACATCAGCTCATGCAATTTGCTTAGTGTAAATAAGAGTTCTCAAGTGTGTTTCTTTAAATTTGGGTATACCTGGTTAGAAGTCCCCGCTGTATCTATGTCAGCACTTGTTGGAGGTTGTATGATAAAATCCAGGGGTGATAATTGCTCTCCTTGAGTCTTCTGCTGGTCACCATGAATACTCATTTTCGTTGTTGCCTTAAAACGATGTACTATATTAGGTCAGATTATACAAGCGCCAGAAAGCCTTCTATTCGCTGATGATATCCTCCTGGTAGGAGACTCGCGAGCAGATATCGAGAGTACTCTCAGGCGGTGGGTTGAGACGATGGAGCGCCGGGGGCTTCAAGTGAATCGCAAGAAAACAGAGTACATGGAATGCATAAGCCAGAAACCTGGATCGATACAAGTCGATAACCAAGACCTTGAGAAGGCCAAGACATTTAAATGTCTGGGAGCAACGCTATGCAAGAATGGCGGCTGTGGAGACGATGTAAGACAACGAGTATCCTCAGGTTGGGCCAAGTGGCGAGATATGGCGGGAATCCTGAAGGATAGGAGAATGCCGAAGAAACTCAAAGGCCGCATATACAAGCATGTGGTGAGACCGTGTATGACCTACGGAGCGGAGTGCTGGCCATTGCGGAGGGACGAAGAGAAACTGCTGCATGTGGCTGAGATGCGAATGTTGCGGTACTGTCTGGGTTACAAATTGACAGACAGGAGGAGAAACGAGGACATTCAAGCGGAGATGCAAGTAGCACCGATCACTGACAAAGTCAGGGAACGAAGACTGGCATGGTGGGGCCATACGCTAAGGAGAGAAGACACCTGCTACAACGTGTGAGGGACTACACGGTGGAGGGCCCAAGACCTATAGGACGACCGAGGATGTCCCTTGAAACGAAAGTGAGGGAGGACCCTCGGTCTCTCGCCGGATGATACCCAAAACCGAAACACCTGGAAGATTAAGATCCGTGCCACCGACCCCGTAGGAGGGATAAGGCGCCGTTAAAGTAAGTATTAATAAAAGGTCAATGAGATAACGGGAATTGGTACGTTTCGAACCCACGATCTCCACCTATCCGGACCACGAATAATGTATTATAGGACAGTTGTTACAGCTGGCTTTAATTGAAATATTGTAGCTGCTTCAGTGTCTTATTTTATTAGAGCAGTTTTGACTCATGCAATTAGCTTAGTGTAAATATGAGTTCTCGGGTGTGTTTCTTTAAATTTGGGTATACCTGGTTAGATGTTCCCGCTGTATCTATGTCAGCACATGTTGGAGGTTGCATGATGTAATTCATTAGAGATAACAGCTCTGGTGGAGTCTCCTGCTGGATACCATCTTCATCCATTTTTGTAGTTGCCTGAAGACGATGTAATATATTAGGTTAGACTATTAATAAAATGCCCTTGAGAAAACGGGGATTGGTATGTTTCGAACCCACGATCACCACCTATCCGGACCACTAATAATGAATTTTAGCACAGTTATAGCTTTAATTGATATATTGTAGCTGCTTCAGTGTTATTATAAATATGAGTACTCAGGTGTGATTCTTTAAATTCGGGTATACCTGGTGAAATGTTCCCGCTGTATCAAGGTCAGCATATGTTCGAGGTTGCATGATATAATTCAGTAGAGATAATTGCTCTTCTTGAGACTCCTGCTGGTTACCATCTTCATCCATTTTCGAAGTTGCCTTTAAACGATGTAATATATTAGGTCAGAGTATTGATCAATGACATAATGGAGATTGGTATTTTTCCAACCCACGACCACCGCCTATCCGGACCACTAATAATGTATTATGGCACAGAACGTTATAGCTTAAATTGAAATACTGTAGCTGCGTTAATGTCTTATTTAATAAGAGCAGTTTTAACTCATGCAATTTGCTTAGTGTAAATATGAGTTTTCAAGTGTGTGTATTTAAATTTGGATATACCTGGTTAGATGTTTCCGCTGTATCTATGTCAGCACATGTTTGAGGTTGCATGATATAATTCAGTAGAGATAACAACTCTGGAGGTGTCTCCTCCTGGATACCATCTTCAACCATTTTCGAAGTTGCCTTGAAACGATGCAATATATTAAGTCAGACTATTAACAAAAAGTCAATGAGATAACGTAGATTGGTATTTTTCGAACCCTGGCTGGCTATAATTGAAATAATGTAGCTGCTTCAGTGTCCAATTTTATTAGAGAAGTTCTGACTCATGCAATTTGCTTAGTGTAAATATGAGTTTTCAAGTGTGTGTATTTAAATTAGGGTATAGCCTACCTGGTTAGATGTTCCCGCCATATCTATGTCAGCACATGGAGGTTGCATGATAAAATTCAGTATAGATAACAACTCTGGAGGAGTCTCCTGCTGGTTACCATCTTCACTAATTTTCGTAGTGGCCTAAAATGATGTAATATATTAGGTCAGACCATTAATAAAAAGTCATTGAGATAACGGAGATTGGTATTTTTCGAACCCACGATCTCCGCCTATCCGGACAATTAATAATGTATAACAGCACAGTTATTACAGCAGGCTCTAATTGAAATATTGTATAGCTGCTTCAGTGTCCTATTTTATTAGAGCAGTTTTAACTCATGCAATTTGCTTAGTGCAAATAACGGTTTTCAAGTATGTGTGTTTAAATTAGGGCATACCTGGTTAGAAATCCCCGCGGTATCTATGACAGGACATGTTGGAGGTTGCGTGAAGAAATCCGGTAGAGATAATTGCTCTGCTAGAGTTTCCTGCTGGTTACCATCTTCACTCATATTCGTAGTTGCCTTAAGACGAATATATTAGGTTAGACTCATGGGCGTAAATAGGGGGTCCTGGGGGGGCCCCCCAGGCCACCCCTAACCCCCCCCCCAGGATTTCTGGTGACGAAATGAAATGAAATTATATTAGGCCATTTTAACCACATACAGTACAGTGTTACAATAAGATATACTGCATGTGCTCGGCACCGTCAAACTATAAATATCTATATTGTTTCCGCTCGTACTCGGTGTACGGGGAAGGGTTGTGCTTTTGATGGAGAGAAGGAACCACACAGGTTGGATTCAAAAACTCGTCTCATATATTTTACAATTACATGGGCAGACGCCCCAATTACAGTACTGTGAGCCGATTGGTCCCCCACTCCAGTGCAACCCCAACCACTACGTCAGTGGAGAAGGCAGTGGCGCATTAAGCCCACCACATTTACTAATCTGGTTCATATTGTATGACTTTGTATGTTAGGCCAATTCCTGCTGGAAGTTGGCCTTAACATATATTATATATATAAATAAAAAAACATACATGTAATCATTAATCAATACAATCCTTATCAAACCTTATGCAATAGGCACTTATGATTGTGATGGTAATGTCAGCTTGGAGGGAGGTTGGTCGCAAAAAATGCATTCCCAGAGACATAGACAAAGACATTATGGTGGCGAATGGCATAGTATCCACAATAACGAAAGGGAAATTAATTCTTGGTATATTACATGAAAGACGTCATGAATAAGAAATCAACATATTGACCTAGTTCTCTCACAAAAATATATTACCCTATTCAAAATGCTTAAAATCCCAATATTTCAGACCTTTTTTTCAACATTTTTCTTCGGGGGAGAACCCCGGTTCCGCCTGAGTGGTAGGCTTATTTGTCGGTAAAATCTCAACTGTACTGCTTGCAAAATGCGCAAAACCTCACAAATGTGGCCCCATTTATCACTTTTTTTTTTCTCCGGGGGATACCTTTCCCCAGGTTATAATATGCGTAAACCCTCAATAATTTTGGCCCACTTATCAATGTTTTTCTCCGGGAGAGGCCCCCGGGCGCCTCTTTCTCCAGGGTATAAAATGAGCGATTTGGGCCCATTTGTCATTTGTTTTCTCAGGGGGAGACCTCCGGACCCCCCGTTGTCTAGGGTATGACATGCGTAAACCCTCACTAATTTGGGCCTGTTAATCATTTTTTTTTCTCCGGGGGATCAAAGTCTTGGGATCTTAAAGCCCCCCCCCCCCCCCACCCAGAAATTTTGTGAATTTACGCTAATGGTTAGACTATTAATAAAATGTCGACGAGATCACAGGGATTTTTTGAACCCACGATCTCCGCCTAACCAGACTACTAATAATGTATTATAGCACAGTCATTATAGCTGGCATTAATTGAAATATTGTAGCTGATTCAGCGTCCTATTTTATTAGAGCAGTTTTAACTCATGCAATTTGCTTAGTGTAAATATGAGTTCCCAAGTGTGTGTCTTTAAATTTGGGTATACCTGGCTAGAAGTTCCCGCTGTATCTAGGTCAGCACATGTTGTAGGTTGCATGATAAAATTCAGAAGAGATAACTGCTCTGCTAGAGTCTCCTGCTGGTTACCATCTTCACTAATTTTCGTAGTGGCCTAAAATGATGTAATATATTAGGTTCGACTATTAATAAAATGTCAATGAGAGAACGTGGATTGGTATTTTTTGAACCCACGATCTCCGCCTATCCGGACCGCCAATAATGTATATTATATCAGTTAATGTATATATAGTTGGCTTCAATTGAAATATTGTTGCTGCTTCAGTGTCTTATTTTATTAGAGGAGTTTTATCTCATTCAATTTTCTTAGAGTAAATATGAGTTCCCAAGTGTATGTCTTTAAATTAGGGTATACCTGGTTAGAAGTCCCCGCTGTATCTATGTCAGCACATGTTGGAGGTTGTATGATAAAATCCAATAGAGATAACAACTCGTCTGGAGTCTCCTGCTGGTTACCATCTTCACTCATTTTCGCAGTTGCCTTAAAACGATGTAATATAATTATTAGGTTACACACCATTAATAATTAAAACTATTAATTTCTAGAATCTCTAGTCGTGCGCACGTCTTCGTCCACCGTTCTCGTCCCGTATCGCGGCAAAGGACGGGAAGTTATTTTTCCCGCATGATAACTAGTCTTGTGTACCTTTAGTACCTTGGTGGAATGACCCGTGCCGTTAAATTGCGTAGATCCTTATACCACAAATTTAAAGTTTTCCCTAGCCAAACTAATCTGTTGCTTCTCAAAAAACAGGAAGCCCTTACCAGGCGTATTCTCAAGCAGGAAAAGAAATCCTACTGGCAGAATTTCGTATCATCCCTTAGAACCGACGTACCTATGGCTACAGTATGGAGTAAAATTAGGCATATAAGAGGCATAACACGACCAGTAAACTGGGGTCCACTACAAATTGAAGGTCGTTGTTACACTAGTATACAAGATATCGCGAACCAGTTTGCAATTTTTTTTGGGGAAATTTCGAGTAATGAATGTATTCCCCTAACCTCCCTTATGTCGAAGTCCATTCTGGAAGCCTCCCCAATTACGGTAACAGGGGGGCACAATGAACCCTACAACGCCCAATTTACTTTGAAAGAATTGCAATATGCGCTTTCCCAATGTAAAAACACGGCCCCCGGACCTGATTCCCTTCCATATATTTTCATTAAAGAGATGCCACAACACTATAAATCGCTGCTACTTGCGCTATACAATGCAATATGGACAAAACATAAATTTCCAGGAGCGTGGCGTCACTCCATACTAATACCCATACGAAAGCCACAAAAAAATTCCGGTGCACCTTCTTCTTACCGCCCTATATCCCTAACGAACTGCCTATGCAAAATAATGGAAAGATTAGTCAATAATAGACTAACGCACATTCTCGAACAGCGCCAGTTGATCACAAATTACCAGTGCGGAGGCAGAAAAGGTCGCACGACTACAGATCTATTAGCAAGGGTAACTCAAAACATACAACAGGGTTTTACACGTCGCCAACACACCGTAGCCGTGTTCTTTGACTTGGAGGCCGTCTACAACAAGCTGTGGCACCATCAAATTTTAAAAATTATGGAAAGATGGGGACTCTGTGGGAACCTACTAAGCTTCATCAAGAACTTTCTAAGTGACCGCTCCCTGACCGTCCGTTTGGGTGAGACCCTATCAAGAATTGAACGTTTAGATAATGGGACCCCCAGGGGTCCATTTTAAGTTGCAGTATATTTATTATAGCAATCAATTCAATCAGCGACTACTTATCGCCGGATATTTTGGCGTCACTATATATAGATGATTTGTGTATCATGTATTCATCCCCTAGCCTGCCAGTAATTAAAAACAAACTCACCCTTGCTATAAGATCTCTAGAACAGTGGGCCAGAGAGAATGGTTTTGTCTTCTCTATAAATAAAACTTCCGCTGTTCACTTCTGCAGAAAAAGAAGGTGCAATAATCATCCCCGCCTGACGCTAAACAACCATCCGATCCTATTCAAACAATCCCATAAATTTTTAGGCTTAACTCTGGACAGGCGCCTCACTTGGACTGAGCATATAACCAGTCTCAGGCATAAATGCATTCTAGATCTGAGCGCATTGAAACTTGTGGCCAATCAAAATTGGGGGGCAAATGTGAAGATCCTCCTCACGATGTACAGAGCATTGATACGTTCCAAGATCGATTATGGCTGCATCATGTACGCTTCAGCAAATACAACATTGTTAAGGGCTCTGGATGTGGTGCATAACACAGCCATCCGCCTTTGCCTGGGTGCCTTTAAATCTAGCCCTACAAACAGTATAGGGGTAGTGGCAGGGGAGCCACCTCTGCATATTCGCAGAGACAAGTTAATGGTCACCTTTTATTCCCGAGTCATTAGCAATCCACATCTAGTCACCCTGACTGATGTAACAGACACATCTTTTGACACCGTCTATAGAACCCACCCTCGATCATCTCACCCCTATTCCTACAGATTACGACTACTTTTAGAAAAGCTAACCACCCGCTTGCCACCAATTACAATGCATTACACTCTCGGGTTCACTCCGCCGCCACCATGGATTGTCCCTAAGATACGGTGCGACACGTCCCTGACAGATTATCCCAAAGATATTATTCCGCATGTTTTTGTAAACAAATACTTTAAGAATAAACTGCTGTTTTACCCGACTCACACATGGCACCATTTCTATACGGATGGCTCCAAAACCATGTACGGCGCAGGGGTGGGTGTGTCATACAATTCAGATCTTCTCCTCATACCTTTATTGCCGCAAGCGTCCGTCTATACAGCTGAACTTGTAGCTATACATCAAGCAATATTGCATATTTTAATACATTCCATAGACAGAGCACTTATCATCTCCGACAGCTTAGCCGCACTTACAGCTATTCAGCAATTATATCCTAAAAATCCCCTAATACACCTAATTATTAATTTAATCGCATGCCTGCCACCGACCCAATGCATTGAGTTTCTCTGGGCCCCATCCCACATAGGGATAGAGGGTAATGACAGGGCCGACAACGCAGCCAATTCTGCAACAAGTCTTCATTCTCCCCCCTTCCCTTACTTTCCCCAGTCAGATTTTTAAACTACAGCACACAACCTCTTAACAGAATGTTGGCACACAGAGTGGAGTACTGTGAAGGAAAATAAACTAAGAACAATACAACCAAGGGTGGGGGGCTGGAACTTGTTTGAGCACCAGATGAGTAGAAGAGACCAAGTGAAGGTGGTTCGTTTGAGAAGAGGCCATACTAGGTTAACACATGGACACCTAATGGCGGGCACCCCACCACCCATATGCCACAATTGTCAGGTACGACTAACTATTCCTCACATTGTCATACAATACCCTGTCTACTCAAGATACAGAACCTTCCCTCCTGATACAGATTTCCAGAAAGCAGTTTCGCACAATACAATACTTCTCCAGCACACCATTCCTTTTCTTCACTCAGCAGCTCTGGCAAGCCTCATCTAGCAAACAACACACTGGTTTAATAGAAGCATTGGCAAACTGCCCTTAGACGTTCACTGGGCAACCCGTTGTCCAATGCCCTCCTGATCGCAGTTTGCCACACACCACCAACTAATACCATACACACACAACACAGACAACAACACCGGCAACTACAAACCAGAAAGCGCGTTTACCCACACGGGTCTGGCGCTTTATAATTTAAAAAAAAAAAAAAAAAAAAAAAAAAAAACTAGTCTTGTGATAAAATATGGCCAGCCAGGTACATTTTGTAGAACAATGAGTTATTGAGCCATTGTGGAACCGTGTAATGGGGGGATCTGACACAATTACTTACCATAGGTAAGAACTAGAAGGCTAGGCTTCTGCAGGACTCACTTGTGATGTGAGATTATATAAGAAGAACACACCATCCGAACCTTCTTAACGTTGTTAAGAAAATAATTTCAGAACCCAAATCCTGTTGGTTTAAGCCTTAAGGTATAGTCAACTTCACTTCACGCCTGATTGAAATAATGAATAGATGGTGGCAGAAAGGCACTGTGGGGTCTAAATGCTCCCGCCACTTATATAGACTAATGTTCCCGAGTCTTGGTTTCGAACTCAAAATGTCCTGGTTTTAATTATTTTTATTAAAACACAAATAAACCTGTTGAGAGGGCCACCACTCAATGACTTACGGAAGATTTTTGCATATTTTTTCAATTCAAAACGACCTCGACAATATTCAAAAGGCCTATACCGTACCTGTATTTATGCAGTGTCATTGAATATAATATATAACCAATAGTAGGCCTAAGTTTCTGGCTAGTATAGGTTTTGTATTATTTTGATTCAATTCCTGTGAATACTTAATACAAAGCTATGTCCATAGCGCAGTGGCTGCTTGGGGTGGAGCTCTGGATTCTTATATCAAAAAAATCTGTGTAGCTATGAACTCATTAATAAATACAATACAATACAATACAAAAATTAGAGTCCCTGACCAGCCAGAGCCGGATCGACCGTGTCAAACAAAAATAGCCACCCGAGAGGGATTTGTACGAAAGAAGGAGGAGGTACTTAGATAGTCCAGTTCCTGGGGTCGTACTCATCCAAATTATATGGTGAGGCGTCAATAAGTCTGCTCTTAATGTATGTTCTGAAACAAGCTGGATCCAACTGACTTACTAAAAATGGTTAGTTATTGTAAAGCCGGTGTGCAAGCATCGGATAAGAATCCCTCGACTTGTTTAGGCGACACCTAGGCATATCAAACCCTTCAAAATCTTTATTTATGCCTCATAGAATCCCGACAACTAAAATTTATGAAGATTTTAAGGTGCCTCATTTGCTGCATTTGTATTGTTTTAATCTGGTTTTGTCTTTAAAAAATTCTCCAATAAATAGTGTGAGTTCCACACTTGCCCTTCATACCAGACACAGCGTAGCCAATAACTTGAAAACAGAGCGTCCATTCCTTGAACATTTTAAACAATCGCCAAATTTCAGAGTCGTCAAGATTTTTAATGCTTTGCCCAAGGAAGTTAAAGTACGGTATTATACTGACAGTTTTTTTTTTTAATTTAGATGAATCACAAAAAAAATATAATAATGTCTTTTACTGAAGTTAAAGATAATTTTATTAATTAGTTAATGTCTTTGTTTTGTAATTGTTATAAGGGCCACGACGCAGGTCCCATTCACAGGGTGCACTTAGGGTGGCCCTTTAATATTTATTAACTGCATTGCGTTTTTTTTATTAATAAAAATACCTTAATACCTAATACCTTAATGTGATGTAAGCAAAATTGCTTACCTTAGAGATAAGAACTAGAAGGCCAGGCTAATGTAGGAGTCTCTTCCGATATGGGTATGTAGTATACCCAGCTCCGGCCAACCTTCTTTACGATGATAAGAGTTTAATATCAGATCATTGACTTTGGTGGCCAGATGTTAGCGTGCTTGTATTGGTAATAGTGTGAGTTTCTACACGCCATGCGATCGGAGACGTGTCGTAACTCAACGCAGGTACTAACCTACAGAGGTGACTGAAGAGGTCAATCGGGTACATTCATTAAATTGTTTGTTTTGAAAAAAACAAAAGAAAAATCCCGAACCCTGTTGGATTCAAGGAATAGTCAACCTTTCGACACTTCACGCCTGTTGGGGTTTGCCTCTATCGGTCCTTGAAGCAATTAAAGGGCCCTGCTCCCGTAGCTTATATAGGCTGGTGTTCCCCAGTCTCGGCTTCGGTCTCGGATTAGTTGTATTTGGCGTTTTATTATAAAACGGTTTTTTAAAGGCTTTTTGAAAAATTAAAAAAACAAATAAAGTTGAGAGGGCCACCACTCAACGACTGAAGGAAGATTCGTGCATAGTTTTTCAATTAAAAACAATACACACCTGTTAGGTGTAAGAGAGGGCCATAGGCCCTAATCTCGCTGTATTTACATATATTTTTTTAATAAAGGCTTTATTATTATTATTCTTATTATTATTATTATTATTATTATTATTATACCTGTATTTATGCAGTGGCATTGAATATATAACTAATAGTATGTGGATAGTATAGGTTATATATTTGTATTCCTATTTATACTTAATATAAAGCTTTAAGGCTACATTTTACGATTGAGAATTAACTTACCTTAATTAAATTAGATTTCACTTGAAACTTAAACCATCGCAAGACAAAGGTCAACTACAGAATGAAAAGTGAACTAGAAGAATATCTTAACAGTTTACACTTGCAATGTATATGTCCAGGCCTGTATGATGGGCGCTAATATACCATGAGCCAGGCACTACTACCTGGCGACAGATCTTGTGAGGAAATGTTTTCTATCGTGTATATTTCCTTCTGTTGTCTGCCTTAGAACAGGTGCAGTGTCTGGAGGCAGCAAATTGGAAAATAGCTCACATAATATATGAACTTCACAACTTTTCATATTATTTCCCAAGCAATAGTTTAGTCGACGGTGGTAGCCCTGGTGCCGTAGCCATTGGAGCTTGCAAGGACGGCCGCTTACTAATGTTCATATTAACAACAAAATTAATTGCCTTGGAAATTGTTATGAATATACTTAATAAATTCCTCTAACCCACTTCTAACCATTCGAGTTGGGGTGAGAATACACTCTCAGATCTTTAATGTACGGTAGCATTCATAGCACATTTTAATTTTATCGGAAGAGATATATAGCCTGTCTAAGGCATCAATTGGCATTCAGTGTCTTAACGTTATCTTATTTTACAGCTTCCATAGCCAGATTACTGTATTCAAATTTTAGTTTCTTTCACCCCTGGCTTGTCCTAGAGCTATTTTCCACTTTTGTGTATTTTAAAAGATGCCTGTACAGTTACAGGCATCGGTCGATGTTGGGGCCACGTCATCCACCCCAAATTTCCCATTTCTAATTGTTCTAAATATACCCACCTAACCAACTTCATTGGATAATTTCTTGTGGATTACCATTTTATACTGAATCATTTCAGGGGCCGTTGGAGTGAGGTCTGTCCCATTTTTTCTGTAATTCTGTTTATGTCTAGCCTAATTTAAATCTTGTCTTCTTCACGACCAGTATAGATATTGTGCTACGGTATCTTTTAGCAGCATTCATACATGACACTCATTTAATACTTTAAATAATTAGCAATGATGGCAACTGTTAACTATGATATTTTCATAACTGTCGAATGTATTGACCATTCTATATGGGTCTTTCTAGCGTAATTCTACAGTTTAGCCACTTGCTATCGTATACCTAGTGTACTCATTTATTCCTTTATTGCATACTAATTTCATTTCTTTTAAAACTCATCGTTCAACCTGATAGAGGTTTTCATATTCAGAAGAAATCGACTTTTACTAGCGGCTACCACTCCCGCAATTTCGAAAAGGCATTGGTAGCGAGAAAACCGACTACCTACTATAATAATTACGTTGAGGGCGTTTAGGCAAAGGCGAATAATGTTGTCGTGCCTTATCACTGTCCGTGCTACAATATATAAATCCATTACAGTATAATTAGATACAAATAAAGGCAATTTAATCAGACAACATGTTACGTTACAAATTATTTAAACGCTGGTCGAGATATTCAGTATAAGGTAAAATAAGCACATTCGTACTGAATCTAGTTTAAAATTACAATATTATACAGTATACACAACAGTTTAATTAGACTAAGTAAATGAAGGAAATTCTATGAGACCAAATGTGAGGGAACATATTATTTAAATTCTGGTCGGGATATACAGTAGCCTATAATGTAAAGAACCGGTCCGAGTTTACTCGAACATGCTTTCCAATTTATAAATTTGTGGATATTGACATGCGTGAATTCATAGGAAATAATTTTCCTATGGTTAAATTTCAGATCCCTCGGTGGGGGGGGGGGGGGGGGGGGTTCACCTCAATATATATTAAAAACCCTTTAAAACTTAATTGCATATTCGGGAACGAACAGACCAATACATTGTAACAGTAGTAACAATGGCACATGTCACGTAATGTATTGGAGCGTGAATTTTCCATAATTTCTCAAAAAATAATTTTTTGCACAGAAGCAAATATTTTTTTGGGAATGCAACCTGCCCACTTTTGTTATCCTATTAAACACCTAAAACATACCTAAAGGTAGAAATCATCGATAGAAAGGTTCCACAGAAAAATTATTTTTTAGTCATTTCTTTAAAATTAAAATTTAGTTATTTTTATTTTTTTACCCCCAGAAGCAAACTATCATGGGGCAAGCGACCCCCTGCACTTTGTTAAAATTAATAACGACTACAATATATGGGAACTTAAAAGAAATCGTTGGAGCCGTTTTTGAGAAACAATTGTTTTAGACGTTTTTTTTTGGAGTTTTTTGAGAACAAAACCCCCCCAACTGAGTTAGCCCAAAATAAAAAAAAATTATTCCGAGGTATGAATTTTGTGAACCTATATGCCAAATGTCATCAAAATCGACCGAGTAGTTTGCCCGGAAATCGGTGAACAGACAGACAGACAGACAGAGCGACAGAGCGACAGACAGACAGACCGACAGACATTTCGTAAAAACCACTTTTTTGTGTATGTATGCTGAATTTCTAGAAAACCACAGTTAACAAATTGACGCATGGGTTGTTGGGCAAAGAGAAATGAGGAAATTCTGTAGTCGATATGTCTTTGGTTCACTCGAAGCTCACACATGCTTCAAGTTTTCAAGTTTTTTTTGGCAAAGATGAGATGATGAGTTATAGGCAAGCTAATATTAAATCTTTCGTTTTTTCCTTATTTCTATCAGATCGTACATGACGAAGGTTTTGCTCCAATTTTTTATAGCTCGTGAGTTAACATGAGAGTCTTAAAATTGTCGTCACGATAAAAAGACTTAGAGCAGATTGTACAGGTGAAAGAAAGGCTTTTAAGCAGTGTGGACTCTGGTATGCCTTTTAAAATTACTACTATATCTGAAACTTTTCGAGCATATCGTACATTTGTATGGTTTTTCACCAGTGTGGATTCTCATGTGCTTCTTCACACTATAATTTTCACTGAAAGACTTGGAGCAGATTTTGCAGACGAAAGGTTTTTCCCCCGAGTGAGTTCTCATGTGACACATTAAATTGCTTTGTTGACTAAAAGTCCTCTGGCAGATTTTACAGGCAAAAGGCTTTTCCCCCGTATGAGTTCTCACGTGGGTTGTTAGACCATTAAGTTGACTGAAAGACTTAGAGCAGAATTCACAGATGAAAGGCTTTTCACCCGTATGAATTCTCATGTGCACCTTTAGATTGGATCCAAATTTAAAGGACTTCCCGCAGGTCGTACATACACAACGCTTTTTTCTGTGGCTTCTCATGTGGTTCCTCCAAATAATTAGCTCTTTGAAAGACTTCGAGCAGATTGTGGACGTGTAAGACTTCTCTCCACACTGAAAAAAAAAGTATTAAAGTACAACAATTGGCTATGATATATATTATTTTCAAAAATTATTGAGAATATATTTCAGAGAAATATTGAACGTTAATAAAAGTGCTTTGATGCGGTACCTATTAACTGCATTCTTTAATGAGGGCATTAGTAACACTATTATTCCAAATTTGATGACCTACTCGTACATACGGTGTTATCGTCATTGGAATTATAGTAGACTCATACATTATTATTATTGCAATTATTATTTCATTTTATTGGAAGTACAATACAGTTTGTCATTTATTCTATATTTAATCAAGATAATGATGATTATTTTGTCGGTGTATATTGTATATGAGTTTTCAAGTGAAGCGTGGAAATAAAAATCGGGTTAAGTTTTAAGCGCCAAAAATTGGAATTTCGTTTTTCGTGAAGTAAGTTTCGATTTGAGAGACATGGCCAATGCCCTGTAAAGAGCGCCAAGCGACAGTGGCAAAATTGTAGTCGCAGTTGGTAAATATATGGCAAGTTTGTCATATCACGTCTTGCATTATTGCATAGAAAAATCGTGATAACTCAAAATAATGACTTTGGGGGTTAACACGGTTTTTATTTCCACGCTTCAAGTGTGTGTCTTTAAATTAGGGTATACCTGGCTAGAAGTTCCTGCTGTATCTAGGTCAGCACATGTTGGAGGTAGTATGATAAAATCCAATAGAGATAACAACTCTTCTTGAGTCTCCTGCTGGTTACCATCTTCACTCATTTTCGTAGTGGCCTAAAATGATGTAATATATTAGGTTCGACTATTAATAAAATGTCAATGAGATAACGTGGATTGGTATTTTTTGAACCCACGATCTCCGCCTATCCGGACCGCTAATAATGTATATTATATCAGTTAATGTATATAGTTGGCTTCAACTGAAATATCGTAGCTGCTTCAGTGTCTTATTTTATTAGAGCAGTTTTAACTCATTCAATTTGCTTAGTGTAAATATGAGTTCTCAAGTGTATGTCTTTAAATTAGGGTATACCTGGTTAGAAGTCCCCGCTGTATCTATGTCAGCACATGTTGGAGGTTGTATGATAAAATCCAATAGAGATAACAACTCTTCTTGAGTCTCCTGCTGGTTACCATCTTCACTCATTTTCGCAGTTGCCTTAAAACGATGTAATATAATTATTAGGTTATAGACTGTTAATAATTAATACTATTAATTTGTGGAATCCTTCGTCGTGCGCACGTCTTCGTCTACCGTTATCGTCCCGTATCGCAGCAAAGGACGGGAAGTTATTTTTCCCGCATGATAACAAGTCTTCTGATGAAATATGGCCAGCCAGGTACATTTTGTAGAACAAAGAGTGATTGAGCCATTGTGGAACCGTGTAATGAGGGGATCTGACACAATTACTTACCATAGATAAGAACTAGAAGGCTAGGCTTCTGCAGGACTCACTTCCGATGTGAGATTATACTACTATAAGGAGATGAACACACCATCCGAACCTTCTTAACGATGTTAAGAAAACAATTTCAGAACCCAAATCCTGTTGGTGTAAGCCTTAAGGTATAGTCAACTTCACTTCACGCCTGATTGAAATAATGAATAGATGGTGGCAGAAAGGCACTGTGGGGTCTAAATGCTCCCGCCGGTTATATAGACTAATGTTCCCGAGTATTGGTTTCGGACTCAAAATGTCCTAGTTTTAATTATTTTTATTAAAAAAACAAATAAACCTGTTGAGAGGGCCACCACTCAATGACTTAAGGAAGATTTTTGCATATTTGTTCAATTCAAAACGACCTCGACAATATTCAAAAGGCCTATACCGTACCTGTATTTATGCAGTGTTATTGAATATAATATATAACCAATAGTAGGCCTAAGTTTCTGGCTAGTATAGGTTTTGTATTATTTTGCTTCAATTCCTGTGAATACTTAATACAAAGCTATGTCCATAGCGCAGTATGCCGTGGCTGCTTGGGGTGGAGCTCTGGATTCTTATATCAAAAAAATCTGAGTAGCTATGAACTCATTAATAAATACAACACAATGCAATACAAAAATTATATATCACGTCTTGCATTATTGCATAGAAAAATGGTGATAACTCAAAATAATGACTTTGGGGGTTAACACGGTTTTTATTTCCACGCTTCAAGTGTGTGTCTTTATATTAGGGTATACCTGGTTAGAACTCCCCTCTGTTTCTATTCCAGTACATGTTGCTGGTGTCATGGTATAAGATATTAGCTCTGCTGGAGTCTCCTGCTGGTTGCCATCGTCACTCATTTTCTTGGTTGCTCTAAAACGATGATATATTTTAGGTTAGAAACTTTAAAACAATTCAAGGAAATAACGGGGTACTATAGCAGTAAATGTTTCTTCATAAAACCTTTTGTAGTTAAGTGCATGAATAGATTATCAAAAACGGAGTAGGCTATACACGGGACGGGAGTTTAATGTTCCCCAATGGCAGAGGCGTGAAGTTTTAGAATGATGGCGGGGGCAAAAAAGTAGACCTTGTGACGTCATCAGGCAGGATTTAAGGAAAAATTGAAAATATAAGAGCAAAATAGTAGGGTTTTACGCATTTTAATAGTTGTAAAGTGTAACTGTAGATTTTACAACGCTAAAAAAGGAATGCTTACATTAATATTGCTGCAATGGGGACCATGAAGTATGAACTACGTCTTGCAATGCTCGAGGCTGGCCCAAAGGAGCTGGGTGGGGGGGGGGCAAGTTGGACCGTGCCCCCCAACTTTACGCCCCTGCCCAATGGTAACTACTGTTGTGATATAATATGTCCAGGTGCCTTTGTGAAACACGGGGTCATTAAGTTATCAAAGAACCATTTCATGGGGGGATCAGGCACAATTTGCTTACGATGGATAAACACTAATAGGCCAGGCATGTGCATGACTCTCTTCCGATGAGTAATTCTACAATTATTGCTTTCCAATTTATACGTAGTATAAGGAAAGCTTTGTGATGGTCGAAATTTTCGATTCCGAGATTTCAACGGATTTACACGTTTTGAGGTCCCAGGAACCCAAAAAAGTGGTTTCTACGAAATGTCTGTCAGTCTGTCTGTCTGTCTGTCTGTCTGTCTGTCTGTCTGTCTGTCTGTCTGTCTGTCTGTCTGTCTGTCTGTCTGTCGCTCTGTCTGTCTGTTCGTCGATTTCCGGGCAAACTACTCGGTCGATTTCGTTGAAATTCGGCATGTTAGTTCAAAAAAATCATACCTCGGGACTATTTTTTTTATTTATTTTTATTATTTTTATTATTTTATTTTCAAAAAACTCCAAAAAAACGTCTAAAAAAATTATTTCTCAAAAACGGCTCCAACGATTTCTTTTAAATTCACACATATAGTAGTTGTTATTAGTGATGAAAAAATGCGGGGGGTCGCTTACCCCTTGATAGTTTGCTTCTGGGGGTAAAAAAATAAAAATAACTCAATTTTCATGAAAAATGTCTAAAAAATAATTTTTCTGCGAAACCTTTGTATCGATGATTTCTACCTTCAGACATGTTTTAGGTGTTAAATTGAGTAACGGAACAGGACAGGCTGCTTTCCCAGAAAAGTATTTCGTTTTGTGCAAAAAATGATTTTTTGAAAAAATGATAGAAAATTCACGCTCAAATGCATGGCGTACTCTGCCATTATTGCTGTGTGGTATTGTTTTGGTCTGACCTATATAGAGTTTACCTCACCTCCAGTGACGTTAGATGGACAACCCCCCCCCCCCCCGAGAGTTTTTTTTTCGGGGGGGGGGGTTAGAAATTTCATTGGGTATTACATAGTGGTTTTTATTTTTCCTCTCAAAATCTGATTCAATCTAGTTTCAAGCCATTTCATTTCGTGGGGGGGGGGAGGGGGTTGAACCCCAATGAACCCCCCCTTGGCTACGGCCTTGGCTTCAAGGTATTGTCAACCTTTCTACAATTGGGGGTTTGCCTCTGTCGGTCGTTGAAGCCATTATAATAGTTGGTAGGAGAATGGCACTGCGGGTTCCAACAGCTCCCGCCAGAAATTGTAGCCAGTGTAGAACTCATGCCAGGTACTATTCGCGAGAATGCCAGCGTTCGTATGCCACTACTCTGCATGTCCTTGCTTGAACTCTCCCCCCCCCCCCCCCCCAACCCTCCCAACAACAGCATTCCTAAATGCAATTTTACTTACCTTAATTAGATTTCACTCAACTTTTCACTTTTCAACTTAAAATGTCAAACTATCAAGCCAAAGGTCAACTACAGAATGAAAAGTGAACTAAAGGAATAACTAACTGTTTACAACTGAATAGTTTATGTTCAGGCCTGTATATGATGAGCGCAAATATGGGATGAACCATATCCACCTACATGTCGACTGATCTGGTGAAGAAATATACGTATATTTCGTTTTGGTGGTTTCCGTTGAACTAATGTACTGTCTGGAGGCATCCATTGGCAAATGGCTCACAAAGTAAATGAGCCTTCCGACTTTTTATATTACTTCCCACGTAACAATAGATGGTCGACGTTGACTCCTGTCGTCATAGCAATTGGAGCTAGCGGGGACTGCCGCTAACTTTAAGCTTCCTTTACAGTTTTCTATAGCATTTTGCTATATTTTCTAACCAGTTCCCTAGACTTAGAGTTATTTTCCACATTAATGCACTTTACATGATGCTTGTAACTGTAGCATGACCCCTTTATATTTAATTTCTACCTTACTACCTTAATTGGACAGGAGGATAGTTTCTTCTTTACGACATGTAGATATTATCTCCTTAGTCCGAATATTACTGTATTTTAACTCATTTAATACGTTAAATAATGGGCAAATGGTAACTATGATATTGTCTGTACCTATACTGAATTGGCCATTCTATACCTTCGAACGGGTGTTTCTAAAGGAATGCTGTAGTTTTGCCCATTGACATTGTACCTATTGTACTACCTATATTTTTCTACATGGCCCCTAGGCTTGTCCCAGAGTTATTTTCCACTTCTATGTACTTTACAAGATGCCTGTAGCTGTAGCATGACTCATTTATATGGATCACTTTAGTCCGTACACTACAGTATTTACACTCATTTCATACGTTACGTTGGTACGTAATTATGATATTTTTATATCGTTACCTATACTTGATTGGCCATTGTTTAACTGCCTACGGACGTGTTTCTGGCGTAATGCTACAGTTTTCCACTTGCTATCCTACCTATAGTACACATTCATTCGTTTCCTTTATTGCTTACTAACAACATTTCCTATTCATACATGTAAGTGGAAGGTTACATCGTCGCTCAAAACTTTAGCGGTTACTATCTTGCGTGTTGTTCAACCTCACCCTTGAAAAACTAGTCTGGGCGATAAATACATGACAAAAAATTGTTTATTCTATTCTTTATTATAGATCCAAAAATTATTACCTCATTTTGTATTTTATAATTAATTACTAACAGAGAATTAACTCGGAGTGTCCTGCTGCACGGAGCACGATGGACTTGTGATGGGCGATAAATACATGACAAAAAATTGGTCCTATTTTTATTTTATCCTACATTGTAAATCCAAAAATTATTACCCCATTTTGTATTTTATCTGTAATTATAGGATCATTAGGGGGATTAATTACTAACAGAGAACAACATAATGTAAAACTATGTAAATTCAATTATAGTATAATTGTATACTATGGTAGGACTTTGAATGATAGAAAAAGTTATGGAAACAATTATTTAAGTGCAGGTTGACATACAGTACTAGGTAAATACGCACTTTCTCACTGAAACTGGTTTATAATTACAATTGTTGCCGTATCCAGTATAGTCTAAATTTAGATACAATATTGTAGGAGTATAAATGTGATAAAATATTACATAAATTGCATGTTTGGATATGCGGCGTAGGAAAAAATGCAGGTAAGCACATTCTGACTGAAATTAGTTTAAAACATTGCAGGAAATTAAATGATACTAAAAGTTATGGAATAAATAACAATTTATTTAAATGCTGGTCGAGATATTATACAGTATATGGTTAATAAGCACATTCTCAATAAAACTAGTTTAAAAATACAATATTATAACGCATCGAATACACAATAGTTCAATAAGATGCAAATGTAAAAATTAAATTAAATGAGTAATTTAATGGAACAAATTACTTCAAATTGTTAATTAACATGTGCAGTGTAGGGAAAATAAGAACATCCTGACTGAAATTAGTTTAAAAAATAGAAAAAAAATTGATTATCTTTAGGCTATATCCTATATGCCTATATACGCAAAATTTATTATTACGTATTTTCCACCATAAGATCTTCCACTCCATTCTGTTAATTGTCATTGTAAGTGTGTGTAGACTAATACCTTAATCAGGAACCTTTCGCCTTGGTCATGGATACATAAAAGATAAACAGAAATAGGGTACGCAGAAGTTCCCGAAAACTAGATTTAACTAAATAACGCATGGGTTGTTGGCTGTGATGAACTGACCACAAAGAAGGGAGGAAATTATATTGTCGATATGCCTTTGGGCCACTTCATGCCTCCAAACGGTCACCTCACGGCAAAAATCCTCCACTAAGTTGCCTAAACAGTGGCGTCCCACTGACATATGTGTCATAAGTCGTCAGCTGTTAACGCCCACATTACAAGTTTTACTTGGCAAAGACGAGATGATGAGCTTTTACATAATACCTATGTTATGTTGCCAGGTACGCCAAGCAAAATGCTTATCTCTAGTTTTTCACACGTCGAAGGTTTTGCTCCAGTCCTTTCTCATTTGTGAATTCTCACTTTCGATTAATGCGTTGACCGAAATACTTGGAGCATCTTTCACAGACGAAACTCTATTCTACCGAATGAAGTCTCATATGTTTCTTTAGATTGCTATCCTGAATAAAAGTCCTCTTGCAGATTTTACAGACAAAAGGCTTTTCTCCGGTATGAATTCTTATGTGATTCATTAGAATGGTTTCTTGATTAAATGATTTCCGGCAGACTTCACAGGCAAAAGGCTTTTCCCCAGTATGAGTTCTCATGTGTCTCTTTACATCGGATTTATATTTAAAGGGCTTCTTACAGACAGTACATGCATAGCGCTTTTTCTTATTGTGGTAGTTCCTGTGGTTCCTAAAACTAGCTTGCTCATTGAAAGACTTCGTGCGGATGGTACATGTGAGAGGCTTGTCTCCACCCAGAGAAAAAAAAAGTATCAAAGTACTATATATAAACATCGGCTAATTATACATTATTCTCTAATATTATTAGTAGTTATTATTTATTAGGTATTTAGTGGTATTAACAGCATTTTTTAATGAGGGCATTTGTAAATTTGATGACTTGCATATGGTATCAGGCGCCCATTCCATTGACCGGCTAGGGCTATTTCCAAAACGGTGACGTGGTAGCAGACACTCAAGACTTAGGTAGCATCTCCACCGACCTCGCATTGCAGATTGCAAGTGACATTGATGGAAATGTTTATTTTTCTTTTTATAGAAATCTATTAAAATGTTTGTAATTAACATATCCCATGAAGTCATTTTTTAATTTTAGTTTGTTTGTTTGTGATTTTATTGTATGATAATTGATCAATTTTAACTATGGCATAGAGGAAAATAAACATTTTCGTCAATTCTGCAATGCGAGGTCGGTGGAAACGCCACCTAAGTCTTGAGTGTCTGCTACCACGTCACCGTTTTGGAAATAGCCCTAGCCGGTCAATGGAATGGGCACCTTATCGTCTATGGCATTATTGCAGACTCGTGTACGTAATTATTTCAATTGTTATTACATTTTATTGGAATTACAATACAGTAAGTCACTTATTCAATATTTAAGGAACATAACGGACTAATTAATTAATTAAAGTAGGCGCTAATAACCTTGCCACTCAACCCAGAGAGAAGATGAAATTGCAACGTTTTGATTTCTGCTTTGATAGTGTCCTATTTTATTAGAGCAGTTTTAACTCATGCAATTGGCTTAGTGTAAATATGAGTTCTCAAGTGTGTGTCTTTAAATTAGGGTAAACCTGGTTAGAAATCCTTGCTGTATCTATCTATCTATCTAATTATCTATCTAATAACCTTACCACTCAACCCAGAGAGAAGATCAAATTGCAACGTTTTGATTTCTGCTTTGATAGTGTCCTATTTTATTAGAGCAGTTTTAACTCATGCAATTGGCTTAGTGTAAATATGAGTTCTCAAGTGTGTGTCTTTAAATTAGGGTAAACCTGGTTAGAAATCCTTGCTGTATCTATCTATCTATCTAATTATCTATCTAATAACCTTACCACTCAACCCAGAGAGAAGATCAAATTGCAACGTTTTGATTTCTGCTTTGATAGTGTCCTATTTTATTAGAGCAGTTTTAACTCATGCAATTGGCTTAGTGTAAATATGAGTTCTCAAGTGTGTGTCTTTAAATTAGGGTAAACCTGGTTAGAAATCCTTGCTGTATCTATCTATCTATCTAATTATCTATCTAATAACCTTACCACTCAACCCAGAGAGAAGATCAAATTGCAGCGTTTTAATTTCTCGATAGCACTGCTGGTTTGACCGGCATTGCATAATAATTATGAATACATCAGTGCTCAGGATTAAATTTTATATACCTACTTTTTTTTCAAAATGTTGAATACCCCTTCACATACGTCTTATTACATTACATGTATATTCAAGCAACGTCAACCTCTATAAAATATAGGGTCCAAAAGCACCATCCATGTAGTCATCTGCATGTAGGGAGCGCATATATTTTAGACGAAAGTATACGTAATATACATGGCAAGGCACGAACTGATCAAGTAAAGCTTTTATTAGACATTAAAAGCGCATCCAAGATTTAATGTATTCCATTACTTAATTAAATCTGAATTAAATCTGTTTATTTCCCTCCAATACTCCAATTTGTGGTTCGCAAGTGAATTTGATTGAAGCACATAAAAAGTTAATGAACGCCAATTCATATAATTTTTTATATAAATTAGTTATGTATCGTCAAGATTTGGCTCTAATTGTCTGAAATATATTATAGTCTGCAAAATTACAAATCTGATATGCTAAGTCGAAATTTGAGGATTTAAGAAAAAAGTGGGCTTGGTAGGATTCGAACCCACGATCTACTCCTATACGGACCTTTAATAATGAATTAACATCAACCCCCCTCTTCGGAACACTCTGAGAAGGGTTGGAGTCTGGCAATAACAACATGAGCGCGGAAGTCCAAAATGGGCAGAGCGCCTAGCATTAAAAAAAAAACACATTTAATATAGCCGGTGAAGTTAGGCGCCCATTCCACCGACCGGCTAGGGCTATTTACAAAAACGGTGACGTGGTAGCAGACATTCAAGACTTAGGTGGGGTTTCCACCGACCTCGCATTGCAGAATTGATGGAAATGTTTATTTTCCTCTATGCCATAGTTAAAATTCATCAATGATCATACAGTAAAATCACAATCAAACAAACTAAAATTAAAAAATGGCGTCATGGGATATGTTAAGTACAAACATTTTAATAGATTTCTATAAAAAGAAAAATGCTAATTCCCGTCAATGTCATTTGCATTCTGCAATGCGAGGTCGGTGGAAAGGCCACCTAAATCTTGAATTTCTGCTACCACGTCACCGTTTTTGTAAATAGCCCTAGCCGGTCGGTGGAATGGGCGCCTTAGAAAGGCGATTAAGATGCTGAAAAACAATGAAAAACAACAAAGCTCCCGGGGTTGATTATATCCCTGCTGAACTGTTTAAAGAAGGCGGTGAAGTCCTAGTTGACAAAATGAATGCTCTCTTACGAAAGATATGGAGAGAGGAGAAGATTCCCGACGAGTGGAATGAATCGTTGATAACACCTGTGGTCAAGAAAGGGGACAAAACGTTGTGTAATAACTATCGTGGCATATCATTCCTCACAACAGGCTACAAAATTCTATCTAAAATCCTCCTTGTAAGGCTAACACCATTTGCTAAAGAAAACCTGGGTGAGTACCAAGCTGGCTTCAGACGTAACCGCTCAATAACAGATCAGCTTTTTACCTTACGACAAGTTGTTGAAAAATGCTGTTCATATCAAAAGTGCATAATGCTGGTGAGTCATGGATATGTCACAACAGTCCGCTTTCTCATAAAAACTGGGACCTCGTGACAGTTGTCGCTCTCACCACATAACATTAACAATCATGACAGCTCCAGTCTTTATATATATAAATGTACATATATGGTGGAAAAACGAATCACAACGGACATGTGAAAAAACGAATAGAAACAAAATTTTTACTTGAAGTTTTATGGGCAGATTGATAATGTACTTGTCGAATTTGAAATTTGACAGATGAAATTTGGCAGATTGCTGTCAAATTTGAAAACCTATCCGTGAAACTTCAAGTAAAAATTTTGTTACTATTAGTTTTTTCACTTGTCCGTTGTGATTCGTTTTTCCACTTGTCCGTTGCGATTCCTTTTTCCACTTGTCTGTTGCTATTCGTTTTTCCACTTGTCCGTTGTGATTCGTTTTTCCACGTTGAAGTTTCACTTCTGCCATGTATCCTAGCACACATGTCTTTTTTTTTATTGACTATCTATTATACAATATAATATCCATCATGGTTTAATTAGATAGAAGTGTCAGAAATTACATGAGACTTATGTGTGTTATCAGAGTGCCTAAATAAAAAAAATAAATTTCACAATACCTATTTAAAACTATTACGATAACAGTTCACCAGCTACGGCCTTGGATATCACCTGTCCCAAAGCACTGATTTGATCGATAGCACATTCTAGAACGGATAGACCAATCTATTATAACATAGTAATAATGGCAGGGTATACGGAATGTATTGGAACGTGAATTTTCTACAATTTCATCATAAAATAATTTTTTACACAAAGCTAAATGTTTTTTTTTGGAAAGCATCCTGTTCGGTTTTGTTAGTCTATATATTTAACATCTAAAATATGCCTGGAGGTAGAAATCTTCGATAGAAAGGTTCCACCAAAAACAGTTTTTTTAGTCCTTTTTAGACCCTCTGCGGTTGGTTAACATTAATAACGACTACAATATGTGCCAATGAAAAATAAATCGTCTTAGAGAAATATTTGTTTTTAAAGATTTTTTTTTTTAGTTTTTGAGACTAAACCCCCTAAAATTGAGTTAGCCCAAAATAAAATAAAAAACGTGGTCCCGATATATGATTTTGGTGAGCCTACATGCCAAATTTCATAAAAATCCACCGAGTAGGCTAGTTTGCCGGCGCGTCGATGAAAGACAGACCGACAGACAGATCGATAGACATTTCGTAAAAATCACTTTTTAGGGTTTCTGGGACCTCGAAACGAATAAAACCGTTGAAATCACGGAAATGAAAATTTATACACGAACACAGAGCTTTCCTTATACTATATGTAAAAATCGGAACATCAATAATTTCAAACGTGCCACCATGCCTTCCCCTTGGGACCTATTTCTCAGCCTATACGCAGACGATGCATCCATATTGATTCCAGCGCCGGACAACCCTACGGCAGAAACGCGTGGTTGTTCCACCTTAAATGCAGTTTCAGGTTGGCTAAAAGCTCATGAACTTGTTTTTAACGCACAAAAGACAGAATTTATGATATTTCAGTTAGCCAACCTCAACAAGGAAGCAATTAACCTGGTTTCTGATGCGATAGATCTTCCAGCTGCTCTTACAGTGTCTTTTCTGGGCCTTAATATTGATCATATGTTGACCTGGCGACCACATATTCACAAGTTATGAGCAAAATTATCTTCCTGTGTCTTCCTTCTGCGCACTCTGCAGCCTCTCGTTAGCCAAGACATACCACCATCGGACACGGAGTGGGGGTGACTTACACCAGGAGCAATACCGTACAGCCGCCATGGGAAATTCACCCCACCACTTAGGTGCGAGGTTGTATAACCACCTACCCACCCTCCTAAGGCTTCCAACTTTAACACCATCCCAATTTAGGAAGGGCGTGATTAGGCTTCTTGGTGTGAACCGCCCTTACTCCGTGCCTGAATTTTTTGACCACAACTACAACAGTTGAGTTTATATCTTATGTACCGTATTATATGTTTCTGTGTTTCTGTTTGACGTAATAGAGTTGCAACGACGCTGAGAATACCATTGTATTTTTAAAATGGCCAATACATGACTTATGACTTTGCACCATGAAAATGTATATTAAACAAAATATACTTTCTTGGATCAACAATTTAACAAAAAATATAATTTACATACCATATATTCCATACCATACATACCATCTATACCATACCATACATAACATATATTTATTAATTTATTATTGACTATCTGAGTTACAATATAATATCCATCATGGGTTAATTAGATACAAAAGTTGGAAATTAAATGACACTATAAACTACGGAAAAAATTATTTAAATGTTAGTAACCACGATATACGGCACTATATTTATCTAAACGACGCAAGGGTTGTTGAGCAGCAGAGGAGGTCCGATCGCAGAGGAAGGAGGAACACATCGAAGCTATTGTCTTCGGGTCACTTCAGGCTCACACATGTTCACCTGGGCAGCACTAACAGTGGCGTCCTCCTGACATTTACGTATGTCATGTATGGGTCTGTTTTCTTAAGCCGTTTACTCATACGTTACAAATTTTCTTTTTTGCAAAGACGAGATTATGAGTTCTGATAATATACGAGTAAGAACTCATCATATTATAATATATTAAGTTTGCTAGGCAAGCAGAGAGCTAATCGTTAGTTTTTCTTTCTGGATAAAACGTTACCAGCAGATCGTACATGCCAACGGATATTCTCCAGTCTTTTCTCATTGGTGAGTTCTCATATGAATATTTAGCTTGTCTTCGCAATCGAAAGACTCTGAGCATATCGTACAGGGGAAAGGCTTTTCCCACTTATGAGTTTTCATGTGTCTCTTTAGATTGCGTTTGATATGAAAAGACCTCGGGCAGATTTTACAGACGAAAGGCTTTTCTCCCCCCGCATGAGATGCCATGTGGTTCTTTAGACTAATACGTTGACTAAATGATCTCGGGCAGATTTTACAGGCGAAAGGCTTTTCCCCCGTATGAATTCTTAGGTGAGCCTTTAGACTGCATTTTCGATTAAAAGATCTCGGGCAGATTTTACAGACGAAAGGTTTTTCCCCCGTATGAGTTCTCATGTGGTCCTTTAGAGTAATATATTGACTAAAAGAACTAGGGCAGATTTTACAGACGAAAGGCTTTTCTCCGGTATGAATTCTTATGTGAGTCTTTAGACTGCTTTCTTGATTAAAGGTTTTCTGGCAGACTTTACAGGCAAAAGGCTTTTCCCCCGTATGAATTCTCATGTGTCTCTTTACATCGGATTTATTTTTAAACGGCTTCTTACAGACAGTACATGCATAGCGCTTTTTCGTATTGTGGTAGTTCATGTGGTTCCTAAAACTAGTTTGCTCATTGAAAGACTTCGTGCAGATTTTACATGTGAAAGGCTTCTCTCCACTCTGAGGAAAAAAAATGAGCATTAAAGTATATTAATTGGCTGTGGTACATTATTCTCAAATATTTCATTGGACAAATTTTGATCGTTAACAAAAATACTTTGATGTGGTATTAACTGCATTCTTTGACATTGGCGTATATAGGGGGTAGCCCCCCCCCCCCCCAAGATTTCTGGTGACAAAGACTTTGTGGAGGCTAAAGGCATAGTATCCAAAATAATAAAAGGGAAATTAACTTAAATAACTTTAAAAAAATAAACAAAAAATATATTACTCTAAATGCTTAAAACCCCAATACTTCACAGCTATTTTTTTTCAAATTTTTCTCCGGTGGATACGGGCCCCCCTCAATGGTAGGTTTATTCGTCGTTATAATATCTCAGTTTTGTACTGCTTGCAAACACTGGCGTAAACAGGTTGGTCCTGGGCTAAGCCCCCCCCCCCCCAGAAGCACCCGTACCCCCCCCCCCCCAGGATATCTGGTGACAAAGACGTTATTAAGGCGAAAGGTGAAAGTTGAAGTGTTTACTCGATGAAAAAAGCGAGTAAAACGTAAAAATTTGATAGGAAGTTGAAAAAATTATGAAGTGGAATAACCCCCTAAGGGCATATGAAACACTATTGTTGCCAATTTTACGACTTACGTTGACGGTCCATGGCATTATAGCACACTCATACAGTATAATCATGATAATTTTTTACTTTTATTGGAACTAAAATACAGTACTTAATTTATTCCATGTTTAAGCGACCTAACGGATTAATTAATTAAATAAAGTATACGCTACTATATTTCTTTACTGCTTCATAGATAACTATGACTAAAGTGCAAAATGTAAAATATTCAAATTCAATATGACATTGCGTGAACCTAAAATGTTAAGTTCCGTCGATTCATATCTGTTTTCCGTATAGTGGGTTCTTGTAATCGATCTGAGACATGCGGAAATGCCGTGGGAGGACACTTCTTTTGACAGAGGATTGATTAATATTCAATGTATCATAACCTTTATTTATGTCTATACAGCGAAACAATAATATTATTTATGGACATTGGCTCGAATCCTTTGTATGGACAGAGTATTTTATTTCTAATGGATTCAAAGATTATATGATCAGATTGCTTCCAAAACCTGACTGTATAACAGTTGTATAACTACATAGGTCATAAATTGTATAAATATTTAACATTTATCTTTTGGGGTCATTATTAATGCTAAGAAACTGCGATGGGTCGCTTGCCACCTTGATAGTTTGCATTGTACCCCAATACTCTGCTAGGTTGGCTTAGTAATAGTAATGCAAAAAGTCAATTTTTTTAAATTTAAATAATACTGGAGCATACCCTTATATCACATACTAGTGAACATTAGCCGGAATTGGAGGATTTAGAAAACACACGATCTTCGGGGCCTCTATAAAAATGTATCATACCACATTTAATATACCTAATTGGCTTTAATTGAAATATTATAGCCTAATTTCTTTAGGGCCTGCTTGTATTAAGGCAGTTTTAACATAGTCTCATAAATTTTTGGTCAGAGCAAACATGAGTTCTTAAATGTGTGACTTTATTTAATTTTGGTATACCTGGTTGGAACTCTCCGCTGCTCCTATGTCAGCATCTGCTGGAGGTTTAGTAGTTAAATCCAGCGGATGTATTAGCCTTGCTGGAGTCTGCTGCTGGCCACCATCTGCTGGTTTTGCAGTTAAATCCAGCGGAGATGAATGTTCTGATGGAGTCCCTTGCTGGTCAACATCTTTACTCATTTCCTTAGTTTCTATAGAAAGATGCAATATATTAGGTATGGCTATTTATAACAGCTTCAGGAGATAACGGGACACAAACAGTAAATGTTCCTTCATAGAACCTGTTCCATTTAAAACCATGACTAGGTACAAAGTTGTGTACGGTACATGTAGCGTCAACACGTCCTCGTCCTCGCTCTCGTCCTGTTTCGTGGCGAGGGACGGGACCTTAAGGTTCCCCCATCGATTACTACTGTTGTTTTGTAATAAAATTTGGCCAGGTATACTTGTAACACACAGTTATTGAGTTATTGCAGAACAGGGTGTTAGGGGTACCTATTCGGCACAATTTGTTTACGATTCATAAGAACTAGGAGGCTCGTGCATGACTCTCTTGTGACATATTACTATCAATAAAAAAAAATAAAAAAAATGGGATCCCACCACTTCACATATTTTTCTAAGTTAACGATGAGTTATTTTTCAAATATATTCACAAAATTAATAATACTTATTTTACTTTGTATTACTATGCTTATTACTTCCATTAATTCGCATGGGCAATAAGTTGAACACACGTCCCACCCCCTTCTAACCTTCTTAATGATGATAAGTTATATAGTAACCGATCGCAATACCTGGTTTCAAAATAAAGTTAACCTTCCTATAGTTCACGCCTCTGTCATTGCCGCAATCAATATGTGGCAGAATGGCTTAACTGCCCCCTCCACTTGCAGAGATTACCTACACACATTTTAATTAAAGTCTCTTATACAGTAGGTACCTACATAGTCAAAGGGCGTATTCTAAAGTACTCTCTCTAACGTATTCAGTAGCTTAACAAGTGGGTAGCAAGATATGCAAGGCAGAAAGGAAAAAAAAACGCTAATTTTTTGCTATTTTTACAGAAGTATAAAAATATTTATAAAATGTACATAATAAAAAGAAAATGAAAGTTTAAAAACAAATGTAATTTCGCCGAGCATAGTTTTAGGCAAGTCAAAAAGTTTAAAATAATGTTTTTAAAAAGTGTATACACATAATATGTTTCCTAATGAACTAAAATAAAACGAAATTGGGACAATTTTATTAGATTTTTTTTTGTAATGGACTTATAGCCCGAGAGCTGACACCAAATTTGGAGTAGGTACTTGAGGCAAGCTGAAAACCTGTCACATAGGCCTACCTCACCCATACGGTAATGCAGACCTGGCTCGTGAGTAGAGGGGCTAAATCAACCCATAAATTTAAACTTTTTTTGGATAGGTAGGAACGAGTGCGTGTCGCGCTATTACCGCATTGGGGCATAATAGGGGAGGTATGTGGCAAGTTTTCAGATTGCCTCAAGTACCTACTACAAATTTGGTGCTAGCTCTCGTACTACTAGTGTAACTGCAAAAAATTGTAGATGGGGGACCCACTGGCCACTGATTACGTATCCGTTGTTTTATAACATAACAAATGCCCAATTCTACATAATATAGTTTTTATACTCCCAGGCTGTTCCATAACAAATATTGAGGTGAATTCTAATGAAATAGTGAGCTGCCGTGACATTTTATTTAATTAATTAATATTTTCCCCAAATTTCAAGTAACTTATGTTTCTTACTCAAAACTATGATTTTTATAAAAGCAGAAGAATTGGATGTAGTAGAAGAAGGGCTGTATCAAAAGTGCCAATTTTCACATTTAAGCTCTTTCATGTATAACTATTAGGTCGCGCAACAGTCGGGCTCGTGCCTTTCCCGCACGTTAATATCATTAGCTCAAACTCAACGTGGAAACCCGCTACTAGGCCTACCTGCTTCCCATCTACGTTCGATAGCCGAAATTAGAGGCTACGGCGTGATTCGAACCCACGATCTACACCTAACCGGGGGGTCTTCTTAACTACCACAAGTCACTACATGTGCTGTAAATTTGATCTCCGAATCCTCTACTTACGCTTTTATTGACTTTTATTCGTATTGTTAGACAGCTTAGCACGGCTACCCGAATTGGTCTGTCGGCATTTTTCGTTGTATAATCAGATGTTTTATTATATGCATTGCAATTTGCAATACGTTCCATAGAATGCCTTGGCAAAGTAAAGAATTCGAACCAGTAACAATAATCATTCAGGTGTAAGTCAACGTTTGTACCACTACTCTGCTTGTCCTGACCTCTGCCTGAGGCCCCCTCTCCCCCTCTCCCCAAACAAGACTGTGATTTTACATACCTGAATTAGATTTCACAGGGAACTTAAACCACTCGAACAACGGTCAAGTACAAAATGAATATATTGAAGTAGAGGCATAAAGTTGCAGTTTAAACTGTCACAATTTATGTTCAGGCCTGTAAAATGATGAAGAGCGAGCCCTGCAAGAGGTGTTGGTGAGAGGATTTGTTTTATATTGTGGCTTTTTCGTTTAATAGGCAAGATACGAAAATGTGATGAGTGTGTTTGTTTTTTTGATTTAACGAGATGTTAATGGTGACGATGGAAGCTTTAGGCTATTGTTACATTATGCGATGGCCTCAATTTTCTACTATAATACATGTTAGCCATATATCGCTACATATAGCATCTAGCATCTTCACTAATTTTCTTCTTCTTATTGAGTTGCAATCTAGGGATTGGTTTGCAGCGAATGTTGTGTTTTTCTCCTCCACTCTTGTCTGTTTTGTGTGGTCCTTTTCAGCTTTTTGTAGGTGTCGCGCCCTAGGTCCTTCATGACATCCTCAAGGTATTCCTTCCTCTGTCGCCCTCTTGAGTTGGTGCGTTCAACCATACCCTCAATTATGTTCACGAGGAGCCCTTCATATCTCAGAATATGCCCCATCCATTTGCCTCTACTTGTTGAAATGGTGGCCATAATAGATCTTTTTTCTTTTTTCTATTTATTCTATGAAACACTTCTTCCTTGGTTATGTGGTCTCTCCATTAGCACCACAACTCAAAGGCTTCCAGTTTATTTTGTCATGTTCGTAAGTGCACCATGTTTCACTTCTGTGCAAGAGCATACTCCACACTAACGTTTTGAGAAGTATTTTCCTTATATCCAAGTCGATGTTGTTAGATTCGAATATATTTGACTTTATGTTAAAAGCTAGTCTGGCTAAGACGTGTATTTGATTGGATATTTCCTGGGATGGCTTTTCTTCTTGTGTTATTTTGCTGCCTAGGTATGGAAAGCATTTTACTCTATTCATTTCAGCACCGTGGATAGTTTCGTTTCCTTGAGCCCCCGTCTTGGTGATCACCATAATTTAGGTTTGCTTAAGTTTAGCTTCATGTTATAGGTACTTAGTACGGCCTTCATTGTAGTTAGTGATTCGGTGAGTTTTCTAGGACAGATAAGATCTAGAAGGTTTGTGCAGGACTCTCTTTCGATATGATGGTCTATTATTATTAATTCGAATAGGGAAAAGAGGATTCCACCCCATTACCCATCGCCTTAACTTCATAACGATGAGTTGTGTTTAAATATATATATACAATCTTACTTATTCTTATGCGACTTCGTATTACTTATTAGGTACGTCTATCAATTCGCATGGACAATAGGTAGAACCCACCTCCTCCTAACCTTCCTAACCATGATAAGCTAAAATATGTCTTACTTTATCAAATGTCATCAGCTCTTGGCATCTCTACCATTCGATAAGTTACGATAAATTATAACCTATCCCAATACCTGGTTTCAAAATAAGGTTATCCTTCCTACATTTCACACCTCTGTCATTGCCCCTATCAGTAGATGGTGGCAGAATGGCCTAACTGCTCTCTCCACTTGTAGAAATTATACCTACACACATTTTAGTTGAAGTCTGTTATACAGTAGGTTTCTACATATTCAAAAGGCGGATTCTAAAGTGCTCATATTTTAAACGTATTCAGTAGCGTAACAGGAGGGTAATCTACAAGGCTAAAGTACTCACAATAGCGTATTCATTGTTCTACAACTAATGCCCGATCCCACAAAATAACTTTTAAACTCCCAATAATTAGTGGCAAATTGTGAGCTACGATGATATTTTATTTAATTTTACACTACTGTCTCCTAATTTCTCGCATATTTCATACTCAAAACTACGACTATTTAGACAGATGAATAGGAAGGAGGAGAAGTTAAATCTTTAGTTGAAACTCAACTTGGATATCTATATATATATATTCCAGAACACAGGACATCAATTTTTCAGCACTCGCACCTTTTCACATCCGTTATAATTTACAACAGAATACCTCAAAATATCAAAATAATCCCTTACATAAAAAAATTTGAACGTGAAGTAACGAGATATCTCTACACCAATTTACAAATTAATAGTTAATACAGACCCGAACACAGGATTAGCAGAGTGGCGATTCAGTAATGACATACTTTAAATCTACCTACCGTATTCAATATACATACCGTATATATATGTATACATATAGATACGTAAAAGTATATATATATATGTATCTATATGAGTGGATGTGTGTACAGTATATATATAATATTTATTCTAAAATATTCACACTATACCTCATATTACTCTTTGTCTTGCATTTTATTATTGTTTGCTATATTATTATCTTGTTTGATTCCTTTTATTTTATTTTATTTATTTATTTCTTTTCATTAAATCTAATAGTAACGATTATGGATTGTAAATTTATTATATTTCACTTTAACTTTTGTAAAAGGGGGGCCCAGCACGGGACTTGTCCTTTGGGCTCCCCTTCCAAATGTAATTAAATTGTAACTGTTGTACTTAAAGAAAAAATAAAGATTATTATTATTATATCAGCTACTACCTGCTTCTCACGTACGTTCGATAGCCGAAATTACAGGATAAAGAAAAAACGAATTAGTGGGATTTGAACCTCCGATTTACGCCTAGTCAGGTTGTCATCTTAACCACTGGAAGGCAGGCACCTACATGTGCAGCAATATCTGAATCCTCTCCTTCTGCTCCTTTTGCCTGATTCGTGTTGCTAAACAGGTTAGCACTGCTACACAATTTTCTAGCCGAACAGGATTGTGAGCTTATTTTATTGCACAGGGCAATGCTTAATTCAATACATTACGGTGTCCTATAGCATGCCAAATAATACTGCAATGCATACGTTCGACAGAATGACCTTGCAATGTAGCCAGTGTAGAATTCGAACTAGCAACAATCCAGGTGTATGTCAGCGTTCGTACCACTAACCTGTTTGACATGACATCTGCTTGTACCAAAGCAACACCAATCGAGATTTCAATTTTATACTTTTATATCTCAGGTCTAATTAGAATGCACATAGAACTAACATAATCCATTCCAACTAAGAGCCAACTACAGAATGAATAGTGAAGTAGAAGCGTAAAGTTGCAATTTCAACCTTCACAGTTTATGTTGAGACATGTAAGATGATAATTGAAAACATTCGTCGGTTTTTTTATGAAGTGTTACATCTCTAAAATCGTAATTTTTCAGGAGAGCGTTTTAAAGTTTTTTGGTTCACATATTGGATTAAGTTATTATTATTATTATTTTTTTTTTAAAGAGCGGGTCCCTGTTGGGAATTTGCGCTAGGAAATTGGGAATGTTTACCGATTATTTAGTGGTAGAGAGTTATCCGTTCTGTTGTGTAAGTAGGGGGAGGGGGGGGGGGTGGTTAAATGTTGAAGAAGAGGGCGGTGGCTCTTAGGAATTGTATGATATTATTTGTGGCTGTTATTTTGTTTCCTAGAGCATCGGAGAGGGAGGAGGGTGCTCATATGACGGAGGCTCGTTGGACTGGTTGGGCAATCGAGAAGAAGGTGAGCTATTGTGAGGGCCACTCCGCACCTTGTGCATAGGGGGGGGGGGGCGCCTCATTCCTCATTAGATGTTTCTGAGTGAGGTTTGTATGCCCTATTCTAATTCGGGCCAATACAATTTCCTCCTTGCGGCTGATTCGATAGGACGTGTCCCATTCCGTTATGAAGGGCTTAACTGCTCGTAATTTGTTTTGCACGTAGGCAGGCCCATTCTAGATTTTCTGTTGCCATTTTTCCAAGATAGATTTGCGTAGGTAACTGTTTACGTCACTTTGGAGCAGAGTGGGCCATGGGGCAGACACTAGTGTGGCAGCTGTCTTTGCCGCTTTGTCGACTTCCTCATTTCCTGTTATACCAGCATGAGACGGGACCCAATGAAAATGGATTTTTGCTTTCCAATTAATGCATAGTATAAGGAAAGCTTTGTGATGATCGAAATTTTCGATTCTGAGATTTCAAAGGATTTATACGTTTTGAGGTCCCAGAAACCCAAAAAAGTGATTTTTACGAAATGTCTGTCTGTCACTCTGTCTGCATGTCTGTATATCTGTATGTCTGTCTGCTGTTTGTCGATATCCAGGCAAACTACTCTGTCGATTATTTTTATAAAATTCGGCATTTAGGTTCACAAAAATCATGCCTCGGGACAATTTTATTTTATTTTGAGCTAACTCAATATTGGGGGGGTTTTATTCTCAAAAAACTCATAAAAAGCGTCTAAAAAAATTATTTCTCAAAAACGGCTCCAACGGTTTCTTTAAATTCACATATAATGTAGCCGTTATTAATGTTGACAAAATGCGGGGGGTCGCTTGCACCTTGATAGTTTGCTTCTGGGGGTAAAAAACTAAAAATAACTCAATTTTCATGAAAAATGACTAAAAAATAATTTATCTGCTAAACATTTCGATCGCTGATTTCTACCTTCAGTCATGTTTTAGGTGTTAAATTGAGTAACGAAACCGGACAGGTGGCTTTCGCAAAAAACATTTTGGTTTTGGTGTAAAAGTTTTTTTTTTTAGAAAAATTGATAGAAAATTCACGGTCAAATGCATTGCGTGCCCTGCCATTATTATTGTATGGTATTGTGTTGGTCTGACCTATCTAGAATTTACCTCACCTCCAGTGACGTCAGGTAGACACCCCCCCCCCCCAGACATAGAAAATTTAGCCTTAGGAAAATTATTTACCACGAAATTACTAATTTTCTCTAACTACTAATTGATAAATTTAAAAGCATGTTCGAGTAATCTCGGACCGGTTCTTTGGTAGAGGGCCATGACATTCAGTAGTTGGTGGATTTCTTGAACTAAGGGGCATTCCTTGCTGTATGTAGGTCCTATTGCTTGCAGTGCGCTCTGGCTGTCAGAAAAATCGCTACGTTCGGTTTGGAGTGTAGGAGGACGAAATTTAGGCCCAGAAGGATGGCGAATAGTTCAGCAGTAAATATAGAGCATATAGGCAGAAGCGGGAATAAGTACGGCACTGTACCATGGATAAAGGCAGCACCCACACCGGTGTCTGTCCTGGAGCCGCCTGTGTTAAAGTGGGACCAACTCCGTCGTGGGAACTGCAATGTTATATTACGGAATAGCTTACGGTATATGACGGTTGGAGTGTTGGCTTTACTTATTATTTGGAGACCAAAGGAAGGGACGGGTGGATTGTAAAACCAAGGCGGTATGGGCGTATACTCAGTAATTGTATTATTTCTCACCCAGTTTTGCACTGGTATAACTTTTTCAACTTATTTTTAAATAAAATGCTTCGCACTGTTATCTTTAAAATTGTCACTTTCGTAACCAAATTCACATAGGCTTACGTATCCGAGCAACTAATTTCTGAAACCTGTTGTAACACTTTACCTAAAAAAAAGTTTAAATGTCAATGTTCCAATGTACGTTGCAACTCTTTTGTCCCAAAATTGTAGCGTTATTGTACCATAATTTGCTAATAATGAACAGTGCATAAAAAAATGTAACATGTATCAGTTTACTTACAAGTTTTAACGCACTGCTCCGCTGAATGTTCCTTAAGCCCTGACCTAATGGCAACAGCAACTGTCTTCTGCTTCAACAGGGCACTATTTGGGGCCAAGTTTAAACTGTTTTAGCGCTTCCTTCTACGGCAATAAATTTTTTAGAGATGTAACAATTTTACCGACAAAAAAATATTATTTAGTGCAATAAAAAAATCGAATTTTTGCTTTCCAATTTATGCGTAGTATAAGGAAAGCTTTGTGATGGTAACAATTTTTCGATTCCGAGATTTCAACGGATCTACACGTTTTGAGGTCCCAGGAACCAAAAAAGTGGTTTTTACGAAATGTCTGTCTGTCTGTCGGTGTGTCGGTCTGTCTGTTCGTCGATTTGTGGGCAAACTACACAGTGGATTTTTATGGAATTCCACATGTGGGAAAATACCTCGGGAAATTTTATTTTTATTTGGGGTATCTCAATTTTGGGGGGTTTTATTCTAAAAAAACTCCAAAAAAACGTACAAAAAAATTATTTCTCCAAAACGGCTGCAAAGATTTCTTTTAAATTCACATAGGCTATATTGTAGTCGTCATTAATGTTAACAAAATGCGGAGGGTCGCTTGCCCCTCATAGTTTGCTTCTTGGGGGTAAAAAAATAAAAATAAGTCAATTCTCTTGAAAAATCACTAAAAAATCATTTTTCTGCGGAACCTTTCCATCGATGATTTTTACCTTCAGGTATGTTTTAGTTGCTTAATAGAGTAACAAAAATAAATAGGTTGCATTCCCAAAAAAAATATTTGGTTCTGTGCAAAAAGTTATTTTTTGAAGAAATTATGGAAAATTCACGTTCCAATTGCGTTCCAATTGCGCGCTCTGCCGTTGTTACTACTGTTACAATCATAGACATAGTAAAACTATAGACTCATCGTAAACATTCGGGTTGAAGCCGCTTGACTTCGGCTATTTCCGTAGTATAGGACCAGATTGAGCCTTTTGCCATTTGATACCATGTTAACATTTTATTTTTTATTTGATTATTTAAAGATTATTTAGAACGGAAAATCATGCCAGCTAACCAGCAATATTTTTATGCAGAACATGGAGTACTTTTAATTTAAATTTTAAACAATACATATAATAAATGTAAATAATAAATATAATTATATGTGAAACAACAAAGAAAACTATAAAGAAAACCCATAATAAAACTTATAAATTTGAATTTCCCGCCAAAATGCACTTATGAGGGGGCGTGGTCGTGGCTTCAGTCCTCCAGCACAGCTCCATAGTTTTATTAGCTCCATTGTTACAATGCATTGGTCTGTTCGTTCCAGAATATGCCATCGAGTTTGAAGGGGATTTAATATATTTACTATGAAATTACAAAAAAAATGGTCTATACTAATTTTTCCCGCCAAAGACCTGAATAAGTTCCCGCTGCCTACTACTTAATCTAAATCTAAAAAATCTAAATTCTAGAACACCGCCGTACTAAATTGACATCATTGTGAATAATTCTAGGTTTCATCAACCCTCATTCTTCGCAACATTGAATTGTCTTCTGAGTGCCATTGCCCCTGACTTGGTATTCTTTTAATGTATTTTAAGCTTGATAATAATTAATATGTCTTATAATCATGATAATACTAAAACACTTTTCGAGACAATTGTTATGCAGGTGGATAGTTTGATAAATGTGTTATTAATTAATTCAAATATACGCCTGAGCTTATTCACATTATTACAGGGGCTCAAAATGCATTGCTAAGACTCTTGGGAAATGGTAGGTCCCGAGGTATTATTTTTGTGAACCTACAAGCCAAATTTCTCTTCCAAATTTCTTTTGGGAGTGTTCTTGCTCTGGTACTAAAAATTGCAACTTTAACCAAAAAAATACCCCTCCAACCAATACAATAAAGATTGCAATTTTACATACCTTAATTAGAATGCACAGAACTAACTTAAACCATTCAAGCTAAGGGCCAACTACAGAATGAATTGTGGAGTCGAGCATAAACATACAGTTTTAACTTTCACAGTTTATGTTCAGACCTGTAAGATGATAAAGAAAACATATATACCTATACTCCAACTATTTCGTATTGCATACATAGCCATCCCTTTGTTACCATTTAGCCTAGACATCTTTCTTGGTTTGAGATTTCAGCTGATTCACACGTTTTGAGGTCCCAAGAACAACAAAAAAATTGGTTTATACTATAACTTTTCCCGTCAAAGACATAAATGAGTTACTGCTGCTTACTTCTCATTTGTCTCTTTAGATCAGATTTATGCTTAAAGGGCTTTGTACAGACAGTACATGCAAATCACTTTTTCCTAGCGTGATATCTCATGTGTTTTTTAAAAATAGTCTATGGTACACCATTCTCAAATATTACATTGGAGAAATTTTCATCGATATAAAATAAAAGTGCTTTGGTGTGGTATTAAAATAATGTTTTCTTTAATAAGGCGGGCACACCACTAAATCATTTATTGAGTTTAAGAAAAATTTTCTTATCAATTTTCTCATTTTAATGACGATTAAAAGTTGAGACCTATTCCATTAAAATAATTTTTTCTTGTCATTTTTGGCGATCGCGCCAAAATTTATAATTGTTTACTTCGTCACTATTTCATTATGCACCGATGTAAGCTCTGATAGCGGTTTTCGGCTTATTCAGACGAAACTTGCACTGATTAAAGGCTATAATTCCCGAGAAAACCGATTACTTACTTCAATAATAATGTTGTAGGTGTTCCAGTGAAAAGTGAATAATGCTGCTGAGTCATAAAAATGTCACACAATGGGGGATTGACAGGGGGGGGGGGGTCATGACCAACCCCCAATAAAATGAATAAATTCATAAGATAAATAATAAAACGGAAGAATTGAAGAAAACCCAATAAAAAAAATAACTTTGTAAAATTACTAACAACTTGTGACCCTACCCTAAATGTCACAATTGTCCGCTTCTAACTAAAACTGGGACCTCGTGACAATTATATGTGTATATATAGATGCATTTTACGTATCTTAAAGCCTGAGGTGTAAAATTTTATACAAATTGGGGAAAGCTACACCTACAACACGAGTCAATGGGGAGGCGTCGTCAGCCCAGCACAACGCACAAGCTAAGTGTGAGCGACCTGGCCTATAGCCAGTCTACTGCAAAATTTAGGGGCATGAATTTGCATTAATCATATTAATCATTTAATCGTTTTATTCTTTGGAAGTTTTCTATAGCCTGATTGCTGAATTCATATTTTATTCTACATGGATCCTAGGCATGTCTTAGAGCTATGCACTAAGATGCCTGTATACAAGGCCGTGCCCAGATTTTACGTTGGGGGGGGGGGGTTCCAAAAAAATGTTCACGTAATTTATAAATGAATTATTGAATAAATTCTTCAACCCTGGGCACGGCCATGCCTGCATAGCTGAAGCATGCATGACCCATTCAATTTAAATATCTACTTGGGTCTTATTCTACAAGGATTTGCCTGCCTTTGAAAACTACTGAATGAATTGAAAGGGGCAATAACTGCAACTAACTCCCCTAAATTGCTAAGAGGCCATCTCATAGAGAAAGCTTTCTACACTGCCACTGAGGCACTAGCACCATGACAATGTATATTATACAAAATATACTTTCTTGGCGATTGCTTGGTTCTATAATTTAACAAAAAATATAATATATATACCATATAGGCCTATATTTATTAATTTATTATTGACTATCGGTGTTACAATATAACATCCATCATGGTTTAATTAGATACAAAAGTAGGAAATTAAATGACACTATAAACTACGGAAAAAATGATTTAAATGTTAATAATCAAGATATACGGTACGGTGGTAGGTAAATAAGCAAATACTGAAACTAGTTTATAAATGCAATACTATGCCTCATACAATTTACAATAATTTAATTACATAAAATGGTAGCGATTTAAAAGTGATTAAATTTATGGATCATAAACTGCTTAAATGCCTGTTTAAGACATGCAGTATAAGGAAATAAGCACATTCTGACAAAAATTAGTTTAAACAATTTAAAAAAATTATAATATATATATATAGGCTATCTATAATAGGCCACGGTCAACACAAAACTTATTATTAGGCTATATATTTTCCACCCTAAGATCTTCCAATCATTTCTGTTCATTGTGATTTTTTGACCTTGTGGACTCTAATACCTCAATCAGGAATGGAAAGAAAGGCGTGTGGAAAATAAACGATAGTATCAGAAGCAAAGCTCGTCTTTGTCATAAGTACATAAAAGTTAATCAGAAATAAGAGCACGCTAAAATTCCACATAACTATATTAATTATCTAAACGACGCGAGGGTTGTTGGGCAGCAGTGGTCCGTTCGCAGAGAAGGGAGGAACTTCAGTTGTCGATATGTCATATTATATCGAAGACATTGCCTACGGGTCACTTCAGACTCACACATGTTCGTCTGGGCTGCCCTAACAGTGGCGTCCCGCTGACATTTACGTATGACATGTATGGGTCTGTTTTCTTAAGCCGTTTACGCATACGTTACACATTTTCTTTTTTGCAAAGACGAGATTATGCGTTTTGACAATATACGAGTAAGAACTCATCATATTATGATATATTAAGTTTACTAGGCAAGCAAAGAGCTAATCGTTATTAGTTTTTCTTTTTGGATAGAACGTTTCCAGCAGATCGTACATGCCGACGGATTTTCTTCTGTGTTTTCTCATTGGTGAGTTCTCATATGAATATTTAGCTTGTCCTCGCAATCGAAAGACTCTGAGCATATCGTACAGGGGAAAGGCTTTTCTCCTATATGAGTTTTCATGTGTCTCTTTAGATCGCTTTTGGAATGATAAGATCTCGGGCAGACATTACAGGCAAAAGGCTTTTCCCCAGTATGAATTCTAACGTGAACCTTTAGTTTACCTTCCACACGAAAAGATCTCGGGCAGATTTTACAGTTGAATGGCTTTTCCCTCGTGTGAATTCTTATGTGGTTCTTTAGAGTATTACTTTGACTAAAAGAACTCGGGCAGATTTTACAGGCGAAAGGCTTTTCCCCCGTATGAATTCTCATGTGAGTCTTTAGACTGCATTTTTGAATAAAAGGTTTCTGGCAGACTTTACAGGCAAAAGGCTTTTCCTCCATATGAATTCTAACGTGAGCCTTTAGATTACATTTTTTACGAAATGATCTCGGGCAGATTTTACAGTTGAATGGCTTTTCACCCGTGTGAATTCTCATGTGGCTCTTTAGAGCATTATTTTGACTAAAAGATCTCGGGCAGATTTTACAGGCAAAAGGCTTTTCCCCCGTATGAATTCTCATGTGAGTCTTTAGATTGCTTTCATGACTAAATGATGTCGGGCATAATGTACAGACGAAAGGCTTTTCCCCCGTATGAATTCTCATGTGAGTCTTTAGATTGGATTCATATTTAAAGGGCTTCTTACAGACAACACATGCGAAGCGTTTTTTCCTATTGTGGTAGCTCATGTGGTCCCCAAAAATAGTTTGGTCATTGTAAGACTTCGAGCAGATTGTACATGTGAAAGGTTTCTCTCCACCCTGAGGAGAAAAATGAGTATTAAGGTATGATAATAGGCTCTGGTACATTATTCTCTAATATTTCATTGGAGACATTTTTAAATAATTAAATAATAAATAAGGACTTTTTTGTTCTATAACTAAGCCAACCTAGCAGATTTAGGGCTATAAAGCCCTCTCTTACACTCAACTAGGTAAGCCTGGGACCGCCTGCTTTACACGCCCTCCGAAGTATGGCCAGAAAATGTAGGAAATGTAGGGCTCGAACCAACAACCTTTCGGGTGAAAGTCAGAGTCCATACCACTACTCTACACGTCCTGACCTTTTTATCGTTAATAAAAATGCTTTGATGTGGTATTTACTGCATTCTTTAATAAGGCGGGTATTCATTCTACTACATCATTTATTAACATTAGGAAAATGTTCTTATCGAATTTCTTATTTAATGACGATTAAAATTTGAGGGATAGGCCTATTCCAATTAAATGACATCATTTTTCCACGTAATTTTTTTGCGATCGCGCTTAATTTGAAATTGTTTTCTTCGTCACGTGAAGTATTTACTCGGTGAAAAAAATGAGTAATAACACAAAAATTTGATAGGAATCTGAAAAAAATGATGTAGTGGAATACCCCCTAAGGGCATTCATAACACTATTATTGCCAATTTTATGACTTACGTTTACGGTATTATTGTCAATAGTATTATAGCTGACTCATACACTACAATTATAATCATTTTTTACTTTTGTTGGAACTACAATACAATATTTTATTTAATCCATGTTTAAGCAACCTAACTGACTAATTAATTAATTAGAGTAAACGCCACTATATTTCCTTATTTCATATTAGATAACTAAGACTATAGTCCAAGATGTAAAATATTCAAGTTCAATATGACATTGCGTACACCCCTGAATATTAAGATCCGTCGATTCCGAGCCCCTACGCCTCCATATGATTTGCTTGCGGAAGCAGGGGCCAATAGAAAGCCCGCCATATTTTGGCCTCACATTTTCGCGCCAAATGAAACTCAATAGTTATCTTATGGTACCTAACCCAAGATTTTTAAAACTAAACAAAATGTGTCTTTATTAAATATTTAGGCTGTCTAACTTCACTATTATGATAAATATGCTTTCCCAAAATAGCTGAAAATTATGTGGATTAAAAAGAAACAATAGCATCAAATAAGTTCAATCATCCAAAACAGTAACTGTACCCTAAGAAATTTCAAATGTAGCAAATACAAAATTAAATTAGGCCTATAGGCAACAAAAAGGCATTTTCTCTTAGTTTTTAAATAAAATACAGAATACCCCCTGCTGTGAGCCCAAAAATGGCGGAAATCAAATTGCCATGCGACACTACCGTCAATGGTGCTTCTAGTATATTATATAAGAAGTTCTTGATATCGATCTGTGACATGCGGAAATGCCTGTAGGGCACTTATTTTGACTGATTTTTAATGCTGCAGCTTTATTTATAATAATAATAATAATAATATTATTATTAATATTATTATTATTTATGTCTGTACAGCGAAACATTAATATTAGTTATGGACATTGGCTCGAATCCTGTCTATAGAGTATTTTATTTCGAATGGATCCAATTGTAAGGTTATATGATCAGATTGCTTCCAAAACCTGACTGTATAACAGTTGTATAACTACATAGGTCATAAATTGAATAAATATTTAACATTTATCTTTTGGGGTCATTATTAATGCTAAGAAACTGCGATGGGTCGCTTGCCACCTTGATAGTTTGCATTGTACCCCAATACTCTGCTAGGTTGGCTTAGTAATAGTAATGCAAAAAGTCAATTTTTTTAAATTTAAATAATACTGGAGCATACCCTTATATCACATACTAGTGAACATTAGCCGGAATTGGAGGATTTAGAAAACACACGATCTTCGGGGCCTCTATAAAAATGTATCATACCACATTTAATATACCTAATTGGCTTTAATTGAAATATTATAGCCTAATTTCTTTAGGGCCTGCTTGTATTAAGGCAGTTTTAACATAGTCTCATAAATTTTTGGTCAGAGCAAACATGAGTTCTTAAATGTGTGACTTTATTTAATTTTGGTATACCTGGTTGGAACTCTCAGCTGCTCCTATGTCAGCATCTGCTGGAGGTTTAGTAGTTAAATCCAGCGGATGTATTAGCCTTGCTAGAGTCTGCTGCTGGCCACCATCTGCTGGTTTCGCAGTTAAATCCAGCGGAGATGAATGTTCTGATGGAGTCCCTTGCTGGTCAACATCTTTACTCATTTCCTTAGTTTCTATAAAAAGATGCAATATATTAGGTAAGACTATTTATAACAGCTCCAGGAGATAACGGGACACAAACAGTAAATGTTCCTTCATAGAACCTGTTCCATTTAAAACCATGAATAGGTACAAAGTACCTGTACTGTCAACATGTCCTCGTCCTCGCTCTCGTCCCGTTTCGCGGCGAGGGACGGGACCTTAAGGTTCCCCCATTGATAACTACTGTTGTTTTGTAATAATATTTGGCCAGGTTGTAACACACAGAGTTATTGAGTTATTGCAGAACAGGGTGTTAGGGGTACCTATCCGGCACAATTTGTTTACGATTCATAAGAACTAGGATGCTCGTGCATGACTCTCTTGTGACATATTACTATCAATTTAAAAAAAAAAAACTTCACATATTTTTCTATGTTAACGATGAGTTATTTCTCAAATATATTTACAAAATTAATAATACTTATTTTACTTTGTATTACTATACTTATTACTTACTTATACTTATTAATTCGCATGGGCAATAAGTTGAACTCACGTCCCACCCCCTTCTAACCTTCTTAACGATGATAAGTTATATAATAACCGAACGCAATACCTGGTTTCAAAATAAAGTTAACCTTCCTATAGTTCACGCCTCTGTCATTGCCGCAATCAATATGTGGCAGAATGGCTTAACTGCTCCCTCCACTTGCAGAGATTACCTACACACATTTTAATTAAAGTCTCTTATACAGTAGGTACCTACATAGTCAAAGGGCGTATTCTAAAGTGCTTTAACGTATTCAGTAGTGTAACAGTAACAGTAGGGTAGCAATTTATGCAAGGCAGAAAGGCTAATCTCTTGCTATTTTCATAGAAATATATAAAAAATTAAAAGAAATGTATGAAAAGAAAATGAAAGTTTAAAAAAAATCTAATTTCGCGGAGCATAGTTTTAGGCAAGCCAAAAAGTTCAAAATAATGTTTTGAAAAAATGTATACGGGTAACTTATGTTTCCTAATTAAACAAAATTGAGACTATTTTATTTTAATTTTTTATCTAATACCTACTAGTATTATATAGCCGAGAGCTGACACCAAATTTGGAGTAGGTACTTGAGGCATGCTGAAAACTTGTCACATAGGCCTACCTCACCTATTATACCTCAATACGGTAATGCAGAACTTGCTCGTGAGTAGAGGGGCTAAATCCGCCCATAAATGTTTTTAATTTTTTTTATGAGTATGTGACAAGTGTTCAGCTTGCCTCAATTACCTACTACAAATTTGGTGCTAGCTCTCCTTCTACTAGTGTAGCTGCAAAAAATTGTAGATGGGGGACCCACTGGCTGCTGATTACGTATCAGTTGCTCTATAACAAATGCCCAATTCTACATAATTGTTTTTGATACTCCCAGCCTGTCCCATAACAAATATTGCGGTGAATTCGTGTGCAATAATGAGCTGCGGTGACATTTTATTATTAATATTTTCCCCAAATTTCTCGTATGTTTCTTACTCAAAACTATGATTCTTTTAAGAATAAGAAGAAGATGAAGAATAGGCAGTAGTAGAAGAAGGGCTGTAAATCTTTAGCTCAAACTCAGCGTGGAAACCCGCTACTAGGCGGCCTAATATAGGCCTACCTGCTTGCCATCTAAGTTCGATAGCCGAAATTAAAGGCGGGATTCGGACCCACGATCTATGCCTAACCATAGGGTCGTTTTAAACGCTGGACCACAAGCAGCTACATGTGCAGTAATCGCCAAATGCCCTTATTGACTTGATTCGTATTACTAGACAGGTTAGCACAGCTACACAACTATATAACCGAACAGGTCTGTCAGCATACTTTAATTAATAAAGGCAAGGTTTTATTAAATACTTTGCAATACGTTCGATAGAAATACCGGGCAATGCAGCCAACGAGGATGTCGAACCAGCAGCAATAATTCAGGTGTAAGTCAGCGTTGGTACCAGTACTCAGCTTGTTCTCACATCTACCTGAAGCCCCCCCCCCCCCAACTTCACCATTTTAGATTGTGATTTTACATACCTGAATTAAATTTCACAAAGAACTTATACCATACAAACAATGGTCATGTACTAAATGAAAAGTGAACTAGAGCAATAAAGTTGATGTTTAAACTTTCACAATTTATGTTCAGACCTGTAAAATGATAGAGAGCGAGTTCTGCAAGAAGAGTTCGTGCTGAGAGAATTGGTTTAAAATTGTGGCGTTTTTGTGAAAAATACAGGATACGAAAATGTGATGAGTCGGTGTGTGTTTTTGATTTAACGAGATGTCAATGGTGATGATGTAAGCTTTAGGCTATTGTGACATTTTGTGTAGCCTCAAGTTATAAATAAATAAAGAAATGTATTTCGTTTCTTCAATAATACTTTAATACATATACAGTAATACAATGAAGTAGGGGTTGCCCAAAGGATTTCTCCCGTGCTGGGGCCTCTTAATACTAATAACTAAGCTAAAGCTCAACTAAACTAAACTAAAACTATATCTATATTAATTAATTTTATGTAGAATCTAAGTAACATCACAAATTAAAGAACCGGTCCGAGTTCACTCGAACATGCTTTCCAATTTATCAAAATTATTAGATAGAGAAAATTAGTAATTTTATGGCAGATATTTTTCCTATGGTTAAATTTCCGATATCTCGGGGGGGGGGGGCGGTTGTCCACCTGACGTCACTGGAAGTGAGGTAAATTCTCGATATGTCAAACAAACACATTAATTACCACACAGCAATAATGGCAGGGCATGCAATGCATTTGAGCGCGAATTTTCTATCATTTTTTTCAAAAAATAATTTTTTGGGCAAAACCAAATATTTTTTTGGGAAAGCAACCTATCCGGTTTCGTTACTCAATTTAACACCTAAAACATGCTTGAAGGTAGAAATCATCGATAGAAAGGTTTCGCATTTTTTAGTCATTTTTTCATTATAATTTAGTTATTTTTATTTTTTTACCCCCAGAAGCAAACTAACAAGGGGCAAGCGACCCCCCGCATTTTGTCAACATTAATAACGACTACAATCTACGAGAATTTAAAAGAAATCGTTGTAGCCGTTTTTGAGAAATAATTTTTTTAGACGTTTTTTTGGAGTTTTTTGAAAATAAAACCCCCCCAAATTGAGTTAGCCCAAAAAAAAAAAAAATGGTCCCGAGGTATGATTTTTGTGAACCTACATGCCAAATTTCAAATCCACTGAGTAGTTTGCCCGGAAATCGACGAACAGACAGACCGACAGACCGACAGACCGACCGACAGACAGACATTTTGTAAAAACCACTTTTTTGGGTTCCTGGGACCTCAAAACGTGTAAATCCGTTGAAATCTCGGAATCGAAAATTTCGACCATCACAAAGCTTTCCTTATACTACGTATAAATTGGAAAGCAATAAGTAAGACCATATACTAAGATGAAATAATATAAATACTTAAAACTCTGTTGAATAAGGGGTTGTTATGCTAATGCTGTAAGATTTGTTAGTTGATTTAAGGACAGATAAAAGATAATTTTACTAATGAATTTTTTTGGTCGTAGATTTTTATGAACTCAGGAAGGCTGTTATAGAATGGAACTGATAGGTAAATGTGCGAATGTTTGAAAAGGGTAGTGTTATGATGAGTTTCTACTATAATGTATGTAAGCCATATAGGGCTACCTATAGCATCTAGTATCTTCACTCATTTTCTTAGATGCTCTAAAACAATGTAAGTTATTAGGTTAGACTCTTTATAACAAGTCAAGGAGATAACGGGGCACCAACAGTCCTCGCTCTCGTCCCGTTTCCGGTGTGGCTCGCGGAACGTCCTCCCATGATAACTACTGTTGTGTTTTTGCTTTCCAATTTATTCGTAGTATGAGGAAAGTTTTGTGATGGTCGAAATTTTCGATTCCGAGATTTCAACGGATTTACACGTTTTGAGGTCCCAGGAGACCAAAAAAGTGGCTTTTACGAAATGTCTGTCTGTCTGTCTGTCGCTCTGTCTTTCGCTTTGTCTGTCTGTCTGTTCATTGATTTCCGGTAAAACTACTCGATCGATTTCGATGAAATTTGACATGTAGGTTTACAAAAATCATACCACGAGAAAATTTTTGCTTTCCAATTTATACGTAGTATAAAGAAAGCTTTGTGACGGTCGAAATTTTCGATTCCGAGATTCCAACGGATTTACACGTTTTGAGGTCCCAGGAACCCAAAGAAGTGGTTTTTACGAAATGTCTGTCTGTCTGTCTGCGTCGATTTCCGGGCAAACTACTCGGTCGATCTTGATGAAATTTTGGATGTAGGTTCACAAAACTCATACCTCGGAAACTTTTTTTCTATTTGGGGCCAACTTAATTTGGGGGGGTCTTATTCTCAAAAAACTCCAAAAAACGTCTAAAAAAATTATTTCTCAAAAACGGCTCCAACGATTTCTTTTAAATTCACATATATTGTAGAAGTTATTAATATTAACGAAATGCGTGGGGTCGCTTGCCCCTTGATAGGTCTCTTCTGGGGGTAAAAAAATAAAAATAACTAAATTTTTATGAAAAATGACTAAAAAATAATTTTTCTGTGAAACCTTTCTATCGATGATTTCTACCTTCAGGCATGTTTTAGGTGTTAAATTGAGTGATGAAACCGGACAGGTTGCTTTTCCTGACAAGTATTTGGTTTTGTAAAAAAAAATGTTTTTTTTAAAGAAATAATAGAAAATTCACGCTCAAATGCATTGCGTGCCCTGCCAGTATTGCTGTGTGGTAATGTGTTGGTCTGACCTATCTAGAATTTACCTCACATCCAGTGACGTCAGGTTGACACCCCCCCCCCCCCTCCTCCCGAGATATCGGAAATTTAACAATTGGAAAATTATTTTCGATGAAATTACTCATTTTCTCTATCTAATAATTTTGATAAATTGGAAAGCATGTTCGAGTAAACTCGGACCGGTTCTTTCATTTGGGACTAACACAATTTGGGGGGGGGGGGGGGTTATTCTCAAAAAACTCCAAAAAACGTCTAAAAAAATTATTTTTTAAAAACGTCTGCAATGACTTCTTTTAAATTCACATATATTGTAGTCGTTGTTAATGTTGGGCTCGCTTGCCCCTAGATAGTTTGCTTCTGGGGGTAAAAAATTAAAAATAACTAAATTTTAATGAAAAATGACAAAAACATAATTTTTCTGCGAAACCATTCTATCCATTATTTCTACCTTCGGGCATGTTTTAGGTGTTAAATTGAGTAACGAAACCGAACAGGTTGCTTTCCCAAAAAACTATTTGGTTTTGAACAAAAAATTATTTTTTGAAAAAATTATAGAAAATTTTCGCTCAAATGCATTGCGTGCCTTGCTTGCCATTATTACTGTGTGGTAATGTGTTGGTCTGACCTATCTAGAATTCATCTCACTTCCAGTGACGTCAGGTGGACAACCCCCCCCCCCCCCCACCACAACCACTGGAAAATTATTTACAATGAAATTACTCATATTCTCTATCAACTAATGTTGACAAATTGGAAAGCATGTTCGAGTAAACCGGTACTATTAAAATATGGTCAGGTTCCATTGTAAAACATGGAGTTATTGAGTTATTGCAGAAAAGGGTGTTATCGGAGTTATCCGACACAACTTGTTTAGGGTAGATAAGATCTAGAAGGCTTGTGCAGGACTCTCTTCCGAAATGATATTCTACTATTAATAATTCGAATGGGCAAAAGAAGATCCTACCCACCCCCCATCGTCTTAAATTAATAACAATGAGTTGTGTTTAAATATATATACAAACTTACTTATTCTTATGTTACTTTGTATTACATATTAGGTACATTTATTAATTCGCAACAGGTTGAACCCCCCCTCCTTACCGTCCTAACCATGATAACACAAAATACTTACTTTATCTAATGCCAACCCTTGGCATCTCTACCATTCACCGATTAAGGCAAGATAAATAATAGCCGAACCCTATAGCTGGTTTCAAAATAATGATAACCTGTCTACACTTCACGCCTCTGTCACAGTCGCAATCACTTGATGGTGACAGAGTAGCCTATCTGCTCTCTTCACTTGCAGAGATTACCTACCCACTTTTTAATTAAAGTCTGTTATACATTACGTTTATTGTGTAAGGGCAAGGCTTAGTTCTAGAATTTACCTCACCTCCAGTGACGTCAGGTGGACAACCCCCCTTGAGATATCCGAAATTTAACCATAGGAAAATTATTTGCCATGAAATTACTCATTTTCTCTATCTAATAATTGTTAAATTGGAAAGCATGTTCGAGTAAACACGGACCGGTTCTTTCCATACATTGCATAGTTTAACCAGTAATTTAAGTAACTAATTCAATTAATTTCCAACATTTGTGTCTAATTGAACTATTTTGCATCAGACATTATATTGTAATTTTTTAACTAATTTCAGTCAGAATGCGCATATTTTCCCAATACTGTGGATCTCAACCTTTATGTGTTTATGTAATATATCCATAACTTTTAGTTTTAGCCAAGAAACACAATTTGGTGGATGTATCTGCAATGGCTTTTACGGCCGGAATCATATGAAGAACCAGTTGAATCCGGGCTGATGGGCCGTGGTCAATATAAAGGGGAAATTCGTCATTACATCAACATCCGACTGCCTGGAAATCGATGAACAGACAGACAGAAACACAGACAGACAGACAGACATTTCGTAAAAACCACTGTTTTGGGTTCCTGGGACCTCAAAACGTGTAAATCCGTTGAAATCTCGGAATCGAAAATTTCGACCATCACAAACCTTTTCTTATACTAGCCTACGTATAAATTGGAAAGCAATAATAAGAAATGGTAAACTACAGGGAGATGTCGTATAATTAACAGGCCCCAACATCGTTGAGTTATGCTGCAGCTACAGGCTTCTTGTAAAATCCATAAAAGTAGAAAATATCTCTAGGGCAAACCTTGGGACACTGTAAATTTAATGAATACACAGTAGCAATTTCAATTAGGCGAAAGAAAATTGTTAAAGAATTAAACGTTAACAGACTATATGCCGATTGATGTAGCAGGTAGGCTATATGCCACAGCCGCTAGACAAGTCTAACAAGTCTACTAACTGACCGTCGCGTATCTAAACTAAGAGAGATGAATTAATAAACTGGAGGTATAAATAAAGACATATATTAATAAATATAACAATGCAGATATAACATTATAATATTGTCAGAAAACCATAATAAAAGAAAAAATTTTAAATAAAAAATTGCATTCCATAGGAACAAGTCAATATTACAATAATAAAAAATTATACATGAAAATTAAAAAAAAATTAAATGAAATTAAAAAATAGGGTCAGTGGATTGAACTCCTCAGTCTGGGGGTCGGCGGCGGATGGATCAGAGTTTGATTCGACACGGGGCTTCTTTGAGACTCTGCCTGGCTCATCCTCGGACACCTCGCTCTCCCCCTCCTCCACCTCCATAATACGGTCGTCTAACTCGGTCTCCCTCTCCTCCTCGTCCGTAGTACCGCTCACCGACTCGGAAGCCCCCTCCTCCTCCATAATACGGTCGTCTAACTCGGTCTCCCCCTCCTCCTCCATAATACGGTCGTTTAAGTCGGTCTCCCCCTCCCCCATAATACGGTCGTCTAACTCGGTCTCCCACTCCTCCTCGTCCGTAGTACCGCTTGCCGACTCGGTCTCGCCCAACACACTTGCCCCCTCCTCAGCCTCCGTACCACGGCTTTCGAGGTCCGCCTCCTCCTCCGCCGAGTGACTCACAGGTAAGATTGTGCCTTCCCTATACATTCGGGCCCAAAAACCTACAAAAAAAGAAATACTTACGTTAATAACATCTAAAAGTTCTGTTCTACTTTTCCATTTATACGTACCTATAAAAGGGAACGCTTTGCGAGGGTCGAAATGTTCGATTTTGAGGGATTTTGAGGTCTCAAGAACCCAGAAAAAGTGTTTTTTGCAGAAAGTCTGTCGGTCTGTTCATCCGTCTGTTTGCCCGTTTGAGCAAAATACTAGGTGGATTTTGTAAAAATTCGGCATGGTTCATAAAAATAATATCTTGGGACAATTTTTGTAATTTGGGATTAAAACTACCATCAAAAGGGATTACAAAGAAAAAATCTAAAAAACTGCTTAAACTAAAAATTCACAATATTATTAGTAGTATGAATGTAGAAAAAACACAATAGGTCGCTTGCCCCCTAATCGTTTGGTATTGGGGACGAAATGAATTAAAAGAGACTCAATTGCGCGTGGCTTACTAATTTCTTAGTGGATAATATGTGAAATCTAGGTAACTTACCGGCGAGGTCCATGGTGTGCGGGCACAGAAACTCTCCAACCCATAGGCTGTATCTGGGGTCTTGGGGGTCTTCTAGGACATCGGGTAGGTCGTCTACCGGAGTCGAAGCTCTGGGTGCCTGAAATAATCAGAGATAACAGTTAAATAACAAATAATTAAACAAAATACTGTGCGATTACGTGGTTCTTAATAATACAATGGGAGGGAGAACTTATTTAACTAGTTGAACTGCAAATAGCCAAAATAGTCTGAATTAGAAGACTGTTGCACTAAAAACTTTTCTGACAGAATTACTAAAAAATATAATAAATGTAATTATTTTGGTTGGTGTCCTACCCTTGACTTGCAGCAACTTGCAGACCGTCCAATCTGTATAGCCAACTGCTATATCTGAAATAATTAAATTCCATTACTTCAATTCCTAACTCTACTAGGTTGGTATAACAATTGGACAGAAGGGATTTATTTATTTTTTTCCGAGTTGTTTGCTTTGCCTTGTTTTTTAATGTTACCCTCTGACAAATTGCAGCTAAACTAATGAATACATATTGACTTTTTGTTCTTTTACTATGCCAACTTAGCGGAGTTAGAGCTATAAAGCCCTCTCTTACACCCAACTGGAAACGCCCGGGACAACGTGCTTTACACGCCCTCCGAAGCATTGCCATAAAATGAAGCAAGTGTGGGACTCGGACCAAACAACCTTTCGGGTGAAAGTTAGAGTCTGTACCACTACTTGTCCTGACTAAATACTTTATAGTTTTGCATAAAAGAAATTTTTAATGGGCATTGACTGTATGATTCATAGTACAGTTCAACTTAGATTCGCTTCTGTATTCTTGCATCTAAAACTCCTCATCGAAATTACCTCATTGTTAACTATAAGCATAACACATTTTTGCTGAACGAGAACTGGAAAACTGGTTTTCGAAAACCTCTACCAACAACTGTTATATTGCTATAGGTTATTTTGCAGTATTTCATTTATTTATTGTGTCTTAGTTTTTAAGACGCCTGTTGTTTTCATGTTAATGACGCAATAAAGAGCTAATTTATTCTATTGTATTTTAAAGGTATATGCGGCAATAGAAGACTTTCATGTAAGAAAGCAGAAATGAAATTCAGCCCGATGATATAGGTCACTGTTCCAGATTACGTGTCAAAACGTGCAAAGACAATTTTGAAGAAAAACGAAAATTATGACACAATTACAACGAGAAACTTTGAAGGGTCCATGCATTGCACCGTAGAACACATTAAGTTATTAAATTTCTTTAAGTCTATAACCTATCATATTGTTTGTTATTTGCATTGACGGAGCCTAGGTTATACTGGGACTAGGCCTACTGCTGACAATGGCAGTTGGCCCCGGTTTAAAATGGCTGAGTTTGAACTTAGTTGTTATTTATTTCATTTTACCTAGCTGCATTTAGGTTTCTTTTTCAATGTAGCCATTCTTTCTAAATTATGATGAAATAGCCCTAAACTTAGTCAAATCTAATGGGGACATTATTTACACTATAACTATAACTCTCTAAGTTCATAGAATTTGGAATATAAAAGAGCTGTACATACCAAATAGGGGAAATCGGTGACGTCCATCATGTCCAAAGCGCTGAACTCCATCAGAAGTAGGTACTTATCAGCACAAGAACACTTGCAGAGAATCAGTGAAACACTGGTAAGCAGGTCCCGAAATAGGCCAGTTTTATAGGCGCGGACCTAGGCCCCACCCACCCCCTCCCCCACCCCCTAACTCAAAATTTTAATTTCTCTAAAATGACCTTTGAAACTTAAAATATAGCTTGTTTTATTATTTTATTATTAATTTAAAGTGTTTTTAATTGCCTAATTGGGTTATTTTTAAATTGATAATAGGCTATACTAATGCTTATTTTACTGTCTTTCAAAGTTCACTAACTTCTTTAAAAATTGGCTCAACCTTGAATAAATTATAAACAGTTAAACATGGGAGACTTGGAAATTATATAAGTTTATATCAGTTATATTCATGCCATTTTCAAGCTATCTAGGGCTAGCTTCTGGGCGTCGTCATCAAATTCTGTCGTCTAAAACTATATAATAGTAAATACTTAAGCGATTCCACATCCCGCAGAACTATGGGAATAGCCTGGTGATGAAATATTCGATAAAAAAGTTACAAGTTGTAAATTTGCATCTCCCTATAGCTAGATAAGTAGTCCCAGTGCCCACCCACGCTCAAAAAAACTTGCAGAGTCCCATCGATGAACTCGATATAGGTAATTCACCAATTATGCATAGCCTATGTAGGCCTACTGCGACGCAATGGGAAAGGCTTTACTGCGCCTCCCCTATGACAAACACTTGCACACAATAGTAGACACTATACATTCACACTGCGGAATAATCACATGGGAACTATTTTTTTGATGTTACAGCAGGTCTAGCATGAACACTCTCAGGTTAAGTTAAAGAAGGCTTAAAACAATTTATTTGCCAATCAATTTAATCACCGTCCCTATAACGCATTCCTGTTTATACTATTCAATCGGGTATTGTAGGCGTTAGGACTTGTGAGACAACTAGAAGATGTAGGAATGCGCAATGGGACGGTAGAACAATGGATTGGTGAATAAAAGTTATGCAATCCTATTTAATCTAGATGGGGAAGTGTCATAGTGGACTTGCAGAGCACTGCCAACGCGTGGACTAGCCCCCGGCGAAGAGGAATGCGCAGCACTGAACACTACCCCATGCCCCCGCAGTGGAGCCGAGACTGAAGTTCGAACGTCCACAGACATAGATACAGTGCTATACGACTTCACTAGAGCATGTCATGTCTTGCCGCTTGAACAGGTTTTGTTTTCAAAACTCTAATAAACACCGGAAATATACCTGAAATAAAAAAGTATCTATAGAAAGCTTCCACCGGGATCTTTTGTTCATGAATATGGGTTGTTATTTATTTATTTTTACTTCCCAGAACCAAACTATCAATGGGATTATTGGATTTGGTTTGCATAAGGAACGACTACAATATATATGAATTCAAAAGCAATCGTTTGTGGCCGTTTTTTTAGAAATATTATTTTCAGTTTTTTGAGAAAGAGACCCACGAAATTGAGTTACCCAAAACAGAAACAATATTTTTCCGAGGTATGATTTTTGTAAACCTACATTTCAAATTTCATTGAAATGCACTAGCTTGTTTGCCGACAAACCGACGAACAAACTGACCGACATACAGACAGACTTTTTGTAAGAAGATTGTCGGTTCTAGTCGCACATATATGCTAAATTTCCTGCCATGCTTCGGAGGGTATTTAGAGCAGGTGGCCCCGTGCCTTTCAGAACTGAATCCATTTAGTTGCGAAAAGTTACACAAATTATTTTTCCTCAAATACATATGATGACTGGCCGTTACACCACAGTGCATAATCAGGTAAAATACTCGAAATTCAAGGAAATCAGGCTGACTCTGTTCCCTAGGTGTGAAAGCTAAACCCAGTGAAAACTTTCCATTAGCTAGACCTGTATGTGCGAGATTCGACAATAATGGGAAATCCACCTTGTTATACCGTAATTTGCCATAATTGCTTTCCAATTTATACATAGTATAAGGAAAGCTTTGTGACGGTCAAAAATTTGAACTCCGAGATTTCAACGGATTTCCACGTTTTGAGGTCCCAGAAACCCAAAAAAGTGGTTTTTACGAAATGTCTGTCTGTCGATCTGTCTGTCGCTCTATCTGTCTGTTCATTTCATTTGAGGCCCCATAGAGGCAGGATTATCTAACATAAATATTAATTGTTAGAGAGTAGCTATTTAACATTGAATGCAACCTCCATATATTATATATATATATATGAAAGAACCGGTCCGAGTTTATTCGAACATGCTTTCCAATTTATCAATTAGCAGATACATAAAATGAGTAATTTTAAGTAATTTCACCGTAAATAATTTTACTATGGATAAATTTCGGATATCATTGTGGGGGGGGGGGGGAAGGAGTTGTCCACCTGACGTCACTGGAGATGAGGTAAATTCTAGATAGGTCAGACCAACACATTACCACACAGTAATAATGGCAGGGCATGCAATGCATTTGCGCGTGAATTTTCTATTATTTTTTTTAAATAATTTTTTTTTGCACAAAACCAAATAGTTTTTTGGGAAAGCAACCTGTCTGGTTTCGTTCCTAAATTTAACACCTAAAACATACCTGTAGGAGAAAATCATCGATACAAAGGTTTCGCAGAAAAATTATTTTTTAGTCATTTTTGATTAAAATTGAGTAATTTTTATTTTTAACCCTTCATTGTTCTTTATTATAGCTACTTCGGCCACAGCAGTCAAGTGCCATGGGCATTGGGCTACTGATGAGGTTTAATTCCTATACGTGTATAGGCCTACGTATGCCCATCTCAGTTTTTGACAACCCTTTAAAATATGTAATCAGCATGAACTGATTTTGATAAACTTGGCAAGCAGACATTTCTCGTTAATACCTAGGCAATGTTCACTGGCATGAAGAACCTAACACCAAACATCCAGGAAAAATGGCGCCCGGTGCCCAACTCTCGTACCCTACATAGCGGAGCCTGAATAGACTAAGAACGGGGTTCACAAGATGTCGTGCGAACATGTGTAGGTAGGGACTGGCGGAGGTCCCAACTTGCGAGTGCGGACAACTGCAGGACGACGGCCACCTTCTGGTCTGCCCGAGGCTGAGAGAAGCTGTGTCCCTGAGGTATCTTTTGGACGTTAACGACAAGGCCATCCAGGCCGTAACTTTTTCGATCAACGTGTCCTAGGCCCGGACACGTTAAGTAAGTAAGTAAGTAACGGCATGATACTTATTACTATTATAATAGGCCAATGGGAATAATGTACGGCTATTTACGTACGTAGCTATTTTGGCCACAGCGGTCAAGTGGCATGGGCCTGATTGGGCTGCAGGATAATAGAGGAGGAATTAGGTTTAATTCCTATACGTGTACACGCATGCCTATCTCAATTTTTTGGCAACATCTTAAAATAAGTAATTATGAACCGAATTTGATATACTTGGCAAGTACATACATCTGGCCCATACCTAGACATTGTTCATTGGCTTCGAGGCCATTGGCAACTCGTCGTGGACAACGGGTCATGGGCGTAGCTAGCCCAAAATTCTGGGGGGGGGGGGCTTGGAAAAGATCTAAAGTAGGCAGTAGCGCTAGGAAATACAAGGTTGTACAGAATGCCCCCATGGGCCATAAAAAACCATGCACAAATGTGAAAATGACGAAAACGCAATGAATATCACTAATTTTAATGTAATTGTAACTTACAGTAGTATAATGTATGTCACAAGAATTCTTCCATGAATATAAAATGATACCTAGTTTTCCAACCCTCCCAATTATAATAAAAATCGTATCATAGGAATGTGTTAATGAACAAAGTTTAAAAATGTTTAACTACTGTATACACGCAAGTTCCTACATATATCATTGCGTACACATATATCATAGCGCATAAAGGCTAGCTTTAGTTTAGCTTTATGAATAATGAGTAGGCCTACCTAGGTTCCGTTAAAGACGAAATAGCTATAGCCTACTCAAATACAAACCAAAAATTCTATTATGCATACATAATGGTATAATAATGACAGTTAAGTGAGCATCCTCCTAATCTATATTTTCACCAAGGATCTTCCTGCTGTCTTTCTGGTTTTTAAATATTTCAAACAAGTCATTCACATCACATGATTTCAGCAGTTCGTTTTCAATGTGCACTATTGATAACTGAGAAAAACGGCCCTGAGTCATTACACTTCTCAGCCATGTTTTTATACGCCGCATGGCTGTAAAACTCCTCTCCGCAGATGCGGAAGAAACCGGCAACGTCAACGCTATTTGTAAACACTTAAACAGATTGGGGAATAATTCGGGCCGCACGGCTCTTTTAAGGGTTAATGGGTTCTTTCCCGTGAACCATGCTATTTCGTAAAACTACAGCCTCAGCGTGCAGAGTGTCCTCGCTGATGTTAAAAAGTTCACGATAAGTCGAAATTAAAATTTTGCCGTTTTCAGTGTCTAATTTCATAATTGCGTCTACACCTTTGGCGAGTTCCATGTTGCCAAATCTTGATTCCATGTTACTGATCACGCTCTCCAAAATTTCAAAATATTGTGCCCGCCAATGGCTTTCGTTTGGATGAATGGCTTGCATCTGAAGTTCTTTGCCCTAAGCTGTCATTGAGGCGATGGCTCAGAGTAGTTTTCCTTTTTTTGGAGCTTGGCTGAGCCAAAGACACTTCATATTTTTCGGCTATCTCCGTTATCTTCGTCCACAAAGAAAATTCATTTCTGGCATTTTTTAACCCTGCAATAGTGCCAGTTATTATTCTAGATGCTTCACCGAGAGTGGCAGATTTGTTTTGAAAGGACGTACTCAAAACGTTCATGGCGTGCAGAATTTCTTTCATTATGATTAGGCCCTCTAAAAACTCCCAGTGAGCATAGACGAGAGAATTCCCATAGCTTCTACAGCATCCTTATCTTTCCCTTCTGCAATTTCCTCTTCAAGCACATTTTCTATCACTCCGAAGTTTTCCAAAATCTGCTGGCAATTCTTATATCGGCATGACCAGCGGGTAGAACTAAGGCTATTTAGCTCCCGCATGGGGAAGCCCAACAGCTCTTGCATTTTCTGCATCCTATGATGGCTACTAAGTTTGCAGAAATGATGGTAAATGGCTTCCACTATGTTGAAGAAGTCACTTGCCAGCTTCACATTTTGACACGAATCTGAAACGACTAGGTTCATCTTATGGGCTAGGCAGTGGACATAAGCAGAGTATGGATGCCTCTCCTTTACGAGTGCTTGAACACCACGATGCCTCCCCGACATTACCGAGGCGCCATCATAGGATTGACCGACTATGGGAATATCGGCTATTTCCAGCTTATCAAAGAGTGCCCACACCATAGAAGTAAGAGAATTGATAAGAGAATTGGACGCCATCTATCCCACCTTGGTGGGTCATGGACAAAGATTGATTGATTGATTGATTGATTGATTGATTGAAGCAGCATCGCGGGCTTCGGAACAATTAATGAAGCCAATAAAATGCTCATTGATAACCAGTTCACTTGGGCTTGGATATCTTACTATTACCGCCATTTGCTCCTCTTTGAATGAGCGGGCCTCGTCGAGAATTACAGCTATCATCCCGGCATTTTTAATTTCCTTGGTGATTTCGGAAAGAACCTTGTCTGCTATAATGCATATAAATTCATTTTGAATTTGAGGGCTTGTGTAAATGTGTTTTTGTAGCAATAGCTTAAAAGGTTTGTTATTTTTTGCCATAAGCTCAGCAATCTCAAGGAAATTTCCTTTGTTGTTAGAATCACAAGTCTCATCGTGGCTTCAAAATGCCAATCCCTGCCTTTCCAACACCATAGTAATATCAATTAAGGATTTAACGTATTCAGCGTTTTCCTCTTCTTGGGAAACCTTCTGGCTCCATACTTGCTTTGAAACAGAGACCATTTTGCCAGCCTTCTCAAGTTTGTAATTTTGGAAGAGCTTCTGGCATTGCACATGCACCAATGACTTGTGTTCTTTAATGAGACAGTCTTTCAACTTTTTCCAATTTTGGAACGCTGTGGTGTTAATTTTTTCATTCTGCTCCCTGATTTGATTGAAAAATGACGACAGATAAAGCAAAAGGCTTTGCCAGACTTAACGCAATACTCAAGCCAATCATAATCTTTGAAGTATTTTGGGGAAAAAGATCGAAACTGATTTCCAAGAAGGGTTTTTGGGCAACTACCTAGTTTTGGCTGGCTGGGTCCAGACACCGGCGACTCGAAAGAATTCTTTTCTTCCCCAATCCCAAAATCCGAGTCAAGCGTCTCGAGCTCTTGGTTTGTTGTATTTGTTGTGCCTGATGATTCAGAGGTGCCGGGCTGAGCCACATCATCTGTATGCATTAGTGGTGAAGTTGGAGGAAGAAGCAGCAGTGGTTCCGATTGGGATGAAACTGAAGGCACTGAAGGTGGTTTTTGAAAATATTTCCTTATATCCATTGCAATGCATGCGCTAAAAAAATTAAAAGATTAGACTACTGTATTATTATTGCATTGCATTATTGCTTCAAATAAAATTGAATTAAACATCGTGTGCAACGATATTAGTTAAACTAGATTGACTGGTGACATTTTTAACAATACTTAGCTTAAGATGAAATATATCATCTAACAGTAATCCCAAAATTATTCAAGCAATACCTGTTGTATTGTATACCTACGTTGTTTGAATTGAAAGAAACTTTATAGACACATGTCATGTAAACTGCAGGAATATGCACTAGGGTGTACGACTATAGGGAATGAGATAGCAGCTAAACATACAGTAGAATTTCGCCGAATTAGACTATGCCTATGTCTAGGGCGAGGCTGCATTGTTGACCCTATAGTGGATATTGCGCATCACAATTATATCACTATAGTAGCCTAGTATTAATAATTAACGAAATGGTAGGTTACTTACTATTCTTATGTCATGAGTTATGTTATTTAGCCAAACGGTTTTCTTTACTACAATTCAAATCTTCCTCTTGAGCTTTTAGCCAATGCCGATGCAAAATATAAAATAAAAATACTAAAAATAGTAAATTAAAGCAACATTAATTTTTTATTTGTTTATTTGTGGGAACCTACTCAATATGGCCGACTAAGGACTGACCATTGGCTCTCGAATGGTCGAACCTCGATTGAAACAAAACAAACCGTTGCACTATTACCAATTATTTTAATTTTTTAGCGCGAATTGTTTCTAGTTTGTTTTCATTTGCAGTAATTTAGTAGGCCTATTACGAATTAATTTTAATAATTAAAATATTCCATTTCAATTTTTAATTTTAATTTTTTGTATTTTTGTTCAAAATCAACTCAGACACCGAACAGAACCAAATTATTGGCTCAATGCCTGGGGGGGGGGCTAGAGGGTCCTCTGGGGGGGGGGGGGGCTTAGCCCCCCCCCCCAAGCCCCTAGGTAGCTACGCCCATGCAACGGGTTCGACGTTGCCCAGATCGGTTGAACTTATAAAGTTAAGATCTGGGTCGTGTAAATAATGTATATATTATAAGACTAATAGGCCTACAGAAATAATTAGATTACTCGTGACTTCGTGGTATTTCATTTTAATAAACAAAACTCTAAGTTTTTGTTATTTTTTGTTTAGACTAATACAGTGCTTCATCCCTCAAGAGGGAAGGGATGTTGTGTCCTGTGAAATCCTGCAAGCTGAGATACTGTAAGCGCAAGATTTCCCGTTTCGGCATTCGTGAATGGAGTTCCCACCTGTAAGTGCTTCCTACGGTTAATAAGCTCTCTAATTGCTTACAAAGCAAAGTAACTGTAGGCAAGGGGGGTTCATGAGGGTTCAACCCCCCCCCCCCCCCCCCCAATGAAATGGCGTGATACTACCTAGATAGAATTGGATTTTGAGATGAAAAATAAGAACCAGTATGTAATATCCAATGAAATTTCTGAACCCCCCCCCCCCCCCGAAAAAAGCCTGGCATGTCACTTGAACAACTTAAAGAATTGGGGGGGGGGCAATTTAGGTACATAAGGGCTACATGATAACGTACTTACACATACATCCATAATAGGAGCTTACTCCTACTTGCACCGTGTATCAACTCATATGGTGAATCAGTTCTCATTCAAGTTAACTCTGTCCAGACTCTCGCTAGACTCTCTCTATACTCTCTGCTTCTTCGAACCAGAGGTTCGTGATTTATACATTATGGCTAAGGACACACGTGACACACATCATGACTGATTTGACATTTACACAAGAGAGGTTTGTCGTCTGTCCTCAGCCCTGAGCCTAGAAGAGTGAATGCTCTTGTGTAAGGCCTAGGGCGTAACTCCGACACAATTAGTTTACGAAAGATATGAACTAGAAGGCTTGCACAAGACTCTCTTCAGATATAATATTCTACTATTAATAATTCGAATAGGCAAAGGAGGCAACCACTCCCCATCTTCTTAACTAAATAACGAAGAGTTGGGTTTAATATGTAAACACAAACTTACATATACTTTTGATACTTTGCAATACATCTAAGCAAGCCTTGTTGAGTTAGGGCTATAAAGCCCTCTCTTACACTCAACAAGAGACCGTCAGCTTCATATGCCTTCCAAAGCATGGCCAGAAAATGAAGCAAGTAGCCTATGGGACTCAAGCCAATTCGGAGTCTGTACCAGAATTCTGCAAGTCCTCACTATTCAAACCATTTCTGGTTGGATGAGTAAACACTCTTAATTCTTTAACGTAACTTGCATACCATATTAATTTTATAGATATATACCTAGGTATAACATTTGTATATATATGATATGATATGATATGAACTAGAAGGCTTGCACAAGACTCTCTTCAGATATAATATTCTACTATTAATAATTCGAATAGGCAAAGGAGGCAACCACTCCCCATCTTCTTAACTAAATAACGAAGAGTTGTGTTTAATATGTAAACACAAACATACATATACTTCTGTTACTTTCTTCATTCTTCATTCTGCAAGTCCTCACTATTCAAACCATTTCTGGTTGGATGAGTAAACACTCTTAATTCTTTAACGTAACTTGCATACCATATTAATTTTATAGATATATACCTAGATATAACATTTGTATTATATATATATATTATTAAATTAGGGCAATATGGGCTTACGCTCATCGCCGTCAATGATGTACTGTCGGAAATTATAATATTATATATATATAATATTGCTTTCCAATTTATACGTAGTATAAGGAAAGCTTTGTGATGGTCGAAATTTTCGATTCCGAGATTTCAACGGATTTACACGTTTTGAGGTCCCAGGAACCCAAAAAAGTGGTTTTTACAAAATGTCTGTCTGTCGCTCAGTCTGTCTGAGCTTCGATTTCCGGGCAAACTACTCAGTCGATATTGATTAAATTCGGCGTGTAGGTTTAAAAAATTCATACCTCGGGACAATTTTTTTTTTGGGGCTATCTCAATTTGGTTTTATTTTCAAAAAACGTCTTAAAAAAAATTATTTATCCAAATCGGCTCTAACGATTTATTTTAAGTTCTCATATTTTGTAGTCGTTATTAATGTTGACAAAATGGAAGGGGTCGCTTGCCCTTTGATAGTATGCTTCTGGGGGTAAAAAAATAAAAATAACTAAATTTTAATGAAAAATGTCTAAGAAATAATTTTTCTGTGAAACCTTTCCATCGATGAATTCTACCTTCAGGCATGTTTTGGGTGTTAAATTGAGTAAAGCAACCGGACAGATTGCTTTCCCAATAATTATTTTGTTTTTTTTGCAACAAAAAAAATGTTTTTATAAAAATGATAGAAAACTCACTGTCAAATGCATTGCGCGCCCTGCCATTATTGCTGTGTGGTAATTTGTTGGTCTGGCCTATGTAGAATTTACCTCACCTCCAGTGACGTCAGATGGAACCCCCCCCCCCCCCGAGATGCCTGCAATTTTACTATAGGAAAATTATTTACCATGAAATTACTCATTTTCTCTGGCTACTACTTGATAAATTGGAAAGCATGTTCGAGTAAACTCGGACCGGTCCTTTATTTTATCTTAAATATGTAGGCTATTGTCAAAATACCTGGTCAATACACAGTTATTATTCTTATTATTATTATTATTATTTACCTCTCATCGGGAGAGGTATATAGTCTGTCTACTACATATTTTAGAGGCATCAAATTGCGTTAATCCTATTAAAATTCTATTCCTTTGCAGTTTCCTTTAGTCTGATTGCTGTATTCATATTATATTCTACAAAGCCCCTGGGCTTGTCCCAGAGTTATTTTCCACTTTTAACTTATGCACTTTACAAGATGCCTGCATGCCGGCCCATTTATTTTAAATATCTACCTGGATCCTATTCTACAAGGATTTGCCTGCCTTAGAAAACTACTGAATGAATTGAGATCGGGAACAACTGCATCTAAGTTCCCTAAATTGCAAGAAAGCCAGTGCCGGATTAACCCCTGGGGGGGGGGGCCGGAGGCACAAGATATGTGGGGGCCGTGGGTGCAACCCAGAGGCTGTCCCAGACCTGATAAAAGGGGGAGGACAGTGGCGTAACGATAGGTCTCCACTGGGTGAAATTTTTTAAAAATAGGGCTGAAATAGTGGGGTTATACGCATTTTCCATCAGTAACACTTAGATTTTAGAGGCAATGAATATAACAGCCTTCCAAAGGGGGGGGGGGAATTGCCCGCAGTGCAAACTCCTCTATAATTTATAAATCTACCAGCAAAACAAAAGAAAAACACTTAATTTCCCGCCAAATTCAATACTCAATTTTTATATTTATTTTTATCTAAAAAAAAATTTTTAGGCATTTCTGGGGGCGCCGGGGGCCTGTGCCCCAAGTGCCCATGGGTTAATCTGGCACAGAAGGAAGCAATCTGTTAGAGATAGCTTTCTACATTGTCAATGAGGCACTAGCACAATGACTATGCATAACTAATTACAAAAAATATACTTTCCTCACGATTGCTTTATAATTTAACAAAAGAATGTATTACATATATATTGTACATACGAGTATAAATTATTCGTGTATCATAGTATATTTATTTGTTTATTATTGACTATTTGTGATACGACATAATATTCATTAGTGTTTAATTAGATACAAATATTGGAAATTAAATTAAATTAAAAGTTATGGAAAAAATGATTTAAATATAAGGCAGATGAGTTAATACTGAAACTAGTTTAAAAATGCAATATTAAAACGCATAGCGAAAATTAATACATTCTGACAATAATCAGTTAAACAATTTTAAAAAATTAAAATTTACAGGGTATCTACACAGTCAACACAAATAAATTATTATTATTTATTTCCACCCTAACATCTTCCAATCATTTCTGTTAATTGTGATTTCTAGCCTATGTGGACGCTAATACCTCAATCAGAAATGGATAGAAAGGGGAGTAGAAATTATACGACTGTATCAGCAGCAAAGCTCGTCTTTGTCATACAGGTAAGTACGTAAAAGATAATCAGATATAAGAGTACGCTGAAATTCCGCATAGCTATTTTTAACTAAGCGACAAGAGGGTTGTTGGGCAGCAATGATCCGATCGCATAGAAGGGAGGAAATTCTGTTGTCCATATGACATATCGAAGACATTGCCTTGGCGTCACAAATGTTGTTCATCTGGGCAGCACTAACCGTGGTTTTCAATTGTTATTTTTTTTTTTTTTTTTTTTTTTTGCAAAATTGAGATGTGAGTTCAGATAATATACGAGTAAGAACTCATCATATATTAAGTTTAATAGGCCAGTAAAGTTTTAATCGCCAGTTTTTCCCTTCGGATAAAACTTTTCTATCCGATCGTACATGCCGAAGGTTTTTCTCCAGTCTTTTCTCATTGATGAGTTGTCATGTGAATATTTCGCATGTCTTGGCAATCGAAAGACTTCGAGCATATCGAACAGGCGAAAGACTTTTCCCCCGTATGTGTTTTCATGTGGATCTTTAAATTATTATGTTGACTAAAAAAGCTAGGGCAGATTTTGCAGACGAAAGGCTTCTCCCCCGCATGAAATCTTATGTGACGTTTTAGACTGCTTCCTTGATTAAAAGACCTCGGGCACATTGTACAGACGAAAGGCTTCTCCCCAGTATGAATTCTCATGTGCCTCTTTAGACAGCCTTCTTGACTAAAAGATGTCGGGCACATTGTACAGACGAAAGGCTTTTCCCCCGCATGAATTCTCATGTGCCTCTTTAGACTGCCTTCTTGACTGAAAGATGTCGGGCATATTGTACAGGCGAAAGGCTTTTCCCCCGTATGAATTCTCATGTGCCTCTTTAGATGGCCTTCTTGACTGAAAGATGTCGGGCATATTGTGCAGGCGAAAGGCTTTTCCCCCGTATGAATTCTCATGTGTCTGTTTAGATGGCCTTCTTGACTGAAAGATGTCGGGCATATTGTACAGGCGAAAGGCTTTTCCCCCGTATGAATTCTCATGTGTCTGTTTAGATGGCCTTCTTTACTGAAAGATGTCGGGCATATTGTACAGGCGAAAGGCTTTTCCCCCATATGAATTCTCATGTGCAACTTTAGACTGTAATCATTTTTTATGGGCTTCTCACAGACCGTACATGCAATGCCCTTTTTCCAATTGTGGTTGCTCATATGGTTCCTATAAATAGTTCGCTCATTGAAGGACGTCGAGCAGATTGTACATGTGAAAGACGTCTCTCCAACCTGAGAAAAAAAATGAGTACATTATTCTCAAATATTTCATTGGTGAAATTTTGATCGGTAATAAGGCGGGTATTCTACTACATAATTGTTTCACATTAAGAAAATGTTCGTATCAATTTTCTTAATTTAATGATGATTATAAGTTGAGGAATAGGCCTACTCCATTAACATCATTTTTCCACGCCATTTTTTGCGACCGCCCCTAAATTTGAAATTGTTTACTTCATCACTTCGTTGTTGATGACTATCAACATGGTAGGAAGCTATGATGATTTTGTTATTTGCGGATCAATAATGTTAATGTTCGGTTTTGGGCATTGTCTACTCAGTACAGCAAACGAAAATGTAAATATCCTTATGTTTGGGTTCGCGACTAGGCAGCCGAACGGGAGAAACTAGGACTAGATGCTATGCCTTAGGCTACAAAGTTTTATTATGGCCTATTTTTTTGTGTGTATTAAAGCGGGTCCCTGTTGGGAATTTGCGCTAGGAAATTGGGAATGTATACCGATTATTAAGTGATAGAGAGTTATCCGTTCTGTTGTGTAAGTAGTGGGGGCGGGGGGGGGGGGGGGGTGGTTTAATGTTGAAGAAGAGGCCGGTATTATAATTTTTGTGGCTGTTGTTTTGTTTCCAAGCGCATCGGAGTTATTTTTGCTTTCCAATTTATGCGTCGTATAAGAAAAGCTTTCTGACGGTCGAAATTTTCGATTCCGAGACTTCAATGGATTTACACGTTTTGAGGTCCCAGGAACCCAAAAAAGTGGTTTTTACGAAATGTATGTCCGTCTGTCTGTCGCTTTGTCTGTCTGTCTATCTGTAGTTCTTTTTTTTTTTTTTTTTTTAAATCATAACGCAACGCCCTTTGGGGCTTACGCGTTGTATGTTTAAGTGTTGCAATACTGTAGTTTTTAATGGGGCTGGTGTAGTGTGCACTATTGTTTTTTTTTTCTTTTTTTTTTTTTGTTTTTTTTTCGCAAACTGCTATAAGCGCGCTGGGCAACGAGTTGCCCAGGTACCGTCTACAACAGTTTGCCCTTGTCTATTTGTTCGATTTTTTTTTTTTTTTTTTTTTTTTTTTAAATGGATTAAGGGTTTTTACAGATCTTTATAGATAGTGGACTGGAACAGAAACGGGAGCGTGTGTTGGCGTAAAGTAGCTGCATCAGTAAGAATATCGCTCATAGAGGAGTTACTAGGGAAGGTGCGGTAGCAAGCATACGTAGGACAGACAAGGAGCAGGTGTTGTACATCAAGTAGTACCTGACAGGTTGGACACATGGGGGGTGGGGAACCCGTCATCAAGTGCCCATGGGTCAGCCTCGTGTGCCCAATAAGCAGTCGTGTTATTAATACTTCCTCCATGCGGCTAAGGCTTATGTCAGCCGACACTTTCCCTACATGAGGTTTGATGGCCCTAAGTTTATTATGTGAAAATTCCGGATTCTCCCAGTGATTTTGCCATCTTTGTATCATAATTCGGGTAGAGTTAGTCTTAAAATCACTTGGAGAAAAATACGGATAAGGGGGGGAGGGGATCGCAGCTGCTGCTTGGGCAGCTCGGTCAGCTCTGTTGTTGCCTGAGATTCCTGCATGTGATGGGACCCATAAAAATTTAATTTCGGAATATGATGCTACTCGTGTGATGGAGTTTCGAATTGTTGTTATTAAAGGATGTGTGGGGTATATCTGTTGAATGGCAGTAAGTGCTGACAGACTATCGGATATTATGAGGGACTTGCAGTGTTTAGCATTACTTATATGTATGATGCATTGTTGGATAGCGACCAGCTCGGCGGAAAAAATAGAAATCTGTGGTAGTAGAGGGAAATGAAACTCATGGTTTTTATATATAAAGGCAGCCCCTGCGTTCAGGGGGGATTTGGATCCATCTGTGAAATAATGGTGCCATATAGTATTAGGGTACTCTGTCAGAATGTCTTGATAATGTTTTTGAATGATAAAGTGTGGTGTAGTTTGTTTAGAGAAAAAAGTTAGCTTAGTATTGCATTGAGGGATCGGCTGTAACCATGGGGGCAACTCAGGAGGAGACACAGTGCTGTTAGTATTGATTACAGGGGGGAGTTGCAATGTAAGATTGGAAAGTAGTACTTTTAGTCTGAAAAAGTAGGGTTTAGATGAGCGTGGTCGCGTATTGTATCTATTATGAAGTGAAGTATTATGGGCATCCAGGAGTATGGACAGGTTTCTATTTTTGCATATTCTGGCGAAATATTTAAGTATGAAGTTGTCCCTTCTCAAGAATAGGGGTGGTTCATTAGCTTCAACGTACAGGCTTGCTGTTGGACTTGATTTGAAGGCACCGAGACAAAGTCTTAGAGCAGTGTTATGAACCACATCTAGGGCTTTCAGGAGGGTAGGATGCGCTGCGGAGTATACAATGCACCCGTAATCTAGTTTCGATCTAATCAAAGCTCTGTACATGGTCAGTAGCACCTGCCGATTTGAGCCCCATTGATGATGCGCTACAGTTTTTAATGCATTCAGGTCTTTTTCACACTTTGATTTCAGCTGGGTAATGTGCTCTGACCAAGTTAAGCGTCGATCAAACGTGAGGCCTAAAAAGGTATGCGTATCTTTAAAAGTAACCAACTGGTTGTTGAATTTTAGAGTCGGATTGCCATGACAGTTTCTCTTCCGACAGAAGTGCATTGCTGCAGTTTTGCCGGTTGAGAATCGGAAACCGTAGTCATTGGCCCATTTTTCAATTCCATGAATGGCTTTTTCTAGTGTATTGCCCAGTTGTACTAAGTTACGACATGAGTAGATTACGCATAGATCATCAATATAAAGTGAGGGATAAACAGTGATCGGCAGGTAATCAGCAATTGAATTAATTGCGATAGTAAATAGGGTGCAACTTAAAACTGAACCTTGGGGAGTACCATTTTCCATGGGCTGAGGAGCTGATGTCAGCCCTCCCACCCGCACTGATAGTTCTCTATTATTTAGAAAGTTCATTATAAACATAGGAAGGTTTCCTTGTAGTCCCCATTGTTGTAATGAGTGCAAAATTGGACTTTTCCAGCACCGATCATAAGCGTTTTCCAGGTCAAAGAAAATGGCAACAGCGTGACTTTGTATTATGAAGGCGTCCTGTATGTACTGAGAAATTCTAACTAAATGTTCAGTGGTCGTGCGCCCCTTCCTGCCACCGCATTGAAAATTTACTATTAGGTTACGAGTTTCAAGTACATGTGTGAGGCGATAATTTACCATTCGCTCCATAAGCTTGCAAAGGCTGTTGGTTAGTGAAATGGGCCGGTATGATGTAAGTTGACTGCGGTCTTTTTTAAGTTTAGGGATTGCCACCAAAATAGATTGCCTCCAGGATTCAGGAAATTTTTGTGTTGACCAAATTACATTAAAATAGGCTACAATTAGGGTTTGGTAATTTCTTGGAAGTTGTTTAATAAAAATGTATGGTATGGAGTCGGGACCCGGTGCCGAGTTTTTGCAGCGAGATAAAGCGTGCTGGAACTCATACAAATTGAAATAAACATTATACTGTTCAGTAAGACCCCCAGTGAATGATGTAGGGGTGGCATCCAAGATATGTTTGGCCTGCAATGAAGACAGTGTCACGTTATCGTTGCTGGATATCTCACTGAAAAAGAGTGCAAACTGGTGAGCTATATCACTGGGGTTAGTATATACCTGTCCTTCATGCAGTATTGGCCCATAATTGGCAGAGTGGTTAATTCCACGCAGTTGCCTGATTTTCTGCCATACCTTCCCTACAGTAGTATCGGAGCCCAAGGTCGATACGTAACTCCGCCAGTGCTGCTGTTTGGCATATTTTACTGTTCGCCTTGCAAGTGCTTCCTGTTTTTTAAGTGCGAGCATATTTTCCTGCGTGGGGTATGTTCTGAACTTATGATACAGCTGTCGGCGACACTTTATCGCTGCTGCACATACACTGTTCCACCATACTACTGGGGTTCGCCTATATGGACCCGGTTTCGTGTAGCCTATTGCGGTTTGTGCTGCCGTAATAATAGGCTCAGTTATGAGTTTAAGGCTTTCCTCAACATCGGTTGTAATAACCGGATATGAACCTGTCAATTTGGAGCGGTAGGTTTCCCAATTAGCCGTCCTTATTTTCCACTGCCTAGTTGGCACAAAAACGGGCATATTCGGTAAATACTTTATTAGTAAGGGGTGATGGTCACTCCCAGCTCGGTCCGAATGGACTGACCATTCAAAATCACCAGCTATTCGTGAATGGGCCATGGTAAGATCAATTGCTGAGTAAGTGTGCCTGGTATTAAAATGCGTAACACTCCCGTTATTCAGTAGCTGAATTGTGGAGGTTTGCACCAGCTTCTCAATTTCTTTACCTCTGGCGTCAGCACTACGTCGTTCAGAGTCAAATAGAGGGGAGTGAGCATTAGCATCCATTGATATAATGTATGGGGTCGGCAGCTGTGCTATTATGCCGGATATATCATCCCTAGTAAACTTGAGGTTGGGTGGTATGTAAACAGAACATAGTGTAACCGGTTGCTGAAATGAGGTTCGTACCGCTACGGCCTCGAGATGAGTGGTCAAAGGAACTGGGTGGGTGGGTAAATGGTTAGCCACGAATATCGCTGCTCCTCCGCGTGCTTTAGAGTTGACAGGCGTGGTAACTGTGTTGTGGTATACTGTGTAGCCTGTGTAGTTTATACATGAATTCGATTTCAGGTGGGTTTCTTGTAAAAGGAAGGCTAGGGGTTGGTAGCGTGATTGGAGTAGCTGGATTTCTTCTAATCTGGAGTTATAGCCATTCAAATTCCACTGAATGAGGTAGGTCATCACTAATATTCCTCTGCTTCTGAGCCCGGTGACATGGCAGTTTGGTCAGCAACAGGGCAAGTTGTTTTATTTTCTGTATGAATGGGCTCGCTTCCTCGAGTGAAGTTAAACACCTTAAGTGCTGACTTAGTATTTATTTTACTTTGCTCATTAGCTGAAAAGTTTAGCGATAACTGGTTACTGTTAATGTTGGTCTCCGGTTCCACAGTTTTGCTGCGGGGGTTAGATGTGCCTGCTGCCTGGTTACTTAGTTGTATCGATGTATTAGGTGTGGGTAGGTTTGATGTGAAATTGGGTAGAAATGTTTTAAGTAACATGCCAACTAGGCTGGTTAATTCTGAAACCTGTTTGGTTAATTTTTCTAAGGCTGGTTTCATATCATTGCATCCCTCACATAATACACCATTCTTATGAGTGGTAACTGAGGGTATACTCTGGTGGTACAAATTCGGTTGTGACGGGGTAGCGCCAATCTTGAGATGGGGTAGACTGGTCTGAGCGGGTTGAGACAAAGTTCCGGTACCCTTACTGGCCTGGGCATAACTTTTCAGTGGGTTGGTGCCTTTTGGGGCGGATATTACAAAATTTCGAGCCTGAGGTATAGGTATGTTTTCCCTGGTTGACAGTCGGACTACAGTTTTTTCCAGTACATATTTAGGGCATTGTGTTGACTTTACAGTGTGATCAGTACTTTTACAAGCAGAGCAAATTGTTTTTACGCATGTTTTTTCGTTATGTGTTCCACTTTTGGCCTCACCACATTTCCAGCATGTCTCTGGGCGGTTACAAGATGAAGTATGATGACCATAAAGGTTACAACGATAGCATCTTAGGGGTTGTTTGTAATATGGTTCCAACCTGTAGTCTCTAGTGAGAACAGTTATATATGTAGGCAGTTGTGTATTACTAAATGTTAAAAGGTATGCCGGTGGTCTATTATTGTATGTATTAATTGCACTCGTTTCATTGGCAGGTGTCAATCTTCGAACGTTGCATACTCCCTGAGTGGCCAGAGCCTCATTTATGTCGCTGTCTGATGTGTGGGCAAGATCCCAGCATCTGAGGACTCCCCTTCCTAAATTCAGGGTGTTATGGGGTACGACCTTAATGGGAACCTGTCCCAACAGTGAACTCATTTCCACAATCTCCCTGGCTTGTCCCGCATTAGCCACCTCCACCAATATGCGACCGGAACGTTGTTTTTTGACAGACTTAGGCTGCCCTGTCAGTGACCCCATAATTGCCCTTTCAATTAAAAAGGGGGAAACTGTTGTCAAATTTTTTCCCTCATCCGCGTGGGTTAATATGAAAACCGTGCTAAAATATTGGCTTTGTTGCTCAGATAGAGGTTCTGATAGGGCTTCCCCTGATAAGGGGGTTCCTCGTTTCCTCTTTTTAGTACGCATATTATTGTATAATGTATAACACTAAGACTAATAAGAATTAATACTTAGCAGATAATAAGGAAGTTGTACAGGAAAGTTGAGAAAAGAAAAATCACTATTCTACACAAGTTGATAGCTGAAAAGGCAAGTTCACACGCGAGATCGAACTTCTATGTTAACTCGACCACGGTTGAGACTAGTTCTGTAGTTCGGTCTGTTCATCAATTTCCGGGCAAACTACTCAGTCGATTTTAAAGAAATTTGGCATGTAGGTTTAAAAAAATCATGCCTCGGGACTATCTTTTTTTTGGGGCAATCTCAATTTGGGGGGTTTTATTCTCAAAAAACTAAAAAAAAAGGTATAAAAAAATTATTTCTCAAAAACGGCCCCAACAAATTCTTTTACTTTTACACATATTGTAGTCGATATTAATGTTGACAAAACGCGGTGGGTCACTTGCCCCTTGATAGTTTGTTTCTGAGGGTAAAAAAATAAAAATAACTAAATTTTCATGAAAAATGATTAAAAAATAATTTTTCTGCGGAACCTTACTATCGATGATTTCTACCTTCAGGTATGTGTTAGGTGTTAAATAGATTAACAATACCGAACAGGTTGCTTCCCCAAAAAAGTATTTATTAGTGTACTAGTATTATTAGTGTTAACCAGTGAAAAAATCGTGAAATGATAACTTTTAAAAAACTTTTGAAAAAATTCATTTCCAGCAATCCCATTTGAATTGCATGGGCGGGTTTAAAGCAATGTTTTGGTGTAGAAGACCTATCTTAATTTAAATTATACCCATTTCTTCGTCTTTCAGGCCATGCTATATTTGTGGTGATCAAGCAAGGTGTTTGGATTTGGGGGGTGTGAAACGTCAGGGGGTGCGTACGATTGTCATCAGAAATAGGCCTCTTTATTATCAACAGACCAGTATTATGACAAAGTATTATATAGTATAAGTATTGAGTATTATTATTATGACCAGTATTATGACAAAGTATTATATAGTATAAGTATTGAGTATTATTATAATGACCAGTATTATGACAAAATCTTATAATTTACGAACTAGATCAAGTTATCCGTCAATCAAATCAAAAGTTTTCGTGAATACATATAGAAATTGATGGAGTTTTTACTCGATCACTAGATTCTGCGGAATGTAAATCATAACCTTTAGGCCTGTATTTAAGATATCATAAGCCATTAATTTCAAAGAAATGCTATTATAATCTTAGTAAAAATAAGGTAAAATGATTGAATTATTTGAATCCATGTTCATAATAATAATAAAACCCTTTTGCTTAAACTTTATCCAATTTAGCTTTAATTAAATATTTCTGGAAAGTTGTAAATATATTAGATCATTTTTCAAAAAATGATGTCATAAAGAAGTTTCACTGGTTACGTGTGTACACTGATATACCCACGCATTCATTCTTTTATTATAATAATACTGCGCTATACTCTTATACTGCACACTATTGAACTTTAGCCAGAATTAGTGAATTTAGAAAACCCACGATCTACGAGGCCTCAATAATAACGTATCATACCACATTTAATACAGTCTAATTATCTTTAATTGAAATATTATATAATTTTTTTAGGGCCTGCTTATATTAGGGCAGTTTTAACATAGTCTACAGAATTTTAGGTCAGTGCAAAAATGAGTTCTCAATTGAGTGTCTTAATTTAATTTTGGTATACCTGGTTGCAACTCTCCGCATCTTCTATGTCAGCATTTGTTGGAGGTTTTGGGGTTAAATCCAGCGGATGTATTAGCCCTGCTGGAGTCTGCTGCTGATCACCATCTGCAGGTTTCGCAGTTAAATCAAGCGGAGATATTAGCCCTGCTGGAGTCTGCTGCTGATCACCATCTGCAGGTTTCGCAGTTAAATCAAGCGGAGATATTAGCCCTGCTGGAGTCTGATGCTGATCACCATCTGCTGGTTTCGCAGTTAAATCAAGCGGAGATATTAGCCCTGCAGGAGTCTGCTGCTGATCACCATCTGCTGGTTTCGCAGTTAAATCAAGCGGAGATATTTGTTCTGATGGAGTCTCTTGCGGGTCACCATATTCACTCATTTCCTTTGTGTCTTTAAAAAGATGCAATATTTTCCAGGAGACGAACAGTATTTTCAGTGTTTCTTCATAGAACCTGTTCCACATAAATTCATTAATAAATACAAAGTTGTGTACGTTACCTTTAGCGTCAACACCACCTCGTCCTCACTCTCGTCCCGTTTCGCGGCGTGGGACGGGACCTTAAGGTTCCCCCATTGATAACTACTGTTGTTTTGTAATAAAATTTGGCCCGGTACATTTGTGAAACATAGAGTTATTGAGTTATTGCAGGACCGGGTTTTAGTGGTACCTATCCGGCACAACTTGCTTACGATTCATAAGAGCTAGGAGGCTCGTGCAGGACTCTCTTGGGGTATTCTACGATCAATTCGAATGGGCCAAATGACAGCCCCCGTTTTCTAGTAGTATGGTTTGACACAGTCCCAGGCCACGGTGTGGGCCCATGGGACTCCGGCGGACCTCCTGATTATAGTGGATTCCGAACCACTTGGGAAACACAGTGAAGTCACACGATTAGTTCGGAGGTGAGCAGGACAAGTCCTACCATGTTTCCCTACCGGCACTGTGCACACGACCAATTTATATGCAGCTTTGAACCTGCTCTGGTCCGCTGGATTCAACTTGTTATCGCGGGCGGCTCCCCATTTTCTAACTTAACGATGAGTTATTTATATTTATATATTTGCAAACTAAATTCAGTGATACTTATACATGTTTTTTTATGTATTACTATCCATTAATTCGCATGCGCAATAAGTAGAACCCACCCCTTTCCAACCTTCTTAATGATTATAAGTTAAGTAATAACTTATCCCTATACCTGGTTTCAATATAAAGTTAACCTTCCTACACACGACTCTTCCCGGCCCAAGCCCGGGCAAATGTATGACGAAATTAACTAATGCTATCTGCCCCCCCCCCCGAGAAAAAGGTATTTTACGTATTTTTTACTTCACTGAGGTCTGCAGTAAGCGTTAAATAGTGGTTTTCGAAGTTCTCTCTAATAGTAATTAACTTTTAAAGCAGTAGAGTAACAGGAGGGTATCAAGTTATACAGACGGGAAAAAACGCTAATTTTATGCTATTTTTTTAGAAATAGACTCTATATAAAAATTAAAAAAACATTTAAGAAAAGAGAATTAAAATCGAAAACTAATTTCACTGACCATATAGTTTTAGGCAAGCCAAAAAGTTTAAAATAATGTTTTGAAAAAATGCATAATTTATTATATTTCCAAACGTACAACAACGAAACAAAATTCAGACAAATTTATTTATATTTATTGGTAATAGGCCCAGTGTAACTACAAAAAATTGTAGATGGGGGCTCACTGGCCACTGATTACGTATTCATTGTTCTATAACAAATGCCCGAATGCCTAATTCTACATAATAGTCTATGATTCGTGAATTCGTGAGAAATGGTACGCTGCGGTGACATGTTAATTAATTTTTTTAATGTTTTCCCCAAATTTCTCGTATGTTCCATATTCAAAACTATGATTCCTTAAGCAGAAGAAGAATAGGAAGTAGGGGAAGAACAAGGCCATAGACAGGTGAGGGGGTTCAGGGGGTTGCCCCCCCTCGAAATTAAATAGCCCTACAGTAGATAGAATCGGATTTTTAGAGGAAAAATAAAAACTACTATGTAATAGCCAATGAAATTTTAAGATCCCCCATTCCCCGAAAAAAAACCCCCCGGCTACGGCCTGGGGAAGAAGGGTTATTCTTCAGGGGCGTAAAGATGGGGAGCACGGTCCAACAAGCCCCCCCCCCAGCCTCGAGCATTGTAAGACATGGTTCATACATCGTGGTCCCCTCACCAGCAATATGAATATAGGCATTCCTTTTTTAGCATTGAAAAATCTATAGCTATACTTTACAACTATTAAAATACAGAAAACCCTACTATTTTACTCTTATCTATTCGATTTTTCCTTAAATCCTGTCTGTTGACGTCATAAGGACTACTTAGTCTAGCCCCCGCCATCATTCTAAAACTTTACGCCTCTGGATTCATCTCTAGCTCAAACTCAACGTGGGAACCCGCAACTATACCTGATGCTTACCATCTGCGTTCGATAGCCGATATTTGACGCTATGGATAAAGCTGGGCATGGCGGGATTCGAACCCACGATCTACGCTACATGTGCAGTAACCTCAGAATCCTCAACTTATGCTCTTATTGTTTTATTGACATGATTCGTATTGCTAGACAGGTTAACACAGCTACAGAACTATATATCAGAACAGGTCTGTCAGCACACTTTTTTGCATAATGGCAACGTCTTATTAAATACTTTGCAATACGTTCGATTGAATGTTGAATGACCTGCTGGCAAAGGAGGAAGTCAAACCATCAACAATAATTTTTCAGCTCTAAGTCTGCGTTCGTACCACTACTCTGCTTGTCCTGACATCTCCCCGGAGTCCCCTCCCCCCTCCCTCCCAAACAACAACATTTAAGATTGTGATTTTACATACCTGAATTAGATTTCATAGGGAACTTAAACCACTCTAACAACGGTCAAGTTCAAAATGAGTACAGTGAAGTAGAGGCATAAAGATGCAGTTTAAACGTTCACAGTTTATGTTCAGACCTGTAAGATGATGAAAAGCGAGCCCAGCAAGAGGAGTTGGTGAGAGGATTTATTTTATAATATTGTGGCAATTTCGTGAAAAAGGCAGGATACGAAAATGTGATGAGTTTGTGTGTGTTTTTGATCTGACGTGATGTTAATGGTGATGATGGAAGCTTTAGGCCATTGTTACATTATGCGGTAGCCTCAACTATAATGCATATAAGCCTCTACATAGATACCTGTAGCGTCTATGGCATCTTCACTCATTTTCTAAGTTGCCCTAAAACAGTGTAATTATTAGGTTAGACTCATTATAACAAGTCAACTGTCATGGAGATAAAGAGGCAACAACAGTCCTTGCTCTTCTCCCGTTTCGCAGTAAGGGACGCGGTACGTCCCCCCCCCCCCCCATGATAAGTACCGTTATGTTTCAATAAAATATGGCCAGGTTTATTTGTAAAACATGGAGTTTTTGAGTTATTGCAGCATCGGGTGTTAGGGGTATCCGACACAACTTGTTTAGGATAAATAAGATCTTGATGGCTTCTGCAGGACTCTCATCCGATATGATATTCTACTATTAATAATTCAAATGGGCAAAGGAGGAATCCACCCGCTCCCCATCGTCTTAATTTAATAACGATGAGATGTGTTTAAATATATATACCAACTTACTTATACTTCTGTTACTTTGCATTACATATTAGGCACTTGTCTTCTATTAATTCGCATGGACAATAGGTAGAACCCACCCCGTCCTGACCATCATAACGTTGACATGATAAAATACTTACTTTATCTAATGCCAGCTCTTGGCATCTCTACCATTCGCCGATTAAGACAAGAAAAATAATAAAATAAAAATAAATAAATAAGGACTTTTTGTTCTATTACTAACCCAACCTAGCGGAGTTAGGGCTATAAAGCCCTCTCTTACATGTACGGGCTGCTTTGCATGCCCACCGAAGCATGGCCAGAAAATGTAGGAAGAGTAGGGCTCGAACCAACAACCTTTCGTATGAAAGTCAGAGTTCGTACTGCTACTCTACATGTCCTGACATTATAGTAACCGATCCCAATACCTGGTTTCAAAATCATGTTAACCGTCATACACGTCACGCCTCTTTCATTGCCGCAATCAATAGATGTAATGTGTTTGAATTTTGGAGCGAAGTGGCAGCAGAAAAGAGGGATGAAGAGAGCGTCAAAGGAGTGCTTGTTTTTTCCTGGCGGAACTGGAGCTTTGAGGTCGAAGAGAGCTTTTTCTTTTTGTGATCGTTTTCTGGGTTCTATACCATTATGTGATGAAAGGGATTCGCCCTTGGGCCGGGTGGCTACGGCGCCACACCAGGATTGGGCGGAAGATGGCCCCATGATGAGACTGAGCACCATTTAACCAGGAGTTGTGGGGGTTGCAGTACAGGGAAAGCAGTTGAACTGCCGGACCTGCAGATGTCATGTACCACACTCGTCAGACCTAGAGCCAGCCAACTTCATACCCCGCAGTAATTCCAAATTCAAGTAAGATCAAGCCAGTTTTTCAAAGTCGTGTAGTCATTCTTGTTCGATCTCCGAGAGGGCGGAGCAGCCTGTCTGCGTCCTACCCAGTAGCATGTTAATTATTAAGTCGCATTCCTTGAACTTGTGTGAGCTTCTGCGAGGGGGGTTGGTATTGGGTAAGGTGACGATAGCGTTCGTCCCTGGCATTCTGGCCGTTGCCGGGATTTTAGTTGTGTGAATTGTTCAAGTAGACTGCTTGGGCCAGTAGCGCCTTGTTAGACATTTTCTGTGAACTGTTCAGCGGTACGCGTTTCCAGCTCTCTCTCAGAAGCTCTCACTTGTGTCAAGGAACAGTGGAATTTTCCTCTTATAATTTGTTCACTTTGCATTATAGCCTATTTAATTCCGTACTGTTCTGGTCGAGTCTGCGGCCTTATTAGGGCGTTCGTGGCTGATCCTGTCCTGGGAGTTGGGGTGTATGCTGGACGGTTTTGGATGGAGGTTCCTCCCTCAATGGACTAGTGTACATTCCTTCCCCCAGGAGTGGAGTGACGAGCGTCTTGGTAGATCCGCGGACAGACCCTGCACCTCTCCCGCTGAGGGGTTTTTCTCCGTCACTTAGTATATTTTGTCATTATACGAATACTTTCTCTAAAATAACCGCAGTTGTGGATCAAATAACCGGCATTCCTCTTTTGACGAAGCAGAACCACGTTCTGAGGTGGAAGGGGGGGTCTTGGCAAGGGGTTAAAATAAAAAATAAAATAAATAAGGAATTTTTTGTTCTATTACTAAGCCAACCTAGGGGAGTTAGGGCTATAAAGCCCTCTCTTACACTCAACTAGGGAGACCCGGGACCGCCTGCTTTACATGCCCTCCGAAGCATGGCCAGAAAATGTAGCCAGTGTGGGACTCGAACTAACAACCTTTCAGGTGAAAGTCAGAGTCCGTACTACTACTCTACATGTCTTGACAGGTTAGGAGAGTCCTTGGGTTGGAGTAGCCCACAGGAGGGCCTACTGCTTTCTCTGAGCAGTGCTGTCTTCCTGTGTACTATTCCAATCTAGGATAGGCCGACTTTCTCTTCCACTTCACCCTGATTTTGTTAATTTTGATTAGTTAAGCAAGTCTCATGGCTTCTGCCAGCGAGCGCAGGCCGCCCCTACTACATGTTCGCATTGCCATTCTGAGCTAGCTAGTTGGGCAAACCCTATCGCCTGCGAGGTACTAGGGGCTGTGTTCGCTTTGGAGTAACTCGATATAAGTCTAATGAGTAATTTAATACTTGAATAAATTAAAGCAAATATATTTTAATAGTAAAATACAATAGAATTTAATAAATTATAAATATGCAAGTCGTATGTAACCTTTCAATTTTCACACGCGTTAGAATTATAATTGTTCAATAAAGTAGTACAGTATCATCAGCGGTTTATAATTTCACATTCAGGTAAATATAGTAGACACTTCACATCATCAATTTTAATTTACATAATTTTAGTCTTCAACACACTACCGACTCATCAGTATTTTTTTATTACATAGATGGTGGCGCGAAGAGGCCTAAACTGCTCTCTCCACTTGTATAGAGAATACATTACCTACGCACTTTTGAATTAAAGTCTGTTATACATTAAGTTTATTGTATAAAGGTAATGCTTAATTCAATACATTGCTAGGTTATATACCAGACCATACTTCAAATTGCAATGCATACCTGTATACGTTCGATAGCATCATCATGAAATGCTGTAGTGTAGAACTCGAACTAGGGCAACAATTCAGGTGTATGTCTGCGTTTGCTGCTTCCTTGTTTGACTTGACATCTCCTTGTAGTCATTCCCCCCCCCCCCCCACCAACCAACATCAATAAAGATTGCTGTTAACCTGTAAGATGATATATAAAACATAAAGAGCAATACTTCTCTTCCACATTTTATGCATACCGTAGCCATCCCTTTTGTTACCATTAACACTCTGAGTCATACGTTTTGAGGTCCCAAGAACAAAAAGAAATTGGTTTATACAACTTTTCCCTTCAAAGACATGAAAACGTTCCTGCTGCTTACTACTTAATCTAAATCTCAAAATCTAAATTCCAAAATAGGCCTACTAAATTTATGTAATTGTGAACAATTTAAAGTTACATCAACACACAGACATCTAGGCCTACCATACCTCTTTCAAAAAGGTGAATTTCCTATTTTTGAAGGAACCCCGCACCTAACTGGTCTCCTAAAAGGCAATGTTTAACCTCAGTCGACGTGATCGACCGATGTTTGCTTTTAAAGACCAGAGTCAACCTGATTTCTTTAACACTTACTTGTTCCCCGATTATATGCACTCTGCTGTGTATTTGAGATAATGTAGAGTTCAATAGGTTGATGTAACATTAATATATTCGCTGTTATGTAAATTTAGATATTTAGATTCAGACTAAGTAGTAAGCAGCACAGAATTTTTCTTGTTTATGACGGGAAAAGTTCGTATAAACCAATTTTTGTTTGTTCTCGTGTGTATCAGAAGAAATCTCAAAGTCAAAATGATATGTATATGGAAACAAAAGGGATGGCTGTGCATGCAATGTGGAATAGAAGTAATGCTAGGCTATATATGTTTTCTATATCATCTAACAGGTCGGAACATAAACTGTGAAAGTTGAAATTGCAACTTTATGCTTCTAACCGAAATTAGAGGAAATGGAAAAACTGGGCTTGGCGGGATTCGAACCCAGGATCTACGCCTAACCGGGGCGTCGTCTTAACCGCTGGACCACAAGCCCCGACAAGTCCAGTAAATGCCAAATCCTCTAGTCTTATGCTCTAGTTGATATGATTCGTGTTGCTAGACAGGTTAGCTCAACTACACAACTATCTAACCGAACAGGTCTGTGAGCTTACTTAATTGCATATAGGCAATGCTTTATTCAATACATTGTAGTATTATGTGGTATATATAACACTGACATATGCCAGTGTTTGTATACACAAAATTAAATGCATTAAGGGCACAAGTGGACATTGCTTATTTTTTTAGCTAAAATTGTCGATCTGTCGCACTTCTTACGAATTCACGACTCCAATGTCAAAATTAAAATTAAAAATTTCAGAATGATAATTAATTGTGTTCACCTACTGTAGCACCGTCAGTGGAATGGTCTTAGGGTCATCATAGAACAAAATCAAAGCAATATTTATTGTTATAAATAATATTAGTGCGTTTCTTGAATTTGAGAAATTTCTAAAATTTGCATCTTACCATACTGTGTTATAACATGGATCAATTTGAAAGTAGAAAGTTAACATAAGAGCGTTCAGGCCAAAGAAAGGCGGTTCTATGTATCACACCAATTAGGGTCTCGTCAAGGTATACAATGCCCTTTCCTTCAGACCTGGCGTTCCGGATTCCTTGTAAATACCTATAACGCCAAGATAGCGTGTGTGGCGACTCGACCAAGTCGTTGTATTTTGTCAAACATCATAAAAATCTGCACAGCATTGAAATTGTGACTTCTTTCTTTCTGCTGCACCTCTGACGGCTTCTTTTCTTTATATTTTTGTTGATTGTATACGTCGACTTACTCCTAGACTCTGTTATATCAGAATTGACGCATATCTGACAATAAATCACTAATATAACTTTCGACTCCCTTAAATAGTTCGTCGCAAAGGTTTAAGAACATCATTCATGCCTGCCAGTGAATTTGCTTGCCTCACCAAACGGTTTATGCGGAAATGTCGCTTCAGTTTCACTGCTTTGGCCCTCCATCTTCCTCTTACTAGACCTGTTTCCTTTAGTAAGACTTACCACTCTTTTCTGTGGTCTGAATGCCTTTATCTTCGAAATTAACTGTCTATTTTCAAATTGATCCATTTTAAAATTCAGTATAGTAAGAAGAAAATTTTATAAATTTCACAAATTCAAGAAACGCACTAATAATAGGCTATTTATAACAATAAATATTGCTTTGGTTTTGTTCTATGATGACCCTAAGATCGTTCCACTAACGGTGCTACAGTAGTTGAAGACAATTAACTAACATTCAGAAATTTTTAATTTTAATTTTGACATTGGAGCAGTGGCGTTAATAACACCCCCGCAGCCCCCGCGGCGCGGGGGGGGGGGGGCGCAGCATTGCTGGGGGCGCACGTCGGTTCCCAAAAGTAATAAGATAATCTACGTAATTAATAAAAATATTAAATATCAATTTGTTTTCGAAGTTGACTATAATTATTATGAAATTAGGAACTTCATCTCATTTAAAACTAAAAATTTTCTTTCTCGCCAGTACTGCGGTTCACCAGGGGCAGCAGAATGCACTAGGTACCAGCAAAATCAGACAGCGGCTGGGACGTTTTCCATTACTATTTTATTATTTATTCTGCAAACTTTCTTCCCATTCCACCAAGACCTCAGGCAAGGGGGGCTTACTGGGCTGCAGCCTCCCCCCCCCCCCCTGCCGAAATGAATAGTTGAGAATTAAATCATTGGCGTATATTCCCAACATTTCTGGGCGTAGGGCTTTAGGACCCCAAGACTTTGATCCCAGGAGAAAAAAAAAGATAAATAGGCCCATATTAGTGAGGTTTTCCGCATTTTATGCCCTGGAGAAAGAGCGCCCGGAGGTCTCCCCCAGACAAAAAAATGATAAATAGCCCCAAATTAGGGAGGTTTTACGTATATAATACCCTGGAGAAAGGGGGCCGGGCGTCTCCCCCGGAGAAAAAATTGATAAATGGGCCCACATTAGTGAGGTTTTGTGCATGTTATACCCTGTCGAAAGGGGCGCCCGGGGATCTCCCCCGGAGAAAAAAAATTGATAAGCCCAAATTAGTGAGGTTTTTTGCAAGCAGTACAGTTGAGTTTACCGACGAATAAACCTACCACTGAGGGGGGGCCCGGGGGTCTCCCCCGAAAAAAAAGTTTAAACAAATAGGTCTATAATATTGGAGTTTTAAGCATTTTGAGTAATATTTTTGTGAAAGTAATATGATGATTTTTTTCCCCTTATTTACGCCAATGAATTAAATGAATCTAGTACGGTAACATGAATATGTCTTCCTCTGTATATTATAAGCTTTTCTGCTGTTAAAATCGTAAAACCCCACTATTTCGGGCCTATTTTATCAACATTTTTCCTCCGGGGGAGACCCCCGGTCCCCCCTGTTTGCTGCAATATGAATAAGCATTCCATTGTACGTTTTGTAAAAATCTATAGGCTACTTTACTGCTGTTAAAAGGCGTAACACCCCACTATATTACACTTATATCTTCAATTTTTTTTCCCCGGGAGAGACTCCCGGGCCCTCCTCTTTGGATTACGTGCAATATTGTTTCTATAAAATCTTAGCCGTCGTAATGGTAACATAACGATTTAGTCCGCTTATCTGCAAAATTGTGTCTGGCTGTGTCCCCACTAAATTAGCATTTTATGTACCTATGCTATCATAAGTAGCCTGCGAGTAACACCATAACCAGCATAACCTCTGATGAATACACTAATAGGATCACAGCTACCCCCGAAAAAAATCGTGGCTACGGCCTTGCATTCCACTATTGGCAATCACTCATTACAAAGATGAAATAATATGACAATTTAGGGCGCACCAAAGGTCTTGCGGGGGGGGGGGGGGGGCGCAGCAAAAGTTATTTACGCTACTGCATTGGGGTCGTGAATTCGTAAAAAGTGCAACAGATCGACAATTTTAGCTAAAAAAATTAAGCAATGTCCACTTGTATGACTTTAATGCATTAAATTTTGAATGGAACCCCCATAAATTTTGTGTATACAAACACAAGCAAAGTAGTTCTATCTGATTTGAAAATGCAGCATAGGGAATTTACATGGAGATGCGGGACTTGGGAAGGCATTACGGGATATTCTATTGTGCATTTGCACATTTTTCTGACCAAACAGTAAGAGAGATGAATTAATAAACAGGAGGTATAAATAAAAATATATATATGTTTTAATAAATATAACAATGCGGACATAACATTATAATATTGTCAGAAAACCATAATAAAATAAAAAAAATTAAAGAAAAAAATGCATTCCATAGGAACAAGTCAATATAACAATAATAAAAAATTATACATGAAAATGAGAAAAAAGTTAAATTAAATTAAAAAATAGGGTCAGTGGATTGAACTCCTCAGTCGGGGGGTCAGCGGCGGACGCATCAGAGTTTGATTCGAAACGGGGCTTCTTTGAAGCTCTGCCTGGCTCATCCTCGCTGTCCCCCTCCTCCTCCTCCGTAATACGGTCGTCTAACTCGTTCTCCCCCTCCTCCTCCATAATACGGTCGTCTAACTCGGTCCCCCACTCCTCCTCGTCCGTAGTACCGCTTGCCGACTCAGTCTCGCTCAACTCAGTTGCCCCCTCCTCAGCCTCCGTACCACGGCTCTCGAGCTCCTCCTCCTCCGAGCGACTCACAGGTAAGATTGTGCCTTCCCTATACATTCGGGCCCAAAAACCTACGAAAAAAGAAACACATACGTTAATTACATCGGAAAGTTCTGTCATACTTTTCTATTTATACGTACCAATAAAAGGAACGCTTTGCGTTGCAGTAAATTTTCAATTTTGAAAGGATTCACACGCTTTGAGGTCTCAAGGACCCAAGAAAAGTGTTTTCTGTCGGTCTGTTCATCGGTTTGTCGGTATGGGGGCAAAATACTATGTACATTTTGTAAAAATTCGGCATGGTTCACAAAAATAATATCTCGGGACAATTTTTGTAATTTTGGATTAAAACGACCCTCAAAAGGGATTACAAAAAAATTATCCAAAGAGCGGTTCAAACTGAAAATTATTAGTTGTATGAATGAAGACAAAACACAATTGATCGCTTGCCCCTTCATCGTTTGGTTTTGGGAACAAAGTTAACTAAAAAAATACTCAATTGCGCGTGGCTTACTAATTTTTTAGTGGAAAATAATATGTGTGACATCAAGGTAACTTACCGGCGAGGTCCATGGTGTGCGGGCACAGAAACTCTCCAACCCATAGGCTGTATCTGGGGTCTTGGGGGTCTTCTAGGACATCGGGTAGGTCGTCTACCGGAGTCGAAGCTCTGGGTGCCTGAAATAATCAGAGATAACAGTTAATTAACAAATAATAAATAGTACTGTCCGATTAGTTGGTTCCTAATAATACAATGGGAAGGAGAACATATGTAACTAGTTGAACAGCAAATAGCCAAAATAGTCTCAAGTCTTAGAAGACTGATGCACTAAAAACTTTTCTGACAGAATTAGTAAGAAATATAATAAAGGTAATTACTTTGATTGGTATCCTAACCTTGACTTGCAGCAACTTGCAGATCATCCAATCTGTACAGCCAAATCAGTACAGCCAACTGCTATATCTGAAATTATAAATTCCTTTACTTCAATTCCTAACTCAACTAGGTTGGTTTAACAAATCAACAGAAGCAAATTATTTATTTTTTTTTTCCTAATTGTTTGCTTTGCCTGTGATCAATTGCAGCTAAAAAAATGAATACATATTGACTTTTTGTTCTAGTAATAAGCCAACTCAGCGGAGCTAGCACTATCATGCCCTGTCTCACACCCAACTGGGAAGGCCCGGGACCGCCTGCTTTACACGCCCTCCTAAGTATTGCCCTAAAATGTAGCAAGTGTGGGGCTCGAACCAACAACTTTTCGGGTGAAAGTTGGAGTCTGTACCACTACTTGTCCTGACTAAATACTTTATGGAATTGTATTAAAGTAATTTTTAATTGGCATTGACTATATTTTGATTGAATTGTATGATTTCTAATACTGTCCATCTTCGCTTCTACATAAAACTCCTCATCAAAATTACCTCACTGTTAACTATAAGCATAATACACTTTTGCTGAACGAGGACTGGAGATTTGGTTTTTGAAAACCTCTACCAACAATTGCTATATGGCTATAGGCTACTTTTTAGTATTACATTTATTTATTGTTATTGCGTCTTAAATTTTAGGACGCCTATTGTCTTCATGTTAATGACACAATTAAGAGCTATTTTATGGCTTATTTTATTGGCTTGAAACTATTGTATGCTAAAGGTACATGCGACAATAGAAGACTATCATGTAAGAAAGAAGAAATGAAATGCAGCCCGCTGATATACCGGTCACTGTTCCAGATTACATGTCAAAACGTGCAAAGACAATTTTCAAGAAAAACTAAAATTACGTAATTATGACACAATTACAACAAGAAACTTTGAAGGGTACATGCTTAGCAGCTTAGAAGATTATTATTAAATTTCATTTAAGTCTATAACCTATCATATTGTTTGTTATTTGTATTGACGGAGCCTAGGCTATACTGGGAATAGGCCTACTGACAATGGCAGTTAGCCCTGGTTTAAAATGGCTGACTTAGTTGTTATTTATTTCCTTATACCTACATTTATTAGGTTTCTTTTTCAATATAGCTATTATTCCTAAATTATGACTTAGTCAAATCTAATCTAATATAAGTTCATGGAATTTGGAATATAAAAGAGTTGTACATACCAAATAGGGGAAATCGGTGACGTCCATCATGTCCAAAGCGCTGATCTCCATCAGAAGTAGGTACTAATCAGCACAAGAACACTTGCAGAGAATCAGTGAAACACTGGTAAGCAGGTCCCGAAATAGGCCAGTTTTATAGGCGCGGACCTAGGCCCCACCCTCCCCCTCCCCCACCCCCTAACTCACAATTTTAATTTTTCGAAAATGACCGTTGAAACTTAAAAGTTAGCTTGTTTTATTATTTCCAATAATTTAATGTGTTTTTAATTGCCTAATTGGGTTATTTTTAAATTGATTATAGGCTATACTAATGCTTAGTTTACGGTCTTTCAAATATCACTAACTTCTTTAAAAATTGGCTCAACCTTGAAGAAATTGTAAACAGGTAAACATGGGAGACTTTGAAATTAAGCGATTCCACATCCCGCAGAACTATGGGAATAGCCTGGTGATGAAATATTCGGAAGAAAAGTTACAAGTTGTAAATATGCATCTCCATATAGCTAGATAAGCAGTCCAGTGCCCACCCACGCTCTAAAAAACTTGCAGAGTCCCATAGATGAACTCGATATAGGTAATGCACCTATTAAGCATAGCCTATGTAGGCCTACTGCGACGCAATGGGAATGGCTTTAATGTGCCTCCCCTATGACAAACACTTGCACACAATAGTAGACACTATACTTTCACACTCTGGAATAGTCACATGGCAACTATTTTTTGGATGTTACAGCAGGTCTAGCATGAACACTCTCAGGTTAAGTTGAAGAAGGCTTAAAACAATTTATTTACCAATCAATTTAATCACCGTCCCTATAACGCATTCCTGTTTATACTATTCAATCGACTATTGTAGGCGTTAGGACTTGTGAGACAACTAGAAGATGTAGGAATGCGCAATGGGACGGTAGAACAATGGATTGGTGAATAAAAGTTATGCAATCCTATTTAATCTAGATCGGGAAGGGTCATAGTGGACATGCAGAGCACTGCGAACGCGTGGACTAGCCCCCGGCGAAGAGGAATGCGAACACTTAACACTACCCCATGCCCCCGCAGTGGAGCCGAGACTGAAGTTCGAACGTCCACAGACATAGATACATTGCTATACGACTTCACTAGAACATGTCATGTCTTGCCCCTTGAACAGGTGGTAGGGAACGGTATTACGAAATACGTATTGTACGATGTGTGCGGAAGATATGAAAACTCCATTGAGAACGGTATTCGCACCCCCAACTGCACCTCGGCGTGTGTAGACGGGACTAGTAGACGTATTTGGTGATGTCTGGCTCACGCTTGTTACAATGTGTCTATGAATAACGACTTTTTGTTTGATAACTACGTCAACTTCAATGTCATCGCTATTTGTGCGTGTGGAATAGTGTCGTCTTTTAAAAAGAAGAAAGCGAAGAAAGTCGTGTGTACAACTTCAGCTGTAGTACAGCGGTAGCAGACATTTATTCGAGACAATAGTACCAACAGGTTGTTCAAATTATCCTTTGGCTATCAAGCAACAACAACAACCTGATGGAGTTGGGTAGGGTTAAAAGCTTTCTGTTTAACTCAAATACAGCGGCTGCTTTACTACGCTTTCAAATGTATCAAGTATAGAACTCGTACCACCAACCGTTCAGGCGGAAATCGGAGTCCATTCTACATCTCAGCGTGTTCTGACCTGTCTCAATGATAAGAATGTCGCAGCTGGCCCATTGTCGCATGTAGGTTGACACTGGGGCGTATATTAGTTTAGGTGCCCATTCCATTAACCGGCTAGGGCTATTTCCAAAAACGGTGACGTGGTAGCAGACATGCAAGACTTAGGTGGCATTTCCACCGATCTCGCATTGCAGAATTGACGGAAATGTTTATTTTCCTCTATGCCATAGTTAAAATTGATCAATGATCATACAGTAAAATCACAAACAAACAAACTAAAATTAAAAAATGGCGTCATGGGAAAGGTTAAGTACAAACATTTTAATAGATTTCTATAAAAAGAAAAATTCTAATTTCCGTCAATGTCATTTGCATTCTGCAATGCGAGATCGGTGGAAACGCAACCTAAGTCTTGATTGCCTGCTACCACGTCACTGTTTTTGGAAGTAGCCCTAGCCGGTCAATGGAATGGGCGCCTTACCAGTGGCCATAATTCAAGCTGCGACAATACCAATAGCCTCCGAAAAACAACGGGAATCGTTGGCTTAGCCTGCATAGAGTCGTATTCGAAGTCCGAGCTTGGTAAAGTCTCACTTTAGCTTGCACATGGTAACTTGTATGCATGTAATACATTCAGATTTCTAAAAAAAACATTTTTTTTTTCAAACCCGAATATTAGTTCAAGTTTTCGTTTTTAAAACTCTAATAAACACAGGAAATATACCTGAAATAACAAAGTATCTATAGAAAGCTTCCGCTGGAATCTTTTGTTCATGAAAATGGGTTGTTATTTATTTATTTTTACATCCCAGAACCAAACTATCAATGGGATTATTGGATTTGGTTTGCATAAGGAACGACTACAATATATATGAATTCAAAAGCAATCGTTTGTTGCCATTTTTTTAGAAATATTTTTTTTTAGATTTTTGAGAAAGAGACCCGAAAAATTGAGTTAGCCAAAGCTAAAACAATTTTGTCCCGAGGTATGATTTTTGTAAACCTACATGTCAAATTTGATTGAAATGTACTGGGTTGTTTGCCGACAAATTGACGAACAAACTGAACGACATACAGACAGACTTTTCGTAAGAAGATTGTCGGTTCTAGTCACACATACATGCTAAATTTCCTGCCATGCTTCGGTGGGTATTGAATGCAGGCGGCCCCGTGTCTTACAGAACTGAATCCATTTAGTTGCGAAAAGTTATACAAATTATTTTTCCTCAAATACATATGATGATTGACCGTTACACCACAGTGCATAACCTGGGAAAATACTCAAAAGTCAAGGAAATCAGGCTGACTCTGTTCTCTAGGTGTTCTCTTGGTCTGAAAGCTAAACCCATTAGCTAGACCTGTATGTGCGAGATTCGACGATAATAGGAAATCCACCTTGTTAAACCGTAATTTGCCATAATTGCTTTACAATTTACACGTAGTATAAGGAAAGCTTTGTGACGGTCAAAAATTTGAACTCCGAGATTTCAACGGATTAACTCGTTTTGAGGTCCCAGAAACCCAAAAAAGTGGTTTTTACGAAATGTCTGTCTGTCGCTCTGTCTGTCGCTCTATCTGTCGCTCTATCTGTCTGTTCATTTTATTTGGGGCCCCATAGAGGTAGGATCATCTAACAAAAATAATAATTGTTAGAGAGTACCCATTAAACATTGATTATAACCTCTATATATGAAAGAACCGGTCCGAGTTTATTCGAACATGCTTTCCAATTTATCAATTAACTTAGGAAATAGATAAAATGAGTAATTTTGAGTAATTTCATGGTAAATAATTTTCCTATGGTTTAATTTCGGATATCTCTGGGGGGGGGGGGGAGGGGGGTTGTCCACCTGACGTCACTGGAGGTGAGGTAAATTCTAGATAAAAACCACTTTCTTGGGTTCCTGGGACCTCAAAACGTGTAAATCCGTTGAAATCTTGGACGATCACAAAGCTTTCCTTAAATACTACGTATGAATTGGGAAGCGAAAACTGGGAATCGAACTTGAGTCCACATCTTGCTAGGGTGGTGTGCTGCACCAAATCTGCCACGGCCTGCGTCTTCCCGTACATAGATGAATGCACTAGTCACTGTTGCTGATTTCCAACAGTACAAAAAATTGCCAAAACCCTTGATAGGCATCACTAAATTAAAATGGTTATTTCAATTCATTTAAATCACAATTCCGTTTGCCATTTATTCTATATTTATGCAAAATTAAAGTAGAATTTATAATAATACTGCATTTATTAGTACGAGTATCTACACACCTTGCGGTCGGAGACGTGTCGTAACTAGACACAAGTATTTATTAGGGGACTTATTGAGGCGAATGATGAGGTTAATCGGAAACTGAGGCACTAGCACCATGACAATTTATATTACACAAAATACGTTCTTTTGCTTGATTTAATAATTTAACAAACAAAAATAAAATTTATATATATAGGCCTATATAATATATGTTTATTTATTTATTATTGACTATCTGTGTTACAATATAACATCCATTATGGTTTAATTATAGATACAAAATAAATGTTGGAAATTAAATGAGACTATACAAGTTACAATATACAAGAAAAAATTATTTAAATGCTGGTCAAGATATACGGTATTAGGCAGGCCTAAATAAGCAAATACTGAAACTAGTTTAAAAATGCAATATTAAACAGCATCCATTACACATAACGGCGGATCCACGGGAGGAGGGGCATTATCAGGGGGAAAAAAACAAATTTTCTACAAACAAGTTACCTTTTCCACTTACACACAACTTGTGACCCCCCCCCCCCTAAATGAGTAAATGGTTATGACTGTAAAACTGTAAAAAAAAATTAAATTGAATAAAACCCAAATTTTCAACAAACAAATTACCTATTCCACTTACTTGCAACTTGTGACCCCCCCCTTAATGAGTAAATTGCTATGATTGTAATGAATAAACCCAAATTTTTAACAAACAAATTACCTTTTCCACTTGCATACAACTTGCCCCCCCCCCCCCTAAATGAGTAAACTCCTATGATTGTAAAAAAAAAAATTGAATAAAACCCAAATTATCAACAAACAAGTTACCTTTTCCACTTACATACGACATACGACTTGTGACCCCCCCCCCCTAAATGAGTAAATCCCTATGAATGTGAAAAAAAATTAAATTGAATAAACCCAAATTTTCCAACAAACAAGTTACTTTTTCCACCTACACACAACTTGCCCCCCCCCCCTAAATGAGTAAACTCCTATGATTGTAAAAAAAAATTGAATAAAACCCAAATTTTCAACAAACAAGTTACCTTTTCCACTTACATACGACATACGACTTGTGACCCCCCCCCCCCCCCTAAATGAGTAAACTCCTATGATTGTAAAAAAAAATGAATTAGACCCAAATTGTTAACAAACAAATTATGTGACCCCCCCTAAATGAGTAAATTGCTGACTGTAAAAAAAATTGAATAAAACCCAAAGTTGTAATAAACAAATTACCTTTTACACTTACATACAACTTGTGACCCCCCCCCCCTAAATGAGTATACTGCTATGATTGTAAAAAAATTAAATTGAATAAAACCTAAATTTTCAACAAACAAATTACCTTTTCCACTTACATATAACTTGTGACCCCCCCCCCCCCTTAATGACTATATGGCTATGATTGTAGAAAAAAAAATGAAAAACAACAACTTTTCCCCCGAAAAATGAGTAAATCCCTATGATTCTGAGAAAAAAAAATTAAATTGAATAAAACCCAAATTTTTAACAAACAAATTACCTTTTCCACTTACATACAACTTATGACCCCCCCCCCCTAAATGAGTAAACTGTTATGATTGTAAAAAAAAATTAAAAAGGTCTGAAACCCAAATTTTTCACAAACCAATTACCTTTTCCACTTACATACAACTTGTGACCCCCCCTAAATGACTATATGGCTATGATTGTAAAAAAAATGAAAAAAATTTCCCCCGAAAAATCAGTAAATCCCTATGATTGTGAAAAAAAAATTAAATTGAATAAAACCCAAATTTTTAACAAACAAATTACTTTTCCACTTGCATACAACTTGCCCCCCCCCCCTAAATGAGTAAACTCCTATGATTGTAAAAAAAAAAAAATTGAATAAAACCCAAATTATCAACAAACAAGTTACCTTTTCCACTTACATACGACACACGACTTGTGACCCCCCCCCCCCCCTAAATGAGTAAATCCCTATGAATGTGAAAAAAAATTAAATTGAATAAACCCAAATTTTCCAACAAACAAGTTACTTTTTCCACCTACACACAACTTGCCCCCCCCCCCTAAATGAGTAAACTCCTATGATTGTAAAAAAAAATTGAATAAAACCCAAATTTTCAACAAACAAGTTACCTTTTCCACTTACATACGACATACGACTTGTGACCCCCCCCCCTAAATGAGCAAACTCCTATGATTGTAAAAAAAAATGAATTAGACCCAAATTGTTAACAAACAAATTATGTGACCCCCCCCCCCCTAAATGAGTAAATTGCTGACTGTAAAAAAAATTGAATAAAACCCAAAGTTGTAATAAACAAATTACCTTTTACACTTACATATAACTTGTGACCCCCCCCCCCTTAATGACTATATGGCTATGATTGTAGAAAAAAAATGAAAAAACATCAACTTTTCCCCCGAAAAATGAGTAAATCCCTATGATTCTGAGGAAAAAAAATTAAATTGAATAAAACCCAAATTTTTAACAAACAAATTACCTTTTCCACTTACATACAACTTATGCCCCCCCCCCCTAAATGAGTAAACTGTTATAATTGTAAAAAAAATGAAAAAAATTTCCCCCGAAAAATCAGTAAATCCCTATGATTGTGAAAAAAAAATTAAATTGAATAAAACCCAAATTTTTAACAAACAAATTACCTTTTCCACTTACATACAACTTATGACCCCCCCCCCCCCCCTAAATGAGTAAACTGTTATAATTGTAAAAAAAAATGAAAAAAATTTCCCCCGAAAAATCAGTAAATCCCTATGATTGTGAAAAAAAAATTGAATAAAACCCAAATTTTTAACAAACAAATTACCTTTTCCACTTACATACAACTTGTGACCCCCCCCCCCCCTCCGTAAATGACTATATGGCTATGATTGTAAAAAAAATGAAATAAAACACATTTCCCCCCGAAAAATGAGCAAATCCCTATGATTGTGAGAAAAAAAAATTAAATTGAATAAAACCCAAATTTTTAACAATCAAATTACCTTTTCCACGTACGTACAACTTGTGACTCCCCCCCCCCCCTAAATGAGTAAAGATCTATGATTGTAAAAAAAATTAAATTGAATAAACCCAAATTTTCCAACAAACAAATTACCTGTTCCACTTACATATAACTTGTGACCCCCCCCCCCCCCCATAAATGAGTAAATTCCTATGATTGTAAAAACAAAATTTAAATTAGAAAAAAATTCAACAAACAAATTACCTTTTCCATTTACAAACAACTTGTGACCCCCCTAAATTTTCCGCTGGATCCGCTCTTGAATACACAACAGTTTAATTATAATTTTACAATGGATGGAATTGAAATGTGACGAAAATTTATGGAACTTACACTACTTAAATTGCTGTTAAGGAATGCAGTATAGGGAGAATAAGCACATTCTGAGAAAAATTAGTTTAAACAATTTAAAAAAATTATAATTTATTGGCCATCTATAGGCCTACTAGGCCGCAGCCAACACAAGAAAATTTATTATTATAAACTTCCACCCTAAGATCTTTCAATCATATCTGTTAATTGTGATTTTTAGCCTATGTGAACTCTTATACCTCAATCAGGAACGAATAGAAGGGGAGTATGAAATACATAAAATGAATACATAGAAATTACGAAAAATACTAACAAGTACATAAAAGATAATGAGAAATAAGAGCACGCTGAAATTATACTAAACTATATTTATCTAAACGACGCAAGGGTTGTTGGGCAACAATGATCCAATCGCTGAAGGGAGGTAGGTCGCATAGTAACTAGTTAAGTTAACTGAGATGAGTTCTCATGTGAATATTTAGCTTGTCTTCGCAATCGAACGACTCTGAGCATATCCTATACAGGCGAAAGGCTTTTCCACTGTATGAATTTTCATGTGTCTCTTTAGATTGCCTTTGGTATGAAAAGATCTCGGGCAGATTTTACAGGCAAAAGGTTTTTCTCCTGTATGAATTCTTAGGTGAGCCTTTAGAGTACTTCTTTGATGAAAAGATCTCGAGCAGACTTTACAGGCAAAAGGCTTTTCCCCCGTATGAATTCTCATGTGTCTGTTTAGATTGCCTTCGAGATGAAAAGAACTCGGGCAGATTTTACAGACGAAAGGCTTTTCCCCCGTGTGACTTCTCATGTGTCTCTTTAATTCTGATTTATATTTGAAGGACTTCGTACAGACCGTACATGCAAAGCGCTTTTTCCTATTGTGGTAGCTCATGTGCATCCTAAAACTAGTTCGCTCATTGAAAGACGTCGAGCAGATCGTACATGTGAAAGGTTTCTCTCCACCCTGAGGAAAGAAATGAGTATTAAAGTATAATAATGGGCCATGGTACATTATTCACAAATATTTCATTGGAGGTATCTTGATCGCTAATAAAAATGCTATGTTGTGGTATTAACCGTATTCTTTAATAAAGCAGTTATTCCACTACATCATTTACTCACGTTAGGAAAATGTTTTTATCAATTTTCTTCTTTCAATGACGAATAAATGTTGAGGCATAGGCCTATTCCATTAACATCATTTTCCACGTCATTTTTTGCGATCCCGGCTAAATGTAAAATTGTTTACTTCGTCACTACTGCTACTTGCGTAATGTACCGATGTAGGCTCTGATAGAGGTTTTCTGCATATTCAGACGCAACTGACATTGACTAAAGGCTATTATTCCCGGATTTTCGAAAAGGCATCGGCAGCGAGAAAACCTATTACCTACTACAGTAGGCTAATAACATTGAGGGCGTTCAAGTGACAAGTGGATAATGCTGCTGAATCATTGAACATGTCACAATAGTCCGCTTCTCACTAAAACTGGGACCTCGTGACAGTTGTCGCTCTCACTTCATAACATTAACAATCATGACAGCCTCAGTCTTTATACATATAGATGAATTTTACGTATCTAAAAGCCTGAGGTGTGTAAATTTATACAGGTTGGGGAAGGCTACACCTACAACACGAGTCAAAGGGGAGACCTTGTTAGGCCAACACCACTGCCAAGGTTGACCGACTGTGTCCTATTCTACATGGATTAGCCTGCCCTAAAAAACTACTGAATGAATTTAGGCAAGAAGAAATGCAACTAACTTCCCTAAATTGCTAAGAGGCCATATCTTTGAGAAAGCTTTCTGCACTGTCACTTAGGCACTAGCACCATGACTATATATATTATACAAAATATACTTTCTTGGCGATTGTTTGATTTTATAATTTAACAATAAAATATAACATATCTGTATATAATATGTTTATTTATTTATTATTGACTACCTGTGCCACAATACAATATCTATTAGTGTTTAATTAGATACAAATGTTGGAAATTATGGGAGACTAAAAGTTATGGAAAAAATGATTTAATTGCTGGTCAAGATATACGGTAAACATAAATAATCAAATACTGAAACTAGTGCAAAAATACAATATTACACAATAATTTAATTACATAAAATGGTAGGAATTGAAAAGTGATTAAAATTTATGGAACGTAAACTACTTAAATTCCTGTTTAAGATATGCAGCATAGGGAGAATAAGCACATACTGACAAAAATTAGTTTAAACAATTTAAAAAAAATTATAAAATCCATTCCAATCATTTCTATTAATTGTGATTTTTAGACTATGTGCGGACTCTATAACACCTCAATCAGGAATGCAAAGAAAGGGGTGTAGAAAATAGACGATAGTATCATCAGCAAAGCTCGTATTTGTCATAAGTACATAAAAGACAATCAGATATAAGAGCAGCCTGAAATTCCAGAAAAATATATGTATCTAAACGGGTTATTGGGCAGCAACAAGGCCGTAGCCAGGATTTTTTCGGGGGGGGGGGGGAATTTCATTGGGTGTTACATAGTGTTTTTTATTTTTCCTCTGAAAAGCCGATTCTATCTAGTATCAATCCTCATGAACCCCCGCTTAGCTCTACGGCCTTGGGCAGCAATGATCCGATCGCAGAGGTGGGAGAAAATTCAGTGGTCGATATTACATATCCTTATATATTATATTATATATTACATTGTCTTCGGGTCACTTCAGGCTCACACATGTTCCTCTGGGCAGCCCAAACAGTGGCGTCCCGGTGACGTTTACGTATGTCATGGGTCTGTTTTCTACTGCCGTCTGCGCATACGTTACAATTTTTATTTTTATTTTTTGCCAAGACGAGATGATGAGTTCTGATAATATACAATTAAGAACTCATCATGTTATGATATATTAAGTTTACTAGGCAAGCAAAGAGCTAATCATTAGATTTCTTCTTCGGATAAAAACGTTTCTCGCAGATCGTACATGCCGAAGGTTTTTCTCCAGCCTTTTCTCATTGATGAGTTCTCATGTGAATATTTCGATTGTCTTCGCAATCGAAAGGCTCCGAGCATATCGTACAGGCGAAAGGCTTTTCACCCGTATGAGTTAATGTGTGTCTTTTTAGACTGCCTTTGATATTAAAAGACCTCCGGCAGAATTTACAGACGAAAGGCTTTTCCCTCGAATGAGTTATCATGTGTTTCTGTAGATTGCTTTTGATATTAAAAGACCTCGAGCAGATTTTACAGACGAAAGGCTTCTCCCCCGTATGAATTCTCATGTGATCTATTAGACCGATTTTTTTATTAAAAGATTTCGGGCAGATGTTACAGACGAAAGGCTTTTCCCCCGTATGAATTCTCATGTGGCTCTTTAGACAGGATTTATATTTAAAGAGCTTCTCACAGACCGTACATGCAAAGCTCTTTTTCCTATTATGGTTGCCCATGTGCTTCCTAAAAATAGTTCGCTCATTAAAAGACTTCGAGCAGATTGTAAAAGGCTTCTCTCCACCCTGAGAAAAGAAAATAGTATTAAAGTATAGTAATTGACTATGGTATATTATTCTAAAATATTTCATGGGAGAAATTTTGATCGTTAAAAAAAATTTTTTAATGTGGTTCTGATGTGGCATTCTTTAATAAGGTGGGTATTCCAGTACATCATTTATTCACATTAGGAAAATGTTTTTATCAATTTTCTTATTTTAATGACGATTAAAAGTTGAGGATTAGGCCTGTTCCAAAACCATCATTTTTCCACGTCATATTTTGCGATCGCGCCTAAATTTGTAGTTGTTTACTTCGTCACTTCGTTGTTGATGACTATCAATATGGAAGGATGCTATGATGATTTTGTTATTTATAATAATAATAATAACAATTCGTATATTTTTCTAAAATGATTGGCGTAACAAATTATTTTGTAGGCCCCCTTAACCTGAAGGTGTACGGGGGGATTGATAATCTTAATGCTTGGTTTTGGGCATTGTCTTCTCAGTAAAAGTAAAAGGAAAATGTAAATCCCAACAAGAACACTCCATGTAAAAACGGGCCAAGTTCCTTACACCGGTCTTGTAGAAAGTTTAGCCATTCAAAGTAATGAGATCTTGAATTTGGCCAAAATTATTGGTCATTTAAAGTTATGAGATAGGGATGCGGGCCAAGTTCATAGGTCACAGGATTTTTCAAAATATATTTAGATAACTTGGCCTGGCAAATGATGTTTTAAGACTATCTTTTTTAAAAGCAGTCCCATTAATTCATTGTGAGCCAATATTTCGGTCAAGACATGTAGTGAAGTGGTATACAGACTCTGACTTTCCCCCCGAAAGGTTGTTGGTTCGAGTTCCACACTGGCTACTGAAGCAGGCGGTCCCGGGCCTTATCAGCTTTATAGCCCTAACTCCCCTTGGTTGGCTTTGTAATAGAATAGGAAAAGTCCTTAGTTATTTATTTCGATACCGTCATTTAGGCTAGAATACAATTACTGGGTCGCCTATTCGTATGGAAAGTTGACGCCCCTGGTGAAGTTGTGATATTTTTTAGGTTAAGAGCCAGGCCAAGTTATCTAAAACGCAGCAATATATTTTGAAAAATCCTGTGACCTATGAACTTGGCCCTCATCCCTATCTCATAACTTTAAATGGCCAAGGAACTTGGGCAAGTCCTTGCAATGTATATTCCATCTGTAGTTCCTCGACCTGGCATGAATCCTAGTTGGTTTTCGGAGATGGTGTCATTTATTAGAACTCTGAGTCTTCTCTCAATCACCCTTTCCATCCACTTCATTGCATGGTAGAGCAGTTTCATAGGTCGGTGGTTGCCACAGTCTTACACATCGCCCTTTCGTTTATATATGGGTACCACTGTGCTTTCACGCCAATGTGATGGGATTACTCCTTCTTTTAGTATCCGATTAAATAAATATATAATTACTGCCAGACTGTCGTTATTCAATGCTTTGTAGGCTTCCATCGGGATTTCATCCGGCCCTGCAGCTTTCCCACCGTGTATGCTTTTCATAGCATCTCTTATCTCCACCTCGGATAGAGCTGGAACATTATCTCCATTGGGTTCTACTGTAGGGAACGGGTTCCTTGAGTATCCTTCATTCACTATTCTTTTGAAGTGCTCTGTCCATCTGCTGTTTATATCTGTTCGGTCCGTTAGCACTCTGCCCTCCTGGTTCTTCACGCACATAACAGCCTCGAAGTTTTGTTGAGTTTTCAATCTGCTTTTCGCCATTTTGAAGATGCTCTTTTCTCCATCTGGCGTGTCAAGAGTTTCGTACCATTCATCGGACGCTCCCTTTCTTGCCCAACCAATTGTTCTACATGCACCCTTTTTAGGTCGTTTGTTCTCCTCCTTGGCTTCAGGTGACTTAGTAACTTGTCATTTTTTGAAAGCATCTTTCTTTACTTTCAAAGCCCCTTGGACCTAGTGACACCACCACCTGGTGGCCCTCAATGGTGCTCTGCCTCTTGTTCTGTCCAGGACCGTTTCACTTGTCGACATGATCGCTGACTCCAGTTTACTCCATATAGTCTACATAAAATTAATTATTATCGATAAATTTTTAGTTTAGTTTAGTTTAGATTAGTTTTAGCTTAGTTATTAGAATTAAGGGGGCCCCAGCACGGGAGAAATCCTTTGGGCCACCCCTACTTCATTATATCACTGTATATGTAATATTGAAGAAACGAAATACATTTATTATTTATTTAAATTATTTATTTTATTTATTGCATCGATATCCAGGTCTTCCTTGTCAATCACTTTACCTAAAGCTTCATGCACGCTACCTGCGAACCATGCTTTCTTTTCGCTCTCTTTGAGTTTGTGCCACTTAATTTTCGGGACAACGACAACGACAGGTCTGTTTTCCATAATGGGTTCTTGATATCAATTTGTGACATAAGGAAATGCCGTGGGATGACGCTTATTTTGACAGAGGATTAATGCTGCACATATCATAACCTTTATTTGTGTCTATACAGCGAAACATTAATATTAGATATGGACATTGGCTCAAATCCTTTGTGTGGGCAGATTGAGTATTTTATTTCGAATGGATCCAATGAAAAGGTTATATGATCCGATTGCTTCCAAAACCTGACTGAATAACATCTGTATAACTACATAGGCTATACATTGAATAAATATTTAACATTTATCTGATGGAAAGGCGTTAAATTTATTTGCTCAAATTTAAGTACCCATTGTGTAATATTTAAACTAGTGCAGTAGGTAAAGGTATGCCTGACAACCTGATAAGAAGTTTGCATTGGCTTGTGCGTCCGCGTTGTCTACTGTAAAGGTCCACTTTTTAAGTACGAACTCCATTCTGTGGTTGAGTGAAATAGCTTTTAAGAAACAATATTCCTCTGTATCGGAAAACAAGTTACTGTCACAAACTGTAATGTGGAGAGTGGAATGATGTTATACGTGTAAAATGAACTCACGTAAGTACCATTTTTGCAATGATTGCAAATAAGAGCGCTTTAATTTGTAATACGGTATAAAAGCACAATAATATTGTACATGTTGTAAACATTTTCATCTCGAAAACATCCTATTCTGCTACTTCGGTCATCGGCGAATGTGGCAAACATAATCCATTGCAACTAATGGGGACATGGAGGGTGCCTCCCCGAAGATTGCACTTACATGAGACTACATCACGAGAATGAGCGATCGGGCGTTCCTGGTAACGGTGGGATCCACCCCGTCGGCCAATCCTTCCACCACCGGACCAAGCGACAACAACGCTACAAAACCGAATCGGCTTGTTTCAATAATAACGATTTCGATAAATATTGAAGGATTGTCTAGTCCTAAGGAAGTTTTATTGTCCGACATTTGCAAAAGACACGAGTGTGACATACTATAAGTACAAGAGACCCACCGTGGACCCACAAGAAATAGGCCGAGGGTAGACGGGATGAGTGTTATCATTGAACGACCCCACGACCAATACGGCAACGCTATTTTTCTTGGACCCGGACTAAATATTACATCAGCTGGACTCACACACGTTAGCGACATCGAAATTTTGACCATCGCGTCTCGGAATTTCTCCGTAACTTCAATCGTACCCCCTAGTTCTAGCTTCAAACTGAACTGCCGTACGAATCACGATCTCTTACTACCACAACCAGTCCTGGGTGACTTTAACTGTCATAGCACAACATGGGGATATGAACAGACCGAAGTCTGGAAGAGTGGTCGGAAGGCGGAGGAGAGGATACAACCCTGACAACATATAATGTCAGCCGGAGGACTTTCCCACAATGCACAAAGCGAACTGAGAAACCAATCCCCAAGACACAACACCGTCCAATCACATGTTGCGTCAACGGAGCCATCGCTCCACAATATGGGCTCTTTAAAAGACGTTTCAACTTTAAAAAAGCGAAATGGGACGTTTTCCGACGCTTAATCGACGAAGGGACGAAGGTGTCCAGGATATTACACCAACTGTCGAAAACTACGAAAACTCTCCAATCGCATGGCGTGTACAGACTCGCATAAGTGCAAGCACGTTACCACCTGGCCATCGAAGTCGATATAATATCTGCAGGAACTCAGCTGTTAGAAACCGTAAGCACCGGAAGGCAAAAGAAATGGACCGACATGATCGAAAGCCTCGACATGAAGCTCAGCAGCAGAAGAGCCTGGAAAGTCCTCAAGAACTTAAGTGGTGACCCAACAGCAGCGCCAAAAGCACACAGCCTCGTCACTGCCAACCAAGTGGCAACACAACTGCTACTAAATGGCACGTCCAGCGGCAGTAAACCCAAGCTCATACTAAGACGTGACCGCCTCAACGAAACTAATTGCCTAAGCAGCTCTTTTAATATGGATGAACTGGAGAGTGCCATGAGGACTCTGAAACGAAATCGAGCAGCCAGCCTGGACAACCTGAGAGTCGAACAGATTACCCAAATCAGCACCGGGTTGAGGCAATGGCGCATTCAGATGATGAACTCCTGCGTGGGGGAAAAGCAGATCCCGAGGACCTGGAAAAAAGTTCAAGTGTGCGCAATACTCAAACCTGGTAAGGAACCCACAGATGCAAAGAATTACCGCCCAATATCACTATACTCTGCCACACGTTTAAATTGAAGGAGCAAGCTGGCTTCCGCCCGGGCAAATCATGCTGCGGCCATGTGCTCAACCTAACGGAGCATATCGAAAGAGGTTATCAAGAAGGTAAAATCACGGGGGTTACATTTGTCGACTTATCAGCAGCATATGACACGGTGAACCACAAATTACTATTAAACAAGCTCTACCAGTTAACTAATGATTTCGAACTCACAATCATGATCGAATGCTTCTTGCGTAATAGAATGTTTACAGTTACTCTCGGCGGAAAAGGGAGTAAGTGGAGGCGGCAGCAAAGTGGACTACCACAAGGAGGCGTATTCGCGCCAATACTTTTTTAAACCTACACAAATGATCAGCCTACCTTTGCGAACCTCAGAAGTTTCATTTAAAGCCTTAGCAGTTCAGGAAAACACCTTTGAGGAAGTGGAAGCTTAACTGGAGGTAGATCTAGCCAATATGGCGAGATACTACGAGATAAATCTACTTAAGCCGAACCCATCAAAAACGCAAACATGTGCATTCCACATTAAGAACCATCATGCAAACAGGAAATTAAACATTTCGTGGCAAGGTATGATTCTGGAACACTGCAGCAACCCGACGCAACTGGGAGTAACTCTTGGCCGTTCACTCACATACAAGAACCACTGTTTAGCCTACAAGAGAAAGGTATGTGCGAGAAATAATATCATCCACAAATTAACTGGGAGCACATGGGGAGCGCGTCCGCCGAAACTTCGAACCTCAGCATTGGTCCTATGCATATCAGCTGCCGAATACGCAGCACCGGTCTGAAACGCGTCTGCACACACCAAAGAGGTCGATATTGCTGAAAAATGAGGCTGCTCGAATCATCTCAGACTGTTTCAGACCCACCCCCGTTCAAAAGATCTACCCCATCATCGGCATTTCACCTCCAACTATCCGACGCTCCGTTCTGGAAGACGTCGAAAGAACAAAAGCAGAGTATGACCCCCGGCACCCAATTAACATCCTGAAGTCCAGAAAGAGTTTCTTCAGCCGCACGACACGGGTGGAGGGAACAGCCAGCGCAAATCGAACTGACAGGTGGAAGAACCTAACACCAAACATCCAGGGAAAAATGGCACCCGGAGCCCAACTGTCGTACCTTGCATGGCGGAGCTTGAATAGGCCAAGAACGGGGGTCACAAGATGCCATGCGAACTTGTGTAGGTGGCGTCTGGCGGAGGTCCTAACTTGCGAGTGTGGACAACAGCAGGACGACGGCCACCATCTGGTCTGCCCGAGGCTGAGAGAAGCCGTGTCCCAGATGGATCTTTTGGACGCCAACGACAAGGCCATCCAGGCCGCAACGTTTTGGATCAACGTGTCCTAGCCCCGGACACGTTAAGTAAGTAAGTAAGTAAGAATTGCAAAATTAATGATGAAATGACCAATGAATGTGGGGATACATTAAACGTTATATTCTACGGTACGACGAAGAGTGCTCGAACGAAGGGGATGGAGTGAAACGACAGCCAGCTGGAAGTCGACATTACCGATGCTGCCAGAGTCAATCTGATTTGAAACGTTACCGTGTATCATCTTGGCTTTCCGATTTATATGTAGTATAAGGAAAGCTTTGTCATTGAATATATAATACTAGTGTTACATATTCAGTGGCTTTCTGATGGTATAAAAAATTTTAATTCCATTATTTCAACGGATTTACACGTTTCGAGGCCTCAGAAACCCAAAAAAAAAACTTTTACGAAATATCTGTCGATCTGTCTGTAGATCTGTCTGTAAATCTGCCTGTCTGTCGCTCTGTCTGTTCTTCGACGCGCCGACAAACTCTACTCGGTGGATTTTATAAAATTTGGCATGTAGATTCACGAAAATCATACCTCGGGACCACTTTTTTATATTTTGGGCTAATTCAATTTTGGAGGTTTTATTCTCACAAAAATCTCCAAAAAATTATTTCCATGAAGTGGCTCAAACGATTTATGTTAAATTCACATATTGTAGTCATTATTAATACTAACAAACTGCGATGGGTAAGCCCCTTGATAGTTTGCTTTGTACTCCAAAACTCCGCTAGGTTGGCTTAGTAATAGAACAAAAAGTCAATATTTTTTATTATAATAATACTGGAGCATACTCTTATATTGCATACTAGTGAACTTTAGCCGGAATTAGAGAATTTAGAAAACCCACGATCTACGGGGCCTTTATAATAATGGATCATACCACATTCTATATAGTTGGCATTGTAATTGAAATAAAATAAAAGGGCCTGCTTTTATTAGGGCAGTTTTAACGTAGTCTCATGAATTCTTTGACAGTGCAAAAATGAGTTCTGAAGTGTGTTTCTTCATTTAATTTATGTCAATTTATACCTGGTTGGAACTCTCCGCTGCTTCTATGTCAGCATTTGTTGGAGGTTTTGGGGTTAAATCCAGCGGCTGTATTAGCCCTGCTGGAGTCTGCTGCTGGTCACCATCTGCTGGTTTCGCAGTTAAATCAAGCGGAGAAATTTGTTCTGATGGAGTCTCAAGCTGGTCACCATATTCACTCATTTTCTTAGTTTCTATAAAAAGATGCAATATATTTGGTTAGACTATTAATAAAATGTCAACGAGATAACGGAGATTAGCATGTTTCGAACCCACGATCTCCGCCTATTCAGACCATTTTTCGCGGACCAATTTTATCAGTGCAAATATGAGTTCGCAAGTACTTCGTTGCTTCTATCGTATGTCAGCACATGTAGCTGATATATCCAGTGACCAGTGGAGATGTTTGCTCTGATGGAGTCTCTTGCTGGTTAACCATTTCACTAATTTTCTTAGTTTCTATAAAACCATGCAATATATTAGGTCTCACTCTTTATAACAACTCCAGGAGATAACAGGGCACGAACAGTAAATGTTCCTTCATAGAACCTGTTCCATTTAAAATCATTGATATTGGTAAAAAGTTGCGTACGGTACCCGTAGCGTCAACAACTCCTCGTCCTCGCTCTCGTCCCGTTTCGGGGCGAGGGACGGGACCTTTAGGTTCCCCCATTCATACTGTTGTTTTGTAATAAAATTTGGCCAGTTACATTTGTAAAGCACATAGTTATTGAGTTATTGCAGAACCGGATGTTAGGGGTACCGGCACAATTTGTTTACGATTGAAATGAACTAGAAGGCTCGTGCAGGCTCTTGTGACATCTTACTCTCAATTTAAAAATAATAATAATAATAATGGGCAAAATGAGACCCCAGTTTAAAAACAAAAACTAATTTCACCGAGCATAGTTTAGGCAAGCCAAAGAGTTTAAAAATAATGTTTTGAAAAAATGTATACATCAGTATGTTTCCTAATGTACTATAATATAACAAAATTGAGACGAAAATTTAATTTTGATTCTTTTGTAATTGGCCTATAGCCCGAGAGCTGGCACCAAATTTGGAGTAGGTACGTGAGGCAAGCTGAAAACTTGTCAAACAGGCGTACCTCTCCTATTATACCCCAATACGGTAATGCAGACCTGGCTTCTGAGTAGAGAGGGGCTTAATTAACCCACAATGTTTATAACATCCTATCAAATAAGTTTCAATGTTCTATCCCTCCTAGTGCATATTAATATCCATCTCCCTTCAAACACCCGGCACAAAAGTCTATTTTATATGAATTTGTACAGAACACACTACCTACATGAACTCGGTCTCAATAGAATGCTAACCAGGTGCAATATTCTTAACCAGAAGTGCGACATAGGCTAGATATATTCCATGAATCACCAAATAGTATTAGGAGGAAAGCCTTACAACATGCGTTATAATACCAAATGTACCGTTATTATTCCACTTTGTAACAACATTGTCAAAATTTGAGTTTTGCTGTTTATTATAATATTTATTTATTTATTTATAAATTTTTTAACCTTTTTTTTTACTTTATGTATTTGAGGCAGTATGAAATTTTTATATGTTGCAGTGTAATGTTTAATGAATACAAAAAAAAGAAACCAGCCGATTTAGTCGGGGCTTTTAACATTGCCAGGCGCGACTAAAATATAGTTTAAAAAAACACAAAAATGTATTTGAGGCAGCTTGAAATTTTAATACAGTATTATTTAACAAATTATGGATAGGTAGGTACGAGTGTGTTGCGGTATTACCGTATTGGGGTATGTGTCAAGTTTTCAGCTTGCCTCAAGTACCTACTCCAAATTTTGTGCTAGCTCTCCTACTACTAGTGTAACTGCAATAAATTGTAGATGGGGGACCCACTGGCCACTGTGATTACGTATTGATATATAACAAATGCCCAATTCTATATCATAGTTTTTATGCTCCCAGCCTGTCCCATAACAAATATTGAGGTGAATTCGTGTGAAATGGTGAGCTGCGGTGACATATTTTTTTTTTTTTTTAATATTTCTCCTAATTTCACGTATATGTTTCGTACTCAAAACTATGATTCTTTAAGAAGAAGAAGAAGAAGAAGAATAGGATGTAGGAGAAGGAGAATTGTAAATCTTTAGCTCAAACTCAACGTGGAAACTCGCTACTAGGCCTACCTGCTTGCAACTACGTTCGATAGCCGAAATTAGAGGCTACCACTACGGCGGGATTCGAACCCACGATCTACGCCTTACCGCGGTGTCATCCTAATCGCTAGACCACAAGCCGCTACATGTGCAGTAATCTCCGAATCCTCTACTTCAGCTCTTATTGACATGATTCGTATTGCTAGACAAGTTAGCACAGCTACAAGACTATATACCCGAACAGGTCTGTCAGCATATTTAATTGCATAACGACAATGTTTTATTAAATACATTGCAATACGTTCCATAAGAATACCGGGCAATGCAGCCAGTGAAGAAGTCCAACCGGCAGCAATAATTCAGGTTCAGCCTTCGTACCACTACTCATCTGCTTGTCCTGACATCCAATGCCGGATTAACCCATGGGCACTTGGGGCACAGGCCTCCAGCCCCCCCAGAAATGACTAAAATTCCGCCCCCCCCCCAAACGAGATTTTTTTTTAGATAAAAATATAAAAACATTAAAAGTTTTGAAATTGGTTGGAAATTATGTGTTTTTCTTTTGTTTTGATGGAAGATTTTGAATTTTTGAGGAGTTTGCAGTTGCACCCACAAATTTTGTGCCCCCCCCCCCCAGGGGTTAATCCGGCACTGCTGACATCTGCCTGAAGCCCCCCCCCCCCCACCAAACATTTCGATTGTGATTTTACTTACCTGAATTAGATTTCACAAGGAACTTAAACCATTCAAACAACGGTCACAAAATGAATAGTGAAGTAGAGGCAGAAAGTTGCAGTTTAAACTTTCATAATTTACGTTCAGACTTGTAAGATGATAAAGAGCGAGCCTTGCAAGTTGCAAGAGGAGTTGGTGCTGAGAGAATTGGTTTCAAATTGTGGCGTTTTCGTAAAATAGGCAGGATACGAAAATGTGATTTTGTCTGTGTTTTTGATTTGACGAGATGTTAATGGTGATGAAGGAAGCTGTAGGCCATCATTGTTATATCATGCGGTAGCCTCCATTTTCTTATATAATGCATATAAACCATGTATTGCTACCTATTGCATCTAATCTCAGCAACGTTATTAAACCACAAATGTACCTAATGTCGAGAATAGGACCAACTGGAGGTTGGCGGAAGCAAGGCCATAAGGTAGAAGACCCGTTGAGGAAAGAGTTAAACAACTCGCCGGAGCTAGAGGGAAAACAATCGCTGAACTGAAGGCTGCGCACGCGGCTCTAAAAGGGAAGAGGAAGAAGAAGCACTGTAATGTCAAGAATTTTTGGAAAATACAACGGAGTTCTGCAGGTCATAATAATTGAAGGAGTTTGTCAGAATTGGATGAAAGTGTTGTTACCTGCAGGAGGAGTTATTGATAGGATTGGTTTTAACTAACTTCATAAGTTTTGATGAAATAAAAGAAAGCGGCGGATGTTTGAAAAAGGGATTAGTTGGTGTATGTTCTATATGTTTTTGATTTAACGAGATGAATAGGCGAGATTTTCGTTTTTCAATGACATTTTTATGGACCCAGGCCTACTTATAGTGTACATAGGTCCCTTGTCCAATGCGAGCAACCCCATATATTTCGGATATTATATTTTGTATTGTTTCCGTATGAATTTTTGGCCATTGGCAAACTGGTGTAGCCTACGTTCTCGATGTCAACCTACACCTGTTACAAGCGATAATGGGCATGCTGAGACAAACTTACCATTAACGCAGTTAAACCGGCGAAAGCATCAATGCGAGTCAGGCGAGAAGGCTAGGCGAGTTCATGGTTGAAGAGGAGGAAATGTCCTCATTGCTGACCCTGAGAGCAGACTGCTGAAGAGCCCTGTCAACCAGGGTCAAGCTAACAACACTGATGGAGATGCATTGTGTCTGAAATGCACCTTTCGCTAACCTAAGCCGACTCAAAATGAGTGTTCTCTATTGTAAGGTAGAATTGTACTTGTTTCTTTGACATAGTTGCTGACTGGGACTGGAAATCGGCCCAGGCATTTTCGGATACCGTGGCCCCTTCCTCAGGTCAAAATGCTGTTGCAATGCTTGTTATTAACGCAAATTTTATTATATTCTATTTTGAATTATGCCACGATTTTTTTTATTTTGGACGTCCGGCCCCAAACAACTATTTTTAGTCCGGCCCACCGGGCAAATGCCCGTCTGCCCACCGGCCCAGTCCGACACATCTTTGACGTGGAAAGTGCTCACTACTATATCAACAGCATTCACCTGTATACACTGAGGGATGACTGGTTTTCAGTGAAGAATCAGCATTTAATAGTTTGAAAATTGACTGCCCTGTGCAACTGAATACAAAATGGAACTACACAGTTTTGCCGCCAGGCTAGGGGTGAGGTGGGCACAAGGATGTTTTATATAAATAATATGTTTATAAGTCCATGGGAGGGCAAGAACAGTGATTTGTTGTTCCTCGGCTTGCATAGTTTCATTTTTGCAGGATTCGTAAGTATCGTAAATCGTAAGTATCACTTATTTGCATTACAATTTTATTTTATTTTATTTTATTTGTATTTGCTTAGTTTTATGTAGTTTTTGTTAACATTGACTTAGACGTGCTATTAATGAATTACATCCTTGTCCTGTTGTAATATAATGATATAAGAACGATTGAATGTCCCAAACACCGTAGAAAGAGTTCGCGCCATTTCTAGAGGACCGATCGATAGAGCGGCCGCCGGTGACGTCACTGCTTAACTGAAGTACAAGTCCTGTACCCAATTCCAGTGGCTGGGAGAGTGGTGCACTCCTGTAATCCTACGACTGGGAGGCCGGGTTTAGTGGATGCTTTGAGGGCGTAAGTTCTGGTCAATGGGATTACTACGTTGACTGGACGTCCGCACTGGGCACCTGGGTAACCCTAGGTAGCCAGGTGAATGGAGAGTCGAACCGGGAAACCGGCAAGTCCTCTCCGTGTCGGGCAGTAGTGGGATCGAGTCCGGGAGTCAGCGGCTCTGTTCAGCCCACCCAATATAAGCAGACCTATTCCTTTTGATTCTTTTTGGTTATTAGAATTCGAACCCTTTAATACACAATATATTTTTTATGAACCTGTACTAGAAAACCCGTACATTGGTACTAAGCTATGATTAAGTAGTTCCATGGTAAATAACAGTCCTAGGATTAAATTTCAGAAGCCTAAACTTCCGCTATTCCCAAAGCACATAATTGGAACGAGGAATGGGCAGCATAATATGAATTACAATACAATACAGTGCATTTACGCAATATATTGGACATGAAATCACCATAATGTCTTCAAAAATAAATTTTTGTTCAAAACCAAAACTTTGCTTGGGATAGCTTAGCAGTAATAGTAATAAAGTCCTGAAGGACATTTAATAGACCTGCTTATAGTGGCCCATGTCAAATGCTAACGACCCATGGACTTCGGAAATTATTGCTTTCCAATTTATACGTAGTATATACGGAAAGCTTTGTGATGGGCAAAATTTTCGACTCCAAGATTTCAACGGATTTCACGTTTTGAGGTCCGAACTCAAAAAGTGTTTTTTACGAAATGTCTGTCTGTCGCTCTGTCTGTCTGCTTATCGATTTCCGGGCAAACTGCTCGGTCGATTTTGATTAAATTTGGCACGTAGGTTCACAAAAATCATACCTCGAGACTTTTTTTTTATTTTGGGCTAACTTCATTTTGGGGGGTTTTATTTTCTAAAAACTGCAAAAAAAAACGTCTAAAAGAATTATTTCTCAAAAACGGCTCCAACGATGTCTTTAAATTCACATAATAATAATGTAGTCGCTATTAATGTTAATAAAATGAAGGGGGGGGGGGGGTCGCTTGCCCCTTGATAGTTTGCTTCTGGGGGTAAAAAAATAAAAATAAGTCCATTTTCATGAAAAATGAACAAAAAATAATTTTGCTGTGGAACCTTTCTATCGATGATTTCTACCCTCAGGTATGTTTTAAGTGGTAAATAGTATAGCCTATAATATAATAATAGGAAATCAGGGGTTTATAAAATTTCTTGTAATGAATGTAGTGCGAGTTACATTGGACAGAGTGGACGCAATTTTAAGTGTCGCTTACGTGAGCATAAAAATGCGATCGGTAAAAATGACTGTACCTCAGCTTTTGCGGACGACCTCTCAAGTAACTCGCACTCATGTAATTTTGAAGATTTTAAAATTCTACATTGTTGTAATAAAGGTAGACTATTAGACAGGTTAGAAAGCTTAGAGATTAGAAAGGCTATTAGGAATAACGAGGTTCTCACGAACGATATAATGTTTCAAACTGTATCCCCACTCCTCGATTTATGTACTCAACCCCCGCCTCCACCTCCCACTCCCATCCCGTAGTATATAAGCTGGTGTTTTTTCATGTGTTGTTAGTCTGATGATGGATTTTATCCGAAACCGGTCACTATTAAAGTATTTTACTGTGGATCATTGCGTTCTTCTTCCTCTACTCATGATGTTCTCCAAGTTCCACGAAGTCACCAAGGAAACTCTCACAAAGTGGTAAATAGAGTAACATAACCGGACCGATTGCTTTCCCAAGGAAGTATTTGGTTTTGTGCCAAAACTTATTTTTTGAAAAATGATAGAATATTCACCCTCAAATGCATTGTGCGCCCTGCCATTATTACTGTGTGGTAATGAATTGGTTTGCCCGATCCAGAATATGCAATGACATCGATTAATTCAGTGCTTTGGGATAGGTGATATCCTAGGCCGTTGCCAGGGGGTCCCCCCTTCCCCAAATGGTTGCAGCGTACACTAGATAGAATGAAGTTTTGAGGATTTTTGAATATATTGAGGTTACCTCACCTTCAGTGACGTCATATGAACAACCCCCCCCCCCCCCCCGAGATATCCGAAATTTAACCATAGGAAAATTATTTACTATGAAATTTCTCATTTTCTCTAACTACAACATGATAAATTTAAATTGGAAAGCATGTTCGAAAAAACTCGCACCGGTTCTTTGTATTGTTTCCGTATGAACTTTTGGCCATTGACAAACTGGTATACGTTCACGGTTTCAACATTCACCAGATGGGCAAGCTGAGACAAGCTTACCATTGACGCAATGAAACAGGCGAAAGCATGACTTAACTATATGTACAGCAGGACTTCGATGGCATAGTGGTAGCTTGTTCGAACTTGTGCGAGTCTCTACACATCATGCGATCGGTGACCTGTTCTAACTTAACACAGTTATTACCTACAGAGACGAGTGAAGAGGTTACTCAGATACATTCATTGAATTGTTTGTATGAGAGTAATCTTTTTTAAAAAAAAATAATTGTTTGTGTCAGCTCCGACGTACGACAGGAGTTTACTCCTCAAGTGGCTCAAGTACGATTGTCTAACCAGGCACTAAAAAGCTTACTAGACTAATACCATCAAAGCGTAAATAAACAAATCAATGAAAAATTTTAAATAATTTATGTATATTTTTATTTTATTTACATTTATTAGGACTACTCGGTAAAATATTATGCATCAAACATTTTACAAAAGTAGATTTTACGTATCATACGTGAATATATCATTAGGAAGGTTGATAAATTATGCGATTATTATTGTCTAACTATTATTATTATTATTTTGACAATTAGTTAGTCTGTAGACTTTTGGACTCGGTTTCTTATTTCTGTTAAGAAGACTACAGCAGCCTACTTCTTTATATGCAACACCTTTTTCGGCAACAGAGAAGTCGAACGGAAGACAAAGACCAGAGTCCAACAAGCCGTCTTCGAGCCGATTCACCTCTATGGGAGCGAAAGCAGGACCCCTACAACAAGCGACCTGAGTAAAATAAACGCGACTCAGATGAAGCGCCTAAAACGGGTTGCTGGTCGAACAAGGTGGGACCGAATCCGAAATGACCGCATCAGAAAAGACCTGCAAGTGGATTCCATAGAGAGAAGAATGGAGAACAAGCAGCTGTAATGGTTCAACCACGTCCAAAGAATGGACGAGAATAGGAACACCTGGAGGTTGGCAGAAGCAAGGCCACAGAGAGGAAGGCCCATTGACAGACCGAGGACAACCCTCGAGGAAAGGATTGAAAAACTCGCCGGAGCAAGATGGAAAACCATTGCCGAGCTCAAGGCTTTAAAATAAAATAATAAATAAATATAAATAGTAAATGTTGTTCAGTTTTGCTTTTTTTTTGTTAATGATTGCAACACTTGTACTCAAAGTTCACTAGGCCTATATTATTAAATGCGGACCGTACTTTCAAAGACCTTTATTTTCGATTTTTATATTTAAAAATTTGGACGCATTTTTCAGGAATAGTCAATAGGTAGTCTAATACAAATAATACCATATACTGTAAAATAATAAGTTAGAAAAAAATCTCATTTTGATAATGCGGGTTGCAAATAAGATAATGGCAGCAATTCAGGTCATAGAATAAAGATCAGTATAGTTTAAGTTTCTAAAAATTAGCCTGGGTAAAAAGCCATACTGTTTGCAAATGTCCACAGAGATGGTGGAACGAATGGTCGAGCAACATAATGGCTTTGTAGCTTGTCGAAGGACGATGCGATTGAATAGGCAGTGTAGACTTGAATTGGTTTGTATTGCAGTGCTTCGACTCAAGTTAGAGTAATTTAACATACAGTGGTTACAATATGAGCTGTGAGACGAGAACGATACATGCTTACAATTAATATTGAATTTGATCCAGCCTGCTTCCATATAGAAAAACCAACTCTGTGTCCACAGCTAAAGGAGCTGATGAGACACAGAGGGTAGATTAAAGATATAATTGAATAAGAGAAATAAATACGTAAAAGGAAGATTGAGGAATATTGAATTATCTGAATGTGAACAGCGCCATCTACCGGGAAAAAGGTGAAGCTGGAAGCAGACTGGTTATTACACATGTGGGACTAAGTGGTCCCCACATTACCCCCCTCCTAAGACTGGAAGTCGGAGAAATGTCGTGGAACGTGGACGTGACGACCTGAGCGAGTGGTGCGAATCGGTGGTGTCGGCGCGACGTCAGTGGCAGGAAGTTTTGAGGAGACCTTCTCCTGAGGTTTATCTTGAGCAGGATGCTGATGCGGGGGGTTGATCGTAGACTGGTGAGACGGTTCGTCTGTACTGGCATTAATGTAGGCCGGCTTGACCCTGTCCATTGACACAGTAACCGCACGACCGTGGCTTGAAATCGTAACTGTTTTGTTGGTGCGACTTAACACAGGGAATGGTCCCGCATAAGGACGTTCGAGGGAAGCACGGACGTGGTCTTGTCTCACGAAAACGTGCGTGGCCTTGGCAAGGTCTTGTGGGATGAATGTTTGATGAGCCCCGTGTCTCTTGACGCGAGTGGGGCGTAGTGAGTCGAATTTCCTTCGAAGTGAGATGAGAGTGTCCGCCGGACTCTGATTTGAAGGAGGAGTTGTCAGCATCTGTCCTGGTAGTTTTAATGGTTCACCATAGACCAGATCTGCTGGAGAAGCTTGAAGATCTTTCTTAAGAGTGGCGCGCATGCCCAGTAAAACTAGCGGAAGGGCTTCCGTCCATTTGTCATTGGCATGACACATAATGGAGGCTTTGAGTGAGCGGTGCATACGCTCTACCATGCCGTTGGATGCAGGGTGGTAACTGGTAGTCCGTGCATGGTGAAATCCGCATAATCGGGCCAGGTCAGCAAACAAATGGCTCTCAAACTGTCGGCCGCGATCTGTAGTAATTGTCTCCGGGCACCCAAACCGGCTGATCCAGCAGGAAATGAGGGTTCTGGCGACGTTTTCGGCGGTGATGTTCACCATAGGAGCGGCTTCCGGCCATCGCGTGAAACGGTCAACGAGTGTTAGCAAATACGTGTAGCCTTCCGACGGTGGTAATGGGCCTACAATGTCGAGGTGTATGTGCTGAAACCGTCGGTCAGGCTGAGTAAAGGTTCCAATCGCAGTGAGGGTGTGTCGATGTATCTTGGACAATTGACAGTTGACACACAGACGAGCCCAGGCGCGGCAATCCTTACGGATAGAAGGCCATATGTAGCGTTGGGCAACCAGGTTAGCAGACGCTGCTATTCCTGGGTGATGTAGGCTGTGTAGGTGCTCGAAAAGTTGTCGACGTAATGGTTTGGGCACAAATGGGCGTTGTATGTCTTGACTAGAATCGCACGTAAGGACTGAATCAGAGCCCGGAATGGGAACATCAACGAGGATGAGGGACGTCTTTCTACTGGACCGAAGCTCTTTGAGTTCTCTGTCGTACTTTTGAGCAGAAGAAAGTTGCTCAGGAGATACGGGAGTAGAGATTGCTTCGATTCTTGAGAATGCATCAGCGGCCAAGTTGTCCTGCCCAGCGATGTATTGGATGTCCGTGGTGAATTGAGAGACGAATTCCATTTGCCGCATTTGGCGAGGTGAGCAACTTGTTTTTGGATTCTGAAAAGCGTGCGTCAACGGTTTGTGATCGGTATACACGACAAAAGCGCGCGCTTCTAGCAAGTAACGGAAATGACGAATGGCGTCGTGTACCGCAAGCAATTCGCGATCGTAGGCGGACCATGTTCGTTGGTTTTCTTTAAGTTTCTGCGAGAAGAATGCCAATGGCTGCCAATGATCGTTGATCCGTTGTTGGACTGTAGCTCCGATACTGGTGTCTGATGCATCTGTGACTAGTGCAATCGGAGCCGTATGATCTGGATGCGCGAGTAGGGTGATGCGTGCCAGACTGTGTTTGCATGAGCTGAAAGCTTCGGTAAGCTTTGTTGTCCATGGTATCGTAGCGTTCCCTTTTACCTTGTCTCCAGATAACAACGTGTTGAGTGGTGCTTGTTCGTTGGCTGCATTTGGTAGGAACCGGCGGTAGTAGTTAATCATGCCAAGGAAACGGCGTAGATCTTTGAATGTCTTTGGAAGAGGGTATTCAGTGAGTGCCTTTACCCTGTCTGGTAGGGCTTGTGTGCCTTCTGCTGACACGAGGTAACCAAGAAAGCTGATTGACCCAACGCCGAGGGTACACTTGCTAGGATTAATGACCAGGCCATATTCTCGGAATCGTTGGAAGAGTTGACGTAGGTGTGATTCGTGCTCCTGCTTATCACTCGATGCAACCAGTACGTCGTCGATGTATGAATATGCCCACGGGAGGTCGCGTAGGATGTTATCCATGAAGCGTTGGAAGGTTTGAGCAGCATTGCGAAGACCGAATGTCATGAATGGGAATTCGAAAAGGCCGAACGGAGTATTTATTGCTGTCTTTGGAATGTCACCATTGGAAACTGGTATCTGGGTGAATGCTTTGACCAGGTCTATTTTGCTGAATATGGTTTTTCCTCGCAATTCTGCACTGAAATCTGCGATGTGGCGGACTGGGTACGCGTCAGGAATTGTTCGAGCATTGAGCCGTCTGTAGTCCCCGCATGGGCGCCATGAATGGTCGCTTTTAGGTACTAGGTGTAATGGTGAGGCCCATGGGCTGTCGGACGGACGACATACGCCGGTCTGGATCATGTCGTTGAACTCCTTTTTGGCGATAATAAACTTGTCCGGGGCCAACCGGCGTGGGCGAGCGGAGACGGGAGGTCCGTCTGTCGTTCTAATGTAGTGGACCGTGGAGTGTTTGACCTGGCCTGTGGGTTGTCTCGGCCGCGTGAGGTCGCTAAACTCCTCAATTATTACTTTTAGACTGGCCGGGGTACTGTGCGGTATTGTTAAGGTAGAAACGCTAGGTTGCTTGGAGGGGCTTTGACACAGGTTCGCCTTGCGATGCGTTGTCCCGTCGATCAGCTTTGAGTTCTGGAGATCCACCAGCAAATTAGAGGCTGCGAGAAAGTCTGCACCGATGATGGGTTGCGTGACATCGGCAATGATGAAATTCCAACGGAAACTGCGTCGTAATCCCAGGTCCAGTTGTTGAGCTGTTGTTCCGTACGTATTGATGATTGTGCCATTGGCGGCAGTCAGCTCGAGTTGAGTACGACGGAGCGGTAGGTTGAGACGGGCACGTGGAAAAACGCAGATGTCGGACCCTGTGTCAATGAGATAACGTATCTTGGTGCAAGGGTCCGTGATAAGAAGGCGATGTGAGGTTTTAAGCAGGTGTGTAGTGGCGCAGGCAGGCCCTGCCTTTACTGGCTGCGACCGTCGTTTTTCGGAAATCTGCATGGCTGCTGGCACTTTCTGGCCTTCCTCCCATAGGTTTGGTGGTAAAAACACCAAGTTGGGTCTTGTTTAGGCGCTGGTGGACGGAACTGGCGCTGGAACCGTGGCTGTGTGGCACGTCGTCCGTATCTGTCGGCGAACTGTGCCTGTAGAGCCGCGACGTTCTCTGTTAACGTCTTCAATAGGTCCACAGGGGCCATTGTGCACTCAAGAATCCGGTCACGTGTTGCTGAATTGATGGTGGCCATCTTGTCGGCGAGGTTCGCGACGTCATCTAGTGACAGGTGATCATGACCGATGATTGCCAATTGTATAGCGTGCGGGAGGCGAGACGTCCAAATGGTGCGTAAAACCGAGTCTGATATGGCTTTCTCTGCGAGGGCCCGCAGTCTCCGGAGAAAAGAGCTGGGAGTTTTGTCCCCTAAGTCTTCCGACATTAGTAGCTGAATGCGACTGCTTGCTGGAAGACTCATTCGTTGGATTAATTGCGTTTTTAGCTCAGTGTATGGGTTTACTGGTACTGGGGTAGCTAACAAATCTGAGATCTCGCTGAGGGTACTTTGGTCGAGCGCTGAAAGGACGTGGTAATATTTCGTCGTTTCCATTGTGACCCCAGCAAGTGCGAACTGAGCCTCCGCTTGAGTGAACCACAGTGCCGGTGACAGGTTGGCCGACTGTGTCCAGAAGGGTGGAAGCTTGACCGAGACTGCCATCGTACTAGCAGGGCCTGTCATCTTGGTTGTAGCCGTGGGTGTCGGTGTTGTGGGTGTCGGTGTTGTGGCTGTAGCAGTTGTAGCTGTAGCGGTTGTAGCTGTAGCGGTCGTAGCTGCAACGGTTGTGGCTGTGGTCTGCGGCATCTTGCAGGTTGTGGCTGTGCTGCTGCGGTGAATGTAGCTGCTCCGGGGTGGTTTCCTCCGCCTATGACCGGATGAGACGTTCTGGAGGCTGGAACTGGAACGGGCTGGAACTGGAACTGGCTGGAAGCTGGAACTGGAACTGGCTGGAAGCTGGAACTGGCTGGAACTGGAACTGGCTGGAACTGGCTGGAACTGGAATCTGGAAGGCTGCTTGTTCCGTTGTCGAGGGTCACCAATGTAGCTTGTCGAAGGACGATGCGATTGAATAGGCAGTGTAGACTTGAATTGGTTTGTATTGCAGTGCTTCGACTCAAGTTAGAGTAATTTAACATACAGTGGTTACAATATGAGCTGTGAGACGAGAACGATACATGCTTACAATTAATATTGAATTTGATCCAGCCTGCTTCCATATAGAAAAACCAACTCTGTGTCCACAGCTAAAGGAGCTGATGAGACACAGAGGGTAGATTAAAGATATTATTGAATAAGAGAAATAAATACGTAAAAGGAAGATTGAGGAATATTGAATTATCTGAATGTGAACAGCGCCATCTACCGGGAAAAAGGTGAAGCTGGAAGCAGACTGGTTATTACACATGTGGGACTAAGTGGTCCCCACAGCTTCAAAGAAAACATTATTGAACGCCCCCTGTATATCAGGAAATGTAACTAAAGCTAATTCGCCCCCACCAAGGGTCTTTTCCAGCCTATCCACCAAAGAGTAGAGTGCCGTTTCTGTAGACTTCCCTGTTTGATACGCATGTTGGTTGGGAGAAAGTGGAGCATTAACAGAGATGTCGGCCCGAATTGACCATTCAATGAGACGTTCGAGAACCTTAAGCAGAAATGAACTTAACGCGATCGGTCTGAACGAGTTAGGCTGAGTGTAGTCAGTCTTCCCAGGTTTGGGGATGAACACAACTCGCACTCTTTTCCATGAATTTGGAATGTAGCCAAATCTCAGAGACGCCTTAAAAAGCAAGCCTAAGCAATCAATTATAGACTCTAAGCCATGTTTCAACATAGCTGGAATAACTCCATCAGGGCCTGCAGTTTTAAACGGTGAAAACTTCAGTATTGCACACCTGATCCTTCTTTCCGTAACTATATCTCCAATCGATTCATTCATTTTTTTTCATTTCATTAAACGCTCTCAGGGGAGTGAGTCTGTTTTTTAACATGAGTCACCCTTAGGGCAGACCTCCACCTCGATGAGAAGAGGAGCTGACTGACAGTGTGGACCTCCTGATTATAGTGGATTCCGAACCACTTGGGGAACACAGTAAAGTCACGCACGATTAATTCGGAGGCGACCAGGACTCGACACGCACTCAGACTGACTGGTACAGTCTCAGCGCGCTATCATGTCCCACCATGTTCCCCTGCCAACGCTACGCACAATTGCCGCAGTTTGGAACAGGCTCTGTTCTCTTGGACTCAAGTTGATATGGCCGTTGGCGAAAATAGCGAAAAGCTCCGCGTTCTTATTATTTTTGCCAGCACTATATATTTTGTGTCATTTCTTTTGCAGCATGCTTGATGACTTCCAGCTTATAAGAACAGACTTGAACGAAGCGAAGTCTGGTTTTTCGGAGGGGGCCCAGAGGATGAAAAGGCGGCATGAGGGTTATGAGGATGTCGCCTTGGAAAGGATAAAAATTCTACGCGGCAAATGCGCCGAATTAAGATATCAAAACGCGGCAAAGGCCATAACTGACTTCAAATTTTATGAAGATATGTATAAACTGACTGAAAATTATCCAGCTGCTAGCAACCTTCGGGACATAATTTGTAAGTAAGTAACTGACTGATTGAACTAATAAATAGCCTATGCGATTGAGTTGGAACAGATTTAAAATGGATAAATAAATTATGTCACACACTAAAGATATAATTTATAGTCTATAGTCTATTTAGAACTCCACCCAACCACATTAATGCATTTATTGTCTCATATATTAAATCCAAGTTTCCGGGGATTTTAGTATTGTACAAATCTACATGTACCCATGCAATTAATCTTAAAAAAAATCAGTTTAATGTCTACTAGTATGAAGCTGTTCACTTGTGTATTCCTGTAGCGGCGGCAACTCTTACTTAGATTTATTTAATAACCATTAACTGCAAGCGTAGCCCGTAGGCTTGCTTAACGCCCACCTAGTTGTTTGTGATGTATTGGTATATTGTAAGATGTGTGAGTTCTGTTTAAAACATTTTGCCGGTGCCAATGTCACACGTTTCATTGATCCTTCCTGGTTTCCTCAATTTTACTGTTTAACTCAATCCCCTGTAATATTCAAGATTCGCCGTCACTAACTGTGTTCAGGATTCGACTCAAGGAGTATCTAATTTCAAATATTTCAAAGGCTAGGATTTATTCGAACCGCTCCATGCTTGTGTGTGTGAGCTAGTGAGTGAGTGTTTTAGTCTTAGGGAATTTTTTTAATTATTGGAACCTTGTACTGCAAATTTATACTGTTTTTGTTGCTGACCCCTAGTTGAGTGTAAGAGAGGGCCTTATGGCCCAAACTCCGCTAGGGTGGTCTCAGCTATATTAAAGCCATTATTTCTTTCTTTATTTATTTATTTATGGGTGAAATAGGTGAATGGGGAGTTGGTGATGTTTGGCAAACTGCTAACAAGAGTACACTGTAGGGACCGTACAAATCAGTTTGCCCTTGCTTAGGCTGTTTCTTGTTGTATGGTAGGAAATTAAAGAAAGAAAATTGTCTTTATTTTCCATAGGGGCAAATTGACGGCATTTGGGCTCACACAAAAAATTAATATTATAAATTTAACTGAAAAAAATTAATAAAAATATAAAAACTAAACTTTACACACCACTCACCACACTTTCGCATAAAAATATAGTCGTGACATGCACCCTTAAATTTCCTTTGGATGACATTCGGCAGAGATTTCCAAAGTCTCACCGCCTACACCGAAAAAGAAGAAAAGAACCGGTCCGAGTTTACTCGCACATGCTTACCTGGTTATCTATTAATAGATAGACAATATGAGTACGGTAATTCCATTGGAAATACTTTTCCTATCCCAAAGCACTAAATTGATCGATGGGATTGCATATTCGAGAACGGGCTGACCAATACATTACAACACCGTGTTAATGGGAGGGTAGGTATACAATGTATTGGAGCGTGATTTTTCTGTAATTTCTTCTAAAAATAATATTTTGCACAGAATTAAGTTTTAGTTAGTGAAAACAACCGGTTCTGTTTTGTTACTATATATATGTATATATATATATATATAATACCTAAAACATACCTGAATGCAGAAAGCAGAAAGGTTCCGTATAAAAATAATTTTTTAATTTTAATAATTTTTTAATAGTCTTCATGGAAGTTGAATCATTTTTATTTTCTTACCCCTACAAGCAAACTATCTAGGAGAAAGGTGCCCATTGTGTTTTGTCAACTTTAATGTCGACTACAATATGTGTGAATTAAAAAAAATATATCAAATCTTTTTTGAGAAATAATTTTTTTTTTTAGTTTTTTGGAGTTTTTTTAGGGTAAATCCCCCAAAGTTGAGTTGACCCAAAATAAAACATATACATTATCCTGAGGCATGGTTGTTGTAAGCCTCCATACCAAATTTCATCAGAATCCACCGAGCAGTTTGCCCGCAAATCGATGAACAAACAAGCAGACAGGCAGACAGACTGACTTACATCAATCAATCTCTCGGCGCAAACACTCGAAAGAGTCCCGCGCCTAAAAATTATTATTAAAAAAATAAAACATCAATCAAAAATCAATCAAAAACGTATACGGTATTGTAACAGAAATACACAATATCTGTAGGGCCAGATGACACATAACAGACTGTAAAAATAAATAAATAAATAATTTAAATACAAAATATCTTACCCTTGAAAAATACAACTAACATTAACTTACGTGCTAATAACAGGTCCACAGAACCCATGAAAATTATTTAAGTGCAATCCTCAATTTGAAACAATTTGAAACATTTCTTTAAAATCACACGGACGTCCTGACTACTACCACGTTGTTTACTGTGTCAAATATTTCGATTTAGCATAACACCCCACCCATTCCAATGCACTCACGATTGTGTGCTAACTGTTAACATGAATAACACTTTTAACTCGATAACACCGACATTGTGAAGACCCTTATTAGTGGCTTATAATATAAATGCCAAATACCAAAAGGAAGATGGGACAGGGCGGACGGGGGCAAACTTACAAAATAGTCTAAAATGTACCTACACTAAAAAAGGTGAAAAAAAAATTATTCTGCTGCGTCGGTAGGCCAATTTTAGTGAGCTATGGCCTACTTTACATGGGAATGAACACCACGAAACTAATTTCAACCCCCCCCCCCCTCCACCTCTTGGAACAATTCTAGAAACGGCCTTGCCCATAGGTGTCCCGTTTTCTTGCAAAATAAAAATGGTAGCCTTACTTTCGTAGAGCCAAAAGCCGTCAAAAATAAAGAAATCGTCGTTAAATTAGAAGGAATGCTCGTCTACGTTTCGATTTATGACATGTGACCGTCACTTACACCAATTGGCCTCAATTCAAGATCTCCTTCCTCGGGACTGCCAAACCAAACTTTTTTTTGTTCAAGCAAATAAAATTCCGTAATTGAGACAAATCTGTGTTCGAAAGGAACGCATATCTCATATTTCAAAATGCTCAGTACAATTTCACAACTCTACGATTGATTTTTCGTGAGATGAATGATTTTTAGACTTAAAAAGCTTCCCCCTTCCAATTGTTTATTTAACAGGTTACTATACCAAAGAGCTACCCCTAAGTTTCAGGTTCAGATTGACAGAAATGAATGAATGAATGTACTGAAATGAACTGGTTTCTTCATACTTCAGAGATATCGTAACTAAATTTCCAACTACTGAAGCAGCGTGGGAAATTCAAGCTCGTCGGCATATGGCGGGAGCCAATGCAGATAATCCAACACTTAGGCGCATATTCCACCTACGTCAATAGTCAATAGTAAATGTGGTATTGACGTGGTAGCAGACATTAAAGACAGTCTAAAAATGTCTGCTACCACGTCAATACCACATTTACTATTGACTATTGACGTAGGGGGAATATGCGCCCAATCGATGTTGAGACAGAGAGCGGGGTAACTGATTTTAATTATGGATTTTCACATTTCACGTTTAGATTTGTGAGCATTGAGTGATAGATAATAAAATTTGAAATTTCTTGACGAAATTAAACAAATTGGTCAAAACGAACCATTCAAATAAATAAATAATGACTTTTTGTTTTATTACTATGCCAACCTAGCGGAGTTAGGGCTATAAAGCCTTCTCTTACACACTCAACTAGGAAGGCCTGGGACCGCCTGCTTTACACGCCCTCCGAAGCATGGCCAGAAAATGTAGCAAGTTTGGGACTCGAACCAACAACCTTGCGGGTGAAAGTCAGAGTCCTTACCACTAATCTACATGTCCTGACTGTCGAAGCTATAGCAGAGCAAAGATTGCGCTGCTGGAAAACTGGATTTCGAGGTATTTTTAAAATGTACCCGTGAACTTTATACCGTTGTCGGAAGCTTTCAACAGTTTTTCTGGCTTTCCTCCATGACACTATTTTTTATTTTAATTTACTATGAAAGCAATAAAAAGGTGTGATTCATATGGTTGCAGAATTGATACTTGTATACCATTATTATCCATTTCAGGCACACATGTTATTGTTTTAGAATTGAATTTAGTCTAGTATGTTATGTTCCCTCCCCAAGCACATCCCTAGGAACATTTGGGGCTGGGAATTGTTGATATGTAACCTGTACTTTGAGATAGAGTTAAATACTCGTACATTTGATTTGATTTGATGAATTACTTCATACTGAAATTATAAAGTTTGTATAATATTCCGGACAGTAATCTTTTTAGAATAGCCATTTTTTCACTAGGCCTACATGAAATTTGGGTGACTTATCATTACTGCACTAAAGAAATTCATTGGGGCTAGATTACAATTTCCATGACTCAGTCATTGAACATTTATTTTAAGTTTCCAATATTACTTGGATTTGAACAATTATGGACTACCTATTTATTAACCAATGCATTGTATTTATTATTGAATGCTATTTCTGTATATTGGTCTGTCCATTTTACACTATCAAATTGTGCCCCATCAATAAGTCCAGGGCTTTATGATAAGAAAGAAAGAAGGAAGAATTGTCTTTATTTTCCATATGGGCGAATTTTGGGCCTTTCGGCCCACTCTTACAATTAACCCATTATTAAGAATGATCGGGGGGGGGGGGGGGGTTGAAATTTAGCCTTAGGGCAATTATATTTATCATGGTACTAGGTACTCATATTTCCCGGTACCTACACTAAATCATAATTAGAAAAGCATATACAAGTTCACTCGGTTCTTTAAAAAGATGAGCACTTTCTTGTTTCTCTAAGTTAATCGTAACCAACGGATTATAGACAAACGGGACAAAATATGAAATACCACTGCCTAGATGACTTTGTTTATTTATTACGACGCTATGAACTCATTAAAGGGCAATTTCAATAGTATATATTTAAATTACTAAATTTCTGAAAGATTGGGGTCAAAACTCCATTATTTATCGTTTTTTAAATCGATTAAACCCACTACTATCTATTGAAGGCAATGCCTCATATCTGTAAAGCAGTTTGTCCAAGCCACTTTCCATTTAATTTTATTATATTACCTAAGCTACGCCTTTACTTTATTTTACATTAATTTATTGCTTTGATTTTACTTTTCGTTCGTTATAATGAATTTTGTACAATAATTGAAGAAATTATTAAATTAATAAGCCGTATCCGGGTACCGAGTTCGAATCTAAAAACGACCAGCTAACTGGTAGAGAATCCTCTCTCTTGACCACTGCTGCGTTGTTTTGCAATAGCAATATGCAATATGCCCAACGGCAACTTCTTTCCTCTACCGGTGAAGGTAAGGTATACTCGTTCATCGGGTGGGTTGAACTCACGCCTGATGGAAAATATTTTATTTTGGTCATGTCTACCGTTTAATAGTCCACTTCTCTGCGAACTGAGCTAATCCAGAGCAAGGGGTTATAGTCCCGGCTAGAGGAAATATCATTTCAACCAATTTGGCCGTTGGGTTGCGATGCGAGGTGCAAAACATCCCTAGTTAGTCCAAACAATAATAGCGCAATATAAAGGCATCAGAATAACAATTTATTACTGTAATTTGAACACACTCATTTTAAAATGTCCTTACATAAAATAGTGAAAAAGTTAAATTAAGCTAAGTCCTTTGTACGAAAGTACTTGAGAAATACAACAAAGAAAACTTAATAAATAGTTACAAGTAAGCAAGTAAGTTAAATTCACACACTTACAAGGCGAAGTATTCAATGAAACGTTTGGTCGACACATTTTTGTTCGGTCGCTAAGCAAATACCTTGAAGAATGAGATATTGCTGTCCCTTGTAAATTATTAATTGGTGTTTTTTTTTACACAATGGGTACGCAATACAGATGGTAAAGTTTCATGCTTTGAAAATAGCCCGCCTATTAATACAACATTTAACGTCTATAGCGAGGAAACCCTTTACTCATACGGGTCCTATGACGATTGACAACATTCTCTAACAAGAACAGCTTTTTGCACTTTATCTGCTCACTATGGCAGCATGTAACATTAAAATATTGTAACGCCTCTTTAAGAGCAAATTGCGTGTTTTTAAAATTTCACAGGACGTATTTATTGCAGAAATGATAGGAATTAGAACAAATGTACCCATGCATTTTCATGTTATAGTATGTGGGCGTAATTAGAACAGTAATATGCGCCGAATTTTCACGTCTTCCATATTATTATAACTATTGCCGTCAATACATTAAAATAACATTTTAAATATATGTCGTACCATTGACAGCTCCACGAACGGGTTTTCCTGTGAAGTTTAATTTCATACAGCGGACAGTGAGGCGTCTGATTTCATCTTAATGGCCAATGCAGAAACAGTACTTTCCCGATCATAACGGAATTTATGCTGATATAGGTACATACTTCACAGTTTGGTACTTTGACGGACGGTCCACTCCACTTGCCTTCCAAAGTAAAATTATTAGAAAGCAAAAGAGAGCAATAGGGAGAAAAAGAGTTCCAAACAATGTCTCATAACTGTTTTGGACATGCAGAGTGAACGGCTGGAAAATGACCCACTTTAAACTTATTAACGAGATACATCTCTTAAGGGTCAGGTTCTCACTGGTAAAATATGGAGGTCACAAAGTGTCAGAGTCCGTAAGACAAACTCAGAAACAGGCAACAGCGCAAATTCCTTTAATTAGTGAAATCCTTGAAAAGGGAGACTCCAGCAGCAATATGGTATTTCAATCACCATTAATCGAATATACACAAAAGCAAAACTATCATACACACTGCTCGAGACTGAGTAATAGGCTATATAAACTTCACTTGAAATAAAATACAATATGTCATGAGATGTTTCGATCGCAAAAAAGAAATAAAATTGAATTATGTAGTATTTTACGGATAAAATTAAAACGCACATTATTAATTACAGAACATATGAGATAGGGCCATCAGGCCCTAACTCCCCTATGGTGGCTTATGCCAAAATTAAAGTAATTAATGATAATCATTATTTATTATATAGATATATATGTATATATTATTTTATTAAATTATAATAAATTTCTAAAATGAAAATAACAACTGGACACAACAATGCAATTATATCCACTTTTTATAGTCGGTTAGGGCGCATTCATTGTATCACAAATTTTTTTGAAATTGGTTTTAAAAAAATGCATGCAAATCCAGGGCTAATTCATATCTTCATAATTGCATGTTTCGAAAAGTGCAATTCGAAAAAATTAATTAATATCAAATGTACTGAGCGGAACATGACTTGCATTCATATTCCTGTTTTGTTTGGCTAAATGTATACTCTGAAACATCAACATCAAGTTAATTCCATTTTTTACATATCCATTCCATGGAAAATCAATTTCCAAAACAATAGTGATATAATAAATTCTCGATTAAGCATGCATGAATTTTACAACCGTGTTGTAACATCCGGGGAAGGTATGAAAGACACTTGGGTATTAGAAGAGAAAGCGAGAGAATAGAAGAGAGCAAGGAGACTCAGTCCCTTCAGTAGGTACGACATCTTTTAATACATTTCAAAAAGGAGAGCACCACTACTAATCAAATTCTAAATGCGAAACATTTAAGAAATGGTTACGAGGTTACGAAATACAAAAGAAGGCACCGTATTTTAATTAATTTATAACAGGGAGACCACAGCAAGTCCCCTGCAACAAATTATTTGCACCAACTCCTAAAATATCTCACTTGAAAAAACACCGACTTTATGGGTAATAACTGTGTAAAACCTGACTTAAATGAACTTGACAAAAATTTAACGTTATAGACAGAGGACTATTTTATTTCACCAGGAATTGAACAGGTGCTGTAAAATATGCTGATACTGGTTAATTTTCTTACAGTCAACCGTGTAAGATAATTATCAAATTTTGTCAACTAACTAGAGTTCGTAAAACCCAAATAATCTATTGTATAAGACATTGACTTTGTTAAAGAAACCGAAATAGCGGGTTCTTTCAGTAGATAGCAGTGCTTGCCAAAAGCGAGCTTAAGTTTTGTACAGTACTAACATTAGTGGGTTTCTTTGACATAATTAATTTCTTAATGGGTTATACTTACTCTAGTCATTATAATAAGTTTCATTAAAACACTAATATATTGGTTGTTCATTAAAATGAAATACCACGAAGTCACGAGTAATCTATTTTTTTTTTTTTTTTTTTTTGTCATAATTAGTTTAAGTCAGTTTGAAAACAAACCATGAACTCTCACAGTTGACATAAATAAGCCAATAGTAGCCACGAATATTATTACTAAGGCACAATGAAAACTAACGCAGATTAGTAAGAAAGTTTGAAGGCGTGATTAAAATAATTGGTAGTAAAGTAGATCTACTTAATTGTAGTCAATAAAACAATAGTGGAACAAATAAAAATGTTGAGATTTCTCCACGAAAGAAGAACCTGGCTACTGAAAACATTTTTCCAATTTAGTGATACTTAGCAAACAAAAATAATAATAATAATAATCATTTTTAACTCTGGTCTGAAACAAAAGGTAACACTGCAGGGGAACAGGTTATCAGAATATAGAGGTTTCTTTCTTACAATGATAAACATGTGCGTGTATTGGGCATAAGTTGCCTGTTTGTTACATTATCGACGCCTGTTTTGCCAATAAATTGTTTTGAAAGGCTTGGATTCTAATAAAGTGAAACCCTGTATTTCACCAGCTTATTTTAGACAATAATACAAATATAAAATAAACAAGAAATACTTATACTAATAAACCACACAAATAGGAGTGAAGTAATAGTGCAATAAATCGATCCGCGCCCAAGATTGATAATTCAGGCAATCCGATAATATTGATTTACTATTATAACTGTATAGTTTTTAATGTGAGCTACTGAAATATGCTACGATGCTTTGTGGCATTCTGACCAGTAATCTCAAGTAACCACTCTCCACATTACATGGGTCTGCTAACTTTAAAAAAATTACTCTTTAGCAACTGTCTAGTTAGTTTACATATGCTCGAAGTCAATCATTCTTCAAACTTCAGGCAGCAACAATAATCCTGCTAATTAAATTAATAAAATAATAAATAAAATAAAAAAATTAAAAATGTCAGTTTGAATTAAAATCTTGCTATAAAAAACCCGGTCACCGTATTTATTTGGTTAAAAACGACAACTTTATATTTTCCGTTCCGTTACCTGTATTAATCGAATAAAAGCTGAGTCAAGGTAATCATAATAGAAGTTTTGCATATATAAATATGTGATATGCTACATAAAAAAGTGAAGCTGGCATAAATATACAACAGCATCATGTGACAGTCAGGCACACTTTCAATGGAATCCAACATGATAATGGACCCAGTTTTCTCGATTGCAGTATTAAAAAAATAATAACTTATTGAATTGCAGCATGCTGCATTTTCATGTGCATAAGTTGCAGGTGTATGATTAAAAGTTCGATAATAGATGACGAAGTATGACTTCCGTACAAGTTTTAGTCGTATAAAATAACTCCTTTCACAATGGTTTAATACAGCCTTAAGCAACTTCACACCGATTATGGGATTATTCTCGCCAATTAAATGTCTCTATACTAGGGTGGATTCCGTTGGTTTAACCACGAAATATAGTGATGACTTATTGAGGAATCCCCAAAGTAATGATGCAACTATGATACAAGTGATGAAAAGAAATAAATGTTTGACAGCTTTTAACATGAGTTTATTACTTTGAATTGGAATGGGGTTTTACGTCCGTGGAATGGAGTACTTAAAAAACAAGTTAAAAATTCCACGTTTACTTCATTCGTTTGTCAACTCACTGCAAACATAAATAAAATTATCATCTGCTCAAATTAATAACTTTTGGTTATATTGCTGAAGAAGTGAGGGGAAGCGCAATGAATCACGCGAAATGGAAAATATCGTGTAGGTACCACGCAGTCATTAGATTTTTACTAAGCAAGGAAAGAAACCAGAAACCATTTTGAAAGAGACGTGTTCAGCCGATGAAGACACTTCCTCCCGTAAAACCACGGTTTACAAGTGCCACAATCTTTATAAACAAGGCTGAGTATCGATTGGAGATGACCCTAGGCCTGGGCGACTTGTTAAAGTAGTCACACCAGAAATGGCGGAAATAGTCAACTATTTAGATGCTGGAAATGCTCGCTCATAGAAAAAACACCTTTCAGAAATTGTTGGAGTATCCGAGGAGATTTTTTCTTAATTTTCCATGACTGTCTGGGCATGAAAATGGTTAGTTCAAGAGCGACATCGTATTACGTGCTGGCATGAGATTTTGGCCCTCTGCAGAAGTGATACTGATGACATTTTCAGCCAAAAAGTTACAGGTGATGAAACATGGGTTTATCGCTATCAACCAGAGTCAACGCAGGAATCCATGAGTGGCAAGGGGCACCACCCTCAAAGAAGTTCACTCAATCGGCTGGAATAATCATGGCAACCACTTTTTGGGAATTCGAGGGAATGAAATTGATGTTGGTCTACTTTAGTGGTCGTCAATGTCAACCTACGCCTGCTACAAGAGACAATATACAATCTCGGACATGCATACCACTGGCACATTGTAACAGGTGGAGCCCGACATAACCAAGTTCGCGTACAAATCAATAACAGTTAGTTGAATATAAGTCAGCCAAGCCAACCAAATATCCCCAACAGAACGTATGAAGGTCATATGAAAGTAATGACTCTTTAAGGTCGGGCAACAGCAATTTACAGCAACAAGCGATTTATTAAGTTAACATTATTATTTTAATCATAAACGCCATCACAAACAGCTTGCGAAGATAAGAGCTTGGGTTCATGAAATTTATGCTATGCAATCAGAAAACAGAGAACAGACTAGAAGGGGTAGGATCAGGAATGAAAGCAATTAGAAGAAATTTTGGTGCTGGGGAATCATTGGTTAAGAGCATAGTGAGATGGAGACAGCAACGGTTAAGAGAACGGATGCGCGAAGAAGAGGGGTGGAAGAGGAAAAAGAGGGTACAAAAAGCAGAAGAATGTTATAGAAAAAATACAGAAACCACAGTGAGGACGATTTCAGAGGAGTGGTACTGAAACTGCAGGAATAGAGGGGCTCACTTATCACACCCGGGCAACTGGAGTCGATTACAGATCATAATGATAATACAATATGGACCACATATACGTAGGTTGTAACAAGGATCACAAATGAACTCACCAACCAATTGCGGCATTTAAATGGATTGGACGAAGTTTCAATATGACTGGTTATAGCATGAGAGCATCAACAAAGAGACTATTGACGTGACCCGCAAAAAAAGAAATAAATTATACGAACACAATTTTGCTATATATAAATTAATGAAAGACGCACCCTTATGTTCGCAAGATTTGGCCAATTGAATGGTCTGAATTCCGGCTGATTGGCATTTTTTATTTTTTTACTGAAAATCTCGAACACTCTTCTTTCATGTATGTTTGTTAAGAATATGCGATATGCCATTGTTACATAATTAAAGCTTTCATAAAATTTTTGTTCAGAATCGAACAGTTATAACATTGCACAACATTTACAAAATGCAAATCACCAACACACCTTACAACAAACAATAAATTAACACAAATGTTTAACAATCTATAAAAAAATTTGAGACAATAGCTGGTTTCTAGTAAAGTGCTTCCGGTCCTGACCGTTCTTCATCAAATAACATTCAAATCACTTTTTTATAGGAAAGAGAGAGCACAAGAAGCACAACTACAAACGGTATTGCAGCGAATTAACCACTAAGTTGACTAAATGTACAAAATGTCCACAGGTGTTGGTTGTCAAATATATCCCATATTAATAACAGCAAGTGATCTTTACTAGATAGTAAAACACGCGAACCTGGTCATCAGCAACAAAGAAATTGACCAGGCTCCGAGAGGCGCATTACAGAATCATGGGCGAGGCCAATTTCTGCCAATATGAGTACCATCAATAAATCAGAAGGGCTACAATGGCCACTAGGGTTTAGGGCTCAGATATCAAACGGCCCAAGCCAGATCTTATGAAAACCTCAATGCTATCTTATTCAAAGGATGTATTGTAACCTTAAGTCAGACTGAAATTTCTGATACACAGACGATGATTTTCAATTTCTTTATGCAAGATGCTTTAAGTACATTAATGCTCAGTGACAATAATGAAAGCTATTACCGAAGGGTATAAATATCCCCATGGTGGCTTAAAGAAAAGACTAAACTGTGCATCAGTAATCTAAATCTGCGACTTATGGTTCAACTGCTCATTTTGTTGGCATTGAGATGTTCAGAAGGGTTGGTATGAGCAGCTCGTTTGCCGGGCCCTAAGACCAGTCGAAATAACGGTTATATACCTTGATCACTTGCGGTAGGAAGAGGAACCAGTACGATGTCCAATATCCACCAATAAAACATTTCACCCCGGGAGTACCAGAAATTTCAGAGTCATGCAGAAATGTAGGCAATTGACTTCAAATTAAGAGTTAAAATTGAAGTACTACAAGCCAAATGATATTACATAACAATTAATTTCGATTTCAATGGTTTATTTTTGAGATCATGCCATCAATACTCAGGGCTGATCCGTTAATGTCAGCACAGCAACTGCCAAATTTCCCTATTCTTTTAAACGTCTTAAAATTTAATATTCTTTGGCATCGCGATTTGTTAAGCAGTTTGCGTTAGTTGAGCACAAATTAAACCACAGAAATTAATCAATTGCATTACAGTATAGTTTATAAAAACGCACCTGTAAGACATAAAGTACTAGGTAAACATATTAAAAAACTTATACAGTAAAAGGGCATGAATCCCAGTAAGAGAAAAACCTTACAGCAATTTTTAAAACAATTCGACGCCTTTAAATGATGATAAAGCCATTAATGGCCTAACATTAACACTGCACTGTAATTGAGGGTAATTTCATGCAACCAATCTCAAGTGAGCTAGATATTTGGTGCCGTACTGAAGATATCCCGACGACTAGAAATGCAACATGAGAGAAGCTTACAGTTACGAAGAGTCACAACCATTGGCATATACTCAATGTGTAGATAGACAGATGTCATGGGCCAATTAATAAATGCCACTAAGACTCTGAACTTCAACTGTCCGACTTTGGGTGCGGAAGCGCAGCTCTATTACTACTACAATACACAACCTTAATTATAGTAGCTTCCACTTCCCTACTTTTCATGCGGTGCCCCTCACATACAGAAATCACCATCAGGTTAAAATAAATACAACATTTCGGGTATGGGCACATCAACGACTAAGCATAACGAAGAAAAGAGAACAGAAGAGAACTAACTAAACAGATCAGCAGCATAAGCAAGCAACAATTAACACATAAATAAAGCATCTTTATGATAGATACAGTAGCAAAAATTTAGTCTCTTTCTGGGATTCAGAATTTGCCATTAAAAATAAGCGAAAACCTGTCGTAAAATTTAAACTTCATCCGGACCCAAGTCTTGGCGCTGCTGAGGCGGAGCTCCCTCATTGGCAGGTTCATTCTCTACAGGGCGATTGGTCTCTTCATGGCTGGCCAGCAGTCCAGCCATCTGAGCTTCAAGTTTTCGAAGGCGGTTTTCATGTTTCACAATGATTGCCTTTAATTTTCTTATCTCTTCGTTTAATGGTTTCGTGGCGTCTCGTGACTGGAAACATTAGGATGGAAGTTAGAGGCTACATTATACAAGTTTTATTGCACTAATCGCGCTTTCAAAGTACGTAGGATAAAGTGTATGGTAGGCTAACTGTCAAGACATGTCGAATAGTGTCATGGACAGTGACTTTCTCACGAAGGGTTATTGATTCGAATCCAACACTTCCAACATTTTCTGGCCATGCTTAGGAGGGTATGTAAAGCAGGCATCCTTTTAAGCTGAATGTAAGAATTGTAAGTAACTCCGCTAGGTTGCCTTAGTAATACAACAGGAAGTCATTATTTCGGCAATTCTCACGATCAGGGACAATCGCACTAACCCTTCCGAAACTGAGTAGTTTTTAAAGCAATAGTTAACTGCTTTATTGATTATGAGGAAGATACTGCTAATACAGCTGGATAGCATGTTGAGGTTCAAAAACTATTTTCAGCGAAATTTACCGGCTACTGCAAATAATTGACGACGGTCCCTAAGGCATGTATTCCACTGGTTAATATTCAGTCATTTGTGATTTAAAAAAGTTGAGATTTTTGTTTTAAGGAGACTATTATAAAAGAAGTTAAGTATCTACATAATAGTCTCCTTAAAACAAAAATCTCAACTTTTTTAATCAGAAATGACGGAATATTGACCAGTGGAATACACGCCTAATGAAATGTTGATATGCATATTGAAATCGATTAAAAGTAAAGTAAATCAGTATTTTGTTTGCCAAATTTTTATTGTACCTTGCCAAGGACATACGAAACAATTAATATAATGATTTTAACTTTTTAACAAAAAACACAAATTTGCAAATAACTAAAAACCAAATTTCAAGCATAAAGGGCTAACAAAGGTCCTGTTTTAAAAATACGCGAAAATTGTAAAAACGTGTCATGTCATCGGAATTTTTCTTTATTGGCAGACAACAAAACTCTATTAAAGGCCAACGAGAACTGGTTAACAAATTGTTTTTAAGTAATTTACATTTAGGAGTTATTTCCACTTTTACTAGGTTTTTAGCACAATGTCGAAGTAAAAGGGAGGAACGGTCCCTTTTTTAATCTATATGAATGGAGAAATATTCCAAAACATCTGATGTATCACATGAGGATCTACCCAAAACCTGATGTGGGTGTTCCCTCTTTGAAAGGGACCGATTTTTCTTAACCGGAAACGTTTCTTTTCGCAACAAGAGACGAGGACGACCCCCGGCACTCACTGCATGGACAGGTAGCTGTGCGCAGCCACTTGAGGTCCAGAAAGAGCTTTCTCCGCTGGACCAGATGGGTAGACGGAACAGCAAGCTGCAACGGGATCAATAGATGGATAAAAAACCCAAACTCTTGACCAAGGCAACGCAATAATCAAAGAAGGAATTACTCCTGGAGCCGGGTTGGGTTGGGTGTAGTTGCCCTACCCAACTTGATGGTGGAGCTTCTATAGGTCACACAGTGCCACGCGTCCGTGCGTAGGGCACAGGTGGTGGCCGGCAGAAAAGCCAATTGCCCGAAGAAAAGGAACAAAAAATACTTTCGCTGGATGGTAGAGGTGTCCTGGTTAAATGCATGGTGCAGTCCATGACAACAGAATTATGGATATTTCTCGCTATGACGACCTTGCCTGAAATATCAAGCTGCTACAGCGAGGGGTGGTATTGAGTGGAACAGTTAATTTGTTAATAAATTGGCTGGGAAAAACAGTAGCCCCGCAGTGAATTGTTTACCGCAATTTGGTATTTGACAGTTGGCCTACTGTACGCTTTATTGTACTGACCTCGTACCCACCATAAATATTATGTTTATAAGGATGTTACAACTTCACACATATTACTTAAAGATACAATATATAATTGAATAAAAATTTGGCTTTGACATTTCTTGTGAGACGAAGAATTAAAGGATTCTAGCTAATAAAATATTACGGCGCAGGAATAGTCTAATTTCATGAAAGTCGGCCGAAGAGTTAAGATAATAAAGTTACCAATACTAAGGCACGATATACCGGGTAGTAGTAGTAGTAGTATATTATCACATATCAACGCAACAGTGGTACATCGCTTCAGTAACTTATTAACTTTTCCATATAGCCTCTACAGGCAGGGAATTTGGAAAGTTATGAAAAATTTGGACGGGAACGGGATTCAAATCCGAGTCTTTTACGAATATACAACTTTTGCATACCTTGCTCACCACCATGCAAGGTTCAGATAGTGGTTATGATTACCAATGCTGTTTAAAGCATGCTCCTTGTCACCTAGAGCATCAACTACCGGGGTTGGACAGGTCGGGTACGGTGAAGTGGCCAGCATACCGCCCCGGTAAGGTAAAGACTCGGGTTCGAACCGCGTTCTCGTCAAATGAGGAGCTTGGTTACAAACGTGGCCAACTCCATTTCTTCACAAAATGAGGTTTTAATCCGACCTTTTTAATTTTAATTTGTACCTGCACATTGTAAAAGAAAGTGAGAAAAGCAACCTTATTGCGCACAGGAGCGCTGAGAACTCTAAGATTAGTTACAAACTCAACCAAATTTTCGACAGGACATCCGCTCTCCTGAAAAATTATACAACTTGGAATTGGCCATGTTTGTAAACAACCTCCACATTAATTTCATATTCAGCTTGCTCCAAGAATACATAGTAGGTTTTTCCGCAATGTCTCAGAACAAAAGAATTTGGACTCACTTGCTGATCACCGGCACCATCCACAACGGATGAACCAGAAGCTTCGGGAGCCGATGAGGGACCTTGCGTAGAGCCTGACGATTTTTCCAGAAGGTACGATTTTTTAGATACTTTCAGCTCTGCTTTCTTACTTGACGCCAATTGCTGTTGCTGCACCTCAGTCATGGAGATCAACACTGGCTCGGCATCCCGTCCTGCAAATACAAACCATTGTAATTGTTGGAAAACTATGTGAATTTAAATGTTGGGAGTTCCTCTCGGCTTACAATGTTTTGCAAATATACTGAAGTCATGTATTCCCAGGCTATTATGAGGGATAACTTGCCTGCGAACCATTCCTCGGCCGAAATGGCAGCTGCGTCTCCAAGGGTATCAGGATACAAGTCTTCTTGGTACCTCTCCGACTGCAATAGTAAAAAAGAACAAATATATAAATAACAACGTGCTACCGAAGAAGTAGGTGGAAAATTAGTTTAGACATGACGTTAGGGCCAAACTAGGTTCATGATCTATTATTGTTACATTTTGCTATTGCTACTTCATTTGCGTAGTTGCAGCAGCCAATGGTATTTTTTTTTTTTTTTTTTTTTTTGGATTTCCCATTTGTCTTAAGTGTAACATTCAAACGATTTATTTTATTAACGAAAATACCAGCAACAATGTTTTCGCAATTGCTGTTGGCATATGTAGCAATGGGCTAACTACTACAGGAATCATTTTTTTTTTTTTTTTTTTTAATATTAATTTTAAGGCGCGAGGCCACGCTTGTGGCATATGCGCCAAGACTCTAAGTTGTCTTAGTAGTTATATCGCTTTTAGAAGCTCTGTGTGGTGGAGAAAGGCTGAAAGTGAGACGACATTACTAACGTCGTCTCCCAGGATTAGAGAGAGAGTTGATTGTATGTTGTACATTGCACGGGCTGTTTGATAGTTGGGGCAATCTGCAAGTATGTGTTCAACAGTAAGTGGGCAAGCACACTGGTTACATTGGGGTGGTAGGTCTTTGCTCATTAGGTACGAATGAGTTAGATGCGTGTGTCCTATGCGCAGTCTCGCGAGCGAGACTTCAAGGCGGCGCGACCTCTGGGATGATGTTTCCCACTCGCCTATTTTAGGCTTTATAATGTGAAGTTTTTTATAGGTAGTTAGGTGCGATTCTGTCCATTGGCTCTGCCATCTGCTTAATATGTGTCTAGTGGTAAGATTTATTCTGTCTGCGGTTGGGAGGACTGGTAGCGGGGGGGTGGCTAAAGCTGCGGCTTCCTTGGCAGCTTTGTCTGCACAGTCATTGAGCATGACTCCTGAATGGGATGGCAACCATACAACAATAATCTTGCCGATTAAGTGGGCCAATTCTGTAATTTGGTGAGCCAGTTCCCCCCTTCTTACATACGAAGAGATAGCTTGCACGGCACTGAGACTGTCTGTGTAGATAACCGGGGTTGCTGACACTGGGCACAGTAAAAGGCATTGTAAGAATCATTTTTTATACGATTGCAGTTTGACGTAGCTATACTACTCCCTTATAATTAATGCAATACTTCTTATATTTCATTTATTAGTGTTCTGCAGAACATATGCCACTGAACATAAAACACACCGTGTACATTTCTCAGGATTGTTATCTGAAGGGTCGCTGCACCCTGAGTCTCAACATGACGAAATGTGATTCCACAATCAATGGCCAAATCCCAAATCTTGAATAAACTATGAATGATTTACCTTCCGCGGAACTTGGATGGATATGACTTGGCAGAATCCGGAGTTGTTGAGACGATAAAAACGGGCTATCTCACATATACCCACGTTCAAGGCACGCTTCGGCATCATCCCAATGCCACGTTGGGGATCTGGTGTTTGGAACATATTTATATAATGGACGAAAGGAGATTGATTTGTAACCTCGTAGTATCGGAAAACACTGTCTCCCTGAAAGCAAATTGCAAAAATGATAGTACGATTCAATGAGGGCTGGAAGAATCACATTAAAGCATTACACATGCACTGTGAATCATTGACAATATGGACAGATGGCATTTATTAATCGTTGTAGCTTTTTATTTCTTTTTCTTTTTTTATAAAAATTATTATTCGCATATAAATAATTCATTGAAAGTATCTGAATAACATCTCCAGTCGCCTCTGTAGGTAATACCTGTGTTGAGTTACGACAGGTCACCGATCGTATGATGTGCAGAGACTCGCACAAATACGAACACGCTACCACTACGCCATCGAAGACCTAAGTAACCTCACACCACATCGTACGCAAATCATATAAACAGCGGTATAATGCAGGGTCGACTTCGAGGAGAATTGATATAATATGGCTACAAACCGAACCTAGTTCGTTGATCGTACGGAATGGTCCTGAGAAACTTACTTTGCCACAAAGGTAGACAATGTTGTGATCCGGGTCATACAGAGGGAACATCATCCCATTACTTGTGTCCAGCTCAGCCATTAAAATGGGCTCACTGAGGTGCTCAGGTGCTCGAAGTGAATACTGTCTTTCGGACATCTTGCTGAATCCTGTCGTAAAGATTAGTCCAGATTTTAAGAAAATAGCACGTGAAGCCTTGGTCCCTTCATGACAAAGTCCCTCCTGGAAAAAAGAAACTAAAAATTAAAAAATATTGTGTTTTTATATATTTAAAAGCAAGGCTTGGACTTTGAAACACTAGTCAAGTGTAAGAAGAAGGTACGCATGTGTTGTGCTGATAACTGTCCTCCATTGCATAATAATAATTCGCTTTAGACAGCTATGTCTATAGGTAGTACACCTGTGTACCAGTGTACCTATGGCCTGCTGCCCTCAATTGTGCGTCATTATTAGCCAATTAGAGCGCTTTTAGACTACTGATGGGTAGGCTCTCTGAAGTGATAAAACATTTGTAACGGCTACTAAAAGGGCAGTTCGCAGACAATTTTATTCTGAGGCATCTCCTATAGAGACTATTGAGAAGAGCAGCAGTAGAAATGATGTTAGGGTAAGTGTCAATTTATATTACAATATATTGTATCAATTAAAAGTTAAGTTTATTTTATTTGGCTGCAAAGGCTTTCACGGCCGGAGTCGAATGAGGAACCAGTAGAATCCGGGCTGATGGGCCGTGGTCGAAGTGAAAGCGAACTTCCAAACGTTTCGTCAACATCTGATCAGATCCTGTTGGCACGGTCTGCGAACCAACATTTATTCAACGGGAACTCAAGCACTTAGACACGGCACTGCAATCGAATGGATACAGCGCACGAGAAATAGCCCGCGCCATCCGACCCCGCATGAATAGATCCGCTCGGCAAGACGCACCCCCAAGTACTACTGGCCTACTCTGCCTTCCATTCATCAAGGGAGTCTCAGACCGTATAGGTAAACTCTTCTTACGGCACAATGTGAAGACTATTTACAAGCCTACGAGAAAATTAAATAGTTTGTACAAATCAGCCAAAGATAGCCGGGACCCGATGACGTCAGCAGGTGTTTACAGGATTCCGTGTTCGTGTGGAGAAGTCTATAAAGGTACTACGAAACGAAGCTTAAGAACCAGGATTGATGAACATAAACGAAACTGCCGTCTTCTACAGTCGGAGAAGTCTGCAATCGCGGAGCATGTTCTAACACAAACCGGTCACATAATACAATTTCAAGATGCTACAGTACTTTCTACAACTTCTTCATACCACCCTCGGTTACACAGAGAGGCTATAGAGATCTACAAGCAACCGCATAACTTCAATAGGAAAGAAGAAGGATTAAAGGTCAATAGAATTTGGTATCCAGCCTTAAAGAAGACTACAGCAAAGAAACTGGTGTCATCATCCGGAAATCAGGTTGAGGTAGTAGGGAGCCAATCAGGAGCGAGGATGACTCCGCCTCCACCCCCCACCACCCCGCATCTTAGTATAAATTTCAGAGCACAACCTCCTGCCCTCACAGTCGCTGTTGAGCCTCCGAGATACAATCTTAGAAGTCTACGCAGTTCCACTGAAGATGTCGACCGCAGATGTTGACGAAACGTTGGGAAGTTCTCTTTCACTTCGACCACGGCCCATCAGCCCGGATTCTACTGGTTCCTTATTTTATTTGGATCAGCCTCCTATATGGTAAAATAGAACCATAACACATGGGCTCTTTCGGATCAGGGCAGACTCTTTCAGTTTTTAATTAATTATTTGCACCATTAAAAGGTACATGCATTCGAAGCAAGAGGCCTCCGCTCCACTTTCCATGAGTGTGCAACAATGGCAATTAAAAAAAATTGGAATACTGACATTAAAAATAAAACATTAAAAAATTTAATACAAATATGGCTACCTCTACTATGTCACCAGTGCGTGGATTGACAATTCTTATTTTCTTATCCTTGCAAGTCGTTACTATCTGTGAACCATCCCAGTTCCAGCAGGCACTGTACACAAGGTCAGGGTGGCAGGTTATTACTTTTAGAATTTCTCCTTCACCTACATTCCAAATCACAACGTGATTGTCTGAGCCTGAAACACAAAATTAACAAATTTGCACCACATTTTGGTAAAGACGAGGAACTGACACTAGTGAGCCCATATATTCTTTACTATTGATGCACTTAATCTACGTAGATAATTAGGTAGCGATGGAACCGTTACACATAATTGGCAGAATACCATGCACTATATAACTAGTCTTTTTTTCTTCTAAAAAAGCTTAATTGCTTACAAACAATTTAATGAATGTATCCAATTGACCTCTTCAGTCGCCACTGTAGGCTAGTACCCGTGTTGAGTTACGACACGTCTCCGATCCCATGGCGTGTTAAGACTCGCACAAGTGCTAGCACGTTACCCCCTGGCCTTCGAAGTCGATATAATCACGGCCGAAGTCAGAGGATGGAACAATAGGACTGCATTGGATTTGACTGCGTACGTCCGAACGGTTTGACAATTTCTGCTTTCTAATTATTCAGTGGCTCAGTAGGACAAGGAAGGTGTCGACCGTAGATGCCGAAATGTTTGGATGTATTATTTCAGGCTGCATTGGACCGCGGTCCATTAGCCCGATTTGAACTCTTCCATCAACAATAAACTATGTAGTGGGAGATAAAATGTGCTAGGAACGAATTTACCTTTTTTATCCTCATTGATGAGCTATTTAAGGCTACTCCCATTATGTATGGGTCAACTTGCGGAAAGAGGAATCCTACGCACACTGGAGTCCTCCACTACGTTTTATCCTATCCCAATTCATAGCAGAAGACTGTTGTATCCATCAGATTCCACTGTCTACAAGTTTACTGACCTATGGTAGAAGTGACCCTCAGTAGGCAACATAACATTAACAAAGGTTATTGGCCCTGAACCTTCTTACACTCAAAGTTTGATTATGTTTTATGCAACTATAATGCAGGAAATAACCTTGAACCAACGTTGTTATACTCAAAATAGTATTTGAGTATTTCAGATTTAATAAACGGTTTAAAAAATCATAATTATATTTTTCGGTATGACGAAATTAATGCTGTTTTTCATCGCTCCACAGCCACAACCACTATTTTTTACCCCATTCCAATGTAAGACTAGTACTGAGGCCAATCTAATATGGCATGTTGTAAAGCTTCAGTAGACCCAGGACAAGAATCTCTGCCTACAATATACATAACAGTACGTGTGCGTAAAATTACTTGCACTTGCCCTAAAGATTCTTTAACAAAAGTACTTACCAACAGACATAAGGACGTTTTGAGCGCTGGGGTGCCACAGGACGAGACCAACGCGACGTTGGTGGTAGTCAAGCTCTACGACAGGATCGGTCAAGGTACGGGAAAGGGCCAGGTCAGGGATCTGCCAAACCCTGACAAGACAGTCTTCGGAGCCGGAAGCAATAACGTTATCGTTGTGTGGACACCAAGCAATATCGAGCACCGGCCCTTTGTGCCCACCCACTAGGGGGAAATCGACTGGGAGCCGGCCAGTCTGAAAGTACAATACAGGTTAAGGGACATATTTCAAAAGTAGCAAGGTATGGCTATGTATTGTAGACGAAACTAATTAATTACTCGTTCCATAGCATCAAAGCTATGGCGGGGGCAGATGAATCTCCCTAAAATAATATAATTTATATAGTACAGATGGGGCCTCACAGCATTTAAAAACCACATTTTTATTTCATCAATATACAGTATATTATATTATAAAGAAGATTTTGGCACTGAAGATGAAATTCACATGGTCGTGGTGGTAACTTCAAAAGACTGGCAACCCGTTCAAGCCTTAAAATGCCTGCAAATTGAGCAATAACCACCCCCTCCCTGCACGATTAAAAGATTTGGCGAAAACGGAATTAATTATTGTTTCAAAGAAGAGATGCATTGAAAAAGACTTTTTCTGCAAATGCGATTTGAAAACGCCGTCACCATTTTAGGGACTAAAATGTTTCACGCCCTATATACCCACGTCTGAGGGCGAAACTGTAAAAAAACACAAGTTATGCCACGACCTGTAAAGTAATTAAAATTACTAAATTAAAAAAAAACTAAAAACTATAAACCCGGCATATTAATCAAATCAAATCAAATATATATTTGTTCCAATTTTTGCAACAAGACAAGTACACAGAAAATGATGAAATTAAAATTAAATTTAAATACGCTAAATTAAATTAAGTCATATTATAATATATATCGATTTAAAATTAATTATTAATTATTAATTATTAAAATTATTTGTAAACGTTTATGAAAAGTTCAGTAAGACTACTGATTCATACCATGTAAATTATTACAAAACCATGAATCATCAGGCGTATTATGAGTATTACCTATCCTGACATAAAAAGATAGAAGATAGAAGAAGATGAAATAATAGATGACTCATTATTCGCACTTATTTATAAACATGTGACTCATTGAACTTCAAATGGACCTTCATGTGCCCCAATTTTTATATTTTTTGTATTAAATTATATTCCAAGCAATACTCACGAAAACGTTGATGAAAATATATTCACAAATAAAATCTGACCCTCGCTATAGCTTGGCGATATCTCGAAATGTTAAGACTTGAGAACTTGAGGTTTTAGGTTGTATTTGAAATTTCTACCTTTAGCATTCGACATGTAAGAAAAGTTTCCTGCTTACCATGATTTGCATTGTTATTATTTAGTTGAATGCCTAAGGCATAACGAAATGGGATCACCGAACTTTAATGAGCACCTTTACAGTACTGGCGGGGGAAAGCGCGGTTGTCTCGCGTATGTTGCTGACCAAAACATCGCAAATAATTATCATCCTTCGGCACGTTACATTGCAACCCAATAAAAACACAGACAGACGACAACCCAGTAAAGGTTGAGGATCTATCCGGGATATCGTGGTTAGCAATATGGCCGGCAGCCGCGTTTTCATCTATAAGTGAAACTAAGATGCCCAACCGAGTTGGGTTGGCCTGACGGAAAATTTTCCATTTTATTCCGAGTCTCAACCGTTTCTTCAAATATTCTACCAACTTGACAGTTTCGGTACCGTTCAGCGTCTCAGAAAAGCAGTTAATTACAATAGGAACTTCTCTGGGGCTTTTTAAATAAAGCATTATTCTATTTTACATATCCAGGAAATAAAGCACGTATATTTCCTCCTTAGCTCGGAACAATTACCCTATTACAAATCAGCTTTTACATCAAGAACGATTCTCATGCCATTTTTCAGACCATTCTGTGCCTTTTTCTTACTCTAAATGTAATATACCAAAGTTACGCTACCTTGCTCAGGGGGAAGACTATGAAGGCACCACCACCGGCTGATTCCACGATTACGGCTAGGAACTTGGGGTTTACGGCGCACATGGTAGAGTCCCATGACGATTTGCTGACTCGTATATTGTCAAAGCATTGCTCTCTTTTGAAACAAGTCCCGAATATGTTCCGGAACTTGCTTTCCCGAACCACACGAAAAGACATTTTGGACCGCCTGTTTCCTGAAACCGAAGACATGTCGTTGGATAGAGCACTTACTGTTGACTGACTGAAATCTGCAGCGCAGACCCCACTCCTGCCGTAATTTTCCCGATGAAAAGGACATATCTGCTATGCCAAGCACATTTGGAACAATGCGATACGCCGGATTCCATAATTAGATCAGATAAGATTAGATTAGATAAGATAAGATAATATTTTGGGGCCCAGTCCCAATTTTCATCCGAGAAAATTTAATAGCTGCTATATAATATATATTTTCATAAGATTTCATAAGAAATTTTAAAGGAAATATTGTTCGTAGACATGAGCCGTCAATAGAGAATTTAAAAAAGTTTTTCTAAATCATGATAGATACATTGTTTGACATTTATCGTCTTGCATGTTGCCATCAATTAAGACAGTTATGGAAGGAGTGGGCCATAACTCCATAACTGTGGCCAAATGGTTATCCGTTGCAATATGATACAGGTAGCCTACAATTTTATTTTAGTCGTTATTAATGTAAACAAAATCTAATAGGTTGCTTGATAGTTTGGTTCTTGGGGGAAAAAATAAAAAAATACTCAATTTTCGTTTTTTAAAAAAAAATAATAATAATAATTTTTCTGCGGAATTTTTCTATTGGTGCTTTCTTCCTTCAGGTATGTTTTCGGTGTTAAATAGAGTAAAAACCCGAGCAAGGTTGATTACCCAAACAAAGATTTGGTTTTCACCAAAAAATTATTTGTTGAATAAATTATGGATGAATCATGCCCCAATACACAGTGTAACATAACCGGCCACTATTTCTGTGTTGTATCGTATTTTATTGGTCTGCCCATTCTTGACTATGCAATCGTTTCATGGATCAATTCAGTGGTTAGGGATACTCACATACAGAGATAGGGAAATTCGAGGCACCAGATCTTTAACCTTAGGACAATCATTTACCAAGGAACGATTACAGTATCTATCCTAATTGATAAATAGGAAAGCATGTACCTGTTCATTCGTACCGGTTCCTTATTTTGATTCTTGTTACACCCAGAACCAAACTATCAAGGGGGATGTGACCTAGTGGGTTTTGTATGTACTGTTACTAAGTCTCAAAATACAACATGTGAATTTAAAAAAAATCGTTGAAGCCGTTTTTGATAGTTATTGCAGTTATCCGAAAAAAATAAAAAATAGCCCTGGGCAATATTTTTGTGATCCTACATGCCGAATTTTACCACATTCTATCAAGTAGTTTGACCCAAAATCGAGTTACAGAACAGACAGACAGACAGACCGATAGACGGAGGGACCAACAGACAGACACATTTTGTCAGACCCACATTAGCGGTTCCTCAATCTCAACACACAAATTTAACACGAAAAAGAGTAGATGCCTGTATACACTCATTATACAATACTAGCATAAAAAGGATTTTTTAAAATCAGAAATAACAACGGCTTGTTGGTGATGTCACCGATAATGCCCCTTTTCGATTGGTATGATGTAGTCCAATTAAATATGGCTGGCTGTCAATTCAATGAACTGCAGAAGTCTCGGAACATGTGTCTGAGCTGCATTGTGGGAGTGGGGAGTGCGGAGGGATGAGCATATCACTCAAGACTGTAAAAAATAATTGAAATTGGTTAAAAACAAGCGAACGAAGGAAATATCCTCCGTTTATAGCATAATGTGCTTGAGACGGCAAATGTAAAAGTTTTTAAAGTGGGCAGAAAGGCACATTCACCTATGTGGAAAATAAAAGCCGTTTCTTTCTTTCAAAACATGCAAATCCGTTCTTATCTCGGAATCTATAATTTCTACTATCACAAAGCTTTCCTATTGCTATCATGTAGTAGTAGTAGTAGTGTTCGTCGGGTTAATAACGGCTTAGGCCTCATATTTGGGCCCATAGAGCGACTCTGACTTGACTGTCCTATGCCAGCCCATAGGACAGTGGACCTCCTGATTATAGTGGATTCCGAACCACTTGGGAAACACAGTGAAGTCACACGATTATTTCGGAGGTGACCAGGATAAGTCCTACCATGTTTCCCTACCGGCACTGTGCACACGACCAAGTTATCTGCAGCTTTGAACCTGCTCTGGTCCGCTGGATTCAACTTGGTATGGCTGCCGGCTATTGCTATCATGTAAGTCGGCCTGAAAAAAAAAAATGCGCACAAAGTATCTTCACGAGAAATTGAACTGTACCAAAGCAAAAAAAAAATTGTCAGATTTTGGAGAATTGTGCCATTGTGCTCACTGACATATCATATATCATATATCATGGACTATTAATTTTCATTCATGTTCAGAAAGCACTACAATTGGTGCAACTAGCATTTTTACCTTAAATTGGCCTTTGATTCGAAAACGACATTAATAATAATAAATTTAATTCAGAGACAATCGGGAACCCCAAAGTCTGTTTTTATGAATAAGATCCCATTTCACAGGAAAATCGATAAATGACACGTCATAAAGTAAAAGAAAAACTGTACGCCTACACATTGATGTACAGTATTTGGCTGTCACTAACACCAATTATCAGCTTTGTGACTCCATTGACAGTAGTAAGAAATAACTTGGTCAAGTATAACTATGAATATATTTCAAGCAACCGGTTCCGTTTGTTTGGATTCGGTTGTTTGTATGTCTGTGGCCTGACAATGGCCAGTTGGTTTGAATATATGTTTAGTAATTCTTGAACAAGTAAATGAGGAAAAAATTACTAAGCCCATCGACAGTGTCCATTATTTCTTTAAAAATCAACTCCATGAACGGTATTAGTGCCGAATGAAGAATATATAGCATGCATCCATATGTAGAGGAAAAAGTTTTCTACTGACATTTCATTAATGATATATTCATTTTCATTGGCTGTGAAAAACCGGTAACATATTTCTTCCTATGGGTGCGTCTTTATTAAATAAATGGGCCCATTGGCCTAAGGAAAACAACAGAAACGTATATATGCCCTTTTCAGCTGCTGAGCAGGTGCAGTTCTTCGATAATGTGAAGTCACTGGCCTAAGAATTGCAGGCTGAAAATATGACTCATTGCATGTGTCACACATAGGACTAATGTTATAATAAAGATTAAAATATGAGTCTACTGTAGGTACTCAATGACACAAGCTGCGAACATGACGATAATCCAATTGCAGGGGTCACGTACCGTTAGGGAATGAATTTTTATACAGGACCGGGTGCGATTAAACACGTACATGATTTCCTATTTATAAATTAGTATAGGTACCGCAATAGAAACATATTAAACAGTAAATGGTAAATAATTATCATATGGTGTAATTTCGGCTGATCCTATTTTTCCTATCCTAAAGCACTGAATCAAAATCAAATATATTTAATTCTAACTCAAAGTACAGGATACAAATCAACAATTCCCAACCCCAAATGTTCCTAAGAACACACCATAATAGACTAAATTCAATTTAATAACAATAATATGGTACTCTATTGAGCAACTAAAACATACATGATGTTAGAAAAAAACATTTTTAATTACAATTTATGAAAATTGAGTCATTTATTTATGTATTTATTTCTCCCCACAATCAAACTATTAAAGGCAAGCGACCTAGTGGGCTTTGTTAACAATGAAAAGCCTGTACTTGGTTCAGTGTTTGGTTTGATTCCAAGCCAAACGAAGCGAAAAAGCGTTTACGCTTAGTTTTAGGGACACTATGCACACTAGAACATACATAGAAATAAATCATGTTAAAGTTTAAAATACGGTACTTCTGTACGAGTGCGACAGATGCAAGTTAGTTCTTCATTATTGTCGTAAAAATGAGATCAACTAAAAAGCTTGGAGAAGCATGTACCAGCTTTTTCTCAGTTTAGCTTGTCCAAGCTTTTCGGCGAGATTGATATGGATGTTGGCTGGTAAAAAGTATTGCTTGCAGCTTGGCTTGCCTGCAAATTATACAAAGCTTTAGCTTGGGTTCACCACTAAATACATTGTTTGCCTTAGATAATTACGTCCATTCAAAATTTATAAATAACTTTTCGTCCTATTACTATAAAACATTCTTCTTGGATTAAAAAATTTAATATATATATATATTATATATCAAATATTATGTATAAAATAAACAGTTTCAGGTAGTTAGTTATGTCATTGTAGGGCCTCACAGACAGTGTAGAAAGCTTCCTCAATAAAATGATCTTTAAGCAACTTTGGATATTATTAGCATTTCTGGCCGCTCTCAGGTCATTTGGAGGATTTTGGAAATAGCTGAAGCCTTGCAGTGTTGGATCTAGTCACTCACTTTCGGCTGTGTGCGGCGCTGGCCTTACAAGTATTGTGTTACAGGTGTGGGTGTCCCCTTTTTTTTAATTTCTTACACACCTCAGGTCTTAAGATAAATAATATGCGTCTACGGATGCAATGATTTGGGGCCGTCGTGATTTTTCACGTCATGAAGTTAGAGCGACAACTGTTGAAGCCTAAGTAGACCATCCATGTTTCCAACGGAGGTCCCTTCCTTGGCCAATGTACCGTAATTTATCTGACGCATTACAAAATGAATAGTAGGCCTGGACGGCAGCCTCAGGAGGACAGATGGAGCTAAGGTACCTGACTGCAAAGAGGCCACTATTTTGTTTTTTAATAACTCAGCCGCCCAAAAAGAAGGGCAAACATATAGCGAGCACAAGGCATATTATTAGGCTCAGCCTCAGGTCCCTTTAAAGATGAGTCCTTTCTTAGGCGCCCATTCCATTGACCGGCTAGGGCTATTTCCAAAAACGGTGACGTGGTAGCAGACATTCAAGACTTAGGTAGCGTTTCCACCGACCTCGCATTGCAGATTGCAAATGAAATTGACGGAAATGTTCGTTTTTCTTTTTATAGAAATCTATTGAAATTTTTGTAATTAACATATCCCATGAAGCCATTTTTTAATTTTAGTTTGTTTGTGATTTTACTGTATGATCATTGATCAATTTTAACTATGGCATAGAGGAAAATAAACATTTCCGTCAATTCTGCAATGCGAGGTCGGTGGAAACGCCACCTAAGTCTTGAATGTCTGCTACCACGTCACCGTTTTTGGAAATAGCCCTAGCCGGTCAATGGAATGGGCGCCTTTTGAATGTAAGACAACCTCAACAAGACAAAACAGCCATTGGCAATAGCTTGTGGAAAGACAGCGGTTTAGCCATTGGCCATAGCTTGTGGAAAGACAGCGGTTTTTGTTTAAAACTCATAAAAACATTCCACTAAATTTTGAAATCTCTGCCTCAGGGGGAGTCATACCAACATTATGGAAAACAATATGGCAATTGCAAAACTGTCGCCAAGTGCTGTGACGGCCACACATTGTACATACAAATTTAGAGAAACACTCCTCCTAAGGGACATGACATTTTTTTATTGCTCTAAGATCACTCATTTCACTTTTTTCCGGTAGACCTGGACATGGGGCTATATATTGACTATTTTTCAAACAGTACATAATACTTGGTACATCACACTCAAGCTTTCACTTATCGCGTGATCTTATTCTTCATTCTTTCTTTTCCTTGCCCAGTATTCCCTGGACAAGGAGCATATATTTACAAAAACATACAATACTATATACTATATAATTCTCTCATTCTCTCATCAATAATACCATCCCGCATCCCCAAGATAGCGCTTGATTGGGACAAAGGGCTTACATAGTGCTGCTAAACAATTATTTTTTGTTATTTATTTATAGAGTTTATTTTATTTTTACTTATAATATTAATATTAATAGACTGTTTTATTATTACAATTACATTGAAAATTTCTCATTCCTCTTTCCATCCTTCCAACCATTTCTTTATGCCCGCTTTTAACTCACCCATCTGTTTAATTTTTTTCGTTCGTGGAAGATGTTAATTTAATATCTTTGGTATAAGTACATTGTCTAATCTCTCTCCATATTTGTATATATATACTGTATAAAAGTTATCTCAAACTCACGCTTTTTTGGGTTTCTTGTATTATACTTCCCTTTATTATCTATTCGGTATTCTTTTTTAAAATAGTTATCTCTTAATAATTTATACTTGAATAATTTAGTTACTGGCAAAATGTTAGCATGTTTGAATTTTTCGTCGTATTGTTTGTATTTCCTGTTGATTTTATTTGATAGCATGTTTTTTTATTATACGTTATACGGGCAGTCGTCGCTCGTTTGCGCATCCACTTAATTTTTTTTCTACATAATTGGAGTCCTCTATTGCATCTGCAGTGACATATCTATTTGCCGATCATCATATGTTTAGAAGAATTAACAGTACAATAATTTTCCGTTTCAATACCAGAATATATAACTGTTTTCACATCCTCAGAACTTTAAATAAAAACTAAAAAATTCTCGCACATAGTAAAGGTTATCTTCACGAGGGTTTCGTTAAAACTTTACATATAATCGTACACACCTATGACGGTGTGAGGTGAAGCTAATTCCAACTTAGTTCGTAAAATTCATTTATCGAGTAGAAAGGCTGCGTTTTAAGCTTATGTTCAACAATTTTTACTCTCCTGTTTATACGTTAGTATAAGGACAGCTTTGAGATGGTCGAAATTTTCGATTCGGAGATTTCAACGGGTTTCCCGTTCTGACAACTCAGGTACCCAAAAAAGTGTTTTTACGAAATGTCTCTCTATCTTTCCCTCCAAAAACTAAAAAAAAGTAGTTTAAAAAATGTTTTCTCTCTCTCTGTTTTTAGGTGTTAAATAGAGCAACAGAACCGAACCAGTTGCTTTGCCTAGCAAAGTTTTGGTTTTGAATAAAAAAATATTCTTTTAAGAAATTATTGATCATTCATGCCCCGATATATTGCATACTCTGACATTATTATTGTGTTATATTGCATTATATTGGGCTACCCGTTCAATGGTTAACTCTTACCGGCTCTTTCAAATTGGAGCTGATGTTCTGACTAAATTGACCGTCGGAAAGATATGGAACGTAGATATGGGCCACCTTTGGATAATCCCGTCTTAAGTCAGTTTTTAATTTTTATTGAATTTTAGAGGATATGATTGATAGGATTTCATGCCTAACAATATCAAAAGTTGTTATTAATTTTTGGTTTTGCTGTTTTTCTAGCAATATTTTAGTTGCAGAAAAGTTCCTGAAATAAAAATAAAAAATACGTTTGATAAGATGTAGGAAATATCCTGGTACAGCTGTATCTTTAATAAATTGCGTAGAAAATTAATTAAGAAATACAAATAGCTAGATTTTACAGTGCCGACTTTCTAAGGTCCATATCCCATTAAATGAAAGTTTTTTGTGATATGTTTAATACTAGAGGTAAAAACCTCTCAATGACTTTAGCGAAACAGAACGGGTAGGGTATGGAACTGGCTTGCCCTACAACTATGATATACTGGATATACAATCAGTGGCGGCTCGTGGTGTATCAAAATGGTGGGGCAACGAATTGTAATAAAGTAATAGCATATAACTTACCACTACTTGAATATCTTCGGCATTTCGATGTGGCAAACAAGTCTATCACTCGCTGTTTACATTTTTGTAATATTTGTTTACATTACCCTGCCTGGCCGTTGGGCAGAACCTGATTTCCCTAGTCAAAAATTCTACTTTGAAAAATTTTATAATAATCATCAGTCATGACAAAATAGTGAAACTCTTCTCAAAAATAACTCTTATAATTATGATTTTAAAAAAATAAAATAAAATAAAAAATACCATATAAAATACCAATATTTAACGATATTATTAATACGAAACATTTAAAGTCATTTTTGGGGCGCTGCCCCGCTGCCCATGTATAAATGCATATGGCATGAATTGCATTGCAAGGTCCATAAGAGAAAAGTTGTGTACACCTTTTCAATCGTGCGAACGATCTTCTTAACTTTTGCCTGACTCGGTTGCCATGGCGACCCGGGGCTAAATTGAAAATTGCCCCAAGTTGCCCAGAGCACGCACATAGCATAGCCGAATTGTAGCAGTTGCATTTTTCTTCAGAATAGTACATTATTATTTTATTATTGTTATTATTATTAAAAGGAAATTGCTTTGTTTGCCTGTAAAATTATGGGAGGGCTGTAGCCCCAGTGCCCTTATGGACGAGCCGCCACTGTATACAATCATATGTTTACATTTACCAGGTAAGGGGAATTTAGTTAGTAGTAGCTGCTCAGATTTATACAATTTCATCGGACTGAATTTTGATTTGGGGGGGTGGGGGCTATTTTAAGTCCTTTATAAACTTTTTTCTTGGCATTGTGGGCTCACATACAGCCATGGTGGGTAGGTGGGGTTAAAATTCTACGTGGACTTTACTTAGAAAGTCATATATAGCCTGGTAGGAGTCACTTTTAGAGATCATGTGGGCATAATTAAAAGGGAGGACTGTCATTAAGGGGAAGATGCGGTCTAGTAATTTGTTTCTAGCTATGGTGAATTCAGGGCATTCCAATATAACACGCTGCATTGTGCCTTCACTTTAAAATTACACCTGTTGAAATGTTGAATTCCAAGCACCCAGCAAAGTCGATTTCAGAGCCCCATCGCATCGATACGACCATAAAATTCCCAAAATAGCCTCATACTGTAATTAGAAATACCTGTAGGCGACTAGAGCATTGTTAACAGTAATAATTCGCTCCATAGCATAAAAATTACCATATGCAACTGTCTTGCCTAGCACTGATATGGAATTGGTATTTCATTGGAACGTAGTGCGCATTTTAATATATTCTGGAGGCGTTCTGCTCAGTATCCTGACTTCAACTATGTTCATGCTTTCTGAAGACAAATATTACTTAACAAACCATGGGCTATTCGGCTCCAAGTTACAAGCCAAGTACACCGTGAACAATGGCAGACTGGCCAACGTTTTTCCCATTATAATGGTATGTGAGCGTTAATATTTCTGTGTCTCGCACTCGAGTCTCTGCCTCGGTCTAGAAGTACTGCAGAGTTGTTTAAAACAAGCTGTTTTAAACTAGTTTTAAACAAAATGTAAAAAAAACAGATTGTTTAAAACAGACTGTTTTAGACTTAGTTTTAAACTCGAATAAAAAACAGACATGATTAATTGAAATGAATGAGAATACACGTAATGTATACGTAAAAAAAACATCATTGAGGATGGGCGGTTGCCCGGATTGGAACTGTGGCTATTTTCAAGCAAGGGTTGAGAAGGAAATGAACTTGCCGAACGGGGGGGGGGGGGGGGTTATTCTCAAATAACTCCAAAAAAAACGCATAAAAAAATTATTTCTCAAAAACGGCTCCAACGATTTCTTTTAAATTCGCACATATTATAGTGGTTATTAATGTTAAAAAAATGCGGTGGGTCGCTTGGCTCTTGATAGGTTGCTTCTGGGGGTAAAAAAATAAAAATAACTCAATTTTCATGAAAAATTACTAAAAAATAATTTTTCTGCGGAACCTTTCTATCGATGATTTCTACCTTCAGGTATGTTTTAGGTGTTCAATAGAGTAACAAAACCAAACAGGTTGCTTTCCCCAAAAAATATTTGGTTCTGTGCAAAAAATTATTTTTTGAAGAAATTATGGAAAATTCACGCTCCAGTACATTGTGTGCCCTGTCATTGTTACTACTGTTACAATGTATTGGTCTGTTCGTTCCAGAATATGCAATTGAGTTTTAAGGGGTAATTTAAACAGCAGATTCATTTTGTGCCTGTTTAATTGTTTTAAACAAAAAAAGTTTAAAACAATAAAAAAAACTTGTTTTGTTCAAAATTAAAAAAAAAAACTGTTTTTTTCAACCCTGAGAAGTAGTCGCAAATTTTGGAGGCCACTCCTTAAACTCCGAGACACACCATGGTCAAAGTACATTTTTCTCATTTTCTTCTTCTAATTATTTAGTCTTACATACTGGGTCCATTTCTATCCTCTTTTTTGATTTTTGTCTTCCTTGTACACTACCCAGTACCGAATTTAATGGAACTCGTTCGTAGAAAATCCAAAATGTCAGTTAAATTCATATAGCCAGAGAGAAATTACGCCATAACCCCGTGTTTTGATTGGGTGGCCACATGATCTCATTGGCTGACCGCAGGCATTTTTCTACACAAAATAGGTAGAAATGAACACCTGCTACCCGAATTTCATTCAGAACACAAATTAGGCGGATATCTGAAAATGGGATAGCCACACAGCTTATATTGACTGTGCTACACGCACTGTTAATTTGTGTTCAGTAGTGAATGGGAACCCGTCCCAATTGATTCGGATCTTTCGAGTTCTACAGTACTGCATTGAGACTATAAGCTTTAAAAAAATGGTAAAATTGAATGCAAACAGGATTGGAAACTTTGCCTCTACTTCACCGGGATGTCGAGACAGCTCATAAGTCACAAATTATAACTACCAAGAGAAGGTATAAAAACTGTTTGTGCTATAACTTAATTTAAAATAGAACGAAGGTTAAGCTATGTTTAAGCTAAGTTATGAATGAATAAGCCTAAAAGGCAACTAGATACCTAAATTAAAACACTTACTCCCCAATCCATTACACATGCAGGGTCTGTCCGGAAAGTAATGAGCCTGATTTTTTTTTACAAAATTTATTGAACATACTGTACAAAATAAGACCCTTTTGCTTCAACATATTTTTGCCAACGCGATTCCCATTTTGTATAATCTACCTGGACCTCCCCTGCCGGAAAACTGTTCAGAAAGGTCGTCCAAGTAGCTTGGACGCTCTCCAGGGTGTTCAGATGATGTCCTTTGAGCTCCCTTTTCAGTCCATGAAATAAAGAGAAGTCCGCTGGGGCTAAGTCTGGACTTTAGGGTAGCTGGGGAATCGTTTAGTCACCAATCCGACAACACAACGGTGACAACAAAGACTGTGTGAGATGGTGCATTGTCATGATTTTGCTCTTCTGCATGGCCAAGTCTTCCGAAACAATCTCATGAACAATGGTTCTTGGCAAGTTCAATAATTCCGACATCATACGAACACTCATTCGTCGGTCTGTGTTCAACAATTCTCGCAAACGGGTGAGGTGTTCATCCGCTCGCGATGTTGATGGGCGACCAGAACGGGCCTCGTCGGTGACGTCTTTCCGACCTACCCTGAACGACTTGTGCCACTTCTTTGCCTGCGAATAGGACATGGAAGCAACCCCGAAGACATCTTTAAGCATGTCCCATGTTTCCTTTTTTGTCTTGTTGAGCTAAACACTAAACTTTACCACATAACGCTGTTCAAAAATTAGAACTGCGACGCGATCACTATACAGAGGTTCACGTAAAAGCACGACCAAACTATCCGAGAGCTCGGAGGCGACCAACCATGGCTTTTTTGAATAGCTAAAGGGGCTCCCCGCTCTTTTTAACCGGTTTCACCGTTCCTTATTGCATAGTCACGTCACAAAATAATTAGGCTCATTACTTTCCGGACAGACCCTGTACATACGTAACTAACCTAACAACTCACATAACATAAACTGACTAACATTAACTACCTTTCTTATGAACTAAAAATATAGAATAATTGACTAATGAGGCTCCATGTAATTAAGTCACACTCGGCAAATAACCGTGGCTATTGACGAAAATATCTTCTTTTTTTAGCATTGGGAAATATATTATACATTATTATTAAGTTTCTGGTACATTGACCGCATAGTGATGTTATTGTGTACGGTTCATATAATATATAGTGTACAATATAAAAATATTTGATTCGATGGGCTGTTGCCTAGAAAACACCGGACCCAGCATAGCGATAGCATTAACATCTAATGTGAATTAGTGAAATAAGGAATAAACTGCATTATTCCGATTGTGTGTCGCAACTTACAAACTGTTAGTAAACCTACTTTCGAGTTTATCTTCTATCTTATCTTCGACTGAATTTGAATGAGCCGTTAAGATAGTGAAGTGCACTGATTGTCTTATACAGTCGGCTCAGAAAGGTTCGGAGGTTCTGTATAAGCTCATCACTAAAGGCGGTTATTAGACGGGGGAAGGAGTGGGTGGAGTTGGAGAAGCTAATTCTAATTTCGCTAGAGAGAACCACTGAAGTAGAAAATAATCAGGAATAGGGGGAAAAACGCTCAATGGACTATCGACTATAAATAAATAATAACGTTATTTAAATTAAATAAATATAAAATAAATAAATGAGCTTTTATTTGCAAACAGACAAAGTCCAATGATATGCAAATCTTAACTTAACTTATGTTTATCTATTGTACGTGTATACGCCAAAACATATCTTATCTTATACATTTTTTAGCTCGGCCAGGAGGCGATTGAAAAGAATACTACAATGTACAATTAAATTCTTTATGATAAATACAGTAAGGTAGGTTCCCATCGTCACTTGAAAAGTCTCGGCATGGAATATTCCGAATATTGCATTAGTGGACCAGTATTTCTCACCGATACAATCATATCATGCGATGGTAGGACCGGGCCTTAGTCGGCTTGAGTAGTATATAAACCAGTGGTTGTCAACTGGTGGTCCGCGAGACGCTGACAAATTGCGAGAATGACTTAAGAGTTGCTATTAACATACAACATTATTATTATTATTTATTTTTTTAAGGTTAATAGCATACAAACAATTTAATGAATACATCCGATTGACCTCTTCAGTCGCCTCAATGAGTAAATTAATACTTGTGCTGAGTTACGACACGTCTCCGATCGAGAACTGCACAAATACAAGCACGCTACCACCTTGCCATCGAAGCCGATATACAACAATACAACAACTTGTAAGGCGCCCATTCCACCGACCGGCTAGGGCTATTTACAAAAACGGTGACGTGGTAGCAGACATTCAAGACTTAGGCGGGGTTTCCACCGACCTCGCATTGCAGAATTGACGGAAATGTATATTTTCCTCTATGCCATAGTTAAAAGTGATCATACAGTAAAATCACAAACAAACAAACTAAAATTAAAAAATAGCGTCATGGGATATGTTAAGTACAAACATTTTAATAGATTTCTATAAAAAGAAAAATTTCCGTCAATGTCATTGGCATTCTGCAATGCGAGGTCGGTGGAAACGCCACCTAAGTCTTGAATGTCTGCTACCACGTCACCGTTTTTGTAAATAGCCCTAGCCGGTCGGTGGAATGGGCGCCTTAAAAACATGCGTGCCCAAGTTTCACATTACCTTTGTCGTACTGTGCATTATAATCATACTGTCAACTAAATATATTGATATCCTTGAAAGACTTCTAATTCTTTAAAAAAAAAAAAATTATAATAGATGTAAGGGGTTGTCCGCAGCGACACATTGTCGGCCTGAGTAGTCCGCAGACCGTCACTGGTTGGGAACCGCTGATATAAACGCACCCATGTACACCTATACGGGGCAAATGGGACCAGAAAAATAATGAGGCAATGAACGCTCTCAACAAAAAATCAAATAGTGCTCCCATTCTTAACCCCGAAGAATGAGACATCTTTATGAGTGGAGTTCCAGACAGAGCAGATGGCAGAAGAGCAGTTAAAAATGTGTTATGGATGGGTAATGCAAGTCCCAGCGTTACTATATTGTCGGTTTGACTCTTAAATTGGATTTTCATCTCATGTAAAGTACTTGCTGAGCCATCTGCTTAGCCACTGGAAACACAGTCCTTCATTTTGGAATTTAACTTGTAGCGACTTGTGAACAATCTGAACACTATACATCCTGTTGCTGCTATTTCGATGGTCTCAATGACAGTGTGTGTACATGATAGAACAAACCAATAGGCCTATCAGAATGCGGAGACCACTCGCAGGTGGTAGGTTGGGTTGCTACGGGGACGAATACTTGGACGCGAATCAAGAATAGGACTTAGTTCAGGGGCTGACACAGCTACCTGAGCTAAGGAAAGGTGTAACCAAAGGGGCACAATGTGAAACATCAGATTTTAATAGGAGGGAAACCGGGTTACAATAACCCAAAGGCTGCATTATAAGGGTTATCAAAAACCCGACCTGTTCCGATCTAACAATAACAAATCGGTACGACTGAACCAGTATTTATCAATAAGTACAGGTACCGAAATAGATAATTATGAGTAATGTGAAAAAATTGTCCGATGGTTAAACTTCGGATGTCCGACGTCTCCGATCCCAATCGCAAAGCACAGAAGAAGCAGTAGAATCTAGACCGTGGTCGTTCTTAGAAGCGTACTTCCAAACTTTGCGTCAAAATCTGCGATCGACATCTTACGTGGAACTGAGTAGACTTCTAAGATTGTGTCTAGGAGGCTCAGCAGCAAGTTCCTTTCGGAAGTGAGCTTTTAGAACGACCACGGCCTATCATCCTGGATTCTACGGCTTCGTCACGTAACCCCGTCCGTGAAAGCCTTTGTAATTATACCAAAGCACTGGATTTATCGATGGGACGGTTGTATTGTCTAAATCGTGCGGACCAATATAATAAAACACAGTAATAATGGCAGGGTATGCAATGTAATGGGACATGGAATAAATACATATATTTTTCATTCAAAACCAAACATTTTCTTGAGAAACGAACTTGCTTGGTTTTGTTACTTTATTTAACACCTAAAACATACGTGAAGTTGGAAAGCATCGATTGAAAGGTTGCACTGAAAGATTATTTTTTTTTTTAGCAATTTTTCATGAAAATTTAGTGTTTTTTTAAAATTCACTATTCATTCATTTTTTAGTCACCAGAGCCAAACAATCAAGGGGCAAGCTACTTATTGGGTTTTGTTTATACTATTAATAACGACTAAAATACTTGCGATTATATAATGAAAGTCGTTGGAGGAGTTTTGGATAAAGAATTTGTTAACCTTTTTTTTTTAGTTTTTCGAAAGTAAAACCACCCAAAATTGGGTTGGCGCAAAACTAAAAAAAATCCCGAGAAATAATTTTTGAGAACTGACACGCCAAGTTTCTTCAAAACCCATCGAGTAGTTTGGCCAAAAATCCACGATCAGACGGACAGTTCTTAAAAAACACTTTTCTTGGTTCTTCCAAACATCACCCAGCTTTCCTTATATACAAACGTTTAAATTTAAATTAATCAACACCAAAAACTAACGTGTAAATCCATCGAAATCTCTAAATCAAAAATTGTTTGAAAAAACTTGCCTTTAAGTGTATTGTGTACTATGTATAAATAGGAAAGCACAAATTTAAAACTTGAAGTAATAATATATAATAATAATAATAATAATAATAAGCTTATAATGAGTTGCCAACAGACAAAGTCCAAAAACGTCATCACTTATATAAGACAAAAAATAATATAGTTGTCTAAATATTTGAATAAATACAAAACCCAAAAGCATTCACGGCTACAGGCCTCTGATTATCCAGGCTGATGGCCGTGGTCCAAGGAAACTTCAAACTGTATTGCGAACCCCTGTGTCAATAGCCAGAAGTAAAGGTATTAGGTCACTATTCAAAGTCATTTGTACATAATGGATAGTTTGGGCTATTTCCGCAGCGACACAGCCTGTCTAGGGACACCATCCGCGTTCAAAGTTGAAGCCTAAGATGTCAACTGCAATTGTAGGCGAAACGTCTGGTTCCTATTCAAAGTTCCCCAGGATTATGTGTCATAATCTCATATCATCAGAGTGTGTAAAAAAATCTTTTTAGCATAGAGCGCCTGCAGGATTCTCAAGCTCAAAATCGAAAGGTATCATCAAGGAGCAAATAGAGAAGCGTGGAAATTGATGAAAACAAAAATCGAGCGATCAGTTGTAAGGGGCTTCCAAAACAATGGCACGAACGTCTCATCTAAATATAGCCTCAGTGATTCGCAATAATTCACATGTATTCAGTATTGGGATTTTACAGCAATTGTCTTGTTTGATCAAAACTGAAAGCAGGCTACGTAACATACATGTTGCTATCGGATAGCCCCGCATTCCGTGCTTTACTTTATGATAACACTTAACCATTGCGGTCACAATGCTATCATATTACCGGCCACATAACAGACCGTAAGGAGTGGTCATACCGAAAAATAACTCACACAGTCAGACTGTGAGCAAATTCAAAATAAAACCCACTCAACTTTCTAATGAAAATATTAGATTATTTTAAATTAACCTCAAAATGCAGTCAACAAATCATGCCTAAGAAGTATTTTAAGTCTAAATTATAGTCAATAAATCGTACTTACAATATTTCGATGCTTTCCGCCGTGAAGTTACAAATAATTGAACATTTATTAAACTTTGAATAAAAACACAAAAAGGGGTTAAGGAAATAAAAAATTGTTTTAAGGAGGCGTTGATATATCTAGGCGGCGTCGTCGTCCATCAAGCCAGCAAATGAGTGATAAAATCCCATATTTGGACATAGACGTAAAAATCCTTGATTGTCATTTTTAAATGTTTAGATATATATTTAAAAACTGTCCAATGTTTTTGTTTATTTAATAATTTATTTTGTATAATTTATAACAAAACCATTTTGGAAGAAGTTGCTTATTTGACTAACATGGTGAGAACTTCGGTTTTTAAACATTTTCGCGCCAAAATAAAGAAAAAATTTCACGTCACTTGACAGTTTCTTTTTTTGGTTACAATTATCACGGTGCGTATGAATCTTTATAGCTATAAAATTTCTATTTAATTTTGTTTTATTCTCACCATGTTAGCTCAAACTTGTTGCAACTTCAGCGTGATTAAAAATGATGCAAATAAAAAAGTATCTACATCCACCCCACTCTTCGGCGGCAAAATGCTCTATTTGATGTCATAAAAAAAGAAGGGATTAACGAAAAAAATCAATACCAAAGTGGTATCAATAGCATTAGTCCAGTTCCATGCAATGAAGCAGAATAGGCTATAGAATATCTTTTAGCCTATCACGGTGATTTATAATATACGATAATTACCTAACTAGCCTGGTAAATTCTTATTCCTACATGAATTTATTTTTTACATCCCTCCAATTATAGCAAACTGCTAGAAACTAAATGTAAACTACGCAATCAACCGTCATCAAACTAATGATCTAGCGGTATACGAATTTAAGAAACGTTGTATAAATATCATCATTTTTAAGGTGACTATTCTCGTAACGCTTGCACAAGACGCCTCAGTCAAGCTACCGTGATTTTTCTGCTGTGACGTACACAATGTAGTTTTATAAAGCAAATTATTATTTTTCTACAATATAAAAAAGAGACATGCTGGTAAGACTTTGGCAAGTTAGAGGCACTTTTTTTTAAACGAAACTCTAAGAAAGAAATTCTGTAAAGATTTAATCTCAACCTAGTATATGCGGCATCAGGTCAGCCAAGAAGAATTAATTAATTAACTAATTATATAATGGCAATTTTAAGCCCTCTCACAGTCTCAAACCTTTCTTCGAAGACCCCCTTTTAAAATTTTCTGCAAAGTAGCACTAATAGGTCAACCCAATGAATTCCCAAAATGAGCATTTTGAAGATCGTAAAAGGAAACAATTAAAATATACTTCACCATTAAGTGAAATTCTGTGTATATTATCAGCGACAACAAAGTAGTTCATGAAGCGTTTGCCCGATGTTCAGTATAGGTACATGGAAAGCTACAATTATGCCAAACATATTTTTACTTTAACATCGCCTTTGTCCTTAGGGACAACTCTGTTTAGAGCGTCTTCCTTGTTCAGAGTGAGAGTCCTTATGCCTTCTTCCAAAGTTAAACTATAAATTCTATAAATTATTCCAACATCAATCAACAATAATGACAAATCTAGTCATTGGCACAGGATATATAATTAATAAATAGGCCTAAATAAGTATATGCTCTAGACAAAGAATTAAATAAAATAAATAATTAAACTAAGTAGACTGCATTGACCTATGGATTTTCTATTATTATTATACTATCATATTATATACTATTTCGGGAGCCCATAGAAATTGAAGAATATAAATTAACGCATCGACTAAATCGGATTAGGAATTGTCACAAATGTATAGTCTTCATTCTTTAGCTAGTTCGCAGCGGGTTTTTTTCCCTTCTTTCCAGGTTTTGTTATGGGTGCAGCTTCTTGCGGTTTTTGAGTGGCCGAAAATTTTTCCATCATCATCTTCACATGGTCAGCTTCAATTTTTTTAAATAGTGGTGCAGGCTAAAACAAAACAAATGCTACGATTAACATCGTGCCGGCCGGAGCATCTGACATACGTTAACGGCCGCCGGTGTCCATTGGACTCTTATGGGATTTCGCATTGTCTTTTCACAAATATACCCAGTCCTCATCGCCCCATCCTGCTCCGAGCGGTTCTTTTCCCAGCTGTATTAAGAACAGGGACGGATCAGCACATTTGGGGGGGGGGGGGGGGGGTAGTTGTGGGTCAAAATAGGAAAATATGTAGTATCGATTAAATCACAGACAACATTGCAATGGAGAACAAAGGCAGCTCCATGTTTCAATGCATAGCCTACTGTCACTGGCACCTCGGCAGGGGGCCCTACAACAAGCCCAAATACATATCGTCCCTTCACATAGTCTTTTAGACCACCCTAGCCGGTTGGGCCCCACGCAGGTACCTGGTTCCCCTCTGCACACAAGTCACCCTCCAATCCTGGATCTCCAACGGTCAAACCAATGTTAATGTGTCTCATGTACGCTCTAATATAACGCTCATTTTTTGCTGAACCTTCGACTAGATGTTTTGCCCATATTTCCACCTATCCGAGTGAATATCCTACACCTACTTCCACTATTCCTCACAAAAACATTTCGAAACGTGGTGGGATCGGGCGTAAACCAAACCTGAAGTAATATATTTCCTTGTAAAGCTGTTCAATGTTTCTTCAATAATTGACGGAAATATCATAAATTCCGCATTTATACTTTGCGTCCATCAGAACCACATTTCACTTGTACTCAATGATTGACTTTTTCTATTTTCTCCGATTCGCTCAGTTTGCCCACTTTCTGCTTTAATTTTATAACTTACGACAAATTTTATAATTTAAATTACTAAAGAATTCGTTCGTTCCCAAGAAAATTTAAAATTGTCGAGCTTTTCACAACTCAAGACGACGCCACATTAATTTTAGGAACGCATACTCTGTGAACATTGATTAATTTTAACATGCGAGAGTTATAATTAACAATGACACAGTAAATTGACTTCGATGGCCAGGTGATAACGTGCTTGCATTTGTGCGAGCCATTACACACCATGCGATCAGAGACGTGTCGTAACTCAACACAGGTACTAACCTACAGAGCCGACTGAATACGTCAATCGGATACATTCATTAAATTGTTTGTATGCCGTTAATAAAATAAAAAATAAAATAAAAGTAATCAATTATTGATTGAAGGGTGGAAGGCAATACTCGTCCATATTGAATATTATCTTTCCAGACAACTTTTCTACCGCCTCATTTTCGACACTATCCCAGAGCAGTAAAACGTTCCTTTGCAACAATACAGTTTATGATGCATGGTCGTAGCTACCCTGTTGCAGATATGTACATACCTTTCCCATGACATGACCCTGAGGAAGCAAATCAGGAGTAAACTTGTCAGTAATAAACCTAGCAGACGACGGTAGCGCTAATTGCTGAAAAATAATCTCTCCAGTAGCTGGCATGTAAGGAAAAAGAAGAATACTGATAAAAGCGGCCAGGTTGCAGGCCAATGCTATCACAGATCCACAGAGCGCCTTCTCTTCGTCGTTTCCTTTGGCAAGTACCCAAGGTTGTGAGCTTTGCATGATTTGGTTACCAATTTTTGAAATAGCTAAAATATATCGTAGACCTGAAATGAAAAGGATATAATTAGCGGATTAATGGAAATTTAACTAAAAGTCTTGATTGTTATATATTACTTGTGCAAGAGAATCAACGCCGCCCACAAGAAATAGGCCAAAGGCAGGGATGAACTCATCACGTTCGTTGGGCTAAACATTGCCTCAACTACTCAACGAATCATGGCACAACAAAACCACAAATAGACTTGGGTGACTGCCATAGCAAAACAAGGGGGTATGCACAGACCGACGAGAAAGACTATTACCAAAGCAACTGGTCGACGTACAATGACTGACCCTCGTTAATGACCCAGAGCTACCATCCTCCTGCACTAGTGGTAGACTGATACAACCCTAATGATTCATTTGCCAGCAAGAGATTTTCCCACAATGCACAAAATGAACTGAGACCCAAATACCTAAGATACAGCACTGCCAAGTCACATTCTCCCTCAATGGAGCTATTACACTGCAGAATGTCCCCTTCAAACGACGAGTTAACTTAAAAAAGCGAAATGGGACAATTTCCGAAGCTTACTCAACTTCTTCAGATGCATCACAGAAGGAATTATAGAAGGCGTCGAACGTCCAAGAAAGGAATATCTGCATCAACTGATGGAGTATGTAGGGGTCACTACATATGTGGAGCTGAAGAGGACGTGCAAGGATCGAAGGGAGTGAAGGCATCGATGCCGCATGTTGCTGGCAACCAGCCAAGCGGCTGTAACTTGAAGAATTGACGAAAGAACGAGGGATATTACACCAACCCCTGAAAATTATGACGCGCTGTGAAAGTCGTTATGGATGCTTTCTGAAACACCATTGAGAGAGGATGTCGGAACAGAGTGTTTGCCTGGCCTCAGACAATGCTGTCCCCCGCCTAGAAAGATATAGCCAACACTATGCTGTAGATCCCTTTTTTGAAACAAACTATATCTGCAGGCATTCAGCTACTAAGGATCCCGAAGATCTGGAGAAAAGAAGAAGTGTGCGCAATCCTGAAGCAGGGAAAGAAACCCAATGAAGCAAAAAACAACACCCTACATCATTACTCTGCCATACCTTTAAATTGATTGAGCGGATAATATTATCCAGGATCAAAACCAAATCGACTTGATCCTCATTCACGAACAATCTGGCTTCCGCCCGGGCAAAACTTAAAAGCGCTGAACGTCACTGAAAACATCGGAAGAGAAGAAGGTAAAATCACTGGTGTCGCTTTTTTGACCTATCAGCACCATATGATACCGTTCATCATAATTTACGCCTAAACAAAGATTTACAACTTACGTCCATGATCGAATGCAAACAGAAGGTTTTCCGTTACTCTTGGCGGAATAAGGAGCAAATGGAGACGCCAGCAAAATGGAGTATCACAAGGAAGAGTCCTGGCGCCATACTTTTTAGCACTTACACAAAGACCCTGCGAGCCTCCAAAGTTTCATTTATGCAGACACAAGCGGAAAAGCAAGCTCTACTGGAAGTAGGGCTAGATATCATGGCAAGATACTACGACCAGAATCTTCTCTATTTACCGTGACAAAGATGCCTCATGAATTTTCTTATGCTGTCTGGACGCAACCGCCTGAGGCCCAGAAAGAGCTTTCTCAGACGGAACAGCTGCCACAAGCACACCGATAGATGCAAGATCCTAACTCCTGACCAAGGCGACGCAAATATCAAGGAAGAACTGGAGCTGGCAGAGGACCCGATCTACGAATCGAATGTGCACAACAGCAAGACGACAGCCACCTTCTTGTCTACCCGAGGCTTGAAAATGCGGATTTTCTTCGTAGGTAATGATTAGACCATCCAGGCCGCAACAGTTTGGGGCAACGTTTCGTAGGCACGGAAGCGATTTTACATATGCCAACTAAATACTACAGAAGGCGAGACTATGTTGTGAAAGCGTCGATAAAATATTAGAAACTGCGTTTTAAATTAATCAGACACTTTATTATATGACATATCATACTGTTATTAAACTGTCTTAGGTTAATCAGACACTTTTAATAATGCCTTAAGAAGCAATATTTTACCTTCTCGCAGCCGGCCAGTTTCCATCGATGTCAAATAACAAACAAGATCATTGTTGACTTCAGCAATTAATTCATCGTCTTCGGGTCGCAGGTTTAAAGCAGGAACTACTGACTGAAACGTTCTTTCAGCAAAAGACAGACACCTAAAAAATAAGTAAATGGACCCATGAGTGAAGGCAGTTAAGCTTAATATAAGTTAAAAAGGTGTCAAGTGAAAAACTAGAAGGTAAGCGAATTTATAAAAAACTAATTATTTAAAGGACGCAAGCCTACTTTTGCAGTCGGATAGATATTTCGGATATTGTTGGTATTGTATCTGCATAAAATTTAGAACATTAGCAAACTGGCGCATGAATGAGGTTCTGTAGGGACAGTTTTGGTCTCTAGGTTCGCTGACGACAAACCGATATCCATATTATTCAAAATGGCCGCCGTTTGCATGCGAAAACTAAGCTCTTAGCATCTAATTAATGCTTTTAATATTTTTTATAATATTTTTACTATGCCTGGACCTTATTTCGCTGCATATAATTTAATATATATATTCTCCATGATTTATAGAAAAATATCACTTTATAAAATAATACGTAATTAAAAATAATTTTAAAATAGTATTGAGGCTTATGGAAAAATCAACGCTTTGATATCATTGCAACTGGTGCTGCCATCTACAAAATGACGCCACAAATGAACCCCATTCAATGACGGACTACAGGTCACAGTGGGCAAGTTTAAATATGCTTTCCAGTGATACATTGTATCAGGCTTAACTAATACTTTAACGTGTGAGTACGTTACTGATACCTTAGAGCTGATTCTTGATTTCTTTCAGCAGCAATATGACTTAGTTCAGTTTTGATGGGTTAAGGTGAAGAAAACCATTTAGTTTGGTTGACCCGCCAATGCCAATGATTGTGGTGTTGATATCTACTACATTTTGATTCAATGCCAAGTTCTCTACAAAATTTCTAGCGTTTACGAAAGTTGAACGTAATATGACCAGGTAAGCGCAAAAAGCTATGTAGAATAGAAGCACTTTACACAAAAAACGGCGGCTCCTAAATTCTGCCAGTTTCTTGGTTTAACGCTTACAGCGGACAAGATATACAAGGCATACCTGTTTATAAAATTTCCTAGATTGTTCAAGAGTTCTGAATTATTCTTCAAGGCAAGATCTTGCCAAGAGAAAGATGAATCTTGACTCTCGGGTCTAAGGTATAGCAGATAGAAACGCCAGATGTCAGCTGGTATTCCTGTATCTTGAGCATCAGTGCCGAACACTCCCACTCCTCGGGACTTCGAGAATTTCCCATCCTCATAGTTCAAATACTCTGAAATAATATACATGTATTGTCGCTGACAATGCAAAACCGCGTAAGTTACATTTCTCTACTTTTGCAGGAGGAAAAACTATTGCGCATTCAATAGCACCTTATGATACGCGATAATGTTCGGTAATTTCTGTTGTGTTAAATTTTCGTTTGTTACCTATGTTTAGTTTATAAGACGATGCGGACTCTAAAAATTTAGCAAGTCAATGTATAACGTCGATTTCAAAAATGTCACTTACGCGGTTTTCCATTGTCAGCGACGATATATGAGATATAGCAAATGCAAATATACTGACAAACGTTTTTTTTTCTCGTTAGTTCCCGCGTGTAATTATGTATCTATCATAGTGTAACAACAATAGTGGTACATGTGTAACATTGCAGAAAAGGGCATACCACCCCAGCGAAGTGAAGACTCAAGTTCAAGCCCCGTTGTTACCCGATGAATTGTATGCCTTATTTTCCTGGCTGTAGAGGTTACAGTGGAGCTCAAATTATACGAATCATTAAAAAAAGAGCGGATGCGTGAATTGGCCGCCCGCAAACATGTGAAGACGTTTTGTGTTACTGCCCTTGCAACCAAACCAGAATGGAAATAGTCGCTGTTGAAAGGAGGAATGACTTAATGGAAACTTCAATATTTGTTTGAAATACAAGATGCGTGATATTTTTCTTCCAGTTAGAAATTACCTGTCGCAAAAATGTGGTTTACAATGGAGTAGTTCCGCTTCGTAGCCAATAAAGTAGATGGAAACATAACAGAGTGAAAGGGCACGTTGTCTTTAGCCATGAATTGGTAGAAACTAACGTCTGTCCCAGCGGACGGTTTCCACCACTTTTCCCAATCCTTTGTGTACTGCTTAGTCATCGACATGTACCCAATAGGAGCATCAAACCACACATAAAATACCTAGGGAAATTAAGAAAACACAACTCAATCAAAAAGCTTTCAGTCCTTCGCTATGAATTGGTAGATACTCGCGTCTACTATTATTCCTAAACCATGGCCATCGACTTTTAACAGGCTTATTTAGCACTGTTACTTAGCATCGAAGGTGAATTATAGGACATCCCGTTTCAAAGTTTCAGTTAGCCTGGGTTCAATAATGTCATAATTTGCCATTTATCGGTGTAGTAATAAATACCAAGCATTGAATGTGTCACACAATCCGTAATGAGAAAAATACTCACTTTCTTGCTATATTCAGGAATAGGTACTGGAATTCCCCATTTTAAATCTCTGGTTATGCACCGAGGTTTCAAGCCATCTGCCAACCAAGCTTTGGCGATTTCTCTAGCATTGTTAGACCAGCCTGGCGACGAGACTTGCATCCACTCCCGTAGCATAGGTTCAATCTAAAATTAACAGGCAACTTTCATAACACAAGACTTCATTAATATTATTTGCAGTACATATTCTCAAATGATTTAGTTCCTAAGGCTACATATAATCAACCCAAGTTGTCATTTGGTTGGACGGGAGTCTATTTTCATTCCAGTTGGAAGTGGACTTTTCAGAAGAGACTCTTTTACGAATAAAATTCATTACAAACGGGCAGAAAGTAACGGATTTCGCCACATATTATAATTTTTCTGTACTTTATTTTCAAACCGTTTTATGCAGGCCATGATATAAAATGATCGTTGCAATAATTCACAAAATAACTGTTATTAACCACTTGTCTACCTATAACGAATAGCTCTCGGAAATTTCGAATATACCAACTTCCTCGGTTAATTTAACGCTCTCTCCAAAATCCAAATACGATATTCTACTGAAACAGGCTTGGGATAAAAAGACCTCACCTTTGGCAGATCCAAAAAAAACTGTTTTGAATGCTTCACTACTGGTTCCGTTCTACAAACTTTGCATTTCGGCTTGATTAGGTCAGTCGCATTAATCAAATGGCCGCATCCATCGCACTGATCGCCTCGCGCGTCTTCAAATGCACACCGGGGACAAATTCCTTCCACAAATCGATCTGCCAGGTATCTAAATCAGAAATAAATGATAGCTTAACAGAAAATGGCAGAACCATAAAGAAACTCCGAATAAATGGTAGGTAGTTTAAAAAAGGAATATTTCAATTGCTTACTTCAGACTGGCTGCATATTGCGCTACCATGAACAACTTGAAAATGAATTTACCGTTATGCGTTTCAAATTAGCAAACTATATAAAATAAACGGTAAGAGTGACCCCGTACATTCTTTTCTATTTATCAAAGTATGGGAACCAAGATAGATCATATGAGTAATTCCATGGTAAATGATAATTATCCAAAGGTTAAATTTCGGTTGCCTCTACTTTCCCTACCCCAAAGCATTGAATTGATCGATGGGTCCGTTGCATAGTCAAGAACGGGCAGACCAATATATTAGAACACAGTAATAATGGCAGGGTTGCCACGTATTTGAACATGAATTATAGCAGAACTAAGCAGCCTGTGTTGCTCTATTCAACACTTAAATATACCTGAAGTTAGAAAGTATCGATTGAAAGGCTCAGTAGAAAAGTAATTTTTAATGAAAATTGAGTACACCCTATTTTTTCCCCCTGGAACTAAACTATGAAGAGGCAAACGACCTATTGGGGCTTACTTTACTTTACATTAACGGCGCCTTGTCCCTCCCATGGCAGCACGGATCTTAAATTTCCAGGTGTTCAGGTGATGTGCATCTTTTTGCGACAAACCAAGGGTCCTGAGATCATCCCTCACTTTTGTTTCTAGGGACATCCTTGGTTGTCCTAGTCTGGCACCCACCACCGATTAGTCACTCACACGTTGTAGCAGGTGTCCATCCTCTCTCCTCTTCGTATGGCCCCACTATGCTTACCTCCATTCCCTGACTGTTTCGGTGATAAAGAAGCAACTTTATATAGGCCGATGGTTACTACAACAATAGACGTCACCCTTTCGTTGGTACAATCGTGCTTTCGGACCACAGAGCGAGAATTGCTGCTTCTTTTAGTTTTGAATAAATATGTAACTACTGCTATACTGTCTTTTTTAATGCTTTGAAGGCTTCCATTGGGATTTCACCTGGCCGTGCAAGCTTTTCTTGGCACCTCTTACATAACTGGTATGCCCTTTTCATTGGGTTTTACAGGAAAACTTACCTATCACATTTTTGGCACAAAAGTTGCTCAACCATATCCGAGCTTATGAATCCATTAGCATCAACAGCTTTGAAAAGATCCTGGCAAACTCTAAAATAGAAACAAGGAAACAATCAGACAAATGATGATAGATAAATCTCAATGTTCCAAAAAAGTCTTGCCTGTGGAAATAAATGCCCCAAATAAATGAATGAATGGCAGTATTTACAAGCGTTCGCCACTGTTCAAACCGGCGACAAGTACATATTGTGCGAAAAAAATACAAATAACAATTTTTTAATAAATTCGACCATATGGAAAATAAAGACAATTTTCTTTCTTAAAAACATATCTCTCACGATTTTTGCTACGTTGCTGGGCCAAATTAACTCCATTCAACTTTCAGTCACTTCACTGCCAAACAGTGCAGAGACCTGGGCTTGCAAAGCAGCTTTGGAACTGATTTACATGCTGGGGGACTCCAATGGTTTGGGTCCTCGAGTATCCTGGCTCCTAACATCTCACTCTGCAGTGACTCTACTATGCCCATTCCAAAGCGATGGCGACAGGCCCGGGCATGACCTGAATGCTGCCACGTGGATACCGAAATATACAGCCGCAAAAGCAGAAAGTGAGGGACACACGGTGTTGACTTTTTGTCACAAAAAAACTTACTCTGTCTGCTCTTTAGATGTAGTGCGCCCGAAGAAATCGGATGCATTTTGTCACAAAAAACTTACTCTGTCTGCTCTTTAGAAGTAGTGCGCCCGAAGAAATCGAATGCAATGTTAAACCACGAATAGGTGGCAGCGTGAATTTTGAAGTATTTATCGCAGATCTCTTGAGGCGTTAGACCTTCCTCCAGAGCTTTCGTCTCAGTCGCAGTGCCATATTCATCCGTCCCACTGACGTAAAGAGTGTTGTGGCCCCGCAACCGACAATACCTGAAGAAAAGTACGGGACATTAGTTTCTAGACGAGCGCAAGTATTGTATTGTACTGAATAAATAAACTGGATTTTAATTTTTAGGTAACGGTAAGGATTTTTTACTTAACTATCCTACTCGTCAAACCAACTGTTAGCCATGTTATCTGGAATAAATAAATAAATACATTATTCAGTTACATTATACGATCAAGTAATAAAAAGGATATTATTAAGTAAAATCGTCAAAATCGTGTAGTTCTGTAATTTTTATTGTACTAGTGCCTCAGTGACAGTGTAGAAAGCTTTGTTTAATAGATGGTCTCTGAACAACTTTGGGAAGTTGGTAGCATTTCTCGCCTCCTTCAGTTCATTCGGGAGTTTTCTAAGGTACACAATTGTAGTATAGGATTCAGTCGCTTACGCATGGTGCTAAGGCCTGCCTTCTGCCTCGTGTTAGGTGTGGGTGTCACCTTTTTGTTTAAAATTCTCCCACACCTCAGGCCTTACGATATGCAAAATACATCGATACTTGAATGGGGTTACATGATTTTCAATGGTATGTAGTGAGACCGACAACGACCACGAATCACGAAGTCCCAGTTTTAGCCAGAAGCAAACTCCCCTTATTTGGAGCCTGAGTGCAGTGCCCATATTTCCAACAGAAGTCCCTCCCAAGGCCAATATGCCGTAATTTATATGGCTCATTACTAAAGAGAGGTAAAGTAGAGGTAAGATGTAAAGGAAAATACTAGAGAGAGTGGAACTCGAACAGCTTCACAGTTCCGCACTATCTGCTCTTTTGGTTTCCTTATTTCCAGATATAAATAGTAAGCATAAAGTAGTATATTGTGGTATTATAGCATAGTATTAAAATAATTCTGCTTAGTTAATCGCGTAATAAACATAGGAACGGCGTGTCTTAAGCCTGATGCATGATATACGTTAGCTAGTTCTGCCAAGAAGCGCTTGTACCTAAGGAAGAAGTATTAAAGGTTTATCCATTTGATTTGGCCTCGTGACAAAGTGATATAAAGGGAAAGAAAGTTATCTCCATGGAAAAACTCCTTACCTCTTGTACTTACCGAGCAAAGACATCGGCGGAGAGAACACAACCAATGATATTCCCTAAATGGGGAACATTATTTACGTATGGCAGCGCAGAAGTAATCAAAACATTTCGCTCGCCGGCCTTAGGCAACCTAGAACACAATAGAACATTGTAAATCGTATTTAGACGTCCTTTCCCCAAAGACAATAAATCTTGCAAACATTGAAGCAACGAAAGGAAGTTAATGGTCAGGCCAATATAGCTCGGATATTGAATGGCGAGGGAGGCAGACGAAGGATCGAAACGACTGGGTTCAAGCCAACCTATGGTTCACTAGCAATAACTTATTTAACTTCTACTCTAATAAAAACTGCAACCCGAGATACTAGAAACGCTGCCCTCGGGCTTGTCAGTTTTCCTAGCTATAAATGAACAACGTCTAGACGGAGCTTTTGGCACCAAACAAATACCGTATATAATGTTTTTAAAAAGGCTACCTGGGGTGCCAAAGCTTTAAATAGGAAACATATTACTGACTACTGTGGAATTTTATTGTAATTTATGTGAGTCTAATTGGAATATACCAAGGGCACTGCTACCAACTTTGCAATATTGGTGTAAGTACGTGTTATTGCTACTGAATTGTTACGATTGTGTCTGATGTAATTGTTATATTAATTTTGTTAGCTAGAATTAGTACGTACCCCGCACACCTTAGGTTAAGGGGCCTAAAATGTATTTAGAAATGTTAAAAATATTGAAGAATACACGAATAATAATTATTATTAATATTAATTATATTATTATAACTTAACTCTTCTACTAATTTAATTTCACAATGGCTACATAGCCGTCATCTTTCTATATCTCGCTAGCAGGTGACATAATTTAGTTAATTATGACCTACTGCACTATAAAACTGTGGAACAGACGGTAAAAGATGATAATAATTACACAATGCTTGAAGGCGGGTGAGTTCGTCGTGTACATGAAGGAATATTGACTGTTTGCAATGCGGCCCTTCGAGGTGTTCCTCCATCTTCATTCGGCAATGAGCCACGCGAAACTCCTGTAGGTGATGCAGACTTTTCCCCTTTTGCAAGAGCGAGGGCTTTCTAGAAGTAATCAAAATTTCAAATTTACAACCTTACATAGAATAATCTTCCAATGAAGCAAGCCTTATGGTTTTCACGAAACTTTAATATGCTACTTTTTCGATTGTTATGCCTCATGCCCCTACATTTCTAATTATAACACATCTCCAAACGTTTGCACAAGTAACGGGCAATATAATACATTGTTTGCTTAGAAACAAAATTGGGTCCACAATGATACGTATCATAATACATTAAAAGGCAAGTTATATTGAACTTACATTTAAATTAGGCCCTTGTGATTGACACAATTCTTGCAGCCATCGCAATAAATGTGGCTTGTCTCCAAATATATTAGCAGAAAGAGCTTCATTGGCGAATATTTGACGTAAAGTTATGCATATGCTTATATCAGCAACCGTGAATTCGTCCTGTGGAGATGGAAGGCAAAAATCAATATTATTCAAAAATTAAACGCAACTGTAGAAGACACAATTAACAATTGGTAGAATATCGACAGCAAAAGCTTAGCAGACAGGCGACAATTGCAAGCCTCAAGTTATAGAACCTAACAGACATGCGTAAAAATGTAATTAATGAACTTTCGACTGAACGCGTCCCATTATTTTTTTCTAACAAGCGCTCTATAATTTACTTTGTGTTGCTGCATTAGATTGGCCAGGATTGAAGACTTAAAAATGTTATAACGACAAAGCTGAGTAGCAATGGAAGTGAAAGACATAAAGTCTAATTCTTAAGTCTTCGATGGCATAGCTTGTTCGAACTTGTTCGAGTCTCTACACACCATGTGATCGGAAACCTGTCTTAACTCAATACAAGTATTATCTACAGAGGCGGCTGAAGAGGTTATTCGGATACATTCATTGAATTGTTTGTATGCGAATCTTTTATATATATAATAGAAAAAAATCAAGCTTATGAATTCCAGAATCTATGTCAAATATTCTTTGCAGTCATTGAATCATGTCTAAACAATTGCTTACCCCTGTTAAAAATCGTTGGGAAGAAGCCGCCTCATCACAATGTTTAAGAGCACGGTTCAGATCATTTTTTTCCCATAGCGGAGAAGTCTTCTTGGATAAACACAGGGAAACAAGTGGCTGAAAAAATACAAATAATTGTGATATCTTAAGGTGCCACTGATGATTTGGGCAACTAATACGGAGCTAATCGGCTAATCGTAAGTTTCGCGCAGTCATCGAAACCCTTCAACCCGCCACAAAGAGCAAGGCTACAAAGAGGGTAAGATCTGGCAGTGCAAGATGATTTTTTTTTTTTAAAGATTATTTGCATACAAACAATTCAATGCATGTATCCGAATAACCTCTTCAGCCGCCTTTGTAGGTAATACCTTGCTTGAGTTACGACAGGTTTCCGATCGCATGGTCTGTAGAGACTCGCACAAGTAGGAGCAAGCTACCACTATGCCATCGAAGACCTTACATTTACCTTAGGATTACACTTATCGCTCAGATTCACTAAAACTTGTGCTAAGCATAGAATCCACTACGTTCCAGGCCAAATTTTAAATTGTCTATGACTTCCGGCAGAAAGAGGCAACTGTGCAAAACGCAATCTCATTATTGTTTCAGCAAATGAATAAAGATGTAATCTATTTCGTTGTTGGTTATCTCAATAATCCATAGGAAGTTGATAAAGCGGATAGATATGGCGTAGTATGACCTACCTTTATAATGTTACTTTCCAAGTCTAGGAAAAAGTTTACACGGTTCCTAGAAGTGCCATTAGGAGGTTTTATGTACAAAAGCATAGCATTCCCAAACATGACACTTCCATCATTCAGAACTAGATGAGTCTCACGAGATTTTCCCTGTTCTGTAATAAAATAAGTATATATATTTCATGACCACACCACACACCAAAGTCATTATCCTGTGCTAATGCAGACAATGCCGAGAACCAAGAAAGAAATTGAAATAGACGATAGGTTAGTAGAAGGAGTGTTGTGTTATGATGTGTCTGTGGTTTAATAGTAGAAGGAAAATATAACCACATTGTTTACACATAGTTTTTGTACCCAAATAGATCATGTCGAGTGTATAAACTAATGCGTTTAGTATTGATGTCATTTACTTTTATTTATCAAGAACATAACAACGAACTATGTGTAAACAATATGGTTATATTTTTCTTCTACTATTAAACCATAGACACATCATAACCCAACACGGAGGAACGGTGCCTACTGTTGATTGTCACCTGAAGGAAGCACGGGCTAAAAATATGTCCATGCTTAAATACCCTCACCACAACAGAGGCATTGGCGTAAATTCCCAAAATTTCTGGGGGGGGGGGGGGGCTTTAGGACCCCAAGACTTTGTTCCCCGGAGAAAAAAATCGATAAATTGGCCCAAATTAGTGAGGTTTTACGAATATTCTACCCTGGAGGTAGGGGGGCCCGGGGGTCTCCCCCGGAGAAAAAAAATTGATGAATAGACCCAAATTAGGGGGGTTTTACCCATTTTGCAAGCAGTACAGTTGAGATTTTCCAGACGAATAAACCTACCACTAAGGAGGGCCCAGGGATCTCCCCCGAAGAAAAAAATTGAAAAAATAGGTCTGAAATATTGGGGTTTTAAGCATTTTGAGTAATATATTTTTGTGAAAGTACTTGGTCAATATGTTGATTTTTTTTCATGATGTCTTTCATGTGAAATAAGCATGCCAAGAATTAATTTCCCTTTGTGGATACTATGCCTTTCGCCTCCATAACGTCTTTGTCACTACTAGAAATCCTGGAGGGGGGGGCTTAGCCTAGGACCCCCTATTTACGCCAATGTTTGCAAGCAGTACAATTGAGATATTATAACGACGAATAAACCTACCATTGAGGGGGCCCGGGGGTCTCCCCCGGAGAAAATTTTGGAAAAAAATAGCTCAGAAGTATTGGGATTTTAAGCATTTTGAGTAATATGTTTTTGTGAAAACCCTTGGTCAATATGAATATGTTAAATTTTTTTCATGTAAAATAAGCATACTAAGAATTAATTTCCCTTTAATTATTGTGGATACTATGCCATTTGCCTCCATAACGTCTTTGGTCCTTCTAAGGAACTAGTTTTCAACGCATTAATAAAGCCTCATATTACATATTGTTCGACACTATTCTTCATGGAAAGGTCAACAATCGATGACTTAAAAATTTTAATAAATCAAGCAATGAGAGTGATATTGAAATCTAGTTATGATACCCCGATTTCCCAAATGTTAAGAGAACTCGGGTGGCAACCAGTGGATCATATGGTCTGGACCGACGCCTTAACGTTTATACACAAGATCAAAAAAGGACTGATGCCAAGTTACCTAAAACTACAGCGATTCTCGGACAATCACGGGTACAACACCAGAAGTAGGAACGACTTCACTCTTCAACATAGGACCCTGGAGATAGGGAGAAATTCATTACTTTAGAAAGGACTTTTGGAGTACAACAGACTAGAAGGTGCTATTAAAGAAATGGATTCGATAGGAGCCTTTTGTTTGGCCCTGCGCGAAATAGTTCGTAGTGCATACTAAAGTTAATCTGTGATTAATATAGTGACATATGGAGAGACTAATTAGCGTCCCAACGCTATTTAAAATCATAGACAACAAAACAACAAAACACAGCTATTAAACATTCTTAACTTAGGGTATATACAGGTTCTAGCGTTTTAGAATGTACGGTCCATCCGTGGATACGTTCATCTTCAGCCTTTTATTTGAGAATTCAACTGAATAATTAACCAAAACCGGCTTAACCAATGCAGCTTACCATGTGGCACTAGTTTCAAGGATACTTGCTTTGAAAAAGCCTCGCTTGCGAAGAGCACTTTCAGCAGTTGGTTGCTATTTCTCTCTCCAACAACTTGCATGGTCAATTATAGCAGTATAGAAATAGAAGAGCATAAATTTAAGTGATGAAATGGCCAGAATTGGGCCAACACAACACCACATCAACAGCTTTGTCGGCCATTAAAAAATATCACAATAAAAAACTTAAAACTTGGCTCACCGCTTTCTAGAACAGCTGAACAGAGCACATGAGCACTACCTAGTGGAGAACCATTGAACTGTTATTTGCGGGAAAACCAAACTTTTGAAGTTTTAAATTAATTCACTCCATCATTTTATAAAACATGTTTCTTTTACTATTTAGGCTACAAATACAAATTTTGTTTAACTATTTCTACACAGTTTTGTAAATATTTATATTTTTACTATAATTTATAATTCATTACCGGTATAGATATTGTAGGGAAAGTACCTACCTACTGAACTAGCCTATGCCTGGTGTTTTGAATTTATATTTCCCATGTAAAATGTAGATAAAGTTACTACATTTAGTTCACTATACATGTGAAAATGAAGGAAGACAATGAAATGGGATTGTCTGAAATGAAAAAATTTGTCATTTGTTTCATCTTACTTCAAAGCTTACAACAAATAATAGATGTGAATAAGATATAATGGCCGTATATACAGCTTCGGAAATTAAAATATTGTTAATGCAGTTCGAAACAAATTGTAAAACAAGTAAATTAGTACATATACGTCGAACTGTAGGGTGCGCATACTGTAAGTAAATACCTTAAACGTAATCAGGCAACATTAAATTACCTGAGATGAGTAGATTAATGTTGTTTCAAAAGCTTGCCTATTTAGAAATTTTGTGCCTAATAATTTGTAACTTTTTTGTTGCAAATGATGCCTGTTGTATTCTGGCGTGCTAAGCAAAAAAAACCCTAACTATCCATAACTTTATTTTTCAGCAAACGTGAAAAACGTTTTTCTGCATGAAGGTTTTGAGACTCGAGAGAAAAATAAATTGATTGGTGAAAATAATTTTTGGCCATTATAATTCCTTTTGTATCACAATATTACCTTACGGCTCACATGACTTTATTTTCTTTAGAAGAAAAGGCAGTAATATGGCTTTTTTCTGAATTTTTTGCACAATATGTTTGTTTTTAAGGTTAGCATGAAAAGAAGACTTTACAGTCTTATTGTTCGCCTTTTGTTTTGTTTTCAATTCAAAAAAACATTATTATCATTAATAAAATTAATTACGACTACCCAAATTAATATTGACTTTTATAATAATTACGGTACTCAATACTTCTGCTTGCAATGCTTCTCGACTAGCCTAGCAGCCTTGACTACCCAGTGATAACTAGATATAATTTTGAATTTGTTTGCATAAAATGAATGAATTTTTTAATGACGTAAACTAAGCGCCGAACTCATTTAGTCATCGAGGTACATTTTACAATAACAATAGGTATCTGTGATGAGCGGTGTTTTAAAGGCAATCGAAGAAGTTGGGATCATGCTGAATATGAGTTAGCAACCCTAACTCTATAACGTACCGGTACTCAAGACCTGAGGAAAAGGGTGTTTTAGAGTGGTTTTGAAATCCGTTGTTGAGGCACTAAATCCCCGGTGCCTAGCTAATGCTCAAAGAAAGGCACAATATGTTAGCTGTCAAGTTAGATAAATCTATAAAGTAAAGTAAAGTCACACGCCATGAGCACAATTTTTCAATGTAAGCTATTTGTTGCACTCAACACCACTACCTGATGAGACGGCTGCAGATTTTGCCTCTTTCTATCATAATCTATATTAGCTTAACACACGCAGCCATTCCTCCCTCAATGCAGCCAGCTAACTAGACTACGCAATTTGCAGGTGGCAAGTCTTGTCAAATTTATTTTTGTCTGCTGTAGGCCTACCTCATCAAATTTCATCTCCACCAGCCTCTATTGGGCAGGTACACGTTGATTATATGGCGAAAAATTCTCATGTTCACATATTTTGTCTAACCAAATTTTTGCAGAGACTCATATCTAGTAGTTATAGGTATGAACTTCGCCAAATTTGTCTAATTTGCACAGTAAAGTAAAGTCAGGACATGTAGAGTAGTGGTACAGACTCCGACTTTCACCCAAAAGGTTGTTGGTTCGAGTCTCACACTTGCTACAAATTCTAGCCATGCTTTGGAGGGCATGTAAAGCAGGCGGTCTCGGGCCTTCCTAGTTGAGTCCTTGAGTGTAAGAGAGGGCTTTATAGCCTTAACTCCGCTAGATTGCCTTAGTAATAGAACAAAAAAAGTAAATTTTTATTTATTTATTTAACCCAAGAAAACCTGCTTGTCACCGACATTAGAGGATATACAAAAACTGGGCTTGGCGGGATTCGGACCCACGAGCTAGGCCTAACCCGTCGTCTTAACCACTGAACCACAAGCCCCGACAAGAACAGTTGATGTATATCATCTACTTCGACTTCGATGGCCAGGTGGTAACGTGTTTGCACTTGTGCGAGTCTTAACCTACAGAGGCGACTGAAGAGGTCAATCGGATACATTCATTAAATTGGTTTTATGCGGTTAACTTAACCTTTAACAAAATAAAAAATAAAATAAAAAATTTATATGCTCGTATTGACCAAAAAAAACTGATTGTCTCTCCAAAATACTCGTATATGAGGTTAAATATATATATATATGTATATATATGTATTTAAATAAAGTGAATGATCATAATTAAAATTTTGATTGATAGCTAACAATCAAATAGGTTCTTTCTGACCTAGATTAATTAAATAAATAAATAAATCTTGACTTTTCGCAGGCCAACCTGCTATAAAGCCCTCTCTTACACTCAACTAGGATGACCCGGGACCGCCTGCTTTACATGTCCTCCGAAGCATGGTCAGAAAATGTAGCCACTCGGACTCGAACCAACAACCTTTCGGTGAAAGTCGGAGTCTGTACCACTACTCTACAGGTCCTGACTGGAATAGGGGACACGCTGAGATTAGCTTAGGTGAGTTAGGACAGAAAGATTGGCGTTTCTATCGGTCCGTTTAAAAGGTGTTCTCCCGCCGTTATGATTGCCTTTAACCACATGCCATTGAAATGTCATCTTGAAGACAGAAGTTATATAGTGTTTCTAGGGTCATGTCCAAGGTTGTTATATTTTCGCTTTAAAAAGCCGTAAAAAGCTTTAAAAAGATGCTACCCCTCTGGATCTCCCCAAAATATGTTGGTTTTTATTTTTTATTTTATGTAATAAGTAGATTTGATCTGAATTGGCTTAAGACTATTTCTATGGCCTTCAATGGCATAGTGGTAGCTTCTTCGTACTTGTGCGAGTGTCTACACATCATGCGAACGGTGATCTGTCGTAAATCAACACAGGTATTAGTCCAAGGGCGGAATTCTGCCTCCAATTTAGGGGGGGGGGGGTCAGCGGTCAGTTTCAGTGGATTATAACATTAAAAAACCTAATTATTTTTAATTCCCACTGTAAGCCCATTGTTATCTAGTGTAAGTTAATTTTTTTTTTTGGGGGGGGGGGGGTCCGGACCCTCTGACCCCCCCTAATATCTGCCCTTGGTTATTACCTGCACAGGCGACTGAAGAGGTTATTCGGATACATTCATTGAATTGTGTGAACTTATGGTGTACAAAATAGAATGGACCAAATTTTTATAATTTAAGTATAAATTTGAGTAAAAAAATATAAACCAACCTATGTTTGGGGTGAACCAGGGGTGGCCAATATCAACCGTATTAAGCTTCCTCTTAAGTCATTGGTCCAATTATATGTTTCTTAGTTACGAAATAAAATTATTCGACTCGTAGAACACGCGTGCGAGAACAAGACTACAAGGTAATTATTTCGGGTCGGCTTACTGCCAGGTTTACTTAGACAAGGTATCAACTGGTATTGTTTTCAGGCTAAACAACTCAATAAAACCTACCGGAAGGATATTATGTTAAACAATCAACCTGTTAAAGTAAAGCAATACAATATTAACATTGCCAAAACAACAAGCTTCCATTTGCCCTTTCTGTACGTGTTGGAAGTGTAACAAGCTGTACGCTTGGACTTTTTGGGAGTCATACTCTATTTGAATTTCATGCTATATTTTTCAAGCTAGGGATAGCGCAAAATTCTTGTATATAGAAATTTTAGAGTGATTCGTCAACCTATTGAGATGCCGACCAATGTTCGACTTTCGGAAAAAGGACAGCCCAGCCAAATTTCGAATTAACCAAATTTAGATCGATTAGGAAAGCCACACATACCCTACCAAACCAAAAAATAAAACAACAGAATTGAAACTTCGTGACAAACGCCTTGGGTATATTAGGTATTTTTAAAATACAAATGCACTCTAAAAATTTTATTATTATTTAAAAATAAAAAACAAAGTTGAAAACAATTACCAAACGAAGTTTTGAAATTGGCGGGAAATCAAACGTTTGCACCAACGGCCCCCACATATCTTGTGCCCACGACCCCCCCCCCCCCCCAGGGGTTAATCCGGCACTGCAACTATATGGAGTGGAGTGAAGACTCGCCCTTTTCAATCCAGATCCCGTCAATTTTTCCATATCTTCCTTTTTCAAATGCCTGTAGAGGCTTTCTACAACGTTTATAGGCACATTGTACCACTGCGGTCACATGGTAATAGGGGCGTAAAGTTGGTGGGGGCACGGTCCATCTTGCCCCCCCCCCCCCAGGTCCGAGCAATGCAAGACGTGGTTCATGTCTCCGCGGGCCCCTTTGCAACGATATGAATATTAGCACTCCTTTGTTAGCTTTGTAAAATCTACAGTTATACTTTACTTTTCCTTATCCTGCCTGATGACTTCATGTGGTACCTATACTTAGTTTTGCCCCCGTCATCATCCTAAAACTTTACGCCTCTGCATGTTAACATACGCTATGATATTAAAATATACATTTCTAGGCTAAATTTTCTTTCTTCTAACCGTAAGCATTGCAGAATGTGATTTACTTATTACTTCCCTTATGATTTAAGAGCTGAGAGCATGTAAAGCTAGTGGTCTTGGGCTTTCCTAGTTGAGTATAGAGGAGGGCTTCAAAACTTTGTCATGTTACCCGGCCGGATCTTAGTAAGATCCCAGGTTATATAATATATTTATTAATTATATTTAAATATATATATATTATTTATTATTAGTATTTATTCTCGGTTATTTAATATCACCTAAACTTTAAGGATGTGTTGAATTCCCATGTCCAATCAAGTTAAAATGTGGAAAATATTTTCTATCATGCCTAATCCCGAACCTCCGCTCTCCATTTGTATTGTCTAGTTCTCTACCAAAATTCTCGTTCCATACAATAATTCAAACTACAAATCATTCTACGGCTAACTACGAAACAATATTATATAGAGAAATGATGAGTAATGCACCTTATAAAGATCTATCTCCTCGCGTATTTCAATCAATTTTATTACACCTCTCAATGGTCACACTTTGCTGATGTGTCAATTTCGTAAATTTCAGCTAATCTTAATGATATGAATGACCCCCAGTTGAGCAATAACCCAAGAGTACTTGGGAAAATTAGAGGTATAAGTAGGATTGAGTAAATGCATGATTAATTCATTGCAAAGGCCACCACGATTTTTTAGGAGTCATTTGCATGAATGAATGTCATGCTGGCCATTTTAATAACTAGTAATTTTCAAAAAAAAATATGCGTGGCGTTGGATCGGCAATTGTTATTGTCATTGTATAGAGATTTGACATCACTGTGAAGGCCAATGTTTACTGCAATTTTTATATTGTATACCGTTGTAACTAGTAGGTCATTTGAACGGTTTTTTCATGAAATGAGCTTTGTGATCGTCGAAATCTTCCATTTCGGGATTTCACTGGATTTACACGTTTTGAGGTCCCAGGAAGCAAAAAGGTGATTTTACGTTAATGTCTGTCTGATCGTCGATTTGTGGACAAACTACTCATTGTATTTCATTGGAAAATCATACCTCGGGGTTATAATTTTTTTTTTTTGCTACTTTTATTTAGGGGGGTAGTGGGCGGGCAACATAACAAATGTATGCCACGGCATATACAAACGGCTCCGGCTTGAGCGTACACAGGTTTGAAATTTATATTGTATTGTATTTGGGATCAATTATCTATCCATGTACCACCAAGGTGCTTAACCCCAGTGGTCTTGAGGGAGCTTCGATTCTTCCCTATCATTTTATCTTTTTCTTCCGGCTCTACAGCCCATGATGGGACGATGGGTATTGGCATCACGGTTTTGCTTGACTCTTCTACCATTCACAGGCTCCGAACACGCGGAGGATGGTTTCTAATTAGCTCTTCCAACTGTTTCGTGGACGCCCCCGCAATCATCCCCCCGTGCTGCTGGCTTTATCTATTATTCTATAGGCATGGCAACCTTTTTTAGCATCTGAGCCAGATTTATATCTGTTACACATCCCTAGCCAAAAAATGATGTACCGAGATAAATATTATGATATTTCCATAGTAAATAATTTTCCTATGGTTAAATTTCGGTTGCCTCGAAATTCCCTATCCCAAAGCCCTGAATTGATCGATGGGACGCACTGCATGGCCGTGCCCAGGGGGGTGGTCCATGGGGTGCGGACCCCCCCCCCCCCCCGAAATAAATTTTTGGGTGTAAACCTCTATGGTTTGAAGAATTTATCCATTGATTCATTAATAAACTACGTTAAAAACATTTTTTGGACCCCCCCCCCCGAAATCAAAACCTGGGCACGGCCTTGGGACGCAGACCCGTAACAATTAAAGATTTAATTTCGGGGAGGGCACTGACCCTATAGTATGCAGTGAAATGCTACACACCTGGAAAGTTTAATTGTATCTAGTTTAAAGTAAAGCCGTTTTTTTAGCTGTTTTTTTGGAGTTTTTGGAGGGTGTACCCCCCAAATTGAGTGAGCCAAAAAATGGAAATAAATGTCCTGAGGTATGATTTCTGTGAATCTAGATGTTAAATTTCATCGAAGTCCAGTGGGTAGTTTTCCCACAAATCGACGAACAGACAGAAATTTCCTTAATTTTTTTTTTTTTGGTTCCTGGGACCTCAAAACGTGTAAATCCACTGAAATCCCGAAATCGATCATTTCGACCCTCACAAAGCTATGCACCCTAGTATCGATTAAATTAGAGAGTAATAAATTAACTTACAATACATTTACTCAACTTTGGGGGGGGGGGAGGTACAGCTACCCCCCTGCCCCCTCCCCTCTATTCGTCCATTAGTCTAAGTTTTTTATCTCTTGCTATAATAAGAGTATCATCGGTATTTTATTTGTGTCTAGAAAGTTAATGCACTCAGAGCTTCGTTACGTTTCCATACTTTCACAAGGTGGTCGATAAGTGGCTATTTTGGGCTAACTCAACACCCCAAAAAAACTCCAAAAATCACCTAAAAAAATTGTTTCTCAAAAACGGCTCCAACGGTTATCTATCATTTCACAGATATTGTAGTTGTTATACATTTTAACAAAATAAAACGGGTCGCGTACCACTTCATAGTTTCCTTCTGGGGGCAATAAAATATAATGCTCAATGTTCATGAAAAATTACTAAAAAATAATTTTTCTGTGGAACTATCGATGCTTTCTAACATGAGGTCTGTTTTAGGTGTTAAATAGAGCAGCAAAACCGAAAAGGTTGTTTTCCCGAACAAAGTTTTGATATGTTTTGAAGAAAAAGAAATATTTTTGTAAAATTATGGATAATTTCATACCCCAGTACATTGCATACGCTGCCATTATTATTGTGATATATTGGTGTGCCCGTATGCAATCGCCATCGATGAATTCAGTGCTTTGGGATAGGGAAAGTCGAGGCAACCGAAATTTAACCCTAGTATAATGTTTTACCATTTAGCCTACTTGTATTATCGATCTCGGTACCTATAATAATTCACAAATAGGAAAGCATGTACGGGTTCACTCGTCCCGGCTCTTTTTTCTTGCACGCAGCCGATCAGATGGGGAAGAGCCAAACCCAATGAGTCAAAGAGCTACATGCGGCTCGCGAGCCTTACTTTACCGACCCTGGCTATTGGTAAACAAATCCGATGACCTTCACCCAGTGCTAGCAAGGTCACCTCATCCCACATAAGCCTGCTGAATGGCCAGATGAGACAGCACTTTCTGCATTCCCCGTTATTTTTAAACCAATTAATATCAGTCATCTGATTGGTAAATGCCATTGCTCTGAGCAATGAATATCAGCGTTTTAACGTTATGCAACTGAACCCACAATTCACGGTTTGCTATTGGCACTCAACGCTTTTTTTATTCAATTTTGTACCTATGCCAGTAGGTCTATGACTCACATGGGTATGGATTTGTTCTATAAACGGCTTCCCTTCCAATTCTTTTTATTATAGCTTATTTCATTTTTAAAAAAAACAATTACATTTACTGCTTAATCAGCATAATGGGTAAAACCCCACAAAATTGAGTTGTCTAACTAACTAATTATGATGTAACGTTACTTGTAATTCCTTCTCTTTTGTAATAATAATAATAATAATAATAATAATAATAATAATAATAATAATAATAATAAAAAAATCGCCTTTAATAATAAAAAAAAAACAAAAAAAAACAACGAATATTACAATTTAATATTTTATTACATTTTACAATTTACATTACATTTACATTTACAATTTATTATTTTATTATTAATATTACAATTTATATTACAATTTACTGCTTATAATAATGTGGTAATTATAAACAATAAGTAATCTTCTCATTCACACATCCATTCCAACTCATTATATCTCGGCGGGACATGTAGAGTAGTGGAACGGACTCCAACTTTCACCCGAAAGGTTGTTTGTTCGAGTCCTACACTTGCTATATTTTCTGGCAATGCTTCGGGGGGCATGTAAAGCAGGCGGTCCCGGGCTTTCCTAGTTGAGTGTAAGAGAGGGCTTATAGTCCTAACTCCCCTAGGTTGGCTAAGAAATAGAACAAAAAAAGTCGATATTTATTGTTTATTTATTTATATCTGAAGTTTTTGGATATGAGTTGCGACAGAATCGTTGAGTTAGGTTCGAAGCTGATACTGGACATCGGTTACTTGATTTTGTGTTTAATTTTAATGTGTATTTTAATGTTTACTGTATTATGTGGATGTGACTTAACTTTACATTCATGTAAGTGCTATTATTTTATTTTATATACTAGATATAACATACTATGTATGTATACAACTTTGTTTTAATGTAAGTGTTATCGATTTCTGGAATCACATCTGTTGATGGGCGATGGTGCAATATAATATGATCTATTTATATATATTAATTGTGACCAAGGAACTTTCTAATACTGAAGATCATTGGATACGTAAATTCCAAATTTTTGGAAGGTGCAATCGAAAATTATATATATATATAGGAGAGATGGGACATTCCAGCTAGCCAAAAATATTTTTTGAATCCTTCTCTTGCTATGCCTTTTCAATGGCTGGTCATAGGTGGCCCCCAAAATTAGAAGTATACTTATATATACATATTAGTATGCTTAAATATACATATTTTTTGGCGGGAAGTGAATGCCCCTCCAATCGAAGAGTCTCTAGTTAAAATTTAAAAGAAAGAAGAAAAGATCTGTCTTTATTTTCATATTGGGTGAACTTTTGGCCTTTTGCCCCACTCATTGACCTGACCCACAGTTAAAAACATAATAACTGAAGCTACATTGTTCTCTGTATATATTTCTGAAATTGCATACCTACCTCTGAAAAGCCAATTTGGCTCCCTCGGAGAAGACATTTAGCAATAAGCCACAAGAACCCCTGGAGTTCACAGTTTCAGACACTGTCCCTAATTCAGAAACCACAGAGGCTATGGAAATGGAAATGAATTAATCATAAAGTAAGATGTACCTATGAGCCAGTATGAGGCTTCTTTCGTAATTTATATAAATATAGGCACCTTGCCAACGTGCGATGTGATGGGAAAAGTAGGAAATACCCAGAGAAGGTACGTCAGAAAAAAACAGCGCCATGGCACGACCAAACATTACACCAGGATGTGGACCCAAGGAAGGGGATCCCCTTTTGACCACAGCTCTATTTTGGATTTGGTCAGCAAAATGCCAAGCAGAAGCGGTTATTTTTTTCTACCGATGGAGCAGTGGCGTAAATAAAACCCCCACAGCCCCCGCGGTGGCATTGATGGCGGGGTGGGGCGAATTTTGGCCCCCAGTTCCAGGTTTGTGCTTAAAAAAAGTATAGCTGGAATTAAATCATCCCAGTAATTCAGCCTTAGCCTTGATACAACTCAAGATGTCTCTAAAATTGTTGAACTCTCTGTTGTACTGAGGTATGTCTTAAAAAAGGTTGAAGAAAATTACATGCTACTACTGTTGTTGCTTTGTTCTGGTAAATTTTCCATTATTATTTTATAATTGCTTTCCAATTTATACGCAGTATAAGGAAAGCTTTGTGACGGTCGAAATTTTTGATTCCGAGATTTCAACGGATTTACACGTTTTACCAAAAACCAAACAAAAAAAGTGGTTTTTACGAAATGTCTGTCTGTCTGTCTGTTCGTCGATTTTCGGGCAAACTACTCGGTCGATATTGATGAAATTCGGCATGTTGGTTCACAAAAATCATACCTCGGGAACAGTTTTTTTTATATTGGGCTAACTTAATTTGGGGGGTTTTTATTTTCAAAAAACTTCACAAAAACGTCTAAAAAAATTATTTTCCCAAAACGGCTCCAACGATTTCTTTTAAATTCACATATATTGTAGTTGTTGTTAATGTTGATAAAATGCGGGGGGTCGCTTGCCCCTTGATAGTTTGTTTCTGGGGGTAAAAAAATAAAAATGACTAAATTTTAATGAAAAATTACTAAAAAATAATTTTTCTGCGACACCTTTCTATCGATGATTTCTACCTTGAGGTATGTTTTAGGTGTTAAATTGAGTAACGAAACCGGACAGGTTGCTTTCCCAAAAAAGTAGTTGGTTTTGTACAAAAAAAGGTTTTTTTTTTTTTAATGATAGAAAATTCACGCTCAAATGCATTGCGTGCCCTGCCAGTATTGCTGTGTGGTAATGTGTTGGTCTGACCTATCTAGAATTTACCTCACCACCAGTGACGAGTGACGTCAGGTGGACACCCCCCCCCCCCCCCGAGATATCGTAAATTTAACCATAGGAAAATTTTTTACCATGAAATTACTCATTTCTCTATCTACTAATTTTGATAAATTGGAAAACATGTTCGAGTAAACTCGGACCGGTTCTTATATATGCTACAAACTTTTATCTTCCCACTCCACAATTGACTATATATCACTTATAAAAAAGGTGAAATAATGAGACAAGGTAGGATGCACCAAAGGTCTAGCGGGGGGGGGGGGCGAAGCAGAAGTTATTTACGCCACTACAATGGAGGTACGTGTTACCCATTACGGTTGGGTGGAAAACAAAGGTAAATCAGGGATTGACATCCTGCACCTTCCCCACTCGAAAAGCATTAGCCATGCAGCCTAACGACAAAATATCCCCAACCCACAATGCCGCCATCTTCTCCCAGTACTCGGCAGCTATCAGTCTATCACCCCAATAGTAAATATGCCCTTTTAATCCGCTAATTTTTTTGGCAGTCAACCTTGACATTTGGCGGCTGCTTTTGAACTGATCTCCGTCACGGGACATTGAACGCTACGATTTTAGTAGTAAGATAGGCTAGGTACCCGTAGGTACTCGTTAGGTACCGTACCTACTCTTCTCCGCTACCCGTAAATTGCACCTTTCCATCTTTCTTAGTCTCATGGTTAGCTTTGTTCGGGTGACATTGAGTTGTCTGCGTCTTCTCATTCACTCAGTTAAAGGCTTAGACGATAATTCAAATAATTATAAAATGACCAAGTCCAAGGCTAGTCCAAGACAGTGTGAAAACCCCAATTAACAATGTTGACATTTGAATCGTAAGCTGCCCAGTCTTTTCGCTGTATATTGCACCTATTTATGGATCAGTGGCGGGTCCAAAGGAGAAGCCATGGGGGCCATAGCCCCCCCCCCTGAGAAAAATTAGTATACACTACATAAAATAGGACACTCTAAACAAAAGCCTTTGTATGGTAACATAAATGTCTTCCATGTTTAAATTATAAATTTTACTGCTGTGAAAATCGTAAAACCCCACTATTTTCAACTTTTATTTTTAAATTTTTCCAGCAATATCAATAAGCATTTAAGCATTCCTTTGTAAGCTTTAAAAATGTACAGCCTACTTTACTACTGTTACAATGCGTAAACCCCCACTATTTTGCACTGATATATTGAAATTTTTCCCCGAGGGAGGCCCCCGGACCCCCTATTCGTACCTACCTGCATCAGATGCATGGACTTTTCAAGTACTGTACTGTAAATTAATGTGCCTCGTTTCGCTAACAAGCACACCAATTGCACAATTGCTAAAAATTAATTTGGCTTGGTAGCCTACCTGTACACCCACTTTTCCCGGAATGACCCCCTCCGAAAATCTGTCCTGTACCCGCCCTTGTTATGGATACGATTGTAGTGGAAAATTGATGGCAAATAATAAAAATGTAATAAAAATGTGGCACTTTCCCTGCCTTCAATAACTGTGGTCTGTGGTCGTAATTGAGGTAGTTGTCTGAACGCTCAATTTCTGGTTTATTCCTATTTATACTAAAAGGAAAGCTTTGTGGTAGTCGATATTTTGATTTCGAGATTTCAATGGATTTCCACAAGAATTTAAAAAGGGGGTTTTTATGAAATTTCTGTCTGTCTGTTCGTCGATTTGTGGGCAAACTACTCAGTAGATTTTGATGAAATTTGGCATGTCGTTTCACAAAAACCATATTTTGGAACAGTTTTATTTTTATTTTGGACTAACACCATTTTGGGGGGTTTAACCCTCCATGAACTCCAAAAAAAGTCGAAACCTTTTTTCTCAAAAAGGCTCCAACTATTTTATTTAAATTCTCATACATTATATTGGTTATTAATGTTAAATTAAAGTACCAACATGCGCGACTAATATCGAGGTTCTATTTCTATTTTGTTGGCAGCTCCATTAATGCGATATGGCTACCATGGGTGAACTTTTCTGTTACAGATCTTCAAAATTCACTCTCATCATTATTTCATAACTCGGCTAAAGAACAATAACTTCCATAAACCGAATAGGTCACTTGCCACCGTGATTAATTTAGTTCTAGAGGAAAAATAAATAAAAAAGACTCAATTTTTCTGAAAAATGAGTGGAAAATAATTTTTTCGCGGAACCTTCCTATATCGATCCTATCCAATTTCCTATCTAAAAGTTCACAGTAGCAAGTTTTTTGTTAGTAAATACTAACTTTTTCCCCACAAGAAAACACGTAGGACACCAATATTTTAATAGCCTACAAATGAAGGTTGAGAGGGCTCAAATAGAATAAACTAGTAGCCACATGGCATAGATGAGATCATGGCAAGGACATTCATGTTTATTATACAAACAAATTTCTAAAAGTTCACAGTAGCAAGTTTTTTTTTGTTGGTAAATACTAACTTACACTACTCATAGAGTGATAGAGTAAAGGTTTTTATGCAAACAAACATTAAACTGCTCCCACTCACTTCTGTAATAGGAAACGGTCTTACCATGTTGATTCCATTAGAGCAGAGCATGTTTCAAACTGCGGCAACTTGGTAGTGTGCACAGCGTTGGCAGGGGAACATGGTGGGACATGATAACGCGCTTAGGCAGTGTAAGTCGAGTCCTGGTCACCTCCGATTTAATCGTGTGACTTTACCATGTTCCCCAAGTGGTTCGGAATCCACTATAATCAGGAGGTCCACCCTGTTAGTCATCTCCCCTTTCCCCGAGGTGAAAGAGTCTGCCCTTAGGGTGCCTCAAGTTAACAAACAGACTCACTCCCCCGCCAGGCTGACAGGGTTGCTTAAAGCAGAAATGCTGAAAGCAGGCGTTAGAAACAACAACAACAACTTCTGTAATATACTATGAAATCATAGTTTGGTTTTCACGCATAGGCGGGGATTCCACCGACCGGCTAGGGCTAAATACAAAAACGGTGACGTGGTAGCAGACATTCAAGACTTAGGCGGGGTTTCCACCTACCTCGCATTGCAGAATGCAAATGACATTGACGGAAATGTTTGTTTTACTCTATGCCATAGTTAAAATTGATCAATGATCTAAGTCTTGAATGTCTGCTACCACGTCAATGTTTTTGTATTTAGCCCTAGCCGGTCTGTGGAATCGGCGCCATACCATAACTACTGTAACCATATGAAATGCACCAGTAAGAGTGGACCAGTGCATGGTTTCCTATGTGTCATGGGCATAGCTATATACCTATAGATTGGAACCAGGACAGGCGCAAAAGTACGATTAAATCAATTGGTTTTCGCGGGCTTATTTGAATTTTTGTGAATATAAACAATGAAATCTTATTTAATATGTTTAGTTTAAGCTCCCGCGCACTTATTTCTATTGTGTAAATTCATCAAGGAAAACCCAATTCTATCTAGTGTTACGCACCTCTACACTACACCCATGGTATTTATGTACTTATTAGTATAGTAAATGGAAATGCGTGGCCCTGACCACCCGGCAACTAATTGTCCCATGGCTCATAGCATTAATCGACTTCGATGGCCAGGTGGTAACGTACTTGCACTTGTGCGAGTCTTTACAGGCCATGCGATCGGAGACGTGCCGTAACTCAACACGGGTACTAGCCTACAGTGGTGACTGACGAGGTCAATCGGATAAATTCATTAAATTATTTGTATGCGATTAATCTTTAAAAAAAAAAAAAAATATGGCTGTGAGAAAAATAAGGGATTGGCCATCACGGACGTCATTTTTCAATTTTTCATTGACGATTGACGTATGTGGAATACCCGCCTTACAACAACTCACATTAGCAAATTACGCCATGCATTTTTTCATATCGGGGGGGGGGGGGTGCCCCTTATATACCTTATATACGGCCATAGTGCCGGCCACATACTAAAATGTATGAAAATGTGGACAAGAATTTCTTCTACTCTGTGCCACCTCATTTTCGCCTATATGATTGATAAGAACAAAAGATGAGAAATTAACTTTTTACAGAAAAAGGGCAGGTGGGGGGGGGGGGGGTGTCCGATTGTCTCTTGAGATCTTGAGTGCGAATTTTATTAGCTGTATCTGATTTAATTTGCTTATAAATTGTATAGAAGATCGACTTTGGTTCGCACTTGCTATGGGAGTGGGGTTCTACTTATTCCGGTCGATGGCCACGCGGGGACAAATTATTTGAAGAACCCCAGTTCAATAGGGAGGGAGAACCAAAATTCAGTCTTCTTATGAATGATTCATATCCAATCAATACAGGTTGCATTACTATAGTAACGAGCAGCGGAATACTTGCTTTATCACATTAACAGCTGACTTGCGTCTCAGGCTTAAGTAATACACATAAGTTATCCACGACGTTCAAATAGATTAGGTTAGTTGGTGGATTAGGCAACGTTTGCGGTCCTATTAGGACGTTAGGTAGTGCCAATGGCTAGGTTTATTGTGCGGTTGATGTATAGGTATCCTTCGGTACCTTTTATGGCGCTATTGTCCTTATTCAAATGGCACATTCCCATATTTTTCAGCCAATCAATAGCCAAATCTGCAAAGTGAAATCTTCGTTACTCTTTCATTGTTGCCTCCTACGCTCATATTTGAACATTTATTTGATCGTTTAGCTTGTGGAATACAGCGGGTTACAAGACTAAAAATGTGGATTAGATTAGTTATGGTGATTTAGTTACAATCATTCCGACTGAAAAACGGTTGCGTCAGCAGCGTTTTTTAAGATTTCCTTGGTTTATTTATATAAATAAATAAATAAATTTATATTTCTGTTGAATTATACAATCAAGTAATCTACAGGCTGAGGTATGTGTCCTTGACAGATGTATGCAAATGAATCTCGACTTCGAGAGAAATTACCATCATGTCAAGGGCAGATTTTGCTTCCAATTTAGGGGGGGGGGGGGTCAGCGGGCAGGTTCAGTGGATTATAACATTAAAAAACATAATTATTTTTAATTCCCACTGTAAACCCATTGTTATCTAGTGTAAGTTAATTTATTTTGGGGGGTCTGGACCCTCTGACCCCCCCCCCTTAAAACCCGCCCTTGCTGATCATGTCTGATAGCCAAGCAGCCCTTAAAGCAATAGCAGCATACAAAATCACCTCACAACTACTGTGGCAATGTAGATTGAAAGTGGACACACTGTCCGGGTGAATAAGGTTACCTTGGTATGGGTGCCTGGGCACGCAGGCACTGAAGGCAATGAGGTTACTGACCAGCTTGCAAAAAAGGGGTGCTACCTCCCCATTTATGGGACCCAAACCTTTTTGCGGCGTCGGGGAAACCCTCGCCCGCAGATTCGTTAAAGCTAAGGAGAACCGGAAAGCAGCTGAATAGTGGACCTCATTGACGGGCCTTCGGCAAGCCGAAATGCGAAATGCTCCTGGGAAGCCACGAGCGCAAAAGAGCACAAGTATGCATTTATATGAACAGGAGACATCTGCGAGTGATCACAGGATTCCTCTCTGGGCATTGCAACTTGAATGGACATCTGACTAACATAGGTGTCAGAGAGTCTAAAGCATGCATATTAGCAGATTCTGCAATAAAGGAGCGGAGGACTCCGAGCACATCCTCCTTCACTGCGATGCAATCGCACGAAGAGCAGAAGAAGAGCAGAAGAGCAGCATGCTTGGGAAGCTTGCAGTTACATGTAAAAAACCTACCACTTCTAAAGCCCCTCAAGATCCTGGCTCTCCTGAGGGAGATAGGCCTCGAGGAAGTGACCTGTAGAGTAGTGGTACAGACTGCGACTTTCACCCGAAAGGTTGTTGGTTCAAGTCCCACACTAGCTACATTTTCTGGCCATGCTTCGGGGGGCATGTAAAGCAGGTGGTCCCGGGTCATTCTAGTTGAGTGTAAGAGAGGGCTTTATAGGCCTAACTAAGCTAGATTGGCTTAGTAATAGGACAACAAAAAGTCAAGATTTATTTATTTATTTATTTATTTATTTACAAGTGGAAATTTGGTCAGTACGATAAATGTCTACGATGTATCGCAACGTTTGATAACAATTGTACGATGGAACGACAATGCCAGTCAGCGCCCTATCGTTAACATTCTCATGGCACCTGTATTTTTTTAGTCATCGTTTTATCATATTAATCTCCCGTTTATTGCCGTATATTACCGTATAGAAATAATTTAAAGACAATTTTTGCTCAATTTTCTAACAATTTCCTGTGCAACTCATAATATTTCAGTGACCTCTCGCAAGGTGTACAAATAACCTCTAAGACAATGCTGTCTCATTGCTTTAAAATAAACGGAATTAATCAAATTCTTCCTGTAAGTTGCAAATTGCTTCGTAATTAGTTATATTGCGTGGTTGTTTTCGTTTGTTTCGTAGAAAAATAAGTTTTATGACTTTGTTAAGCTATACATGACACATTTTATTCGCGGTAAGTTATATTGCCTAAAATTTAAACAGGAGCCAGGACGTGTTGAATATTTCACTTTAGTTAGCCTATCTGCCTGAGAGTCAATTATCAATATGACTAAATAATAGCCTGTGATCGTTATTATTGACGAAGAGACTTAAATTCATGGGATGTCTCCAAACATACAAATTCTTCCTCCGCTTCTTCTGCTCCTGTTTCTACTTCTATTTCTTCTTTTTCTTCTTCATCTGCTGCTGCTTCTTCTTATTTTCATCATCATCGTCATTTTCTTAAAATAAATAAATAAACAAGGACTTTTTGTTGTTCCATTACTAAGCCAATCGAGCGGAGTTAGGGCTATAAAGTCCTCTGTTACACTCAACTAGGAAAGCCCGGGACCGCCTGCTTTACATGCTCTCCGAAGCATGGCCAGAAAATGTAGCCAGCGTGGGACTCGAACCAACAAATTTTCGGGTGAAAGTCAGAGTCCGTACCACTACGCTACATGTCTTGACTGTCTCTTCTGTTCCTTCTTCTACTTCACCATCTGAATCTGTCTCTTCTTTTTCTTGTTCTTCATCGCCATCTTCTTATTCTTTGACTGCTTCATCTTCTTCTTCTTTTATATCATCATTTTCTTCTGTTTCTTCTTCTACTATATATCATCATCTGCATATTATTGTTCTTATTCTTCATTGTTTCTTTATCTGCTTCTCCTTCTTCTTCTTTTTCTTCTTCTTTTTCTTCTTCCTCCAACTGGGGTGGGTGCTCAAGGCCCGAGTTAAAAATCTTGTCAAAGTCTCACAGAAGAATACTGTAGATAATGCAACATAGACTGTTGTTATTGCAATTTGGCATTTTGTTTTCCAATTAAAACTATAAAATTAGATAATTTTCATTATTTTGTCCTAAAAACTATTTTTTTTTTTATTTTCACATTTTTCTTGTCCGATAACTTTGGACCCCCGACTCCAGCAGTATATTTTCAATGTTTTCCATACAATTGATGGATATCACGCTCAAGCTTGACTGCGCGATCTTTGAGCAGCGGCATGTAAAATAGACATGACTTTAACAATATATAATTTATATATTATATAGACTCACATGAACATTAACGATACAACGAGTATGTTGAGTAGACTCAATGTGTAATGACCGAAATTAGAGGATATATAAAAAACTGGACCTAGCGGGATTCAAACCCACGATCTACACCTATTCGGGGCATCGTCTTAAGTATACGTTGCCTTTTAAATCTTCTACTTATACGTTGTTCTTTGACAAGATTCGTATTGCCCCCTCCCCCCGGACTCGTATCTGTATTTGGTTAAGTCATGCTTCGCGGAGATTGGAGACATCGCTGCAATATGTTGCTGCCAACCAGCCATCATCCGGCTGTAACTTGAAGAGATGCTTCGCCTGTTTCATTGCGTCAATTAATGGTAACTGGTAAGATTGTCTCAGCTTGCCCATTATCGCTTGTAGCCGGTGTAGGCTGACATCGAGAACGTATACCAGTTTGCCAATGGCCAAAAACGCATACGGAAACAATACAAATAATGTCCGAAATCCATGGGATCGTTGGCATTGGTCAAGGGACCTGAGTCCATAAAAAGTCCTTCAAATAACAAAAAAAAAAAATGCTTGACAGGTTAGCAATACGAAACTTGTAAAAAAAAGGATATACAAGTAAGGGATTTAGAAGGAACTGTACTTGTCGGGCTTGTGGTCCAGCAGTTAAGACGATGCCCGGATAGGCGTAGATGATGGGTTCGAATCACACCAAGTCCAGTTAATCCTCTAATAATTTCGGCTATAAAGCCTCTACGATAAATCGTAGCGATGTGAATGACAATGTATCGAAAGAGTGGACACTGTTTACATGCTACGATTTCTTGTCCAATCTTCTTCGTCTTCACTTCACGTGGCCATCAGGTTTCGGCATGGAGGAAGAACTGTTGTGGTATGTCGTTTGTTTAGCGAAAAAAAGCGAAGAAGTCGCGAAAACCAAAGCAAAGTGGGGCGGCAAATCGTTGCTGCAGAAATTAAAAGGGAATTTTCTCAAATAAACTTATTGCGAGAATTACGAAATGAGCCCAATGACCGGTGGAATTTTTTAAGAATCGGTTGTCAACGTCAAAAAATTGTCAATGAAACAACAAACTATACACAACGTGAACGGCCAATGCAAACTGAATCAAATGAAGACACCACGGGAAAAACGATCAGGGTCCACCAAAGTTAGTTTCGAGAAATACGAATTTTATGATTTGAAGACTCAGTGCTACCAAAAAATAACTCGATTTGATAAATTCAGCGAATACTAATGGACTTATGGTCTCTTGTTATTGAATATCATATATTTTTTAGGTACAATAGTTTAAGAGAAAAAAATTGTTTCCCAAAGGTATGTATTACCAAAACGCAACAACGATCAGGGTACCATACTGAATAAAGTGTTCATAAAAAAGGAGAAAAACGATCAATGTCACTCAGCCTCTTCATTTGTAAGCCCATCATAAAACTCGTGGGTTTCAACTGAACAGAACTGTTCTAGATGGTGTAAGTCACCGAATTTTGGTTTCTTTATGGGTAGTGGGGCACTGTAGCTGTAATCAGGTAGACTGAAGTATCCAGATGGTTGAGAAAGTCTTTCTCCTTTTGGCTTGCGCACGACAACCTTGTTGAAGCTTCTATTGAATGTTGTGCGATACTGCATCATTCGAGGCTGGTTTTCTTCTATGAGCAACTCCCTTACTGGTCTGGATAAAAAGGGGCACTTCTTGTAATAGTGGTCGTCAAAGAACTCAGTACATTTCCGGAAACTGCGTTGATCTTTGCAATCAATGACATGAAAAGGAGATGGAACCGAGCGGGCATATTCCACAATCGTGTTCCATTGACCTAGTAGTTCTACGCGAGATTTTTAGTTTTTTTAAAGCCATATTTTTGTCACACTCCAAGTAGGAATGCCCCCGTTATAGGAAACACCATTTTCAGCTTTTTCAGGTGCTTAGTGCCATGCACCAAGAAATGCATAAGCTGCCAATACTAAATTAATGGACCCTGATCGTTCTTCTCAAAACTCACTGGCACCCTGATAGTTTTTCCCGTGTATAGCCAAATTTAAAACCACTCAAACTCGGTACTCTGACCGTTTATGGCCAATCCGACTACACCGGCAGATTCCTCATAAAAAAGCGCATCGAATGGCAGTATCAGTAGCGAAAGTAGGAATTTTGGACCCTGATCGTTTTTCCCATGGAGTCTTCAAATTGTAGCGATAAATGATTGCTTCATGTTTACACCTATCAACTTAACCAACTGTTTCCAACTTGTCTTTACGATTTTCAGAAATTGATGCTCGCCGGCATCAATGATCCAATCCAATTCCAATTAATCGCTACAATGACCTGTTTACACACAACGATAAATCGTAACGATTCGATTGCTACAATTTATCGTAGCGTGTAAACCCGACTTTACCTCTGCAACCGAAGTTAGTTTAATATGTCAGTGTTAACACGTTTCATCTAGATATTGAAATGTTTTTAATTTGTTTTTAACTAATAATTAAATTATTTTTTATGTATAACCAATATCATTGGCTACAATACTTTATGAATATGATACAATCGTAATTGGATTGGGGGGGGGGGGTCAGCGGGGGTCAGCGGGATCACCCCCCTAAATTTTTGTTTTTTTTTTGTTTTTTGTTTTTCTTAAAAAGATTAATCGCATACAAACAATTTAATGAATGTATTCGATTGACCTCTTCAGTCGCCTCTGTAGGTTAGTACCTGTGTTGAGCTACGACACGTCTCCGATCGCATGGCGTGTAAAGACTCACATAAGTGCAAGCACGTTACCACCTGGCCATCGAAGTCGACTAAATGACTAAATTCATAAGATACGTAGAAAAAAAAATGAAGAAAACTTACATCCAACTTGTGACCCCCCCCCCCCCCCCTAAATTTTCCGCTGGATCCGCCTTTGCCAGACTTGAACATTATATATATATATATATGTATATATATAATTACATAATAATCAGTCAATCCAAAAGGTTGGCCTTCATTTCATTCGAAACAGTAGGTTTAGCTTCCCTTGACCCTATCTCTACAGGTAAGGTATTATTTTAAAGTTTGATCCTTGTCTTATTATATGTATTGTACTAAACTGTAGTGAAGTATCCTATATAGTAACTATAGGATGCTTCACTTCATAATTACTCCGTAATTATTGAAAATGTCGAAGTCTTTGATAATACAATGAGTTCTGTTACGCATCCATACAGCTTATGTACGTAATAATAATATAATCACTTTAATTTTTTCCTTGTCTCCGCAGTAACCCCGGACAAGGTGCAATATATTGAAAAAAAAATTATTACATATAACTATCACGCTCAAGCTTCCGCTTATCGAGCATTATTAGAGCAGTGGCACTGCAAGATATAATTTTAATTAATTAATTAATTAATTAATTAATTATAATAAACCATTATAGGGTACCCACTCTAGCCTCCGGGCAAATGAGTGAGATCCTTATGAAAGATAGGATAATTAGGTCTAAAATGGCTAATAGTTAGTCTGTATTTGAAATTAATTATTTTTTCTCTCTCTCTTTATTTTCCCTATTTTATTCAATTCTTTCAGTTTAAATAATAATAATATCATAGCATATCTCCTCATTTTTCCTGTTCAAGTCTAAAATTCAGGAATCAATATAGTATTACATGACCTAAGGGGGCCACGCGCTAGGAATTATAGGCAACAAGTCATCAGGTCCGCTTGGCTGGGCAGCACGTTGCTCTGCTTACACTCTTACAGGGGGGGGGGGCAGCTCTTGCCTACCTTCCTAGCACGTGAAACGGATGCTGCCAGAAACGCTCAACTGCTGTTTTATTGATATTTCTTTTCTACGTTGTTATAATCGCTTACCTATTTCTTTTTGTTTGGTTTCAATCTAGCGATTGGTTTGCAGCAAATCTTTCCACCTCCTTCTCCCTGTCTTGGGCCGTTCCCTTGAGTTCCAAGTAGGTTCCGCATCTTTCTTGAGGTCTTCTGCGTACGCCTTCCTTGGTCGCCCTCTTGCATTGGTGCCTTCGATTGTGCCTTCTATTATGGTGCTTAGGAGTCCTTCTTGTCTGATCAGGTGACCCGTCCATTTTGCTCTTCTCACCTATTTATACGTAATTATAAGGAAAGTGATGGTCAACTCTTTTGATTTTGATATTTCAACAGAGGTTCTTGGAACCAAAAAGGTCTTCGTCTTCTGGCTCTACAGCCCTTATTGGAATTTGGCCAGCACAAGAACGCTCCTCCGTTTTTTGTGGCGCTCCACCATCTACGGACTCCCAAGTCTCCTACTTCCTAGTTCGTCCTTCCATCGGGGGTCGTGAACGTTCCTGCAGTCTTCTTCCCGCCATGCTTGCTTTGAACATTTTGTTCTCGGTTCTCTGACATTCTTACGACGTGTCATAGCCAATAGCCATTTTAGAGACCCTGATTTTACAAAACAACAAAGTATAATTAAAACACTGCAAAGGCTTTCACGGCCGGAGTAAGGTGATTAACCAGTAGGATCCGGGCAGACAGGCCGTGGTCGATATGAAAGTGAACTTCCAATCGTTTCGTCAACAGCTGCGGTCGGTTGGGCCTTCGAAGTCTACGCAGTGCCACTGAAATTGTCGACCGCAGTTGTTGAAGGAATGTTTGGCAGTTCACTTTCATATCCACCACGGCCCCTCAGCCCGGACTCTACTGGCTCTTCAAAATTAAAACTGTTACATCAATGGTTAAAAGCCAAAGTTAAGTGTAAGTAACAACATGGATAGACATACTCAAGGTGAGTTCGCGATGCGTACAATAATTTTGTTGTTAGGATAAGCTTGTCCGCCAGATAGGCTAGCTGTAAATTAATATATGGCATAGTAGAAATACTGAAATTTCCTATACACTTCTGCTGTACTTAGCCTTGCGAGGTTACTCCATTTACCAATTTTAGTCAGTTCTGTTGAAACTAAAGCGTTTATTCTTAGATCTATAGATCAAAACTTACAAAAAAGAACCGGTCCGAGTTTACTCAAACATGCTTTCCAATTTATCAACATTAGTAGATAGAGAAAATGAGTAATTTCATGGTAAATTTTTTCCTATAGTTAAATTTCCGATATCTCGGGGGAGGGGGGGGGGTTGTCCACCTGACGTCACTGGAGGTGAGATAAATTCTACATAGGTCAGACCAACACATTACCACACAGCAATAATAGCAGGACACGCAATGCATTTGAGCGCGAATTTTCTTTGATTTTTTCAAAAAATAATTGTTTGCACAAAACCAAATAGTTTTTTGGGAAAGCAACCTGTCCGGTTTCGTTACTCAATTTAACACCTAAAATATGCCTGAAGGTAGAAATCATCGATAAAAAAGGTTTCCCAGAAAATTATTTTTTAATCATTTTACATGAAAATTGAGTTATTTTTAGTTTTTTAAAAACCACTTTTTTGGGTTCCTGGGACCTCAAAACGTGTAAATCCGTTGAATTCTCGGAATCGAAAATTTCGACCATCACAAAGCTTTCCTTATACTACGCATAAGTAGGAAACCAAAAAACTAAAAAATGCATTCCACTTTCACTTCGGGTAAAATTCAGAATCGGGTAACGAGACAACCCCCCTCCTCCCCTACCATATTGCCATGTTTATCCTCAATTTGAAATTATCGGACGTGTCGCGAATGAACCCATAGTGTTACAAAGCCATCTCATACACTCAACTAGGTAACAACCTGCTGGGACGGATCCAGCCCATAGCCCATTGGGGGGGGGGGGGTAGTGGCTAAATTTTCTGGCCACGCTTCGGAGGGCATGTAAAGCAGGTGGTCCCGGGCTTTCCTAGTTGAGTGTAAAAAAAGAGGGGTTATAGCCATAACTCCGCTAGGTTGGCTTAGTAATAGAACAAAAAGTCAATATTTATTAATTATTTAAATTAAAGCGTAAAAATTCAATTACAACACATTTACTAAATTTGGGGGGGGGGGGGGGTAGCTACCCCCCTGCCTCCCCTGTATCCAAGGTAACATGCCATCTGAAACACTGAACTCGTTGATTACGGTACTTGATGGTAAAATGTAACAGAATAATATATTTATTTACTGCTAGGGGTTGGTCTCGAACCAGCAACTAGTGGGTTGAAAGTCGGGCACTGCGCTACATGTGGTGAATTGCCCATGGATGACTCAAGTTCAAGGGTGGAATAGCCGTTTATTGCACAATGCAGCATGCCATATGGGTTTATACGCTAATCAATAGAGTAGAGCCATTTGTAGACAAAGAGGCGTGCGGGCTAAGTGGGAAAGATCGTCGAATTATGTAATCTTGTGTTCAGTTAACAATGGAGCAGATACAGTATTACCTTCAAGCTGTCCACAGTTCAAGTATGGGCCTATTCACACGTGTCTTGTGCTATTGACAATCCCGGCCCCAATCGGGGCGTAAGACCATCAAAAATATGAACTTTGTTGCGAGCAGGCCTCGAATGCTCTAAGATAATCCATACTGGCCACCAAAGAGCCAAAGCTTATGTGTCTTCTTACTATGCGAAATAATGGTACGGGCAATATAGTCAATTTCAGCCCAAATCTCTTCGCAAAAAACTTATTTCGAGAATAGGCATGGTTAATACTTCTTTGGGCTTATACGAGTACACCTAAAAAAATATTGTATGGATTTCAGAGAGAGATTATATAGGAGACAAGGAGAGATGTGACATTCACTCCTGCCGAAATATTTTTTTAAATTTCAGACGCCACTGCACGCCACTGCACGCCATTGCACGCCTGCCTCAAAGGAGACGTGGCAGGTCTTAAATACAAAGGAATATTTTTGGTGGGAAGTGAATGTCCCTATAATGGTACAGTGGCGGATTACACAAACAGTTTTGCTGGGAGTGGCGGCTCGTGGCCAAGGCCGTCGCCAGGAATTTTTTTTTTCGGGGGGGTTAAGAAATTTCATTGGATATTACATAGTGGTTTTTATTTTTCCTCTCAAAATCCGATTCTATCTAGTATCAAGCCATTTCATTTTGTGGGGGGGGGGGGTTGAACCCCGTGAGCCCCCCCCCCCCCTTGGCTACGGCCTTGCTCGTGGTGTATCAAAATGGTGGGGCAACGAATTCTAAACTAGTAATCTAAACTAGTTTCTTTGTTTAAATTGGGAGATTGTCTGGCCGTTGGGCAGAACCTGATTTCCCTAGTCAAAAATTGTACTTTCAAAATTTTATAATAATCATCACTCATGACAAAATAGTGAAACTCTTCTCAAAAATAATTCCTGCATTGCAAGGTCCATAAGAGAAAAGTTGTGTACACCTTTTCAATGGTGTGAACGATCTTCTTAACTTCGCCTGACTCGGTTGCCATGGCGACCTGGGCCTAAATAATTGAAAGTTGCCCCGAGCACGCTAATAGCATAGCCGAAAATTAGAAGTTGAATTTCCTCTAGAATCTAGATTAGTATATTATTATTTTATTATTATTAAAAGGAAATTTTATTGCTTTGTTTGCCTGTAAAATTTTGGGAGAGCTGAAGCCCCAGTCCCATTATGGACGAACCGCCACTGGCCGGATGGCAATTTGCAGCTTTGTTATTACAAGCTATAGTCTACAAAAAAAACGTTAAAACGTGGCAAATAGACACTTGTCTTGTAGACAGTAATTGACATTTTCGTGCCAATTCCTTATTTTTCTTTTTTAAAAACTAATGTGCGAAATTATTTGTTTACTTTTGTGATAGAAAATGCCTTTTTATAGCTTTGGGTGCTTGGGGGGGGGGGGACACCCCCCTTTAATCCGCCACTGGTCCTATATAATATATAACTCTTGGTTTGGGACTTAGAACTGTCGATGTCGGGGCTCCAATCCAGACTTTTATAATTATTTATAATAATATTTATCTAAATAAGTATTTATTATAATTATATGTTCATAGTCCAGTTATCTGTCTACTCAACTCCTAGTTTATGGGTCCGCAGCCCTACATTTATCATTAGGCGAAAGGGACAAGCCGGCAGTGCTGTAGTTTTTATTATATCTAGTACCGAAATTAGAGGATATGGAAAAAACTGGGCTTGGCGGGATTCGAACCCACGATCTACGCCGTCGTCTTAACCGCTGGACCACAAGCCCCGACAAGTCCAGTAAATGCCAAATCCTCTACTTATGCTCTAATTGACATGATTCGTGTTTTTTCGGTCATAACGAGGAGGTTACCTCTTGAACCAAAGTTAATTTAATGTCAGTGTTATATATACCATATAATACTACAATGTAATGAATAAAGCATTGCCTTTATGCAATTAAGTCAGCTCACAGACCTGTTCGGTTAGATAGTTGTGTAGTTGTGCTAACCTGTCTAGCAACACGAATCATGTCAATTAGAGCATAAGTAGAGGATTTGGCATTTACTGGACTTGTCGGGGCTTGTGGTCCAGCGGTTAAGACGACGCCCCGGTTAGGCGTAGATCGTGGGTTCGAATCCCGCCAAGCCCAGTTTTTTCCATATCCTCTAATTTCGGTCATAACGAGGATGTTACCTCTTGAACCAAAGTTAATTTAATGTCAGTGTTATATATACCATATAATACTACAATGTAATTATATCTAGTACACCGATGTCCTGGAATGAATGAATGAATCATTTATTTCAAATCTTTCCATAAACAATATATTACAAAAAAATACAGTTTTGCCTTATATGGGCTTGGCCCGTGATAGGAGGAGAGATTTTTTTAGGCATAGGTCTACTTACTTGCCCAATGCCAACGACCCCCATGGATTATTCAGATATTATTGCTTTTTTATTTATCTACATATTTATATAGTTTCCGAATGAATTTTTGGCCATGGGCAAACTGGCATACGTACTCGATGTCAGCCTAGATCTGAGATAAGCTTACCATTGTCACAATCACAATGTAACAGGCGTAAATATGACATCACCTAGTCCGGGTACGTGTCAGTCAGTCAAGTACACTGGCGGGTCTATAGGTTTATTAGTGTGTTCATTCCAAGGGTGACAACCCAAAATTTAATCAGCAATTTTAATTCTGGATACAAAATAATTTCTTACTTTTTGTAAACCCCTCAAATATAGGTACACTGATTTCAGATATCCATACTGAATACATACTGATTATGGATGGTCCAAGTGTTGAATTGTTCAAAACTGTCATGACCGTTCGCATAAATATTGACATGTCACGTTTAGAAATGTTTGAAAAATTGAAAAACGACAAAAATTGGTTCTCCCCGATTGTAAAATCTTATAAAAACTTATTTTAGTCTGGAATGACTGTTCAAATTTAACTTTTCATTAGGCTTCATAAAATTCCCATTAGGTCTTAGTTTCAATCAAAGTACATTGACCAGATATATTGAGTTTTTATAAAAAAAAAATGGTCACCCTAGTCATTTCCCCTAATTAAATATTCATTCCACTCACTCCTGCTAATTTCCATCTGAGACGAGCAAGCTCTAAAACAGGCTCCTGGCAGTCCCGACTTGGCTGAGCATCCGCGGTTACCGAGCAACAGGTCACCATAGCAACAGGTCACCATAGCAACAGATCAAGGCTTTTGATCAGAGGTGGAGGGGGGGCACGAGTAGCCATAGGCACTGGTACCCTTCTCTTCCCCCCCCCCCCACCTCCAAAGGAGACGTAAATGTCAAAAGTCAAATGCGCCCAGGTAACATTTTTCGTTCAGAGGAGGGGGGGGGGGGGCTGATGCCCACATGTCGCCCTTCTCTGGATCCGCTGTCATTACCATAGCAACAGGTTGCCATAACGACAGGGTGCATAATGGTTCAGAATTGTTCTCTATCGTGTCACTGCATCCAAGAGCTTCCTTTTGAACGATGACTGGGACAGTCACAGTAAAAAGAGTCAGGAAGCTTGTTTCTTGGAATTTGAGCAGCTGAGAATGAGAATGGAGAAAACAATATTAGAAGAACCAGTACGTGTGAACCCGTACATGCATTCCCATTTATCTTTTGGTATGGGTAACGCAATCGATAGAATAGATCCATAGTACCTATATTTCTCCTATGGGTAAATTTCCTATGCTAAGACCACTATTTTTTAATCGATAGGGCAATAACGTAAGTATACAATATAAAATTGTCTCCAATATAAAACTACACAATCCGCGTAATAATTTCATGGTATGGATTGCATTGGGGCATGGAGTATAAACTATAATTTATTCAAAAAACCTAAACTTTCCTTAGGAAAACAATCTGTTAGGTTTTGTTGGAGAACCGTTGCAACTGTAAATTTATTAATTATTTTACATAGATAATTGGAAATTTGGAATCGCTCTTTATAACTATAATGTAATATAATATTAATTAATTAATATTATATATATAATATAATATATATAATATATAATATATATAATTAATATAAATTATAATAAATGTATTTCGTTTCTTCAATATTACATATACAGTGATATAATGAAGTAGGGGTGGCCCAAAGGATTTCTCCCGTGCTGGGGCCCCCTTAATACTAATAACTAAGCTAATAATACTATCTAAAAATACGAAAGCATGTATCGTACCTTTTCTATCGTAATTACCTGACTACCCACATGCTCTACTGTCCAATGACTGGACATACAGATAGATAGTTAGATATGTGTCAGGACATGTAGAGTTGAGGTATGGACTCCGACTTTCACCCGAAAGGTTTGAGTTCGAGTCTCACACTTGCGATTTTACTTTATGCTTTCTTGTCAATTACTTGTTGATTACTTGTGTTGTACAATTTAACAGAAATATATATCTATTTATTAATTATTTATTAATATGTCTCGGAGGGCACGCAAAGCAGGTGGTCCCGGGCCTTCCATGTTGAGTATAAGAAAGGGCTTTATAGCCCTAGTAGTAGTAGTATGGTTGGACACAGTCTCAGGCCACGGTGTGGGCCTATAGGACAGGGGACCTCCTGATTGTAGTGGATTCCGAACCACTTGGGAAACACAGTGAAGTCACACGATTAGTTCGGAGGTGACCAGGACAAGTCCTACCATGTTTCCCTACCGGCACTGTGCACACTACCAAGTTTTTTTTTTTAAAGATTAATCGCATACAAACAATTTAATGAATGTATCCGATTGACCTCTTCAGTCGCCTCTCTAGGTTAGAACCCGTGTTGAGTTACGCCACGTCTCCGAGGGCATGGCGTGTAAAGACTCGCACAAGCGCAAGCACGTTACCACCTGGCCATCGAAGTCGAAGTCGAAGTTATCTGCATCTTTGAACCTGCTCTGATCCACTGGATTCAACTTGGTAGGGCGGCCGGCCTTTTATAGCCCTAACTCCGCTAGGTTGGCATAGTAATAGAACAAGAAGTCATTATTTATTTATTTATAAATAGATCGATATGATAGTCAAGTTAACGAGCGAGAAAAGAAGTTCAAACTTCTGACCTCAAAGACTAAGATTGCAACAAAACTCTTTCGACCTCGACTTTGGAAACGGCAAACTTCATGCATGGATTCATACCATGGGAAACCTATTTGTTCTCATTAGAAAAATAAAAAAATATGTCTTGATATTAGCAAGTAAAATAAATGGCTTAAGGAAATGTAATCTGTAAGGTTTCATCCTTGATTTCATGGTAAACACAATGAAATGGTTTATTATACAGATATAGGTAGAGATTCACCAGTTAGCTCTACTAAGGTTCGATACCTGTATATAGTTTTACTCGTGAGAACTAAAGGTAGGCTCCCAGCGGCCGTAGCACCAACGGAAAATAATAACTTATTATTTAAATCAATCTTATCTTATCTTATCTTATATACTGAGTTAAGATGTCAGAACATTGTTTAGTAGTTGTAAGGACAGTTACATATTAATTAGTCTAAGGCAGAGGTTGGTAACTATTGAAAACAGAAGAGCCAAAAGTGAGGATTCTAACATTTTCCAGCCACAAAAAATTTAAATTCACTATTATAAACCCGCAGAAAGTTGAGTTCGAAAGCACTCCGTCATGGGAGAAATGTAAAGAGTTTTTTATTGCAACTGTCTGCTCTATATCTGCTGTAGATCAGCAGGCGTAGCGCGAATACAATAGATAAGTTATTCATGCGATAAAAAGAGCTGTTTTATTGTTTTCCCAAGTATTTGGGCAATATGTTGATTTTTTTTCATGATAAATAAATAAATACCCAACTGGGAAGACCCTGGACCGCCTTCTTTACATGCAGTGAAAATGTAGCAAGTGTGAGACTTGAACCAACAACCTTTCGGGTGAAAGTCTGAGTCTGTACCATTACTCTACATGTCCTGATGTCTTTAATGGAAAATAAGCTTACAAAGAATTAATTTCCCTTCCGTTATTGTGGATACTATGCCTATACCCTCCATAACGTCTTTGCCCCCGGGTAATCCCTGTGACGGGGCTGCCCCTGCATAGCCCCCCCCCCCTCCCAGAACCCCCCTATTTACGCCAATGTTGACAGAAAATCCTTTAACCACCAAGCGATCAAGATGACCACCAAAAGACTCTTCTACGGCACTTCTCTGAGCCATTCGTGAAAATGATATCAATAAATATTATTGCAATGGAATGGGCCTACTACCAACTACCCCAGGGTTTTCGGACATTAATGATATGGTTTTCTTATGCATTTGAGGCCATTGGCAAACTGTTATACTTCCTCGATGTCAACCCACATCGGCTACAATTGACATAATGTAACAGGCGTAAACATGACTTAACCAAGCGCGGGTACGAGTGATGTTTGTAATAAGAAACAATTAACAGCAATTGTAGTTTAACATAATTATAAAGGCATTCACGGCAGGAGTTACGTCCGCCAGGTTAGCTTAGTAATAGAAACAATAAAAAGTCCTTTGTTATTTATTTATGCTGCAGTAGAATCCGGGATATCCGAAATTATGCCAAAACGGTCATAGTTAGCCTTAACTCCGTTTGCTTAAATTTATCCTATTGAGTCGTGTAAGTTAAGTTTATTTAGAACTAGCCCATGGTTATCATTTTTCGTTTTGCATGTGACTCACCCTCATCTCAGAAAAATATAAAATTATTTCCAAATGGTACACCTACAATGCAGATACAGAGGTGCGGTATAACAGTGGTGGTGCTAGAAATTTTAAAGCGGGGGAACATGGGGGGCATGACTTCTGGGGGACCAATAAAAAAACAAAACATTTTTCATTTCGAGTAGGTACGAGTATAATGAAAGCATCGACTTCGATGGCCAGGCGGTAACGTGCTTGCACTTGTGCGAGTCTTTACGCGCCATGCGATCGCAGACGTGGCGTAACTCAACACGGGTACTAACCTACAGAGCCGACTGACGAGGTCAATCGGATACATTCATTAAATTGTTTGTATGCAATTATTCTTTTTCTTACAAAAATAAAATAAAAATTAAAAATAAAAATTACCAGTTTTAATTCTGACGTTTTTCACAAATCACAAAAAATCACAAAAGTTCTGCAATATAACCACATGTAAAATATCTCAAAAGCGGGGGGCCATAAACGAAATGTCATTAAGTAGAAGAAATGTCTCTCTGCATAATTATGAATATAATGGGACCGTCATTACAACCAATCGGCCGCAGTCATTGAACTTGACCTTTTAAAAGGCAGGATCTGTAGAGTAGTGGTACTAACTCCGACTTTCACCCGAAAAGTTGTTGGTTCGAGTCCCACACTGGCTACATTTTCTGGCCATGCTTCAGGGGGCATGAAAAGCAGGCGGTCCCGGGTTATCCTAGTTGTGTGTAAGAGAGGGCTTTATAGCCCTAACTCCGCTAGGTTGGCCTATAGTAATAGAAACAATTAAAAGTCCTTATTTATTTATTTATTTATTTATTATGAATATTATGGGACCGTCACTAAGACCAATCGGCTACAGTTAGCATTGAACTTGACCTTGTAAAAGTCACAACCTGTAGAGTAGTGGTACAGACTCCGACTTTCACCCGAAAGGTTGTTGGTTCGAGTCCCACACTGACTACATTTTCTGGCTATGCTTCAGAGGGCATGTAAAGCAGGCGGTCCCGGGTTATCCTAGGTGTGTGTAAGAGAGGGCTTTATAGCCCTAACTCCGCTAGGTTGGCTTAGTAATAGAACAACAAAAAGTCATGATCTATTTATTTATTTATTTGTAAAAAATTACGACAGTGGGGGTCGAAGTAGTTCCAAATCTGTAGTCAATTGGTATTGAGACGGCCACATACTAAATACATTAAAATGGAGAGGACAATTAATTTGTATTACTTTACAACACCTCATATATGGCTCAGTCTGTACGATTGATATATCCTGTGTAATCTATTTAGGGATATGATGGATCGTTTTAGTGAAGTGGTACCTTTTTATTCTAGTATATTTTTAGCGCCTAATTCCCTCATAATGTGACCCTGTGCATAACTCTCCTTGCCTGTCTTATTTGTTAGATCAATACCTTGTTAACATTTGCCATTATCATGAACCTCAGTTTCAACAGTTTGTTAAAATCGCCTTAGGATTGAGTCTGATCAAAGGTCTTCATCTATACAAAGTCAATGCATTTGGCCCAACTGCTTTTATCAATTATTATCTTATATAATCTATATCGGATATTAACGCCGAAAAACCGTCGTAACAAGAGTTCTATATAGGAGACAAAAATAAATTTTTCTATTTCTGAGGCCACTCGCCACGTCTACTAGGACCAGCAATTGAAGAGACATAGCTGGTGGACCACAGACTAAAAAAAAATAACTTTAGTGGGCTCAAATGTCCCATCTCGCCTATATAAATTATATTTTTATATTATATTATATATATATTATGCAGGTATACTACACTATACTATAAAACTCTCTGACAACACATAGAGGGGGTCCCTATCTGAGAAGTGGTAGAGGATACGCTTTCCCGACCACTGCTCTATTCGCTATGTTGTGGCCAGAAACATGCCCGCCAGCCGTGTTTCTCCAAACTTGTGAGGGTAAAGTACGCATTACGGGGGGGGGGGACCCACGCTCAGGTGGGAAGTTTTTCCTTATGTCCATTCTCAAACTACCTCGACCTTCAGTTTCTTAGTCTAATTCCCTACTAACGAAACTAATTCGTAGCTGTTATTTGACAAAGGCTAAGTTCGACTTATATTGCCTATTAATAGTAATTAGAGGCACGGGCCTCACAGTCATCTAACAATTGGGGTGGAGTCCTTTGTCAGGGGAAGAAGGGCGACGTTTCGGGAGTGGGTGCTACTTCCATCATCAGGCTAAGCCCTGAGAAGGACTGATGAAATTATATGGAAGATTGACTCATTGTTCTTCTACTCTGAATTAGAATAGAATAGAATAGAATAAATATATTTTTAAAAAAGAATGTTAAATAAGTACAATTTTGTTGCAATTGGAAGGGGGGCCCAAAGGATATCCCGTGCTGGGCCCCCCTTTTACAAAAATACAAAATAAATAACGTGATATAATCTAAAAATAAAACGTTAACATTGGAATAGGGGACATTCGACATACAGTACAGTAATTTCCAGGGGCCGTGTCCACAGACATATCAGGTGGTCCAACGGCGAAAGTAAGAGATAAGAAAATAAAACAGCTGAGTTATTGGAAATTTAAAATAAAATACAGTAAGTATTGGCACTAAAGTGCGAAATCCGCCCGATACCAGTTCGAAACATTTAATCAAATATTAGTCCGTAATTGTAGGCACAAGCTACTTGATCTTGGTCCTAGAATTTAACGATTCTCCTATCACAGCCATGGGGGGTCCACGGAAAATCACTAAATAATCTAGTGGTCCACGGACAAAAAAGTTTGGGTACCCCTGCTCTTGAGGATTCGAGCTACCGTTCTCCCGTGTGAAATGCAAGCTCTCTAACCACTCTGTCATGGCCCGTGATACAATATTGAGTCGCATCGTTCCTCGAACCGACAACTTCGGAATTATTGACAAAATCTCTGTCAACTACAATACTATGGGCAAATACAAGTCGGCAATAAACCTTATATAAATTGGTCAAGGACCTCTTAGAAGTGCCCGGTCATAGTTTACCTACTGGCCAAACATTTTGTACTAAATTCTGTACTATGTATCGATGCATGTTTTACACGTTTGCATGGGTTTAGATTATTTGCTATAGTACTACACATGCTTTCTCCCCTTACGTATCTTCAAATTTGATTTGGTACTTCTGCTATCTTTACTCGTTTACATAGTTCATTCCAAAGTGGCTATGCAATGCCAAATAGTTCGGGAACAGTTGGTATAGAACTAGTCCGCAAAGCGAGATACTGAAGACTCGGCATTAAAGGAAAATTTTTCATTGGTTCACCCAACCCTAGTGGGTAACTTACCTTCACTGAAAGAGGAAAACACAGCTGACCGGCCAGTTGCGGACCACAAAATAACAAATAATGCAGTTATCTAACAGTACTTCAGCCTAGAAACTCAATGAATGGTGTGCCACATGAAGGATTTATTATTTATAATTTTTTAATCGGAATCCAACCGCAGACGAGTCTGGATCACTTCCAAAATAGGTGGGCTTATGTTTCTTATAGTCAATACTAAAGTCATAAAGATTTGTTCCATTCAATTGGTAGAGTAGAGGTAAGGACTCTGACTTTCACCCGCGAGGTTGTTGGTTCGAATCCCATATGTGTTACATTTTCTGCCAATGTTTTGGATAACATGCCTAGTTTACCTAGTGAGGGCTTTGCAGCCCTAACTCCGCTTGTCTTAGTAATCAAGCAAAGAGTCATTATTTATATATTAATTTATATTAATGATTTAAAGTGTATTTCATGTTTGCTGCCATAATTTTTTCCATGAATTTGATAATGCAGTAAATTTCCGTCGTCTGTCAGTTTGATGGGAAACCGAAACCGAAACCGAAACTAAAAAACAATCCTCGCAATACTGTGCATGGAATATTAATAGACCAAATCGTTATAATTTAATCATTTCATTAAAAAAAATGTAAACCAACCTATTTTGGGTTGACCCAGGGGTGGCCAATGTAAGTAGCCAGCTTCCACTTAATGAAAATAATGTTAAAGTTTGAACTAGTATTAGTTTCGTTATCATTTTATTCTTCCACATGTGCTTGGTCAACTCATATACATAATAATGTGTAAATAGAAAGCAAGCTTGAACTTGCCCATTGTCGGTGCAGGTTGACATGTGGCAGTTTAAAAAAAAAAAAAACAGCCAGCTATGAGGTTGTTAGCTTGGGGCTTTAGAAGTGACCACTACACTTATACGTTAATTGCAAACCTATTTAAAAACCTAAACAAAACGCCGTGGCTTGAGAACACAATGATGGTCTAAACTACTAGGCCTAAGGTTGGTAGAGGGCGATCTCTCTCTTGACCACTGATTTTCTGATGTTGTGGTCAGCAACATACCCGGCGGCCGCGTTTTCCCTTACCGATGAAGGTATATAGGTATAATAGGTATATAGGTATAATATACCCATTAGGCATTGTGGTAGCTTGTTCGTACTTGAGCGAGTCCCTACACAACATGCGATCGGTGCCCTGTCGTAACTCAACACAGGTATTACCTACAGAGGCGAGTTAAGAGATTATTCGGATATATTCATTGAATTGTTTGTCTGCGAATAATCTTTTATTAAAAATAAAAGAATAAAAATAAAAATGAGCCCAGACCAGGCTCGACATTATTATATAAAATATAATAAATATAAAAAATAAATACAAGTAAATATTATATAATATTATATCAAATATATACTATGTATACAGTATATATAAATAGTATAAAATTAATAATAAATAAAAAATAATGAGTGCCTGTGGCCGTATAATTCAGTCTTTTTGAGACTTGCAGCCTTCCTCACGAAACCCCTCAAAATTGTTCGCACCGTTTGGATGCACACATACGGGGTTTCGTATTGTAATTTTTGCACTCGTCAAGAGGTCTGATTTGCGATTATTATTATATTTGCGATAAAGTTAATTTATAAGAAGACCACGCATCCGATATCCAGAAGCGTGACAGAAGCCTCTGCTTACAGAGCTTGAATTCTCCCCCACTGCGTCCATAAAATATAAATAGAATTCGCTGCAGTGGTTAGCGGCTGCTCATGACATAGTCTACTTATAAACCCACCTTAGGGATGCTTAACGGCGCTCAAAAGGAGTGTCGATTCCTTGGTTGGGGTACGCAGCCCCGCGCCCCAGTAACCCTTCTCCCTTTCCTAGTCAATAACTTACAACAAACATTATTTTGAACTTTTCATTAATTTCCTAAGCAGGAAAAGTGTACAGTGCAAAAAGGAAAACAGACATAGCCTAGCTTACCTTCGAAAGGGTCATCTTTTTATGAGAATTATTATCATATCTTTTTGCGGATTGTATACAGACCTTGCCTATGGTCACTATAGGTTGAGCTCTATAGCTACTAAGGACCCGTTCAATTCACTACACCTTGGCACAGAGATATGCCCATGTCCGGTAGTGATAATTGACATTTCGGAAGCCTTTGATGAGCACTTCACAACACCCTTGACTGCGTTTGTCGCCAATGACCTGATGTCGGTAGTACAGATGGTACCTGTATATTTGGTAAAAGGAGTAGGTCCTAGAAAAATGACGTCATGTACACAGAAGACTTGGTGTGCGTGCGAGGCCAGTACGACAAAGGGCATGGTAGGCTGACTGTCAAATATCAAACCGCGGTAAATAACGCGCTACAATGGTCAGCAAACGCCGAAACCAAGTTGAATCCTTCAGAACAGAGTCTGTTCCAAACTGCAGCTAATTTTGTAGTGTGCACAGCGTTGAAAGGGGAACATGGTGGGACATGATAACGAGACTGAAATGATCCCAGTCAGTTGAAGTGCGTGTCAAGTCCTGGGCACCTCCGAATTAATCGCGTGACTTTTGTTCCCCTACTGGTTCGGAATCCACTACAATAAGGAGGTCCACCCTGTCAGTCAACTAAAGGGGGGGGGGGTGTCCACCTGACGTCACTGGAGGTGAGATAAATTCTAGTTAGGTCAGACCAACACATTACCACACAGCAATAATGGCAGGGCACGCAATGCATTTCAGCGTGAATTTTCTATCATTTTTTCCAAAAATGTTTTTATGCACAAAATTCAATTGTTGTTTTTTGGGGAAGCAACCTGTCCGGTTTCGTCACTCAATTTATCACCTAAAACATGCCTGAAGGTAGAAATTATCGATAGAAAGGTTTCGTAGAAAAATTATTTTTTAGTCATTTTTCATTAAAATTCAGTTATTTTTATTTTTTTTAGCCCCAGAAGAAAACTATCGATGGGTAAGCGACCACCCGCGTTTTGTCAACATTACTAACGACTACAATATATGTGAATTTAAAAGAAATCATTGGAGCCGTTTTTGAGAAATAAATTTTTTAGCCGTTTTTTTTTAGTTTTTTGAGAATAAAACCCCCCAAAGATGAGTTAGCCCCCAAAAAGAAATGACCCCGAGGTATGATTTTTGTAAACTTACATGCTAAATTTCATCGAAATCGACCGAGTAGTTTGCCCGGGAACAGACAGACAGAGCGACAGACAGGCAGACAGACAGACAGAAATTTCGTAAAAAAACACTTTTTTGGGCTCCTGGGACCTCAAAACGTGTATATCCGTTGAAATCTCGGAATCGAAAATTTCGACCATCACAAAGCTTTCCTTATACTACGTATAAATTGGAAAGCAACAACGGTCAGCAATAGTCCAGTAGGTGGCGAACTGTTGAACGGAAGGTCGATGTTCAAGACTCGGAATAAAAGGAAATATTCCCACCTGGCCGGGCCCACCCAAACCTGGAGGGTATCCTAAACGCGGCGACCGGACATGTTGCTGACCACAACATCCCAATTAGAGTAGTGGTCAAGAGAGACGATCCTCTAACAAACCTCAGGCCTATACCTTCATTGGGTGGTTGTGGCTTCTTTAATGGGGTACAAGAATCATAAGCTGTGGTCAGGCCCTTAACCAGGATTTAATTTCGGGGGCGGCTGCGATCTTATAGTATGTAATGGAATGCCGGAACGTCTCGAAAGTAAAATTATGTCTAGTGTAAAGCCAAAAAAAATTAGGTGGGAGCTGCAGCCCCCCCCCCCCCCCCCCCCCGCGCCCTGATTATGGGCCTGGCTGTGGAAACTGTTTTTTTTCGCTCGTTGGCTACTGAAATTTATTTGGAAGCCACAGGTTATCGCTGCTATTATCGTACGTTCTCATATAGCAACAATTAGAGGTACAGAGTGTCTATTTAATTTTTAGAAAACATGATGATCATAACTTTATGAAGAATACCCAGTAAAAAGGCCCAGTGGGGGCTGCACCCCCCCCCCCCCCGAAATGTTTTGATTTTGCACTACACTACATGGAATTGAACTTTCCAGAGTTGTGACATTTCTCTACATACTATCGCAGCCCTCCCCGAAATAAAATCCTGGTTACGGGCCTGAGTACAGGTACACCCATTTGCAGATTGGGATAAAAAAAAGTGATTTTTATCTGGCTTACCCATTCCAAATTTGATTTTTTTAAATTATTAATAAATACAAATATTACGGCAATTCATATTTACATGTATTTTGGTCGTATTTATATAAATAGCTTTAAATTGTACGCTATGACTCTCAAATTTTGTAGTTGTCTTCACGTTTACCGTTTCCCCTGTTTTGCCGAGAGCCCAAAAAACGCTCATGAAGGAAATATGCACTTCAAAAATTGGATTAAATACTGAAATATCGCGTTTTAAGTTAAATTAATAGTAATATTTTTACCTTAATTAATAAGGAACAAAAGTTATCATCAGAAGCCTTCCATCTCCAGCAATTGTATATCCCATTGGTAGGGGCATCTTCGTTGGGCGCCCCCTCTCTACGACTGGAGTCATAATGTCTATATAATACCGGTAGATGAGGTAGCTAGTATAGTGCAAGTGCAATACTTAGTGGAGCCAGGATCTGAATTCGGCAAAAGGATACCTACTGCGTTTCTTTCACCTCAAAAGGATTTTTCTGTGTCTAGTGAATTGTGTCGTTTAAGTTGGTTGCTTCAAAATGAAGTTTTTAACGGTAAGTGAAAAAAGTGTTACAATTTTTTTTATCTTATAGCGTGCTTATTATTGTTTTTAACTAGTTTATCAACATTTCCATACTGATGAATCTAATGAGCTTTTTTTTTTAATAAAGTTATATAGAAAAAATACCTTTTTGCATATGGCGGCTTTAAAGCTGTTTTAAAAGTTAATTTATAGTACGTTTGAGGAAATTGAGAAAAATTTTCCTAATAGTAAAAGTAGTTTTTTGTTTTAATTACGAAATAGGGGTTTTTAAAGTTTCTAGCCTAAAAATAGCTTGTTTCCCCAAAAATTGGTATTCCAAGAAATTAGGAAGAAAACTATTTCTAAGAATGTTATTTCAAAATTTGAAGTTAATTTGCAAATTTAACTTTTAGCATTAACAATTTCCTTAACTTCACTGACACCAGTTGTAAGCACTATAAAAGACATTTTTTGGGCTATTGTTATTAAGCCTATACTTTTCTTTCTGTAAGACATATTGACCCTACCGTAATGAAATCAACTCCAATGTATTACAAACCAATATTTTTGAAAGAGCCCCTTAAATACCTGAATTATCCATTTTTATTCACGGGGTGGGAGTCAGATTTAAAGCTCAGAATTTGGACGAATCGCATTATTTTGGGTAGACTTCCACTTTTTTTGGTTTCAAATTTAGTAAACGACGAAATTTCTGTAACTCTTGGTAAGTGGGCAATACCGGGTCACTATTAGGGGATGAAGATTTTGAAAAATCCACAAAATCAGCATAACTATGTGCTTAATTTTGTCTGATTGCCGTGAAATTTAGTATACGCATTGCTGAAGACGGTAACCATCGTACTAGAACTATTTTATTAAATTATTAATATTGGGGTAATTCAAGTGGGAGGGGGGTTCAGTGAGAGGTAATTCTCAAGTGTTTATCTAACAGTGCTAGAAATAGGAACTGAACAAGTAATACAGGAAATTTGTGAATACTCATCGCCAAAAATTTAAGTGCAGTGGTGAGGCGGAGGGGAGAGACTTTTGAAAATTTAAAAAAAACCGGACTGCAGGGCAGGCCAAGTAGCAAAACATGACGAACAGGGTATCGGTCTCACAATATGATTTTTACCCAGTACGTAACGTGAGTCACACTGGGTATACCTTATACCTTGAAAAGTAAGGGCTGCCAGGCGTGTATATAAGATTTATAACGTGGAATATCCCAAATAGAATGGTGGGCAGGAAAGAGGATCATCTAGCAGTCCGCATCAGTGTTTCTTTCGGGCACGGGGGGGGGGGGGGGGAACCCCCCAAACCCAAAATTTCCCCCCCCCCCGGGGGAATTTTTTTCCAAAATCCCAACCTTCACTAGCCAATGGCCTCACAGCACATTTGGTATAATTCGCACAGTCGAACAGCCAAACCGCATTTGCACATTAGGTGTTTCATATTGCGACCTAATAACGTAAACTTCACTCTTTATGCCTAAAAACCTGGTTTCCAACTAAGTGTAATATAATGATGGAAAAGCTGCCCTCCCCCCCCTGAAGTAAGGTCGGCTCGGACCACTCAAACAGCCCCCCCCCCATGGAAAGAAACTCTGGTACCCATCATGTCTAAGAAACCTCGCTTTCATGCAATTTTTTTGGCGGCAGTCCATTTCTAGAGAAAGGTGATAGGTGAAAGGTCATCGGACGAGTACAGCCTTGCTCCGTAATCCCTGCTTTGACAAAGGCAAGGCCGTAGAAAGAAGTGTACAAGATGGACGGGCTGAGGTGAAGCCCCGCACGATTCTTCTGACACGACAAAGGCATTGAACTTGATATCTTGATAGGCGAAGGAAATGCATTTCAGACTCCTTAATGACCTCCAGGTGAAAGGAAACACTGGAAGGGCTTGTCGTTGTTTTAATATATAGCTTGTTTAAATAATGTAACAATGGGATGAACTTAAAATAAATATTGGCTTTTTTTGTTTTATTACTAAGCCAATCTAGCGAAGCTAGGGCTATAAAGCCCTCTCTTACACTTAACTAGGAAGGCCCGGGACCACCTGCTTTACATGCCCTCCGAAGCATGGCCAGAAAATGTAACAAGTGTGGGACTCGAACTAACCACCTTCCGGGTGATAGTCGGAGTCTCTACCACTACTCTACATGTCCTGACCTGACGAACTTAAGGTGACCATGTCCCGTAGTAATCAGTAATAATGTCCTGAGGAATATTTTATGGACCCAGGCTGGTCCATAGGTCCCTTGTCCAATGCCCCTATGGACTGTTCCCGCATGCAATTTTGGCCGTTGACAAGCTGGTGAACGTCCTCGATGTCAACCTACACCGGCTACACGCGATAATGGACAATCTGAGACAAGCTTACCATTGACGCAATGAAACAGGCGAAAGCATGACTTAACCAAGTACAGATACGTGTCTGACCATGTCTAAGGCAAACGTTATAAAGTAAGGCGGCCACAATTTATGGTCCACCATTCTCATTGTAAATTGTTTTCGTTGTCCTGTTTAGGGAGTGTATCTGACGTAGTCACTTTATATTCATCTATTCTACAATCGCAGATCCTAACGCAATATAGCCGTGAGATATACGAGGTTTTTCAAAACTTGCACTTGAATAATTTTGAAAAGTGATGCAACAACACGAGTAAAATGTATATTTTCATTTAAAAAAGAAAAGAATGAAAGAACTTACGTGCTTGGCACTACAACCCACTGAGAGTCTAGTTCTGAGGACTACTAGGGGCTTTCTTTCTTTACCACTGCTGACTATGGGATTATGTGGTCAGAAACATACCCGGCAGCCGCGTTTTTCTCATACCCGTGAGGGTTAGTTATCCGTTCGGGTTGGGTGGACCCAGGTCATACGGCCCATTGTCCGGTTCTTCACCAACAGGACTATTCCAATTTTTCTAATATGTCTAATTAATTAAAATTAATTGCATCAGAAGATATTTCATAGCATTATAAATAAATAAATAAATAATGACTTTTTGTTCTATTACTAATGTAAGCCTAAGCGGAGTTAGAACTATCAAGCAAGCCCGTAGACAGCGGGGGTGCAGGGAGTTCTTTCCGACAATTTCGGATTTTTTTCTTCAGTTGGATGGTCCGCCCAGATATTTTTTTACTTAATTCAGGTGGTTTTTTACTTCAGAATAATAATTTTTTTCTTCGGGGGAGGTTTCTCTACTGGCGGCTTGCAGTAAATTTGATTATCCCCCTCCCCCAAAACTTTGCATTTGTTCATTGCTCTATTTCTCGCAGCCTACATTTTTGTTAAATTTTTCCATATCTTATTATCATTTTAAGTCTGTTTAAATTAGTCATATAAGAAAAATGTGTGTCATATTAATTCCAGTAGGCCTATTTGGGGATATTTTGGGGAGTTTCAGGTCGAATTAGGAAAATTCTAATGCTAAAAGAGTCCCTTCATTTTCTACCTTAAGAGCAAGAGGTTATTTTTTTAAAGGTCTTTTTATGGATCCAGGTCCCTTGTCCAATGCCAACAACTCCATAGATTTCGGACATTATTTGTATTGTTTCCGTAAGCATTTCCATCGCCATCGGAAAACTGGTATGCTTTCTTGATATGAACCTACACTGGCTACCTGCGATAATGGACAAGCTGAGAGTTGAGACAAACTTACCATTAACTGAAATACACTGAAACCGGCGAAAGCATAACTTAACCAAGTAAAGATACAAGACACCTTAAGAGCAAACTGACCGTCGAATTTGGTAGTCGCTGAATCTTAATTTTGTTTTAATAAACTAGTCAGATTTGAAATTAATAATCTGGGAAAGTTGCAGAGAACCAAATTATGCATAGCATTAAAAATAGTTATTTAATTCTTTGGCGTCAAATCGCCAGCAAACCTTTTAATAAGTAGCCTACAATCGAAGACACCAGGAAATATAATATCAGTTCATTAATCATTTTCATAGTGAAGACAGATCTAGCAAATCATTGCATCATTTTTCTCTAAAAGGATGTCGTGAACAAACCCATAGAATACCTACCGTTTTCTTTTATCATCTATAGCGGGTCAATAGTTCGCATGACCAAACTAACTGGCACCTACAGGCGTAATTTTGTATTGTTTAAAAGTCAAAAGAACAACAAAGCATTGCATAAAGATGGCCGGAATTATGTCAGAGCTCAGTTACACCCATAAGTTTCACTTTTGGTGTTATAAAATACACCTTCAAAATTGAAACATCTTAATTGAACGTGCGTGCGCAAAGATACGAGTCTTTTGTAAAGAAATTAGGCATAGTTTCAGAAGATAACCATTTACATGTGACAATTATTTCGGTTCTGCCTGTTAGGTATTTGACATAGCCTACTAACCTTGTTAGTGGCTCGTTCCCATACTTGGGTAAGTCCAGCTAGCTCCTGTTACAATGTCAATGGTAAGCATGTCTAAGCTTGTTCATTGGCATTTGTAGTCGGTGTGGGGTGACATCGATATTCACACGGAAACAGTACCAGTAATGACTGAAAACCGATGGAGTCGTTGGTGAGGTTCAACAGGCTACATTTCAAGTAGGCCTATAAACATGTAAAAAGCCCATCAAAAAAGATAATAAGTTGATATTTTATAGGATATAAGAGTATAACCTTATAATTAACTTATGCTAGTAAGCTTCCATTTGTGTCAGTATTTGATGCGTATCGTTATCTAATCAGATAACAATATTTCTTCTTCTTCTTTTTCGGCCGGTACTCCACTGCCCCGAAGGAATATATTTACAAACAATTATACTATAGTAATACAAAAATTCTGGGGGCCCAAGTTAATAAACATATTGGGGGGTCACACAGTTAGCGCTATAGATTTTACATGTTGTCTATTTCACGCCTGTGTTAGCCAAGAATCTATTTTTCAACTCATATCAATATCATACTATTTAAAATTAACAAACACGTAAAATATTTAAGATAGGTAAGACAAGATAAGATAAACGTGTATTTACAAGATCTAAAGTTTATACAATTTTTTAATAGGTACTGGTTGCGCTCTCTCGTACAGTGAGGCGTCAGTGAGGGTCACGCATTATTTTGGGCGGCTATTACACTGACAATGCTCAGTGTAATAGCCGCCCAATCTAAGTGGTAGGCTACAGCCTCACAAGCTTAACATTACTTAAACATAGACAATATAAAAATAAAAAGATAAATAAAAATTTAAAAGATATTAGTTGCATTACGATACATTGAATTTTAATTTAAAAGGGAAGCAGTATTTTAATTAAAAAGTCATTTTTTATTTTAATTTTTTTCTTCTTCTATTTTCGTTAATTTTTTAAGGTGTAGGCCTAATGCTCTATTTATAATAATAGCAATACTATTAATCATAATAACCTTGTTTGTCTGCAATTGGGAATTTAAAAAGAGAGAAATTTCATTATTTATGAAAAAAATTAATTCATCTTTACTTCAATATTTTAGGTTTTTACGGGTGGAGACCTGATTATGATACAGTATAATTCGGGCTGGCCGTGGTTGCTGGTTGCTACTGAGCCTCCAAGATAAAATCATGGACGTCATGTTAGTGCAACTGAAGATGTCGACCGCAGATGTTGATGAAACGATTGGAAGTCTTTCAGATAGACCACGACCGAACAGCTCGGCTTTTACTGTATCAAAATCGAATTAGTTAAGGACAAGCTCGTAAAGAATGGGATGTTTGCAAAGATTATATAAAACTGCCCACTCCTAACTGGAATTTCATTACTAAAAATACATTAAAAGTATCTCAAGATGAAGAGTATTTTCTTCCTGGGCCCAGTGGATGGAAAATTGAATAAACCAGGTTTAAGAAATTAGCTAGACTGGATTCGCTTCTGTTCTAAAATGAAAACAATGAATCAATAGCACAGGAGCCGCATTATAATTTAGGAGGGGGGGGGGCTGACAGGGAGGGCGCGCTGAGGTAAACTTCATTGCACTTGTCAGCTTCCCCCGCCTTTACCTTTTTTTACATTGCTACCTACTGCGCTTACCTTTTTTTCACAAAAACACATCAACTTTATTTTTTAAAAAGTCTATGGTTATGGGCTGTAGTCTCCGATAAATTACTTGGCTCATTAATTCGGCATGTGTCGCTTTTTTTCTTCTCGATTTAATTTTAAGTACTGAATAATAATTAAATATTTATTAGGGTTAGCATCATGATAACAAAACAAGACTTATTATTCACCTTTTGGTATTTCAATAAAGTTTGTTTGTATCCTTTCCAACGCCTGCTTTCAGCATTTCTGCTTTAAGCAACCCCGTCAGCCTGGCGGGGGGAGTGAGTCTGATTATTAACTTGAGGCACCCTAAGGGCAGAATCCTTCACCCCGGGGAGGAGGGGAGTTGCCTGACAGGGTGGGTCTCCTGATTATAGTGGATTCCGAACCACTTGGGGATTAATAGTCAACAAGTTATTTTGAAAGCTGTCTCTTAATTTAATTTAATTTTTTTTTTGAAGTAGGTATCAAAGAAGGTACTCTCTGATGACGAACTCGTAACTGGAGCATGTTAAAAACAATTTTCGTTCTAGTGTTAAAATGTTTACTGAAGACTCGTATTATGAATGAACTTTTATCTTCCGGTAACATTTCCTACACGATTCTCCGATTAAAGGCTAAGTGTTGGTACTCGCTTGTTAGAAGGAATAGGTCGTGTCAAGTGGCGACATTCTTCTCAAGATAAACCTATTAACTGTACGTTACAATACCGCACCTACACACTATATCTACTGTGCTTTTCCCACTGCCCTACTGTATTAAGGAAGAGTTTAATGCTAATTATGCAATCGAGTCAACCACTTCTGAATCAGAATTAAGTCACTATCGTAGCTTGAGAAGGCTGGTCACTAAATGGACCAGTGCGAATAATTCGCAGTAAAACCCTGTAAAAAAGCTTGACTTATCCAATTACGGGAACGAGTCTATAAAATTAACCGTACCCTAATGATTTTATTACTTACTTCAACGGGGCCCTATCCCTCCCACAGGGTCGGGGGCACGGATCTTCCAGTGGTTCCGGTCTTGGGTATCATCCGGTGCTGAGGTCCTCCCTCACTTTCGTTTTCAGGGACATCCTCGGTCGTCCTATAGGTCTTGTGCCCTCCACCGTACAGTCCCTCACACCTTGCAGCAGGTGTCTATCTTCTCTTCCTTTCGAAAGGCCGCCCCACTGATTTTATTGGACATACAATAAAGTTATTTTACCGGCTTCATTATCATTATTACCTACGGTACTATAATTTTTTATTTTTTATTTCAGGTATTAGGACCACTAGTCTGCATTATTCTAGGACAACCTGCATACGGGTTTCCGCAATGTAAGTATCAGCACCTAAAATTCGCATTCGTTATTTTGCCAATGAAAAACGGAAATGGGCACTTTCACTCCTACCTGCATAGCGTGGTACGTGATGCACTATTTAGGACATGTAGCGTAGTGGTACGGACTCTGACTTTCACCCGAAAGGTTGTTGGTTCGAGTCCCACACTGGCCACATTTTCTGGCCATGCCTCGGAGTGCATGTAAAGCAGGCGGCCCCGGGCCTTCCTAGTGGAGTGTAATAGAGGGCTTTATAGCCCTAACTCCGCTAGGTTGGCTCAGTAACAGAAACCATAAAAAGTCCTTTTTATGGCTAAATTACAATACAATACAATACAATATTTATTTATTTCCTTCAATACAATACATTTTTACAATTATTACATTTTTTCATGGTAAGGGCTCTAAGGGATAAACCCGCCATAAAATTGCCAGTTTAACTTGCAAAAACAGGGTAACAGATAGTCTGCCACTGTCATTCGGTATTAAAGGTGTTGTAAAGTCTCGGTAAGGAATACTGGACGGCACCGCCATGTTATAATGCAAGGTGGTGCCGCGCTGTACTCCTGACACATAATTTTCATACGATTGTGGGACCCACCCTAACTCTCGGTCCTACCATCACATGTAACGTATCCGTATGGAAAATAGAAAGGCATCTCTATCTATCAATTCACAACGGTGCCATGCAGCATTCCTTGCCGAGACCTTTCATACAATTTGGGACCCACCCTAACGCCCGACCCCACCTTCACTTGTAAAGTATCCGTAAGGAATACAGAAAGGCACCTCCATCTACCAATTCACAACAGTGCCGTGCAGTATTTCCTACCGAGACATTTCAAGCGATGATGGGACATACCCTAAGTGGAACACCCATTTCTGGGCATGACAGTTCTCCATAAGGTAAAGCATAGGGAAGTCAATGCTCATTTTCAGGCAGTGCCTAATCACCTAAGCCAACCAGAACACCGCTAGTGTAATGCAAAGAGGTTCTTTAATTTCGGTACGGTATATAAAAACAAATAATACAAAATTAGCCTTTGGATCTCCTAAGTTGCAGAAGCCTACGCAAGGAATGTGAGGCGCGAAGCCGTCCTGCTTGGAAGGGCAAAGTCTACATGAAATGCATCAAAAAAATCATCAAAATTATTACAGGCCCAACTATCTTTGATTTTACTTTTTGTAGAGCTCTAGGCTGGCTTCAGACGATTTTAGAAACAAGCCGTTTTGAGGAACTTAGCCTAGGTTTTACTAAAATAACCTTTGCTTTAATTTATTTGGAAGCCCAAATTGTTTTCACTCCTTTTGCTTTTCTGTGCACTTTTTATTCAGCTTTTATTATTATTATTATAGTTTTTTTTTTTGCTTAATGTTATACAACCATTTCCAACTACATCTACCTACCTACCTACCTACCTACCACTTCTGACCGATACCCTCAAGGAATCGGACCACCTCTGTTAACACGTCTCCATCCAATTCCTGGAGCACATCCATGTATGTGTGAGGCGGCAACTTCCCTAGCGGAGTTAGGGCTATAATTCATGTCCTATGGGCCCACACCGTAGCCTGGGACTGTGTCCAACCATACAACTAGGGCTATAAAGCCCTCTCTTAGAGTCAACTAGGAAGGCCCGGGACCGCCTGAATGGCCAGAAAATGTAGGAAGTGTAGGACTCGAACCAACAACCTTTCGGGTGAAAGTCTGAGTCCGTCCCACTACTCTACATGTCTTGTTTTATGTCAGTGTACTGAAATTATTAATGAATACACGCCGTTTTTCGACACATCCTTATAATAATTTTAAGGTACCATAGGAAACAGAGCATGGGACTTATCGTTGGTTCATCAGTCACACAATTCGTGACTAAGGTACAGAATCTAGTTCCATTATAAATGTGATGTAACTTATTATAATATGCCTAGGTAGTCAGCCTATCCCATAATGGTTGCCAAAATAAGTCCAGTTAACGTGGAAGTGATTTCATATGCAACTGAGTTATCAATTTTTATTACGGTATCACATGATATAATGGTATAATACAGTTATTAAATTAACTTAGGTGGAGAAAGCAACCTCCACTGGATAATATATCTGAAAAGGGAATCGAGAAAATCTGGGAAGAGCGGGAATAAAACCAACGTTCTGAACCTTTCTGGGGCTGGGAGGCAAATAAGGCAGAGCCTCACTTAATTTTAAAATAAAATAGATTAAAGAAGTATGTAGTATTATATGGTAGACTCGTATAATACAGTTATTAAATTAAATTAGGTGGAGAAAGCAACCTACTCTGGATAATATATCTGGAAAAGGGAACCGAGAAAATCTGGGAAGAGCGGGAATAGAACCAACGTTCTGAACCTTTCTGGGGCTGGGAGGCAAATAAGGCAGAGCCTCACTTAATTTTAAAATTAAATAGATTAAAGAAGTATGTAGTATTATATGGTAGACTCGAATAATACAGTTATTAAATTAATTAGGTGGAGAAAGCAACCTCCTCTGGATAATATATCTGGAAAAGGGAACCGAGAAAATCTGGGAAGAGCGGGAATAAAACCAACGTTCTGAACCTTTCTGGGGCTGGGAGGCAAATAAGGCAGAGCCTCACTTAATTTTAAAATTAAATAGATTAAAGAAGTATGTAGTATTATATGGTAGACTCGAATAATACAGTTATTAAATTAAATTAGGTGGAGAAAGCAACCTCCTCTGGATAATATATCTGGAAAAGGGAACTGAGAAAATCTGGGAAGAGCGGGAATAGAACCAACGTTCTGAACCTTTCTGGGGCTGGGAGGCAAATAAGGCAGAGCCTCACTTAATTTTAAAATTAAATAGATTAAAGAAGTATGTAGTATTATATGGTAGTTATTAAATTAAATTAGGTGGAGAAAGCAACCTCTTCTGGATAATATATCTGGAAAAGGGAATCGAGAAAAATCTGGGAAGAGCGGGAATAGAACCAATGTTCTGAACCTTTCTGGGGCTGGAAGGCAATAAATTTGAAAGTAAATAGATTGAAGAAGAAGTATGTGCTTTGCATTAACAAATGTAAGCTAACTAAAAAAATGAAAAATCTAAAAGAAAAAAAATACCGCGAAGAAGAGTCATAAATAACTCTTGATCCAAAAATTCACAAGGTACAATATCGTTGTTGCGGCCTCAAAATACTGGTGCTTATCCATTGCTAAAAGGCAGCACAAATGTTACCTATGCTATTAAAGCGAATATTATTTTTTATGCGTTTAAATAATAGGCTTCAGTAAATCAATATATATATTTCTTAGATTATACAATCGGTACTTATACGAAAGAATAATTTAAGTTCTTCTAATAAACCGTTTTAGGTCATGTCATGGTAATGCTTATGTGAATAGTGTAGAAAGCTTTCCCTCTGATATGGTCTCTAAGCAATTTTGGGAAGCTATTGGCATTTCCCTCCGCTCTCAGTCCATTTGGATGTTTTCGGAAATAGGCGAAGCCTAGAAAATGGTATTTTTGACAGCTTAAAAAATGTATACTTTGCACCATGCAAGATCTATTTTAATTTAAGTGGAATAACCGCTTATTGATTGCCTTATACTTTTACTGCATTATAGCTAACCCTGTATCTGAACCTTAATACATTATATTAACAGTGTTTTTGTGGATCTAGATAATTTATAGCTCATTAGGTTGGGTTATTCCACCCTATCCTTAACTTATGGCAATGTTTACACTGAACATGTTGACCGCAGCTGTTGACGAAATGTTTGGAAGTACACTTTTACGGCCTATCATACCGGAGTCTCACGTAATTCCGTGAAAGCGTTTGTAATTATATTGTATAAATTTAATTTAACTATTTTTCATGTTTTCATTGTGTATGTTTACATAAGGTCAATAAAATAAATGAATAAAAGTATATCGACTTCGATGGCCAGGTGGTAACGTGCTTGCACTTGTGCGAGTCTTTACACGCCATGTGATCGGAGACGTGTCGTGACTCAACACGGGTACTAACCTACAAAGGCGACTGACGAGGTCAATCGGATAAATTCATTAAATTTTTTGTATGATGCGATTAATCTTTTTATAAAAATATATATATATATACGTAAGCAACAAAAACTTGTTTGAGAAAGCAACCTGAAGGGGTTTCTTACTCTATTCAATATCTTAATCATGCTTGGAGTTAAAAATTACCAGTGAAGGCGTTATTCGCCAATAAATACCTTATTTTAGTCGTTTCTATTTCTTTCATTGTTGTGGTGAAGTTAAGTGGGAAGCGACCTAGTGCGACCTAATGCGCTATGTTAACACTAACAACGATTACAACAAATGTTTTTCCGTGTGTTTTTAAAATACTTTTCTCCCATTTTATTCACAAAATTTTCATTTAAATGAAAGGAAGGATTTTCTTATTGCTAAATCAAAAAACAATAAAAAATCATTCCATAAAGCCTTTATGCAATCTCATAAGTAGATAAACTTATAATTAGACAACCTCAGAACCTGATAGTTATAAGCTACGCGTACATGGGTAGCCTAATTACGTGAAATGATAAAATCGCCATGTCTCAGTTGAGGCAGCTGAAATGGCTCCAAACGTGTTGAAAACTGGAAACATTATTTGGATTAGGTTACACAGGTCTTGAACTCATTTGTAATTAAATTTGTCTTTATTACGTGTTCGAAGAAGTGAAATGTTTTAGCAGGCCCGGCCCGAGGTATTTTCTTGAGTGGTGCGAGTTTACATTTTAGCGCCCCCCCCCCCCCTCCCAGAGACCGTAAATTATTCATGAACGCTTGAGTATGGGAGACATTAAAAAATTGTGCATGCTTCTTATAAAGGGATTGTATTAGGCAACTGTAACTAATAACTAAATGTAAAATTATTGAAATTTCTCCTTCCTAGCTTTGATGCTAGCAAATTTTTTAATCAAATGATCATAGGAGAGATTGTTGGCGATCTCATTTTCTATGGATAATATGGCTAAGTCCGACAATTTCTCATCAGCTAAAACAGACCTTAGGTAGGTCTTTATCAATTTTAGCTTGCTGAAGCTCCTTTCTCCCTTAGCAACAGTGACCGGTATAGTAATGAAAATGCGGAGAGCTGTCCAAACGTTTGGAAACATATCTTTCCAACAATGCTTTGCCAAAAACTCAAGAACCCCCTTTGGATGCCCATCGTCGCCGCCTAAGAACGCACTAAGGCTCCTTATTTCTTGGGCTAGCTCGGTACCCGAAATATCACTGAGAGCGCCATGGGTTAAGACAGATTCTAAATCTGAGCAGGCCGCATTCAAACCATTATGGTCGATCTTTTTCAAATCGTACATAAATTGCCATGTACTATTAATGTCACTTAATTGGGAAAAGCGCAACTGCAATGAATTAATGGCTGTGTCAATCATTGGATAGAAGACAGAGGTGCGAAACGCTGTTTCTGGGTCAGTAGGAGATTCGTCTTGATTTTCATAAGAAAACATCTTCTTTTTCCTTCGCAGACGGACAGTTTCAAACTCCTGAGTGATTTGTGCTTCTTCAGCGATTTCTTTGGCAGTGATGAGTGCAGAAGTGAAACCTGTACTTCTGTATTCTTTTAAAAATTTCAAGCATTTATTCATAATTTTTGTAGCTTCGGACAAATCCATGGTTTCAGATTGCATTGTTTTGCTTACTAGATTAACCTGGAATAAAACATCGTACCATATGACTAACGCCATTAAGAACTCGAACTTTTCCAAATTTACAAGAAGCGATTCAGCCTCTGAGCTTGCAACAGGGTCCGTTGATTGTTCATATTCATCCTCCAGAGCCCTTTTAACTTCAGCATACTGATACCGCACTGCTTTCAAGCTGTTGATCCTGCTTTCCCAGCGTGTGTCACAAACCTTTTTCAGGCTTAAATTTTGCAGATGCTCTGAGACCACCTTCCACCGCTTTGTTGAATTTGAGAAATACACAAACAGCCGTTGCAGCACACCAAAAAGAGACACTGATTTGATAGAAGTTTTTGCTGCATCGGCAACCACAAGGTTGAGACTATGACAGCCGCAAGGGTTAAAAAAGGCTCGTGGATAGGTTTTAGCAATGCGACTCTGAACTCCTTTAATGTGTCCAACCATATTAGCACCATTATCATATCCTTGGCCCCTGCAGTCATTCATGTCAATACCATATTTATCAATTATTTCGTCCAAAAATAAGCCCGTCAGGCCGGCTCCAGTTGAGTCAGCCACTGGCTTATATGTCAAAAAACACTCACGCACACGCGCTTCATCGACGTCGAAAAATCTGAAGGTGACACTCATTTGCTCAGTGTGGCTGATGTCAGGAGTACAGTCTAAAATTATAGAAAAATACTTGGCACTTCTTATTTTAGATAATATTTGGCCTCTTACTTCGTCAGCTAATAATTTAATTACTTCGTTTTGAATATTTTTGCTAAAATAAAAATGCTTGGATTCCTTCTGCATCACTCTTCGCAAGTGCTCCATCATGACGGGGTCGAATTGGCCAAGTAATTGTACAAGGCCTAAGAAATTCCCATTTCTTGGAGTGTATAAAGTGTCCTTGCTACCACGAAAAGGCAAATTGTGTTCAGCCAAAAACAGCGTGATGGCGATCATTCGTTCCATAACAGAAGACCACCTTGCTTTTTCATCCTCCAATTGCTTCTGAAGCCCTTTATCTATGCCACAACATTTTTTTAACCTTTTAGCCGTTTCAAGCCACGTTAATAAGGCTTGCTGGTGGTCGTCAGAAAACTCATGGCTCGTTAGTAAACGAGACAAATGATGCCAGTTGTCAGAGCCAACATTGGAAAGATGGCAACGACTTGTGCGCTTGAAGATGTGACAACAAAAGCAGTATACTTTCTTTGTTGAATTGGAATAAACAAGCCACTGCCGCTCATATACTTCTCCGTTGGGCATGCTTTTTTTGAAATGGCTGTTGGAAAAATGCCGGCCTTTCTCATTTTTTGGGTATTTATCATCATCGAGTTTCCCGTTTTGCGGCCCCTCTTCAACGATCATGTCAATAACTTGTGAAGACAAGTAAGAGGGCCACTTGGCTATGTCCATAGAAAAACTTCTTTCTTCTTCACTGCAAGGCAAGTTCTCAAAAATGGCCTCGTCCAGCGCAACCGCCTGGGCCTCACTCTCAACCGTACTTTCCTTGCTTGTACTAGGGGGCTGGGTTGGGTCTGGATGTGGACCTGGCCGTTTTAGAAATTTGGCCATTTGCGCCGCTTGCTTTTCATTCTCAGCTTCCCTAGCTCTTCTTTTCCTCTCATTTCCGGCGCCTGACAATTTTTTCCACATTGCCTTTGCAAAGTTGCTAAAATAAAAGACACATAAATTACCTTAAGTCTAAATAAAGTCCAAAATAAATAAATATACAATAAGTTGGACATACAGTAGACATAAATTCTCTTATTTGATATTAATAACAAACACAAACCATTCGCAGAATTGCAAGCCGAGCCACTTCTTAATCTGCTTTGTAACTCTCTTATTTATTATAACAACAACTTAATACAAATACCGCTATAAAGCATCTGCGTCTGCTTACCTTAAAATTTTTTTGTTGCCAATTGCAATTATTTATAAAAATCTCACAAGAGATACGAGTGAAGCTGAAATTAGTAACCAATAACAATGCTATGATCTGCCATTTTAGTTAGGGTGGCCAACATAACCACTCGGAGTTGTCGTGGAAGGAGTTAACGTTCCACCACGTTAAACCGGTTGGCGCCAGATTTAAAACAAGTCTTCTATAAAAATTATTTTATTTTTATTTTTTTTAAATTATCCCGCTTGAAAACACAAAGCCGAGTCCAAGGGGGCGTCTCGCGGCGCCCCCTTGGACTCGGCGCCTGGTGCGGCCGCTCCACTTGCCCATAGGACGGGCCGGGCCTGTGTTTTAGTCGGTTATTAAACTACAATATATGGATGACAAGGTACAACATAAAATCGACACTCCCCTTAATCCAGGGAGACGACGCTAGCAATGTCATCTCACTTTCAGCCTTTCTCCAACACACTGAACTTATAAAAATAGCGTAATTCCTATGATTATTTACAGTCTTGGCGCATATGTCACAGACGTGGCCTAGCGCCCTTAAATAAAAAAAATAAGGTTGAGCGCATTTTTAAATGATAATATATTAATGGGTGGATTCCTGTTGCGTCCATTAAAAAATTTATCCAGAAATTATAGTCCATCCATGAAATTCTCTAATCCATATTTTATGTCTTCTCTCTGTCTCTTATGTATTTTTTTATTTTATTTCAGCGGGCTATGACTACCCAGTTCCTGCTCAGCAACCTCAGCTTGCTCCACAACCAGCACCGCAGATAACCTATACTCAGCCAGCCCCGCAACCAGCTCCTCAGATAACGTACACACAGCCCGCCCCACAGCCCGCCCCACAGCCCGCCCCACAGCCCGCCCCTCAGCCTCAACCAGCTCCTGCACCAGTAAGCAGCGGTTATTCCTACCCAGTCCCAGCTCCTCAACCTCAGATACAAATCAGCCAGCCGGCACCCCAGCCTCAAATACAATATACGCAACCAGCACCCCAGCCTCAAGTACAATACACCCAACCAGCTCCCCAGCCTCAAATTCAATACACTCAACCAGCTCCACAGCCTCAAATACAATACACGCAACCAGCTCCCCAGCCTCAAATTCAGTACACGCAACCAGCCCCTGCGCCCCAGCCTCAAATCAGTATCCCAGCGCCCGCACCCAGGCCTCAGTACGGACCTCCTCAAATTTCAGCACCTGCTCCTCCCCCACGCCCAGTGGTAACGTATACACAGCCTGCCCCAGCCCCTAGGCCCGCTCCCGCCCCCGTGCAGACGTACACCCAGCCAGCCCCAGCTCCTCAAGTCACATACACACAACCGGCCCCTGCTCCTCGGCCGGCCCCAGCTCCCCAGGTTACATACACACAGCCAGCCCCTGCTCCTCGGCCAGCCCCAGCTCCCCAAGTCACATATACACAGCCGGCCCCTGCTCCTCGGCCAGCCCCAGTAAGCAGTGGATATTCCTACCCTGTACCAGCTCCTCAGCCAGCCCCTCAACCAGCTCCTCAACCCGCTCCTCAAATACAGATCAGCCAGCCTGCCCCTCAAATTACATATTCACAGCCGGCCCCAGCTCCTCAACCCCAGCAACAAATCAGTTTCCCAGCTCCAGCGCCTAGACCTAACATCCAGTACGGACCACCTCAAATTTCAGCACCCGCCCCAGCTCCTCGACCAGTTTTTACTGCTCCTGCTCCTGCTCCTCGGCCAGTTTTTAATGCACCCGCCCCAGCGCCTCGTCCTGTACAGTTTCAACCCGCCCCAGCCCCGAGGCCAAGCCCTCAGTATGGTGCTCCCGTTTTCAATGCTCCCGCACCTGCCCCTCGCCCAGTTTTTAATGCTCCGGCTCCTGCCCCTCGCCCAGTTTTTAATGCTCCGGCACCTGCCCCTCGACCAGTTTTTAACGCCCCCGCTCCAGCACCTGCCCCTCGACCTGTTTTCAACGCCCCAGCCCCGACGCCTGTCTTTTCAGCTCCTAGCACCTCGTACGGTGTTCCCGCTGGACCAGCACCAGTTCCTAGACCTACTTTTAATGCTCCAGCCCCAGCTCCGCGACCTGTTTTCACAGCACCTGTTCAGCAACAACCCGCCAGGGTGCCTGAAACAATTCCCCAGCGAACGGACAGTAGCGGTGGATACCTTTATTAATTCAAGAATTTGGACGATATTCTGAGGCAATTCTGAGACATCTTATACGGAAAGGAGTGCTATGGTAATAATTGTTGAACATTTATGAACAACTGTACAGCATATGTGAACTTTCAAAAGTTAGTAGACCCATTAGAACGAAAGTCATGAGGGGGAAATGAATATGACGTGATACTTGCAATGTTTGTGGCACCAAGTCTTCAGCCACTATTTGAAATTTCGGCCAGTTTTCTAGTCGAACATGTCCCATGTTTCATATACTTGTACATATAACAAGGCCCAAGCAGGACTAGGCCTAACTTAAATAATGTTAAATCTCCTCAATTTCTTCTTTGCAGCATTTTATTTTCAAATACTAGCCTGTACTATAGTAAAAATTAAACTGCTAGCAGTATATAAATATGACCTGGGCTGTTGAACTGTACTATAGAATACTGCAGGCTTTCAACTCTTTGTAGTTACACATGAAAAACATAAAATAGTGGTAATGGACCTTTTGCTTTGTTTTACTTAGCGAGTAGAAGTCCAGAAGAACATTGAATGGCTTTTAATTTGTCATCATTTTCCATTCATCTAAATGTAAGGCCTTTTTGATGGAATATAGAACGTCGGGCTTGCAATTTTTGGCACGGTCCAATAAACAGATAGAAAGGGCATTCAATTTTATCTACTATACAGTCTACACGCTCAGGTGTCTCAAAATTATCAAACAAGTTATCGTGCAATCCTTGAAATTACCTATTGTTAATACCGGTACCTTACATCACTATACCTTCGTATCATTCATTGTAAATTTTGTGCATACATAGTTTTTGTAATATAAATATAGCCTGTTTTGTACAAATTTAATACTGACATGGTTGAGTTATTTGTTACCTGGCTTCGTTTTCATAGGATAAATAACCGTTGGCATAGATTGTGAAGTCACCGTGCTTCTTTTTGGAAATATTGACTTGTAGTCCAAGCTATTTGAACGCTGTTCACCCTAATTCTACTAAGGGTTTCTATTGACCTCGTTTTTGAACGTGAGCGTGACATTGACGTGGTAGCAGACATTTTCAGACTGTCTTTAATGTCTGCTCTCTGCTACCAAGTCAATGTCACGCTCACGTTCAAAAACGAGGTCAATGGAAACCCCGCCTTAGGCTAATGGTCTCAATGGTTTACATGTTGGAGATTGCAAAAACCTGACAGACAGAAAAACACTCTGCTGTTCTGATGGGAGTAGGCAATTGTGTGAGGCGGTTGCTGAGTTGCTTCGCTTTGTTAAGGCTTACCCAGACCATATTAGGGCTTAGCTTATCTAACTGAGCCAACAATAGAGTTACATGAAAAATTCTCAACTCCTGCAAGACCCAAGCTGATTGAATTCCAGAGTACATTTCGCTCGTAGAGCTATAATAAATAAAATGTCATATATTAGAAGAACATATACATGTTCCTTTACATTTTGAAATCAACAAGCCAAGTTTCCGCACATCCCCAAAATTATTCCCAAATACCAGTTTTGGAACTCCTTTGAGTTAACATCCTCAACATCCTTCTTACAAATAAAGTTCAATAATGGAGGCCAATCAGTGGTATAAACAGCTATACATAATGCGCAACAAATTGTAGAAGAACATTTCTTCTTACTTTATGACATCTCATTGCCATACGATTAACAATTCCTGTGAAATTCCAATTTTTACGCCCGCATTTTTAACCACCAGATAATGCAAAATAAAGACAATTTTATTAACCTAATAATTTCTTCTTCTTCTTCTGTTTCTCCGGCCCCCATGTGCATAAACGTGTCGGGGGCTTGGACAATAAACGCTGTAGATGATGCAACATGTTTTCTATTTCACGCCTTTGTGTTAGCAAAGAACATATTTTTAATTTCTAATCAGTTTCATACCATTTTAAATGATTAATTAGAGTAAAAAGTAATTATAGTAAAGTAAAGTAAGTTTTAAAGATAAAAAATAGTAATAATAATAATATACTGAAGAACGATATAGGCCTACTTACGTAAAGCGACCCACTGATCCCTTGTCCAATGACCCCATGGATTTCGGACATTATCTTTATTGTTTCTGTAAGAATTTTGGGCCATTGGCAAACTGGTATACGTCCTCGATGTAAACCTGCACCAGCTATAAGCGATAATGGACAAGCCGTGACAAGCTCACCATTGGCGCAGTGTAACAAGTGGAATTTATTAACCTAATAAAACATAATACTATGAGTCATATTGGCTTAATTCTCAACAGTGAGGCTATACAAGTACTGTAGGAACAGAATACAAAGACAGACGAACAGATTTTATAAAGAACTGTAAAGAACACGGCGCCGAGCCGTTATGTCGTATATTTGTTCATTAGGAAGTGTGTAAAGGTAGAAAGGAAATAAGGTGAGGGCTCAATCTACAGAAAGGTTTGCAGACCAAACGTAATTTTAACAAAAGGAGACGTCGGAACAAATAAAAAGGGATTGGCAGAAGGAAACTGACATGTCTGGGGCATGTAACTGCCATTGGAGCCACTTTAGATATATTTTATTCCTTTCCCTCGCAATACATACTTAGCTGCACGTATTAGAAACCCCTTTTATAAATTTCTCGCTCTGAACAAGGGGCATGTCAGATTTCAAAGATATACGTTACCGTTTTGACTGTGTATTAGAGGAGAATTGCAACGTTTCAATTCTATCAATTTCGCTTTGACAGCTTTGATATTTTGCAGAGTAAAGAAAGAATTGCAGGTGTACAAAATCAAATATCATGTGAAGCAACGTGGAGCCCCATCGTCTTTTTTCACCCCGGGGAATCTTTCGACCTCCTCCTCCTCCACCTTTCGACCTCCTCTGCTGTTTCCTAGCCCACCTGCTCGGACGGATAGGTAGTGTCAGGTTCTTACTCATTAAACACCACTCACATCCCGAAGGAGGTCTTGCTGTGCCTTTAGCTGCTGGTGTAAGCTCTCTGCACATAGTCATGGGGTTAGAGAAAAGAAGCCTTTCAAACGGGGCGGAGAGTCGGGTTTCCGTCCATTTTTTCATGTCTTTCTTCTGCGTCAAGAGGTTTTCTACGAAGTTAAATAGGTACTTAGCACCTCTACAATTGTTGTTAAATATACAATATTGTAGTCTTAGTGGTTTGGAGAGAGAAGTTATATCGTACTTGCTTAAAACTGACCGAAAGCAGCGACTGTAAATAAAATGTGTAATTAGTATGTAAATAAATAAATATAAATAAATATTGAATTTTTTTGTTCTATTACTAAGCCAACCTAGCGGAGTTAGGGCTATAAAGCCCTCTCTTCCACTCAACTAGGAAGGCCCGGGACCGCCTACTTTACATGCCCTCCGAAGCATGGCCAGAAAATTTAGCAAGCGTGGGATTCGAACCAAAAACCTTTCGGGTGAAAGTTGGAGTCTCTACCACTACTCTACATCTCCTGACTGTATGTAGTGTTTAAAAACATAGTAGAATGGTATTAATGCTACTGAGACCATTCTTACAGACTAAAGCGGGGGGGGGGGGGCTAGGGTAGAGTATCTGAATAATGCAGACTACCAGTAGCCCATCAAGCTGCAGTATATCAAAAAAAATCTGTCACATCTATTAAAGAACCTGTACGAGTGAACTTGTACTTGCTTACCAATTTGTCAATTATAATATAGGCACCATTTAGTATAGGTATTGCAATAGATAATATTAGGAGTTCCATGTTATGTAATTGCCTATCATAAAGCACTGAATTTATTGTTGGGACGAATGCATAGTCTAGAACGGGCTATTGTAATGCAATGCTACACAGTAATAATGGCAATTATTGGAGTGTATTGGGATTATTCTTTATATTTTATTTTAAAAAATAATCTGGTTCCGAGATTTCAACGGATTTACACGTTTTGGGGTACCAGGAACCCAAAAAAGTGGTTTTTATGAAATGTCTGTCTGTTCATCGATTTGAGGGCAAACTACTCGGTGAATTTGGATAAAATTTCGCATGTAGGTTTATAAAAATCATAGCTCGGGACAATTTTTTTTTGGCTAACTCAATTTTAAAAATGTATAAAAAATTTATTTCTCACAATGGCTCCATCGATTTCTTTTGAATTCACATGTATTGTAGTCGTTATTAATTCTAACAAAACGCGGTGGGTCGTTTGCTCCTTGGTTGTTGCCTACTGGGGGGGGGGGGGGAATTATAATAACACAATTTACATAAAAAAATGACTAAAAAAGAATTTTTCTGCGGAACCTTTCTATCGATGATTTCTACCTTCACGTATGTTTTAGGTGTAGGGTAGACTAACAAAATCGAACGCGAGTGACGCTCCATTACATTGCGTACCGTACCCTGCCATTATTACTGTGTTGTAATGTATTGGTCTACCCGTTCTAGAATATGCAATTTCATCGATAAATTCAGTGCTTTGGGTTAGGGGATATCGAGGGATCCGAAATTTAACAATAGGTAAAATATTTGCTTTGAAATTACTCATATTATCTATCTACTAATTGACAAATAGGAAAGCATGTTCTAGTAAACTCGGACCGGTTCTTTCTGTGGGGTCTGAAAGTTCCTGTTGACGCTTTGAAATTTAATTTTGTTCAGAGTGGATTATTATCCGATTTGCTTTTAACATCTGAATGAGATAGGATTTGTTTATATTTATATTAGGTGCAATTACTAACAACACTGCAAAATCGTGAATATGCATTTGTGTCATAACCAGGTTATTCGTAATAAGAGACGACCGGCCAATCCATTGGCCCGTTACACACGGGCGATTTGAATCCAGTTATTCACACAAGAAGTAAATTCATCCCAGGAAATATCCAGTCGAATACACTTAGCCAGACTAGCTTTTAACATAAAGTCAATGATATTCTAATCTAACAACATTGACTTGGATAATAATTATAAGGAAAAGACTTCTCAATACTTATTCTAGTGTGGAGTGTGCTCTTGTACAGAAGTGAAACACGGTGCATTTACGAACATGACAAAAAAAAAACTGGAAGCCTTTGAGTTCTGGTGCTACAGAGGAATCTTGAAAATCCCATGGAGAGACCACATAACCAACGATAACCAATGATCCATAGAATAAATGAAAATAGATCTGTTATAACCATCATTTCAACAAGAAGAGTCAAATGGATGGGGCATATTCTGAGATACAAAGGGCTCCTCAAGAACATAATTGAGGGTATGGTTGAAGGCACCAACTCAAGAGGACGACAGAGGAAAGAGTACCAAGAGGATGTCATGAAGGACCTAGAGTGCGACGCCTAAAAAGAACTGAAAAGGACCACACAAAACAGACAAGAGTGGAGGAGAAAAATACAACATTCGCTGCAAACCAATTCCTAGATTGGAACTCAAGAAGAAGCTTTACGGACGATTTGTCATAGGAAAAAATTGGTGTGTGATTGGTTAGTACAAAAAACTGTCAATATCTGAACGCACTTCCGAAGTTTTTGACGCCGGCGCTGCCTTTCGAATTGTGTCGGTGAAGGTTGACAACGAGAACGCATACCAATTTGCCACTGTCCCAAATCCATGGAATCGTTGGGGCACTAAAAGTAGGTCTACTGGATTACGTTCATAAAAAGTAATTCAGAACATTATTATTATATTCGCCGCCACTAACTCCATTGGCGACATTTTCAGAATTTAATTTGTTAAAAAGTAACGGACACTGACTATTTTCACGTCAAAAGAGTTCCAAAACTTTACTTTTAGTTAATTTACACATACTATTTATCAAAATTTTGGAGAACATTTCTTCTACTTTTCGGCATCAAAAGAATGGCTCTACGATCTATTTTTTCATTGAAAATTGATTTTATTAAATATTCACCAATTGGTCAAGTTTTTAATTACCTTAACAAATAATGAAACATAATAACTAATAATAAATACACGATAGCCTAAATACATGTTCCAGCTCTTAATTAATTCCTTAATTGGTGATCTTTCAGACTACCCCCCCCCCCCGTTATGACTGAAGCGCCTATTAAATTATTAAATAACTATTCCTGTCTCGGCCTGACGCACAAAGTGAAGACGTCAAAACTTACAAAAGTTAAATTACAGACTTCGTTCGTGGAAAACACCTTTTATAAAGCTCCACCTTCAAACTCTCGGGAAATTACAAGCTTAAAAAGTGTTTCGTTTGTCTTATAATACATAATAAATGACTGGTTTCAAGCATTTTTTTTTCAGAAATAAGAAAACTACCGTATCGGAGACATTTATATCTGGAACTACAGGGCCTACCCAACCTTTTTAATTGAACACTGAGTTAGGAGAATTTTCCTCTTCTCTATGGGGTTAAATTTGAGGGGGAATAGCATGCCGTAGCAATATCCGTTTTAGGGAGATTCATCTACTTACTGAGATGGCGACCAATGTTCGACTTTCGGAAAATTTCTTCAAAACTTTTCATTTCATGACCCCCTGAGCCTAAAACCCCCCTCCGTTCAAAATTATATATACATATATTTACATATATATATGTTTTTCTTTATATGTATGTATATATATATATATATATATATATATATAATATATGTATTTTAGTAAGGCACTATATACCCGGGTATTGTCATCCGCCATTTTCTATCCTATATTTCCTATATGGTAAGTATTGTAATTATTTTTAAGAAAAGTAAAAGATTGAAAAAAACGAAAACACGTTTCAGTCTTTTTTTATTAAACACTTCCCTAATTGGTAGAACGTTTTTTAAATAAAAATAAATGAACAACGATAAATTTCTAATAATAAATAGGTAAACACCCAATACTTGGCCTATACACCAGACTTATAATGGATAGAAAATGGCGGATGACAATACCTATATAGAGCCCTAGATTTTAGGAAACACTCTAACTTCCGTAAATATTATCTGATTTTGATGAAACTTGGCACAAAAGTTGATCATACAAATGCCTTGATCGAGTTCGTTAACCAGCTAGATCCACTATTTAGTTACAAGATGGCGGCCGATTGAAACCTTATATAATTCATATCTGAGTTTATATTGGCCGCAGAGGAATGAATTAAAATCTGACTGAAAGCACTTATTATTATCTACAATAGCGCCAACGGCCTTACCATGTTGAATCCATTAGAGCAGAGCATGTTTCAAACTGCGGCAAACTTGGCAGTGTGCACAGCGTTGGCAGGGGAACATGGTGGGACATGATAACGCGCTTAGGCAGCATAAGTCGAGTCCTGGTCACCTCCGATTTAATCGTGTGACTTTACCATGTTCCCCAAGTGGATCGGAACCCACTTTAATCAGGAGGTCCACCCTGTCAGTCAAGTCCCATTTCCCCGAGGTGAAAGAGTCTGCCCTTAGGGTGCCTCAAGTTAATAAACAGACTCACATCCCCCGCCAGGCTAACAGGGTTGCTTCAAGCAGAAATGCTGAAAGCAGGCGTTAGAAACAACATTATCTACAATAATGGTGATGATGGTGATAATGGTGAACCAGCCTATTTTGGTATTATCCAGGGGCATGACTGCAGTCAGCATAAGTAGAAACCAGCAATAATTTGACTAGTTACAAGTAAAGAACCTAAAAGCCCTAGCTACTGCTTGACCTGCTGGGCTCCATTAACGTTTCATCACTATACACATCCTCTAAATCCATCTGTCTGTCCCTGGCCTCCTGTGGCATAAGCGATATGTAAGTCAAGATATGTAGCTTACTGGTACGGACTCTGACTTTCACCCGAAAGGTTGTTGGTTCGAGTCCCACACTGGCTACATTTTCTGGCCATGCTTCGGAGGGCGTCTAAAGCAGGCGGTCCCGGGCCTACCTAGTTGAGTGTAAGAGAGGGCTTTATAGCCCTAACTCCGCTAGGTTGGCTTAGTAATAGAAACAATAAAAAGTCCTTATTTATTTATTTATTTATGTAAGCTGGAGGGTCATATTGTCCAAAGGAAACCTGTGAAAGATAATAATAATAATAATAAAAATTCTTTATTTCCAATAAATACAAATATAGATCAAAATGCAATTAGGGCTCCCATGCCTTCATAGAGATTACTGCTTGTTTAACCTACCGATACCATCACCACGATTCCGTGCACGCTGAGGAAATGCTGAAATATTTACAAGTTTATAAGCTAACTACTGTTGTGGTAAGCTTATCAAGCGAGGAAGATGACGATAGCTTTACATTTGAATCTATCCCAAAATTGGGGCAAGACGTCTGTCACGGTAGAGAGCACAATTTCAACCCCTTCATTGGGATGGCAAATTTCACAAAATATTTCCCTTTGTTATCAATCTAATATAATTTCCTCCAATACCTAGAACTTGGAGGGGTCATAGGATCTCTAAGCAGGCATTCATACAATGAATGAATGGTTTACTCGCAAAATGATTAACAATGTAGAAATAAATAAACATTGAGTTGTATTCTATTACTAAGCCAACCTAGTGGAGCTTTCTCTTACACGTAACTCGGAAGTCCCGGGACCGCCTGCTTTACATGTCCTTTGACAGAGCCAGTGTGGGACTCGATCCTACAACCTTTGAGTGAAGGAGCCCCTGCCTACATACATTAAATGTCCTGAATTTGAATTTTCACGTAGTCTCCAACTGTTTAAATATTGAATATTGAGTTTTCTTCGAAATTTTGTGGTGGCATAATTTGGAGTCGGATGAAATTGGGGCTGCAATTGCCTCCCATGTGCCACCTCTGCTATGGCAGGTGTAAATAAAAAATAAAAAAGATATTTTTTTTGTTCTATTACTAAGCCAACCTAGCGGAGTTAGGGCTATAAGCCCTCTCTTAAACTCAATTAGGAAAGCCCGGGACCGCCTGCTTTACATGCCCTCCGAAGCATGGCCAGAAAATGTAGCAAGTGTGGGACTCGAACCAACAACCATTCGGGTGAAAGTCGGAGTCTGTACCACTACTCTACATGTCCTGATGTGACACCAAATTAACGCCTCTACCATATAGTGTCCCCTTTTTCACGATCTTGATCAATATCTCATAAACTGAATAATGGACTATAATGGAGTAATGAGGTTCATTTGTGACGTCATTTTGTAGATGGCAGCACCAGTTGCAATGATATCAAGCGTTGATTTTTCCATAAGCCTCAATACTATTTTAAAATGATTTTTAAATACATTATTTTAAAGTGATATTTTTCTATAAATCATTGAGAATATATATATTAAATTATATGGAGCGAAATAAGGTCCAGGCATAGTAAAAATAATATATAAAATAGTAAAAGAATTAATTAGATGCTAAGAGCTTAGTTTTCACATGCAAAAGGCGGCCATTTTGAATAATATGGATATCGGTTTGTCGTCAGCGAACCTAGTGACCAAAACTGTCCCTACAGAACCTCATTGGATGTTACTTGAACGTAGCCTTTCCATTGTTGACAAAATTATAAATAAACACACATAGAGTTGCAATAAAATTACTATAATTTACGATAGCCTACTCTAAATAAAACCAAACGAAAGCCTAATAATTTTAAAATTTCCACACGTTACGGAACGCTATATATGTAAAAAAGCTTCTCAGGATGGCCTTCGTCTTCGATTTTATCGTGCAGTGATATTTCGTTGCCCCGCTTGCCAAGAAACTCGTTACCTTGGTGTGGTCCCCTTTTTGGACGCTCCTCTTCATAAGGATTTTCACATCTGGAAGAAGTTTAAAAATACCATTAAATATTAGGAAAAAGAAAATGTTTGGAAAAGAAACCACCCAATATAATTACAAAAGCTTTCACGGTCGGAGTTACGTGACGAAGCAATAGAATAGGGGATGATATAGGCCGTGGTCGTTCTGAAAGCACATTTCCAAACGTTTCGTCAACATCTGCGGTCGACATCTACTTGCTGCTGAGCCTCTGAGATACAATCTTAGAAGTCTACGCAGTTCCACTGAAGATGTTAACGGCAGATGCTGACGAAACGTTTGGAAGTATGCTTTCATAACGACCACGGCCAATCATCCCGGATTCGACTGCTTCGTCACGAAACCCCTATCTTACCAGAAGAAAAACACTATTTCTCTAGTCACTAAAAATTGCAAAAATTGTGTAGGATGACCCCCCCCCCTCATCCTCCCTCTGAATAAAACTAGACCACAACGGCTCATCATCAGACTGTCCACCAGGGATGTCTTATATGAAAAGTTCCAGAAGAAGCTGATTCAGATTGAAAAGATGTATAAGAGATGATATTAGACAAGCACTGTCAGCAGAGCGTTATGCCCCAGGGCCAGGGTAGCCCCCCCCCCCCCCCCCCGACCCCCGTCCCTTGTGTGCGAATCTGCGACTTCATTACCTGCTCTTCTCGCAGCTGCTAGAACAAATTATAGTGGAACTAGTTTGCTTTCCAATTTATACGTAGTATAAGGAAAGCTTTGTGATGGTCGAAATTTTCGATTCCGAGATTTCAACGGATTTACACGTTTTGAGGTCCCAGGAACCCAAAAAAGTGGTTTTTACAAAATGTCTGTCTGTCGGTCGGTCTGTCGGTCTGTCGGTCGGTCTGTCTGTTCGTCTATTTCCGGGCAAACTACTCGGTGGATTTGAGTGAAATTTGGCATGTAGGTTCACAAAAATCATACCTCGGGACCATTTTTTTTTTGGCATAACTCAATTTGGGGGGTTTTATTTTAAAAAAACTCCAAAAAAACGTCTAAAAAAATTATTTCTCAAAAACGGCTCCAACGATTTCTTTTAAATTCTCGTAGATTGTAGTCGTTATTAATGTTGACAAAATGCGGGGGGTCGCTTGCCCGCCCCTTGATAGTTTGCTTCTGGGGGGTAAAAAAATAAAAATAACTAAATTTTAATGAAAAAATGACTAAAAAATGCGAAACCTTTCTATCGATGATTTCTACCTTCCAGCATGTTTTAGATGTTAAATTGAGTAACGAAACCGGATAGGTTGCTTTCCCAAAAAAATATTTGGTTTTGCCCAAAAAATTATTTTTTGAAAAAAATGATAGAAAATTCGCGCTCAAATGCATTGCATGCCCTGCCATTATTGCTGTGTGGTAATTAATGTGTTTGTTTGACCTATCGAGAATTTACCTCACTTCCAGTGACGTCAGGTGGACAACCGCCCCCCCCCCCCCGAGCTATCGGAAATTTAACCATAGGAAAAATATTTGCCATAAAATAAAATTACTAATTTTCTCTATCTAATAATTTTGATAAATTGGAAAGCATGTTCGAGTGAACTCGGACCGGTTCTTTTTATTGGATCTGACATCATCTGCTTGTACATCGATCAAGAAAGCTGGGCTGGGTTGTCAACATCATGCAGCATCTTTTACTGACAGGTCGATACTGTCGATTCGCGGGACAACGAAGTCCTATTTTATCGATTTAAAGCAAATTATGTCAGATGCAAGCAAGTTTCACTATGAACCAAATGGTTTTTAACGAGGATTAATATATGAAAGAAAGAAGGATAGAAAATTTTCTTTATTTTCGGCCTTTCGACCCACTCATACAATTAACCCAGTCAGTCAGTCGGTACTTACAAATTATTCTATAACCTGGGAATTATTACTGTATTTAATGAGCAGGGAGATACAAGGAGGAAAACCACCAGGGAGGTCGAAAGTTACATTAGGAAGAAAGACAGCCTGAGATATGAGAAATTTGGGGCTCTCAACCCAAAACGCCCAAAACAGGACTGTGTTGGCGTGCCGCCTACCCTCCATGAGAATAAGGCGCAGTAAAATTAAGTATTATTTATTTATATAAATGGTTTTAAAAGAGTTAATCGCATACAAACAATTTAATGAATGCATCCGATTGACCTGTTCAGCCGCCTCACTAAGTAACTTAACAATTGTCTTGAGTTACGATTAGTCTCCGATCGCATGTTGTGTAGAAACTCGCACAAGTACAAGCACGCTACCTCTTTGCCACCGAAGAAGATGTTAACTCAATAAATTTGTCTGTCTGCCCGTCTGTTGATTAAGTCCTGTCACATGTGTCAAAATAATCTACAACACGACTGATAAAGTACTACACACTGATCTACATATGAGGGCTTCTTGCCCCCAATAAAGTTCACTATAAATAATCATCTTCCTATGTCCCTCAGCAAAGTTAAAATCATACAATATATTATATATATATACATATATATATATATATATATTAGTAAAGAAACCAACATAAATATTAAAATCAGTAAGCGTAGAGCTTATCAACTTACTATTTTCGGCCATTTATAATAAATAAAAAAATGCCCAGTGAATAGAGCTCTAACTATGCAAAAAGACTGCAACATTCCAAAAATCCAACAAACAATGGACGCCGGTGATTGAAAATTTATCAACACCGGGCAAAGAACTGTTTTTAAATAGAAATATGATGAAATATGAGGGTTAATTGGATTGTACTCTTTATTATAATCCATCAAAGCACAATTTACGCTAAATAGCACCCTTAGTGTTTGTGTAAGCTTCGAGTTGAGCCGTCAAGAGCTTCGCATGTCTGTATGTGTAGTGGTGATTATGTTTCTATTTACTGTATAATATGTATATTTTTAATATATATAAGTACCGGTTTTATTTACTACAATGGTACTTTTATTTCTTCATTTCTTTATTTACACTTTGTGGCAGGTAGCCCACTCGTATTTGAATTACTTAACGTGCATTCAGGTGCTTTACTGCCCATCATTTACTGTCATGAATAAGTGTATCTTCCTTCCAGACAGACCGCATATGGGGAGGCCTAGGCTATTATTATGACAAAAATAGCCTCATGCTTAGAAAATTAAAAAAATAAAAGTTTTTAGTGTAAGGAGCTTGTCTTGATTTCAGTCATAATAAGTGATAAATAGTCCCGAAATATGATTTTTGAGAACCTATCAACCTTTTATCAGATCCTCCGAGTAGTTTGCCCTCAAATCAACGAACAAAATAGACCGAAAGAAATTTCGTAAAAACCACATTTTTTAGTTCCTGGTTCCTCCAATCGCGCAAACCTACTGAAATCTCGTTTTCAAACATTTCTACCTCCACAAAGCTGTCCTTATACCAACGTATAAATAGGAAAGTAAAAATCAATACAATTTCCAACACACAGCACATAGTCAACAGAACAAGAAAACAACAGTTAGTTTAACAGAAATAATCTTATTCTAAAAGTATTTTTTAAAAATACAGACATAAATACCAGTAGACTTATAAATTGTAATCTAAAAACTGAGAGCATGCAGGAAACAACTGAAATTTGTAATGATTAATGATTTCGACCTAGCAATTGTTAAGTAACAGGCTTCTAAACCCACAAATCTTTGGCTGTGATCCTTACCTAGGGAAATCCACTGGCAGCAGACATTTGCAAAAAAAAAAAAAAGAACTACCATATAAAGCTGTGTTATGTCGGGGTATCTTAAATTTTTCTCCCCCCCCCCCATCGGGTACACCTATATTTAAGACAGCCGCATTGCGATTTTATTACATACCTGTCCTGTAGTTGAGATTCATCTCTTTTGCCCAGTAGTTCATTGCCATCACTTCTTTTATTAATACATGGGTCCTTATGGGATCGTTTTCCTAAAAATTCGTCGCCCGTGATTCGGCGAGCCCTATTGGGGGCCATTTTGGCCCTGGAGGGCCTGGGATGCAGTGTATAAAACAGACGTGCTATACCCCTTTTGACAATAAGTTCTGAAATAATAATATGACCTTTATAAATTAACTTTCTGTGTGAATTTTGAGATCGTATTTCGGGTTCGCATGAAAACTTAAAAAAACTCATCTCAAACAGCGTAAGCTAACCCATACGTACTCTGTTTTCTTACTGTTCACCAGGTGCGGATCTACGGGGGGGGGGGGCGGCTATGGGGGCTATAGCCCCCCCCCCCCATTAGGGTCCTCACTATTTCAGTCCTAAGTCCTATTTTTCACAATTTTTCTCCTGGGGGAGACCCGGGCCCCCCTCGTGTTTGATTGTATTAATTACCTACAATATAGTGCCCTTATTGCTCTGAAGATGCGTAAAATTCCAATATTTCAGACCTATTTTTAAAAAAAATCGAAATTTAATCTTAGCCCACTCAGTCCTTGATCTCATTCTAGATCCGCGCCTGCTGTTCACTTAATATACAAGAGCACACTGAGGACTCTGGCATACAGAAAAGTCTTCATAATGCCAATGCCTTCTTCTAGTGATAGTTCAACCATCAATGTGCTTTTTTTCTAAAAGTATGGGCGTATTTACAAAGCATTAAAGTCAAGTTTGCCTTGAGTTGCCTTGGTCCTTCTGAAAGCGTACTTCCAAACTTTTCGTTGACCGCAGATGCTGAAGAATCGTTTGGAAGTACGCTTTCAGAACGGCCATGGCCTATCATCCCAGATTCGACTGCTTCATCACGTAACTCCAGCCGTGAAGGCCTTTGTTATTACAAATAACATTTATTGTGCAGTCATTCCTTGAAGGTTTTTTAAACATTATGTTATGTACATTCATGCTCTTCGAATTCGCGCACAGCCGGAGCAGAGTAAATTGAGGAAAAGACTCATTATAAGTTGAACCCTCACTACTAGAAGGGGCTAGCAAGTGCACGGTCTTTCTCATTATCCTTTAGATGACAGGTGCTTGTGTGGGGTAAGAGTAGATCATTCAATATTTAATTGAGCATGGAAAAGCGAATTTCATTCTATTCTCCATGTGCATGCAGGGCGTTTGTTGCTTGAAAGGACCGTAGAATGCGTAAACGATGGTTAACATGATTCCCCGGCAAGGTATAGATCGTGGGGTCGAGCCCTGCTCTGAACAGTTTTTTTTTTAATTTCCTCCTTCGGATCCTTTTTACTTGCCTGTTTCAGCTTCTTCCTCGTCAGTGCACGGAAACTCTCTGCACAGGGACATTTGTGACGGACAATTACCGGAGTGGCCGCATGCCAATGTGCGCGCCTCGGTTGTGGACGATTTCTCAAAGACAAAGATGCAGAGTGTGCTCAAAAAGGTAACGAACAAGACCATTCTTTGGATTTTTTTGATTAGCGATAAAGAAGCATCACCTAGATATTTCATTAACCAACCTGGAATTTCAGAAAATTTCGTGTAGTGGTGATATTAATATTATCACAAGTACCTTTAGACAACAGTAACACAAGAACAGCAACATACAGGACAATTATAAGACTATAGACCAGGGACGAACTCAAAAAATTACAGTAATGAATTAGGTAGGCTATAGTTAGGTAGTGAGTGCTACCCTCGCACGCCGCTGGCATGAGGGGGCACTTCAACTGTATTTTGTATTTGGTTAAAAATTGTTTTAGGAAAAATACATGGTTATATTTGTTGTTGTATCATACAGTAGTTATTATTGTATGTATATATAAAATATAAGATATTTAACAAATTGCCACTTAAATTGAAAGAATTGAATAAGATAGGGAAAATAAACAAGAAATAAAACATACTTAATTTCAAATACAGACAAACTTACTATATTAGCCATTTTACGCCTGATTATCAAATCTTTCAAAGGAATCTCATTCATTTGCCAGGAGACTATAATGTTTTATTATTATTAATTAAAATTATATATTCGATCACTCGATAAGCGGAAGCTTGAGCGTGATAATTATATACGGCATATATAACAAAAAAATTCAAAGTATTGCACCTTGTCCGGGGTTACTGGACAAGGGAAAAAGTGAAGGGAAGTGATTTATAACTAATTAGCAGACATAGGCCCCACTAGGCCCTTTTAGCAGCGAATTGACATCTGTCGATTTATTTAATTATTTTAAACAAACAAACAATATAACTAAGTATTATATAGCAAAGCTTGTTATAACTAGGCTACTATAACTAGAATTAGTAAAACCCAAATAATCGTTAAAAAATTAACTTTATCAAAGAAAGCCACTGGTGTTAGTAGTGCTAGTAGAGGGTTTTATACTAACACCAGTGGGTATCTTAGATAAAGTTAATTTTTTAACGATTATTTGGGTTTTACTGATTCTAGTTATAGTAGCCTAGTTATAACAAGCTTTGCTATAACACTAAGTTTTAGTTTTTGTCTGTTTATTAAAATGAAATACCACGAAGTCACGAGTAATATAATTTTTTCTATTCATTCTTTAAGCACTATTAGATCTATTAGTTTACATTGTTCCATTTAGTTAAGCAGGCAAGCTTCGCGAACTATGATTGGAAGCTTACTGTTCTCTATTGTAGCGCTATCGAGGACCGTATGCTCAAAACACAATGGAATAGTTAACTTATTTTACAGGAGGGCATGTAAAGCAGGCGGTCCCGGGCCTTCCTAGTTGAGTGTAAGAGAGGGCTTTATAGCCCTAACACCGCTAGGTTGGCTTAGTAATAGAAACAATAAATAGTACTTATAATCCAAAGTGAAGCAAATCGTTCCGTATCCTATTAATTTTATGTAGGCCTACATATCTGTTACGGTGCATTTTGATTAATTACTTTGTTAATTTTTCTTAGTATATTTCACCTTGAGAACTAGTTAAATTAGTCTCAATTTTCGTAATTTTCAAAACGTTAATAACATCGACCTTAACTAAGACGCATGTTTAGGCAGAACATCTAAAATTGCAAGCCTTTGTATCATTTATAGTCCCTTCACTCAATTTAAGGAAGGAATCTACTAAAATGTGACTTTAGTTTAAAAAAACAAATGCCTTTATCAAGGGAAGCTAAATTAGCGGAACAGATTGAACTGTTAAGAATTATTAATGCAACATATTTTAGTTATTACAATTATGGCTTGTACGATTTTTTTCAAACTAACGAACAAATGCAATAGTATCTAAACAATTCATACAATGGCAGCCTATTCCAGAGGGAATCACGATCCAGCGTACAAGCAATGAGTCTGTGAATGAAAAGCCAACTTTCTAGTTTCTAAACCCCGAGTTCCTGGTTAAAATTTAGAATAAGTTAGAATAAAACAGAGAAATCCCCCCCCCCCCCAGAAGACAAAGATTGTTGAAAAAGCTGAAAATTATTATAAACACATTGTAACAGGCGTGCGCCAGGTTTAACCAGGCTCGTGGAAGAGTCCGTCTCGGCTTTTACCTACAACAGCGACCGCAGAAGTGATTTAAGTGCATTTATTAAATAGTTTTACATGCGATTTAAAAAAGGATGTGCGCTTTTGACCACAGATAGAAGTGAAACTTCAACAATCACTAGAAGGGCCTTATGGACGACGGGGTTAATTCGCATTTTCAAAACCCCTAGATATTATCATGGAAGAAGGTGTTATATACTCCACCCTAAACATATATTTGACGGGTTCTGTCGAAGAAGGCGGTTTTAAGCATGATATAGAAATGCAACCCCTCAAAATTGAGTTAGCTATAAGGGGAAAGCGACCTAGTGGGTTTGAATAACACTATCGATAATAACGACTACAATATTAATTGTCAATTTAAAAGAAATGGCTGAAGCCATTTTTTACTAACTATTTTATTAGCCATTTATCGAAATGTATGGGGCAATAAAACCCCCAAAATTGGGTTAGCCCAAAATAGCAAAGTAATTCTCGAAATTTTTTATGAACCCATACAAGCCGAATTTCATAGAGTAGTTTGCCCACAGTTTGCGTCACACAGCAAAAAGGATAAAACCTCCATTAAGAAGGTACACTTCGAAAATTGGTCCCGAGATATAATTTTTTAAAATAATTTTTCATTCTTTTTTATTTTCAGGGGAAACTCAATCTAGTGGGCTTACATCATGCTAATAACGACCACAATATATATATATATATAAATAATAATACTTTGAGGACTTTTTGAGAAATATTTTTTAAGCCGTATTTTCTAGAATTTAGGAAGTAATGTTCAAAACAGAAAAAATGACCCGTCACACAAATAGGTTGCCAATCACAATATCAAGAGCCTAGATTAAGAAGTTTCTCTTTAACACATGTAGGACATGGAGGGTAGTGGTACAGACTCCAACTTTCACCCGAAAGGTTGTTGGTTCGAGTCTCTGGCCATGCTTTGGGGGGCATGTCAAGCAGGCGGTCCCGAGTCTTCCTAGTTGAGTGTAAGTTTTAGTAATTTTAGTAATAAATCAAAAAAATTCAATATTTCTTTCTTTATTTAATTTAGAAAAATGTAGGTACCGTAGTTGTTCTAGCTTTGGTCCAGTACCTAATTAATTTTTGTTTATACACTTACCTGTCACACAACACAAGACCACAAAGATTAGCAAAGGGGCAATGGAGCTTTTTCGAAAGTGCACCCTTCATATAAACCTCATAGGACATGGTGGGCGGTGAAGAAGGAGTGAGAGTGCGCAGTAGATGTCTACATATGATACGGTTGTCAAGTTCTATACCTCGTTAGAACCTAAAACTCGGATTTCTTCTTTCTTCTATTTTACTTCCAATACCACTCGTTAGCTCCGATTTTCTTACAATTGAAATAGAATAGCTGGAATTAGGAAACGTTAAGGTCAGGTCACTAGGCTACATCACTCTGAATTGAAAACCTGCTGGCCTACTACATGCCGTTTGGTATTGTTTTATACTAACTTGGGGTTATACATCAATGTCCTGAAGGACATTTTATGAACCTAGGGCTACTTAAAGGGGCCTATTGATCCCTTGTCCAATGCCAACGACCCCATGGATTTCGGCCACTATTTATATTGTTTCTGTATGCAATTTTTGCCATTGGCAAACTGGTATACGATGTCAACCTACGCCGGCTACAGGCGATAATAGGGAAGCTGAGACAATCTTACCATTACTTACTTTACTTTCCGTGTCCGGACCGTCAGATCATTTTCCAAAACTTTGCGGCCTTGATGGCGTTGTCGTTGCATACAAAAAGGTCAGCTACACTGCAAACAGTGCCCATGTCTCTGCATACGAGAAGGTGATCAGCAGTTTGGACCTCCCCGCAGTCACATCTTACCATTGAGGAAATGTCTTCATTTCTGATTGGGGTCCAACCAAAATAGTTTGATTAGATAATTCTTATGTTATAAATTAAGATTTGGTACTGTATCCTATTGCTATTTTAGGGAAAAATACGAAAATGCAATGGCTTACATAATTTGAACACGGTCCAATTTTGAATGTGAGGGATTCTCAAGTCCTTGTCATCAGAGTCAAACAGGAATGTTGCTGCTAATAACCAGGGGAGTATAGCCAAGGCATGTTTTAGGGGGGGGGGGGGGAGGTGTGTCTATTTTGCCAACTCTAAAAACTTAAAATAGACCTACCAAAATAATAACTGGCATGATTAGGTAAGCGTTGTATTACAATTACATTATTACATGTGTGGGCAAATTCATGTTTTTTACCTAGGGCGGCTCCAGGACAGATTTTTGGAGAGGGCCATTCCGGGAAAAGTGGGTGTAGCCTACCAAGCCAAATTAATTCTTAGCGATTATGCAATTGGTGTGTTTGTTAGCGAAACGAGGCACATTAATTTACAATACACTGTTTGAAAAGCCCAAAGCACATAGGTGCCGATGAAAATTTAAGTTCAAAATAGTAGGGTTGTACGCATTTTAACAGTAGTAAAGTATAGATTTTGTTAAAGCTTACAGACGAACGCTTAAATACAAATTCATATTGCTGGAAACAGGGGGGCCCGGGGGTCTCCCCCGGGTGAAAAAATTGAAAATTTAAGTTCAAAGTATAGTGAAGTTTTTCGATTTTTACAGCAGTAAAATTTATAATTTAAGACATAAGTTATTCATGTAAGGTTTTTGTTTAGAATGTCCTATTTTATCTTTTTACGCTACCCCCTCCCCCCTTTAGAGACCCGCCACTGGTTTTTACACGCCGTTCTTTTAAATCAGCCCACAACTTAACTATGTTGCCCAAATTTAAGTCAGAAGCAAGTTCTTTTTCGCATTTCATAAGCATAAGATTTCCCAAGCGTGACTCTGTCATTGTCGTTCTTAGATCGCTTTTTACAATTTTTCACTGGCCAAACGTTCTTTCATTGCTGATGCTGACCATAGACAATAGATGCTGACTGCAGAAGATTGTCCATGTGTTTGTCGTTTGCCAACGAAGCCCTTGATTATTTTTTCAATTTACGCAGCTGTATGAGTTGGATACTTGTGCCAATTAAAATTTGAATTTCTCGCGCCTTCTACTAAGTTTGACACACCGGGTTGGCAAGTTGGTTACATAAGAATAAAAAACTAGTACAATCTTATTTCAAACTAACTTTATTTAGTTTTTTTCTTTGTATGGAACTCTGTTTTTGCCAACTGAGCAAAGGCAAATTTACCAATTATTGGGGGGGGCGCTCCCCCTCCCCCCTATAGCTACCCCCCCCCCCCCTATAGTTACTCCCCTGCTACTAACCGCAGCGGCGTAAAGTTTTAGAATGATGGCGGGGGGGAACTAAGTATACCATATGACGTCATCAGGCAGGATAAGGAAAAATTGAAGATATAAGTGCATAATAGTATGGTTTTACGCATTTTAATAGTAGTAAAGTATAGCTGTAGAATTTACAAAGCTACGGTAAAAAATGAGTGTTTATATTCATATTGCTGCAAAGGGGACCATGAAGTTTGAACCACGTCTTACATTACTCGAGGCTGGGGGGGGGGGGGGCAAGTTGGACCGTCAACTTTATCAGTCTGGATAAACCATCCAAGGGCGTCGTTTAGGGTTGTTGGAAGGGGTAAAGTTAGCCTGTAAGTCTGTTTATTAGGGTAAAATTTGTTTAAACGCCTAAACGTAACTCAATTTTCCATAGCCTAAGCATAAACAGCTACAACTCACCAAAGAGTAGTTTAGCATACCGGTACTGTAGTCGCTGAATGTTCAAAATTCATAATTCGGACCAAGGTCGTACCCAGGATTTTTTTCGGGGGGGGGGGGGGGTTATAGAAATTTTATTGGATATTACGTAGTGGTTTTTATTTTTCCTCTCAAAATCCAATTCTATGTAGTATTGAGCCATTTTATTTCGGGGGGGGGGGGGGGGTTTGAACCCCCATGAACCCCCCTTGGCTACGGCCTTGATTCTGACTACTGTTAATGACGTCCTTTGACAAAAAATAATTCAGAATAAACTTTACAAGAAGTAGGCAGAGATAGAATCTAGCCTAATGTTTACAAGAAACTGTATAGCCTATATTGATTGTTCCTTGTAGATTTCAGAACGCCTCCCATTCAATATTTTTTATGTTTATGATTTATAATTTCTTCGGGTTTCTAATTTTCTGTTAAGCTCTATTCTGCATGCCATCTTTTATCTTTTATACAATCCTGCTATTTTCTGTGAAACCTGAAAAGCAGTAGCCCCAAAAAATCTGGTAAGTTCAGTTTATAGGCTATATCTGAGCCTAAACTAAACGGCCAGAGTTGTTCAAGTAATCAAGTTGCCAGATGTAGCGCTATCGCAGTTTGCTATGCAGACCGGTCATTTAGTGAACGACTACTATACACAAGACGGGCTTTTAGTTGGCAGCGTCGCAAGGACGAGGTGGCCGAGTGGTTAAGGCGTTGGACTGCTAATCCAATGTGCTCTGCACGCGTGGGTTCGAATCCCATCCTCGTCGGCGTTTTTCTCACAAGAAATTATTTTGGAGGTTTTTCAATTTTTTGTTACTGTTGATAGTAGCCTATAACAAGGGAGTCGGTAGCGGTTCCTTAACTCGAAGGAAAACTTTATGCTTACCTGTTGTAGGTGCTTGAACCTTGTAAGAAATGTCAAAATTTAAAAAAAAAATGTCAAATCACAGATTTAAGGCACTTTAGCTGTAGTAATGTCCATTACAGGATATTGTATAGTATATTTAAAAACCTCTAATAAAGAGATTAGTACCGTACCTGACCGGCACAATTTCATCTTTCTACGAAGGTGAGCCAATACCGCGGGCACATAATTTTTGAATTTCTGGCTTTTCTATATTGAGAAAGAAAAAATCAAGTACTAGGACAATAATTATTTTTTTTTCTTTACCGGTACCATACCTGTACATCTTCCCTTTCATTCACAAATCTATACATAGACTACTGTATAGGTATACTGCAAATATAAGGGAGCAGGGGCGTAAAGGGGGGGCACGGTTCAACTTCCCCCCTAGCTCATTTGGGGGGGGGGGGGCAAAGCCCCCAGCCTCGAGCATTGTAAGACGTGGTTCATACTTCATGGTCCCGTTTGCAGCAATATCAATGTAAGCATTCCATTTTTAGCTTTGTAAAATCTACAGTTATACTTTACAACTATTAAAATGCGTAAAACCCTACTATTTTGCTTTTATATTTTCAATTTTTCCTTAAATCCTGCCTGATGACGTCATAAGGGCTACCTAGTTTGGCCCCCGCCATCATTCTAAAACTTTACGCCTCTGTATGGGAGAGTCCGGATTACGCTTGGAGCAGAATTTCTCCCAAGCCACTAAACCATTATGAATTCCTTTTTACTTAAGCATCCGTCATAACGACATAACGTCATAGTTTGGTTTGGGTGTTCAAACCCTCCCCCCCCCCCAAATTTCAAACACGAAAAATTCATAGGGCAATCCAATATGATCATTTACGATTCTCGATGCGTAAAACCCCGCTATTTGATAAAACCCCTTCTACTACTTCTTCTTCTTTTTCTTCTTCTTCCTCTTCCCTTGTTGGGCTCTGGCCTTAATCCCCATAGATTTTCTAAAGAGAATCTATGGGGCGAGCCCCCGGACCCATCCTTTTTTGCAGCAATATCGATTAACCTTCGCCCGTAAAATCTTAACTTTAACAGAATTATATAAATACGAATAAATATAAGTTCATTTCTCAATATTAAAAAAAAAAAAATCCAGGGTCTCCCCTTGTTTGCAACAATATCAATATGTGTTTGTCTTAAATAAATAAATAAATCTAAGCTTTACTGCTGTCAAAATGCGTAAAAACCCATTATTTTTCGACTATATTTTCTGAAAATTACCTCGGGGGAACCTTCGTAACCTGTGTAAATAATTAGATAACTTGCGACTTCGTGGTATTTCATTTTAATAAACAAAAAATAAGAAAAACAAGTTTTTCTAAAACTCTCTAAAAAGTTTTTGTTATTTTTTGTTTATTCGTAACCTGTGGGTGGCTAAATTAATAATTTGAACTTGTTGTGGAAGTAGGTTCAATCCCCCCTCCCCTCGAAAAAGGTTAAGGCCATACTCAAAATAGAGATTTTCAGGAAAATTAATATTTTTAGTTTCCGTAGGATAGTTTTCCTGGAACCTACCTGGGGTAAGCGGGGCTTTAAGTGACAAGTGACAGCCCCGTCTTTCTTATTCTACAATTATTCTCAGTAGCATTTGGTTATTGTGAGGACGGACGAACCACACATGCTGAAGCAAATCAAATTGGAGGAACATTAACTTGTCAGCATGTCATCCCCAATTGAAAAAACCGTCTGGTTAGTTTCTTTCGCCAGACAGCTGGTTGGATGTCCCAAGCGCGTGGGCAAGAAGCTTGCCCCCTTTTGTTATATATGAAGGGATCGATGTTTGCAGACATTATATGGCAGGAAAATTTTCAAAATAAACATTAATTAATATCATAATGGACGGAAACACTCCAATTTCGACAAAGTTGCTACAAGTGGAATAATAGGCTAAAGGTGCACATGGTCTTATAACGCATTTGGTACTATGTTGCATGTCCTAACGCTATTAACTGATCGATTCATGGAATGTATCTATGTTACACTTCTGGTTAAGAATATTTCTACTGGTTAACATTCCTTAGAGACTCGGCTATTTTCAGGTAAAGTTTTTATTTACGTATGTTAATCGAAGAAAAAGAAGCCAAAGAACGACAACCCAATCCGGGATGATGGGCCGTGGTCGTTCTGAAAGCTCAGCAGCTGAGCCTCCGAGATACAAACTTAGAAGTCTACGCAGTTCCACTGATGATGTCGACGGCAGATGATGACGAAACGTTTGAAAGTACGCTTTCAGAACGACCACGGCCTATCATCCCGGATTCTACTGCACGTAAAGCCTTTGTAATTATGAAACCCAATTAGGCTGAGGACTGATAAATGGTATTCTCTCTTGGTCTCTGCTGAATTTGAGACTTTAGGGTCAGCCACATGCTTGCAGCTGCGTTTTCCCCCTACTGAAGAAGGTTGGGGGACCTAAACCTCGTCCTTTCGCTTTATAGTTCACTACCGACTGGACTATTCCTGATCATCGACAATATCGTTGGTTATCATACATAACAACAATTAGTAGCTTCGAGTACATATTATTAGCTTCGCAGCAGTGGTGGCCCGAGGTCACTTCACCGCAGATGCAAGCCATAATTTTGCTTCGCAGAGAGGCTCTACAAGCAGGTGGATTAGGGAAAGAAAGATATTAAAAAATGGACGAAACGGGATTCAAACTCGAGCCTCCACCCTTCCCCTGCCTGTAGAGACTACCTACGAAATTAAGTTGGTAGTATGTGCCAGTATACTCTACCAGCTAGACTTCGTGCGCCCCCCTATAGTTCAACGCCTATGGGCTTATATTAATTTTTTTTTTTAATCATAACGCAACGCCCTTTGGGGCTTACGCGTTGTATGCTTATGTGTTGCAATGAATATATTAATATAATTTGTTTTCAATTTTTCCTTATTACAATGATTTTGTGGGATATAGCCAATAGAATAATTCGTCACCCTCAAGTTAGAAGGGTGTAACCAACATTTTTGGCAAATTTGAGTTGTGATCAGTTGTGTCAGGATTGCCATAGGCTACCGAATAAAATTCAATCTTGAAAAATAAGACTTACATTTTGGATTAGAAGGGCGTATCTGACTTTTGCCAACTATACAAAAACAGAAACGTAATTATTCCGAAATGCTGTTTTTGATGGTACGTCCCTCTGACATTAGGGCGACGAATTGTCTCAGATACTAATGGCTGTTATTTTCTTTCTTTCTTCCGATCTATCTATATAAATTATCAATCTATCTACCTATCTATCTATCTATCAGTAGGCTAATTGGTATATTATATGATTCAGAAATATCGCTTTTAAGTAGTTTGCAAGGTTTCATGAGTTATCGCAGTACAGTTACCTATCAAAACCTGTATATCGTATATGATTCACTATAATAATTCTAAACGAATTAGTATACTTTATCTAGAACCTACCATCATATATATATCAGCTAAAATTCAGAAGATAAAAGATAAGGTTCTGTAGAAAATAGCCATTTATTAATGGTGGCTGAGTAAAGATTAAGGGCAAACCGGAGTCACCGATATTCCATTTTCTGTTCAAACTTCAATTTCTCATGAAATATGGAACGCTGAACAATAAAAAATGCTGAATGGCAAGAAGAATTTTTTCTCCTAATTTTGATGCATAGTATGTGGCCTTAACTAACCCCAATTCGGCACAGTTGATGAACTCCTTCAGCTTGAACTCCTGAGTGACCGTTATTTTTTTGCGTATCAAGTTCACTAACTATAGCCGATCGGTATTGATGATTGCATCATACTATGTATCAAAATTAGGAGAAAACAATTCTTCTTTCCATTCAGCATTTTTTCATTGTTCTGCGTTCCATATTTCATGAGAAATTATAGTTTGCACAGAAATGGAATATCGGCGACTCCGGTTTGCCATTAAAGAGTAAATTCTAAATTTATCCATGGTAAATGAACGCTCCATTATTAATGTTTAAAATTAATTAATGTTTTACTTTGTTAGTCAGTTGTTTTTATTAAAACTTGAAATTCTATTAAGTATGGAAAGGTACGGAGATTTTTTTCAGCCTGTTTCATATGAAATTTACTCGTTGAAAAAAAACTTTCTACCCCTTTCATGGTTAAAAAAAAAAGAAAACAAATAGTGACTTGTTGTATAATCGAGCTAACCTAACTAAGTTAGGGCTATACAGTCACATTGCAAAGCCCAAATATAAAAAAATACAAAAACGTATTAATAAATTAATACTATGCTTCTGGTTTAACATCAATGCTATTTACTAATAATAATAATAGTAAGCATACGGTATTACTAAATGTAAAAATGTCGCAATAGCTAAATTTATAGCATCAATTATCGTTGGTATAAAAATTAGTTACCGCATAGAAAAACAAAATGAAAAAATTAACTAGATTTAAATTAAATTACGAGAGAAAATTGGATTCCCTCCATCAACCGTGTGCATGCAACAGGGGAATTTTCAAATCTAGAAATGTTCACAGAATGCGTAAATACACTATATATATGGGTATTTAGTAGTAACTGTAAGGTCAGCTTCAGTGGGCCTACTGTGCCGTTTGGAATAATTAATTCTTGGGGTTAAAAATGAAGACAAAACTCTTTCTAATAGCACTTTTCATTGTAAAATTTTCTTGTTTACATTTTTAATCCCATGTTAAGATAAAAAATAATCGCCATAGTAGGCCCACAGCCTGTGGGCCACAGGTTGTCCAACTGGCCCGAAATGGCCCAACACGCAAGTTAACATATTATGTTCCCCACAAATTAAAACATGTTCACCATAAATTAACATAACCTCGCCATAAATTAACATAAGCTCGCCATAAATTAACATATTATGTTCCCTACAAATTAACTTATTTTCCCCACTAATTAGCGTTATGTTCCCCCAAATTCACATAGCCCATTGTTCCCCACAAACTGGTGACATGACCCCGAACAATAAATATAGTTGTAGAACTTTTTTTGTATTCCCTGAATACTCATTCGATATCACCATCTCCTCGCCAATTGGTTCGCCTACATCATCCTCATATTCCTCCAATCACAATGCTTGCATAGCTAGTTGACTGTATCAAATTCGAACTAAATACAAACATTGCAACACTTTCAAATTTCCCTACCGTCTGGAGTTTTGTACAGATCTTGGTTGATATTGTATCGTTCAACAGCTTTGGAGCAGTCTACATTGAACCACCAGTCACATACTCTGGAAAAATAAGAATAAACACACTTCAATGTCAATTCATTCAATTGGCTTAGGTTGAAGAGACATCCTCCTCCTCATTAAAACCGAAATTAGGGAGTACAAAAATCTGGACTGGGCGAGATTTGAACCCACGATCAATGCATACAATACACAAGTTGTAAAGATTTGGTTGTATTTATTGTATCGTTGTATTTTTTGTATCGTTCAACAGCTTTGGAGCAGTCAACATTGAACCACCAGTCACATACTCTGGAAAAATAGGAATAAACACACTTCAATGCCAATTCATTCAATTGGTTTAGGTTGGAGAGACATCCTCCACATTAAAACCGAAATTTGAGAGTAAAAAATCTGGACTGGGCGGGATTCGAACCCACGATCAATGCATACAATACACAAGTTGTAAAGGTTTGGTCTCATCAATTGGTTGAGGGGTATTTCATATACAGTATACTACTACGAGGAATTGTTGCTTTACCAGTGGCGGCGCTATAAATTTTAAGGTGGGGGGCCATGAGGGGCATGACTTCTATCTGGGGGGGGGGGGGGCAGGCAATGAAAAACAAAACATTTTTCATTGGGAGTAGGTATAATGAAAGTAAGTAAAATGTAACAAGTTTTAATTCTGACGTTTTTGAATTACAAAAATTCATAACATGTAAAATGTCTCACAAGTGGGAGGGCCCAGGGGGGCCAGGCCCCCCCGGGCGCCGCCACTGTGCGTCCCTATTGCCACGTTCGTATTGAGAAAACTTTGTGAAAGTCGATATCATAAATTTCTAGATTCCAACGGATTTACACGTTCTAAGGTCCCATGCCCTAAAAAGTGGATTTTATGTCTGAGTGCCTGCCTACCTGTCTGTAGGTCTGTCTGTAACTCGATTTGGGGCCAAACTACTTGGTAGAATGAAATTTGGCATGCAGATTGACAAAACAATTGCCCAGAGGTGATTTTTCCATTTTTGGATAACTTCATTTTGTACCCAAACACCCCAAAAAACGACTAAAAGTATGTTTTCTCAAAACTAGCTCAGACAATTTCGTTTTAATATTGTAAGACTGATTCTTATAGAGGTAATCAACAAGAAAGTTTATAGAAACATCGTCAAGATATCTTCAAAAACAGGTACTTCTGTCGTTGACATTGTAATAGTGCCTCAGTGACAGTGTAGTAGTCAGAATGGCGTAGAGGTAACGACTCGGACTATCATCCAGAAGGTGACTGGTTCGAGTCCCACCCGAATGCCAAAATTTTCTAGTGGTACAATTATTTATCTTCTGACTACCGTGCTTCGGAGGGCATGTAAAGCCGGCGGTCCCGGCAGTCTTCCCTGACTGTCGATAGGTTAAACAGGAGGCTGTTGATGCAACCTGAAAACTCCTGTACCACGAGTAGTACCACCCCGACACGAATTTACTTTTACTTTAGTGACAGTGTAGAAAGCTTTCTCTATAAGAGATGGTCAGGATGGTCTCTAAGCAATTTAGGGAAGTAAATTTCTTGCCACTCTCAATTCACTTGGGAGTTTTCGAAGGTAGGGGATTTCATGTAGTATAGGATCCAGGATATAAATATTCACTTTTTTGTGTTCTATTGCGAAGCCAACCTAGCTGCATTGTTCGCCTCTACGGGGAGGAAGTTCGTCACCAAATTCGACGCCTGGAAACTCTACCCAGTCACTCGATACGGAGCCGCTGAGGTACAACCTTCGAAGTTCCACGCAGTGCCACTGAATATGTCGACCGCAGATGTTGACAAAACGTTTGGAAGTTCACTTTCATTTCGACCATGGCCCATCAGCCCGGATTCTACTGGTTCTTCATCCTTCAGCCTAGCAGAATTAGGGCTATAAAAATGGCGTCATGGGATATGTTAAGTACAAACATTTAAAAAGATTTCTATAAAAAGAAAAATTCTAATTTCTGTCAATGTCATTTGCATTCTGCAATGCGAGATCGGTGGAAACGCAACCTAAGTCTTGAATGTCTGCTACCACGTCACTGTTTTTGGAAATAGCCCTAGCCGGTCAATGGAATGGGCGCCTAATACCTGTGTTGAGTTACGACTGGACACCGATCGCATGATGTTTATAGTATGAACAAGCTACCACTATGCCATTGAAGGCATAATGTACATTAGTTCCATTATAAATGCCCCATAGTGCGAAAGGTCGGTTGCCTCGGCTGTATTGATTGATGAGACGATTACATAGCCCAGAATGGACAGTACAATATAATACTATAAATAAATAAATAACTACTTTAATTTTATACTACAGGTTACAATAAAAAAGCATGGTATGCCATGCAATGCATTTAGGCACGGATTATCTATAAGGTTTTAAAAAAAGAATGTTTTTCTTTAAAACAAAAACTTACCTTGGAAACACCCCAAAATAGTAAAAATTGTTCCAAAATATGATTTTGGTTAACCTACATGCCATATTTCATCAAAATCCATGGACAGACAGACATTTCGAAAAAAAACTTTTGTGGAATCATGGGGCCTCAAAACACTTAAATCGGTTGTAATCTCGAAACCAAAAATTTCGAATATCACAAAGCTTTCCTCAAAATCACGTATAAATAGGGAAGCAAAAACTCCAAAAAGATGTAAACACTTACCTAATTAGTTTTTTTACAAGCACTTTACAGTACTTTTTTTACTCTTAAAAAAATATAACACTACATATATGGCACTCCAGACCTACCTGGGACGGATCTAGCCCATTTGGAGGGGGGGGGGGGTAGTTGGGGGTAAAATAGAAGAAACATATGTAATATCGATTAAATTAGAGCGTAATAAATTAATTTCCAATAGATTTACTAAATGCTGGGGGGGGGGGCAGGGGGGGGTAGCTGCCCCCCCCCCCATATGCGTCCATGCCTACCTGTAGTTTTGGTTGAAAACGGTTCCACTGGGACACAGAAAGCTGTATTTGACCCGACTGGGAAGGCACCAATGCCAAACTTGGCACCTCGTCTCGACGTCAGCATAATAACCGGGAATGCGGTTTTCGCAAGAAAAACTTAAACCTCTAGGTACCTCACTGTAGGCAGGAGCTTCCGCGTCGTTTTCTTGCTGAAAAAAAATTAACAATTGAAATATAACTTTTCAATAGCGACCATTACATTAAGATAAACTCCGAACTCAGTGAATGGCTGGTCGTTTCCCATATATGGAGCCATTAATTATCTTCATGGTGACATATCACTTTCGTATGTGATTCGGATAAACATAATTCAATTTTTTATTATCCAATATTGCTAGCCAATTTAAAATTGGTCGCAAAACACCTTAAAGTGGTTTTCAATATATTAATAATACAGGGTGAGCCAGACCCCCCGGTTCAATTGGCACAAACGTCTTAATTAAGGTTGTGCCCTTTCACTGCAGGTATTTTAATGAAATTATTATTAAATTTGGTTGATGTAAAATAAATTAGCAATTTTTTGTGATATTTCCTCGAACCTGACTTAAAAGCTACACGTGCAAGGTATTATTGAAGTTTCCGGCTTTGGAAAAAACATGACATGTTCCACATCAAATGGAAGCCTTTGAAATTTTTTCTGCCGAAGCTTATGACGTTTGCTAATGATTGGTATATGTCAAATGGTATACAATATCGACGGCTTCCATGTGTGACAAGTCATGTTTTTTTATATTCAAGTCAGGTTCTCGTACATGTGCATCAAAGTAAAATCCATAATTTCATTAAGAATATTCAGTGAAATGGCACAGCCTTAACTAAGACGTTGGTGCCAACTATACTATAAAGATAAAAAAAATGAATAGAAGTAAAATGTGTATTATCTAAGGTTATATGCAAGGTTATCTAAGGTTGTACAATACTTATTTCGGGAGGCCAATAAATTAATTAATTAGAACCCCACCATGTTGTTTTCCAAAACTATGGAAACATTCCCCTTAATTAATACAAAATGTTTGGGAAACTTTGATACTATTGTACATGAAAAGAATACTTACCGCATAACAAAATAAATCGAAAAGAAGTAGGCCAACCAGAAAAATTTCTCCAACTGCTCCCAAAAGACCCATTTCTAGCTAAAAATAATAAGCCTTACTATATTATATTGATACCAAAAGGCGCCCATTCCACCGACCGGCTAGGGCTACTTACAAAAACAGTGACGTGGTAGCAGACATTCAAGACGTAGGCGGGGTTTCTACCGACCTCGCATTGCAGAATTGACGGAAATGTTTATTTTCCTCTATGCCATAGTTAAAATTGATCAATGATCATACAGTAAAATCACAAAAAAACAAACTAAAATTAAAAAATGGCGTCATGGGATATGTTAAGTACAAATATTTTAATTGATTTCTATAAAAAAGAAAAAATCTAATTTCCGTCAATGTCATTTGCATTCTGCAATGCGAGATCGGTGGAAACACCACCTAAGTCTTGAATGTCTGCTACCACGTCGCCGTTTTTGTAAATAGCCCTAGCCGGTCGGTGGAATGGGCGCCAAAAGCAATTACAATTTAATACAATAAATACAACAATGTTTCCTTTATGGAATAGATCCTCTAAATTAATCGGTACGAGTGAACTCGTACATACTTTCCAATTTATTAATTAGTATAGGGATAGATAATATGAGTAGTTCCCTGGTAAATAATTTTACTCCAGTTAAACTTCGGTTGCCTCGACTATCCCTATCCCAAAGCATTGATCGATAGAATTTCAAAGTATTTGCATGATATATATAGTACAACAGAAAAATAATAGCGGGGTATGCAATGTATTGCGGAAATTATGAATATTCATAAATATGATATTATATTATATATATATATATATATATATATATATATATATTATATTATGAATATTCAATAAATATTTTTTTATTAAATTACAAAGCTTTGCTTGGGAAAAAAAGAAGAAAGAAAGAAAATGGTCATTATTTTCCATATGGGCGAATTTTCGAATTAGCGGCGCACTCTAACAATTAACCTGTTCGGGGTTGTACTCTATTTAACAACTAAAACATACCTGAAGTTAGAAAGCATCAATAGGCTCCTTCGAAAAACCTTTTTTACATTATTTAGCATCCTGAACCAAACTATAAAAGAGAAAGTGACCTAGTGGTTTTTTTCATTAATAGATAAATTTTATTAAAAAAAAAAAACAACAACATTGGAGCCGTTTTCGAAACATCATTTTTTAGCTGCTTTTTTGCAAATTTTGAAATTAAGTAGGCACAAAATAGAAATCATGGTCTGGAGATATCATGCAGTTTAATAAAACTACATGCCAAATCTCCTCAAAATCCACTCAGTATTTCTCCCTCAAATCGACAAACACACAAATATTTTACAAAAAACACGGTTTCTGGTTCCTGGGACCTCCAAACGTGTAAATCCGTTGAAATTAAAAAATGAAAAATTTCGACCACCTGACGTCACCGGAGGTGAGGTATCCTCAATAAATTTAAAAGTCTTTAAAACTCCATTAGAACTATCCAGTGTACGCTGCAACCATTTGGGAAGGGGGGGGGGTCCGGACCCCCTCTGGCAACGGCCTAGGATATCACCTAACCCAAACCACTAAATTAGTCGATGGCATTGCATATTCTAACCCACACATTACTACGCAGCTAGTAATAATCGCAGGGTACGCAAATGCATTTGAGCGTGAATTTTCATCATTAAAAAAAAAAAAAAAAAAAAAAACAACCTGTTCGGTTTCGTTACTCAATTTAACACCTAAAACATACCTGAAGGTAGAAATCATCGATAGAAAGGTTTCGCAGAAAAATTATTTTTTAGTCATTTTTCATTAAAATTTAGTTATTTTTATTTATTTTTACCCCCAGAAGCATACTATCAAGGGGCAAGCGACCCCCTGCGTTTTATTAACATTAATAACGACTACAATATAATTATGTGAATTTAAATAAAATCGTTGGTTTTTTAGAAATAATTTTTTTTAGACTTTTTTTTTAGTTTTTTTAGAATAAAACCACCCCAAAGTGAGTTAGCCAAAATAGAAAAACTATTCCGAGGCATGATTTTTGTGAACCTATATGTCGAATTTCATAAAAATCGACCGAGTAGTTTGCCCAGAAATCGATGAACAGACAGAGCGACAGACAGAGCAACAGACAGACAGACAACGTAAAAACCCCTTTTTTGGGTTCCTCAAAACGTGTAAATCCGTTGAAATCTCGGAATCGAAAATTTTGACCATCACAAAGCTTTCCTTATACTACGTATAAATTGGAAAACAAAAACAAAGAAAGAAAGAAAATTTCCTTTTTTGTCCGCACCCACACAAAACCGAGAAAAACATGTTTTTATTTACCTTAATTGAGTCAAAGTTAACAACAAGACATATTCAAAATATTTCGCACTTCACCCACACTCGACAGACTTGAAACACACAAATGAGGGGGTTCCCATGAAAACAATACATATATAGCGCTATTATATCAATTATGGTGCAGGTGTTTGGGCAACTGTCTGAAAATTAGTGCCCCTGGCGAAATAATCTAGAACCTGTTAAATCGTACCTGGCAACCTGGAAACGATGTATTGTTATATATATTGCACTCTATTAGGAGGTAGAACTACGTTTTAGAAGCGTTGAGAACTTTACAAGGTGAACAATTCTTGTAAAATGAGCACCTATTTCTGTAGTTAACAGTCGGTGTTTATTTAGTTATTGAATAAATTTATTTATTGATTAATACAATCATTGCAATTAATTAATATTTCGTATTTAATTAAATATTTTTAATATTAATAATCTGGTAGTGTTATTAACGGAATTGTACGACCCGTGCGTGTGTGCTATATTCACACGATTAAGAACACCTCCAAGGTCGCTTGAAAATTATGATGTACTATGTAGCCTACATGTTATTAGTAATTATTATTGGGTAAATGTACAAGAAAAATTAGAAATTATTATTATATTATATTTATATTTATATTTATAAATATATATTATATTTATAATAAAAATTATCATCTCAAGGTAGCGGTACTGCGGTCTGATTCAAAGAAGTTTTTATAACTCGATCCCGGGTTAAGGGGAAATTTGACATAGTCTTTCACCCAAGGTAGGCTACTTTATACCCTACAATACGTAATAGCCTCTCTCTCTCTCTCTCTCTCTCTCTCTTTCATTCTCTCTCTCTTTCATTCAATCTCTTTTTTTTATTAAAAAAAATCAAGGTCCTGGCTCTCCTGAGGGAAATAGGCCTCGAGGAAGTGATGTAGATACTTTGTTGTAGGGGGCACAATAGGCCCAATAGGCTTAAGTGCACACAGGTAACATCTGTACCCCAATTAATTAAAAACCTCTCTTTCATTCTCTCTTTCATTCTGTCTCTTTCACTCTCCATCTCTGTCATTCTCTCTCTCTTTCATTTCCTCCCTTTCATTCTCTCTGTCTCTTTCATTAGCTCTCTCTTTCATTCTGTCTCTCTTTCATTCTCTCTTTCATTCTCTCTCTCATTTTCTCTTTCATTATCTCTCTTTCATTCTCTCTTTCATTATCTCTCTTTCATTCTCTCTTTCATTCTCTCTCGGTCTCTCCTTCATGTATGTTGTCTCCGAACTGCCCGAAGACTGCCCGCCAATTATCTGAGAATGCCTCTAAATCGCTGTTACAAGCCGATACGGATTTCCCATAAGAACAACCATGGTCATGACCTAGGGACTGGTCCGAATCTTCAAAACGGCGGAATTTTAAGAGAAAATGTAAATAAAATGCCCTTATCATGTTCAATATTACTCAATATTATTTATTGATCATTTGAATAATAGTCAATTAGCCTAATAATTTTTTTTACATTATCTACAACTAACCCAGCCAGAGACAGATCCATCCCATTGGGGGGGGGGGGGGGGAGAGAGAGAGGGCCAACATAGAATAAACGAATTTAGTATAGATTAAATTACAGCGTAATAGCCAGCATTGACTTATAACAGACTTAACAAAATTTTGGGGGCAGCCACCCTGTATCCGTTCTTGTACAAGCCACTGAGATTTGAACCTCTGCTACCTATTTTAGGCTAAAAATTACCTACCAGTGTAGTAGAGTGAGAAAGGTATATAGGCCTAGTTGGGAGAGGGGCGCAAATTCGTCTCTTGACCTAGTCAAAAAAATTGTAGAAAAACACGGGCCTGGTTACAAGTCTTTTATCACTTACGGAGAAGCCTATGCAAATTCAATTCCCTGCAATGCTCAACTGGCTTCCTTGTAGGCCAGTAAGGGGCGAACGCAATAAAATGAACTAAAGAAAGTGTAAACTTCAGCCGGAAACGTAATATATTTACTAAAATAGAAGAATTAATATAGGCTTAGTGTGAATAGTGTCCCTTCCCTTCCAACAAATCCCATCACCCGGTTGTTAATACTATGAGGGTCACCCCCTCATGGACGTAATAAAATCAACCCCTTTTCAGAACCCTTTGAACTGCCTTTAGGGTTGACAAAAGAAAATACTCAAAATATTTACCAGTACTAGAAGTTTTTAACGCTCTTGTAGCTAGCCTACGATATCTGATAATCCTGAAGAGTGCGAGGGTGATAAGAGAAGATGATATAGTGACTTCGGTGGCAAGGTTGTAGCGTGCTTGTACTTGCAGGAGTATCTACACACCTTGCGGTCGGAGACGTGTCGTAACTCGACACAAGTACTTTTTAAGTGACTTAGTGAGCCGTTTGAAGAGGTTAATCAGATACATGTATTAAATTGTTTGTATGCGATTTAACCTTTTATACATTAAAAAAAAACACCCTATTCGAAATCATCATGTTTCAAACCGATTGCCGACCTATTTCGGATGTTCTTGCTTGTCTGTTATCACTTGTACCCGGTGTAGGTTGACCCGAGAACGTATACCGGTTTGCCAATGGCCAAAAATTCATACGGAAACAATACAAATAATGTCCGAAATCCATTGGACAAGGAACCTATGGGTCCTTCAAATAAAAATACTCATTCAAGTGGCAGGCTCCCTTCAATCTCATAATAATAAAACAATTCTTATAAGGATAATAAAACGCCACAGCAGATGGTAAAAATTTTCAACTCTAACCGAACCTAAGAACCTGTATAGGCCTAGTTCACCTATACCCAGCTCACCCCAGTCCGATCAATAAATGCAGTGAATGAGCTGAAATTATTTTTGGAGTCTCCGCCCCAGGTATATTCCCGGGACGACAGCCTGCTGACTCCCCCCCCCCCCGGAAATTCAACAAGTAGCTCATACCCCTGCAGCCCGGATGGAGCTTTATTACGCATTAACGAAATGCGCGACTAAAATTATTAAATAGTTTCTATATGCATCTAGAAAACCAAAAAATCTCTAACTGTTTATTCTGCGAATGAATTAAGTCAGGAGTGCCGTAAATTGGCTTTAAAATTGAGGAAATAATGAATAATTAAATAATTTGGCACAAATTTTTAATTCAAGAACAAACACCCATGGGATGAGCTCAAGTGCGCATGACCCCAGACAGGCAGCAAAATCGATTAGATCAGGTAGGTTGCGATTGCTTCGTGGTCCGTCGTAAGGGTAGGTCGTGTCTCCGCTCCGAGTGGAATTTAATAGTGAAAAAGTGGTTTTTGCAGTGAATTCTTCGATTTTCCCTATGACAGATCGGTGGTGTTTTACTTTCGAAAGGTTGGCGAGAACGCCAAGCATTCGCCGCGGCATTTCTATTGAAAAAGAATGGAAACTTCGTTACGGTACGGTATTTTACATCGTTAACATCGCAGGGAAACTGAAAGTGTATCCTTTTCTTGTTGATTTATATTATTATTATTATTGTTATCATTAGATTTCAAGCCGGTTTTGTTTCATGAAAACTTCTCAAGTCTTTTTGATTTTAAGAATTTATTCTTATTTACTGGCATAGCCTCTTGATTTATTTGAAGAAGAAAATCTGTATTGTAATCGGCTTAAGTTATTTTAGTATTTTTTCATTAATTATTTCAGGTTGTCTAGCGGTGGTAAGTACATATTTAGTATTAGCTGAAAAACATATCTTAAGAAACTCAAGTACAAATTTTAAGTACGCCAAAGCCAAAGAAAATTTTATAGTTGAAATGGATTCTCCATGAAAATAAAGGATACTCTCAAAGCTTAAAATGTAAACTTATATCCAAATATGTATCGTATGTTTATATAAAAAACAAAGAGTCACTAATTTTCATATAAATTGCCTAAAAGAGAACCATTGATGACGTCACGGCAGCATTGTTTACTAAAAATGGCCGCCTTCTACCGAAAGAAGGATAGGCATCGAGTGGAAATCCCGTTCTGATACCTAGTTATGGAGCGGCCATTACTCCTTCAAAATGCCAATATATTATGCTTTGTTTACACTTTACAGTCTAATAACGCCAAAAATTTGCAGATTCCATTTTTTACTTGTATAGAGTTTCCGCGTAGTCGAGCCCGCGCGCAGTTGTACAGCGCAACTTTTCTTCTTGCGCATCCGCCAAGCCAAGCCGACGTAGACTTGACCTCCGCAGATGCGCAATACGCATAGAGACGCCTGAGGCGGCCATATTGATAACTGCCTTATTCCCACCTAGGTTAATATAAATCTATGAAGATATGCGTAAGGCGCATGAACGGATACAGGGGGAGGGGGGGGGCAGGCAGGGGTGGATCCAGCCCATTTGGGGGTGTTCTGGGCCAAACAAACATAATTATGTAGTATCGATTAAATATTAAATTGGAGGGTAATAAATTATCTAACAATAGATTAATTATTAAAATCGTTTTAAGTTTGTAATATTTAGAATAAATTTAAAAAAATAAGAATAGATTTACTCAATTTCGGGGGGGGGGGGGCAGTTACCCCTCTGCCCCCCTGTATCAATCCATGGGGGCAGGGGAGTAGCTGCCCCCTTCCCAATATTTAATTAATACTACATAGGTTTTCTTCATTTTGACTCACAACTACCCCCCCAATGGGCTGAATCCCTGGGAAGGCGGCCGCCATGCTTGTCATCCAGTTATGCAGCAGTGACGTCATCAATGAAAGTTCCTCTGTTGTTAAGGATAATTGGTTAGCCAACAAACCGGAAATCCTTTCCTGTTAGTTACAAGTTACAACTCTATTATCATTTAAACTGTTTGCTGACTTCAATTTTGAAAAACATGTCTTTGAAGAAATTTTTCATGCGAATTTTCTTGGTGCTATAGAATATATTAAAAAATTATGATTCCATTTTATAATACCGGTAATAATAATAATTATTAAATTACATATTTATTTATATATTGTATAAATATATATATATATATCCCTCCTGTTGTAGTTTGTTTTGTGGGAACTGGCGCTGTGTGTGTCAAGTTATTGTAGTTATTATGTTAACAATTTTATGTGGTTTGATTTAATAATGCATTGATATACTGCAAATGGGAGAATTTTCAAATGTAAGCATGTGTTGAGGTGCATATCTAACGAAAAAGCCCATTTGAAAACGTTCCTTTTGCTACGGGCAACGGGTGTAGGAAAACTGTTTTAGACGATGTTGTATACGCCTCTGTTAGTTTGCCACTAGACACTATAACTAACACATCACACAATAAAGACATACTGGCACGGACTCTGACTCTCACCCGGAAGGTTGTTGGTTCTAGTCCCACACTGGCTGCATTTTCTGGCCATGCTTCGGAGGGCATGTAAAGCAGGCGGGCCTGGGCCTCCTAGTTGAGTGTAAGAGAGGGCTTTAACTCCCTAACTCCGCTAGGTTGGCTAAGTAATAGAAACAATAAAAAGTCCGTATTTATTTATTTATTTATTTAATGAACCGTGGTCAACATATCACAAATTCATTAAATAATTGCCTAAAGGCCTTGGAAAATTCATAGTTTTGATTATTAACAACCCAGTTCTGGAGTTTCGATCTATCGATTGGTTTGCAGCAAATGTTTAAGTCTCCTTCTCCCCTCTTGTCTATCTTGTGCGGTTATTTTTAGTGCAGGGTAGGAGTCGCATCCTATGTCCTTCTTGATGTCATCCAGGTACTCCTTCCTCCGTTGTCCTCCTGGATTGGTACCTTCGTTTATACCCTCGATGATGTTTTAGAGGAGTCCTTCATGTCTCAGAATATGCCCATCCCTTCTTATTTAAATGGTGGCAATAATTGAAGGACCATTAGAATCCGGGCTGATGGACCGTGGTCGAAATGAGAGCGAACTTCCAAAGGGTTTCGTCAACATCTGCGGTCGACATCTTCAGTGGAACTGCGTGGCTTCTAAGATTGAATCTCGGAGGCTCATCAGCGACTCGGATTCTACTGGTTCTTCATTCGACGCCGACCGTGAAAGCCTTTGCTGTTACATTACGTGGCAATAATTGATATTTTTTTCTTTTATTCTAAGAACGTTAATATATGAGGATTGCCGTCTTCACTATATCCATAGTTACATCTGTATTTAAGGCCTTTAATTTTGTGTCGCAAATATGAGCCTGAACTGTTATGTACACAGTATAGACATGGAAGTGCGCAGTGCGCATGCCAGGCACTTACAATAATTAACAAATCACTTGCAACTCATTCCCCTTTTACTACGTTATAAAATCATACAATAGTTTCCAAAGGGATTTGAATCTCAAGTAAATCAGGAAAATAAATTAAAAAATATGTTAAATCATGAATTTGGTCAAATTTGCAGTAGCGTAGCCTATAATTATATATTTACATATTATTTTTAGTTTAGTTCCCAGCTGACTCATTATCCTGCAACACGTACCTCACATTATAAATGATACATCACTCCTCCCTAATGTTTAATCTTTTTTTAGGGGAGACCCCCTGTTATATAGCATTATACTTTTCAGTAGTTTATTATGATAATCTTATGGGACCAATTGGATTGTTTTTTTCAGATAGGCCTACCTCGATATTTGTTGTATTTTTGTTTTGATTTCGAATTTGGAATATTGAAATTTGGCCATGCCCGCTATGACTTCATTCAAAGGGTTAAGGGTCGGCTCAATCGACGATAGCTATTACCATGGCCGACGAAATGGCCGAACCAAATCCGACGAATGGATTACAAGCGATTTGCGCAAGCGCGAAGATCGAGCGCACCAAATTTTTCGTTGCGTGCGACTAGCGTACATGCGAGGAATGCATAAGGGGATACCCATGCTTGTCAATAACTCAACGGAAGCAAGAGGCGGATGCAGGAAGGCGGAAAGAGGGAAAGAAAGTGTTTTTTTTTATAAATAAATCTTGACTTTTTGTTGTCCTATTACTAAGCTAACCTAGCGGAGTTAGGGCTATAACGCCCTCTCTTACACTCAACTAGGATGACCCGGGACCGCCTGCTTTACATGCCTTCCGAAGCATGGCCAGAAAATGTAGCCAGTGTGGGACTCGAACCAACGACGAGTAGGAGTCTGTACCACTACTCTACAGGTCCTGACTTTGAAGTAAGGGATACATAAAAAAACTTTTTTTTAAATATTGAGTACCTAAAAAATGGTTTTCCAAAAGTCCTGTTTTAGTTTTTCGAAATAATCAATAAATCGCATTTAAATGTAAAACTTTCATTTTTTTTTTCAAACTAAGGGACATCTAAATATTATGAAAACAATAATCCAATATGTACCTAGATATTGTAAAAATTGGTTTGCAGCAAGATTAGCACCAAAATAAAATTTTCAAACTCCATGTTGTACAGTTCCTTCGACTTTCCACAATAACAGAAAACGTGGATCTCATTCCAAACCTTGTCAAATACTCACACTAAACAGTAAAACGGACTAATCATCAAAAAAGCTGAAAAACGAATCATTCCGCATAGTGCTCATGAAACTTATAAAAAACTGGGAAAAGTATTGAAGAGCCGGCTGAGCCAGTGGAATTTGAAGAGGATGCTCATGTACAAGGAGAGGCTGATGAAGAAGAAGATAATGCTCATGAAGAGGGGGATGCAGGCGAAGAAGAAGAGGATGGTCAAGAAGAAGAGAATGCTGACAAATAAAAAGAGGATGGTCATGAAGAAGGGGGTGCTGACGAAGAAGAAAAGAATGGTAATGAAGAAGAGGATGGTGATGATGAAGAAGATGATGATGGTCATGTTGAAGGGGATGCTGACGAAGAAGAAGAGGATGGTCTTGAACGTGCACTCTTTAGCTTCAAGGCGTTCCAATGTATCGGCTTCTGTGGCAACGTGGTTCGTACTCACTACTCAGTGGTGGATTTACCTATGTAAGCCGTAAGCACCCACAAAACAAATGCCCACACAAAACATTTTAAAAAGGAGAAATAAAATTAGGGGGAGGCGCTATCATCCGACTGAGGCGAGTTCAAGAAATGAGTACGGGATGACCCCCTGCGCTGCGGACGCGGAGGCGGACGCACGCGGCACTAAGAGGGAAGAGGAGGAGGAGGGAAAAGGAGAAGAAGAAGAAGAAGAAGAAGAAATTTAAAAAAATTACATTGATGAAGGAAGAGGAACTTATTCTTATTTATTTCATATTAACATATTTCATGGCCTAGGCTAGTCTTATTTAAGTTGGTTCAAATTCGATCTATATGCACGAATGTAACCAACAACGTTATATGAAGCATACATAGGCTTTAATTTTCAAGGGGGTGGATTGGTCCCAGGCGTAGCCAAGGGGAGAATAACTGGGTAAAAATTATCAATTGAGAATTAAATAAATCGAGTACCAGTAATATTAAAAAGTCTTTAATCTAGTAGTGTTAGTTCTAAACGTTGCTGGTGTTAAAGTGCGTAAAATGCCACTATATTTCGCGCCTATTTTTTCAAACATTTTTTTCGGAGCGACCCCTTCCCTAACCCCCCCCCCTCCCCCCCCCCCCACATGCAGTAATATCATTGAACCTTCTTATGTCAACTTGGTAAAACCTAAACTTTACTACTGTTATCTGCCTATGTCAACATCAAAGTCCGGCACTGAATCCATTCAGTGTAATTAACTTTTAACGTGTCTAGGCTCTCATATAATAATATCATACATAACTTCTAAATAACACTAGATACAATTTCATGAGTTCTCAATACAAAATTTTACACTAGATAGGCATAGACTTGCGACAGCCGCCCCCCCCCCCCCTCCAAAACAAATCCTTATGGATCGGCTTAACTTACTAAATGAACAGGCCCCCATAAGATTCTACATGATTCTGCCCGCTAGACTCCCACACCTCTAAATCCTGCACGGCTTGTATTTGTGTGAGACTAGTATCTAGTGACAAAAGTATTAGGTTGCTTGCTGAGACAACAGCAGAGGTCAATCGGATACATTTATTTAATATTTAAACCTTTTAAAAAATTAAAAAATCCCGAACTTATGTTTTGTTCTTGAGTTAGGGCAGAATGGCAGTAAGAGGGAGAGAATGTGCATTGAAGTTGAAATAAAATCAAAATAATAGCTGGCCTACATTGATTTTTCTATTATAGTTTTAGAAATGACTTTTTCCTTAATCCATTCCTTAATTCAGTGACTATCAGACGACAGTCATCGCGATCTATTATATGCAAAGGTTCTACGTCTCCCACTCATTCATAAAGTTCGAGCAAGCTGACGTAGCCATGGCAGCAGTAGCTGTGGCCGCCATGTACAACGAAAAAAAACCCGTTCTCATCGACGAGTTGGTTACAAAGACCATCGAGTTTTTGGGTGAAATCAAAGCCTGGGATTGGCACCCTGAAGTGAAGAATGACGAAGTAAGTACCGTACTCCAGTATGTATTTATTTATTTTAGGGGTTTTTATGACTCGTTCTCATACTCGGTTAAGTCGAGCTAACCCTTATTACAATGCTAGTGGTAAGCATGTCTACTTGCGCTTGTAGTCGGTGTGGGTTGACATCGAGGCGTGAACCAGTGTTCCAACGGTGAGGAATTCATTCAGTACACAGTACCATTTATGTCAGAAAATCGATGGGATAGTTATAAAAAGAATAGAATAGTTACTGAGCTGAAACATATTTAAGAGTTATAAAACCTACTTACGGTAGGTACACCGTTTTCCTATTAAATAAAATTTGGAAAAGGTTAAGGAAAAGGACATTATTAAATTTACACCTTCATCGCAACAATTAAGAGTGTACGTCACGTCTCGTAGGAAATTGGCAGAACGAAATTTAATACTTCTTATGTTTTTTTTATTAACTGAGAAAGTTATTAAAGATCTGGCTCACTCAATGAAGTTGTAGAAGACTACTTCATGCATCATATAATAGGGCATTTTTAATTTTTGGTACCTAAGCTTTTTCATTAAAATTATAATAATTTAAAAACAACAAAATTTCACGTAAAATAGAAACTATGAAAAAACTACAAAGCCAAAATTTAAAATAGGCTACCCTATTATAAAATAATGATATAACAATAAAATTTCACGTAAAATAGATAGGGCCGACTATGAAAAAACTACAAAACAAAATTTAAAATAGGCTACACTATATGATCCATGAAGTAGGTAGTCTTCTACAACTTAAATGAGCCAAATCTTAAATATCATAAATATCCATTATTTTGTTTCTAAAGGTAAGCTAAAGTAAGCGTTCTTTCGAGACGCCTTTCCCCGCCAAGACATAGTCAATGAACGGTCTTCAAGTGAATAAAATTATTAATGACTACTCTCTTTTTTAACAAAGTTTAATAATAGATAAACAAAATTTAAGAAAATAAATATTTAACAATTTCAAATTGAGATTTATAATACAAATATTATATGGCTCACAATAGGGGTCTTCACAGTGTTCGTGTTATCGAGTTACCGAGTTAGATGTGCTATTCAAGTTAACACACAATCGTGAGTGGACCTCGGGAGTGAGTTATCATGCTATATCGACAGAGTAAACAACGTGGTAGTAGTCAGACGTTCGTGGCACGGGTTTAAAGAAAGTGGCAGAACTCTATTCTAGTGCCACATTTGTTTCTATTTTTTGTTCATTTTGGTTATTATAATTTTAAGTATTTACGGTAATTGCTTGTGATAATAGATTATACAAATAAATTTAAATACTACAACATTTTAAACGCGTGTTTCAAATCAATCGACAAAAACAAAGATGGCGGCAGTCAAGCATGAGCTATAGCAAGGTAAATAACACGTTAACCAACTTGGAAGTGGGTTTAGGATACCACGCTGGTTAGCTGGTTATCAGGTTATCGGTGTGTTAACTTAGCTTGATATAACACACTTAACTAGGTATAACTCGATAACACGAACACTGTGAAGACCCCTAATATTGACATGCATTATAACCAGAACTATGTATATATATATACACTGGAAATACACCAGAAGCGCTAGGGCTGTCGGCAACGGACAAAACCTGATATCTTGGATATTATGGCAGAAGCGTTCCATGCCATATACACACACTTATGTGTAAATTTGATGTATTTCAATAATTTTTTTAATACGATTAATTGACATTTTCTGCTTTTGTAATATTTTTTATTTATTATAGAACAATATTCTATGGTCACACACCGGCATTTATGAAGATTTATTAATGTTTAGCTAGGAATATGTTACTAAGAAAAATTGTGTCAAGCAGCAATTTAACAGAAGATAGTCAAACTATTTAGTCCAATCTAACCATGTTCGTCTATTCAATTGCATTGGGACTAAATTTGAAGTGTTCAACTTCCTAAATTTAGGCTCCTACCTATACCAGGAGTAGATCCAGCCCATTGGGGGGGGGGGCTAAGAGGTAATTTGGCTCTACATATAATAAACATATGTAGTATCCTTTACATTACAACGTAATAAGTTAGGCAACATGTAAGCTTATAAGATTTTGGGGGCAGCTCCCCCCTTCATCTGTCCTTGACTACACTTCAACTAGAATAAGCAGAATATAAAAGGAATAAGTAGTCACTCTGGCTAGACCCCATGGCCGGATACAGGGAGGCAGGTTCCCACCCCCTGGATCCACCCCATGGTTGGAGACAGGGGGCGGATATCCCAAAAAAAAATTCAGTAAATCTATTTTATAAGTTAATTTTTATAACGCCCTGATTTAATCGATACTACATAGGTTTTTCCTATTTTGACCCACAGCTACCCCCCCCCCCCATGAGCTGGATCCGTCCCTGATCCACCCACACCTGCATTCGAATTTTTAAATCTCATAGCCTACTTATTATGCTTACACGATGTGAATATTCTGTGTGCTATCATCGATGAAAAAATATTGCAGTGTAGTAGGCCAATGCTGTTGATTTAGAGATGTCAATATCAATAAGCCTAATAATTTCTAGACATTTTGCAGTACGTGTGATTTGCAAGAAAGCCACGAAATTCGCCCAAATGGGAAATAAAAACACTTTTTTCCTCTGTAAATTTGCCTTATAGTGTTTCGCTATTTTTATTCACTATCAAAACTTAGCTTAGGTTCTGCAGGACTAGGCCTACTTAGGCTGCAGGAATTTTCAGCTTCCTAAAAGAATTTTAAACTTGACTAACTAAAAAATGCCTTGAGGTTGAAACAATAATAATAATTTTTTTTTCTTTTTTTTCCCCAGTCGGTACCCCCAGCATATAATAATAATAATAATAATAATAATAATAATAATAATAATAATAATAATTAGTATTAAAATTATGCAGGACAATCAAGGCCGTAGCCAGGATTTTTTCGGGGGGGGGGGGGAATTTCATTGGGTATTACATAGTGGTTTTTATGTTTCCTCTCAAAATCCGATCCTATCTAGTGTCAAGCCATTTCATTTCGGGGCAGGGACGGTTTCAGAGGGGGGGGGGCCCAAAAAATATCGCGTTTCCCTTACTTGAGTAATTATTTCTCTTAATTTCCTTCAAAAGTCCATTCTAACTAGAATAATGCTATTTCTCTCGGGGGGGGGGGGGGGGGGACCGCCAATGATCCCCCCCTTTGCTACGGCCTTAAGGACAATTGAAAGTGTGCAATTTGTTAACATTATGATTAAGAAAACTGAAATAAACCCATAAATGTTGCCTCAACTAATGACCAAACCATGGGAACACTTACTAGTAAAAAGTAATATTTTCCCCCGTTTCTCGACATATCTTGAACCTATTAGTGCATTTATAAGCAGAGCAAGATATGACAATTATGTCAAACCAAAGAAAAACTCAATAAATGGGTAAATAGATTAAATAACAGGCAATGAAATACGTCTAAATCGCATTGAACGCAATGGAGTCAACCACTTCTTGCCATAATAACCCTTTTTGTCACGTGACCAAAAGTGATGACGTTTGTTCAGCGTGGGCTAGGTGCCGTGGTAGAAATCCATGTAAACCAATGATTATTATAACAATAAACTTGGATTATGTAGTAAAATACCTTTTTTGACATTTTGACAACAAAATTGAAAATACCAATATGGCCGTCCAGCGCCAGCCAAGAATCGAAGAAACTTTTAGACAGTATTTTAAATTTAATATTTACTTACCTTTTTCGCGACACATCTCAGCTCAATCCAACTTCAAGATATGATACTCTTGTCTTAGTCATTTAACAACGGTACGTCACAATTGTCTAGTTTAAATTGTGCTATGAAATCTGCCAAGTAGTAATTTCCTTGTCTTTTTGGGGTAGACAGAGGAAAGGCGGAATGTTATAGAACTTTCCCATCTTTTGTCAATAACAGATTTAATAAACTTGCTAAAGTTGCTTTCCTGCTACGTAAGTTCTGTAGACTGGTGTCGGAGCAGTATCTTTTGATGGCCTACCATGGTCTGTTTCATACCCATATAAATTATGATATTCTGGCATGGGGGCACTCTGCAAGAGTAAGCAAGGTACTCTTACTATACAAAAACGAATCCCGCCAAGCCCAGATTTTTCTTTATTCACTATTTTCGTTTAACGAAGAGGTTGCCCCTTCGACTTTTTAACCTCAAATTAACAAGTTTTTAACTTTACAGTATATATTTTCAGAACCGACTATTGCGTGTCAAAGACTCGATCAGCGCCTTGCAAACTACGCTGGAGTTTGATTTCAACATTAAGCCACCCCATTGCCATGTTATAAGGGCCTGTCATTTCATCGGACGTAAGTTAACTATATGTATCATTATGAAGGCCATTTTTATGCAGTGGCCAGGCATTACACCTAGCTCAATGTCAACGATCCCACTGATTTCTTGGCCATTATTGTTATTTTACCACCTGTAATAGAGTATCAAGGCTAAATATGTAAAATCGTCTCCTTTGTAACTTAGTAATATTTCTAACACATTATAATAAAAGTTGACTTGATGTAATATTACACAAAAAAACATAGGCATATAAAATGCATTTTTTATTTTTATTGAATTAAATAATTAATTAATTAAATTATTTTTTATGTTTTTTTGTGTAATATTTTATCAAGCCAACTTTTATTATAATCAAGACTAAAATGAATCCGGCGGGATTCGAACCCACGATCTACTCCTTACCGGGGCATCGTGTTTACCACTACACTACGGATTCCACCGAGTTAAGCTTTGACCTGACGCTTCATATTTTGATACTCATCGACAAGTTCGCATCAAAGGGAGTAAAAACTGAAAACGGTGAAAGTGGTAAATACAATGGCCCGATAAGGCATAGATCGTGGGATCCCACCGTATTCACTTTTTTTTTTTTTAATTTTTATGTCTTCAATGAAACCAGAACCTTCCTTAGGAAGGCAAACGATTCGTTTTCGGGACACTATATTAACACCTAAAACATACATGAAGTATGTTCGTTAGAATTATTAATATTTGTCATTTTTCAGTATTTTTTTTAGTTTTATTATTTATTTATTATATTTTTAGTAAGGAGTATGCAAACTAGTGGTTTTTAATATAAGTAGGTATAAGGGCTATAATATAGGCAAACCTATGTGGATTAAAGAGATGTCATCTGAGAAAGAAATCGTAGTTTTTTGGGGGGTTTTGGGAGTTAAAATGAATGCCTAAGACATAAAAAAATATGTTTAATAATTTGTTACGTGCGGAATTTCATAAAAGTCCATCGAGTAGTTTGGCCGCAAATCGTAATACAGTCCTATCGTAAAAAAAAAAACAATGTTTTGGGTCCTACACTAAAATTTCGTTATATCTAGAACATTTCAACCATCACACATGAGAATTCATTATGCTTACGTGTAAATAGCAAAAGCAGTAGCTAACTTATATCTGTATACCTTATCTGTTTCAGTCAGTAAAGAAGTTTGCAAAGAAGCATGCTTCACCAGCACAGCTTTAATTTGTCGGACTAGTTATGGTCTGCAATATAGACCAAGCGTGCTTGCTGCCCTGGCTATTTACATCGTAACCTACATGCTTAACTTGAGGGTAAGTAATATTATCGTCTAAGCCTTTTCGACACTCGTAGCTCCTAGTAAACTTCTCAAGGACGTCCACAAACAAGGGGGGGGGGTGCAGCAAGATGCCGCTGCCAGGTGGAAAAGGCAAGACAGGAATAAAACGCCTGAACGGCTTCCATTGAAAACTGGGACGCACGCCGAGTTTTTACAATTCTTCTGGGGGGGGGGGGGGGATCAAAAAATCAAAGAATATTTAGTTGTGTAAACAGGGAATTATAAAAAATAATTAATTAGGTACTTGCAATAATAATAATTGTATTGCAGCAAACGTTGAACAGCGAACACTAGTTTTTTTTCAATAAAACAATTCACAAAGCCCCTTATGTTGAGGTTTGGTGCCTCTTCACTGAGAACATTCAAGATTGCCATGGAATAAAGCCAAAAAGTTTCAAAGCGTTGCTGTGAATTATTGGCATCCTAATTTCAATGTTTCGAAAAGTGGAAATTGGAAAGTGGAAGTGGGGACATAATTGCCCCCCCCCCCTGCGAAGTAGTTGGTGTCCCTAATTTAAAATTTACGGATAATCCCCTCATGGGCAATTTGCAAGTGTAAGCAGCACCATGTACATTATACAATACAAATGTGAGCAACATCCAAAGATGGGGACAAAACTCACTTTACTACCGGCTCCGACACAAAAATGTGTGTATGACAATTGTCAAGTGTGAATAGCTCAATGTAAAATAAATTGCCATTGAACGTCCAAATTGGCCAATTCCAATATTTTCAGAGGGGGGGGGGGCAAGATGACATTCAGATACATTTTTAAACAAGGTTGGTTGTAACGATTTGCTCGTTAGTCAGGATCAATTTCGTATTTTTTTTTTCTAATCCAAGAAGGGGGTTATAAATAAATAAATAAATATTGACTTTTTGTTCTATTTTTAAACCAACCTAGCGGAGTTAGGGCTCTAAAGCCCTCTCTTACACTCAACTAGGAAGGCCCGGGACCGCATGCTTTACATGCCCTCCGAAGCATGACCAGAAAATGTAGCAAGTGTGGAACTCGAACCAACAACATTTCGAGTGAAAGTCGGAGTCTGTACCACTACACTACATTCTTATCTGTGGGACCCCAAATGAATTCACTGTGGGAAGGGGCTCTAATAGGCAGGACGTATTTGACTGAAAGTCACTCATTAAGCAGCCCATAGCCATTTTTGCACTTTCAATCACTAAAAAATAAAGCCTACTAATATTATATACTATTTTAGATTTCAAAATCGAGCGATGGGAAAGACTGGTTCTGGTATGTGGACAGTTCAGTAACTTGGCGCATGTTGAGAAAGCTACGTGACAAAATTCCAATATTTATCGGAGAACTGGAGAAGAGAATTTCAAAAAAGATGATTGAAAACAAGATCGTCATGCCGCGAGATACTCCTGTAAGTACTTCGTAGTAAGTTAGCTCTATATATTAAACTCTACATCAGTTTGTCAGTCCTTTTTTAGCATATGCTAAACATCAGCGGTCTGTGGGGACCACGTGGTCCCACATACATAGCAACCAGCCTGCTTCCAGCTTCACCTCTTTCCCGATAGATGGTACAGTCCACATTTACATATTTTTAATATTGCTAATTATTCTTTCTACGTAACTTATTTATTTCCTTCTCTTACTAATATCTTTAAGCTACCCTCTGTGTCTCATCAGCTCCTGTAGCTGGAGACATAGAGGTGGGTTTACTACGTGGAAGCAGGCTGGGTCAAATCAATTGTTGATTATAAGCATTGTATCATTCCTTGTACGCAGTTGGTATGGTAAACATTATTTGTAACTCACTCTGGACTTACTCAAGTAGAGACGAAGAACATACTTAATAAATTCTCATTTCTTACTCCGATCAACCGTCCAATTCATTACATCGACCAGTAGTAGTAGTATGGTTGGACACAGTCCCAGGCCACGGCGTGGGCCCATAGGACAGTGGACCTCCGGATTATAGTGGATTCCGAACCACTTGGGAAACACAGTGAAGTCACACGATTAGTTCGGAGGTGACCAGGACAAGTCCTACCATGTTTCCCTACCGGCACTGTGCACACGACCAAGTTATCTGCAGCTTTGAACCTGCTCTGGTTCGCTGGATTCAACTTGGTAAGGCGGCCGGCTACCACTCATCGACCAGTACAACCCGTCTTCCTTCAATTCTACTAAATGAACCAGTGTTAATACAGTACGGTCGGACCGACACTCGTAAAATCTTACATTGTTATAATTTGATTTTGAACGGTTTTTAAGCTACTGGTGAAATATAGCTGGGATAGTAACCGTGGCTCTTTCCTAAAACATGTTCATTCCCTTAATACCACTTAGAATAGAGATTTATATGGGAGAGATGGGACATTCGCTTACAACGCCCTGCTGCTACAACAACAACTGTTTGGTTGTGTCCAAGGCTTGTGCGTAGCCGATTGGCAGATGAAAACTTTTTTGGTGGCGCCTGAAATTTGAAAAATTTCCTTGGTGGGAGCGAATGACCCATCCGTCCTACATAGATTTCTAAGTTAAAATTAATGAAACCAAGTATTTTCCCTCCGTTTTTGGCCAATTTTACTTAAATCTATTACTATCAAGGAGCTATTGCTCAAAACAGAGCTTTAGTAAGTAAATAATATATTACAGTTTTTACTTACTTTACTTACTGGCATAACCTTTTTAAGTAGTAAATAATAATAAATGAATATTAAATATATATTTCTGTTAAATTATACTATCAAGTAATCAACAAGTAATCGACAAGAAAGTATAATGTAAAATCGTCAAAATCAGAAAGTACTGTCATTGTCATTGTACTAGTGCCTCAGTGACAGTGTAGAAAGCTTTCTCCAACAGATGGTCTCTAAGCAATTTAGGGAAGTTAGTAGCATTTCTCGCCACTGTCAGTTCAATCGGGAGTTTTCTAAGGTAGGCGAAACCTTGTAGTGTAGGGCCCAGTCGCTCACACTAGCATGTGCGTGGTGCTGGCCTTATAAAGTCTCCCCTTTGCCTCGATCGTGTTTTAGGTGTGGTTGTCCCATTATTATTTAAATTTCCCCCACACCTCAGGCTTTAAGATATGTAAAATTCATATATAAATGTAAGGACTTGGGGTTGTCACGGTTTTTAATGTTATGAAGTGAGAGCGACAATTGTCACGACTAGCGGACTCCCCTTTTTTGGAGCCTGAGTACAGCGTCTAATTCCCTACGGAGGTCCCTCCCCAGACCAATATGCCGTTCAGTCCTCCCTGAGTTGGAGTCACCATGTTAAATTTTAATTATTGTATACCAAATGCTATACTGTACGTATCTTGAAAATGAGTTTAGGTTTTGTCTTGCATACTTTTTGACGTGACAACGCCTAATAAATCGATGAGCGGTGGTTGGAACACTGCGTGCATGTGCGAAAAAGTGTTACGCCGATGGGTGACTGACGCTCATCCGTTACGCGGGTTTAAAGCAACTTTTTGGGCAGATGTAGAAGGCCTATCTCCTCAATTTAAAGTATACCCATGTCTTCGTCTATTCTTCTTCTTCTTTCATACCATGCCATATTTGATGTGATAGGGCAAAGAGTTCGACTTTGGGGGGAGGAAACGTCAGGAGGTGCGCCTAAATTTGCCGATTTTCATCAAAAATAGGCCCTTTTCGGCCGCGTTTTTGGAGGTGTTAATATCAATTTGAAAACTTCAAACTAATTTATTTCTTTTCCACTTTTCTTAATCTTTCTAGACAGCTCAGGTGAGTTAGTATGCAATCCGTGTTTTGGCGAAAAACAGTTTGAAAGGGTACTTTTCGCATTACATGCATAGAGTGAAAAAATTCCACAGCCTGCAAAATGTATTCGACATGAATCGTTAATGTCTCATTAGAAGAAGTATGAATTAAGGTTTCAAACAAGTATAAATATATAATTTCAGATTCACCCCTCCACACCTTATACACGAGCGGAACATAAACTTTTGTAAAAATGATGCGATAAAGTTCCTTATTTCGAGTAATCCTATTACAATTGCATGGGCGGGTTTAAAGCAGATGTAGAAGGCCTATCTCAATTTAAATTATACCTATGTCTTCGTCTATTCTTCCTCTTTCAGGCCATGCTATATTTGTGGTGATCAAGCAAGGGGTTTGGCTTTGGGGGTGGAAACGTCAGGGGTGCGCACGATTTTCAACAAAAATAGGCCTCTTCATATTAAGATTGTAGTGTAATGTAATATAATATGTAAGATTTTGTTTTTAAGTAAGATTTAGTAATTTAGGAGTTGTCACGTTAAACTATCATCTGTAAATGACTTTGCAGACAACCAATTTTTTGTTTTGAATGTTTTCTCAGACTTGACCATGGCCGGTTGTGTGTTTCTTTATAATTGTATGGCGTAAAACTTTACAAAGTTATTTTATTCCCAATGAGTATAAAATCTCTAAAGGTTCTTTTATAGCCAGACCAAAAGAAACCTATTTAATATTCGAATTTCTCTTATAGCTTATCTTATATTATAATTTCCTGTCAGAGATTAAATACTGCTTGACCAGGAAATGTGTATATGGAAGGAAAATGACGAAAACAGATGTACAGATTTTTTTAAACCCTTTTTGAGCTGTTTTCTATCTTGCATGAGGGAACATTAAAAACACATTTTGTTTTTAATGTTCTATGTCACAGAAAATTCGCACGCGGGTCCATAATGCTACGCTTGTATAAAATGAAATTTGGGCCCTAGCCTCCATTTTTTTTTTTTTATTATTGTACTCTGCAGCCGACATTTCTCAATTAATTTAAAAATAATTGCAACTGTAGTACCGTAAGACAACAATCTTATGTTGGCCAAAGTTCTTCAGTTTTATGTATTGTATGGACATTACGAACCTTAATCCCCCCCAGCTCGGTGCATTTTTAGTCCCACAATCTAAGCGTTATTTTGCTCCTAATTAAACGGGGAAGTCGCCATGGAACATTTTTCACCCGTCACCTGAAACACCATGTATAACTTGAAATTTGAGGTACCTATCTATACATGCCGAAGTCGTCAAAAGTCCCTTGCATAAGCTGTTGTACTGACGGCTTAATACATTTGCAGATCGCAAGTCAAATGCCAAACAAATCTGCGAACCAGCTGGAACAGGCGCTTCTTCGTCTTGTGGGCCACAGGGTGCGTTTTGAGATGCATATAAAAACGCGTGGCTTTGAGCGCTCGTGGTGTGAAACCCAGATATCTAACTGGTGAGCTTCTATTTTATAATTCAATAAATATGTCCGTCCATTCGTCCGTCTGCCCCCCTGATTTGCATGGAGTATTTACAGACCTGTGTTATTTCAAGATTATGTTGCTATGGAGGCTACGCTGTATAAATTGACTAAAATACAATAATTGGCTGAATGTGACCAAAGATTCATAAAAAGCCTATCAGGACACGACCTAGTATAAAATTGTGTGATCGCGGTCCCTAACTGCAGAACGTTTATTGTCCTGAGCATATTTTTAGCCAGTGATTCTTACAATAAGTTAGATTTAGTAGCGTTATAGGTTTACTATTTACTTGACTTTTTAGCGTTGACAAGCGAAATTCGCTACTGTCTAACCTCGGAGCCCCCGCATTGAAGAAACCAACCGTTTATTACGTATATGACAAGAACAAACTGCTTCGACTTATTGATGTTGAAAATGGATGCATAATGTATTGTCTAGGCGCTGAAAAGCCGAAAGAGTGTGACTATGAAAAGAATTTCCTTGGCGTTGAAGGAAAAAATGAAGGGTTAAAGCCGACATTAATTTCTCCCGGTAAAGTCGCATATCGGAAGAAATACAAAAAATTCAACGCTATATTCCTGCAGGGACCTAGCGATGAAGAGACCAAAGATCCGCCACCAAACTGTTCGTTTATATTGAACATCAAGTTTAAGCTTACTGCGGCCGATATTTTACCCGCAGAGGTACCCCGGGAATTGATTAGAGAGTTTCAAACGCGTACTGCTGAATAGCAGTTACTTAAGCAGTTTTGGCATTTCAATGATGACATAACTGCTATAACTGAGGAGGCTACAGAAGATGAAGTTTCTCCCTTGATTGATTCCACGGTTGATACTACTATGTCTGATGATGTAAGTAGCGATAATGACACTGAGATCCGATCTATAGATTATGATGAGTCAACTGATTCAGATGATGATTATATGATCAATGTGAAAAATGGTGGCACAGAAAGGGAATACCTATTATGGTTACGAAAAGCAAATTTCATAAGAGAGAGTTTTGAGAATTACGAAGAGGTGATTGGGAGCTTTAAGAAGCTTCCTAAATTTCGTCAGGCGGGCCAAATGCCTCACACTATAAATGTGTCGCCACAATTTGTTGTCACCCGAAGATATGGAGCATATCCTTATTCCGGGAATATATTTGAAACAGCTGAGAATTACACCGGTCGTTTAAAATTCGTTGCCATGTCGACTGAAGAGCTTCGTCGTAAGCTAGGTGCGGAGGTAGAACGTATGTATCCCTCTGGTGATGAAGATGATTCCGATGATGTTGACTCAACATTGTCTGAAAATGATGACAGAGACCGAACTGAGGGTAATACGAAGAGGGCAATTGATGATGATGATGATGATGACTCGGAAGATGACTCGGCAAATGAGTCAGATGTTCCATCGCCAGTGAATAAAAAGATGAGAAATCAGGTAACAATTATGGAAATACGAAGCTCATGTAATTTAGAGACATTTGGAGAGGAAAAAGCCTCACAATATTTCATGAAATGTTGATCTTAGAGCTGTGCCAATATTCACAATCCTTTCCAGAAATGTCCCTCTTCAGTTAGGTGTATGCCTGTTTATATACCACAATATAATAGGCACCCCGCCCATCGACGGTTAAGGGGCCTACATTCACTAGCGGATCCTGAAATTTTTGCAGGAGGGGGGGGGGCTGAAATAGTGGATGGAAAGTTTATAGTCAGGAGGTTCTATGATAGAGTGAAGACTTGAGCATAGTAAACTCACTTTAATTACTTGTTATGTAATGTAAAATAAATAAATTTCTACTTTTTTTGTTCTATTACTAAGCCAACCTGGCGGAGTTAAGGCTATAAGCCCTCTCTTACCCTCAACTAGGAAAGCCCGGGACCGCCTGGTTTACATGCCCTCCGAAGCATGGCCAGAAAATATAGCAAGTGTGAGACTACAATGTAAACTATTAAGCTATTCCAAAGCCAGTTGCATTCTGCACGGATGCTTCACCGCGTAGTCATTTAATATTTTCTCGGCGTCACTGCGATATCTCTATGAATAAATAGTGACGCTAGGCCGTTCAAACTCTCTGCACCAATGGTAGCCCGATGCGTGGCTGTCGTAAGATGCGTTTAAATGTCGGTGAAAAAATGTGAAAGTGCGTTTTATCTAGTGTGAGTTTTGTTATAGAAGGGGGGGGGGGGGGGGCTATAGCCCCAATAGTCCATAGCTGGATCCACTAGTGCCTACATTAACAAAACAAAATAGAAAAATTTATTAAAAATACACGAATTAATTATTATTAATTATAGAACTTGATTTGTAAAAAAACGGTTGTTCAGAAAAATGAGTTCCATAACTGTGGCCAATCTGAGATAGTGACAGCTACATTTCATATATCGAAATGTAGGAAATCACTTCTTGTAATGCGACATTTGTTATAGCTCTAAAATTGATATTTCCTAATAGATTTGACTTTGTACAAAAAACGTGAGGGTGCCCAATTGGCTCTAAAGTACAGTGCGAATGAAGCAAGAGTCTCAATACCGTAAACCAGCGCTTCCCAAACTACTGGTCACCATGGATTCCCAGGTGTGTCGCGATGAGCGCCGATAATAATTATTAAATTAATTGAAAGTTCGGAATACAATTCTAGTCTTTAATACTCCGTCTATCGGAAGGTTTACGTACTTTACGTCTGCCTATAACCTGACGATGGTCTTGTGCCGAAACCGGTCGCTTTTAATATATTTTAGTAATACTTGACAACGTTATTTTATTTGTTGACTACGAGTGCAACACGAAAACACCGTAGATTAGGCTTCGCGGCAATATATACAGGTCGAATGGGCCCTGCTGAAGCCACTAAAGCCTTGCTTGATACGTATCACCGTTGGAAGACACACCCCATCCAGGGGTGGCCAAAACGTAATGTAACAGTGGCGGATCCAGTTCTCAACCCACTGCAAATGTAAAGCGAACTTAAAGTATCCTTACTCCGTCCCAATCTGAAATGATATTACCACAGCCATTATACATATGAATAAGATTCCATATGTTATACATCAATAACTCTATACTGATTTTGGTGTTAGGATAGTTCATACACAAAACTAGGTTAGCGGGTTCATCTGAGCAAGAGTTGCATTAAAACTTTAATTCTCGATGTTTTCATAATTTTGTAATCAGCGGAGGTTTCTTCTTTCATTTTGCGACGAATGAGAAAAAGTAATATTTTTGGCCACCTTAGGCTTCTATCGATCTTCTTCTTCCGGCTCTACAGCCCTTGGTGGGCTTTGGCCTGCTCGGCAACACTCCTCCATTCTTCTCGGTTTTGCACAACGCTCCACCATCTGGAGACTCCCAACTCGCGAAGGTCATTCTCTAACTCGTCCTTCCAGCGGTTTCTTGGCCGTCCTGGCAGTCGTCTTCCCGTCATGCTTGCTTTGTACATTTTTCGTGGCATGCGTTCTTCAGACATCCTTACAACGTGTCCCAGCCACCTTAATCGTTGTGCTTTAATGATACTTCTATCGATACTTGGTATCAAACAAGGCTTCAGTGGGTTATAGAGTTTTACTGTTAATTATACTTATGGAAAATGGCGTCCGTGGGCATACAGTTTACCATTAACTAACTCGTGTAGTGGTTACTTGCAATGCTTGTGTCGCCTTTCAAGATGATTGAAAAAACGAAAAATCGCGTTCCACCAGTAAAAGACCAGTTTCAACTAAAAATAATAATATTGTGAAATGTAGTGGAAGAGGGGGGGGGATCATATCAATAGCTCTAATATATGCTTGTTTTACCGTGAGCCGCCACTGAAAAAGTTTGGGAAACGCTGCCATAAACTATTTAAGTGTTTCTATTATAACAATAGACCATAAGATGGACGACAAAGATGTCTGACGCTTTTGAGATCGTGTAAGTTTCAAATATTGGATTTTCTGACTGAGACTTATTCAAGTTTTTAACCTCATGATTATACACAGTTTGAACCATATTTGCACTTCTGAGCCTTAAAGTGTATGTCAAAGAGAAACCAAATTTAAGGCATACTATTTCAACTGAAAATTGTCTGCAGTGAAATCTTAACAGTGACATGCGGAGATCAATTTAGGGGATATGGGAAATTCAATCAGGCCTAAGTATATACAGTGGTACCTCGAGATACGAGTGCCCAGACATACTAGTTATTTGAGCTGTCGAGAAGTTTTGTTTTGAAATACGAGCCACATTTGAGATTCGAAGAATGGCCAGCTGCGAGGCTGCTGGACATGGCGCAGGCCCACCCAGTTTACTGCGCCTGCGGCTCGTGCATTAACTCACATACTATGTATTATGACGTATTAAGTGACCACAAATTTGTATGTATACATTATAAAACCAGTTTTTGTGCTTTACATTCTCTTTTATTTTGTTCTTATAGAATATTTGTCATTTATAAATACATTTTTCTTATTCGAAAACACGTTGAAAAATAATTATTGGTGGTAGCATTTTTGGGGCGGAACGGATTTGCTTTGAGATACGATCAAATTAACAGGGTAATGAACGATTTAAACTAGTATCTCGCGGTTTCACTGTATTTATTTCTTATGTCCCTGCCACTTATTTGCAGAGACTCGTCATAGGAGACATGAAAATTATTTTTGGCGGGTAGCTTTTGCTAATGTCCCATCTCTCCTACTAGACTATTTAGTTTTATATTTTAGCAGTTTGCTTTTGGACACAAGCATAAAGTGTATATCAAATTACAGTCCAGCTTCAATTAAAATTAAGGTCTTAGTAAAAAGTAAAAAATTAGTAAAAATTTGTTTGTAAAAGTTGCTGTTATTATTCAACCTAAATGGTTAATTGAAGAGTAGGCTATAATTTTTTTTAGTGATGTTTGGAGTAAGAAAGTAGTCTAATATGAAATTTATTCCATTGCAGGATGCCGAAAATGATTGAATACAACAGCGAAATACGGTACTTGCCGATTTGATGCAATTCTTATTGGCACAATTTAGGTTAAGTTATTGATGTGTCTATGTGTAATGTGCGTAAGCTTTCAATCATAATGTGAACTTTTAAGTCAAGTCCAATTCGTCACAGAGATCTCGACTTGTTTCAAAACATTGAAAGAGAAACAGCTGTAAGTATTCATATGATCATTAAGTTTTTTTTATTATTTTTGTTCTGTACTTAGATAGTGGAACAACACGTGTAGAATAAGAATGTCTTTATCTTTTTCTTTCACCATTTTCATCAAAACATTATTTTTCCTTATTATATCATTTATCATATTATATCATTTGGGGGTACCAATGAAAGCCACCAAAAAACTGGCCAGTGCCCCCCCTCCCCTCCCCTCCCCTCCCCTCACCCCGTGTTGAGGTATTACGGTTGGATATGTCATAGTTGGATAATTTTGGTGATAAAAAAAATGATACCCCGACAGAACAAGCCAAACTGCAGGACTGCTGTATTTTGGAAGTGTTAGGGTTTTTTTTTTTTTTTTTTTCCTTCGTGGGGTCTACTCGTTTGAGTTCCTATAAGCGTCGACCTAGAAGGTCTTTTGCTTCCACGTTTGCCGTCTACGCCCATCTTATAACACCAGTCTTTTTGATGAATTCTAGTGTTTTTGTGATGGGATTAGATCGGATGGTTTCCTCTTCAGACCTAGGGTGGCCAAGAGCTTGATATCGAGTTTGTCCCAGCGCTTCACATTCAAAGAGAATGTGTTCAGCTGTTTCTTCTTCAACTTCACACAGTCTGCATCTACTGTCGTTTTTCACGCCAACCCTATGCATGTGTTTGTTGAAGTGGCCGTGGCCCGTAAGCGTGCCAACCACCCTTCTAGCTTGCTCTCTACTTAAAGAGAGAAGCTGGTCGGTGAGCTTTTTACTAGGGCCCGGAATAACCTTCTTAGCAAGTGTTAGGGTTAGCAAGATGTCCTCAATAGGGTAAGCCGGACCCAGACCTACAAAAATGCACGTTGCACGTTCAGTCTCGTACTTAAGCTTTCAGTTTCATATGGTCTAGTTCTCTACCAACAACGAAACAATCCTTACTGTTTTTAATGATTATTCTTATCAATCTTCTTCACCAATGTTTTGATGTCAATATTCACATAAGAGTTCACATAAGTATTGATAAGCTATCGTTAAATGTCATCTACCACTTTATTGATGTTATTTGTTGTTTTCAATGTATGGACATGATCACTTCTCTATAGTATAGCCAAGATTAGCTCACTATTTTGAAGATTGACTAATATGCCTAAAAAATCGTTCCTTCCCTATATATGTAAGAATCATAAAGTGAGACATTTTAATTAAACTTCCAAGTAACTGGTATTTTTATAACCAACACACGATATAAATATATGAAACAGGCTTTTGCCTTTTTGCTCATTGACTAGTGTTTATAATCGACATCTATAGCATAGAAAATATAGCCTATAGCCCACATAGAGCTTGCAAATGTTAAATGAGCTTTTCTATTTTGATAGAAGTTAAATTTTAATAAATGAAGACAGGGTTGCCACTTTTCATTCGAAATACGATTTTCTTGTTTCCAATCGCAGAGTAAAGAAAAAATGCATTATTTTGGCATGCATATTGGTAGCACACATGTATACGGCTACTCTGCAAATTAATTAAATAATAATGTGCGTTACTGCACAGCTTTTATTTTTTTAATTATTTAATTTATTTGCCAACGGCCGTACCAAGTTGAATCCACAAGAAGAGAAGCGGTTCAAAACAGCAGCAAACTAGGTAGTGTGCTCAGCGTCGGCAGGAGAACATGGTGGGACATGATAACGCACTAAGACTGCCAGTCAGTCTATATGCATGTCGAGCCCTGGTCACCTCCGAATTAATCGTGTGACTTTACCATCTTCCCCAAGTGGTTCGGAATCCACTATAATCAGGAGGTCCACCCTGTCAGCCAACTCCCCTTCTCCCTGAGGTGATAGAGTCTGCCCTTATGGTGCCTCAAGTTAATAAAAAGACTCACTCCCCCGCTGACAGGGTCGCTTAAAGCAACAATGCTGGAAGCAAGCTTTGGAAATAAAATAAACAAGTTCTTATTTTTATTTAAGACTTCAGAGCCTATAATATTATATAATATCGTAGTTTTAATTTAAAAAACAAGTTACTTAGAACTATGTTATTGTTTTTTATTTAAATGCATTGCTCTTAAATTTGACATTATTTGAAATAAATTATTGCATTTCCTACTACAATATACAATTAAAAAAGCACAGGGAAAAATAGTCAAAAAACACTACTCTTGGGGTTAGACAATGTCATTGTGAGAAGATTAGAGGGGCGCGGGGGTAGAGATGAATCTACTTTACACTAAAAAACGAGGATCCATAAATATACTTGCATAATAATATTAATTAAAAGTCCAAGTTACCACGACTACCTACCCAAAAAAGTCTACTAGATCCACGCTTGCCGACAGTTTAAGAAACTTCTCCTAAGCGATGGTCCTTTACAAATTTTGGAAGTTATTAACAGTTAACGCCGGTCTCAGTTCATTAGTAAGCGTTCGAAAATATAAGTGGAACCTTGAGGCATAGGATTCAGCCGCACACCCAATCACTTAGTGACAGTAGGTATAAGCAGCCTTTAATACTCCTTACTAAATTTCCTATAATAAAATATAACAATGTTAACCAATTATTTCTTTCTTATTTTTCAATTTTTCAATTCTATTTTGGTTATTTGTCCCTATTCAATCAGCAATGGGCAACTACAATATAGTGCTGTCAGGTGTGTATTATTTTGTAAATTATTCAGTTCTTAAAACTAATAAACCATAAAAGTCAATTTTCTTCCAACTTTGGTAAGACCTACTCGTCCAGTAATAAAGTAAACCAATAATAAACAATTATTCTAATTTCTAATTTTTATATTAGGCCTACGTATTATATTCTATTTAGGCCATTTTTCATTCATGGCAATCCTGCTATACGTTATACCAGTTAGCAGAAAAAAATTAAAAAAAAAAGAATTTCAAATAATAAAAGTTTTCAACCATTTTAAATTTAGGAAAGGAAATATTTCGGCAAATTCTTAAGTCCATAACCTTTTTCGTTCTTATTTAGAGGCATCACGTGTGGCCACAGGCGCCGACTTGCTTAGCTTAGGGGTATGTCCAAATATCGTATTTTGATTAGTTTGTATGATAAGCATACCATTTTTTTCATGAAAATGAGTTGCTATTGTGGGGAAGAATCGGAGAACCTATAGATTTAGGCTTTCGTTGTATGAATTTGTCTAGAAATTAGTTGGAGGTGCTCAGTCCAATTCTCTTGAAAATCGAGGGTGTTTGAATTGAGCATCCGAGCACCATACAAGTCGGCGCCGGTACATATTCCATTATAGCTAGACTATATTAAGAGAAGTCTATAATTAAGTGTTTTCTCAATGTGCTTCCCCTTATAATATATTAATATATATATATATATGTGTTCCAATGTCAATGCATGTTACCACCAAATCAGTGCCGTGCTCAGGGGGACAAGGGGTGAAACCCCTCGAAAACAAATAACCAACGGTTTGGATAAATTGTTTAGAATAAAAAATGGTATAAGCGATGCATGTTATGATTTAAAGAGAAATTTCTGGCTACGGCACTGAAACCAAAATTAAGTGTTTATTCCCCCTTATAATGTAACCTATGTGTTCCTGTACAAACCAGTGCCGTACCCAGGAGACACGGGGGGACGCCCCTCAAGTTTTTTTCCATGTATTTGGATATTTTTAAGTAACTAATGGCATTAGCTAGGCATGTTATGATGAAATTATCCCACAAATGTATTCTGGCTACGGCACTGAAACCAAAATTAAGTGTTTATTAAATGTGTTTAATTCCCCCTTATAATATAGCCTATGTGATCCTATACAAACCGGTGCCGTACCTAGTTTGGACACGGGGGGAACGCCCCTCAAAAACATTACCAACTATTTGGATATTTTGAGGAAAAAAATCGTTATGATTTAGATATCCCGTAAATTTATTCTGGCTACGGTACTGAAACCAAAATTATGTGTCAATGTTACCCACATTAAATGTTTATTGCCCGTTACCTTACTGTAAAAAATAAAATAAACATATAAAAAAATATAAAAAAATATAAAAAATAAAAAACATTGTTGTTTAATGTCTCAGTGTATATTCTCGGCGAAAGGCAAGCATTGCAGCAACTGGGTGAATTCAATTTACAGACCGAGTATGGACCAGAACGGGATTCCAGAACCTTAATTTGAGGTTGATGCCGTGCTTATTGGTTATCTGAGGCTTGGTCTTTTAGTAATTCACCTCCGCTTCAATGGAAGCCGGTCGCTGAGTATTGTTCGGTTACAAGCGATTTTTGAAATGTCATCATTGTTGTGATATTACCCGTAACTCTATAAATGGTATAAACTGGATATTCTTAATTTACAGCGGTAAAAATGTTAAAAATAAAAATAAAAGTTAAAAAGAAATTAGGGAAAACTATACAGAATGACTATTTAGCAATGACTGCGGTACCTGAAAGTCAAATAATAAAACAAATATGCCTACACTTTTTAAAAACTTTAAAAATTGAAATGTCTAGGCTATTTTGAAAATAATTCAATTCATAAAAACTGAGTAACCAACAATAAAAAAAAATTGAAATATGTACCCACAGCGAGATTTCAAAATGTCGAGTCATGACGAAATTAATTAAATAATAATAATAGTAGTAAATTATAAACCACGTTCAGAAAACCAACCTACTCAGTCGTTCTTTGTCAAAAGAAAATTAAAAAATATCTGCTTTTAGTTGAGCATCATGTTTCTTCCTTTTAAAATAAATAAATGATGTTTCTAATGGTTTAACACTAGAAAAGAATGGGTTTCAACTTAATCATCAATTTGTACACTATATATACTTTTGGTTGAAAATGCAACCTCCTCCGATGTGACTCAAGCCTACCATCTTAGCCTTACCGGGGCATCGTGTTAACCACTACACTACGGATCCCTAAGCACTCAGCTGAGCCCTGACACATGATGTTAAATAGCTTAGCACAGCTACACAACTACTATACCTAACTAAAAAAACCTATTGTAGTAAAGTGAGGATTTTTTTGAGTGAGGGAACATTTTTTCCGTTCTAATGCAATTGCGTCCAGTAGAAGGGTATGGCCATATTAGTAGACTTTGAAAATTCAGGGGACCAGGCGATGCATTTCGTTACATCCGTTGAGGGAAACAGGGTATGAAACACAATTATACAAGTACGTATATTGGTTACGGGAACATTTTAATCGGTTTGGTTCGCTATAACCGGGAAATGATTATAAATGAGACTGTTTGAGTGATTTTGTTACCAACATGGGTACAAAATAAATTGAATACATTGCGCAATTTATTATTATATATCTATACTAAATTATGTAAAAATATTTTTAAACAAAAATTAGCACATACAAGTGATGTAGTTTTGTATTAAGAAAATGATACACATACCATATAGGGGAGAAAATTATCAAACGATGAACTGGCTAAACCGTTTGATCAATAAGAAGACTGGGCGTAGGAGACACTGGAGTAGGGATATACTTACTGACCTTATCGACGAATAAAAGATAAATATATATATTCAACATAATAACTGCAGCAACGAGTTAGGCGAATCTCGGTTTCGACCCAGAGAGTCTTGTCTATCAAGAACTACATTAACGCAATGCTACTACTGACCAATACTAACCTACTACTACTAGTGCTACTACCATACACAATAAATACAATAAAAAACAGTCACATAATACAAAAAGTTTCGGTCAGCAACTTATTTCGAGAATTCTTTAGACAATAAATAGAAGAAGCCCTATTTCTATACCTAGCGCCTCTTATGGATCTTAAACAAAGTCCCAGGCCTGTAACCAGGATTGTATTTCCGGGAGAACTGCGATCCTATAGTTAGTATGTAGTGAAATGTTGCACCTCTGGAAAGTTCAATTCTATCTAGTGTAAAATCAAAGCAGCCCCCCTCCCCCTCTGGCTACAGGCCTGCCTCGTTTCACTTCTTCCTCTATAGCATGGTAAAATGAATAACTTTAACTAGTACAGGGTAATTTATATTTTAATTTTAATTAATACGTGAATAATTTCGTAAAGCCCAATTAATAATAAATGAATACGCATTTTAAGAATTTGACATTTTTTACAACAAGCACTGAATTTTATCACTATTTTTGGCCCTATTTAGTCAATATTATACGATAGATATATTTGAAGAATAAGAAACAGTTGCCAGTTTACCTACATTTATTTTCGAGCGTAATAACGAAGACTAACTTGGTGATGTTTTACCCCTGGATTGGTTTAACATTTTCTCTTCGCGCTATGGCTTTCTTTCTCTAAATTTACCTCTAGACTAGGCCTATACACCATACGAATGTACCTTGAATATTCATTGTTTCTATTTCCACCGTTTTCAATGCATTTTGAGTAATTTCTTGGCTGAAGGAATTAAAAACCATTAAATATAAAAAAAAAGTTTCAATTAGGTGGAATATAATACGATATAATACTCGTAATAAAATTTTAAAATAAAAAACAAAAAAGAGTCAACATATGCAGCTAAAACAACTCAATTTGAAATAAAACGATAAACATCAGCTATTAAAAGGTACCATAAATTTCTAATAATTAAATTTATAATAAATATCCAGTTTATTGATGTAACTTTTCTCAATTTTTCGGCATAATATAAATGTTTCGCTTATAGGTGTTAGGATAATAAGTTTTTGGCTTAAAAGCCTAGCTATTAATACTCGTAAAATTAAAGTCATCAATTTAACCCTTTCCTCTTAGTTTTAAGCAACTTGTAGACCGAAAACTATGAAGATCTACAAAAGTAATTTTCCCCAACTAAACACTTTTCTTGACCTTGACCAGTTTTCTCTCAGGAATAGGAGGGAGTAATCTGCAGAAACAATCAATTTGGCAAGTGTACCGAGATGTCGTGATTTCAAGATTTTAATAAACAGCAGTGGTTAGAGGAAAATCTTTGAACTTTAAAGTAAACAGAATTTTCCAGAAATTTACTTTTGTGGACCTTATCGTTTTCAACTGATTTATCAGAACTAATTGATGTTGTGTGTTAAAAACGGATTCATAGATATTATTTATACATCAGCATTATAGGCTAGCCTACTTAATTTAATCAATTCCTATGGTTTATTTTCAGAACTTACAGATACTTTGTTCTAATTGTCTAAAAGAGGACATATAAAAACAGGGGCTTGTTCTGGGGCTATGGAACCGGCCCATGGACCCAACCCTTCACCGTTTTTTACGTATCTATATGGAATACTCGCTGGCACCAGAGGCGGACGCATAGACGGGCCCTGCGGGCAATTCCCCCCCCCCCCCCCCCATGGAAGACAGTTATATTCTTTGCCTCTAAAATCTAAGTGTTACTATGCACTCAAAATGCGTAAAAGCCCACTATTTCAGCCCTAGTTTTCAAAAAAATTCTCTTTGGGGAGGCTCCCGGGCCCCACTTCACAATTACAGGGTCTGTCCGGAAAGTAATGTCAGTGAATTTTTTTTTACGGAGACTGTACACAAAAGCGCTCGCTTTACTGGCTCAGATTTTGGTGGAGGGATCTGGTACAAGTTCCAACAAGCGTCCGGGTTACTGTACCGACTCACATGGAACAATTGATGCGACCACTACAACGATCGGTAGCCAGCTGGCATTTATTGGAACTTGTTTCTAGATCCCCCCACCAAAATGTGAGCCAGTACAGTCTCCGTAAAAAAAAATCACTGACATTACTTTCCGGACAGACCCTGTATATTACTTCCCTGTAATATATAAACCTTATTGCTCTCAGAATGAGTAACTCCCCAATATTCCAGCCCTATTTTTCCAATTGTTTTTTTTTACCCGGGGGGGACCCCCGGGCCACCTTGTTAACAATTATAGTAATTCAGTGTAATATATAGGCTATAAACCTTATGCTCTCAAAATGTGTATAACTCCTAAATATTTATTTTTCAAATAGGTAGCCAAATTATACGCCGCCCCCTTCGAACACCTATCATTAGGTACGCCACTGACAAGTGCTTCCCCCTTTTATGAGGTCTGGGACCGCCTCTGGATGGCACTGCCAGTTTCCGCAATGCATTCCAATGAATAGCAGTGCCGAATAATGTAAACAGTATTCTCTACCCCTACTTTAGGAGTAATGAATGAACCCCAAGGCCCGTACCCTGCTATGCATTATATGTAACGTTAAGCAACACTAAACGGCACCACCATCATCAGACCATGACGGTGCCGAATATTCTGTTAATAATTCTCTACCACTACTTATGATGAAATGTGACCACCCCATATCTCTAATCCCCCTCCCCCTAATCATGGCAAGGAATACGAGTCGGCAATACCATCTCCCAGTGCATGGCTGTGCCGAATAATCGGGGAAATATTCTTTAGGTGCCCATTCCATTGACCGGCTAGGGCTATTTCCAACAACGGTGACGTGGTAGCAGACATTCAAGACTTAGGTGGCGTTTCCACTGACCTCGTATTGCAGAATTGACGGAAATGTTTATTTTCCTCTATGCCATAGTTAAAATTGATCAATGATCATACAGTAAAATCACAAACAAACAAACTAAAATTAAAAAATGGCTTCATGGGATATGTTAATTACAAACATTTTAATAGATTTCTATTTAAAAAAAACAAACATTTCCGTCAATGTCATTTGCAATCTGCAATGCGAGGTCGGTGGAAACGCTACCTAAGTCTTGAATGTCTGCTACCACGTCATCGTTGTTGGAAATAGCCCTAGCCGGTCAATAGAATGGGCGCCTTACCAGAACTATATCTTTTTATCTTTTTAAGGGGCTAATAGAACCTTGCACGGGAAGATGGCAGGGATGACTAGTATTCCATACCATGATTAGGGGGAGGGGGGATTCGGCACATGGGGGGGGGGGTCACATTCATCAACTAAAAAATCGTGTAGGGGAACACTGTCTTTTGGCACAACCATGCATGTTCTCATAAGGCGGGGTTTCCACGTACGTCAATGGTCAATGGTAAATATGGTTTTGACGTGGTAGCAGACATTTTTAGTATGTCTTTAATGTCTGCTAAAATTTCATATTTCTCATTGACCATTGACGTATGTGGAAACCCCGCCTTACTGATACTCCGAGCCGGTGGAGGGCCTGGGACATGGGGATTATGGCTGTGCCGAATAACCGCATCAGGAATTTCAGTAAGGATGTAGGACAGCACCGCCATCTATCTTCAGTATATTTAAAGCGTTGAAGAGAATAGCCAATTGTGTGTATTTTATTAACCTTCATCAAATGTTCATGTTGCTGTCTCAGAAGGTGCCAAAAATCATCTGGTAGCGAAGGTATTACATTAATTACCAGTTACCACCTCTTGTTGATTGCTAGGCACAAGAAAACGTTTCTCTCTGATTATGAACTACCTATTTAGTTTGAGGTCTGCTGAAGTGACTATCATAAGATTAATAATTGTTGGTTTGGATCCTTTTCGGTTATTCTATGTTTATTTCATGTGCCAGTATCAGAGGGATGTAGTCACCCAAACCTGAGATTTGTCCCCAGCCGTTCGCAACATGTGTTTGTAAATGTTACAGTACGTAAACATTGCAACATGTCAAACTTTCCTTACCCGCCGGTAAATCTGCATGTCTCAAGATCAAGTTGTGCATAATTTACAAGAAACCTAGTCCTAGTTATCCTGGATGATATTTAAGCTTTGGGCAAATTTTACCCGCAAGATTCAATACTGAGTCTTGGTGGGAGCGAGCGTACCTGAGTGGATTTCTATCCTGTCTTAAACCCTTCAAGCAAACAATATGGCGGAGAATGTATAAAAGTTAAAAAAAAGTGCAGACACTATTGCTTACCCATATTTTTGCAGTTGGGAACCTGTTATTGTGTACGTTTTGGGCCCAAGCTACCATCATAAGATTTCAGGAAATTATGTAAGCAGATGGGACATTGGCAAATATATTTTTAAATTTCTGTTGCCAGCCACCACGTCTTTTAAGAGCGGCCAATAAAAAGACGTAGCAGGAATACATGAAAAAATACGTTTCACAGGCTCGAGTGGGCCATCTGTCCTAAAAATGATAAGGAATGAAATTAAAAGGTTCATAGTACAGTACCACCATTGGCGCAGTGGTTCCACACGAATAAACTTCCCAGAACAACCCTACACTTTTCTATGTTCTATTTCTTCTTTATCTTGTAAATTTTCAACTTTTCAATCCTTTTGGGTTATGTTACCGTACTGTTTGTCTTCTACTGCATAGGCCAATATTAGTTTGAGATGTTATGTCTTTTGAAAGAATTAGTTGAAGAATATGTGATTTTTGTTGGAAACGTACCTCGGAATAAATTTTGTTTTGTTGCTATTATCAGTATTTTCTTAATTTTATTGAAGGGCTTTTTATGGATGCTGGCCATGGAACCTTGTCTGATATGCCAGTGACCCCCATTTAATTTTTCTACTAATATAATAATATTTTTATTAGTATACAATTAACTAACAAAGGTTTTTTGGTTCTTACACTACAGTATAATCATATTAGGCCTATTGCAGTGCAGGCGAAATAAAATTGTTTTTGCAAAAGCATTTTCTTGCATTTCCTAAAATTGTTCCGTTCCATTTCATCATACTATATCCGTTTCATAAACAATTAGGTATTAGGCCTACACAGGCACTTAAGGAAAAGGCCAAGGCACCTCACGTTACAAATTATATTATCGAGTTAATCAAAATGAAGTTTAACTTTGGTGTATTCTAATTGATGTCATTATAAATTCAATGTTGTAATTGCAAAGAATATTTGTTCATTTAATTTTCATCCTACAGATCCTGTAATTTCTAATAGGGCTATGGGCACACATTGGAAATAAAAACTAAAATATTTGGTATAATGGCACATAGGCCCCTAACTGTATAATGAGTAGGGAAATATTATAAAATTGTTTTCGTTTGAGAATTACTTAGGTATATTAAGAGGCAACCCGAAGAGAAAAACCTTATGGATGTAAATAATACAATTTCACTAGAAAGATAGATGTTATAGCCATTAATGAGATGTCATAAAATAGAAGACATGTTCATCAACATTTTGATGCATACAATGTTGCCGATCTGCAACTTCATTCAACTTGATTTGTAAGAAAATAACGGACACCGAGGTAGTCAGATCAATGTTCTGTGCTCAATGGGTGTTTGTGACGGTCACACACTGTATCAAAATGTGGGACGTTATCTTCTACTTTATGACATCTCATTTATGGCTCTACGTTTGGCATTACCTGTGAAATTGGAATTCATTTTAAATAAGACAATCTATGGGGGGGGGGGGGGTCTCAGGTTAAGAAGTAGGTACCGTACTACAGCTAATCCTAGATCATTGATTCCTAACATTCTAAAAGGGATAGCGACTGAAATTAATTTCGGACAAACCTCCTCAAAAATCAGGTTACAGAACTATCATTTGCATTTTATTCGACTTTTAAGTCTGTTGGCAAATAAATGATTATTTATTAATTAATTTTTTTAACCTCATCAAGTGTATGTAATTTTTAAGGTAGCCGTGGGTTACTGGTGATTCATAGCTCGACTAAAATACCAGTGCATTGATGTTTATGCTGAGCGGTGACTCAATGTAGAAACAATCACAACTTTTTTTTCGTGACTAAGGTAAAATAGACTCTCAAAGGTGGCAACGGAATTTTCATCCTGGCCAAATTAGTCGCAGGCGTTTTTTTGCAGACCGTCACTGCCGATAGAAGACTTGGCAGCCCAATTATCATATTTGGAACTTACACATATTAGTAGTAAGCTATGTACATACGTACAAAAAGATGTTAACCGGCATTCAACACATATTTGAATCTGCTACTACGTTCTATTTTACTATATCTACTACGAAGGAGTCCTGCCGCATCAGAAAAACGTACCTTGGCCATATGGTCTACCTACAGCAAGCAACAGCGCAGTTCTGAAATTGTTCGAAGGACGTTCTACTCTTCTTACAGGACCAATCCTCCCCCAAGACATGACCTATCACACTGAAGTGAATTTAAAAGATTAAAAGAAAGAAAGAAATCATCAATATCCCAGGTTAATAAACTTATAATCACAAAATAATGTAAGGTTAGATTTTACAAGAAAGCATAATATATAGGTAAATTATAGGGTTAAAACATGTTAACATAACCAATAATAATTACGAATATAGAATTCAATAATATCACAATCCTTAAATAGCTTTGAAGAGCGAGTAGGAAATTTTTTTAGTGGCCATCATCTCACAGGGAGAAAAAATAATAGATGAAGCGAGGACGAAACGAAGCGGTTTTACATTGTACTAATGATTTTTATATTTTTTAAATTAGCCTAGATTATTGCACAATCGTTCGGGTTAGCTGCTTTAGTTTGATTAAGCGTGTTATCTTACTAAAAGTAATAATTATTATAAAACAGTAAAGTGTACTTTAACAATAAAATTGGACAAAGGTGTTTCATTCCGTCATGTCTTTAAACATTATTCATCAAAATAATTTAAGAAGCCTTTTTTTAATTCTATATTTTTTTAAGGCCATTTTATGAACGCAGGCCTAGTGACCCATTGAACCTTGCCCTATTATTTCCGCTTTATCATAGCAGTTAGCATTTTAGCAAGCTCTCACTCCCTATTATTATTTTTTTTCTCCCTTATACCGTATTTCAAACAAAATGAAAACTAATTTTGATTTCTGACAGCGTCATCCTGATAGTATAACAAGTACTTTTAATGTCATGTACAAATTGAAAACAAATTTTGATTTCTGACAGGGTGAAACTGAAACAAGTATGTCATGTGCAGGTTTCAAAAATTTACACAGGTTGATTCCGCGCAATGAAAGTGTGAGAAATCAATCATATAGGCCATTTCGGCACAATGTCATGAGCTGATGTACGTATGTACATTCTCAAGCGTAACTGCGCATGATTACAATTGTATAATACATTCGAATGGGGAAAATTTCGAATTCCTGAACTTGAACTTGAAGTTGCCATTTTCTTCTCTATTTAATTTTGCATGTATCAATAATACAATATTTCTGTTTTTTAGGGTTAGCTTGAAAGCAAGACTTTATAGTCTTCTTGTTCGCCTTTTGTTTCTTTTTCAATAAAGTCGTTTTTCAATTACATTCATGGTGCTTTGGTCACGCGTTTAGAAATGGTCCATTTACTCAAATATAATGGCCCATTATTATCAAACTATCAATAAATAGCCAAGCATTAACAATTCAACAACAAATGCACCGGTAATAAACAAATAAAAGAAAGCCAACAATCAACTTTAAATGTGCCACAATTTTATATCAGAGCCATTTAAATATTCACAAAGCTGCTAGGCAAGGAAAGACGACGTATAATTATATATTGTACTATAATAGGCTACATATAAATGGGCCAGTTTAATGTACTGTCTATTTCGATAATCACAGCAAAGAATGATTGCAGCAGAGTTGCCATTGATATAGATTTCTCTATACTGATCAGAGCTGGGATTGCCGGAATTCCATAGAAGCATGCCAACACTTTCAGGACCTATTTGGAATCGGTAGGAGTGTGTACGATCAGCGAGACTACCAGAAGCATCGTGGCTACTGACCGAAATTACTGCGCACATGTGGTACGGGAAGCCAGAAGTCCTGTTAGGACTAAGGTTACTAAGAAGTATGCGGGCCGTCTAAATAATGAAATATGCTTAGCGTTGGTGACGCAAAATCGTGCATAAAAAAATATTTCTCTACGCATGTGCGAAGTTTTGAACAGTAAAAAACTTAATACAGGAACATTTTAAAAGTATGGAAAATGCCCTCATTTTTTATTAGACGACGGTACATTACAAAATTGAAACGGACGGATGTTAAAAAATTAAACCCATTTTTAAATTCCACTAAAGTTTGTCATGCTAATTCTCCTTTACTTTCGTTTTTCTTTCATTTTCTAACAAGCGTAAACAACATAGGAACATCATAAGATAAGGTTGCGCCTGTTAGCTAAAGTACCACAACCGACGTCATTGACACATTTAACAGGAAATCCGCGCTCATGTTGTTAACCCCAGATAGGAGGGTGGACTCGAATGACGTTCGCCATAAGGTGAGCCTGGCTCAACCACATTAAACTTGACGATTATAGATTTACAAGTGCTTAAGGGAAGGACTGATTCGTTTTAGTTTCCGTCCTTTCATATTTTATGCAACTTGCAATTACACTAAATGGCACAGTACAATGATATTTGGTAAAAGTTTATTATTAGAACACGCAATTAAATATATCTTAAACAACATCAATGCAACACTTATATTTTATTGTGATTAATTTAAAATTACACAAAAGCTAATGGATGGAATAATCCCGCACATATCATTCCGCTAAGGCAGCTGGGCGGTTTTGTACTTGCAATACGTTTCTGCGTGCACCATACTACACGTATGTGGTATCTACACTTTTCTAAAATCCCAGAAATACGTCAACATACCCATGTCCTATTTTAATGATTCAGATTCAGTTAAACTAAGGAAAAAACGAAAGAGATGGTTTAAAAAAATTTTAGTTTTAGTACCTAGTTAGATCTTTTATGAACAGCTGTATCTTAAGATAGATACTATTCTACACAATCAGCTTACATGCACGAAGTCAAAGCACAAGCAATATTGATTATAGAACCAACAATGTGATGGCTTCAATTAATAGGAATTGTTCATCTACAATTTGATATTCAGTTCCAATGAAATTAGAAAGTGACAGTACTGAAAACACACGTCTTCCATTACTTTATTAGAAATGGCTACATACAAAAAGTAGAGGGACGTTTCTTCAAATCTACGTCATCTCATTGGTAGCTCAGCGAAATATTTGACTTTGTGTAAAAAGGATATTTCGGTGTCCAATTTTTAAAACCATCATTTTTTAATGTAGCGTGGTTACAATTAAAACTAATAAACTGTTCGGAATATTTCCCAATAATATTCCAATATTCCCACTAAAAACCATTTCCGATACTACGAATTTCTAAGTGACGACTTTAGGGTCTTAATTTAACAGGTGGTATATTTTGGGTACGCCAGTATCACTTCTTAACTTGTCACATTAATTATCCCTTTAAATTATGCAAGTCTACAAACAATTTAGTGTTCCAAAGATTTGGATAACATCACTTTTTAAGGAATTTTCAATGAGTGGCAAAAATATTATTTTATAACACTTTTTCCGTTATGATCCCAAAAATTTCTAGTGAAATTTACAAAGTTAAAATTGCTTGTTAGGTGTAAAATAGAACTTTAACAGGCTAGTAGACTTGCAGCGTGCCCTGAAAATGAACTAAAAAATAATGAGGTTCCTTCATATTTAATTTCTGAACTCTTTATTTATGCATTCAATTCTTATCAGGCCTCATAGCCTAATCCTGATTTTCGATTGAGTCAGCAAACTCATCGACAAATAAAAATAAAATTTACAATCATTAAGCTGCAAAGTTAACATAATATAATTGAATAAAATAAAAATAAATACGGGATGTCTCAATGGCCATTGCCAAATAGTAATACCAAAGGGTCACAATAATGACAGTAATAAACAATTCAACAACAGAGTTTAAAGTGACACTCACCAAATAATAGACTATTTCGACATGACATCATTAACTAGATCATAAACATTGCAAGTCATAATGGACAACACAATAGAATAGGCAAAATTTCCAATTCATGGTGTACAAGCTAACAAGCTATTACCATGGCAACACAAGCTTTTGTCACGTGTTCCGAAATGGTCCATATAAGTGGCATATCACTCTCACAAATAACATAACTGAATTAATTAATTTGGGGGGAAAATAAGTAAAGCATAAAAGTTTTGTAGTACACCGCAAACCCCAAACAACCATTCTACATCAAAAATTTAAAACAGAATTAATCACTTTTACATAATTATTTAGTTGCCTTAGTTACTTTAAATAGCCCGATAAATATATAATAATATAGCAAGCATTTTGGGCAAAATTAAACGTTCCAATAGTCATGGAGTAAGTAGCAAATTGCAAGAAAAATACGTAACAGGCTGTTTTGTTCTTCACTTCTAGTTGAACAAAATTGGCATGCATAACTTAACAGTCGGGAAATTAATTAAAGAAATAGTTTGGAAAAATCGGAAATTTACAAACTACCCCGTGCACTTTTTGATAGTTATTATTTTTTTATAATTTATTATTGAAATGCGTAATGATGCCCATAAATTTTTTAACAATTATGAATAATAAAACTAATTTTACAATGCCATAAAGCCAACATAAAGCAAGACAGAAAAGGCATTGCCCGTAGAGTTCAGTTTCGATTATCTCTTCGTCCGATGCCTTCGCCTTGAGTAGAGTCGAGTGAGGGTAGCCCTTGGGTCTCAATCATCCTTATCCTTATGAAATTCCGGCATGAGGTCAAACCATTCGGTAGTCCCGTCTTTGAGGTTTAGTTCTCCCAAATTGACGAGAATCTGCAATGATTATTATAAAATCACTAGGAGTTGATACCACATGCAACAGCTACATTGTTAGTAGGTTTTTTAAGTAGGTTTAAATCAGCAATAAGATATTAATAAATAATGGATTTGTTCTATTACTAAGCCAACCTAGCGGACTTACAGGTAGGGCTACACAGTCATCAATTACACTTACAAGTACCCGTCGGGCAAAGCATGGCTAGAAAATGTAACACGTATGGGGCTCGAACCATCATCCTATCAGTGGAAAGTCAGTGTACGCACCACTACACTATATGTCCCGATTCCATCCTTATTCTTCTTAATATTAAAAGGGAAACGTGGAATGGAACGCATGAATCTTCAGACTATATCCTATGGAGCTATCATCAGGTTACAATGTATGTATGGAGCGAAGTAGCGTGTGAATCTATGACTCAAGTGAGATTACTTTCTAAACACGTAACTTCCTTTTCTATTAATCAAAAAACGCCGTGGCACGATAACCCATTCATGGTTTAGACCTGAGGACTGGTAGAGGATCCTCATTCCAGATCACAGTTCTATTAGGGAAGTTAAGGTCAGCAACATTTCCGGCAGCCGTGTTTTTCTCTGCCGGCGAAGGTTCTCATTAGGATTGGGTGGTCCAAGGACCGACAGAATATTTTTTCCCATGCGGAGTTTCGAACCTCGACTTTCCGGTTCATAATTCATCTATTTACTTACTGCAATACGCCAGTGCTCCTTCTATTACCCTGGAACAATCTTACTTACTTGGCCAATGCAAGAGCTCTGGGACGAAAATATTCCTTTCCTCGTGCATACAGACACCTCCAACTGTCTCGACGATAGTTCAGGCAAAGAAATAACGTAGTCAAACGTCTGTTCGTAGACAGGATTGCAATTGTCGCGAATGCTATCCGTGCGCCGCTTTGAATCTCTGTTGCGTTCCGGGAGAAGGTACAATTTCACGTAAGGATCAGGAATGTTAGTAGGGTCAACAAGTGGTATACTCCTGAAAATATAATATTCCCATTATACATTACTTACTTACTTAACGTGTTCGTATATTAATAAGTAAACTATTGCGTGGCATAGTGTTGGATTTCATGGCAATCTCACTTTCCCAAAATTTAACTAATTAGTTATTTATTAATAAATGTTACCTTAAATTGTATATATTTCTAGCAAAGCATTGAAAAAATGAAATGCTCAATCATTGCTGTAAATCTATCTTCAGTCACTTCGAAAAGGCACCTGACAAGGACCATTAAAAAGGGATCAATTAAAAAAGAAAAAACACTGTTGTGGCAATCTATGTGAGGTACAAACCTCCTGAGCCCTGATGGATGATCATCAATTTTTGGCATCAGCACTATAGGGAAAAAGAGGTCAGCATCGGACCAGAAAAATTAATAGGCAGAAAATATTAAACATTTGGGCGTACTAAGGGGTCTTACAACTAGGCGGGTATTCCACATACGACAATCGTCAATGAAAAATTGAAAAATGACGTAACAATGACGTTAATTTGTCGTGGTAGCAGAATTTTTAGTATGTCTTTAATGTCTGCTAAAACGTCATTTTTCAATTTTTCATTAACGATTGACGTATGTGGAATACCCGCCTTACCATTAGATGGATAAAAATTATAGTCCCTCTGCATTTCAGGTACTTCCATGGGTTGTATTATGCATGTTTTTCCTCTAATTCAATTACAATAATTTTTATGTAGATCCTAAATACCAGTGCCCGACCTTGGCTGAGTCACGCCTACGCCTGTTGCATTGAGTCAATGGCAAGCTCTTCTTGACTTGCAGCCGGAGTGTGTCGACATCGAAGACGTGTATCAGTTTGCCACACGGAAACAAAACCAATTATGTCCCAAAATCAAAATGGCTGGGCATGGTAGGACTACGTCCCTAAAAAGCCCTATAAAACAATGATGTATGCTGGTCCCCATAAGAAGCATGACTAATTCCAAATACATACGTGATCTTGTGCACTGTAACTTCAAAACGTTGTTGTTGCATACTGAACTTGAAGGTCAGCAGAATACGACCCAAATTGTGTTCTCCTTTTCCTGACGACACTGAATGGACACTTCCTGCCCGTTGAATGCTGTTCACGGAATTTTCTCTTTCAGTTTTCACCAGTGCCTCACTTCCCAGTGTAGGTGGCTCTGCAGCAGGAAGAGACTTTTGCGAACCAGTGAGAGAAGGTTGCTTTTTCAGGGGAGTACTGGGCGGTGAATAATTTTCAGGAAGAGATGATTGTCGCGGTATGATGACAGGCTTGTCATTTTCAACTGAACCCTTTTCATGCTTCAAAATCTGAAATGATCAAGTATAATATTAGGTTAGGATATCGTATTCGGGACAGATACTGTAGCGGGATTGGTGTACACCAGCGACATGTTTGCGGTATCGTTCTCCTTCCGTTGTATTTGCATTGCATTGCATTGCATTGTTGTATTTTTTATTTTATCGACTATATCAATCTCTAGTGTAAACCATGAGCTGACGAATAGGTATAGGCATATGAGAATATAATATAATATAATTTTCTAAAATGAACCAAACTACCCACCTTCAATCTCATGGAGAGAATAATTCTGCTCTCTCCACCACTTTTCTTCAGTTGAAAAGGCTCATTATCAATATACATTTCCGGCTTTTCCAAAATTTGACTCACATTGTACACCATTTCACCGACGTCCTTGGTCGTCTTGTTGTCAGTAATCTTGATGTACATTGTGTCTACCTCAGGGTTTGTAATTAAGATTACAAAACCTGAAAGGGAATCAAAGTTTATGAGCAACTATAGAATAAATACATAAATTTTGGATTCAGTGGAAGACAAATAACGTTTTAATAGAATTACAAGAAGTATTAGCTGAAGTATTAGCCCAAACTTCTAAAGCATTACAGCCAACAAAGCTCACGCCATTTTCCTGTCAATCATAAATGGTCTCAAATATAATACAAATCAATCTTACAAACCAACTTAGACCAACAAACCAAATTAAACTACAATATTAAGTGACGGCATGTTGCAAGTACCAATAACCAATAACTTCTCAGTAATATCTATGATTACCCAATCCGTGACTGGGTTTTAAGATGATGCATACATTAAAAGGCATCATCAACAGATTCACGCGGGTTAGAGAGGTCTCGACGCAGATGGCAATGGCATTCTATCCATTCCAGGAATTAGTTTAGCTAATTTTCTTCTAAAAACATTGTAGTCTTTACCTTCTTCATAAACAGGTGAATCAGTACGATATTGAATAGCTGTTTTTTTTGAATGCTTATTGACCGTGACAGTAACGAAAGGGTCCGGCTTCGACTGAGCTCTTGCATTAGGCAGATTTTTAACAGAATCCACGAAAACCATCAAAAGAGCTGTGCTCATTGTAGTTACACGTAGTAGTTGTGTTTCGGCGAGCGCCTGAGAACGAAAAGGCGGCAGTATTAGAACACTAATAAAAAGCAACATATTCAAGGAAGAGCAATGAGGTGAAGAGTTGATCGAAGCTTCTGACGGCAACTTCGTTATTATGTATTTCCAGAGTGGGAACAAACTATTAGGGCACTTTGGTAAGCCACACAAGGAAGCTCCAGAAATAAATAAGAAACAGAGTTGAATGAGTTGAAAACAAGAACTCATATAATATTTTATTCCTTTTTGGAATACTATAACTAAGACTCTCCAAACTAAAGTTAGGGAAAACGGAGGGTAACTTCCATCTTCAAAAGTAAAGGTAAAGCAAAGAAAATTGTAATGCAAAGGAAGCTACGATGCATGGGAATACGAAAAAAACGTAGCGGCTTACTTCCGCTTCCTCGTTTTGTTAATTTACAAAAAATGGTGGGAGTCACCCTGATTTCAAAAAATTCTTTAAGGCACTTACAGATTTCAGGTCATCAGAATCAGAAGACAGCTTGCACCAAGTCATTCGTAAATGGACCAGGCCATGCTTAGCTTCATCCAATGTAATCCAGGTGTCGAGTTCTCCTTTCTTGGCGACGCTGTTAATCTCAACTGTGGCCCTAAACAACAATTTATCTTTAGAATGGAGTCAAAACTACGAATTCATTTGTTAATTTGTCACAAGTAATTTGCCCACAGTAGCATATAAACAGCGGATAGTATTAAGAAGAATTAAACACATTGTATGAGGAACCTGTAAAGTTTCTTCGCGGTTTTATTACATCGATCGATGAGCAGCGAAATTATGAAGGCGATGAAGCCAAACAAAAGCTTAAGGCTCCACTGAGCATTTAAACCCATAAGCTATAGACAGATTCTTTGATATTATTATTTTATTACATATTACATATATGTAATTATGTACAACTTGATGTGAACCCAAACTCCTCGGCCAAGAGGTTTGCAACTGTCGTAGAACTGATTACGCTTTACAAAATAATATGTTTTTATCTTATTAAATATGACATAGTATTATGGAGTGAAAGTAGAAAATGGCGTTTAAATAACTGATTACATAAAAAAAATTAGCTTACCGGCCCAAATTTTCAGCTGATGCTTATTATAACTAGCATAACGCAATAAAAATAATATAAATGGCAAGGCAAACGGAAAGCCCTTTATAGAAAATGCAATGCTTTTTCGTTCTTGTACAGCATAAAAGTCAATCGAATGAGCCCAAATGTTTACGTATTATTTCCATACAGCACATATATAGTCAAAATGGTAGTGGGAACTACAGACGTAATATAACAGATTCAGCTGCATAGCATCCTAGATAAAAAGATAGTGGCATACGATTAATTAGAGGTCACCTACTCCTTATTGAAATTAATGAAGAGTGACAAACGAAGAAAGCAGACATTTCTCCAGGCAATCTTATCCATTCAAGTACAAAATTGAGAAGGCTAAAAACGTAAATGCAGGAAGATTTTTCGTGATATTTGACCTTTTGGTATGAGAACTTTCTTCACCAGCACTTGATGGTTAGAAACTGGTCAGTATGGGGTTCAAAGGTCTAGTACCCATTTTAGCGGGGCGTAATTCAGTGAAAAAGTAAGGATTGGTCGGGAATCAACCCCTGCTTAACTACTGCTACGTTATTCCAGCCCAGAGTCTAATTACTTATGTAAGTAGTTCCTAGGAATACGAACCTTCCCAATTTTTCATCCGTGCCTGTGTGATCAAAATCAAATAAGCGTAAGGTCACAAACTGTCCATTAGTCTCATCCACCTTAAACTAAATAAATAATTATGCAGCATGCGGTTAAATAACCCACCCTAAAGTCAAATAAACCACTCGTTTTAGTTAGCGTTAAGAAACGTTATTTTGGAACAAGGTGCTAGCAAGTTTATATAATTTTTTAACGTGGAATTGGTGCATGTAAAAGAAATGTACACGTTTTTTGGGGCATGTGCCATATAATTTCTTGTTTATGATTGAAAAAATTCAGTTGGTGTGAGAATGATAGCAGTGCTATGATTAACAGTAATAACCCCAAAAATTATCTAGTTTCTTAAATTGAAAATGAGAAAAAATATGGAAAATATTATATTTAATAGTAAAACCACCGGAAATAACCGCCGATATCCCATAGAAAATGTCAAAACAATATATATCTGCATGGAAAAAGAGAGACATTGATCGTTCCCAGCAAAACAAGGAACAAACACTATTTACCATGTGAACTTATTCATAATAATAAAAACTAAATGTGTGAGTCGAAGTATGCTACTGAGTTTTCTGTAAGTAACTAAGTAACTCATATAATCGAATTCGACTGTAAACATTATCCCTATGAATCTATAATGTTTCTTCAAACGCAATCAACTTCGAACACACTGACACAGTCCAAACGGGTAAGGAAAAAATTTAGGGGAAAGAAAGTGTTTTTAAAATCTAGTAAAACAAACTAAAATGCAGCCCATGTCCCGTGTAAATATTCTTTCCTGGTTTACATTATTTAATATCTTAATCAAGGTCGAAACTTATTTTCACCCCCAAAAATGATTTCTTAGTTATTTATAAAACTGAAGTAAAAATGAAAGAAAGTTAGGCGCGGGCGCGTAGTAGGAGCTGGCACAGCAAACTACATTGAAAACAATAAATCAATACACAGCAGAAATGCTATTTTTTAACATAAAAAATTTCTAACGAGTGAAAGAAAGCTGAAGTTACAAGCCATACTATTAGTTTTTAAACTACATCGTCCAAAAATTCAAGAATGACGCAATTTCTAGTTAAGGAAGTTAGGGCCAACACTATGACTTTACCTTAAGAGGATATGTCACGATTGGCACCCCAAAATTAAATACTTTTAATTTTTTAGTTAATTAACTCAGCAAGTTATTAAAAATTTGGCTCATTTAAGTTGTAGAAGACTACTTCGTGCATCATTCAATCGGGCATTTTTGCTTTCCGGTTTTGTAGTTCTTCCAAAATACGCGTAATTTTAGTCCGTTCTGGTATTTATGAAAGAACTAAGGTACCAAAAATTTAATATTTCCTATTACATGAAGCAGTCTTCTACAACTTCCATGAGCCAAATCCTTAATGACTTGCTTTGTTAATTAAATAAAAAATAAAAAGTCAACAAAAAAAAAGTTTTGGGGTGCTCATTTTCTATGTAGCATATCCTGTTAAGGAAGAGTAGTACACGTTTCCACGTTAGTATTGACATCAATGTCATAGATAATTTGACGCCTCTGGTATGTGATTTTAGTCTAATTTTTAACCTTACGGCAGCTATTGACAGCAGCATGGATATAAAAGAAACGGGAAATATTACTAATAGAAATAATACTGGTAAAACGAACTAGGTTTTATTTGTAATTAGTCACTCTCCGAAAATTTTAAACTTTAGAAAACCCTGAATTAATACGGTATATATCTCTTTTTGAACATAAACGTTAATTGAGTTATTTATACAGCAAAGCATGTTCCAACTATTTAAGAAACGGAACTGTTTCACTGGTGGATACCGATCAAACGAAATCATAGTATTGGCCGCTAATTAAAGGAGATATTCCCGCGGTGCTAACCACAACACATTTCTGCTGGCTACGATCTATATATTGGAAACAAGTCAGCATTCCAAACGGGGAAAGTTTTCACCTGCCAAGGTAATCGTCATTTTGAACACCCGGGAACCCAGGATCCCAGTCCCATAGAGAAATTCTCATTTCTTGCGCTTTTCGGGTCACCACCACGGCCTATACGGTTCACCAATACAATAATATACGCATTAGTTGATTGTCAGAATTAGTAGGGAGGAGCGTAATTATGGAAGTCGAAGGAAGCCGTTACAAAAAATAAATAAACAATTATATTCATTCCGGGACACCATACAATAATCCGACTAAAAGCAGGACCCAAATCCAGTTAAGTTGCGTTAAAATTACACCAGTCTCTGATGATTTCAAAGTATCACTCAAGAATTAAACATTGTTTTCATCTCGCCAGGCTCAGTAAATAGCTAAGCAAACCATTGGTTGATGTAAACTGTACTTAAATATTAAATTAAAACGGTCTTCTAATAATTAAGATACGAAGAAAATATCAAACTTTTCCTCTCCATTTATTACTTTCCTAATTTATTAAATTTCTAAAATGGGACACAAATCGAATAGTGTAGTTTTTGCTTCAGCGTCCTCCGTCTCATAATATATATTTAAAAAAAATCTTCTAACAAGGCTAATACGCACCAAACGTTTTCGCTTCTTTGCCAAATATACATTAAAATAAATAAATACGGAAGTTGGTGCTTAAGAAACCTTTAAGAGCTTATTAGGTCCATAGGACTTTCAAATACTGAGAAACTAGCACAACCTGCCATTATAAACAAAATATGGTAAGAAACGATTTTTACAAGTAGGTGGGAACCAGCCTATTACGATATACATCGAATATACAATCCTAGTAGAATGACCATAATAATATGACTTAGCTGTCACACTGTGACAATATTTTATATGTTTTTGTTTTCATTTTTATTTAGATCTCTGTGAAAACGCACTCCTCAAGCCAGACACTAAAAATGTTGTCTCAAGTCATTGGCCTTTCTAATAAAAATGTATATTACAATAAAAGACCAATAAAATTGATCTAAGAAGAAAGAATAGAGCAGCCATCACCCACAGCTAGCTACCTGAAAAAGAATAGAAGAATAAGAGCCATGCAGTGAACATGCAAATGCCCTTCACTTTTCACCACGAAATAGTTTGAATTCGTTGAATTGTTACCTGCCCAACTTTGAATCTTTTTGGGAGAGGTCATCGTGGTCTTTAATAACAACTGTCATCAGCTGTCCAGGAGAATAAACAATGAACTAAAACAAAACAAGTTAGTCACCAATATTGGACAGATCGTCCACGGAACACAACCTGAAAACAGAACCACTGTTAAAAAAGGCTTATGAATAATGTCAAAGCGAGGAGAGAATGACATATTGCAAAGATACACCTTACAGAGAGAACATGCATCGTGAAACGTCATTGAAGAGAAAATTATGCAACTAATATTCAAGATTATCAGTCTCCACTAGTCACTGAACTCGAGAACAGATGTTATACATGAGGAAAAATGAAGGGACAATATCTTCTGGAGAACTTTTCCGCTTTTCAGGATCGCATTGCTCTTTGGAATTGTAACACAATATGAAAGATAAGGACTTCAAAGTGTAAAAACGTACGAAAAAGATGAGGGTGAGGGCAAGAATAAATGTATAAAATGCAATCTAAGGAGAAAAATAATGATACATTGTGGAAACAGACATAGTTTGTACATACCTCACACCAGTAATCCCATTTAGGGTCTACCGAATTGGTAATAATAGGCGTTCGGAATTCCTGTGCGCCAACGTTTATAATGGCATAAGGATCCGATTTCCCTTTGCCGAGCATACCAATGTCCTTCTTCATGAGCTTCTTTGCTTCAACAACATGCACGCGAAGAACACCCTGGACCGACATAAAAATAAATTAAAATGGGTTTCTTTATACATGATGGTGACGTACAGGGTGCAATGGGTTTCGTCATTATGAAGGAATATTTTTTAACAACGAAACGTTCGGTTTTAACCATTTACCGTCCATCTATGTTTCAGACAGGGTTCCAAAACAATTTGTTGTTCCATTCTTTGCATAAGGAAATTAAAAAAAATAATTTCACTTTAGTTTTGCCACAAATCATACATAAAATAATGAAATTGCACCGATTTGACAACCAGAAGAGCCACCATTTGCAATGGACAACGTTTCTATGCAATTATAACTTTGTCTAAATAATTATACCTGTTGTGATTGAGGATCAACTCCCAATAATAGCGCCCATGATTAACATATGAAGAGAGCCACATCATATTACCTTTTTTTCATTTATATTACGACGAAATAGCAGCTGGTCTGGTTGCTAATTTGAATTATAATAAAGTAGGCATCTCGGGGAATACGGCAGCAGACAATGCCGCTAAAGAAGCAACAACAGCAATTTCAGTCCCATGGCCATTAACCACCTTGTACGGTGTGCGCACCTACATTGATCACCTGCTCAGGCTTGATTGGCTGTGGGATTGGAGTGGTCCATCGCATGCTTACAACAAGCTATGAGACATTAAACCCCGCCTGGGGTGGTGGGCAACAGCCAGCCGCCCTTACAAACGAGAGGAGATACTGCTGTTGCGCATGCGTCAGGGGCCACTCCAGACTTACCCACAGCCACCTTATGGCAGGTGAATCGCCTCCGAACTGCCAGTATTGTGGCGTCCCACTGTCGGTGGCGCACATCATACTGGCCTGCCCGAGTTACGCTGGCCGCAGAGTCCTTCTGCCGCTCCCGCTCACTCTGCAACACCTGCTCGGAAATGACGAGAGGGTCCTCTCTCGTCTTAAAATTCCTAACGTCAACCCCCCTCTTGAGAACACTCTGAGAAGGGTTGGAGTCTGGCAATAACATGAGCGCCTAGCATTTAAAAAAAAAAATAGACTTTAAAATTAATAGATATTATTCGACTAAATCTATCATTTGGATGTGGATTATAGAATATAAATATAAAAATAAAAAAAGGATGCAGTCCGCTCGGAATGTTTGCAGTTCTGTTCGTTGTGTTTAATTACTGACAAACCTACTCAATACTTAACTCATGCCAAATTTCATATTAAAAAATTAGAGCAAATAATACATTGCATTTTTAAAAATTTAAAACAGGTTTTTAAGAAAATCTAAGTATCAGTAATAAATTATTGTGAAAACATGATCTGAGCATGATTAATAACAGAATAAATTTTAAAAGTGACAATTTTCTTGTAGGACTCCTCGCTGGAATTGTTTTTTTGTTGGCTTTAGAATAGTATTCTTTCCCAAAAATAATTTTTGAATTTACAGCGACTTAAGTTGGTAATCTACACCCAATTGATAGTTTAAAAGTCCAATAACAGCTATTCATTTTAAAGCCTACTTTATTAAATAAATAATGATTTTTTTTGTTCTTACTAAGCCAACCTAGCGGAGTTGGGGCTATAAAGCCCTGTCTTACACTCAACTATTACTAGTATGATTCAAATTATTATCAAAATCGATTGCTATTTGGTCGTAAAATGAATTAAATAAATAAAAAGTGATACGATGTGCATCAATAAGTTAATCATGGGCTCTATTTTTGGGAATTTACCCCCAATGAGGGGAGGGCTCCATTGTTTTTTAATTTTTGACCATTGTAGCCTTTTGGGACATCTCCCAATCTTGTGTTCTGTACTTGTTAAGCAAGATGTTTTATTATTAGAGCACATAAATTAAAGATATCGACGAGTTTTCTGAAGCATACGCCATGCGTATAAAAGATGTAGGCCCTCAAGATTTTAAATACGGTACTAAGAACTTGTTTTAACGAACCTCAGGTTCAGGCGTCTTGAGTACGGTAGATGGAATAGCATCAGATAGTTGAATTGGTAGTTTGTTTGGCAGAACCATCATATTTGCAACCTGCTCCACAATGATCCTGCGCAGGAGGTCACTGAGTCCAGGCATATCCAGAACGTCAGCGACACCAACCAAATTGAAGTCAATGTTGGGGTTATTGAGGAAGAACACCTGAAGCCCACCCACCATTGGAATGACCGAGATAAGAGGCTTCATTACGACGCGCACCATGCCATGAATTTGAAAGTCTTTGATGCCTCCTAAAAATTGAGAGAGACACAGCTGTATAATGACTAGTCGTTAATAAAGCAACGTAACTATTAGAATTGAATAACATCGACCAATTTTAAGGAAAATGCTGCCTAAGACACTAGTTAAGAGTTCACAGCTTTATGGTTGCGAAAGATATTCATTCTCCCTTTTGTAAATACATAAGAATAAAAAAAAAAACAATACCTGACACTCCTCCTAATGTGAAGGATATATCGCAATCTCCGGCATAGAAAACATCCAGATCCATAAGGATTTCATTTCGAGCCACATTTTTGTCGTAAACCTTCACTCCCCCAATACGCGGAGGCTGAAATACAATAAAAACAATATTGCTTCTCAGGAACAAATCCGCAGACACATTATATACTATTACTAATCAAATATTATTATTAAAAGTTCTTTTTTTTACAGTGGTGAAGTTACCATACCATATATATACTTAAGTTCACCAACTCAAAAAATAAGGTTTTAAAAAGCACGTCTATTGCCGTACTAGCTGTCGCTAATAAATCTCGAGCTCGGCTGACTGTTGCGTTACGCTCAGCAAGCTTCCCAGACCTTCTGGTCACATATGTCAGCAGGTGCAGTGCCCGCAGGGCCATGTATCCCAGCCCATAGGCCCATTATTAGATTAATCAGTGTCCGGACACACCAACGAATGAACAATCAATTGACTATGTTAATCAAGTACTTACGATCGTTCCAAGAATCATTTTTTGAAATTGGAAACCACTCAATTTGTAAGCTGCTAAACTTTCAGCTATTGCTGGCTCAATGACATCTTTGATCAAACCCTTAGCATAATGATTCACATTCGGCCACACTTGTCTCATTATTTTGTTTACCCATTCCGCCCGCTCAACATCAGGGAAAAATACCTACAAAATAAGTAAAATACAGTTCAAGATGTAAGGAGGAAGCTAAATAGTAGCCAATTTTCTCTGCGCCACCACAGGTGATATTCCATTCCCCTAACTCCATGGTAATTAATAGTTGGTTCTTGGCCTGATATTTATTGCCTACACGTACCGATGTGATGATAACTTTGCCCTGTCCATAGAACCTTGAGTACAAATGGTGGATGGCTTATAAAACGGATCAGTGTCCGTATACGAACGGTCAAAGTTTAAAGAAAACCGAACGCCTGTCATCGGCAAGCTACAAGCTATACCACCGAGCACCAGCGTCTACATCGGTTACGTACTTGAAGGTAGCAGGTGACAGATAGTGAAGCCCTTGCAAACCTTCAGGGAAAGAATTAAGAGGGCACGTCACTGTCAATATGTTCTCCATGCGCTGAGACGGTTTCGCCACGCAATGCTCAATTCCGCCACCAGGCCGGCACACAGCCCTTGCAACGTTCTAAATTTATTCAGGATTAAGATAAAACTTACGAGTAAGTAGCCTAACCTATTGCATGCCTGCTTCTACTCAAAAGAGCGATATTGTTTAGACAGTGCTGAGATACTCTAACACAGAGGTTCTCAAACTTTTTTCATCGCGGGCCCCTAAATGATATAAAATTGCATCGCGACCCACTATATTTTTCATTCCAAGTTTTACTTCGATTTCCTTCCTAAAAAATAGTTTTACAGTCCATGGGCGTACGCAAGAACAGGAGCAAGGGGGGGGGGGGGCATTGGTCTAGCAATCTATTTTATTTAATATCGTTGGTTCCCGCCAATCTTTAAAAAATATATGACTTAATTGAAAAAACTTGTCATTCAATTCAATGGGGTTCTTAGCTGGTTTGAATGGTGGCACTACTGCTGGCGATCATAACAAACATGGCGGATAGCCTTTTTGTATTGAATTGATGTCAACTATATTATTTTTTAACCATTTTAACTTGAATGCGTCGATGCCTGGCCAATGTGTTGCATTTAAATTAAGTAGAAATGACCAATTTCGTTTCCCAAAAATTTAAAAGCAGGAGGCGTTATGGGTAAGGGCCATAAAGAGGAAAAATTGGAAGCCCACTCCATTATAGTTCTAGTTCTGGCACTAGGAGACTGGCACCCTCCACTGTGAATATATCTTAAACCATATACACATCAATAACAATTGTTGTTTGAAGTCTAGTTGAGTGATAATAGCCTAATAGCGTCTTCAGTATTCCCCAGTTAACCCAGTTATGTACGTCTTCAACGCATAACCTTTCAACTGGTTCGCATAAGGTTTGCTAAGGGAGCAGTCTATCTCACCTTGGTGGGTCACGATCAAAGATGAATTGTAATGAATTGTAAGACACCCCCCCCCCCCCCGAAATGATGTTTTTAAAGTAAACCAATATTGTTTGATGAATTCATCCATTAAATCATTAATAAATTTCGCAAAAAAAATCAAAACCTGGCCACGGTCTTGGGCCTATCAGTATTTGACGGCCTTGTTCTTTAACACACGTGCAAATTTATGAAAACAAACACTTCAGGCCTGGTACACACTGACTTTTTAGTTTTGATTATGGCGTTCTCATACAGACGCATCTCTAGCTCTTCCTCACTAAACAAAGGTTCCAAGAAAGAAAATGGACTTTGAAATACTTAACGAGGGTTTATTATCCATTATTTTTAAATAATACTGGTAAATTTTTAGTTTTCAAGTGAAATCACACCAAAAAACTTAAATAAAAACAACACAGGTTCTTACGCCGAAACGTCTATTGACATCTCCTAGCAGACGACATTACTAGGTCGGCCATATTGCGCTAAGAACCCCATTCTATCTAGTGTATAACTGGCAGACGAGATCACGCCGCGACCCACTTGGAAATTTTTCGCGACCCACACTTTGAGAACCCCTGTTCTAACATAACAGTTGAAATTGAACGATCTGCTTAAGACTTACCCACGATGGGAGATCATCAACCCTCGCCAAGATCACATCCTTTTCGCTGACCATTGCAGCTGCCTTTGCAACATTCCTTTTCAGATCCTTTTCCTTCCTCCATTCCTCTCGGATCACTGAATAAATAACAGGGCCAACTAGCCAAGCGACGCTGAAGTCAAAATATCCTAACATATACACCATGGCCACTGTGCTGATTTTCTTAGCGAATGAAGCCAAAACGCTCATTATCGACACACCTGTAAGAAAAAAAAAATTAACGCAATCCAATAATATTTAATTGTTATCCTATTATTATTTGCTATTTCTAAAATTAAATTATATCATTCGCCCACCCATCGCAGCCACTCAATAAATGTCCCACACATGACATTATTGATTATTACGATAATTGAGATCCACTATTCATAGCAACTCGGTACATATACGTACATCCCAGGCCTTATCTTCTTCCTTTTCGGTGCAGGCGGTGGAGCTTTGGAACTCCCTACCGGATCCAATCAGAAATGAAAAAAGTATAAATAAGTTTAAGAGGGCGTGTTACGTTTATTTGATGAGTCCGTCTGTTGTATAAATGGTGTGGTTTAGTTCAGCTTTTTATTTTAAGTTTTATTATAAATAGTAGGTATTTAAGTTAACATTATGGGTTAATTGTAAGAGTGGGCCGAAAGGCCCAAAATTCGCCCATATGGAAAATAAAGACAATTTTTTTTCTTTCTTTCTCTCTTTACATTCCTCAGGTTGGTCACTTTGCCATATTGCATATAAAGTGTCATCTAGAGGTAGAGGATATGAAAGATGGGACATCCGTTTCGACCCAGAGATTTTTCTGAACCACTTCGGCCACCTGGCATGTGCTTCTAAATATGTTCAAGTTCGAAGTCACAAAGTCCCTTTGGAGACACTATGAATCACCTGAAACATTTTTTTTCCGACCATTCAGAGCACACTTTGGACACTAAATAACAACAAAATCCACCGTGGCTGCAAGGCGTGCTAGATTGGTCAAAATAAGACGCGTCAATTGGCCAAAATGGTTTAAAATCCCTAACAGCAATGAAAATGTTAAATTCTTCAGAAAGCGTATATAATTCTGTGTAACACAGTGTAAAAAGAGATGAAAGTGAGAGTAAATAAACATATATTTTTCCACTTACCACTTGTCTTTTTGTAATTGGAAGCCATTATACGAGAAATGGAGCAATCTGTTTAAAATGAATTAATTGGTGAAGTGCTAAAGCACGACACTACAGTAGTAATTGATGAAATGGTGGAAATCCTGTGAGTTTTGATGCTGATAGTGATAAATAAAACAATGACTATTACCCATCGAGTCGATAAATGTAATGAATTTCGCTATCAGATAACTCCCAGTTTTATCACATTTACGGTTATCCAAAAAAAACTAAACCTCGCCGCGGTATGACAATGAAAACTCTTTATAATCTATCGTATTTGGGATATTGCAGTCAGCCGCGTTTTCCCCCTAACAGGGAACAAGAGGTACACATTAGGGTTGAGTAGACCCAGGCCCGACAGAGAATGTTTTATTACGAATATATTAGGTTTAGTTTCGATTCTTGACCCTCCGGCTGGTGCCTATGAAAAAGAACCGGTACGAGTGAACCCGTTTATGCTTTTCTATTTATCAATTAGTATACCGAGATAGATAATTAATATGAATGGTTACATGTTAAATAGCTGTCCTGGGGGTTAATTTCTGTTTTCTCGATTTTCCCTATCCCTAAGAAAAAAAATTTGTTTGCTTACTCACGAAAGGGCAGACCAATATAATACAGGTACAACACAGTAATAATGGCAGGGTATGCAATGAATTATCCATAAATTCTTCAAAACATATTTTATTCAAATCCAAAACTTTGAAAGGGAAAGCAACCTGTTACTCTGTTTAACGCCTGATACAATACATACGAGATCTTAGGAAGGATGGATAGAAAGTTCCACCAAAAAACTCTTTTCAGTCAATTTTCATTAGCCTTTTTTAATTTTTTTGCTCCTAGAACCAAACTATCAACGGGCAAGCGACTTTTTGCTTTGTTTGCATTAATAACTACTACAATGTATGGGAAATTAAAATAATCGTTGGAGTCATTTTTTTAGAATTTTTTTAAAAAACATATCGTTGAAATCTCGAAATCGAAAATTTCGACCATCACAAAACTTTTTTTACACTAACGAAAATAAAAAAATGAATCACGTTATTATAAAAATTAAATTATGGTGTTCCAAAAAAAGGTTTCAGGTACAAGTTCAATATGGCACTTGTCCACTTGTTCCAGTCTAATTAAAAATGGCGGAATACATGTCTCTTCTCACCTTTAAAGAACTCCATGTGTTTTCGACACAAATATTCATGAATTAAGCAGCCTCGATGTTGTTTCCTGGTGTCGGATATTGCTCCTTTTTTATAGTCATTGCGCAATAACTAATTGTAAACACTGGTTCACTCGCACCGGTTTATTCGAGTGTTAAACAGACAGGAAAGGCTGATTCAGGGAATATAGAAAAGGCTTTGCATCAGGTAAGCCTAAATTTATTTATTCAAACTGATTTTATTTTCGACAAAAAAAAACCGCTAGTTATATGCCCTTAATAGCCTCACGAGTGTTTCTGAGCCTCGCCTCATTGTATTGATAATGTATTTGTTTTAATAGATAATTACGTGCCCCATAAGTAAAGTAGGAAGCTGTTCTATGCCATTGCCGTTTTAGCGCCCAACTGCCATAGCCTTCTCTTAAACATAACACAGGCCCGCATCTCTTGCGAGCATGCCGTCACAGTTCTGTAGCGTTTTATGGTCGATGACCTGCACTAAATTAAACTGTTGGGGTATGTTACAAAGAGTTTACTGTTTAGGATTTTAAAAATATCAACTGCCAGAAAAATATTGGCATGAAATTGGCTGCAAAACTAGCGACCGTAGAAAAGTTCCCCCCGCTGAAATTCTCGTGAGAACTTATTCCATATGCCCCATAGGGCAAAACTGTTCTTTGTTGTATTGTATATTGTCTTGTAGAGGTTAGAAAAACATGATTCATTCGTTCATTCAGTCATTCACTAAGCAGGGGAGTAGCTATAGGGCGGGGGGGGGGAGCCTTCCCCCCCCAATAATCGGTAAAATTGTGAAAGTTGGTAATTTGCCTTTGCTCAGTTGGGAAAACGGAGATCCATACGAAGAAAAAAAAACTAAATAAAGTTGGTTTAAAATAAGATTGTACTAATGTCTTATTCTTATGTAACCAACTTGCCAACTCGGTATGTCAAACTTAGAAAAAGGAGCGATAAATTCAAATTTTAATTGGCACAAGTAGTGTTCGCCCGGCTCGGTCTCGTCTCGGTCTCGAAACGAGACTTTTTTCCGAGACCGAGACTACTTCGAAGTCCGGTCTCGTCTCGAAATGGTCTCGGTTTGGGTTTGATGAATCTATAATAGTAATACATTCTGTGCAAGAACTCAGTTGTCGCTCGTATAATGACGCCCCTGCTAATGAATTGAATGATCTCTGTCTATGGCCTATATGCACTATGTCAACTATGTGTTTACACCAGGTTCGGAGTTTTGCTTAGCTAGACGACAATCTTGCTTATCTTCTATATATTCTATATAATTATTCCATTCCTTGTGTTTGGTATTTTTGTGTGTGTGGGTGGTATAGGCAGTTGACTAAGCCAAATATGAGGACCGCATTCTGTAAATAGTTTTCAACTCAGAAAAGCTTGCAGATTATAATTCTCGACAAGCACGTAGCCAGGATTTTATTTCGTGAGGGGGTAACTACCAGGGGGTCGAGGGGGTATAAACCCCCCCCCCCCCCGAAAATTTTTGAGAAATGAATTTACATGCAAAAACACACAGTTTGTGTTTTTAGAGGGAGAAAAAAAAATACTGGTGAAATATCAAACAGAACAATGCAATGCTGCGCACCTTCCTAACTGCCCAGCCCTAACTGACGACGCAATAGAGGATGATGAGGACGACTTCGCGGGGATAGCTCGTCTATACTGGTCAGCGCGTCACCAAATGGCTCAGATGCCAAGGGTGGGCGTTGGCTAGTAAGTAAGTAAGTACAATGCAAGGATTTTTTTTATTTTTTTTACAATTCGGGGGGGGGGAGCCTTCAGCCCCCAAAGCCCCCTCCCTGGCTACGTCCCTGATTCTCGGTTTGTTGGTCAAATTTTCTTTACACCTCAATTAAAAGGACTAAAAAAAATCTTTTGTACCCATTTTAATGATTGATTTAGTGGAAATATTCAATCTTTTGTTATTTTGACAGTCATTATTGTTATTACATTTGCATCAGCATTTATCCATATACAGTATATACTGTATTTGTGCCAGTGAAGACCCCAGGGGTGAAGACTAGATAAACTTCCCACGTAAAACAATTCATATAGTTACTATAGTATGAAACCGCACCCCCCCCCTCCCCCCTAGAGAAATATTTCTGATATTTCTGGGTACCCCTTGGCGTGTGCTGAAGGTCTGTCACAATTGTAAATGATCTAGAGTATTCGATGTGTCAGTAGCACTATTTGGGTCTCTGGGGGCCACATCACCCTATGAATAATATGCACTGTGTACCTATTTTAACCGTTCTTGCCCCCAAAGCCACCCTTAAGGAAATTCTGCAATGACGCCACTGTTTGAGATCCACGTACTGTAAGTAGAAGTGCTGGGACAGCAGGCTTTTAGGGCTGTTCCACGACCTCCGCTTATTCTAAGCTAAGCCAAACGCCATAAGATAAGCATGGATAGGGATGCCAACTTGAGCTTAGGACTAGGATAAGCCGAGGTCGGGGTGGGACAGCCCCTTACTGGGTTCGTGATGGCCAGAATCTGAGGAAAAAACATGCTTATGCATGCATTGCAATTCAGTGGGCGTTGGCCACAAAAAGTATAGCAATCCAGGCGGTTATTACAATAATATAATGCAACCATGCCAATTTGAAAACCGAGACTTTCGAGGCGAGACCGAGACCAGGTCATTTTTTCGAGACCGAGACCATGCGAATCGAGACCGAGACCGAGAACCCGTAGTCTCGTCTCGGTCTCGGTCTCGGGCGAACACTAGGCACAAGTATCCAACTCATACAGCTACGTAAACAGAAAAAATAAACAAGGGCTTTGTTGGCAGATGACAAACACATGGACAATCTTCTGCAGTCAGCATCTATTGTATATGGTCACCATCAGAAATGAAGGAGCGTTTAGCCACTTAAAAATTGTAAAAAGTGATCTAAGAACAACAATGACAGATTCACGCTTGGGAAATCTTATGCTAATGGAATCTCGTTCAATTTGCAGTCATTGCTGTTTATTTAGGATAATTTACACTTATTCCAGCTTAAGTTGTTACTTTACAATTTTCCTAGGCTTGCGGGTAATTGAATAATATTCCCTACGTTTTTGGATATTGAAAATAGTATCTGAAGTTGTTTCAGACGAGAAATAGCTAATCTTATCTACTAGACACACACCCGCTATCTAAATACTGAATACAATTATTACTGTCGTTCTAAAATAATTAAGGAAGTGAGTCACCTAGGTAAGCTTATGTCATAAAAAGACAACGGAAGAGATAATATTCTTATCGATAAAACGATATCAATATCTTTCGCAAACTTAAAATGTTTCACAATGGTTGGAACAAATTTGACACCCCACTTTTTGCACAATGTCAAATATCACCGGAAATATGCATTGCAGAGCTATCAAAAAAATAGCATTCCTTAGAAGAATTAAAATTTCCTAACATTTTTATATGGGGCCGTCACTAGTACCGATTGGCCACAGTTTTCGAACTCCTCCTCACCAACTATTTTTACACAAATTAATTTCAATTATTTTAAACAATTGGTGTTAGAAAGAGGCCCATATCATGTATCAAAATGCTGAGGAATATTTCCTCTAAGGATGAGACATTTTTAACGTAAGGCTTTCCTCCTACGATTTTCCCTTAAACTATCATGCTGCCCGGGATAGACAGGGACATGGGGTTGAGTCCCGTTCTAATCCACATTTTTCTGTTTTTCTTCTTTCGGATCAAATTAATAATGTACCATAGTATTCTACAGCCGACGAACAGTGAAATAACTAAAAAATTCAATGATCCATTACTTATCTCCCACGCCCTTTGCAAGTTACGTAGTGTGAAGAGAGTGGGTATGTTATATGGTTCTTACCAGCAATTCGGCGATTCGGTTTAGGGTCACCAATAGCTGCCGGCACAACTTCCTTGCTTACGTTAGACATGGTTTCACTGAAACAATAAAAAAGGTAAACATAAGCGAAACCAATACCATAATTCCCTTGTGACGTAAACTCTGAGTAAGGCTCAGTACACAAGAACGATTTTCACAGTCGCGATTTGCCATTGCAGCCATAGGTCTGGCAGATATTCTTGTCGATATCTCGACCATTTTGGACGCTGGCGTGAAGCCGACTGCAGAAATGTGCCAGGGACATAGAAATCTTCTAAATTAGACTCTTTGGTTTTTGCACCAATCATTCGCCAAGTCCTGTCCTTACAATGGAAAAGTTTGATCCACAAAGAAGGCATTTACATTTGCAACATCACAATTTACAACTTAAAAACATTGAACAAATAAATTAATGGTATTAAGAGTAAAGCAATTGTGATTTCATAAAACCCCGTAAACAAATTTTAAAAAGAGGTCGGCTGTAAAAAGGGGCTAGATCATCATATCCGTTAATTGTTGTTAAAATTCTGAACAGAAGAAAGTTTTTCTGAGCATTTTGATAAATGATGCAGGTTATCTCTCTAACACAGGTTGGTCACAGTTATTAAGTTTGATTTGTACACAAAACGATTGGTATGGTAGCCCCGAGAAATGATATCAAGAAATGTGACCAAATTGGTATTGTTGGAGGCCACATGTGCTGTATTGAAACCTAGAGGAGCATTTCTGCTATATTGACGGCTCTACGATCCCTGTGAATACCGACTTTGTACAAAAATAACGCGTGGTTGGGGTAGTAGAAGTAGTGTTCGTCGGGTTAATAACGACTTAGGCCTCATATTTGGGCCCATAGAGCGACCCCGACTTGACTGTCCTATGCCAGCCCATAGGACAGTGGACCTCCGGATTATAGTGGATTCCGAACCACTTGGGAAACACAGTGAAGTCACACGATTAGTTCGGAGGTGACCAGGACAAGTCCTACCATGGTTCCCTACCGGCACTGTGCACACGACCAAGTTATCTGCAGCTTTGAACCTGCTCTGGTTCGCTGGATTCAACTTGGTATGGCGGCCGGTGCGTAGTTGGGGTACCCCTATTCGCTTTTATAGTCTCTTAAGGCGCACATTCCATTGACCGGCTAGGGCCATTTCCAAAAACAGTGACGAGGTAGCAGACATTCAAGACTTAGGTTGCGTTTCCACCGATCTCGCATTGCAGAATGCAAATGACATTGACGGAAATTAGAATTTTTCTTTCTATAGAAATCTATTAAAATGTTTGTACTTAACATATCCCATGACGCCATTTTTTTAATTTTAGTTTGTTTGTCTTACTTTACTTTTTCGTGTCCAAGCGCGTCCAAAACTGGGCGAAATTCATAGCCGCCACACTGGCCTCCCACAGGTCTTCAGGTGTGCAGCGGTGGGGGCAAAGGCTGCACAGGAACAGATGTTCTAAATAATAAAATGTTTGTTTGTGATTTTACTGTATGATCATCGATCAATTTTAACTATGGCATAGAGGAAAATAAACGTTTCCGTCAATTCTTCAATGCGAGGTCGGTGGAAACGCCACCTAAGTCTGGAATGTCTGCTACCAGGTCACAGTTTTTGGAAATAGCCCTAGCCGGTCAATGGAATGGGCACCTAAGATCAAATCCTTAACGACACGTTTTTTTTATAAAGACAAATTTCTCCAGAAAAATCTATCATAGTACCATAAATGAGATGCCTTTAACTTAAATAATTACTCATCTACATTTTAATACACATTAAGTAGCCGGCACCGTTGGGCACAGTTTTTGAAGGCGTGGAAAAATGGAAGGTACGAAGGAAAGCTTGCAGAAATTGTGGCCAAACGGTGTTGTGCTGTCTTACGTATAAATGAGCATTTTTTTCTATTTTCATTTCAATTATGGCTCTATAAGCAATATTTTATGAGAAATTTGATTTTTTTTTTCGAGAAACATCGAAGTAGGGCGTACACGAACCAACAATGACGTCATTTCGAAATGCCCCAAGGCTCCAATCAATTTACTTCTACCTAATTTAATGTCATATCGCATATGGAATTGTCTCTGGGGAGCAAGCTCTGAATGCAATCTTGAGAGGACTTTTAAGCCTCAGAAGAGGGCGATACGATATCTCTGTGGGGGTCTGCCTAGAGTCGCATCATGTCGTCCACATTTCAAAAGTCTGGGTATTCTATCGATACCATCTCTCTATGTTCTAGAGGTGTGCACCTATGTAAAGAAGGTGTATGGCACCTTTCCTAGGCTGGGTGACACTCATGCCTAAGGTACTAGGGGGCAGGGATGACCTTGTGATCCTTAAACATAGAACCAGTAGGTATGAGGGTAAACCAGCCTATGCAGGTGCTAGATACTTACAAGAGCTGCATAGGAACATTAGAGAGGTGGAAGCAATGACTGCTTTTAGAAGTAAACTAAAGAGGAACCTCATAGACCAATGCGCTTGTATGTGGAGGACATGATGTGGAACTCGACAGCCGGTGTTCTTCTCATTATTCTCAGTGCAGATATTACTAAAACCACTACCAAAAACTGGTACCATATATTGCTATAGGCTATTTTTTAATCTTTCATTTAATTTTTGTGATTATGTCTTCGTTTTTAAAACGCCAATTGTTTCATGTTAATGACTCAATACAGAGCTATTCTGTTCCATTAGCAAGCGGAGTAAAAGAATTCATTTAACAAGTTTTTACCGGTGTGGAACATAGTCAACGAACTGCCGGTAAATCATGTACTGCTGTCTTTTAAACTTAAACGCGATATGCCAATACATGATGTACCTTATGACTCATAAGGCACGCCCCTCATCTTGCATCCATACCCCTTAGCTTGACAATGTGGCCTAATGTGAGTAATGCTAACGTCAAATAAGTTACATGTCACTTATTCACTTTATGAAGATATAAAGCAGCCACCTAATATAACCACCTCCAATACTTGAATCAACACGAAATAAAACAAGAAAGAATTCCGATTATGTACCAAAATAAGAGTGACTTCATCTATTACCTGGCTGCATACCTAACTCACGACCTCACCAGCTACCTCAAAAACTAATAAAAAATCACAAAAACTATAATTTCTTACCTGTTATCCCTTTTAGAGGTTAAAGAAGCACGAAAATAACCTATTTACTGCAATACTTAGGTTATAACTAAATATATTCTATTAATTTCACATTCCACAAGCTGCCATTTTTAATTTTAATTTGTTTTCATTTCGAACGTTTTGAGTAGCTGCGCCCTGCTCGAATACAAGGCGCTGGAAAGTGTCCACATGACCACACTTGATTATTATTAGTTCACATGTGAGACTACATCGTTTAAACTTTATAGGAAATATAACATGTATCTTAAGTAATGAATGCAACAAACTGATAAAAAATATAGATAATTCATCGAACACTTGCTTCAGATCAACTTACATTCATCTTCATTACCTGAGGTATAAAACGTGTGCAAATACAATTTGATTGCGTCCTTAAGACGCTGAATTAGCAACAGAATTAGCCCTGTACAGTGTACGGTTACAGTGACACCAAAGAACTTATATAATACAGTGTGTGACACATAAGCCACCACAGCTGTCGTTGAGTAAATCGTAAATCGTAATCACACAATTGACAGCAAAACGAAATGGTGGAATCACAAATCGGGGAAATAAATTGTTATATGGGAATGGTAGACAATGTGGCCTATTGTGCCATTATTCACAGTTTTTTTTATACAAAAAACAAACATGCGTGCAGCACAGTCATAAGAAAAACCTAGAACCGGATAGCCTACTCTACGGTAGCTAGTTGTCTGCCACAGTCCATGACCCCATTCACAGAATAAGGACAACACTCCTGGAGCAATGCATTTACCCTTTTTCTGAGATTCGATTGAGATGGCCTAACGCTGGGATCTTTTACGGAAAGCCGTAACTTGTCGAAGAGTCTTAGTTCCATTTGCTGAGGTCCAGTAACTTCCTCCAAGTTGATGTCATGGTCATAATAAATATATATATATATATGTCATATAATATTATATTACTTATAGGGAGTATTGAGGATAAATAGAGTGTTATCCTTACACTTTAGCTACCCGTAAGCCCAGTACTCCCATGAAGAAGTGATGAACACGACCCGCGCTCGCGTCAACACCACGCGCATGCGCAGTCAAACACCGTAGCGAAGTGTTTATATATATAGATCAATGAGTGTACTAGAGAGTCGAGAGTTTTTTGTCTATGGTCGAGGCTTTGAGTTCTGACTTCTGCTGCTCCATCCGCCATCGGCGCCATCTTAGCCTTTAGAGGCGTTCGCGTTGTTGACAAGTGGCGGAGATGTAATATTTTTGACATGTCAGCAAGATTATTTTAAGAAATGCTGTATTTTGCATTAAAAAGATACCCGGTATATTTTAATTTCCAAAACCGGGGAACATGCGGAGTGGCACAAGCCATATATGGCAATGAAGACCCGAGAAATACTATATAGGAGCTTAACCAGGCTCAATTGAATCTGTTGTTACATTGAACGTGTCTACGGATTACTTGCTGATTTTGTGTACACGAGTTTTAATTTGTCGGTAGGTACATTGCTGTTATATTCATATTTCATTAGTTAAAAGTCAATATAATTTATTCACCATTAAAATCTTCAAGACAAATAAAACACATGATCAATTATTATCATCAAGAAAAAGCATAACAACGGCATCGGCACCTTTGAATCCCGCATTTCTAAATGCACATGTTTGCAGCTATAAGGTAAACTATAATGATTCGTGCTCTCAGCCAATCTGTCTCTCTACTCATTATTTAAAAGAACGAAAGTTTAAAAAAACAATTAACATGGTTAATGGTTAGTGTTTAACGGTTAATTAATGGGACCACCGGAACTCCAGTCTTTTACTAACTTGTGTTTTAGCAAGAAAAATGTCGAATCCTTATCCTACGGGATATCCGGCTGTGCCTGGCGGAGGAATGATGAATAGCCCTCACACGTATACAGGATCTCCCGGTCCCATCTCTATGAATCAAGGGATGCCATCAATGACCGGTAGCATAGTTCCAGGCCCAATGGGACCAGGTATGGGAGGTATGGCCACTGGAATGCCAGCCGGCATGAACCCTGCTATGACTGGAAACATGAACGCAGGTATGTACTGCGCTGGACTCGTATCTGTACTTGGTTAAGTCATGCATTCGCCTGTTACATTGCCTCAATGGTAAACTTGTCTCAGCTTGTCCATTATCGCCTGTAGCCGGTGTAGGTTGACATCGATGACGCATACCAATTTGCCAATGGTCAAAAATGCATACGGAAACAATAAAATAATGCCCGAAATCCATGGGGTCGTTCGCATTGGACAAGGAACCAATGGGCCACTCTCGGTAGGTTTAAGTCCATAAATAGTCATTCAAAACATCATCATAATATAATGTGCTGCGCTGCAACCATTACCGCGAACACGGCACGATTTGGGAGACCAAGTAGCGGTACTGGAAATTGTATATTTTTAATAGACATTAATTGAACTTTGCAGGTATTTCCTAGTATTAGCCTTGGTGTGGTGAGCTTATTGCTTGACCGATTGCCGATTATTTTATCTTCCCATGTTTTTGGAGAATATGTCCATAAACATATAAAGGAAAACGAAAACCTCAAGTCGGTGGGACTCGAACCCACGCTCTTATCCTGAACGGGCATTGCGTTAACCACTACAATAAGGTTTGCACCGCACTCAGCTTAGCCTAGATACCCTACTTTTATTTTTTATAAAAAGATTATTTGCATACAAACAATTCAATGAATGTATCCAAATAACCTCTTCAGTCCCCTCTGTAGTTAATACCTGTGTTGAGTTACGGCAGGTCACCGATGATGAGTAGAGACTCGCACGTGTACGAACAAGCTACCATTATGCCATCGAAGTCCTTGATCCTCAACGACAAGGTTCAAAGTGTTTGGTTTGCACGGATACACAACTACCAAACTTAACAAGTGTGCGAGCAGAGTGTGGTGGAATCCGTAGTGTAGTGTGGAAAGAGACCCGCGACTAAAGTTTTATAAAAATAAAAAAATATGTCCTAATGAGGTTGCCGAACTTATCGAGACAGAGTAAAAAATGTCAACGTCAACATTGTACTCCTAATTTAATATCAGCATCTTCTGTGTCGCAGTCGATCTAATTGCCATTTTTCCACGGTGAAGCTATATTTATGGTGGATATTGGCTTGCATTTTTTATTTTATTTGGCTTGCAGCGTTAAACAGGTATACTTCTTATTGAAAAGAGCCTTAATTGTTCTAGGGATGAGTGGCCCTATGTCAGGAATGGGCGGAATGGGCTCTGTTTTGTCGTCTGCATTAAGTTCATCGCAAATGGCGCCAATGAACACAGGGATGCCGTCAACTCTGGGACCTCCCATCAATTCAGTCATGAGTCCTGGTATGAATTTTTTCTTTCATGTTTGTATATATCTGACTCATTTTTTTCTAATCTAATTTATGATCGATGAACCCCTAAACATGTTTTATTCAAATTATCCGTCAGCAATACGATGGTATGGCATGAGAAAGCTATGAAGAATGAAAAAAGAACTTAACTCAATTTAGATTTGATGCTAGTGCGATCACATAATTCATAAAGTGTCGTTCATAAGCAAGCCAATGACCCTGAAAACTTTAATGGAATAAATGCATGCATGGGAACTCCATGCGAAGGTCAGTTTCCAACTCATACGCTGGAAGGGTGAGTTGGAAACTAACCTTCGCGAGTTGGGAGTTCGTAGATGGTGGAGCGTTGTAAAAATCCGAGATGAATGGAGGAGTGTTGTCGAGCAGGCCAAGCCCATCAAGGGCTGTAGAGCCAGAAGAAGAAGAAGATGGGAACTCCATGGAATTAACCACAATAGAATATATGGAATATAATAGTATGTACGTGATAAGCAGGTTCCAATGCTACGAGTATAAATATATACATTTAAGTGCAGAATATTACACGGCAGCCAGTTCTCAATAAACTTATTTTTGCTTTCCAATTTATACGTAGTATAAGGAAAGCTTTGCGATGGTCGAAATTTTCGATTCCGAGATTTCAACGGATTTACACGTTTTGAGGTCCCAGGAACCCAAAAAAGTGGTTTTTACGAAATGTCTGTCTGTCGCTCTGTCTGTCTGTCTGTATGTATGTCTGTCTGTCTGTTCATTGATTTCCGGGCAAACTACTCGGTAGATTTGTGTGAAATTGGACATGTAGGTTCACAAAAATCATACCACGGGACGATTTTTTTTATTTTGTGCTAACTCAATTTGGGGGGGTTTTATTTTCAAAAAACGTCTAAAAAAATATTTCTCAAAAACGGCTCCAACGATTTCTTTTAAATTCACATATATTCTAGTCGTTATTAATGTTGATAAAATGCGGGGGGTCGCTTACCCCTTGATAGTTTGATTCTCGGGGTAAAAAAATAAAAATAACTTAATTTTAATGATAAATGAAAAATAATTTTACTGCGAAACCTTTCTATCGATGATTTCTACCTTCAGGCATGTTTTAGGTGTTAAATTGAGTAACGAAACCGGACAATTTGCTTTCCAAAAGAACTATTTGGTTAGAATTTATGTCACCTCCAGTGACGTCAGGTGAACGACACCCCCCCCCCCTCCCCGAAATTTAACCATAGGAAAATTATTTACCATGAAATTAATCATTAATCTCCCTACTAATTCATAAATTGGAAAGCATGTGTATCTTTTCTTTATTTTGTGTAGGGCTGTCCAATTGTGAGGATCGAATGTGTGATTTTCCGAGTTAAGGTGTTTCGCGAATGTGCTGTTGGTGTTGGTGTCTCCTATACCTGTTATATGTTCTCTGACCCTAGTTTTAAAGCTTCTGCCTGTTTGGCCTATGTAAATTGCGTTACAATCGTTACAATTTAGACGATAAACTCCATTGCCTTTTTCCTTTTCTGGTTTGGTTTTGCAATTTCAATCTCAACCTAATAGACAGAATCCTACGACATCACAAAATCAAACACAACCTCAAACTAATTTACCCCCCAGGGAGCTTAAACCCGGTAACCAATAAATCATATTTCATGATACAATACATAGAAAAAATCACAGAAAAAATAAGTAACCTCATTTCTTCTACAACACACAAAACACCAGCCCCGTACAATCGCAACAATTTGGCCAATAAACTCATGAACTGCAAAACCAAACCAGAAGAGGAAAAAGGCAATGGAGTTTATCGTCTAAATTGTAACGATTGTAACGCAATTTACATAGGCCAAACAGGCAGAAGCTTTAAAATTAGGGTCAGAGAACATATAACAGGTATAGGAGACACCAACACCAACAGCACATTCGCGAAACACCTTAACTCGGAAAATCACACATTCGATCCTCAAAATTGGACAGCCCTACACAAAATAAAGAAAAGTTACACTTTAAAATTTTTTTGAAAATGTTGAAATCAAATGAATTTTACACAATAGGGAAAAATTAACAAACGACATAACATTCACACAATCATCCCCTCTAATAGATCTAGCTAGTAGGTTAGGAATAGGTACCCAGCCACGCCCCCTTCCACCCCCTCCTCCCCCCGCTCCCAGTCCTATATAAACCAAGGTTTCCTCTCCCTAGTCACATTTGCATCTTCTCCTCGAGTTGAGCAAGTCTCAAATCGCAGATAAGGTGTAACTGTGCTAGTGGGTTTTCCCTCTGTAGATGGCAGTTCTTGCCGAAAGCGCTCAGGGTTTTATTCTAACACAAGTGGGTTTCTTAGACAAAGTTAATTTCTTAACGATTATTTGGGTTTAACTAATTCGGGTTGTTATAACAAGTTTTTCTAAAACTCTAAGTTTTTGTTATTTTTTGTTTATCAACAAAGTAGGTTAGTACTCCTGTTGAGGTACGACCTACCTCGTACCGCATGGTAGTCTCGCTCAAATATACGTAAGCAAGCTGCCACCAACAGTTTGGGGTATCTCGGGTGGTGCCTACCTTATGGTAATGAACTACAAACCTCTAACTGATTACCTTTTGCAGGAGTACCCGGGTAGGTGTATATTCTAAAAAATATTGAATACCAATTCGGCAAAGTACAAAATTATAATAAGACACTCACCAAACAACATGCAAACAGCGTCTGACACAACCTTAAATGCCGAATTCTTCCATTAAATTAATCATTACAGAGAAAACCGACTCCTGGTGTGTTGCCTCTGCTACGTTCTTGTTTTATGTTCCCTCGTCTAACTTCCTCTGCCCTCCTAAGTCCCTTCTGGGTCTATTGTATACCTCGGTCGGCGACCTCACGAAATAGGCGCTCTGATCGCGAAAGTGTCAGCACTTTTATGACACAGACGTGACTGCACACAGGACAGGACACAGCACTGAATGAGTAGAGGTTACTAAAGTCTGACAAATTATGCCGCCGGACATCCTCAAATAAATTAACTTGTGTATACCTCTAAAACCCTACAAGGCTATATTCTAATTAAAAATTTCCATTCCGTTACATATAGGCTACTAAAGTCATAGCTTTGCAAATAGTGATATTTTATTTGATATATTTTTAGGCATGGGAGGTGGAATGCAAGGAATGCCTGGAATGCCTTCAATGGCTCCTGGCATGTCTTCTGCAATGGTTCCAATGCCTATGCAGTTCTCCATGGGACCAGGACAGGCTTCTCAGACCCAGGTAAGTTAGATGGAAATAAAATATGTACTGATTTATTGTATATTCTGCTTACTAACGAACAACTGTTTAACTGAAATGAAATGAAAGACGTCTTTATATTAGATGAGCTTTATCCCCGAAGGGCTACTCTACCAGCTAACCTAATGTACTGATGGGTTAGTAATCATTATAATAATAATAGTTACTTTATTGTACTAAGCTCCTCTAGCGGAGTTAGGGCCTTCGGGTTAGTTGTAAGGCTCTCTGGACACGATGCGTTTTTCCCAAGCGTTCTAGGTGCGTTTTACTAAGGTCCAAACGCTCAGTTTTAACGCAGTGAAGGGCACAATACACGATGCGTTTTTCCTGACGTTAAATCGTTAGTCCGCCATTTTGTTTATTGTTATTTTTGCTTAAAAATACAATGCAAAACTAATTTTTTAACATGCCTAGACCTAAAAGAAGAAGAAAAAGGACTATATTTGCTGCAATGCTCCTAATTCTACAGATGAAGCTCGAAGAAGAGCAACGATATGATAGGCAATAAGTTAAATCACTATTTTTACTAAATCGGTACGATTACTCTCATGTTAAACTTATTAAGGAGCTACAATTAATGCCAAGTAATTTTTCATAATTTTGTTAAAATAATTGGAATGTTTCGTGTGCCAGAGGCATGGAAATGACTCAAACGCATTACGCATTGAAAAATCCGGACAAAATATCTTGTTGTAGTTGCTCCGCCATTTTGTCTCTTTTGATAGTAAACAAATCGTGGAAGCAGACATTTTTAGTAGCAAAATAGCATGAATTTGGTTTTTGTCATGTTGCCCGCCTAACCGACGAGAAAACGCATGCCCCAAGAAATCGGTTCATTTCGAATTCCAAATAGCGCGTCCAAGCGTTTTACCGTTGCGTTTTCTCACTGGTTTCGTGTATATGCGCGTTAAAACGCAACGTTTTTCTTGAATGCTTGGGAAAAACGCATCGTGTCCAGAGAGCCTTAGAGTGAGCCCAAATGGAAAATAAAGACAATTTTCTATCTTTCATTACAACTTATCATCATTTCTCTCAGTAAAAAGTTAATAAGTTGTTTCGTATGAGGTACTGATCCATTTCTAGGCTGGTAAGGAATTGGCACTTAGACTCCTTTGTTGCAAATTGTACAACTCTACGACAGCTGCTAATATGTGTAGTGACATAATCGACAATGAAAGGAAGATAAGAAAGCAAATTGGCTTTATTTTCCATTTTGGGCGAATTAAGGCCCTTTCAGCCCACTGTTACGATTGGCACATGCTGTTCTTTAGTGTAATTTTTGTAATTGTAGTTAGCTATTAGATAGATTGACCATCTGTCCGCGTAGACGCGATGTACATTATTACCGTATCTGTCATGTCGTATTCGTATATTTGTATACAATTATATTATTACTTTCTCGTAGCCCATAGGACGAATAGAACGGATGAGTAAAAAAATGTATAGTCCTTTCATTTTTTGTTGGGTATTTTTTCAGAACGCTCCTGGTCTTCCTCAAAGCAATGGCCCTTCAACAACGCCTAATAGCTCAACATGCGATTCAGTGGCTAGTAGTCAGGGCAGTGTTCAAAGGATTGCCACACCAGGAGCTGCCCCTGATGGCACAACAACTCCACAATCTTCCAGAGACATAAATACAGCTTCCTTATGTAGAATTGGCCAGGAGACAGTGCAAGATATCATATCGAGAACACAAGAGATTTTTCAGACTCTTAAGACCCTTCAGGTATTATTATTATATATATATATTATGATTATTTATTAGACGTTTTTGTATTGATCTTGTTTGATATTATAAATTTTACTTCTGTATACGTTGGTATAAGTAAAGCTTTGTGATGTTCGAAAGTTTCGATTTCGAGGTTTCAATAGACTTACACGTTTTGAGGTCCTAGGACACCAAGAAATGTGTTTTTTTTTTTTTAAATATCTGTCTGTCTGTTACCCAATTCGGGGCCGAAATTCTTGATAGAACTTGATGAAATTCGGCATGTAGGTTCACGAATTACTATTTGCCATTGAACTATTATTACAGTGTCTTTGTCCATTCTTCCTCTTTATTATATACTATACTAATTGTGATGAGTTCGGCTTTGGGGGGTCAAAATGTTTAAGAGTGCGTACAAAAAACCCTCAAAATTTGCCGATTTCAACCAAAATTGGCCTTTTCTGCTGCGTTTTTGGAGGTGTCAATATCAATTTAAAAGAATCAAATTACGTTTCCGCCTTCCTTACTCTCTCTTGCCATGTAATCAGTTTTATTATCCGTGTCTTGGCAAAAAACAAATTGAAATGGCAGTTTCCACATCGCATGCATAGAATAAAACAATCCACAGCCTACGCTTCTCAACCGACATGAATTTGTTAATGCCTCTTTAAAAGCAGTATAAATTAAGGTTTCATACGAGTATAAATATATTATTTCAAATTCAGCCCTTCACTCCTTACACACAAGCGGAACACAAACGTTTGTGAAAATGTCGCGAAAAATTCCAATTTAGAGAACTATAATCAGTTTGGGCGATCCCATTTAAATTGCATGCGCGCGTTCAAAGCAAATTTTTAGGCAGATTTTAAAGGCCAACTTCAATGTGAATTATTCCCATGTCTTTGTCCATTCTTCCTCTCAAGGCATGCCACATTGATGGTGATAAGGCAAGGGGTTCGGCTATGCAGGGTGTAATGGTTTGAGGGTGCGCCCAAAAATTCCCACTTGTTCCTTCCTGCATTCTTTCTATGCATTCTATGTGGGTATTATTTATCTCAAATTATAGTGTTGAGTTAGGTTGGCATAGGGCTGGCATAGGACAGTCAAATCGGGGTCGCTCTATGGGCCCAAATATGAGGTCTAAGTCGTTAGTAACTCGACGAACACTACTACTAGGTTTATAGGGTCAGCACACAATATCTCCACAAAATTAAAATCATTCTAAATATATCAGAAGAGGGTGAACTAATGATCCAAATAATTAGACTTAAGATGTAGGTCTAAATGAAGCTAAGCCTGTATGAGTTTAAGCTCATCGCCGTCAATGTTGTACTGTCGGAAATTGTTTTCTGAAATGTGTTTGAATTTGTATTTTTTAAATGATTTCTGGTCAATACGCAGTTATTATTATTATTATTTTGCCCATTTAAGAGCCCATTAGAACTTTTTTCGTTTTTAATGCAATTTTCATCCCAGAGTTTCATATTTCTTAACCGCTTGGTTAGGCCATGATTGTGAAGCCACTTTTTTCACTGAATATTTTAACCTGTAAACTAATCAAAATGATGAATTACTCCATTATACAATGTGCATTGTGGGCACTGCACTCCACGAAATATGGAAATATAAAGATTCCCTGTTTTTTAGAAGTATTAATTGAATTATCCCCTTGGGTCCATCCAATTTCTGGCATCTACTCTTTCTAAACATTAAATACACTATGTCATCCCATTCAATGTCAACAGCCATAGCTTAGAGAATCTTTAAATAGAAAATTTCAAATCAAGCGGAAATTATTGTGATCGCTACTGCATTGTACCTACTTTTTTATCATTATTCACAATAAGCAATCTATAAATAAATAACGACTTTTTTTGTTCTATTACTAAGCCAACCTAGCGGAGTTAGGGCTGTAAGCCCTCTCTTACACTCAACTAGGAAAGCCCGGGACCGCTTGCTTTACATGCCCTCCGAAGCATGGCCAGAAAATATAGCAAGTGTGGGACTCGAACCAACAACCTTTCGGGTGAAAGTTGGAGTCCGTTCCACTACTCTGCATGCCCTATCTATGGCTTCATTGCAGTGTAATACAACGTGCATGTGATGGAATAGGCTGCATGTATTTAAGAAAACTGTAGGCGAGGGTTACTACGGCCTACCCGAATTCTGTTCAACAAATAAAACGGGCAACTGTAACCATTCATAACAAGAGCGAGCTACGCACCGCTCGATGGAACCACGTTAATGCGTGGAACGGTAGGGGTGGAGAACGCTAAGTGGCCCCAAATTCCGCTTGTGCTAATTAATTAATAGGAAAGCATGTGGTTCCCTCGTTCTTTATAAATTGTGAAAATCATACTATGTTCTATAATTTTTTTAAATCTACTTTCAGCCACCAAATGGAACAGGACCTGGAGCGAATGCTTCCAATGATAAAAAACACAAAGTTCAAGAGCAACTTCGAACGATAAGAATTCTGTTTAAAAGACTGAGATTAATTTATGAAAAATGCAATGACAACAGTCAGTTGCAGGGAATGGAGTATACGCACATTGAGGTGAGATGATTTTTGTTAACAACAATAACTTCAGATGATTTGCAATTGCAATTCTCCTTCGCCCGACAAAAGGTGGACTATCCGATGTTCGTATTGCGGTCCCTCAAGGTACAGTCTCTTAGGCCCGTTACTTTTTCTTATATTTATATATAGTTTACTGACACTTCACCTTGACTGCACCTTGATTGGCTTTGCAGATGACACGGTACTATATTATGCAAGACAGACTTCAAGAAAAGTCCACACCACAACAATGCCTCTGATACGTTGACATTATAATACAAGGGCTACTTTAACCTTAGGAAGGCGGAGGACACGACTTTCAGCTATACAGCTACAGGGCAACCTACTGGATTAACAATCAAACTCTAAAAAAATGTCTACACACAAACTCATGACTGGAAGTGTTTCAACATCAAACGAACCGACTTGGTGGAACGATCGGTCAATGCTTACGTTGAGACTCCCATTTACTATTAACGGCTCACCGTGTCAGAAGAACTGCCTTTTTGTTCAGGTGACACGACACATACTTTTCTTGGATGGACTACGTCAGTTAATATGTTGCTCCTCGTTCGGGGCTACCGGATAAAGAAAAACCTGTAGTGACTAAACGTTCATATGGAACTCTCGCAGGTTCCAGTCTCATTAATTTCATATTGCATCTCATTCTTACAGATCTGACTAATATAAATTTCTAGACTGCTGATGCTTAATATTCTGGATTAGTTTTCCATATATGAACTGATTAAAGTGTCGTATTGGCCATTATCAATTGTCTCAATTCCGAAAAGTTTACAGGCATTCATTTGAGCGTGTCTGTGTCCATATAGTTCTTAGAGTATCGTGCTCAACATTTTTTGCATATTGTAACTGAATATGGTTGTCATTTCAGAGCCTCATACCCCTCAAGGATGAATGGGACGGAAAAAGCGAGGAAAGAAGAAATTCAGAAGCCTATCGCCAAGCTACAGAAGAACATCGAGAGCTCATGGAAGCTGTTGTAGCTAAGAATAAGGTCCTTAAGGACATAATTGATCACATGCGGCGAATTATTTGGGAAATAAACACAATGTTAATGATGAGGAGATCCTAAACGTTTAATGTTTAAATTGCAGTTTCAACTGTGGGAAATATTTCCCGGTGGCATTTATTACATGAGACTTCATGTAGGTAATGTGTCTGAAATTTCACAAAACTGACGGTTGACCTGAATATCCTTCCATTTGCTTCCGTATTAGATTATTTAGCGATCTTTCAGTAGGATATTTGGATCCTTTGAACTATAGAATATCTATAACTATTGTCAACCAATAATATTAAGTAATTAAGCTTTTTCGGTACTCGTAACACTATCTAATATAAAACTAACGCTTCAAGTACAAGCATCGCTGCAATAATGCAACAAATGTTAAGCTATTGTGTAGGCCTTTTATTTAGCACAGCCAAAAGTATTTATATTATAAAATAATGCATCCTTTTTAAAATTTAAGAATTTTACGGTCTACTTTACGAAGTTTTAATGTTCAGTGAAGGCAGAATACATATTCCCACACTATACTGCACTTTTTTTCGATCTTGCTCTTTGGTCGCAGTAGCATCATTTCAATTTTTTATCTTGTTTTTTCTTCGGTTTATGACCTCCTTTAGTTTTCGTTATCATTGCCGCAAATAACGAGCCAACCCTCATTTACCCCAAAACGTTGCTCCACCTATATCTAAAATTGGCCGACCAATATAATAATTGCAATACTAATACACAGTAATAATGGTAGGGTATGCAATGCATTTCTTCAAAACCAACACTGCTTGGGAAAGCAACCTGTTCAGCTTTTACTCCAATAAACACCTAAAGTATATCGGTTGTTAGAAAGCATTGATGGGAAGGTTCCCCAGACAAAAATTGTTTTAGTCATTTTTCAAACGTTCAGTCTTTTATTTTTTGCTCCCAGAACCGAACCATCAACGAGAAAGTGACCTATTGCTGTTTGTATGCATTGATAACGACTACAACATGATTATGTGAATTTAAAAAAAAAATGTTTGAGCCGTTTTAGAGGAAAAAAAGTGTTTTTAATTTTCTAATGGTAAAACCCCCAAAAAGTGATGAACCCGAAAAGAACAAAATGGTTGCGAGACATGATTTATCTGAACCTACATTCCAAAAAAAAAAAAAAAAAAAATCCATTGAGTTTGTCCACAAATTGACGGACAGACAGATATTTCATAAAAAACACTTTAGTTCCTGGGACATCAAAACGTGTAAATTTGTTGAAATTTCGAAATGGAGAGTTTCCACTATCACAAAGCTTTCCTTATAATAACTTATAAATAGGAAAGCAATAAATAATTTGGTCAAGTATTTTTATAATACTTGACAAGGTTACTCAGTTTAATTTAATTGTTAGATTATTATGCATGCTTTATTTGCTTCGAAATGATAATAACATTTAATTAGTTAATTTTTTTAAGGTGTGGGAACCTTGCAGACATTTGCGCTCTTTGGTTGTTAGGTGGTGGTGATGGTGTGGCAAACTGCTATCAGGGGGGCACTGGACGACGAGGTTGCCCAGGGACCGTCTAAAACGACTATGATTTGTGTTTGAGAGTGTGGGACAAGTAATTTATTGTTGGGATGCTTGATTGATAGTAATATTTCTGTATCAAGGCTTATGTATTTACAAATTTGGATTAGATAATATAGGTTAATATGTGTGATTGTATTGTATGTTATTATGAAGATAGTAAATAGTGCCCTTTTTGACCGAAATAGTAATATTATGTGGCCAAAATAAATTAATTATTAAGTAGGAAATTTTTTTATGTATTGAAAAGTGTGATTTTTTTAAAATTTATCTGCCTAATTTTCAGGCAATTATATATTTAAAATAATTATAAAAGTCATTTATCAACAAATAACTTTTAAAATATTGTTGGACTATTACGCCGGGCTAAGCATTCATTTCCGAATAAAGTGAGTGATAAGTTTAACCTTCAGGCGTTTTTTTCTTCGGTTAATTAGGTATACGAAAACTTTCAACACCAATACTGTTATTATGACTTATTAAATTAAAAAAACTTGTCAACTGGCGTTCCACTAGGCTAACAGAAAGTTAAAAATATTTAATATATTTCGTTATCACACTACTCTTATTAATTCGATGGCTTGCTATTTACTTATAGTTTGCCGTTAAGACAGCCAAATCAAAATAAAAACCATTAAGATAGCAGAAATTTGACAATCAAGAAAAATCTAGACTTGGTGGGACTCGAACCCACGGTCTACGCCTTGCTTGTTACCTTCAAACTGCAAGCTCGTCCTGCCTAGCCTTCGACGATCCTCTGTATCATGCTCATCAACAAGATTCGTTTTGTTAACACAATTCCCCGGCATGGTATAGAACGTGGATTGGAGTCCCTTCAAGTCTAGGTTTTACAGTTTATGTCAATTTAATGATTTTAATATCCCATATAATACTGCAAATAAAATGTATAACCTTTAGAAATAATATATTTAATATTGTAATTTAATATATATTTAATATTGTATTATGATTTTCTGTACTTTAAGGCAACATTCTAGTATAATTTACTACTGCAGCATTGTTAGTAGCATAATTTTTGTTTTATTGTCCGAAAGTTTTAGAGAATTCATAAAGCCCTCCCTTAACCAACCAAAGGACGTTATACAAGCCCCCCGAAGATGTAATAGGTGTGGGAGACGAAGTAAAAACCCAAGGGGTAGAGTTAAAGCCCTAACCAGTACGCTTAAGTTGACCGACTAAGTTTTCAGCACAAACTTACTACATTATTTTAGTCATAGACATGGGGTAATTTCCTCGTAGTTAATTTTTGCACTGTAAACTAACTTTATTGATAGATAGATAAATTGTTTTGAAACCGCAGGCGATTAGTTTAATTTTCTTGTTTTCCTATGTATACACAAGTGTAAGAGATGTTCTTAGTTACATTTTTAGTCTGTAGCAATGGGATGAACGTTAATCTCAAAAATGTGATTACATGCAAGGCAAGCAATAAACAATGAATTATGTGACATGTCGAAATGGTCTTGAATGTACTATTGTAGTAAGTTGCACTCAAATGAGTAAAACAGACTAAATTACAATGTAAACACCGTTCATTTTGTATTGTTTATCAAAATTAATACAATCTTCTATTGATTCAATATGTCTGTCAATTTATACCATGTAGGAATTTAAAGTGTATTCAAAATTCTGTATTAGTATTTGCATTTTATTGGGCTCTTAGGTCTGTTTGAAAATAATTGATTATTTATTTATTTAATTTGACGCCAAAATATGTAAATCAGTCCTAATTGATGGTATGCTTAATCTTCGTATCATTATTAAGTGAATTTGGCCAATGGCGTTTCATTGCACTGGACATCTAAACGTCTTACACAGATCAACCGAGTAGCCTAGGGTCTAAACGACTTTTCACACTAGAATCGTGTGCAACTTGGTCTAGGACTCTAGCCTGTCTATCCGACGCCTTAGCAATAGTCTTTTAAAACCATCAAGCATGACATTGAACAGATTATAGGAGAAAATAAATTACATAGCATGCGAAATTATTAATTCCCAATAAGTGGCTCGTTAAGGAAATATCAATGGAGCTATCATTCAGGATTACAGTCAACAGAAAAATGTCACTCTAATTTTTTGATATATGATGGTATATCGTAACTGCAAAGGCTTTCACGGCCGGAGTCGAATGAGGAACCAGTAGAAACCGGGCTGATGGGCCGTGGTCGAAATGAAAGTGAACTTACAAACGTTTCGTCAACATCTGCGGTCAACATCGTCAGACTTCGAAGGTTGTACCTCGGTGGCTCCGTAGCGAGTGACTGGGTAGGGCGCTGTGCACGGACCTTTATACCTGAGTCTATTTACCTTTAGGCCTTCTTCTTTTCTGTTGAAATTGTGGTGGTGCTTGTACAATTCGACAGCTTCTCTGTGTAGTCTGGGGAAATATTGAGCAGTCCGTGACAAGACATTCGCCTGTGTGAAGTGCACCGTGGGTCCAGATTGTGTTCGTTTTCGTGGTGTTCAGTCTAGGATGGAGAGCTCGCTTGATTTCTTGAGGCGTATAACCGTTAGCTTGTAATGCTCTATCCAGGTGTCGTAGTGGTTGGGGCAAGGTGAATAGACTCTGGTATCCGGCGCTAAACAAAACGACAATAAAAAGGATGACGTCGGCCAATTGTGAAAAGCAAGGAAATGGAAATTCCCCTGAGGAACATGTTGTGTTGAGAGCGAGAACCCAACAACAACGTCCAGGTATAAAGGTCAGTGCACAGCCCCCTACCCAGTCACTCGCAACGGAGCCACCGAGGTACAACCATCGAAGTCTACGCAGCGCCACTGAAGATGTCGACCGCAGATGTTGACGAAACGTTTGGATGTTTACTTTCATTTCGACCACGGCCCATCAGCCCGGATTCTACTGGTTCTTCATTGATGGTATATCGTTGTTGGTGACATTTCACAATGTGGGGGGAGGGCATTTCTTCTATTTACTACCCCATTATTGATGGCTTTACAATTAACATCTGATTTTGAACAAAAATGTGAGCGGATGGTAATGTCTTTAACTTTATTACAATGAAAATCTTCCATTTCTACAGGAATTATTAACGTAGACTCAACTGATGTACTGTTCGACAAGGCATTATACATTATACACAATAATAAAATTATTGATGATGCAGTAGAATCCGGGATGATAAGCCGTGGTCGTTCTGAAAGCGTACTTCCAAACGTTTCGTCAATATCTGCGGTCGACATCTTTAGCGAAACTGCATAGACTCTGCGACTGTATCTTGGAGGAACAGCAGCAACTGTTTGGGCAAGGGGATGTGCACTGATATTTATACATATCTGCGGGGTGATTGGGAAGGAGGCAGAGCCTTCATCGCTCCTGATTGGCTACTTGCTATCACAACGGGATTCTCAGATGCATCATTTTCTTTAAGGCTGGATACCATATTCTGTTAACTTTCTGTCCTTCGTCGTTCCTGCTGAAATTCTGGTGCTTGTAGATTTCTATAGCCTATGTGCAACCGGGGGTAGTATGAAGCAGTTTTAGATGGAACTGTAGCAGCTACAAAACGTAATTTATGGCCTGTTTGTGGTAGATCATGCTCAGTAATTGCAGGCCTTTCTGGCTGAATCCAGCCATGAACAAGACTACAACAAATAAAATGACGTCATCATCCGGAAATCAGTTTGAGATAAGCTTAGCAGGTAGCCAATCTGGGGCTATGAAGGCTCCGCCTCCACCCCCCCCCCCTCTCCCGCAGCTTGCCCAAAACATTGCTGCTGAACCCCCGAGATGCAATCTTAGAAATCGAAGCAGTTTCACTAAAGATGTCGACCGCAGATGCTGACGAGACGCTTGGAAGTACGATTTTAAATCCACCGGATTCTACTGTATCATCTCGTAACTCCGGCTGTGAAAGTCTTTGTAATTATAATAAAATAACTGTTGTATATAATATTCAATGGCTAGGCAAACAGTAGGCATTATTGAAAAAAATGTGTGTGTCAGCTCCGACGCACGACTGGAGTTTACTCCTCAAGTACGATTGTCTAAACAGGCACAAAAAAAGCTTACTAGACTAAGAAAAAGATCGATATTCTATATCAAAGCTTGAATAAGCAAAGCAATTAGACGACTTAAGAAACAACTTAAATAATTTATATATTTTTATTTCATTTATTATGACCATTCAGTAAATTATATTTCATCAAACATTTTACAAAAGTAGATTTTACATAATTATAAGTGAATATATCATTAGGAAGATTGATAAATTATGCGATTATTATTATCTAACTATTATTATCATTTTGTTTATTAATTAGTCTGTATAGTCTTTTGGACTCGGTTTCTTATTTCGGTTAAGAGGACTACAGCAGCCTACTTCTCTATATGCAACACCTTTTCGGCAAAAGAGAAGTCGAACGGAAGGCAAAGACCAGACTCCATCATCCTCTATGGGAGCGAAAGCTGGACACCTACAACAAGCGACCTGAGTGAAATAAACACGACTCAGATGAAGTACCTAAGACGGATTGCTGGTCGAACAAGGTGGGACGGAATCTGAAATGACCGCATCAGACAAGACCTGCATGTGGATTCCATAGAGAGAAGAATGGAGATCAAACAGCTGCAATGGTTCGGCCACGTCCAAAGGATGGACGAGAACAGGACCACCCGGAGGTTTGTGGAAGCAAGGCCACAAGGAAGATGCCCCATTGGCAGACCGAGGACAACCCTCTAGGAAAGGATTGAACAACTCGCCGGAGCAAGATGGAAAACAATTGCCCAGCTCAAGGCGTTAGCGTCCGACCGGGGGGAGTTCAGGAAATGGGTCCAGGGCCACCCCCCCCCCCCCCCCACGCTGCGCACGCGGCATTAAGGGGGAAGAAGAAGAATATCAATTAGATCAATATTGTCATCGTTATTAATTACTGTGACAAGTGGTTTATGGTAACTAAAATAATTCACATTATCGTCGGTAGATACGTGGTTCACGAATCTTGAAAACACCGCATCAGTGGCAAATTATATATTATATATACTGGTATGTAAATTATTTTAAAATGGTAAAAAATAAAACTTTTTGAAAGAAAATTTTATAAAAACATGATATTGAAAAAATAATTTTGATTAATCAGATAATATTATTTAATTGTTGATTATAATTATTAACATTTCAAAAATTATTCATAAAATCAGAAATATTTGTAGGCCTAATAACCACGAGGATATTATAGACATCGAAAAAATAATAAATTTTGGTTAGTTTAAAAAGTTGTCTATTTATCGTGGAATGCGCATTATAATATTCATATTGGATTAAATATCTAATTATATGTGTAGTTCATATATATTTATATATATATAAACTACATAAATAATTATTAAATGTCCAATAAATTCAAATCACACATGCACATGTATACGTCGTATATACATATATATATATATATATATATAGGTTAGGGACGCACTAGGCAGCCTGCAGGTGCATTATCCAGCAATAATTATAAATGGGCTGTTGACCTCCCTTATGTTGTGATACAATGCTACACTCCACGCACCCTGGGGGCTGTTATTGGGCCCCATGCCGAAAAAGGTCGGTAACGCAGAAAACGTAGTCAGTCGATCACCTTGTTTTTAACCCCTTATAAATTTTTCATACCGGGCCACTAAATATGAAAATCGCTTCTTAAGAGTGTATAGCCCGTAGGAAATTGGCAACCCGAAATTTATTCCTTTTTATTTTTTATTCAATGAACTAAGCATGTTATTAAACATTTGGCTCATCAAAGTTGTAGAAGACTACTTCATGAATCATATTATAAGATATTTTTAATTTTCGAAATTGTAGTTTTTTCATAAACATGCAGATATTTTATAAACAATAATTTTTCACGTAAAAGCGATTTTATAAAAAAAATACAATTTCGAAAACTAAAAATACCTTATTATATGACGCATGAAGTAGTCTTCTACAACTTTGGTGAGCCAAATCTTTAATAACATGCTTAGTTAATTAAATAAAAAATAAAAAGTAATAAATTTCGGGTTGCCAATTTCCTACGGGCTGTACACTCTTAAGGAGTAAACTCCAAAAATTCCCCCTTTCTGTGAAAGAGCCCCGACATGATTTGAAAACAAAAAATAACAGTATTTTTTAACTAAAGTTTATTAATTCCACTATTTTCGATGCAACCATCAATTTATACTACGTAACGTGAGCCTAGGTTGGCTGGTGGTTTTTCCACATTTTCGGGAAGCTTCGCTGGCACACCCGGGAAAACTGTAGGAGGCTCAATGGGTTTGGGACGATCAGAATGATGAACTTTGATGCGGCAGAAATATCCGTAGTCTGGTCGCTCTATTCCTAGATTGTTAAGGACGCACTGGTCAAAAACAGCTTGAGTGTTACGGCAGCTGAAAGTTATACAAAGTTATCAACTGCACGCCTGCACCACTGCTGCGCCCGCTGCAAGCTTTCAAACGACCAATACCACCGAAGGGGATATTTATAATCATAAATAAATAAATACTGACTTTTTTGGTTCTTTCTATTACTAAGCCAACCTAGCGGAGTTAGGGCTAGAAAGCCCTCTCTTCACTCAACTAGGAAGACCCGGGACCGCCTGCTTTACATGCCCTCCGAAGTGCTACTTTCAACATTTTATAATTTTATGAGTACCACTGGATAATTTAAGGTTTTTTAATTGTGTATTTAAAATGTATCCCGGCAACACAAGTCCTATTGAGGAACTTAGGGCCAGGGTAACTAATTGTATTTTATAAGTGCAGTTTTTTTGCAAATAAATATTCATTCATTCATTCAAAGCGTTCTTATCGTAATACCTACAATAGTTCACTCCATTTTAGGCAGGGGCAGGGATACTCAATTTATGAGCAGTCCGGGAATGGTGAGTAAGGTACACAGAACAATAACTTGAATCAAATCTAACTGCTAGTAATAGTATCCGTAATAGTCAATACTCACTAAGAAAACCTCATCTCCGCGCTAGATCGGTTGAGGCAGTTGGCATATTGCGTGAATTCTTCGTGACAGGACTTTTTCACCTTCTGGAAGAATGTTAAGGCGCATTTCGTGACTGCTTTTCCTTCGTTCAGACATTTACGTGGATCTAGCAATTCGTTTTTACACAGCATAAATTCCTAAAACAGAATAACAGTCGATGAATTGTGTACTCTGCCTTACATTGTAGTATTATATGGTGTGTATAACACTGACATTAAATTAACTTTGGTTGAAGAGGTAACCTCCTCGTTATAACCGAAATTAGAGGATATGGAAAAAACTGGGCTTGGCGGGGTTCGAACCCACGATCTACGCCTAACCGGGGCGTCGTCTTAACCGCTGGACCACAAGCCCCGACAAGTCCAGTAAATGCCAAATCCTCTACTTATGCTCTAATTGACATGATTCGTGTTGCTAGACAGGTTAGCACAACTACACAACTATCTAACCGAAAAGGTCTGTGAGCTGACTTAACTGCATAAAGGCAATGCTTTATTCATTACATTGTAGTATTATACGGTATATAACACTGACATTAAATTAACTTTGGTTGAAGAGGTAACCTCCTCGTTATAACCGAAATTAGAGGATATGGAAAAAACTGGGCTTGGCGGGATTCGAACCCACGATCTACGCCTAACCGGGGCGTCGTCTTAACCGCTGGACCACAAGCCCCGACAAGTCCAGTTTTTTCCATATCCTCTAATTTCGGTTATAACGAGGAGGTTACCTCTTCAACCAAAGTTAATTTAATGTCAGTGTTATATATACCATATAATACAGGTACTACAATGTAATGAATAAAGCATTGCCTTTATGCAATTAAGTCAGCTCACAGACCTGTTCGGTTAGATAGTTGTGTAGTTGTGCTAACCTGTCTAGCAACACGAATCATGTCAATTAGAGCATAAGTAGAGGATTTGGCATTTACTGGACTTGTCGGGGCTTGTGGTCCAGCGGTTAAGACGACGCCCCGGTTAGGCGTAGATCGTGGGTTCGAATCCCGCCAAGCCCAGTTTTTTCCATAGCCTCTAATTTCGGTGTACTCTGCCATTGCAAATAGCGCTACATAGCCCTATATTACATTTGCCAGGTTAAGTCTGAACAGTAGACAGAGAGACATGCATGTCTACAACATAAGAGGAACAAGTAAACAGGGAGGCTAATGCTGACTCATGGCAGTCTCATATGGTAGCGGAGAACAGAACTAGTTACCAGTCAGTTGCAGAGAATGACATGCGTTGCTATTACTAGGGCCATAAGAACTACCCCCACTAATGCGCTTCAAGTTATCTTGAATAAACAGCTTCATCTGTATATTGAAGGGGAAGTGATTACTGTTGTTTTGAGACTGAAGCAATTTGATGATTTCCAAGGCAGAGGACACCATGGTCACGCAAAGATATATATTCTGCCAACACTGCAAATGCAAATAGACATATGTACCAAAGAGTCAAAGAACTTATATTTGGCTCAGTACCTACAGTATGTCTAGAGTATTCCTCTCACGAGCAGACTGGCATGATAAGGTCTCCTTCAGTGATGACGAGGACAATCTTGTGTTTTATACTGAAGGGTCACTCAAGAATGATACTGACGCCACCGGGGTGTTCTGTGATGATCATAATTCATATCAGAATCTCACTGACTCTGGGCGAATTTGTAACTGTTTTAACAGTTCGTGCAATTTTCGAGGCACTGATGATCTGCAGAAATCGTGCACTTATAGGGGGAGTAGGATTCTTATCTAGTCGGATAGTCAAGCTGCCATACGAGCAATATCTGGACCAATTGTGAAATCCCAGCTTGTCAGAGACTGCAAGCATACGTACCAAACTGTTGCTAGATCCAACACTGTCGAATGAATTTGGGTTCCTGGTCATAGTGGTTTTCAAGGAAATTAGCAAGCCGACAAACAGACTCGCCTAGGATCGGAGCTGCTACACGCTGGACCAGAACCTATACTCCTAATTTCCTGGGCAACAACTCGAGTGCCCATTTCAGAGTATATAAAGAAGAAATTTCCTACTCAATGGCTGGAGGAAATTGCATGCCTTCTTAAAAAATAAAGGTAGGAATGATGACGACTGAGGAGAACTGACTAGTTGACCAAATTCAAAAGTCACCTTACTGCATAACTCGTCATTGCAGAAGGGCAGTTTCTGTATATATAGTTTCTAGTTTTAGTTGGGCAAGTGGCCAAAGTGGCCTAATTTAGGTTAATTTACATTATTTTGATTTTCGCAGTGTTTTCCAAGATGAAAAGCTCCGGCACGAAGAGCAGAGATGCTTAGGTTGACCTCCTGCACTGTCAATTCTTCCTCAGTCGGAAGATTGACTTTGTTGCTGACAACCATCTGAAACAAAATGCCATCTTTACTAAACACATCACGTAAAAACGTAAATGGTGTCAAGTAAGGATATAAGGCGAGGTTAGATGCCCCCCCCCCCCCAAGACATATCCCGCCTCCCCCCCCCCCAAGACATATCCCCCCTCCGCAATATTAAGGTCGGTGAAAAATTCTCCACCAACCACTCCATTTGAACCGTTATTTTCAATTCTAGGAAGCTGTACAGATTGTTCCTTACATTTAGAAAAATCACCTATATTAAACTTACAAATAACCAATGCGTATTTTTAAAGTGGCTCTGTGCATTAAAAAAAAAAAAAACCGAACTTCAATCGGTACTTCAATGGCATTTTAAAAATTGTCAATACGATACTAGAAGCAGAAGTTTCTCTTATATTTGTTTGCCAAAATGAAGGATAAAAACGTGTACAACTTCATTCTGGAAGGTGCCTTTTAGTTAAGAAAACACGTTCCCATTGTTTGTAACGTTCCGGCTTCTTGCGAGAGAAGCTTTTCAGTTTTTGAACGATGAGAAGAATTAAGTCATGCATGTGGTCTTCCGCATCGCAGCAACAGTTCTCGGATCTCGCGATTTTCAGCATCGAATCTTGACTAAAGAAAACATTATCAATGCTTAAAAAAGAGAGACGCCCGCAACTTCACAATAAGTAACCTAGATTTCACATTTCATTTTAATATAATTAATTAACTGAATCCTGCTGAATTCTTTTTGTATATGATCCTGTCAGCCGATCTCATGGATGCACTTAGCATTTAAATAGTGGGGTTTTGCGCATTTTGACAGCAGTAGCGTGCCGATGTTACAGGCGAAGAATAATACTGCAAACAACTGGTCTGCCCAGGGATATTTTTTTGAATAAATAGGCGCAACATAGTGAGTTTATAAAAAAGTGAGGGCCTTGTGTTTGCCAAATTTGCTTAATGTACGGAGCACCCCTGGTCAAGAGACAACTCAGCCTCTCTTGTGACTTTGTCGTTCGTGAATAGCTACGCTACTAGCACGAGTTAATACCTATGTAAGCATTACAAGCAGAGAGTTGGCAAGAACCTCCCAACTGAACCTTAATGAGAGCACTGGAAGCAACCATAAAGTGCTCCGGGACCATAACCCTCCCCCCCACCCACCGCTAGAATTTCGACCACGGCGCGCCTATGCGAGGTTAAGGATACAACATGCTTGTAGAGAGTTAATGATGAATACATCCGGTACCTCCTTACGGTAATTCTTATATCATCATATGAAATTATATTGTAATTATATACCTACTTGGAGAAAATACAAGTTATTATTATTATTATGTACCCCCAGTGCTGCGGGTACCGGCTGAAAAAAAAGTAGTGTGTAGTAAATTAATGCTCGTGGAAGTTAATGAACATACGATGGTAGGGCAAGGAATAGGGTGTAGTCTTGCGTTGCGCTCCATATGACTATTGTTGTTGTTGTTGTTGAAACTCAGAAGCGCCGCGCGCTTATTTAGAATCTCCAACTTCAGATCACTGATTGTCTATTGCCTTTAGTGCTGCATTCTTTCGTTCTTAAATTTGTTTACCAGTGCTAATGTAAATTTCTATGGGTCCATTGTGTTTTTTATTTCCCTTGGAAGTCTGTTATACTCAGGTATTACGTCGAACAGAGATTTCACTTGCGATCCGATGACACTCATATCACTACTTGCCTTGTTCTATACTCGTGAACGTCATGCCCCCGATGAAGAACTTGTAAGTAGTCCGGGACCATTCTCTTCTCCACCTGATATATATATATATATAAATGTTAGGGCTTTAATCTTAATACTCTCATTCACTGTTATCCAGTCCAACTCATCTAACATGGTACTAATGCGGGCGTCCCATTTCGCCTTCAGAATCACTCGCATCGCCTGATTCATAATTTTCTGTAATCCGTCGCGTATTTCCTGTGTTGAAAAAAATCATAGCGTTCCACAGTAGTCCATGATGACATTCATTTAAAATTAGCTGTATTAGAACGCAGGCGCTACTTAACACGACAACAACGCATCCATCTTTTAATTTTGTAGTTGATTGTTTGAACCCTCTCTATACTTACATTTCTTTATTGTTTTAACATCGTCATATTTTAGGTATTAACTAAACATGTTTAGAATTAAACAAGTTACTTTATTATCTAATGACTCTGATGCATACTGGGCAAGAACTTGGTTGATAAATACATGATCGCACAGCAAAATTTTTGTAACAATTTTTACTTCAAGGCTACAAAATGTATAATCGAATTAGGGTGTGCAACAACAACGGCCAAAATGAAAATTAAAGCTGGGATATTAAATTTGTTTGGGATACGTGCAGTTTCTATTAGCTAGTAATGATCAATACCCTAAAATTATAATAGGTTTCACTTCTTTATTATTTTGCAGTAAACGAACCAAGTAAACATACCCGTTAACTACAAAACAAAGACTAATTTGCCTAAGAACACAAAACGGATAATACCTTAATGTTCGCAGACTATAGTATAATTGATAATGAAGAGAGAAAGAAGTAGAAATACCTTTTTTCCTAGCAAATAACAGTGATTTTCTTAATTTTTCCAGGATCAACTTCAAAGCAGACGAAACATATAATATTATTTACATTTTGCGCAAACACTCCACAGACTTTAAATAGAAAAATATTTATACCTACTTCTCTACTCCCAGAAACATTTCAAAATGTAATCAACTTAAAAATAATATTTTTCAAATTGAATTTTTAAAAGAAATATATTCGAAAAATGGAAATTTCTACGTTTTGTAATAGGATTCTCTCCTGACGCGGCAAGTGCTGCCGATGTGGCTGAACAAAGAACTTCCGTAGTGTCCATTTTGTTAGTCGCGTAAAGAAAATGGCCACCAGTGATGATGAGCCTATGCATTTATATGAAGTTTTCCAAAATTGCTTTAATAAAATTGCTAATAAACAACCAGGTATGTAAAATTTTAAAGCTGTAGCTTTAGAACCCCCCTTAAATCACAAATTTTAGCTGATATCCTTATTCAATACTTGGCAATAATTGATTTGAAGACAATGTTTTTGACGCGTCTTGTTTTTTGCTTCACTTTTGCTTTGTTCTAAACTAACATTTTACCCGAAATCTATAGTTTTCTTGTCTGTTAATGAGTCATATGATAAAGAAACACATGCCTATTTGTTTATGAATTGTAAAATTTGGATGTCCATATGCTAGATTTTGTGTTATTGGGGTTTGGATCTCTCCGATATGAATCAATGGGTTTGTTTTGATTTTATTATTTGACTTTCTGCATAATTGTGACCAAAATCATTCATTATAATTATCAAATAAACATAGATATGTTAAGACACGCACGGTTATAGGTCAGGTTCTAAATTTGAGCTCCCATTTATGACTTAAATTTTACTTTTGATGTGTGACACGAAGATGGGTGGTTGCTTTAGCTTATGCGGTATCAATATGGTTGTATTGGCCAAACTATCTGCCATGGAAAGAAGCTCAATATCATTTTCTCAGTTTTTGGTTGGGGGGGGGGGGGCACAAGATGATGTAGGCTACCCGTACATGATGTTGGATTTAGTGACTGACTGATTTTTAAATTTCGAATAACTTAGGACAATGTAAGCCATTCAACCAATACCATATAAAAATACTAAAATGTCCTGTTGCCTTGTGACTATTTTTCTATGCCTGTGGCATATTTCTTTAGCCATAAACAACCTCTCTCGATGAGAATGCATGATTTCTCTGCAACTTAGAAAGACCAATGTGCTAAAATTAAAAAAAAAAAATGAAGTACTGTAATTATCAGATATTAATTATTTCAGTGAAATAATAATATTAATGAATCAAGAGGCAATCATTGTAGGTAACGTTATAGTTCCGTGGTAAATCATTGTCGCGGCATTGAATATCGGTTGCCTATAGATTTTCCCTATCCTTAAGTGGTGGATTGATCGATCGGACAATTGCATAGCATTGAATGGGCAGGCTAATAATTTAATACTACGCAATAATAATGGTATGGCATGCATTATATCTTCATAAAATATTGTTTTCTTCAAAACCTTGCTTTGGGAAGTACCCCATACTGTTTTGCTACTCTAGTTAGCACCTAAAACATACAAGTTAAACAACAAGTTAAGAATCATCAATAGACTGGTTCTTCATAAAAAAATGTTTTTTTTAGTCATTTTTTCAGTGAAATTATGAAATTGCACCTTTTTATTAAATACTTTTACACCCTGAACCAAGCTATCAAGGAGGATAGTGGGTTTAAAAACGGTTAAAATGGTTAACAATAATTAAGAGGGGGATGGCAATTAGGTGAAAGTATTCGTATACATACAATATATATGTATATATCTTATTCTCTCATGTGAAATATAAGTTAAACATGGTGTCCCCCAAGGCGAAAAAACGGAGCACATTGCCTTTATATTATTTATAAATTTACAACATAAAGTGTATCACTTTAAACCTTTAACACTGTAAAATCCATATGTTTCCTGATGCTTTCTCTACCTGCAGCCTGATCGAGGCGATTATAATACCGGGGTTAAATAAATTCCCTAGGATTATAACTGTAAACAAACAAATTTTGAATATCACTTTCCATTATAAAATTATCTTGTTTACATTTTTATTACCAGGGGATTAAATAAATACCGATATTATTATCGCCTCGATCAGGCTGCTGATAGGGGATGATATAATTGGAATAGTTGAAAAAACACTGAATGATGATATTGAAAGAATATGCGACTGGTTAGAGGTGAACAAGTTAATAATTAATTACTGCAAGACTTAGACAATAATTCCTATAAAAGAGATGACACAAGTTAGGGCCATTGTGGGTTAACAAGAAATATAGGTCGTGTCCGAGATAAAATATTTGGGTATTTTAATTTATGACAAACCGACACTACCAGTACACTGCGACCATATAATAAACAAATTAAAACAGGTGTCATTCTTCAAAAGGAAGTATTGCATCATGAAAACCACAAAACGTGATTTATAAGTGGCTTTAATAAAACCACACTTAAGTTATTGTTCTTCTCTGTGGTTTATCACTACTAAAGAAATTACGCTGAAACTTCAGAAAACTAAGCTATTAGGATCATACTGCGGCGCTGAGTGGGATACGCCTGTATAGGAGATAGTGATGAAACCGGACTGGTTAATAACTGAAAACTTATATACAAAATTGATAAAGTCCTCATACCAGATTACCTATTGTACGGGGACACCAATAAATTCACAATTACGGGACAAGAAATCAGGAAAAGCTGACTACGAATGGTAACCAAGATGGCATTTCCGAATACATTAATGTATACAAAAGGATAAGGCGCTTATTCCACCGACGTCAATTTTCAATGTGCATGTGGATGACGTGGTAGAGACATCATTAATTAGTCTCTGCCATATTATAACTTAATTTATAATAGATAAGTTAAGTATCTACATTATAGTCTCCTTAAAATATGGCAGAGACTAATTAATGATGTCTGCTACCACTTCATCCACATGCACATTGAAAATTGACGTCGGTGGAATAAGCGCCTAGGAGAGTGTATCAAAGTGGAAAATTTCAGACAGAAATTGAGGGTAGGGATTGTGCTTGAAGTTTATAAATAACTAATGCGGTAATAGACTACCAAAAGAATGGTTCACTGTTGGAAAAACAAGTGCTCAACTTTTATGTCTTCTACAACAACAACAACATACCTTGAAACATATTCCTCTATGGTGGACCGGAGTAGAGCTTTGACATATGTAGAATAAATCGCAGTATTCCCCCGACCACGATCTACATCGGAGATCACCTGTGTCCAGCTAACAAATCTCCTCTTGTTAAAGCAAAGGCGGCGGCGAGGGTTGGAGAGTTTAAATTTGTGTGGTTGGCAGAGGGCAGAGTTCTGGCAGAGAATGATGAAAAAGCAAGATATTTTCATTGTATAGTGAAGAGGACATCGCAAGCAGGATCGGTCCGAGACCCAAGCAATCATCGCGATTTTAGTAACCCTGAAAATGGTAGTTATCAAATATAATAACAGATAGGATATGAGAATGAACCTACATCAGCTGACTTTGTTTTACTTCAAATTTCTTCCACCAATTTTCAATTTAGCATCTTATCAATTCACCGATTGCAAAGTGGTCATTAACAAATTTTTATCAGCGAGTTTATTAATGTTTTTTACTATTTAAAGTAATGTAACTTAACACTTACTTATATACCTTTAATTTGTATATTGTTTTCTGCACCTTGCCTCCACGTGCAAAATGGCACGGGACCCAAAGAAAAAAACTTTCTATTTATATTATTATTATTTAAAAAAAAAAAAAAAAAAAAAAAAAACTTTCTATTTATATACTTATGTAACATAATTTATTTTGGGAATTAAATTATTTTTATTATTATTATAGAATTTCTATGCTTCATCAGATATACCAGACCTATTTCTGAATAATGGTCATTCACCTGTTAGTCGGTATAAAATAGATAAAGTAGGCAGGGTCTGAACAAATATTGACATATTTTTTAGGTAATATGCAAAATCCATTTGTGAATTGAAATGCTCTAATTGAAGAAATAAAATTTTTTTTAAAAATAAATTTGAATTTGTAACTGCAAAGGATTTCACGGCCGGAATCATATGAAGAACCAGTAGAATCCGGGATGATGGGCCGTGGTCTATATGAAAGTGAACTTCATTTGAATTTGAATATATTGACCGCCGTACAATATATTTAAGTTAAAAACACTGTCATTGATTTTGATAGCATAGCTAGTTGTTTGTTTCAAATGGGAAAATCAGAAAGTTAAACAGTTTGGAATGAGTTGCTTCGTTCCAAAAACGTGCAATGAAATCTGTCATTCCTTTTCAATCAGTCCCCGATACATCTGACTTACTAAATACTAAATCTTCCAGTTCAGTGGACTGGCAATAAAAAATTCGTATTAAATATCATTAGGGAATGTTCGCAAATATCCTTTTCCAATGGCGATCAAGATTGACTGCATAATATATGTTAGATGGTGTGGTTTCCCAAAATTGGTTGGCAGGTTCTCGATAAACCATTTGCATCTCATTATTAGTCATTCAAAATACTCGGGCGTTCAGTTATGTTTTGAAAACGCCACTTTTGTTTTCATGCTGCGTCGAGATAACTCCTCAGGAAAAGAACTTAATTCTTCTTTAACTCGAATTTGGGGAAACATTGCTAATTCAATATACCCCTCTTGTGGTCTTTTGGTAAATTCAACATAGATCAGTATAATGGAGAAACTTTCGGCTGTAAGAGACTAATTGTAATCTCGTGACCTACCAATAGGTCATTGAAGATGGATTCATTAAACAAAGATTAAACATAATTTTTCATTGATATCAACATAAATGTGTTAAATAAATTAACAGGACCAAAATCGTCATAAGCCGTAGCCCTGGAAGCCTTCACTGAATTTTCAATGTGAATTTAAAAAAATCTAATTGTGATTTTAACCAAAAAAACCGGTACGAGTGAAGTTGTACATGTTTTCCTATTTATCTATTAGTAATTAGTGTGTAAAATTATTATCAGAGCCTCTGTCCATCAAATAATTGTCCTTATGCTGCAATGATTTTCCCTATCCTAAAGCACTGGATTAATCGTTGGAACCATTGCATAGTCTAGAATGTACAGACTAATTAAGAATACCTATTAGCAATGGCATGATATGCATTTTCCGTTATTCCTTCCAAAACTAATTAAAAAAAGTAATCAAAACCAGCAAAAAAAAAAGAAATCTGTTAAGTTTTGTATAGTGTTGACCCGGGACGGAGACTGAGACGAGACATGGTTGTCTTGGTCTCGGGCACAAAATGTTACCTCTTCAACCAAAGTTAATTTAATGTCAGTGTATATACCATAATATACCATATAATACTACAATGTAATGAATAAAGCATTGCCTTTATGCAATTAAGTCAGCTCACAGACCTGTTCGGTTAGATAGTTGTGTAGTTGTGCTAACCTGTCTAGCAACACGAATCATGTCAATTAGAGCATAAGTAGAGGATTTGGCATTTACTGGACTTGTCGGGGCTTGTGGTCCAGCGGTTAAGACGACGCCCCGGTTAGGCGTAGATCGTGGGTTCGAATCCCGCCAAGCCCAGTTTTTTCCATCTTCTCTAATTTCGGTTATAACGAGGAGGTTACCTCTTCAACCAAAGTTAATTTATTGTCAGTGTTATATGTACCATATAATACTACAATGTAATGAATAAAGCATTGCCTTTATGCAATTAAGTCAGCTTACAGACCTGTTCGGTTAGATAGTTGTGTAGTTGTGCTAACCTGTCTAGCAACACGAATCATGTCAATTAGAGCATAAGTAGAGGATTTGGCATTTACTGGACTTGTCGGGGCTTGTGGTCCAGCGGTTAAGACGACGCCCCGGTTAGGCGTAGATCGTGGGTTCGAATCCCGCCAAGCCCAGTTTTTTCCATCTCCTCTAATTTCGGTTATAACGAGGAGGTTACCTCTTCAACCAAAGTTAATTTAATGCCAGTGTTATATGTACCATATAATACTACAATGTAATTGTCAATAGTTTCTGTTTAATTTAAAATAGAGCGAGCCATAAGGCTGTACTTTTGTACGAGTATGTATAGCTACAATATATACACGTAAGTCTACTAGTGTTCGCCCGAGACGGAGACAACACCCTGTGGTCTTGAAAAAATGACTTGGTCTCAGTCTTGGACTCGAAAGTCTCAATTCCAAAGTGTTCTGTTTTTATTTGCAAAATGATAGTAGGCGAAAGCCGAGCATTTCTTGATGTTGAGCTTGTAATGATTTGCAGTACAGTGAATTGAAATTATTTACTATAATTCAGCGGTAGTTCAATAAAATTCATGTCATGTTTAGCTAATTTAAAAGTTTCCTCCCATGTATTCAAAGTAAACAGCGTTGCATAACAACCTACCCTTCAGAACCAGAGGCTAGATACACAGTTAAGGGCTTTAAATTTCGTTCTAGAGAAACATAAACACATGCTAAAAGCTTGTTGCTTTCCAATTTATACGTAGTATAAGGAAAGCTTTGTGATGGTCGAAATTTTTGATTCCGAGATTTCAACGGATTTACACGTTTTCAGGTCCCAGGAACCCAAAAAAGTGGTGTTTACGAAATGTCTGTCTGTCTGTGCATTGATTTCCGGGCAAACTACTCGGTCGATTTTGATGAAATTCGGCATGTAGGTTCACAAAAATCATACCTCGAGACAATTTTTCTTATTTGGGGCTAACTCAATTTGGGGGGGGGGGGGGGGTTTCATTCTCAAAAAACTCCAAAAAAATGTCAAAAAAAATTATTTCTCAAAAACGGCTCCAACGACTTCTTTTAAATTCACATATATTCTAGTCGTTCTTAATGTTGATAAAATGCGGGGGGTCGCTTACCACTTGATAGTTTGCTTCTGGGGGCAAAAAAATTAAACTTAATTTTAATGAAAAATGACTAAAAAATAATATTTCTGCGAAACTTTTCTATCGATGATTTCTACCTTCAGGCATGTTTTAGGTGTTAAGTTGAGTAACGAAATCGGACAGTTGGCTTTCCCAAAAACCTATTTGCTTTTGCGCAAAAATTTTTTTTAAAAAAATGATAGAAACTTCACGCTGAAATGCATTGCTTGCCCTGCCATTATTACTGTGTTGTAATGTGTTTTAAATATATTGAGGTTGCCTCACCTCCAGTGACGTCAGGTGGACACCCCCCCCCCCCCCCCCGAGATATCCGAAATTTAACCGTTGAAAAATTATTTACCATGAAATTATTCATTTTCTCTCCCTACTAATTGATAAATTGGAAAGCATGTTCGAGTAAACTCGGACCGGTTCTTGAAGGAATGGGATCAACAGAGTTGCGTCCTTTTCTAAAACCATGCCATTCATCCATCAAGAACGATTCACCACAGGCTTCTAATATTTTTTTTTATTTTTCTTATTACAAATGGGAAAATCGCTATCGGCCCAGCAGGTGTAGGAGAATTTCTTCACGTGACCTTACATTGACATAAGGTTTACTCTTTACTGAGAGAAAATCTGTTTCATTTTTCATTTTCATTCGTATTTAACTTTTATTTCATCTCTCTACGATCTATATTAACGAAGGTAAGAATTTTCAATAATTTCGTGTTGGCTTGGCCACCATCTCAAAACTTTTCTATTTTTTAGGCTTTTATTAGAAATCATAACTTCTTACCTTTGTTCATATCTTTACTCAAAAGTTTGAAAGAAGAGAAATGTTGAAAGAAAATTGGCAGATGCATGGCGAAGATTCTAGAATTTGACAGAAATAATCATAATACATACACTTTGTATATTATGTAAGTATGTCTGCCACGTTTAGTCGAAATCGGTTAATAACTCAATATTTACGAAAGTTATGGTGTTTCCTGGAAGTGTTATATAGTACATAAATACAGGTACACTGTTTACTACGTATATTTTTGGGGTCTTTTTTATTGAAAAAATAATATTTTAATAATAAAGCTACCTATTTTTAATCAGAGACCGAGGCTGAGACCTGCTGTATTTTCTTCTGAGGTCAAAATCTTAACGTTTGTTTGGCAGCTACTCCCTGCATATCATCTTCCAGGTCTCTCCGTCCGGCGCCTTCCTCTTTAGCTCTTGATACGTTCAAGCTCCTACGTCCTATGAGGATCAATGCATTCCTTCTTCGGCCGTCTTCTTCATTTGGTTCCTTCCAAAGCGAACCTACTGTACACGTTGTATACTGTATGCGTTGAAAAACTTTGCACACATCTTCCGCAAGTGTCTGAGGCTCATTAAGTACATATATTCATAACAAGCCTTGTTTACCCGACTAATCCGAGACCTCTTTAGTCTCGGCCTCGGCCTCCTTAGTCCCGGTCTCGGCTTCATAGTCTCGGCCGTTATTCGATGGTACACGACAGCAGTGAGCACTTTTGGCGTAGCGCATCAAATAGAATAACAGATGAAACAACCCGAAAATGCTCACTGCCCCTTGTATAATGCTCTCACTTTTCATAGCAGTATTCTCTGATGATCGCTGAAGTCGCGTTCGACTACTTCAAGCTAATCGTAGTAGGACTCGCATTACTGAAACATATTTCAGACACAAAAAGAATCTAACGAAGTACTCAATGCTTTGATGCTTGTGAGAACCCAAAATAATCAGCTGCTCTCCGTTGTTCCCCTTTAAGACTTCTGGTAGCTCAGTTATTCCATGATACAGCAGTGCAGTGAGCACTTTAAACCGGGTCCATCAAATTAAATAACAGATGTGACCCACGCCAAAAATGCTCGCTGCCACATGTATACTTTCCATTGTAGTGTTCTCTGATGATAGTTGAAGTCGCGTTCAACTGTATCAAGTTAGTCGTAGTGGGACTCGTAATACTGAAACAGATTTCAGACACAAAAATAATATATGAACAGTGTTACACTGAGAATGCCGGCGACAATCCAGCAAATACCACCGACAGTGTTGTGGGGGGGTAATTTCATGCTACAGTAACTATTTGAATTGTTTTACGTGGCAAGTTTATCTAGCCTTCACCATTGAGGCCCTCACTGGCACAAATATATACTGTTTATGGTATAAATGCTGATGCTGTGATGCAAAAGTAATAATAATGACTATCAAAATATAAAAAAACATGATTATTGCTTTCCAATTTATAGGTAGTATAAGGAAGGCTTTGTGATGTTCACATGTACATTTCCTACGTTTTCTGACCATGCTTCGGAGGGCATGTAAAGCAGGCGTTCCCGGGCCTTCCTAGTTGAGTGTAAGAGAGGGCTTTATAGCCCTAACTCTGCTAGGTCGGCTTAGTAATAGAACAAAAAAGTCAATATTAATTAATTAATAATTGTCAAAATTTTCGATTCCGAGATATCAACGGATTTACAGGTTTTGAGGTACCAGGAACCCAAAAAAGTGGATTGTTCGAAATGTCTGTCTGCCTGTCGCTCTGTCTGCCTGTCGCTCTGTCTGCCTGTCGCTCTGCCTGTTCATCGATTTCCGGGCAAACTACCCGGTCGATTTTAATGAAATTTAGGATGTAGGTTCACAAAAATCGTACCTCAGCGATTTTTATTTTATATTGGGCTAACTCAGGTTTATTCTAAAAAAAAAAAACTCCAAAAAAACGTCTAAAAAAATTATTTCTCAAAAACGGCTCCAACGATTTCTTTTAAATTCATATATATTGTTGTCGTTATTAATGTTAATAAAATGCGGGGGGTTGCTTGCCCCTTGATAGTTCGCTTCGGGGGGGTAAAAAAAAATAATACCTAAATTTTAGTGAAAAATGACTAAAAAATAAGTTTTCTATCGATGGTTTCTACCTTCAGGCATGTCTTAGGTGTTAAATTGAGTACCGAAACCGGACATGTTGCATTCCCAAAACATTTAACATTTAATTTTGTACAAAAAATTATTTTTTGAAAAAATGCTAGAAAATTCACGCTCAAATGCGTTGCATGCCCTGCCATTATTACTGTGTGTGATAATGTGCTGGTCTGACCTACCTAGAATTTCCCTCACCTCCAGTGGCGTCAGGTGGACAACCCCCCCCCCCCCCCATATCCGAAATTTTACCATAGGAAAATTATTTACTATGAAATTACTCATTTTCCCTAACTACTAGCTGATAAATTGGAAAGCATGTTCGAGCAAACTCGGACCGGTTCTTTGTTTTTTAATGAAATAAGTCATAATTTGATTTTCGTATAAATAAATAAATAAATATTGACTTTTTTGTTCTATTACTAGGCCAACCTAGCGGAGTTAGGGCTATAAAGCCCTCTCTTACACTCAACTAGGAAGACCCGGGACCGCCTGCTTTACATGCCCTCCGAAGCATGGCCAGAAAACGTAGGAAGTGCAGGACTCGAACCAGCAACCTTTCGGGTGAAAGTCAGAGTCCGTACCGCTACTCTACATGCCCTGTATGCTATTAAATATTTTTTTATAAGCAATATTTTTTTTTAATTAAATTGAAAAGCTACAAGTATCTTTAATCATAAGTGACAATTTTATATTGAAAGAAAGTAAGAAAGAAACTTGCCTTTATTTTCCATGTGGGCGAATTTTTGGCCTTTTGGCTCACTCTTACAATTAACAAAAAACAATCATTAAAATGAGTCCAAAATATTTTTTTAGTCCTTTTACTTGGGGTGAAAAAAAAATTGGACCAACAAACACCCTGGCAACATCGAAAATCATATTCTGCAAGCTTTTCTGAGTTAACTACCTATAGCGCCTGCACTGACAATGTTATGCTGGCTCATGACTACCTCATAGGTGTTCATATACTCATAATTCCAAACACAAGGAATAGAATATTTAGAAGATAAGCAAGATTATCGTCTATAGCTAAGCAAAACTCCGAACCTGGTGTAAACACATAGGCCTAATGCATAGGCCATAGATAGAGCTCATTCATTCGTTGGCAGGGGCGTCATAATGCGAGTGACAAACTGACAACTGAGTTCTTGCACAGAATGTATTACTGTTACAGATCCTTCAAACCCAAATCGAGACTATTTCAAGACACTTTATTTTAAACATTTAATTAAAAAAACGAATAAATTCCTCAACCTGAAAATACTAAAATTCTCACAACCAGTCAGAATCTAACAAAGTACTCAAGGCTTTGATGCTTGTGACAACCCAAAATAATCAGCTGCTCTCCGTTGTTCCGGTTTAATACAACTGGTAGCGCAGTTATTCGATGATACACCAGAGCAATGAGCACTTTTGCCTGGTACCATCAAATTAAATATCAAATTACACATGCTCAATATACTCACTGCCACATGTATACTTTCCATAGTATTGTTCTCTGATGAAAACTGGAGTTGCGTTCAACTGTTTCAAGCTAGTCGTAGTAGGACTCTTATTACTGAAACAGATTTCAGTAGAGTACTCTCCGTTGTTGCCGTTTAATACTTCTGGTAGCTCAGTTATTCGATGATACACCATAGCAGTGAACAGTTTTGACGTAGTTATCAAATTAAATAACAGATGACACACGCCAAAAATGCTCTCTGCCACATGTATACTTTTCAAAGTAGTGTTCTCTGATTATTGTTGCAGTCGCGTTCAACTGTTTCAAGGTATTCGAAGTAGGACTCGTATTACTAAAATAGATTTCAGACACAAAAATAATATTGCAACAGTGTTACACTGAAAATGTCGGCGACAGTTCAGCAGATAGTACCGACAGTGTAGTTTTGATAGCGTTGACTTGGCTATTTTCAGAGCCGTTATTCCATGGTAGACGACAGCAGTGAGCACTTTTGGAGTAGATCCATCAAATAGAATAAAAGATGACGCCACCCAAATATGCTCACTGTCCCTTGCATAATAGTCTCAACTACTCATAATAGTGTTCTCTGATGGTCGCTGAAGTCGCGTTCAGCTGTTTCAAGTTAGTCGTAGTAGGACTCCTATTACTAAATAATATTTCTGACACGTAATGAATCTAACAAAGTATACTCAGCTGCTCTCCGATGTTCCCGTTTAATACTTCTGGTACCTCAGTTATTCGATGATACACCAGAGCAGTGAACACTTTTGATGTTGTTATCAAATTAAATAACAGATGACACACACAAAAAATGCTCTCTGCCACATGTATACTTTTCATAGAAGTGTTCTCTGATGTTAGTTGCGTTCAACTGTTTCAACTTAGTCGTAGAAGGACTCGTATTTCTAAAACATATTTCAGACACCAAAAGAATCTACCAAAATAATTAGCTGCTCTCCGTTGCACCTGTTTAATACAACTGGTAGCTCATATTTCTGGCCGACATAATAAGTCAAAAATGTTATATTCGATCAATATCTCCATAGGTCTTGTCGCAATGACTGGGTTTGGTTCGAAGCAGTTATTCGATGATACACCTTGACTTGACTTTGACTTGGACCATTAAATGGAATTGCAGATGACACATGCCAAAAATGCTCACTGCCACATGTATACATTCCATAGTAGCGTTCTCTGATGATAACTGGAGTTGCGTTCAACTGTTTCAAGCTAGTCGGAGTGGGACTCTTATTACTGAAGCAGATTTCTGACAAAAAAGAATGTAGCAACAGTCCAGCAAATAGCGCCGACAGTGTTCTTTTGTTACATTGACTTGCTTTGGTCTACAGTACTTTCTTTTAGACATTTAATTAAAAATACGAATACATTCCTCAGCCTGAAAATACCGAAATTCTCACTACCCGTCAATTTAACAAAGTACTCAAGGCTGCGATGCTTGTGAGAACCCAAAATAATCAGTTGCTCTCCGTTGTTCCGCGTTAATACAACTGGTAGCGCAGTAATTCGATGATACATCAGAGCAATGAGCACTTTTGACTGGTATCATCAAATTAAATTTCAAATGACACATGCCAAAAATACTCACTGCCACATGTATACTTTCCATAGTAGTGTTCTCTGATGGTAACTGGAGTTCCGTTCAACTGTTTCAAGCTAGTCGTAGTAGGACTAATTACTGAAACAGAATTCAGAAGAAAAAAAAAGTCGGTTAGATAGTAGTGTAGCTGTGCTAACATTTCGAATCAAGTCAATACGAGTATATAAGTGGAGGATATACATCAACGGTTCTTGTGCGGGCTTGTGGTCGAGCAGTTAAGAAGACGTTAGGCGTAGATCGTGCGTTTGAGTTCCGCCAAGCCCAGTTTTAATATATCCTCTAATTTTCAGTTATAACGTGAAGGTTGCCTCTTGAACCAAAGTTAGTTTAGTTGTTATAGGGACCATCAAAATAAATAACAGATGCCCCCGCGCCAAAAATGCTCTCTGCGGCATGTATACTTTTCATAGTAGTGCTCTCTGATTACAACTGGAGTTGCGTTCAACTGTTTCAAGCTAATCGGAAGCTCAGCCTGAAAATACCGAAATTCTCACAACCAGTCAGAATCTAACAAAGTACTTAACGCTTTGATGCTTGGTGAGAAAACAAAATAATCAGCTGCTCTCCGTTGTTCCGGCTTAATGCAACTGGTAGCACAATTATTCGATGAAACACCAGAACAGTGAGCACTTTTGACTTGGACCATTGAATGGAATTGCAGATGATGCATGCCAAAAATGCTCACTGCCACATGTATACATTCCATAGTAGTGTTTTCTGATGATAACTGGAGTTGCGTTCAACTGTTTCAAGCTAGTCGGAAGCTCAGCCTGAAAATACTGAAATTCTCACAACCAGTCAGAATCTAACAAAGTACTCAACGCTTTGATTCTTGTGAGAACCCATAATAATCATTAGCTCTCCGTTGTTCCGGTTTAATACAATTGGTAGCACAGTTATTCGATGATACACCAGAGCAATGAGCACTCTTGGAGTATATATATATATGGTATATATAACACTGACATTAAATTAGCTTTGGCTGAAGAGGTAACCTCCTCGTTGTAACCGAAGAGGATATGGAGAAAGCTAGTCGTAGTAGGGCTCTTATTACTAAAACAGATTTCAGAAAAAAAAAGAAAAAAAACGTCGTTTAGATAGTTGTGTAGCTGTACTATCATTTCGAACTGTTCAACTGTTCTTGTGCGGGCTTGCGGTTGAGCAGTTAAGATGACGTTAGGTGTAGATCGTGGGTTTGAGTTCCGCCATGCCCAGTTTTAATTTATCCTCTAAATTTCAGTTATAACGTGGAGGTTGCCGCTTCAACGAAAGTTAGTTTAATGTCAGTGTTATAGAGATCATCAAATTAAATAACAGATGCTCCCAGCGCCAAAAACGCTCTCTGGGGCATTTATACTTTTCATAGTAGTGTTCTCTGATGATTGGTGCCAATCTAATAATAATTTTATGTATAATTTTATCAAAAAAATCATTATATGAACGAGAAAAATTTTCCCCCTTTAAATGTGGATTTGACCAAAAATCATCATCTCGAATAACATTTTCCCTTTTCGCGTTCAACTGTTTCAAGGTATTCGTAGTAGGACTCGTATTACTGAAATAGATTTCACGCACAAAAATAATATTGCAGTGTTACACTGAAAATGTCGGCGACAGTCCAGCAGATTTGTTTTGATCGCGTTGACTTGGCTTTTTTTAGAGCCGTTTTTCGATGGTACACGATAGCAGTGAGCACTTTAGGAGTTGATCCATCAAATAGAATAACAGATGACTCAACCCAAATATGCTCTCTGCCCCTTGTATAATGCTCTCAACTTTTCATAGTAGTGTTCCTTGATGGTCGCTGAAGTCGCGTTCAACTGTTTCAAGTTAGTCGTAGTAGGACTCGTTTTTCTAAAACATATTTCTGACACATAAAGAATCTAACAAAGTATACTCAGCTGCTCTCCGTTGTTCCCGTTTAATACTTCTGGTAGCTCAGGTATTCGATGATACACCAGAGCAGTGAACACTTTTGACGATGTTATCAAATTAAATAACAGATGACACACGCCAAAAATGCTCTCTGCCACATGCATACTTTTCATAGTAGTGTCCGCTGATGATAGTTGAAGTCGCGTTCAAGTGTTTCGAGTTAGGGATAGTAGGACTCGTATTACTAAAACATATTTCTGACACATAATGAATCTTACAAAGTATACTCTGCTGCTCTCCCTTGTTCCCGTTTAATACTTCTGGTTGCGCAGGTATTCGATGATACTCCAGAGCTGTGAACACTTTTGACGATGTTATCAAATTAAATAACAGATGACACACGCCAAAAATGCTCTCTGCCACATGTATACTTTTAATAGTAGTGTTCTCTGATAATAGTTGAAGTCGCGTTCAACTGTTTCAATTTATTCGTTGTAGGACTCGTAATACTAAAACATATTTCTGACACATTAAGAATTTAACAAAGTATACTCAGCTGCTCTCCGTTGTTCCCGTTTAATACTTCTGGTTGCGAAGTTATTCGATGATACACCGGAGCAGTGAACAGTTTTGACCTAGTGATCAAATTAAATAAGAGATGACTCACGCCGAAAATGCTCACTGCCACATGTATACCTTTCATAGTAGTGTTCTCTGATGATAGTTCAAGTCGCGTTCAACTGTTTCAAGCTAGTCGTAGTAGGACTCGTATCGATGAAACAAATTTCAGACACAGTACTACACATATTGTTCTACTATTACTCTGCCTCCTTAGTCTCGTCCTCGTCCTCGCTAGGAATTTTGGAGTCTTGGTCTCGAAAAAAGTCTCGACTCAAGGCTGAGACTGGGAAAACACTATATGTTACCCAATTGGACACCTAAATCATGCCTGAAGTTAAGTAGCACCAGTTTTTTGTTTAATTGTTTCCCAGAACTAATCTAGCCGGTGGTAGCGGGCTTTTCGGTTCTGTTCGCTAAGAGGACATGCTACGTAGAAAATGAGCGCCCCAAAATTGGTTGTTTTTATTGACTTTTTATTTTTTTATTTAATTCGCAAAGCATGTCATTAAAGAGTTGGCTCATGGAAGTTGTAGAGGACTACTTTATGCATGAAATATTAGGAAATATTAAATTATTGGTCCCTTAGTTCTTCCATAAACACCGGAACAGACAGGACAGGACTAAAATTTCATGTATTCTGGGATTTTTGGAAGAACTACAAAATCGAAGAGTAAAAATACCCGATCATATGATCCATAAAGTAGTCTTCTACAGCTTACATGAGCCAAATTTTTAATAACCTCTGAGTTAATTAAATAAAAAATGAAAAGTATTTAATTTTGGGGTGCCAATTCTCTACGTGACATATCCCCTTAATGAGGACTGCAACATGTGTGAGTTATTGAAAAAAAAAAATTGGGGCCGTTTAGATAAGTAAAACCCACTTTTATGGGTTCCTGGTGCCTCAAAACGTGTAAATCCGTTGAAATCTAGAAATCAGTGATTTCGGCCATCACAAAGCTTCCCTTATCCTTATACTAACGAATTTTTACCGTGGAAAGTATTAACATCACACTGTGATCATTGTGCAGTGATTTATTACATCTCTTTCCGTCAGATATAGTAGCTCGGATTATCACAGATTTTAATCTTTAGCACTTTAACAGTCCTTCGCCTTGAAAAAAATGTTTAAGGAGCAGAAACTACTGTTATCATTGTCATTGTGATTCATGCCTAAAAAACGCACGAGCTCATCACATTCGGTCAGCCTTAGCTAGGTATTTTTTAAATGAAGTTAGATCAGTTCTTCTACGAAGTGGCCTAATTTTATCCATGACATCCCTTGCGTTTATTAGTTAGCCCCATTAATAACCCTATTTAAGGTAGAAAGTAAAGACGGTTTATTATTATTATTATCATTATAAGGTCATTGAAAAAGCTGAAGTTGCGTAAGCAATTAAGTGCTGTAATGGGCGTGAAATGTATAAAATGCGATGAAAACATATCAAACAACTCAATTAATGTTAAAATTCATGGGAGTTGCCAGGGCAGTTTTCATCTGGAATGTAGCAATCTATCGGCAAGAACATACAAAAGTAAGTCTGAAGCTGAAAAAAAGAAATGTATCTGCACAGGCTACCGTGAGCAAAAGAAATCTAATAGAAAACAGGAAACCGAATCAGAAGACTCAGAAAGTGAAGATGACATGGAAATTGAAAGTGGTGGTACAGAACTATCCAGTGGAAAGATATCAAAATTAGAAAAAAAACTCCTAGCAGGTAATACGAAAACCAATAAACTATTGGAGTCGCTTACAAAAACCGTCCAAACACTCGAGACGGCTCTGTACGAAAAAGATAAGATAATTTACGGATTGAAGGAAGAGATACACGTTATTCAGCAACACTACCGGAGTAAGTGTCTAGAAGTACACAACATACCAAACAAAGAAAACGAAAACAAAGAAGATGTCGAGAAATACATTAAAAAAAGTTGGAACGGTCATATTGACCAATATCCAAGGAAATGACATTGAGACACTTTACAGATTCCCAGCAAGAAATGCCGACAAACCTGGCCCAATATTCCTTGAATTCCTGTCAAAGAAAAAAAGAAAAGGAAATAATGGAGAAAAAAAGAAAATCAATGATCACAGAAGACTTGATACTAGGAAACGGAAATAAAAACAAGATATACATAAATGAAAGTTTAACCAAATCGAGCAAGCAATTATTATTCCAGGCAAAAGAAAAGGCAAGAAATGAAGGATTCAAGTTTGTGTAGACGAAGGAAGGCATAATATACTTAAGAAAAGAAGAACACTGTCGCGTGCACTGCATAAGAAACGAAGAACTCAAGAAGATATAGCAGATGAAGAATATATGAAAAAATGGGAAAGAGAAGAAAATCAACTCTATTTACCCTCATGTAGGAAAGGTCATGGCACTGCAAAATATAAATCTAAATCTAAATGTAAGAGTAATATAACAACCACCACACAAAATACTATAAAAAAAATTCATCTCAGCATAGCATCAATTAGAAAACACTTTGCCGAGTTACAAATAATAAATAATGATATTAAACCCGATATAATATGTTTATGTGAAGCGTTCACAAAAGAGGAAGATGGGGGGGGGGGGGATATGACAGATTTCACTACTGTAGACCACCTGATGTTAAGGGTGGGGGGGCTAATGCTATTTTTAAAAGAGAGTTTCGGTTCCCAAAGAGTAAATGAATCACTAAGGTACAATTCTATGGAAATTTTAATGGTCGAAATCCATTGTGGAAACTCAAAAATAACATTAATTCTAATTTACAGATTACATAAATCGATAAGTTACTTTTTGGAAGACTAAAAGAATTGAACAAAATAGGGAAAATAAAAAAGATATATAAAAAATACTTGATTTCAAATACAGACTATTAGTCATTTTATTATACACATAATTTCATTATATATATATAACAATATCATCCTTCAGAGTTCAGAAGGATCTCATTCATTGCCAGAAGGCTAGAGTGAGTACTCTATAATGGTTTATTATTATTAATTATTAATTAAATTTTATATCTTGCAGTGCCACTGCACTAAGATCGCTCGATAGCGGAAGCTTGAGCGTGATAATTATATTTAATAACAAATTGTTGTTTTTTTTTTCAATATATGCACCTTGTCCGGGGTTACTGGTCAAGGAAGAAAGTGAAGTGAAGTAATTATTTCGCAATATTGTTCTGTTTTTGACGAAATTTATTAATTTCTCGTTTCACAGCCTCTTAAGTTATGAAACTGGTCAGATGAAAAATTTATAAAAACAGAAGCTTTCGAAGGTGATTTGTATTTTCTCATCCGAAATATTAATACTTCTGAAAAATACGACAAAGTGCATTAAACCGTTTTTATTGAATAGTTTTAAATCAATACAATATTATTACGCATGAAGAACATTAAGAATTTCTTAACAACAGGCTGACAATCGCAGGCGCAGCTCTGCGCACTTTACCTCGGGTCACAACTACGGGAATTAATTCCTGACATTCCTGAGTTGTGTGGCATTCTTGACTTTTGACTTATTTGTCTTATGGCGAGAACCGCCCGCTTAAATTCAGTCGCAACTGTGGAATCGTTCATTCACCTGGCCGCGGATGGTCATCTTGCTAGCCTAGTTTAAGACCAGCATTGAACGGTGGAGTTTACATGCCCCACTATTCTGCATATTGTAACACCCTCTCGGATGGCTTATTTTCCGCTAAAATAAGGAAAGCTTTGTGATATTTGAAACTTTCAATTTCGAGATTTTTACGGATTTACACGTTTTGAGGTCCCAAGAATAGAGAAATGTGTTTTTACGAAATGTCTGTCTGTCGGTTTATCAATTTGTGGGCACACTAATCGGTGGATTTTGAGTAAATTTGGCATGTAGGTTCAAAAAAATTATTTTTATTACTGGGCTAACGCAATATTGGGGGGCTTACCCTCCCAAAACTAAAACAAAATACTAAAAACCATTTTTCTCAAGAACGATCCCAACATTTTTTTTTTTTTAATTCACATATGATATTGTAGTCGTTTTTAATGTAAACAAACCCCTGAACATCGTTAGCCCTTTGATTGTTCGGTTCGGGCGGCAAACAAATAAAGAGAAACTAAAAAATCATGAAAAATGATTTAAAAATATAATACATTTATTATGATTATAGTATAAATTATTTCTTCTGTGCAACATCGGCGCTTTCTAACGTCAGGTATGTTTTACTGTGTAAAACCCAAAACCAAAAAGTGTTGTTGTTGTTGTTTCTAACGCCTGCTTTCAGCATTTCTGCTTTTGAAGCAACCCTGTCAGCCTGGCGGGGGGAGTGAGTCTGTTTGTTAACTTGAGGCACCCTAAGGGCAGACTCTTTCACCTCGGGGAAAGGGGAGTTGACTGACAGGGTGGACCTCCTGATTATAGTGGATTCCGAACCACTTGGGGAACATGGTAAAGTCACACGATTAAATCGGAGGTGACCAGGACTCGACTTATACTGCCAAAGCGCGTAATCATGTCCCACCGGGTTCCCCTGCCAACGCTGTGCACACTACCAAGTTGCCGCAGTTTGAAACATGCTCTGCTCTAATGGAATCAACATGGTAAGGCCGTTGGCCAAAACCAAAAAGTAAAAAATAAAAAACTATATGGACATTGATCCTCCTATACGAGCATTGCATACCCTGCCCTTAACACTGTCTACATTGGTCTACCTGTTGAAGACTATGCAATCAATTCAGTGCTTTGGAATAGTGACAGTCGAGGAAATTTAACCCTATCATAATTATTTACCATGGAACTACTCATATTATATATCTTCGTACCTACACAAATTGGTAGATAAGAATGCATATACGGGTGCACTTGCACCGGTTCTTTTGTTACTCGGAATCTGATTGCAACTGGTGACACGGTCGACCGGGCTCTGGCTGGTCAAGGACCTTAATATATGTATTTGTTATTTCTTAGTGTTATTATTTCTTTTATTTCTATTTTTACATTTGTTTATTACTAATAATTAATTGAGTAGGTTTCTGATTGTTTAACAATTGAGGGCTCTAGCTAATAAAAAATATAAAATATAAAAAAAAAAATATTAAGTCCAGCTACACTCTTTTTTAGTAACACAATGTTTTTATTCAATTCAAGAGGCGGTAGATGAATTACGACATATAGACACAAGTTTAAACAATGAATGACATAATTTAATAAATGGTTTTTATTTGTATGAAAATGTGAATCTGTGATTTTGAATACTTGTGTGTGTGAATGTAACGCTGTTTTGCATAAGGTATGACTTCATGTTACTCTTTTGATATACTGTATATCTTTGTACCTTATGTTAAAATAAAGTGACTATTTATTATTATTCATCCATATTTATGACTATGGTTTGCCCGCAAACTTGTTTTCCAGAATTAAAAAAATTACTGTTTTGAATACCTTATATTATTAAATATATATATTGTATATTCCTAATGCCATGCTTGGACGACAATTGAAAAATAAACAAATACATTTTATTTTTTGAATTTCCAATAGTTCGATATTGATTACAAGGGGGGGGGGGGGAGGGTGTTATCGATAACGCTCTCTAATAAGGTGCATTTTTTATCAATGTTTTTGCCCCTAATTAAGCCGGGCCTCAGGCTATTTTTCATGTGACAACAATTATTGGTATTGTCTTGAGTTCATATTTATCTTTGTAGAAAGCCTCTACAGGTAGGAGAGTTAAGAAAAGAAAGATATGGAAACGCTTTTTTTCATGTCTTTCTATCTCTAATCATTTATTACTGCTTGCAATTTCGACGTATAAATGAATGTAACTTCGTTCATGGCTGAATGACGTCAAAGCAAAATATATATATATATCTAATCACGTGAAGAAGAAAAACCCCATAACATAAAATACGTTCTTTTTCAAAGCTGCATTATCCCGAATTCCATTGAAGCCCATAGTGTACGTTCCCCAAAAAGGCTGCCGATCAAGATTTCACGATCCTGCCATAAGAAGTTTCACTTCAAAAACATAAAAGTTATGAAAGTATATGGCTCTTGTTTCTTATACTGCGCAGATGGGCCCTGTTGACACGGTTTTTCACCACTTGGGTCTGTAATGACAGACATGTCCGGACTTTTTAATTGGCAGAAGTCGCGTTCAGGTTGTGGTGCAGCTGTCCCCAGATTGCACATTCCTAAATCCGCAGCCTCCACCTGCTAGCCCGTAGAATTCAGTCATTACCCGCCTCTTTAACTAAAAAGTCATAAACGAACCAACTTTAGTTGTAACCAATGCTTATACGTGCGAGGGCGCTGTTACTCTTTAATACAAAGTTTTGTTTGTGGTAAGTTTGTGTGTGATTTTTTTACTTTATTGTTTTAGAGCTGCTCCTGGATCACCCTAAAATCTCACAGTTTTTATTTATTAAAGATTTAATGGAACACATAAGCTCCCAAGCCCATGATCTTTCTTAGTTCTCTCAGAAGACTGGTCAGGGTGTTTAATTAAGTATGAGGAAAAAAATTATTTCCCTAATTCTTCACGCAGGGCCGGCCCATGGTTTTTCGGTGCCCTAGGCGAAACTTTTGCCCAGCGCCCCCCTTCCCCCCTCCTGAAAACCAATTTAACTGCCCCCAGCCCCCCGCCGCTCCCCCCCGATTGAAAGTTCCAAACTCTACTTAGTCCTCGGATATTTATTTGTTACCATATTTGATAGTAAGTATGCATATACCCATTGGCGTAATTTCACGAAATTTCTGGGGGGGGGGGCTTTAGGACCCCAAGACTTTGATCCCCCGGAGGAAAAAAAATTGTTTAATAGGCCCAAATTAGTGAGGGTTTTCGCATATTACACCTTGGACAACTGGTGGCCCGAGGGTCTCCCCTGGAGGGAATAAAAATGAACAAATGGGCCCAAATTAGTGAGGTTCTGCGCATTCTATACCCTGGAGAAGGGGGCGCCTGGGGGTCTCCCCCGGAGAAAAAAAATTGATAAATAGGCCCAAATAAGTGAGGTTTTATGCATATTATACTTCGGAGAAAGGGGGACCCGGGGGTTTCCCCCGGAGAAAAAAAATTTATAAGTAGGCCCAATTGAGTGAAGTTTAACGAATATTATACCTTGGAGAAAGGGGGGTCCGGTGGGATCCCCCGGAGAAAAAAATTATAAATGGGCCCACATTTGTGAGGTTTTGCCCATTTTGCAAGCAGTACAGTTGAGATTTTACCGACGAATAAAATTTTGAAAGAATAGGTCTGAAATATTGGGGTTTTAAGCATTTCGAGTTTTTTATATTTGTGAAAGTGCTTGGTCAATATATGTTGATTCCTTTTCAAGACGTCTTTCACTGTAAAATAAACATACCAAGAATTAATTTCCCTTTCGCTGTTGTGGATACTATGCCTTTCGCCTCCGTAATGTCTTTGTCACCAGAAATCCTGGGGGGGGGGGCTACGGGTGCCCCTGGGAAGGGGTGCTGAGACCCCAGGACCCCCTATTTACGTCAATGCATATACCTTATTAAAGGTCGGTTCCATGCTGATAACTATTTGTGTTTATTTTACGTGGCAAGTGGATTTTATATAGTCTTCACGGTCACCCCCCCCCCCTTGGGTTCACCACTTACTCGTCCCCATACTTGGTTAACTCGAGATAACGCGTGTGTCAATGAAAAGTATACGACTGAGATTACACATCGGCACTTGTAGTCGGTATGGCTTGACATCGAGGAGTGAAGAAGTTTGCCAATACAAATTCATTCGCAAACAACAATACGAATAATACCCAAAAACCGATAGGGTCTTCAGGCAAGGTCACATCTTTAGGCGTACTACGTTACGAAGGCATTTCGTATCTAGTTTTTTTTAAATTCTTTCCCATTTCCAAACTAATGATTGCATAGTACACAATTCATTGTCATTAAGACGTGTGCAATTAGGTATACTATACAAGTGTAATGATTCTTGCCATGAATGCGATGAATATGCCTTTTCTACGATACATTACAAGAAATAAGGCAAACGAATGTAGTCATTCAATTTCGATGTATAAAGGCGATAAAAGAGATTAAAAATTATACAGTATGTAATATCCAACTAAGGCTAACATTTATTGCTTCATTAGCAGCGGCACAAATACAGGTCTTAAACGAAAACAAACATAAAAGTTCCGTCACCCCCTAACCCCTTAAAATTCGATCCAAACACAAAATTTCAAGGAAAGGTCGGGGTAATATCCCATTTGATTTTATTGCTTTCCAATTTACACGTAGTATAAGGAAAGCATTGTAATGGTCGAAATTTTCGATTGCGAGATTTCAACGGATTTACATGTTGTGAGGTCCCAGGAACCCAAAAAGTGTTTTTTTTTTTTACAAAATGTCTGTCTGTCGCCCTGTCTGACTGACTGTTCGTCAATTTCCGAGGAAACTACTCGGTCGATTTTGATGAAATTTGGCAAGTAGGTTTCCAAAAATCATACCTCGAGATCTTTTATTTTTATTTTGGGCTAACTCAATTTGGGGGGGGGGGGGGGTTTAATTCTCAAAAAACTCCAAAAAACGTCTAAAAACATTATTTCTCAAAAACGGCTCCAACGATTTCTTTTATTATCACGTATATTGTAGATTAGTATATCCATCTCATAAAAAATTTAACTTCCTCTTATAAAAAATTTATGTTGGATTTTAGGGAACTTGACTTGGGCACTGCCGTGCGCGTTGATGCGTGGAACGTAATTCTTTCTAATGGCTCAACTGTCATCTGACTAAAACTGGCTTGCCACATTTGAATTTGGCTGGCCCACTTTAATCAAATACCAAGTTTGAGGAAAGTTTTAACTGCTGAGTTTACAGTTATTACTGCTGAGACAATGTCACCTCCAGAGTTGAACTTGCCGGGTCCTTTTCGCAGAAAAGCCATGGAGCGTACCAAAATTTAGCGATTGTTCTGGACATTTGTGACTAAGTTAAATCCCTTATCTCGAAACCTTTCCGATCTTTGACAGCGGGGCTCACTACGCCACTTAGTTGTTTGATTATTTATTTATTTATTACTAGGATGGCGCAAAGCACATGCCCACATAGCAGTACAATTTTAAACTAGGGTAACTTTTAAAAAATGCCAGTGTATCTTGACTTGTTCACAAAATTATTTTTTTTTATCGATGGATTCGTGTTAATATGATCCTTTATGTGTGCAACACGAATCATATGTAACATTTTTTTCCGCGCTGTTATTCAACATTATCTTATCGCTCAGTAATGTAAATGAAAAACTACTTGGAAACAGGGTAAGATGAGTTCCTCTTCTGGAAAAATTTCATTCATAAATAAATTTGAAGTAGGGTAACTCGTCTTCTCGCTGTATGCACTTGAAATTTAGTAGTGCAGTTACGTTCCACCCTACACCCTAAACCGCGTAATCCAGGGTAACTCGTAGACTATGCGGTTTAATAATTTATTATTACGCGAAGGTTATGTGTTTGGTATACAATTGTGAATTATAGAATAGAATAGAAAACCCTGTATTTCTCAACACAAATGAACATGTGAACATGAAATAACAACCTATGCCCTCTCAAGCCGAAGCGTGGGAGGGAGGCACATCAAACCTAATATAAGTTAAATATTATCAAATATTGCCAATAAATTCTTCCATAAATGGGCTTATCTACTGAAATCATCGTTTTTCATCTGCTTTCAATTTATCAAAATATTGTCAATTTATCGAATTTTGTTGGGAAAATTTTGAAAATGGGTTACGTCAAGACATGTAGAGTAGTGGTGTGGTACGGACTCTCACCCGAAAGGTTGTTGGTTCGAGTCTTACACTTCCTACATTTTCTGGCCATGCTTCGGAGGGCATGTAAAGCAGGCGGTCCTGGGTCTTCCTAGTTGAGTGTAAGAAAGGGCTTTATAGCCCTAACTCCGCTAGGTTGGCTTAGTAATAGAACAAAAAGTCCTTATTTATTTATTTATAGGCATTTTACAGGCATGCATACCTTATCTTAAGCAACTAAGCATACGCTACATCGATTTCAAGCTGCTGAACGTGCAAATTCTTTATATTTCAGCAGTATTACAAGGTATATAACACTGACTTTTAAACTAACTTTTGTTGAAGAGGTAACTCAACTAATGTTGTTTTTATTTTTATTTTTTTATTATTATTATTTTTATTTTTAAATTAAGCGCCAGAAAAAAGTTAGTTTAACAGTCAGTGTTATATATCTCATGATACTGCAATACATTGAATAAAGCCTTTATGCAATAAAGTAAGCTCACAGACCTGTTCGCTTAGATAGTTGTGTAGCTGTACTAACTAGTCTAGAAAATACGAATCTTGTCAATCAGAGCATGTAAGTAGAGGATTTAGAGGTCCAGCGGTTAAGACGACGCCCCGGATAGGCGAAGATCATGGGTTCGAACTCGCCAAGTCCAGTTTTTTTCTATATCCTCTAATTTCGGTTCAAATTCTTCTCGCAATGATAATTTTATGAGTGATTTTTTTTTCGTTTTGGCTAACTACGGCTGACCTTCATGCTGGCTTCGGCTGGGACATAGGGACACCCATGCGCTGTACGATACAACCGTTGTGCCGCGAAGGTCACGGTTCAATGTTGTTCAGTCTTCGGGGGTAGACGCGTGGGGGGGGGGGAAGTTATTGATAGCTCTTTGATGTTCTTTATGATCCTATGGTGCCTAGTTGCTTTGTCTTGTTTTTGACAACTTTAAAAAAAAATATTTTATTCGTATTATGAGCGTGTGCCAAGGATATGTTGCCGGGGGAGGGGGGGGGAGTACTCGGGTTTTACGTTGTTTTATTTTTAATAGCGGCACGCTTCCGCTGGTGAGCATGTTACTTTACGGCTTCTAAAAAAACATATTGGAGTCATAAAATAGTTTTTTGATTTCATATTAAAAATATAATTCCATCAGCCCATAAATATAGTATTAAACAAGGTCTTAAGCACATTCACCTTCGCATCAAAGAATTAATCTAATCAGGGGTATACCATAGCACATAATTCCAAGCAGAAGTATCTTCTTCGGATTTCTCCTCAGCGTTAAAGCATGACTGGCCACAGATTGCAGAGAATACAGTACTAATTTGGACATCTGGAAGCGCACAATCATCTTCAGAAGCGAGTCTGTTGACTGAATCATCAGCTGCACTCTTGGTTTTTTTATTTTTTATTTTTTTATTTTGTCCTCACTGGTTACTCCACCAAGTGAGGGAAATATATTGAAAAAAGTACGTTACAAAGAGGATATCGGTTGGTGGTAGCAAGCTTAATTTCACACCTTTCAGCTTTAGAAAGAAAGAACGAAATTTGTCTTTATTTCCCTCATTATTATATATATTTATATTATATTTTTTATATTATATTATATTTATATTTGTACAGTTACATGGACGAATTTTGGCCCGTCCGGCCCACTCTTACAATTAGCCACAGTTTTCCAAAATAATTTGCACCTTAAGTCATCAATTCTATATCGGTCTTTCCTCCATATAGGGCTAATAGAGTTTTCATAGAAAAAATTAAATTACTCGTGACTTCGTGGTATTTCACTAATAAACAAACAAAAACAAAAACTTAGTGGTTTAGCCAAACTTATTATAGCTACTATAAGTAAAATTAGTAGCCCCAAATAATCGTTAAAAAATGAACTTTGTCTAAGAAAACCACCCTGAGCGCTTTTGGCAAGAATTGCCATCTACAGAGGGAAACCCACTAGCACAATTACACCTTATCTTCGATTTTAAACATGCTCGCCTCGAGGAGAATTTTTTTGCCTGTGCGCACAATTGGTTCTCGAGATGAATTTTTGTGATTGAAAACTGAAACTACTTCCCTCAAGTCTTCTATTTTCTCTAGCAGTTTAACAACGTTTAATTATCTTTTTTTTATAAAGAGCGGATGTGATATCGAAGACCAAAAAGCGTGCAGGAACAAAGTGTTCGTCTCTTTGAGTTAATTTGTCGTTCCACATTACCTTTTCTCGATTTTTGATTAGCTGCTCTTTAATAATCTTGACTTTTTGTTGTTCTATTACTAAGCCAGCCTAGAGGAGTTAGGGCTATAAAACCCTCTCTTACACTCAACTAGGATGACCTGGGAGCGCCTGCTTTACATGCCCTCCGAAGCATGGCCAGAAAATGTAGCCAGTGTTGGACTCGAACTGGACTGGACTGGACTGGGTGAAAGTGGGAGTCTACCACTACTCTACAGGTTCTGTTTAAATCACAAACAAATCAATGTTTTCTGCAACTACGCAAGTTAATACGGCCTTATTAATGCTAGTGATCGCCGTTTTGACAATCAGTGCTTCTAGGCATCGTGTCATGTTTCACCCGAATATTATTACTGGCTCATTTCTCCGTTATAAGTGCAGTAAGTGTTTCCTTATTTTTTTTACATTTAAAAGTAATATTTCCAGACTTACGTGAACAATTATACAGCCATGCCGTTGTCGAAAACGATTCTGCTGCTATTAAACTTTGACGATTTTGCTCATGTGTTTGTGTGAAGGCCTTCACGTTAATACCCATCAAATGAGCTGCCTATTAGCAAAAGCAATCCTCTCCATTTTTTTCAGTTTTGAGATATTCGCGCCATTTTATTTTTATTTTTCAATACTCTATCCGATGAATCAGATATTGAGACGCAAAAGCAATTCTAATACTGTTAAAATTAGCTTTAAAAACTAATGTTATACCTCATGGCGTTGCGGCTTAGTAGTTTTTTGCGGTTTCTGAAAAATCGACCTGGGTGGACAGGATTGCTTTTGCTAATAGGCAACTCAAATACAACAACAGAGTTTATGTGTTAATGCCTTTTTAAGTACATATAGTATATCCAAACTTGACGTGGTTAGCACAGAAGTTCTTTCCAAGTTGAAACATCCCGCAAAACATTTCTTCGCTTTCAAAACAACTTAGAGCGGCTCCAACCACATTCTGGTCAGTTAAATTTAAATCTGACGCACAAATATGTCCGCCCCTGCCCTACCACAAAGCATCGCTTCAAGACAGCCATTATATGCATAACCTCTAAAGTAACATCTCTGCGTGCCGCTATCAGAAAATTAGAAAAAAAATAAAATGCCGTTATTAAGCACATACCGAGAAGCCAAAATACCCGTTTAGCTTGTACATAATTTTTCCGAACTCACCCGATACGTGGAATTCTAAGCTTACTGAATTACATTACATTTAAAGTCTTTTTCGAAGGCCAATCAATCTATTGGTTCTGGCGAACTGTAATAATATTTTAGTACAGTACATTTGGGAAATATTATTTAGCTTAAATTACATTAGGTCCTAGATATTAATTTAAAATGTGTAATGTAAAGTCTAGTTTATGTTTCAAGTATCAACCAATAGAGATCAGGTCTTGGGTTAAAAATTTTGTTATTCCGCTGAATATTCACAATTTAAAACTTCTGCGAAATTGGGTTGCAACACAATTCAATTATAATACAAGTCCGAAGCTGTACGAGCTAGTGATGAAGACAAATTTCTCCATATTTATTTATTATTTTATTTCGGCTGACAGCTACACTTTTTGGTGCCTAGTACCTCAAAACGTGTAAATTCGTTGAAATCTTGATATCGATAATTTCGACCATCACAAAGCTTGCTTTATACTAACGGATAAATTAGGAAACCAATAAAGCAATATTTTACTGCAGTTGGTCGGTCCTTGGGAACATTCGTTGAATTTTACAGCAGCTGTGGGCACGAAGCATATACGTTTTAAGAATGAATGAATTGAACCTGAAGCGTTGAAATAGGACTAGCGATTTGGGTACTCCAGCAGCCTGGTCGAGGCGATTATAATACCGGGGTTAAATAATTACCCTAGGATTATAACTGAAACAAACAAATTTTGAATAGCACTTTCCATTATAAAATTATCTTGTTTACATTTTTATTACCAGGGAATTAAATAAATACCGGTATTATAATCGCCTCGATCAGGCTGCTGGAGTTCTAAGGAAAGTATAGATGATACCCGGTACGTTTAGTTTTGTGCATGCTGGACCTCATTGTCCGTAAAATCTGCCCAGTAGCCTTAGCGGAATAATAAATAAATAAATAATGACTTTTATGTTCTATTACTAAGCCAACCTAGCGGAGTTAGAGCTATTAAGCCCTCTCTTACACAGGTAGGAAAGCCCGGGACCGCCCACCGAAGTATGTAACTATAGTGTGGGACTCGAACCAACAACCTTTCAGGTGAAAGTCTGAGTCCGTTCCACTAATCTACATATCCTGAATAAAACAGGTCGACTGAGAACAAGACATCAAAAGGTTGTCCTCAAGGAACATTTATCCGATGGACCCAGCCCTAATGGGTTTCTTGACCAGTTGGGCTAAATCTATACAAAATATAGATAATGTTCGTCGGATATTGTTGTCTAGGAAAATGTAATGATTTTCTTTTAATATTGCAACTGGCTACAATTCCTCATTTTTAATTATGCCCCCTAAGCTTGGCTTTTATCTTGAGCACGTTACGCAAACTATGCTAAGCGATATCTTTGACATTTCTCTGTTAACTTTTATGTGAACTTTGGCATTCTGCTATCTTTTAACTGACCCTTCGCAGGTTATTGACCATAACTCATTTATTTGTGGTTGCCGCCAAACTGTCTGACAACGCTGTGGGATAGGCCTATCTCTGCCATAAAATCTCAGCCATCGGCATAGCTTGTGGAAACACAGTGTTTCTTGTTGGAATCTCTGACTTGCTGCAACTGGCCAATGTAAACAATCTGAACACTGCAATGGGTTCCTGCTACGACTACCTCCGATGGTCTCAATGACCGTGTAAATAATAGGCTACAAAGGCTTTCACGACCGGACTTACGTGACAAAGGAGTAGAATCCGGGACGATAGGCCGTGGTCGTTCTGAAAGCGTACTTTCAAACGTTTCGTCAACCTCTGCGGTCGACGTCTTCAGTGCAACTGCGTAGACTTCTGAGATTCCTTCTCCGAGGCTCAGCAGCAGTTTGGAAGTACGCTTTCAAAACGACCACAGTCTATAATCCCAGAATCTACTGCTTCGTCACATGATAGACTGCCAAAAACCTGCCAGAATGTGCAAACACTAGCAGGCCTTTTGGGTGAAAGTCGGAGTCTGTACCAGTACTCTACATGTCCTGTACTAAGGGATGGTATGAAGTTAGGCACAGAACGTTAAATCTTGGGCTACAAAAAGGGCTATAATAAGACAGAGGTAGACATAGTCGTAAGGGATACCAAACCCGAAAGGTTTCTAGCTTAGAAAAAAAAGAATGCTAAGTTCCCGGATTGGTCACGTGCTTTTTTGTGGAGAGCTAGGGTCAAAATCTGAAAATTATAATGTTTCCATTGAAGTAATTTTTATCTGACGAAATCACTTAATTTACTCGATTACTCTTTGTAGACACTCACTATGATTCGATTACTCCAGACTAAAGAATAATAATAATAATAATAATAACAATGCGTGTATTTATCAAACAACACAACAAATTATGCTGAACCGGTGCCAAAAAGGCGCGTTGGGATCACCACAATGGGGTGTCCATTATTTTTCCCATTTATTTTCATAAATAAATAAATAATGACTTTAATATAGCTGAGACCACACCTGAAACTCTAACCACTTGCGACTTTTGTGGAATATTGAAGGTCATTTCAGAATTTCAGAGGAAAGTTGTTAAGCAGAATAATATAATTGGCTGCTTGAATTGAAATTTTAACTAATTAAATAATTTCCTTTGTTACAGAGAAACCCGGGTTTCAATCGCCTTATGGAAACAATATGGATAATCCGATGGTAAGTTTTTAATTTAAATTACTCCTCTTTTTTTCACCATTCTCATTTCTTTTCATTTCATGTCCACGACCCATCACCAATTCTGAAATAATATTCTCTGTTGCGTTTCGAATGGAGGTATGATGTGTTTCATTACTGATGTAGTAAGGCCGTGGAACCCGTTATAACGAAAATGACATGGTGTCTTAATACTCCCCTACGAAGTAGTGGGCTAGTGATATCTATTGCTTGAGAAATGTGTCTCATCTGCAGGTCAAGACTTCTTGAGTCTCTAGCTTCTGATTCTGAGCTCAAAAACACACTCATCTAATTATACTACTCTCTTCTTGCTCCCTTAATATCATTCCGAAAATAATACGTTCACACTTGTCTTTCGATTAGCTTGAATATAAAGACTGTATCCCGCAGATTAGCCCACTATGTTTTCAAAGTTTGCAGGCGAGTATGCCATTAAGTTAACTGATTCCATTACTTTCCTATATCAGTTAGTTGACAAATTTATCTCCATTAGGAACGGGACAGAGATGGTTTATTTCTGAGCTGGTGATGGGTTGTGAAAATATAATTTTTCTCGATTTTGCTAATCATCTCCAGATTTATAAAACATTATTACAAAAGAACCGGTCCGAGTTTACTCGAAAATTCTTTCCAATTTATCAACATTAGTAGATGGAGAATATGAGTAATTTCATGGTAAATTATTTTCCAGCGGTTAAATTTCCAATATCTCGGGGGGGGGGGGGGGGGTCCACCTGACGTCACTGGAAGTGAGATAAATTCTAGATAGGTCAGACCAACACATTAATTACCACACAGCAATAATTGCAGGACACGCAAGGCATTTGAGCGCTATTATTCTATCATTTTTTCAAAAAAACATTTTTTTTTTACAAAACCAAATAATTTTCTGGGAAAGCAACCTGTCCGGTTTCGTTACTCAATTTAAGACCTAAAACATGCCTGAAGGTAGAAATCATCGATAGAAAGGTTTCGCAGAAAAATTATTTTTAGTCATTTTTTCATTGAAATTTAGATATTTTTATTTTTTTACCCCCAGAAGCAAACTATCAAGGGGAAAGCGACCCCCGCATTTAATTAACATTAACAACGGCTACAATATATGTGAATTTAAAAGAAATAGTTGGATCAGTTTTTGAGAAATAATTTTTTAGACGTTTTTTGGAGTTTTTGATAATAAAATCCCCTAAATTGAATAGGCCCAAAATAAAAAAGAACCGGTCCGAGTTTACTCGAACATGCTTTCCAATTTATCAAGTAGTAGCTAGGGAAAATGAGTAATTTCATGGTAAATAATTTTCCTATAGTTCAATTTTGGGCATGCCGGGGGGGGGGGGGGGGGGGGTTGTCCACCTGACGTGACTGGAGGTGAGGTAAATTCTAGATAGGTCAGACCAACAAATTACCACACAGCAATAATGGCAGGGCACGCAATGCATTTGACCGTGAATTTTCCATCATTTTTTCAAAAACATTTTTTTGCACAAAACCAAATAATTTTTTGGGATAGCAATCTGTCTGGTTTCGTTACTCAATTTAACACCTAAAACATGCCTGAAGGTAGAAATCATCGATGGAAAGCTTTCACAGAAAAATTATATTTTAGTAATTTTTCATTAAAATTTAGTTATTTTCATTTTTTACCCCCAGAAGCAAACAATCCAGGGGCAAGCGACCCCCCGCATTTTGTCAGCCTTAATAACGACTACATTATATGTGAATTTAAATGAAATCGTTGGAGCCGTTTTGGATTAATAATTTTTTTAGACGTTTTTTTTTTTTTCGTTTTTTGAGAATAAACCCCCCCCCCCCCCAATTGAGATAGCCCAAAATAAAAAAAACTGTCCCGAGGTATGAATTTTGTGAACCTACATGCCAAATTTCATCAAAATCGACCGAGTAGATTGCCCAGAAATCGACGCACAGACAGATAGACATTTCGTAAAAACACTTCTTTGGGTTCCTGGTACCTGAAAACGTGAAAATCCGTTGAAATCTCAGAATCGAAAATTTCGACCATCACAAAGCTTTCCTTATACTACGTATAAATTGGAAAGCAATGATGCTCTAACATAGTCGTTTTGACCAATATACATGCTATTTTTCGGTCCAAGGTTGCACTATTAGCTTTGACTTGACTTACTTGACTTATGGTGGCTGGGTGGGTCCGGGGGGACCTTTCGCCGCGTACACACAAGCTCGCCATCTCTTTCGGTCATGCGCCGTCTCTCTCCAGCTCTGACGATCAATGCCCGCTTTATCTAGGTCGACCATGGCCTGGTCGAACCATCTTCTTCGTGGTCTTCCTCTTCCTCTCTGACCGTCAGGCAAAGCGTCTAGTACTCTTAGAGGTGCTCTGGAACGTTCCATCCTCGCTACATGGCCAAGCCATTGGAGTCTTCGAGCTCGGAGTTCGGATAGCACATCCGCTGATTTGTATAGCGCATATAGTTCTGCGTTGTGCCTGATGCGCCATCCTCTCTCGTCCATTACACCTCCAAATATTCTGCGGAGCATCTTTCGTTCGAAGACCATTAGTAGGTTTTCATCCCTTTTCTTTAGTGCCCAAGCTTCAGCTCCATACAAGAGGACTGGGCGGACTAGGGTCTTGTACAGTCTTGTCTTTGTTGTCCAGGAGAGTAAACGTGATCGGAATAGGCTACTCGTTTGGAAAAAGGCAACGTTTGCCGCCTTTACACGGCTCTTCACATCTACACTTGTGTCGTTTGTCTCTGTGACCACGGAGCCAAGGTAGCGGAAATCGCTGACTCGTTCGAAAGAGTAATTGCCAGACTGTGCTTGCTGATGATGCTCTTCTTCCTTACTGAGTAAAAGGTACTTTGTTTTTTCAGCATTTACACTTAGGCCAACAGTGCTGGCTGCTTCTAATATTTTTGTGACCAGAGCTTCCGCGTCTTCTTTTTTGTGTGCTACAACATTTAGGTCATCCGCATACCCTAGGATCTTGATCAGGCCACCTAAGTCTACTCCACAATTCATGTCTCGGACACTCCGTACTACCTTCTCTAGCACCAGGTTGAATAACAGTGGTGATAAGCCATCCCCTTGCTTTACGCCTGTCTCTACTTGGAAGGGGGCCGACAAGTTTCCCTCGACTATCACTCGCGCTCTAGATCCCATGACTGCAACTTGGGTCATTTTCAGTAGTTTCTTTGGGATACCAAATTCTTCTAAGACTCTCCACAGTTTCATTCTCACAATAGAGTCATAGGCTTTGGAAAAATCCACAAAAATGTTATGGACATTTAAATTGTATTCCCAGCACTTTTCAAAAATCAATCGGAGGGTAAACAGTTGATCGGTCGTTGATCGGTTTCTCCGAAAGCCGGCTTGATAGTCGCCTAATACCTCCTCCGCAAACGGGTTCAGTCTACTTAGGATAATGTTGGAAAGTACCTTATATCCAGTGCTCAAAAGCGATATTCCCCTGTTTATTAGCTGTTATTAGCTTTACTAACGATATTCCTTATAAAGTTTGATTTTGTAAATCTATAAGAGGCAAGAGGATGGGGCACATGATCAGGCGTGAAGGACTTCTATAAGCCTACTAAAAGGCTCCATTAAGTGCTGCAATGACAGGGACCAACCAGGGATTCCGGACACTGAAGAACTCAGTCCTCGAGCAAGATTTGGGATGCGGAACATGCATGGAACTCGGCCAAGGACCGATATGAATGAAGGAGAAGATGGAAAGATTTTCTGCGATCCGATGGACAACTTTACTATGGAAATAAAATAAGTACAATACTGTAAAATACCTTTCTCTTATTGGGTTGTCCATTCCCAAAAATAGCGTCCATGTTTAACTTATAAAGAGAGGCATATCGTATCACTTTTTGCCTTCCAATTTATACGCAGTACAGGAAAGCTTTGTGATGGTCGAAATTTTCGATTCCGAGATTTCAACGGATTTACACGTTTTGCGGTCCCAGGAACCCAAAAAAGTGGTTGTTACGAAATGTCTGTCTGTGCGTCGATTTCCGGGCAAACTACTAAGTCGATTTTGATGAAATTCGGTAAGTAGGTTAACAGAAATCATGACTCGGGACTCTTTTTTTATATTTTGGTCTAACTCAATTTGGGGGGTTTTATTCTCAAAAAACTACAAAAAAACGTCTAAAAAATTATTTCTCAAAAACTGATCCAACGATTTCTTTTAAATTCACATATATTTCAGTCGTTATTAATGTTGACAAAATGCGGGGGTTGCTTGCCCCTTGACAGTTTGCTTCTGGGGGTAAAAAAATAAAAATTACTAAATTTTAATGAAAAATGACTAAAAATAATTTTTCTGTGAAACCTTTCTATCGATGATTTCTACCTTCAGGCATGTTTTAGGTCTTAAATTGAGTAACGAAACCGGACAGGTTGCTTTCCCAAAAAAACATTTGGTTTTGTGGATTTTTTTTTTTTTTTAATGAAAGCAAATTCAGGCTCAAATGCATTGCGTGCCCTGCCATTATTGCTGCGTGGTAATGTATTGGTCTGACCTATCTAGAATTTACGTCACCTCTAGTGACGTCAGGTGGACGACCCCCCCCCCCCCCCCCCGACCCATAGGAAAATTATTTACCATGAAATTAATCATTCTCTCTCTACCAATTGATAAATTGGAAAGCATGTTTGAGTATACTCGGACCGGTTCTTATTTAATTTCCTTAATTTTGCGCCGAAATAGTAGTTGGCTTTGTTGATAATTTGAATACGGCTCATGGGCGAATGCAGGGAGTAGTTTAATTTGATTTTCAGCCTATCACTTGTGGGTAGACTATCAACCAAAGTTGCTGTTAATTCAAACATTATTTATGTCGGGAAAGTATACTCTACCCAAGCCAACCAATCAAAAACCAGGCGAGGATTCTCCATTTGTTCATGATGGGCGCTAGAATTGGGAATTGACATTCCAATCGCAGCGGGTAATCCAATGGGAAAGGCTTATCCCCTCCGATTGTCCGTTAATCATATCTTATCTTTCTTTTGTTTCAGACATATGGCAATAGCTATGGTGTTACAAATAGCGTAAATAATGAGACTTTTAGCGCTGACTCCCCGTACTTCCCTTTCATAAATGGACCTAGAAGACCTCCACCTCAAGGTAATTATCTCAACTTCATTTTATTGTATAACATTTTAAAAGCGATATATTCTCCCCACTAGATTTATAAACAAACAAAATGTTGAAATGGATTTTACTTTTGAAAAAATGAGGAAACTTTCTAATTTCCACTTATGTCGGAAGATGTATTCTATAGTTTATTATTTCCAAAAATGCAATAAAAAAACACGGATTTACGAAGCTGCCGAAGAACTCGCCTGTTGGCATACATGTTTAATTTATTCAATATCTTCCGCCGAAGAAGAGATGGGTGGAAGCTGGGGTAAGCAGAAGGGCTAGGGCGGCCATTTTTAATAAATTATTTACGCGTTACGTCATTCATAATTTGGCTGATTTTTTGATAAGTTTGGAAATCTATATGTATTTATTTATTAACTTTTAAATTAACTATAAGTCGTCGAATGTAAGTGAAAATTTGAAAGGTTCCTTCACTTTCATCTAGATCCGTTTAGGCCAATTCATCGGAACACTATTCTGGGTATCCAAGTGCTGCAATGATATAAAAGCGGTATTACAAATTAAATAGTAAAATATGGCTGCAGACCACAATATGCGTTATAAAAATTTATTGAGTACTGTTGCTGTTGGAATACAACATGACGTGAGGCTAATTAATTAAATTCTCGCTCGACATTGGCTATATCTTCAAAATTGCTTTTGGAATACCTTCTGGAATACATAAACTTCTATAATAAACAATACATTTGTTTATATGAACTATTGTTAATCTGCAAAATAAATTAATCTATAAATAAGAAGCAGATGACGTATTCCAGAAATAGGACTTACTCTTATGGATTAACGGCAATTTACAAGACAAAATCAATTTTAAGTGGTGTTTGAATAGGTTTTTGTCCATATAATTTAATTAATTAATTAGCTCTGACCCCTTGTGTTTTAAAAAGTTTGGAAAGACTCACCGTATTGATTATTTAATTAGAACCGGGATAGTTGCTACAACGCTCACTTCCTTATGTAAAAGCTATGCATTTATTTACATCTTAGCGAAATTATTATGGCAAAGGTGTTCAGATTAAGTGGTGCGGTGTTGCGATCATGTCAGTACTTATTAAAAGTTTATTACTAGGGCTATATTTAATATGCATTATTTTTCAGGCTCGGGGGTTAAACGGAAGAAAGAGGTAAGTTTCTATTTATTTATTCAGTTATTTATTTTGTCACAAAAAAAATTGTTCTAGTCTTATGAAGAACGTGGTTCCCTGATACTTGTTTGTTTTTCGTTCAGAAGTCTGAGTTTTTTCAGAACTAATGAATCCTGATCCTTAATACGTATCTGACAATTCTTATGTCAAATGAGACACAATTTCTAGGGCTTTCATTTGATGTGCAACTTGACATGACTTTTTTTAAAAGTTCGAAAATCCGATGATGCACGCGCACCTTCCAAGTCAAGTTCACGACAACCGCATAAAAAAATCCTAATTTACGGCTGGTCTAGCCCAAGTCAGAATTTGATTAACAATAACAAAGCATGCCAATTTAAAGACATCAAATCCAGGTTTCATTTAATGTATAACGTGACATATGTTCACATTTGAAAATTCCGAGATGAATTCCTATTGCCTCCCCTAAAACCCCCTAAACCTGAAGTCAGGCTCTGGTGATACCTGTTTTTTAGGGTTTGGCAAACTGATATCAAGGGTGCACTGGGGAACGAGAATGTTCGTAACTGAATCTGTAAGAAACAACGTTGGTATACACGAAAATGTCTATGCCCCCGCATAAACCCATAATCATATATGTGTGTCGTTAAATTCGGAGTGTTTTTTTACCGGAGTGTTAATTATCTTCATCTGATCTATCGATCTAATCTATCTACTACTGCGAAAGTCGTCGATAGACAGACGACGATGGACCCAAACCCAAGGAAAAGCATGACTTCGCTTGGAGACAAACGAGCCAAGCGCGACGAAATGCATGAAAATGCCAAGATAAAAAAACATGTACAAACAGTTTGATTTGGGGGGAGAGGGGGGGGGGTACCCAAAATCCTGGATGGGTTGTCGCGCCACAGTGTTTTTTTAGAGGTGTCTTTTATTATATTTTTATTATAATACACTCTTTATTATAGGGTTTAGGAGTCGCCTCTAGTGCTGCGTAGTTCTTAAGTGAACAGAACTGTTCAATCCGTTCTTATATGTAGATTAACTGATGGGCAGATCAATTCACCAGCAGTTTAATACAAGTGCAGTCGCACTGGTGAAGTCTCTCCTGTTTCTGCCGGTCAGGCCTGATAAAGTAGGGCAACGAAATCGGCAGTTCCATCTTGTTGATTATTTATCTACCTTTTCAGATCACCCGTTCAAATAGAATTGTTTGAGTTGACAAGTCTTATTGAATCGACCCCCTGAATTTTTTTAACATTAATAACGACCATAATATATATGAATTTAAAAGAATTCTTTGGAGCCTTTTTTGATAAATAATTTTTTTAGACGTTTTTTTGGAGTTTTTTAAGAATAAAACCCCCCCAAATTGAGTTAGCCCAAAATAAAAGTAAAAATGGTCGCGAGGTATAATTTTTGTGAACCTATATGCCAAATTTCATCAAAATCAGCCGAGTGGTTTGCCCGGAAATCGATGAACAGACAGACATACAGACAGAGCGACAGACAAACAGTTTTTTGAGAATAAACCCCCCCAAATTGAGCTTTCCTTATACTACGTATAAATTGGAAAGAAACCGAGACGAGACCGAGGGCAGGTCATTTTTCGAGACCACTGAGTTTCGTCTCGGTCTCGTGAACTCTTTATGTTGCGTGCTTTAGACTGGAGAAAATCTTTTATTTCCCATGGAATTATACTCATATTATCTGTCTCGGTACCTTTACTACTTCATACATAATGTAGTATATACGGGAACTTTAAAAATGGAAAAACCAATGGCAAAAAGGCTATTCCTACCTGTTATATTATATATATATATATATATACCTATTCGATATAGCCAGAAATAAAAAGAAATAATAGTTTTGAGTAGAAAACATGCCACAAATTTGGTGGAAATAGTGAAAAATTATATAAAAATGCCCCTATTGCTCATCATAGAACACAGACTGGCCACAGGGCACCCTATGAATTTATGGGGAATTTATTGCAATTGGTACGGTAAAGAATGTCGGCCATGAGATATATAAAGTCAACACTAACGTTATATTGAGCATATTAGAAACCGCCCTTAGTTGAACAAAAGTCATTATTTATTTATAGAACTGGTTTTAATGGATTCCGTAAAATTTGGTGAGCTACACAGCAATAGTCACCTCGGTATTAGAGCGTCCATTTTGTATTTTGTAACTTATTTAATGTGAGGTAGAGAGCGAAGTGGATCTGCCATTGCTCTCAGGGCACTTATCAATTATTACGTTGTACGTGTTCCTCCCTAATGGACCCATGTTCTTAGCTTTTCTCTTCTGATACAGCCCTACGTATTGTGAGCCTCTCTATTCAGGGGCGGACTGGAGGTCCGTAGTGATCCTGGCATTTCATATGTAGCGGGGAGTGATTAGGGATCTCCACCGTAGGAAAATTTTGAAAAAAATAGGCCTGAAATAATGAGGAATTAAGTATTTTGATACCAGTATAGTTTAACATTCGAAGAAAAGGTCTGGCGGTCTCTCTTGGAGGAAAATTTATTAAAAATAAGCCTGAATTAGCGGGGGTTTACAAATTTTGTTAGCCCTAAAATTAACCATTAAGCAAAAATTAAACATAGGCATTGATTTATGTACATAACTGCAAGCAGGGGGGTAAAGTTTATAAATACTACGAACTACGAGCGATGCAAATATGTGTAGCTGCAAACAGGGTGGCCTTCCACGGGAGAAACGTTTTAAAAATAATGTTGAGGGGTTACCCTTTTTTACAGCAGTAAAGTTTCGATTTTACATTTTTAATAAAATTATTCCAAACAGGGGGGGGGGGATTGTTTGAATAAATAGACATAAAATTTGGTTCCTTGATACGCAATGTAGGTCAAAGCGCGAGGCCTACCATATTCGCCTCATTTATCAATGGGGCCCCGCCACCCGCCCCTGACTAAAGTATGTAATCTGCAGCCGGCTTAATTAAAAATATTACAATTCATGGGTAGGTTTAGGAGAGCCCCGATTTCAATTTAAAGCCTGCCCAGGGGCCCCAAATTTATAGTTTGATCACGGGGAACAAGGCTTGGCGGAAATAAAAATTCATTATGGGTGCCCTATTGGACCAGGAACTACGAAGAACAATAAGAGGCTCATTATTGGTTTGCAATGCGAAAGACAATGAAATCAATTCTTAGAAATGAACTCTTTCGGTCCCGCCTTCTGCAGAGTTCTGGCGCCTGAAGCAGCCACCTCACTGCCTAGGACCAGAAGCGTATTTATGCTCCATTCTGCTCAACTGTTGTCTGTTACCGCACCCCAAAAGTGTATACAAAGTTGCTTTCCTATTTATACGTAGTATAAGGAAAGCTTTGTGATGATCCAAATATTCGATTCTGAGTTTTCAACGGATTTTTACACGTTTTGAGGTCCCAGGAACCCAAAAAAGTGCTTTTTACGAAATGTCTCGAAGTGTCTGCCTGTCTGTCTATTCAACGATTTCCGGGCAAACTACTCGTTAGATTTTTAGGGAATTTGTCATGTAGGTTCACAAAAATCATACCTCGGAACAATTTTTTATATTCTGGGCTAACTCAATTTTAGGGGGTGTCAAAAACATGAATGGGTTCACTCGTACAGGGTACAGGTACGATATTGTACCGATAAAAAATTCCATTTCAATCTGTATTGCCCCCCGCTCGTAAAGCCAAGGTCTCGAATCTAGTAGCTAGTAGCTACGGGGGCTGGTATTCTACATGTACAGTAGTAAAACCCCCAACTATCCGGTGGAATTGGAATAGCACCCATTTTTGGAGTTTTTCCCCAAAGGGGTACATTAGGACGAATAGAGTTTTTTTCGGTGCATTCCTTATTAATTAATTTAATCCGTAGAAGAGCAGTACTGCGCACAAACGAAAGTCAAGGTTTACTGAATATTAATGTCAAACTAAGCAGCTTCAATGCCTTTGCCCGTTTTCAGGCAACTAAGTCGCTCAAAAATGTTTTGGTCTGAAAGCAGTAGGATTCATCGGAGGTTCTGATGTTGGAGTGCCGCTGTATATATGTAGAAGCGGTATGTACATAAAATACAGACATTGTTCTTGTTATAATCAATGAAAAATAGCAGAGAGAATAATAGCAAAGAATTGTGTGCTCAAGTACATAAGCCCATTATCGTGGCAACCATATTCCCAGGTAGGCAGACAGACTGAGAGGGACCTGTAGTTTCGCCATGCCACATATAAACCTCGTGCCAACTTTTCGTTTCAGAAATAATTAGGTTACTCGTGACTTCGGGGTATTTCGTTTTAATAAACAAACAATAACAAAAACAAAAAAAGTTCTTGTTATTTTTTGTTTATTTTCGTTTCAGGCCGCGAAAATCCTCGTGCGGCACTGGATCTTGTCGTAGTGTTGTAGTATACAAAACAAAACAAAAACGGTTTTCCATTTTTTCGAGATTGTTATGAAAATCTCTGCCCCTCAATATGAAATTATCGTTTCGCGACTGCTTCCAGTGACAGTTTTTGCTGCTTATTTTGTTTCTTACGTTGAAGCCGGGTTTTTAGTAGCCTCTGGCTTATTGTAACCCGGTTCACTTCTATTGCAACCTGAGGTTTCACAATGCATCCTTCTGGTTACACCTTCTCAGAGCTCATGTAGCTGTTTAAGCCCCTGGAATTTGTCTTTGCCAAAATCTTTGCCTCGCTATAGTCTGGGTATCATTCTTTCCAGTGGCATAACCACCTACTCACAATCTTGCCGACTTCCATCAGACCTGCAATTGTTCTGCGAATTCTAACAGGTTTTTTGGCAGCCTCTATCATGTACACGGTCATTGAGATACTCGTAGTAGCTGCAGGAAGAACAGTGTTCAGATTGTCAGAAATTCCAACAAGACCCACTATGCTTCCATAAGCTATGCCGATGGCATCTGCTGCTTGCCATGTTCTCTTGCTATAGCGATTTCTGGACAGCCGATTCGTTTGACCGGGAGGAAGTGAAACCATCACACCTTTTCAGGAGACTTAAATCACACAGACTCCAGAACGTGCTTTTGGGCTGGGTTCGTCAGTTTTATATTTTAAAGGCTGAGTCATACACTCACATAAACATTAACCTCCATAATGTACCTACATAAACAGCGAAATTAAAGGCCCAGTAATACAGACAACTGGTCTAAAAGACAGATGGGACATGGCGTGAAAAGGAGCATAATAAATGACTTCATGGACGCTTATGTCAACGCCCGACCAGACCCTAGCCCAACAAAAACACTAACAAGTTTTCAGGACACTGCTGTAGCTGTACCTTCCTTTATAGTCCGGCCAATTTTTTTTCGCAAACGTACAAGATACAAATGAACAATTCCCAACCCCAAATGTTCCTAAAAATGTGCTTGGGGAGGGAACATACAATACTAGACTAAATTATTCAATTCAATAACAATGACATGTGTGCCTAAAATGGATAGCTACGCTATTGAAAAAAGAAAAAGATATATTAATACAAATGGATAAATAGTTAATAAAAGGATTACATGATATATTTTCTGATTTTTGGATTTGAGTGAATTGATTAGCATCGGAAGAGGAACATTGCTGCTTTGTAATGGGGTGAGTGGGAGGTGAGAGCTTATTTTAGTTATAGCTTAGCTTAGCTTAGCTTAGTTATAGCTATTATTAGCTTATTTAGTAATAAATGGAAGTCTGATCTGAGGATTTCTTGTAGGGTAGTTATGTTACGACTGATGTTGGTCAACTCTTATTTTAAGATCATTTACTGCTTTGTGTATACGACAAGCGGGGCTTGCGCCTGCGGCGGGTGGCAGCCGCCCCTTCGGGGCTCGCATGGCACGTGAGCAAGGTCGTAGTGGCCCTATTTAGTTGTTGAACCCAAACCAAGCAGTTACCTAACAAAATGAAAATCTGGAGTTGCACACAACCGGACAACCCCATTCATAACTTAGATAAAGAACTAACTAGATGGTCCACTGCGGCCTTAAGAGTAGTATTTGTTTATTTACAAATGGCGGAAAAACAAAAAAAACTTGCCGACCGGGAATTCAGACTGCGCTAGTATCGCGTTTCCGCCCTAACCTCCAAAAAAATAAACTTTCATTTTTAATTGATTTTATTTTTTTGTTTAATGTTCATTTAATTAATAAATAAATACAAATATAAATTTAAACAATTTTCAAAGTGTTAAATTTGTTCAAAAAAACAATTAAGTTGTTACTTAATTATTAAAAATAGTGCTGTTGAGCTACGTAGTGAAATATAAACAAAGATGGCTGATGAACTACGTTTATTTTATTTTCAGATTTAAAAATATAGCCTGAAGTTTGGAAAAGGTCATTTGTTATAATAAATATATTTAAATTTATAAAAATATTAAAGTCGCTTAGATAACCAATTTAATTGTAATTATTAAAAACACTGCTTTGACAAGGAAGGAGATGGCGGGGTTGTAGTCATTGATTGTCCTCAGAGATAACATATAAACTTAAATTTGAAAAACAAATTGGTCACTGTTTATAATAAATATATTTAAATCTATACATAATTAAATTTTCTTAGATAAATAATTTAATTACAATTAATAATTACAAACTGTGCTCTTGGCTTTCGTAGTCAGATAAAATTTGCCGACTGATTCTGCAGATAGCGCTGCGGGCGGAAATACTGAGCCCTTTATGCATTGAACGGGGTCGGATTCATAAGGGGCAACTCAGGTACCGGCACAGCGACACTCCACAACTCGTGATCCCTCTAAAACAGTCCCCTGCACTTAGCTTATGGACATGGAAGTCTCCAACGGAACAACCCAACGATCATCAACTTTAATTTCCAGAATTTTATAATTTTCCGCGCAATTTTTAAAATTTTTGCTGTCATAAGAACCCAAAGAACTTATATAAAACATTAGAAGAACCATTGGTGCACGTGTCGCATGGTCATTTCACTTCCGCAATTTTTAGGCTCACAGCAAGGGGTATTCTGTATTTTATTTAAAAACTAAGAGAAAATTCATTTTTGTTGCCCTTATTATTGCCTGTAATTTAATTTTCCATTTGCTACATTTTGATTGAACTTATTTGATGCTATTGTTTCTTTTTAGTCCACATAATTTTCAGCTATTTTGGGAAAGCATATTTATTACAATAGTGAAGTTAGACAGCCTAAATATTTAATAAAGACAATTTTTTTTTAGTTTTAAAAATCTTGGGTTAGGTACCATAAGAAAACTATTGAGTTTCATTTGGAGTGAAAGTTTAAGGCCTAAATATGGCGTTTTTCTATTGGTCCCCTGCTTCCGCAAGCAAATCATGTGGAGGTGTAGGGGCTCGTAAGAACCTTCTCCTGACAATAACAAACACAACAACAACAAAATAGTGAAATCGGTCCAGCCGTTCACGTGTGATGGCGTGACCAAAGGAAATAGGGATTCATTTTTATATATAGAGATATATGGGGCGATCGCTCCAGCCTAAAACTACTAGGGTAAGCTGCCACGTCTTTTCAATGGCTGGTCATAGGAGACGTGGCAGGTGGCCCCTGAAATTCATAAATATATTTTTTGCTGGAAGTGAGTGTCCCATCTATCCTATGTAGAACTCCAGTCCAGACCGTTTTAGCCTGGTCAAGATATACATTAAAATAGGGGGGGGGGCAAAATTAGGGAAAAGCTAATATTCTGGGATAGACTTTTGCTACACTATTTTAAATGAAATATTAAAAGTTCCCAAAGACTCCATGAGTGTTAAAAAAGTTATTCAAAGTCAAAGGTACAAATTTTCATATTTCTTGTAAACATTAAGTTTGACCAAATAAATTTCAAAAGTTGAAAGAGTTACAGTCTAATCGTATTTAGTTTACACGGCGGGCATGCATTTATATATTGAAAACAAGGTTCGAAATCAATACAAACAGGTTTGGTAAAAACTACTTTTTTTGGTTCCTGGGACCTCAAAACGTGTTAATCAAGAATAAAAAATGTAGACCATCAAAAATTATTCCTTATACTACTTATAAATAGGAAAGAAAAAGTCTAGCCGTGCACTGATTTAAATACATCCAACTATAATTGGCATGAAGGCCTTTCAGGTACGCCGGATCTCACAATGCCTATGACCCCTCGGCCGAGATTAAAAAATAATGGGTAGTCTTGTTTAATTTTGAATTTAAAATGTAAAGATGCAAACGTGCGCCCAGCTAATTAAAAAACCATGTAACTCATGCGGCAGCGTCGGGCACATAATATTAAACCTCTCTTGTGGGTTGGAAGTATGGTGCCCAATTGGAAAAAGGCTTGGGCCTGGAAGTAGGGTACCACTAGCATTTTATTAATGGACCTATTTGATATTCTGAACTTAATACCTGAAGTGCCTTAGCGGTACGCTCGAGCCTGTGAAAATATCGAAGGTCAAAGTTCACTGGGTCAAAAAAAACTCCCCCATTTTATTGCATATGAGTGGGAATCGGTTAACCAAATTAAATTAAACGACAGCTTGTAGGGTTGCCCCGCTGTGTCAACAATATTCGAACCATAGCGAAGCACTCCTTAATAATAATTGCATCACATCTTCAGATTAGGCATCATGAAATACTTATAACAAAAACATCGTAAACACACAGCGACCGTCAGATATGCTCGAAAGAGTCCAGCAATGCCAAATCTAGCGGTTTATTAGATTTTGAAGAGCTACCACTCCCACGGGCCTACTATGGTGATTATTTTTAATCGTATCCTGGGATAAAAATTGTAAGCAAGATAATTTTAAAATGGTAAGTGCTATTCAAAATGGTTTTGTTTACAAGTTTTACCCCCAGGAGTAAGTTAATACTATAGTCGCCATGATAAGCCAACTGTAATTTTTCAATTGTTTTGTTTAATTTTTAATCCCTTCAAAAACGTAGTAAGCAAGTATAAACAAATAAATGGAAATGGCTGAATAGTGATCCCCCCCGAACTAATCATTTCCGACCTTTTTTCAAAAATGTCCCCAAATGGCGTTAATAATGACGATACTAAATGACTTCTCCCTCGTAGTAAATTGTTGTGTAGCTTGAATTTTTTAATAGTGCGCTGTTAATATACTCTTACAAAGGATCCCCGTGCTCTGTCTTTTGGCGGCTCTTTTGCGGCAACACCAGTGCTCATTGTTAGGGTGTGAGGAGGTTCTAACCTCATTTCTTAGGACCCTCATCAATATTTCTAGGAAGCCTAATAAAATTCAAACCCACCCCGCCTATCTCTCGTAAAAACGATCTCAATATTTTTTTTTTTAATTTCTAGAACTGGAAAATAAAATTATAACGAGGCCACGTGTTTCGTCCGTTCGTATGGTAGTGACATTTTATTTAATACATTGCTGCCCGTTTGCAGTTGATTTATTGATAAAGGTGTTGAAAAGGGAAAAAAAATATTCATTGCCCTTCTCTTTTTTTATTTTATTTTATTCGGTGGTCTCAGGTAACGGGTAAAGTTGGAGATGAGATCGACATGCTCCTGTGAGAACATAAATAAATATTGACTTTTTGTTCTATTACTAAGCCACCCTAGCGGAGTTAGGGCTATAAGGCCATCTCTTACACTCAACTAGGAAGGCCCGGGACCGCCAACTTTACATACCCTCCGATGCATGGCCAGAAAATATAGCAAGTGTGGGACTCGAACCATCAACGTTTCGGGTGAAAGTCGCAGTCTGCACCACTACTCTGCACGTCCTGAAATGTCAAATTGTTCAAATCTGATGGCAGGCTATGTAATAGCTGATACCTTGGGACATTGAAGTTGGACCACCTTGCGTTTTAAAGTTTTATTTTTTTACATTTTTGCTCTTCAATTTATACGTAGTATAAGGAAAGCTTTGTGATAGTTTAAATTTTCGATTGCGAGATTTCAAGGTATTTACACGTTTTGAGGTCCCAGGAACCCAAAAAATTGTTTTTTACAAAATGTCTGTCTGTCTGTCGCTCTGTCTGTTCATCGATTTACGGGCAAACTACTCCGTCGATTTTCATGAAATTTGGCATGTAGGTTCACAGAAATCATACCTCGTGACCTACTTTTTTTATTTGGGGCTAACTCAATTTGGGGGGTTTCATTCTCAAAAGTAGTCGATAGTAGTCGTTATTAATGTTAACAAAGTGCAGTGGGTCGCTTGCCCCTTGATAGTTTGCGTCTGGAGGTAAAAAAATGAAAATAACTCAATTTTCATTAAAAATGACTAAAAAATTATTTTTCTGTGGAACCTCTCTATTGATGATTTTGACCTTCAGGCATGTTTTAGGTCTTAAATAGAGTACAAAAAACCGAACAGGTTGCTTTCCCAAAAAAAAGTATTTCATTTTGTGTAAAAAATTATTTTTTGAAGAAATTATAAAAAAAATTCACGCTCCCAATACATTGTATTGTATTGTACATAGAATGGAGTTTTAAGGATTTTTTTAAATACTAGTATAGAGGTTACTTCACCTCCGGTGACGTCAGATGGACCATAGCGAAATTATTTACTATGAACTTACTCATTATCTCTATCTACTATTCGATAAATCGGAAAGCATGTTCGAGTAAACTCGGACCGGTCCTTTCAGTTATGATTGAATTACAATTAGAATTACCTATGTGTGTTACGATATGGGGCTGTAGATATGGTGCCGGATTAAGTAAGCTATGCTTTATTGAAAACACCGTGAATAGTGATAGATATACAAAGCCTCCTTTTGCCTTTCATCGACGACAAACATAGCGATGGAAATTTTGCATTGCTACACGACGGGTCACACTTCAAAGACATTGATGTCCTGGCTGGAAGGACACCACATGGAAATATTGCACTGCTACAAGACGGGTCACACTTCAAAGACATTGATGTCCTGGCTGGAAGGACACCACATGGAAATATTGCATTGCAACAAGACGGTTCACACTTCAAAAACATTGATGTCCTGGCTGGAAGGATACCACATAGAAATATTGCCCTTGATCGCAAACAGCCCGGATATGTTGCCTGTTGAAAAAGTGGGAGGCGAAACAAAGAATGAACTTAGAAAACGCCAGCCCCGTACAAAAGAGGAACTAAAAGCCGTCCTATCGAGAGTTTGAGAATCTACGACCTACGCATCTTGGGATTCATCGACAGCATTCCATGTAGGGTTCATTTCGTTTCATATTTCCAGTTACAAAATTTTAAATGTTGAAATTAATTGTTTGCAACTTCATTGTCCTCGCCGTGTTCTCTTCAATCGCCATTTAAAGAACCGGTCCTAGTTTACTCGAACATGCTTTCCAATTTATCAATTAGTAGGGAGAGAAAATGAATAATTTCATGGTAAATAATTTTCCTACGGTTAAATTTCGGATATCTCGGGGGGGGGGGGGTCCACCTGACGACACTGGAGGTGAGGTAACCTCAATATATTTAATACACATTACAACACAGTAATGATGGCAGGGCAGGCAATGCATTTCAGCGTGAAGTTTCTATCATTTTTTCAAAAAAAAAATTTTTGCGCAAAAGCAAATAGGTTTTTGGGAAAGCCAACTGTCCGGTTTCGTTACTCAACTTAACACCTAAAACATGCCTGAAGGTAGAAATCATCGATAGAAAAATTTCGCAGAAATATTATTTTTTAGTCATTTTTCATTAAAATTAAGTTTTTTTATTTTTTTACCCCCAGAAGCAAACTATCAAGGGGTAAGCGACCCCCCGAATTTTATCAACATTAAGAACGACTAGAATATATGTGAATTTAAAAGAAATCGTTGGAGCCGTTTTTGAGAAATAATTTTTTTTGACGTTTTTTTGGAGTTTTTTGAGAATGAAACCCCCCCAAATTGAGTTTGCCCCAAATAAAAAAAAAATGGTCTCGAGGTATGATTTTTGTGAACCTACATGCCGAATTTCATCAAAATCGACCGAGTAGTTTGCCCGGAAATCGATGAACAGACAGACAGACAGACAGACATTTCGTAAAAACCACTTTTTTTGGTTCCTGGGACCTGAAAACGTGTAAATCCGTTGAAATCTCGGAATCGAAAATTTCGACCATCACAAAGCTTTCCTAATACTACGTATAAATTGGAAAGCAAAAACGATATTGGCACATAATTTGTATTTATTTCTGAAATTATATTAAGGAATGATGTCTCTATCCACCCAACTATGTAGTTTTATTCTAATTAAATCAGAACTTTATGGAGGGAAAATGTAAAAAAATTAACACTGATCAAATGCAATGCGGGCCAATTTTGATGTCCCAGGTTTTTACAATATAGGCAAGACTGATCCAGGTAATATCCTTACAAAAAAAGACTATTCTGCGTTTAAGACCCAAAAGGCGCGTAAAATAAAAAATAAAAATAAATTGAATACATTAAATTCGGCCTGTAATAATGATAAAAGAAATATTGCAACCATCAGAATTTACCATTTAAATTGGAGTAAATACTAGTCATGAGATTAATCCCCCAATATTGTGTTAGTCCGTTAGCCCAAATCCTATGTGCCGTATTTTCAAATCCAAAATACGGAAATCTGTTGAAAGTGCCAAATCGAAGATTTTGACCATCACAAAGCTTTCCTTATTTAATCGTATAAATTGAAAAGTCGTAATGCCCTATAAAGTCTGACTGAATGTTTTTTGGACAAGCCATCAAATATTATTTTTTAAATGAAATGTGTAATTGAAGATTCCCCATACAGCTCAAATGAGCAATATCCCATAAACGTTCTGATAACTCAATCATTCGAACAAAAGCATTTCTTATACATTTATTCATAAAAAAATAATTACAGTGAACGACATAAAAATAGCTTGCCTTCATTTGGGTCACTGGCTTATGGCAAACAAACTGAGCCAATGTACTTAAGTACTGAGTCCTTCACAATTCAATGAAATGAATTTTTAATTAGAAGACGAATTTTCATCTTTTATTAACACATTTTGTTGTGCCTCGAAAACTTTGTAATATCGAAGCTGGGAACATTGGCAGAGTATTTGCTATTTAGAGGCTTGGAACTTCATTGCTATTTACAATTTCGTTTCTTATATATTAGATATCGGACCAAGACCGTGCCCAGGTTTTTGTTTGGGGGGGGGGGTCCAATTTTTTTTTGCGTATTTCATTAATTGTGTAAAGCCCTTTTATTTCGGAGGGGGTCCGGACCCCATGGACCACCCCCTGGGCTCGTAATCTTTTTTATGGCTACTCTTCTTTAGTGACCCATACACGCTCAGTTTACGTGCAGAGACGGTACTAGAACTTGTCTTTAGGAGAGGGGGGCCGACCATTCAGTATAAGTTAATGGGTATTTAATCAGCCTTTACATGCAATTGTTTAATAACAAACATTACTGGGTTATTTTATGCTGAAGCATGCGTCCAATTAGTATAATTTTAAATGACGATTTTATCTTATGCTTTACTTGTATTGTATAATTTAACTGAAATATATATTGTATTGTATTGTAAAGTCAGGTGCAGATCCATGTTTTTGTGACTCGTCGGAGGGCGTAAATAAGGGGTCCAGGTATCATCCTCGGGGAAATTTTTGTAAATACTAGTGCGATATAAAGCAAGTTTCCAGGCACATTCTACTAATGTATTTCTATCAAAAAGGTTAAAATTTTGGGAACTTTTTTTTTTTAAGGTTAATCCCATACAAACAATTCAACGAATGTATCCGATTGACCTCTTCAGTCGCCTCACTAAGTTACCTAATAGGTAATAGGATCATGTACAATGTACAATGTACATGTACAAGCACTCTACCACCTGGCCATCGAAGTCGATATTAGTAAAATGGTAGCTTTTTAATCATTTTATAGTGATGGAGGGTTCACGGCTAGGAGCAGACTAGATTTTGATCACTTTAAACTAATGGTTATTTAAACCTTAAAAGTAGAAAATTAAAAGTCAAAAACATATTTTTGAAAACGTGAGGGGAGGTCCTGGGGTCTCTCCAGGGGGGAACCTTGTTAGTAAAATGATATGTTTTAAAAGATTTTTATATTGATGGATTTCCAGGAAGAAATGTTATTTTATAGGGACAGAAACATATTCTTCGCGTTAATTGGATTTTTTTAGCCTTTTTAGGAGATGAATGACCTACGTTCCTTCGTGAAGTCTACGTTATGGTATAGGTCTATCAATGGTTTGGTGACTTGTAATATTGTTTGCCAAATCCGTAATTTATCAGTGGTGCTTGATTAGCAGCCTAAAGCGCGCCCCTGCGCGTACAGACGTTGACATAGCCTGGTGGCCCCCCTCCCCCGAGAAATATCAGTACACACTAGTTAAAATTAATTGAGTTTTGAACGAAACTGGCAATTCAGAACATCAAAAAGTTATTGAGTATTTAAATTTATTTTCGTACAAATAATAAACAATTTACTTCTTCCTCTTCCCCCTTAGTGCCGCGTGCCCAGCGTGGGGGAGGGGTCACTCCGAACCCATTTCCTGAACTCGCCCTGGTCGGACGCTGACACCTTGAGCTCGGCCATTGTTTTCCCTACAATTCACGTATTTTTTATAAACCAAACCTTAAAGTGACGTGGGATTTAGATCATGAGATGTTGTATTGGTATCGTGAATGACCGAGCATAGACTCAATGGTTTGCCTTAGGCTATGATGCATGTGCATATCAAGCACGTGGCCAGGATTTTATTTCGGGAGGGGCTAACTACCAGGGGGTTGGGGGGGGGGTTATGGAATACCCCCAGTAAAACGGCGGGTCAAGTCTTCCGTAATCTGCTGAAGCATCTTGCACTATCGAATCTACTGTATATACACTGAATCAAGCGAGAACAAATATAAATAAACTAAAAAAACATTTTTTCCCCTTTTCTTACATTTCGGGAGGGGCTTCAGCCCCCAAAGCCCCCTCCCTGGCTACGTGCCTGGTGCACATCGATGTTGCCATTGATGTGGAGAAGATTGCTCGAGTTCCATCGTGGTACCTTTTTTGCATTTCTATTTATAGGCTAGTATAAGGAAACCTTTTCCAGGTGGGGGGGGGGGGAAATCTAAACTATACTGCTATCAAAATGCGTTCACTATACTAATAAGGAGGTATATGCACATGCATTCATTGTGGGTGTTTGAAGAACTCTTTGGCTCCGGATCTTCTATTGGGGGAATTTATATAAAGTTTTTCTAAATGCTCTGATGAATCAATGTGCGATTGGAATACATTAAAGAGGACTTTCAACGCAATAATCCATCTTCTAGCCTTTAGGTAGGCATCTTACATCGAATTAACAAAGTGTTGGGGGAGAGTTGGGGGTAGATACCCGTTTGTCTGTAGTGCGCACATTTTAAAAATATCTTCTGTATTTTTTCCAGTCGACGTATGTTGCACTTTGTGTAGCCGTCCCATGCTTCACAGCAGAATTCAAGTCCACTCCTACATAATGAATATTATAAATTAAATATGAAATTTGAGTTATTTAGTACGTCTCATTTTTTTTTTTTTTAATTATCGTTCATATCTTCTGAAAAGAATGAAATACAGTTCTAAATTTTTTTTAATGATATACCTGATATTATGTAGTAATTTTTTACCAAGCAAAATCTTGAGTCATGTATCACGTTTTTATTAGATTAATTTTTTTTGTGTTTTTGTGCAATTTCGGCGGAGTTATATGAGTTCATACTCTTCAATGGATTCTTCTCGTTCAGTTTTCATTCCAACTCATTCCATCCATGGCGTGGCTGTTTTTGAATCGGGAATACACTTACCAACTAAATGGAGCGGCTTGCGATACGAGCAAAGTAGCCAAAAATTGGTTCAGAAACAAGAAAAACAAGAGGATCCCACTTTTGGAATGGCCTAGCAATAGCCCTGATCTGTCGCCAATAGAAAATGTGGGGGGTATCATGAAGAAACGGCTGAAGAAGTCGCGGCCGTTAACTAAGTTGCTCTAAGGGCGGAATAGCAAACAGGAAAAAGCTAGTAGACTCAATGCCTCGACGAATATCAGCAGTGATTAAGCCTGTTAAAAAAAATAAAATTAATCGCTCCTTGCTGTGTTGTAATGGTTTAAATTTTTAATCTGTAAATAAATAATTTCTGGGAAAAAATTGTACTATGTTTACGTCTTTACTTATTTTGTTATACTTAAAGAAGTATTGCGAGGTATTAATTTATAACTCTTTACTATTTAGAACTCTATAAGTTTAAAAAGTGTGGTTTAATTTTTAAAACAAAATACCCCGTACTCGAATGAATCAGGATCGTATATGAAAGAGAGGAGCTAAATGCTAATGTGCTCTCTTAATATAATATATATGTAACATACACTATAAATAGGTTTCTTCAGGAAGACATAACATCATTCTAGTTTTTTAATTGAGAACTTGTATGAAAGATTATATTATGGGTTAAAAAATGCTGTAAATGAAATGAAATTAAAAAAAAACTACTTTATTGCAAACAAAAGGCGAACAATAAGACTATAAAGCCTTGTTTTCATGCTAACCTTAAATGGGCAATAGATTGTTTGCGAATAGCTTTATTTTTGCTTGTCGGAACTCCCGTTTTTTTTTTTTTTTTTTTTTTTTTTATGTTGAGTCTCATTCTTGGCTTGTAGAGATGCCTTATGTGCGACTCATACAATGAATTGACCAATGCGCAATGGGCATTTAGTCACGATCCCTACTATTTATTAATTCTATTCTTACCGTGCCTAACAAACTAAAATGTAAATATGCTTCTGTTTCCCACAATTTTAATACAAATTAAGGAAATATGAGCAGAAATATGACACGAAAATCATACCCAATGTGTAAAATACACCCAATTGAGTAAAAAATAATTATTTTAAGCTAGTGAAAAATTAAAGAAAAATGCCGCTATTGCGCAACATGTAAAAAATGCATTGAAATAAGTTATATGACACTTAAGGATCACGGAACGAGAATAATTAGCTCTCACACTATGTTCTTCTTCAAACATTTGAAAAGATTCGCCTTAACGGTATAAGTTATTATCATACGTTGTAGTACAAAACTTTTCCGCATTTTGGAAAAGAAAGGAACAAAAAATGTCAACCCCTTGTTATAAATTATTGTTGACGCTAGTTTCCGGAGCGCTTTCAAGACGTAACTTATGCATTTGTCCTGTAATTTTCACTTATTATGAAAAAGGTCTGAAGTCCTAATAAATCAGTTTCCGGTACCGGCAAAATAAATAAATATATTACTTCTTAGATTATACAATCTTTACACATAAAACACATATTGGTACCGAAAGCATGTAGTATTATATGGTATATGTAACACGGACATTAAATTAACTTAGGTTGGAAAGTTACCTCCTCGTTGTAACTGAAATTAGAGGATATGAAAAAAAATTGGGCTTGTGGTCCAGCGGTTAAGACGACGCCCAGGTTAGGCGTAGATCGTGGTTTCGAATCCCGCCAAGCCCAGTTTTTCCCATATCCTCTAATTTTGGTTATGAAGTAAGATCGTCAAAATAGTCAGTGTTAGGTTGGTGCGCTAGGCAGTTAATAGGGGCATTCACTATGTGATTCAGCATGCTAAATGTTTTCAATTTTAAATTCGGAAGTGTAAACATTGGGAAGATACCTTTATAGATAGTCATGCTGAAATTTAAAAGCCGCAAATTATTTCGCATCCAAAGATGATTTATTGTAAATTAACCCCTCACACTCCAGCATCCACTGATAATCAAATCTAAAAATATAATTAAATTAAATGCTTATACAAATTTACGTTTTCTAAGCTTTTAAGATGGATTTAGCGATCAGGGAGTAAACTTCAGTGACTTGCTAAATCAATTTTCCATTGTTGCTGTCCAATTTATTCGTAGTATAAGGAAAGCTTTGTGATGGTCGAAATTTTCGATTCCGAGACTTCATCGGAGACTTCGACGGATTTACACGTTTTGAGGTCCCAGGAACCCAAAAAAGTGGTTTTTACGAAATATCTGTCTGTGCGTCGATTTCCGGGCAAACTACTTGGTCGATTTCGATGAAATTCGGCACGTAGGTTTAGAAAAATCATACCTCGGGGGGGTTTATTCTCAAAAACACCAAAAAAAAACGTATAAAAAAATTATTTCCCAAAAACGGCTCCAACGATTTCTTTTAAATTCACATATATTGTAGTTGTTATTCATGTTGATAAAATGCGGGGGTCGCTTGCCCCTTGATAGTTTGCTTCTGGGGGTAAAAAAATAAAAATAACTAAAATTTAATGGAAATTGACTAAAAAATAATATTTCTGCGAAACCTTTCTGTCGATGATTTCTACCTTCAGGTATGTTTTTGGTGTTAAATTGAGTAACGAAACGGGACAGGTTGCTTTCCCAGAAAATTATTTGGTTTTGCAAAAAAAAAAAATGTTTTTTTGAAAAAATGATAGAAAATTCACGCTCAAATGCATTGCGTGCCCTGCCAGTATTGCTGTGTGGTAATGTGTTGGTCTGACCTATCTAGAATTCACCTCACCTCCAGTGACGTCAGGGCCCCCCCCCCCCCCCGAGATATCGGTCGGAAATTCAACCATAGGAAAATTATTTACCATGAAATTACTCATTTTCTCTGTCTACTAATTCTGATAAATTGGAAAGCATGTTCGAGTAAACTTGGACCGGTTCTTTTCATTTATGAGCGAAAATCCCACTCTCGACTTGTAAATACCGCAAAGTGAATCCCCCCTAATATAAATAAATAAAATTCATGTAAATAATATCTTTCCCGTATATTTTTCGACTTGTAAATCAGCCCCACTCCAACCGTTTGCATAAAGCTCATCCATTGTGAGACTACCAATCCGAACCCCGGACCCTGATCGCGTATAAAGCTTACGAAGAATGGGCGAGATCATTCACATGCATGCATCTTAATTGTACAATAACAACACGTTTCTTCTTAGTTGACAGCTTTTAAAGCTGGAACTTACCTGGAAACTGGTTCTCCTACCGAAAATAGCTTGAAAAACCAAAAGGCATTTAATTTAGAACGTTTTCGCGATCTTCCTCTTCGACAGTTAGAGATTGAAGTTCGGTCTTAGTGTTTTGACGTGTGTCATTTTATTGCCATTTTTTACGCGGGATTTTATCTTCATTTCGGATTTCGTGTTTTTGTGTTGTTAAGTTTTGGTAACGATGTCATTTTCTGACGATCATTCATACAATATCAACAGTTTTGCGAGTGTGCCGGTGGAAGGGAACTACGAGTACGGTGCTATGTTACCTTCTTGTCTATTTGACAACCATGTTAATAATTTCGCCTTCGAGGACTCTCCTTTGGGACATCATTCCCGATTCAATGAGGTGCCTTATAAACCTCTATTCCTTTTTCCAACGGACCCGGACAAGGTTTATTCGCTATCCAATTTTTTTTCATTTGATGGTTTGTGGGAGCGGAATAATGTAAGTTTCATTTCATTTTTTAATTAATTACTAAATAGGATTTCAACATAACATAGCTCTGTAGTAAGAGGCTTGGTTGGGCTCTAGAAGTTCTCTAGTAACCGACGTTTTGTACCTAAAGAGGTTTAGACAACCAATCCCTACCACTTGAAAGTTAAAGTTAAAAGTAAATTCGTGTCGGGGTGGTACTACCCGTGGTACAGGAGTTTTCAGGTTGCATCAACAGCCTCCTGTTTAACCTATCGACAGTCAGGGAAGACTGCCGGGACCGCCGGCCTTACATGCCCTCCGAAGCATGGTAGTCAGAAGATAAATAATTGTACCACTAGAAAATTTTGGCATTCGGGTAGGACTCGAACCAGTCACCTTCTGGATGATAGTCCGAGTCGTTACCTCTACGCCATTCTGACTACAAACTACTTGAAAGTTAAAATTAATAGAGTCAGGTATTTTTTTTTCCTTTTTGGGTCAATTTTACATCTAAAAATATAAATGATATGCCATTAAGTGGAAGAAATGTTATCAATTATTGAATGCTGTGTTATGTGGTGTATAATAGTCATTAAATTGACTTGGGTTGAAGCTCTGGTATAACCGAAATTTCAGAATCAAAAAATCTGGACTTGGCGGGATTACAGCCCATAATCTGTGCCGTGGTTCCACAACGGCGCGGCATAGCATAAATCAGTGAGATCAAATGAGATCGCCAAGAGCCGGTCAGAAGAAGCAAACAAATAAACAATTGCTCGTATCTGATCGGGCTTTGTAAACAAATAGTTGTTGTTGCTGTCGGTCATCTCTCAATGGGTCCATGTATAATTAGCTAGACCGAAAAACATTTTTATGTATTTTAAATTTTAATAGAGTGGAATACTTGCGAATTATATGGAATAAATAAAATTAAAAATGACATTTTTCAATTATTTTATTATTATTATTTATTATTTTTAATTTTATCTTCTCTTCGTGTCTTAATTTGGTGTACATAAGTTGATATCTTCGGATAAGCCCACCAACATTTTCAAAATATTTAGATTTTTTTTAAATGTTATACACTACGTTGTATGCTTAGGGTGTTCGTTTTATGTACTAGTTACATTATTATTATTACTTTTGTTTCGGACCACAGAAACATTATGGGTTTTATCAAAGGTCATATTTTAGCAGCTTCAGGTCGGCCAATGACCCCAATCCTACAGAAAAGCAGTACCAACTTGAAAAAAGATTGTTAGGGCTTAGGCATATATCATGGTCGATTGAAACAGTAACAACGGGCTTTCCGACTTGATCTACATTGTAAAAAATGCATCAATAAACTTTCTTACGAAGCAAGGGAAATTTAAATAAATAGTTCATGTTAATGTAAATAAGTCAATAAGGACTTTTGGTTCTATTACTAAGCCAACCAAGCGGAGTTAGGGCTATAAAGCCCTCTCTTACACTCAACTAGGAAGGCCCGGGACCGCCTGCTTTACATGCCCTCCCAAGCATGGCCAGGAAGTGTAGGAAGAAGAAGAGAACAGGTAAGAAGTTGTTTCGTATCACGTACCTCCATAGAAAGTGTAGAAATCTAGTTACTCTTCTCATCTTCTGCAAAACAATTATGGGCTTTTCCAGTTACATATAAATTATGGTATATTTTACTCTGGGGGCGCGCTTCTCCTACAAAGGAAATACTCCTACTACAGAAGCGCTCGGCGAATTAGATGAAATAGCAGAACAGGAGAACCCTGTAGGTCTATCTTTTCCACCCTGGGTATACTAACAATAAATGGACAGTACGTTCTCAGAAGCCTAATATGCATAAAAGAAAATCGCAGAAACCTCTGCAAAATATGTGGTATACATAATTACCCTATCGGAACAGCTCATCACTTTAACATTCCTGGATGCAGATTATCAAATACAATGAGTAGTTTCCCAAATTTGGCCATTAGATTATATAATTCACTAAAACGGTCAATTCAGTCAGAATATAAGCTTAAATAGCAACCTACCTACTCGATAAACGAATTTTATGAAATAGGTTTGAATTAGCTTCACCGCTGTATCTATGCAAGAGTGGGTATCGTATATGTAATGTTTTAACGAAACCCTAGTTGTCATCACCTTTACTATGTGTTAGAATGTTTTGCTTTCCAATTTATACGTAGTATAAGGAAAGCTTTGTGACGGTCAAAATTTTCGGGTCCGAGATTTCAACGGATTAACACGTTTTCCGGTCCCAAAAACCTAAAAACATGGCATTTACGAAATGTCTGTCTGTAGCTCTGTCTGTTCATCGATTTCAGGGCAAAGTACTCGGTCGATTTTGATGCATGTAGGTTCACAAAAATCCTACCTCGGGAGCATTTTTTTTATTTTGGGATAACTCAACTTTGGGGGGTTTATAATTCAAAAACGGCTCCAACGATTTCTTTTAAATTCACATATATTGTGGTCGTTATTAATGTTAACAAAATGCGGGGAGTCGCTTGCCCCTTGATAGTAAAAATAAGTCAATTTTCATGAAAAATGAATAAACAATTATTTTACTGTGGAACTTTTCTATCGATGATATCTACCTTCTGGCATGTTTTAGGTATCAAAATGAGTAACAAAACCAAACCGGTTTCCCAAAAATGTATTTGGTTTTGTGCAAAAAATTATTATTTTTAAGAAATCATGTAAAATTCACGCTGCAATACATTGCGTGCCGTGCCATTATTGTTAAATTATTTACTATGAAATAACTCATTATCTCTATCTACTAATTGATAAATTGGAAAGCATGTTCGAGTGATCTCGGACCGGTTCTTTGTTCTTACTTTAAATTTTGACATTGTGAATCCAACTATTATGCTCCGGTATTTAAACGGAAAACAATGATAATTAATTATATATTAAATATACAGTTTGGTCTGTTTGTGGCCATGGCGATTGCCGATTGGCCACAGGTATGTAAATTATTCAAGTACTATAACTTGCCAATCGGTGTTTTTTTTTTCAATTATTTTGAGCCTTCAATCTGACATAGGTCTGAAAAACCCTTAGAACAGCAAAATCAGTTTTAGTGATATGCTGTACTACATATCTGTACTAGTATAAAACGCTAACGGCTAAACGACTGACTCACGTCCGTGGCCTAACCTTTTTCTGCTTTTGCATACATATTTTGACGATTACACAGCGAGATAAAGCTTACGGTTTTCTACCATGCGATTACTGGCAAACCAATGGAAATAGAGCAAAACGTTGTCATATGTACATTTTGGACCAGTTCAAAATAAAATTGGATGTTTTCTCAATCAGAGCCGTATTAAGGAAGTTACTTAATTCCAAATTTCCAGGCCAACAGTATGGGTTATTGAATTCACATTTTCCACACATATTCTTGACTACTTTATGCTGTTCAGTAAGGCTTGGTATTTTTCTACAATGAGGGTTTGAACCAAAGCTGCAGCGCTGCGTCCCGACCTAGGGTGACTTCTTTTTTCTACTAATGTCTCATTGACAGCTCCGCCATCGATATGTTAAGTCTTGTGTAATCTGTTCTTTTTTTTACGGCCATAAGGTTCACCCCTCCTTTTCTTCTTTGAAGTGACCAACGCAACAGTTGAGACTCGGGGGGTCTTTTTTACTTCTAGGTAATAAACTCGAAATTCGAGGGTGCAGCAGGGCCCCACACGTTTTCACGCTGTTTAAAATCAACATTATGCAATACAACCGATAAAGTAGTACAAACTGTTCTACATTGTGGAAGCTTCTTTCCCCCCAATAAAGTTCGCTATAAATTGTCGAGTCGGCCTAATCATTTTCCCTATAACGTACCGTACCCCCAGCAATATCGTCAATTTAAAAAAAGAAACAACAAAAACAAGAGTTTTCAGTAAGGAGCTTGTCTCAAGTTCAATCAAAATAGTGCAAAATTAAAAAAGTCAGCGCATTTATAACAAGGTATAACCTCGATATAAGCTGTCAGCACGGTGAGAGCATTGTTGGGTTACACAAACACTTAGCACACGCTACAATTTTAATAATTATTGCTTTCCAATTTATACGTAGTATAAGGAAAGCTTTGTGATGGTCGAAATTTTCGATTCCGAGATTTCAACGGATTTACACGTTTTGAGGTCCCAGGAACCCAAAAAAGTAGTTTTTACGAAATGTCTGTATGTCTGTCTGTCTGTCTGTCTCTCTGTGCGTCGATTTCCGGGCAAACTGCTCGGTCGATTTTGATGAAATTTTGCATGTAGGTTTACAAAAATCATGCCTCGGAACAATTTCTTTTATTTGGGGCTAACTTAATTTGGGGGGTTTTTATTCGCAAAAAACTCTAAAAACGTCTAAAAAAAATATTTCTCAAAAACGGCTCCAACGATTTCTTTTAAATTCACATATACTGTAGTCGTTATTAATGTTAACGAAATGCGGGGAGTCGCTTGCCCCTTGATAGGTTGCTTCTGGGGGTAAAAAAATGTTGGTCTGTCTTATCTAGAATTTACGTCACCCCCCCCCCCCCCTCGAGGTATCGGAAATTTAACCATAGGAAAATTATTTACCATGAATTACTCATTTTCTCTATCTACTAATTTTGATAAATTGGAAAGCATGTTCGAGTAAACTCGGACCGGTTCTTTTTGTTTTTACTTTTTTTTTGCAAAAGATCTGATTTTCCTAGTTTATCTGGGCCCATTGACCATGGGACCTGTTGGGTTATGCCATGGATCGATTATTAATTTATTGGATAAAATAAATAATTCACGTTTTAAACTCATAGCAGTATATTCTCCATCTTGCAGTACAAGTCAATAATGAACATGAACAAAGTCACAGACAAACAAAATATTATTAAATTAATATTTATTTTCATTGTTATTATTTTAATTTAATTTTAATATTTTTATTTTATTATAAAAAAGCAGAAATTATAATTTCAAATTATTTTAACAAGCTTATGGGACGCCCTCAAGTGTAAAAAACCTAAACTAAACTTTGGGGTAAGCCTTGTCGGCCAGGCAACTCACTAGATGGTGACAGGGATTGACGGAGTGTGATCATATATAAAAGTGTTCATATACATAAAAACAAATTGAACATGGAAGCGAACCTATTTTGGGGTGATAAATGGTTGTATTGATCACCCCAAAATATGTTGGTTTGATTCATTCAATTGCGACTATTTTATTCATCATATTATAAGGCGTTTTTCATTTTGGTTGTTATTTTTCCGTGAATTTAATAATTCGGCAAATTTATGTCGCCCAACAGTTTCACGAAAAAACCACTGCAGTGAAACTAAAAACCGTTCCTCATGGGACATGTATGAAATAGTCCACTGCTAATTGAACTGACCAAATCGTTCAGTTAATTTCAGTTAATACTTAAATAAAAAATCTAAACCAGGAGTTCCCAACCTGTGGAGACATACATCTGGTCGGGCCAAAGTAAGAAATAAGGTAATAAATCTGCTGAGTTATTTGAAATTTGAAATAAAAAACAGTAAGATTATGTTGTTTCTAACGCCTGCTTTCAGCATTTCTGCTTTAAGCAACCCTGTCAGCCTGGCGGGGGGAGTGAGTCTGTTTGTTAACTTCAGGCACCCTAAGGGCAGACTCTTTCACCTCGGGGAAAGGGGTGTTGACTAACGAGGTGGACCTCCTGATTATAGTGGATTCCGAGCCACTTGGGGAACATGGTAAAGTCACACGATTAAATCGGTGGTGACCAGGACTCGACTTATACTGCATAAGCGCGTTATCATGTCCCACCAGGTTCCCCTGCCAACGCTGTGCACACTACCAACTTGCCGCAGTTTGAAACATGCTCTGCTCTAATGGAATCAACATGGTTAGGCCGTTGGCCTTGACAGTAAGATTATAATATAAGTAACTGAATAAAATATTGCGAAAAAACACATATAAATTGATGCCACTACCGATTTCGGCCAATCGTCGTTGCAACCGGTAGTGACATAATTTTATGTGTGTTTTTTAATATTTTATTCAGTTACTTTTATTATAATGTGTTCGAAGTATTGCCAAGTTACAGAGGAGATACTTTCATATAATATAGTATGTATTGGCACAGAACTATAAAATCCGACCGATACCAGCCCTAAACATTAATCAAATATTAGCACGTAATTGTAGGCACAAACTACTGGATCTTGGTCTTAGAATTTAACGATTTACCGGTCATAGCCATGGTGATCCTCGGAAAATCATAAAATAATATAGTGATGGACGGACAAAAAAGGTTGAGAACCCCTGATGTAAACCAACCTATTTTGGGGGTTAGCCAGGGGTGGCCAAGCCTCTAAAATACATTTGCATATGTATCTAAGTTCTTGAATAGATTTTTTGCTACTTTCTGTATTTGGAAATTGATGCTATAGATTCAAGTGGATACGCATAGTTGGTAAGTGAGTTGCCAGGACTATTTTCACCCATTATAGGCATAGCCACTTTACAGTATAGGTCTACATGCTATTTTTGCGTTATAGTGACTATTCAGTAGGGAATGCCGAGAAACAATGCCTATTTTTCTTAGGTAGTTACAATAAAATAAATAAGTAATGACTTTTATTTTGGCATAAACTACCCTTCCGGAGTTAGTGACATCAGGCCCCCCTCATACCCTCAATTAGGAGTTTAGGAAAAAGTTCAAGGTCAATATTAAAACGAACCGGTTCGAGTGAACCCGTACATGCTATCCAATTTATTAATTAGTATGTTGGTACTGTAATAGTTCCATGGTAAGTTATGGTCCCATGGTTAAATATCAGCTGCCTATGAATTTTCCCTATCGTAAAGCGATTGGGGCAATTGTCTAGTCTAGATCAATAATATCATAAAACACAATAATATTGGTATGGTAAGCAATGCTTTGGGGGCTCGGATTATCCATAAAATCATAAAATGAAAAAATAAAAATAAACACCATGAAACAAACTATCAAGAGGTATGTGACCTAGTGAAGTTTGTTAATTAGTATGCGCTACGAAATATGTGAATTTAAAAGAAATCGTTGGACATTTTTTTGGGGTGGTTTTAGGGTTTATACCCCCAATATAAAGTTCCAAAAAAATGAGGGCATAAAATACCATTGGACAATATTTTTGGAACCTAGATGCCGAATTTTATCAAATTCTATGGATTAGTTTGGCCCCAATAAAACAATAAAATTGGTCTTCTTGCAAATAAAAGACTATTTATTTTATTTTTATTTATTGAAGTTCCATTTATTAAAAATTTTGCATTTACATTCTTAACGACATTCTGCAGTACATTAGGGCTTGGTTTCTTTCTATGATTAGGGGTTCGAACCCCCAATGCGATAACTTATGAACTAATGTAGATGGAGCTACACTTGTACTTTGTACGAGCCAGCAAACGCAATATAAAGCGAAACAGCATGGATTAGGATTCAGGCACCCATAATATCCGTTATTAGGTACCCGTATCCATAAGCGAACTATAAGAGACAAGAATTAGAAAAAAACATCTAAATGTAAAACATTGCATTAATGCATTTGGACATTTCCAAACAGATACCTATGGACACTCTGGTCTTAGCTTGTGCAGGCTGACTTGCTCCCCAATATTAACATTGTCCGGATTGCGTCATGGAACGCACAAGACAGAAACTTTACAGAAATAAAAAACTTATTAAGCGTCATCGCCTTGTGGCCTGTCGGCAATCTCCGGATGGCGTCATGTAACGTAAAAGATAGAAACTTTGCAGAAATAAAAAACTTTTTAAGCATCTTCGCCTTATAGCCTATAGTGCCCCTGCCAGGCGCGAATACAACGGGACCGCCCCCGTCAGCGTTTATTTGATAAAATAAGGTTTTGAACGAAAATATACAGTATTTTACTATTGTCTGAAACCCCCTCTCAAAATGTCTTACGGCCTTGGTTACACTCGCCTGCTCGCGGCCTTTAGGAAGGAATGCGAGACGGCTGGAGAGTTGGTACACTGGACCCCAGTGTCATGTGCGACACTTGTCCGGGGTCAACTGAAACCCTACAACATATCTTATGGGAATGCCCATCATACTCAGCACAGCGAACAGTCCTCCTAAATTGCCTCCCAAATTCCATAGTCAGACCTTTCAATCTACTTTCAATTCTAGAAACATGCAGCCCAACAATATATTTTGCTTTACATACTTTTTTTAAAAAACAGTAAAAAAAACTATTTAAGAATGAACCGAATTAATGTCGCACATTAGTGGCTCCCCATCGCTGACGCCAGAAAAAAAAAAAAAAAAAAAAAAAACACACACTCAAGAGCTGTCATTCGGAGGCCAAGCGATAAGTATGGCCTCCGCTTTCTTAGATATAGGGGGAGGAGCATCAGAACTCTAACCTGACCGGGCACGGGCCTTTTCGTGTCCACCTGGAGAGAATGGGGTTGGCAACAAAAAGAGAAAAAAGAGAACGTCGCCGCTGTGGACTGGACAGGGACGGATCCAGCCCATTTTTTTTGGGGGGGGGGGGGTAGCTGAGGGTCAAAATAGGAAAAACATATGTAGGATCGACTAAATTAGAGCGTAATAACTTAATATACAATATATTTACCAAAATTTGGGGGGCAGCTACCCCCCCCCCCTGTTTCCGTCCTTGGGACTGGAAGGGGAAACAGCAGAACACCTTCTATGCAAATGTAGTGCTCTCTGGAGGGTGTCCACCTGGAGAGAATGGGGTTGGCAACAAAAAGAGAACGTCGCCGCTGTGGACTGGACAGGGACGGATCCAGCCCATTTTTTTTTTTTTTTTGGTGGGTAGCTGAGGGTCAAAATAGGAAAAACATATGTAGGATCGACTAAATTAGAGCGTAATAACTTAATTTACAATAGATTTACCAAATTTTGGGGGGGACCCCCCCGTATCCGTCCTTGGGACTGGAAGGGGAAAATGCAGAACACCTTCTATGCAAATGTAGTGCTCTCTGGAGGGAGAGACTCGAGTGCCAGGGGGCTGCCTTCACGGATCTCCAGCAAGTATACGCTCGCCTGCCGCAACTGAACATTGCAATAGTTCCATTGACCAATCTAATGCTTTACGATAGGATGGTCCACTATGAATTGTCATAGCAACTACTCATTCACAGCACTGATATATAAATTGGAAGGCATGTATATATAGGATCTTCTTTAGTTGTAGTAAGCAGTAATTATAAGAGGGGATTTCCAAGCAAAATGTTGTTACAATAACAATTAGGACTACTCCTCATTCACTGCACTGATATATCAACTGGAACCATGCACGGATCCAGAGGGGGGGGGTGCCCCTCCCCCCGTATTTAGTAAATCTATTGTAGGTTAATTTATTACTTTCTAATTTAATCGATATTACATATGTTTGTTCTATTTTGACCACAACTTACAATTTTGTAGTAAGCAGTAATTATAAGGGAGGATTTCCAATCAAACTTATTTGTTTTCAATAACAATAAGCATTATGTTTCCACAAGCTATGCCATTATAAATCTTACGACTTGAAGTTTTTTTTTTAGTAATTTACCAAATTTGCGTTCACCCCGGCGATTTAACGCACAAAAATTGCAGTACGTCATACGGATTGAAAATTCCGATCGTAATGTGGATTCCAAAAAAATAAGTCGAGCCGGATCATTTATCTCCAAACGTTCAGGAATAACTTAATATTAGTTCACCTTTGAGCATTTCTTAAGTTTAAATGGCGACTACAGCTTGTCGCCAATGATAAGGGCTCAGGCTTAAGTCAATATTTCGTTGTGAATTGAAGCGAAAATGTTACTCTAGTCACGTAATTTGTGAGGCGAAACCGATGGTTTCCCCGTCGATCATAACCCGTATATCAACGACGTTTTGCATTATTTATATAATAGTGACCGCTTCTACAAGATCAATGTTCAATTCTTTCACTTATAAATATTTTATTACCCGTATGGACCAATTTATATTTAGTAAATTGATGCACCATTTTCTTCTGGTGCGGTCTATTAAAGAGGTGTAATGCGGGCATCCTAGTACTAAAATATACCGAGCGCTGTTTTCCATATTAAAGCTTTTGGTTTAAACAGCTAAAAATATAATTTTTCTGTGGAACCTTTCTAACTTTGTAACTTCGGGTATGTCTTAGATTGAGTATCAGAACCGAATGGATTGCGTTCCTAAGTAAGGTTTGGGGTTTGAAGAAAATAATATTTTTTGAGCTAGAAATATTATGGATAATGCGTGCCGCAATGCATTGCACGCTATGCCATCAATCTTGTGTTGTATTATAGTCCCCTGTTAATTATAGACTATACAATTGTCCCATCGATCAATCAATTGCTTTAGAATAGGGAAAATCGAGACAGTCGTAATTCAACCATCGGAAAATTATTTACAATTTTATAATATTATATTAAATAATGGTGACGACAATGGATCCCCCCCCCCCCCCCGTATATATTTTAACCTTCTTTTTTGTCCCTCTCTTCTTCTCTATTTAATTTTAAGCATCTATCTATAATTAATACAATATTTTTGTTTTTAAGGTTAGCATGAAAAGAAGATTTTATAGTCTTATTGTTTGGTTTTTTCAATAAAGTCGTTTTCAATTCAATACAATGAAACTAAAGCACCCAAACATATCCAATTCGGTACCTGAACTCATTGATAAGTAGGAATGCATTTACGGTTCACTCGTACCGGTTATTGTAGGTTTTGACAGCATCAAATGCAGGGACGGATCCAGCCCGTTTGGGGGGGGGGGGGGTAGTTGTGGGTCAAAATTGAAAAACATATGTTGGATCGATTAAATCAGAGCGTAATAAATTAATAACCAATAGATTTACCAAATTTGGGGGGGGGCAGCTACCCCCTGCCCCCCCCCCTGTATCCGTTCTTGATCAAATGTGTGTAGAGTAGAGCGGTGTAACGGGCTCTGACTTTCATCCTAAAGGTTGTGGCTTCTGTCCCACATTTCCTACATTTTCAGGCTATGCTTCGGAGGGCTTGTAATGCAGATGGTCGAGTCGAGTGGAAGAGAGGGCATTATAGTCCCACCTCCGCTAGACTAGGCTAAAACTAAAAATACAATGTGCCATATCTGGGGTAGCACCAGGGGTGACCAAAGTCTATACATCATCAAGGGATGACGCCAAATTACAAACATTGAATCACAAAAGAGCAAGCCGATAGTCGATTTTTTTTTAAATCTTATAAATAAATAATTACGTTAGTTTCGGTAAACTGAAACCACCGGAGTGGAGTTAGGGCCATCTTACACTCAACTAGTGGGTCAGCAACAAGTACAATACAGTACACAAAATTAAAAATAAATACAAATACACACGTACACGTGTATGGGGCGTTTTGAACGACGAATCCTAGCCTAGCTATATTAGAAATAAGATGCTCCACCTTCATCACCCTGTTGGTCGTTGGATAGTAGGGCCCTGGATTTAGCAGAATACATTTCCACTTTTTTGGACGCTTATGTAAAATGACCAGAAATGTAGAGTAGAGTCACCCGAAAGGTTCCTGGTGTGAGTCCCACTCTTCCTATATTTTCTGGTCATGTCTCGGAGGGCATGTAAAGCAGTCGGTCCAGGGTTTTCCTAGTTGAGCGTTAGAGAGAGCTCTAACTCCGCAAGGTTGGCTGTAATTGAACAATAGTAATTATTTATATGTTTACTGATACTTGTTTTGTTTTTCTGCAGTTTGCTCCGGACGAATTTGGACAGGAGTCTCCTAGGTACACGTCTCCAAAGCCTACCTCCGGCCTATATAGTGCGGATCCTTATTATTTAGGTATGTAGTTCACTAGAATTAATCCGTGTCACTAACTTGCTTTTTTTTATTTTTTTTTTTAAGATTATGCGCATACAAACAAACAATTCAATGAATGTATCTGAACATCTGAACAACCTCTTCAGTGGCCTCCGTAGGTAATACCTGTGTTACGTTACGACAGGTCACCGATCGCATGATGTGTTGAGACTCGCAATGGTACGAACAAGCTACCACTATTGTATGTAGTCGTTATATATTACAGAAACACCATACAGAAACACCATTAGGTGTGAAAATGATATTTAAATTTCCGTGGTGAACTTAACTGTAAAAAAGATTCTCATGTTGGGGAACTAAATAATATAAAATTTTAAAATTAAAACTCAATTTGAAAATATTTTATTTTAATTTCAATTTTAGAGAGGGATTTAGTGACTGACTGTGGTTATATTTCGCATGTATTGTCCCAGCAGTTTCTAAGTTTATTGTAAAAATAGTGACTATTAAAAAACCCTCCAAAACTGCCTTAATATGCACCGGAGGAAAGTCATAAGACCGCCGACCTACTGTGTAAACTCGCCGTTCTTCCTTTCACACTGCCATAATTGTCTGCATATCGCTCCCAGACCTTTATTAAATCTCGCGATAGACAACTTTCCACTAAAATGCACGAAATTAATGCAGGTTTCTCAGACGTCATTCCCAATCCCTGTAAGGCACACAGTTGAGTGCTCAACTTATTTTCTAATTCTCCTTCACTCATATTTTCCTTTGAAAGTACAATTTCAATTAACTCCAAAGAATAAAACTTCGCAAAAAAATTTCCCTCCAAAATCTAGCCTTCAAGGTGCCGATCACATTTCCCAGGTTTGACAAATCGCGGAGATGGGACAACAGAATCATATCCCCTGTGACTTCAACAATAATTTAAACTTTTCTAAGAAATTCAATTCGGGATCCTCAAAATTATGCCCAGAATGGGAACCAATATTAAACAGTGCCAGTGGTGGAATGTGCATGTAAGGCGTGTAATGCCGCATTACACTCAACAACTTTTTAGAATGTATTAAGAGCTTGGTTGAAATCTATAGGAAGCCGCGAGCAAATAAGATTGTATGAGCATGATATTTATTTTAGAAAACTAAGAATCTAGAATTCTAATGGTTTTTTTTGTTCTCAAATTTTTACTTTTTAATATGATAGAACATGCATAAATATATATATATGTATCTACATATATATTTTTTTGATATATATATAAATATATATATATCAAAAATGGCGTTATATAGGTTTGGAGAGAACCACTGATCATAGATCACTGATCATAGATCATAGAAAGATGAAATTTTTCACACTTATTAAGGGTGGTACGAAACTAAGAAAAAAAATACGACATGAGTCCTAGCTGGTTTATTACTTGAACTATGGGCAAAATTTTAACATTTTTTTTTTTTAACATTATTGGCCGCGGCTCATTCAATAAATTAGGTAGGTTTCTTTTCATAATTTTTTTATTGGTTTGGGACCATGTTCTATAAGTATGGAAAGTTTCATCGATTTCTGTCGAGCGGTTTTCTCTGGGAGTTTTTTTACTATTGCCCATTTTTTTAATCTGTTGGTGTAGAGCTCGTATTGCACCCAGCTTAACAAAATTTTGCAATTTTAATAGTCATGGCCACGTCCCCAAATTTTTAAATTTTTATCCCATTATCTTTTCAGGGGACTGAGATCTGACCTCCCCAACACGTCAAAAAAGGAAAAGGTCTAATATACTAACCATTATATATTGTGGGTAGGAAGATTGACTTAATGTTTCGAGAGAACTACTTCGAGGGACACTCATCATCAATAAATTTGTTTTCCAGGGAATTCTGGGGGGGGGGATGTTTTTCGAGACTATTGTGTTCCGGGGGATTCCGGGGGGTCTCCGAGTTTACCGTTTTTTTATTTTAACGTTAATTTTTATTCGAAATATAAGCAGATTTTTATTTCCCGCGGGATTCCGTGGGATTCAATCGTACATTATGTGTGTTATATTAAAAGTTTGATGTCACAAGTAGAACTACTGCAAAAATTATGAGATCCCAACCAAAACACTTCGTGTAAAAACAAGCCAAGTTCCTACCAATTGTAAGTGTACAAAAAGTTTAGCCAATTAAGGTTGTCTGATACAGAAGTTGGCCAAGTTCTTTGGCCTACTAAATTTGTCAGATTTAGAAGTTGGCCAAGTTCTTTGGCCAATTAATGTTGTCAGATCCATCAGTTGACCAAGTTCCTTGGTCTTTAAATATTGGGAGGTACGAAATCTTTTCAATTTTATTATAAGGCCCAGAAGTTTCCAAACTAGTAAAGTTGTCAGGTACGAAATCGCTCAAAGTTTATTTTTAAACTGAAAAACACAAACAACTTGGCCAGCGTTGTAGCATCTCGTCAGTTTCTCAGCAATGTTATTACACGTTAATATCGCAGTGAGGTCCCGTTGGTATATTATACAAGAAGTCCTCTTCCATGTTATTAAAAGTTTATATGGAAGTAATGTTTTTTAAGTACAGTATGTTAATTAAGACCTTCTACACCTGCATTTCAGCATCCGCATGGCCAATTTGGTTATTTTTTTCAGTTTAAAAATAATTTAATAAATGATTTCGTACCTGAAAACTTTACTAGTTTGGCAACTTCTGGGCCTAATAATAAAATTGAAACAACATTTAAAGACCAAGGAACTTGGTCAACTGATGGATCTGACAACATTAATTGGTCTAAGAACTTGGCCAACTTCTATATCTGACAAATTTAGTAGCCAAAGAACTTGGCCAACTTCTGTATCTGACAACCTTCATTGGCTAAACTTTATGCACACTTACAATTGGTAGGAACTTGGCTTGTTTTTACACGAAGTGTTTTGGTTGGGATATATATATATACAAACCTTTTTTTTAAAATTATTCTTAGGTATACAGTAGGTAGTTGGGATGGTATAATTTAGTTCTTAACTCGTAGCTAGTAAAAGTGTTTTGGGTGAATTTACACTCGCAATCATCCCACGCTCTGCCACTGAACAGTTCAAAGGCCACTAACTGTAATTTGGGTACCCTATAAACTTGATGCTGACGAGACATGTTGCCCCTGGAAGCCTCTTGGGCAATGGGTCCTGAGCTTCAACTGTTCCCAGTCACATCTGGCTTCTGCCATCCACTCATGGTACGTCTCACAAGCTGCCGTTTCTTCTTTAATTTGATCTTCATCCCAGTATCCCTCTTTGACCACCACCGCCACCTCCGCATCCTTTGTGTTGCGGCGAAAGAGTTTCTAAGTCATAATTAAAAATTCACGGCACACAATGCGCACATCTGTTTGTTCTAACGCACAATTGAACTTCTCCAATGTTAATGAGCAGATTTCAAAACATTTTTTTGACTAGGAATGGCCGTGTATTTTTGATTAATTTAATTTATTTCTTGTTCCACAGGCGCAAAGATATACTTCTTTACATCATTGTTTCGCCAAGATATGAAAGTGATGTGATGAAAAATTCAAGCTTTCTCGAAAATCAGTATATTTCCGGGACTGATTTATAACTATTCTAACTTAATTAGGTTTTACAGAAATAATGATGTTTCAGATGAGAAAATGTAAATTTCCTTTGATAGTTTGAATTTTTTATGTGACTATTCTCAAATCCTTGCTGCTATAGAATGAGAAATCGATTAATTTCTTCAAAAACCCAAAATATTTTTAAATCTCCTGCTGAATGCAAACGCAAAGAGCACTTCTGTGCTTTCAAGATAGAATAAATAAATTAGGTGTCCACAAATATCGCAACCATATTGCCAGCCATCACAGCGACACTATAGGGTGATTCTCTATCCGGTATTTAGCATGCTAAACCGAGCTAAATATGTTAAATCGAAAATTCCATTCTTGATCGTAAATTAAAACAATGGACTTAGTTTTAGCAAGGCATTGAAATTTAGCGAACCCTGGGGTTCACCACACCCCACACTTAGATACCGTAGGCTACCCTTGATTCACAAAGTGAGTGGTATAGTTCGATTAGCAATTTTCTGGGTTAAAAAATTTGGCATTGTCGATTCTATAATGCTGCTTCCTTCCTTTTTTTTATGCCACGGTTAGTACTTTAGTGATTGCTGGGCATTGTCAATCAGGATTTTGTAAGTCGCACATTTCGGGATACCTACTTGAAAAAAAGGCTCAAACTACTATAGTCCACGCAAAATGAGAAAAGTATGGACATGGAATGTTTTGATCCTGTGCAGCACTGTAAAAATATTCCTTGCACCATTTTGTGTTACCTTGTTGCATTGGATGGAAGGCATAACAAAAATTTTGGAAATAATATTTTTACAGTGTTGCACAGGATCAAAACATTCCATGTCCATACTTTTATCATTTTGGGTGGACTATACCTGTAGTAATATCTCTCGTTCTTAACACTTCTTGCTGTGTTTCGCCACAGTTTTATCCATGACAGAAGAATTGTTTTTTTTTTTTTTTTTAATTTACGAAACCACCTTGCCTCGTCGCAGTGCAAGAACCTTCATAAAATATTGATCCATCAACTCCTAAATACACCGCAAGAAGTTGTCCATATGAAGCCATTTTTGGAAATAATAAATACCTTACCTGTACACTTTTTAGCCCTACTGTTATGCAGGAGGAAAGGTTGATGAATGTGTTATAATATGCCTGAACTTATTGACATAAATGCAGGGGCTTAGGGGGCACCTCTCTTATGACAAATTATTTCTGGCTTCACCACACAATATAACAAAGCCAGGTTGGAGGGCCGAACAAATCCTACTTTTAAACTGTGACTATATTAAAGTAGTGTTGAAAACAGCCACCAAGGTAAGAACTGGTCTGAACAATAGAAGGTAGAGAAGTACGACGGGCGGCAAAACCAGACTCATAAGATTCGATTCAGTACGCTGCTATGCTGCATTGACGTCTTGGACGATGGAGGACGAAAAATTAAAATTTTTTAATGAACGAAACATATGCCTTCTTATCCCGACTTGTGTTGCGGCTTCGGTGTCGGTTAAGGTAAATCGTAATCTAATCGCATATGAGTTTTTTACGGGCGGCACTTCATTAGGTGCAAACAGCGGCATGTCCCCATGCTGCTGGGGGTAAAAACTAATCAAATTACATGGTTTGTGGAGAATGGAGAAATTCCTGTGTACAACGAACAAGTCTACGTTAGTAAGGTGGATGATTACCCGTTCAGCCAGATCAGAACTTCCCACGCCATTGAAATTCATGGTGGGACTATATGGAAAAGAAGCTACGAGCAGGGAAACTAAGAAATATCAAATAAAGCGAAATAATACTAAATTACGAGCAATCTTGTGAGTTTTAGAACAAGTAAAGTAATTTGGGCACTCAAATGATGATAATCTGTACGATTTGATTGATCTCTGGCCAAAGCGCAAGAGAGGTAACGAAAGAATTCCTTCTAAGTGTGCTTCAGTTGGTAAAGATTTAAGAAGAAAAATTTCAGATGACTATCAAGTGGACCCTGCACGATTTGACCGACTTATCAAGTTTTCAAATATTATAGAAAGTGCTTCGATAACACAAAGGCCACAGATGATGTCACCAAGGTATGAATATGGCAAATGACTTATTTGGTAGAATTCTATTCCTCACGCTAGAGGAATAAATACAATTGACGCTCCGCAGCTTCTAAAATTTCGCTTACACAGGTTCCTCTATCTATTGCCACAGTTGCTGGGCTAATGGCCAAAATGGTCAAGTCTGTGTTCTTGTATGAAATATTGAATGGACATTGATAAGGTTGAACATCGAATTGAAATGATTTTATGTGTTTTTGCGCATTTTGCTAGCTCAACTGAAACTTACTTACGACCATTTCCCTTTCGGCCTACTGGAAAGACAGCCGCAAGAACATTGTTGGAAGAAAAACAGTCTAAGTTACCTTAAATGAAAAATGCTACAAAATAAATGCAAATGGAACCCAGGAATGTCCACACCTTCAATGCGAACTTAATGAAGCTGACAGTAGAACGGTGTTTCATTTACTCTGGGCTGCTAAAATGATTTTGCAGTGAGAACATGTGACACTGGTGTGGTTTTTATTCTAATGAAAAATGCAGGGATTGAGAAAAGAATATTTATAGACTTCGGTGGTCGTAAACATCACCCAATTATGACCCTGAATTGCCTAATTGCGCGCAAAAGGGACTAATTCAATGCCTTGGTAGGCCTCATGCCTTCACGGGCTAGTATGTTGCAACTGCCTTTGTCGAGAAAGGGAAGAGGGCCCTTCAAAATAATGTGAAAATATCAGTTTTTTTGTGAACACTCTAGCCCAGTTGGGTACTTCACGAATTGTATCGCCTGAAACAGCGGTGGATTTAGAAGCATCTGTTTGCGCTATGTACGGCGTTAATGATGCAAGACTTCACACTTTTCCCAAATCCGTCGGGAAAATATACCTAAAGAGTCTTTCAAAAACATGGAAAGTTTCAACTCATCACAGAGTGTTTTTCACATGCCAGAGTGTTTTTGAGGTTAAAATCAAAAGCGCCAACTTTGCGTGATTGGCCTTGAGGAACTGCGCATTGAAAACCCCCTTGCAATGAGAATCACCAGCTGAGAATGGGTGGTACTTATCAAGAGAAAAATACAGCCCATTGTGGAACGAAATGCCTAATCTGCCTCAAAACATCGAAACCATTGAAGGAACAGTAGGATATGAGGGAAATGAGTCATCCAGTGATGATGATGATGACGACATTCCCCCCCCCCCCTTCCGGTGACGAATTAGCCTAAAATGCCGCTATGTTATACCAACAGCAACAATTTGTGATTACTTTTTAAGCGCCGTTTACTATCCATGTTTTCTTTTAATATGGAACCGAATTTATTGAGTGGTTCAGCACTCTTCTATTTTATTTCAAAATGAATTTGTGCTTTTATTCCTCTTGTGTTTCACTCAAAAATGCTTCTCGTACGTTACCAACCCCTTAATCATTACAAAGTTAAGTTAGGTAGTAGAACATTAAGTCATTCTTTATTTATTATTTCCAAAAAATGGACTTACTAAGTTAGGTATTAACGTCACTTATGAGCAAATCGGACACACTAGCCATTCGTTTTTTGTACGTCTAAATTCACAAAAAATATTCATTGTAGAGTTATAAAAATTACATAGGTACTTGATATGGGGCTGTCACTATCACCGATTAGCCACAGATTCCAAATTCCTTCCTTATCATAATATGCTTTTTGTACAAAGCCATTTTGACTATTGCAGCCAATCCGTGTTCGTGACAGCCCCATATCTTGTAGAATAATATTTTTATTGCTCTACGATGAATGAATATTTCCTGCGAAATTCAACTTAGTACAAAATGTGTGAGTGGGGTTGCTCTAACAAATATGCAGGAACTAGTGTGGCAGCTGCCTTATCTGCAATCGTATTGCAAACGGTGGTGGTGCCGGATATATATACTATGTATACGAAATTGACTTTTGGTTTAAAAGGCAACCTTCTTATGACATTACTAGGTATATCCGAACCAATACTTTCCTTGACTTAAGGTGGCACTCCGCCCGAAGGGACTGTAGGCCGCTCGTACAATACCCCACCAGATTGCCTGGTCCTCAGCAGCTGCTCTCTATCCCGTCTCGTTCAGGGCTGCCGATCGGACATGCCGTGCTGCCTGGTCAGACCGTCTGAGGCGTGACCTACTAAGGGGCCTACACTGGTGAAGCTCAGCTTCCTATACCCGTCTGGCGCTGGCGGCCCTAGACGCTTCCATGCTTTGCACCTGTCAAGCCATTGAAGTCTTCTTCCCCTTAGCTCCGTTATGACATCCGACGAATTGTATGCACGATTATCAGGAAAAAAACTGCTGAATCTGGTGGGACTGGAACAGTTATGCCTAGTATAAGGCGTAGAACGAGGGTTTGTGTCTCAGTGGTTTCATTTTTTTCTTGATACCTTATTTCGTATATAATGACCTAAGGAGGGTGCCTCGTCATCAAACAAGTCAATTTCGTCTCAAAATTATTGATAGTCAAACAAAGATTTGCCTTCACGGGGGGAGGGGGGGGGGAGCACGCAAACTTGTTCAATTAGATAGTTGCATTTTAGTCTTGTCGTCGGGTATAAGTTCTAAGCTGGGTGTGGGTTCCCACCGGATTCCGATTTTTCGTGGTACCCTATTTCATATATTTCATGAGAAATTCGCCTTTGTAAAAAAAACGTGTAGTGGGGATGTCAGATTAGCACTTAACGTATGACTATTAAACAAGGACTGGATATTAATGAAATACAATAGTATATGAATATAGTATTGATTGTTTATTTTTTATTTTTTTGTTTCTCTAGAGGGGAATGGAACAACCAGCAGTGGCGCTGGTGGTGACACCTGGTGTGGGGGTCCTGCAAGTACGCACGCGCCTCTGCATGGAAATTCCTACCCGACCGGCCATCCTGGTTACTCTGGTACCCACCTAAATCAGCCTTCTTACCCTCCGCCACCCATGCATGGTGTCCATGAATTGGTACGTATACACTTATAGCAATTCACTAAATCCGTCTGTCTGTCCTCCCGTGATATTAAATATACATAAGTGGTTAATTGTAAGAGTGGGCCGGAAGGCCTGAAATTCGCCCATATGGAAAATAAAGACATTTTTTATTTTTTATTTTTTATTTTCTTTCATATTCTACAATTAATTAATTTATTTAATGATGGAGAATTCTCAAGAAATCAAGGGTGTCTGTGCGGAAATTTTCTAAAATTCTGGAGCAAAATAGTAGGCTTTTACTCATTTTAAACTAATGAATATTTTTAATTTTTTCCAGTGCATGGGGGCCCTAGCCCTGGGGCTAAGAGGTATTGGAAAAATCGGACACTGAAATAGATACATAACTAATAATAAGTTCCGCTGCTTAGCGTTAGGGTTCGTACCACGGGGTATATTTTAAACAGTGATTATAATAATATACGTAAATCAGTGTGTGTACTCGACATTGTTGCCGAAATTTTTTTATCATAACAGTCATTTAATGTGCAGGGTTACAGTGCCATATCTCCCAATCAGCACGTTGGTGACGTGACAACCCCTGTTCTTGGCAGCGCTGCGCCTATGGCACCGTCTCCAGCGGGACCCCCGGGTCTGCCGCCCATGTCTAGTTTCCGAGGGCATTCTCCGCATCCGACTGCTCCACACTCCCAAACTTCTGGTGATACATTAGGCAAAGCTCTGGCCTCGGTAAGTAAACAATGTGGCCGGCAAAGGTTGGTATATTTTGATCAGGATGGCATATATTACTCATAGCCTAGAATAGGAGGACATTTCCTCTTGGCCAACACTGAAAATGACTTCGGAGAACAGTAGCGAAAATATTAAAATAAAAAAAGAATGGATCAGAAGAGTAAATTTTAAATTACCAGCCGGTGCTAACTTATCTCCGTTGCTACAAGTCTTATCTTGACAAACTATGTAGCCTAACCAAACTCGCAAATGAACTTGGTTAATCACGTATTCACGTATGTAACAATGTGTCGATGGTAAGCGCATGGCTCAGGTTGTCCCTTGCAACTTGTAACCGGTGTGGGTTGACATTGAGAACGTGCATCTGTTTGCCACCAGCCAGAATTCATGCGGAAAATATACCAATAATGCCGTCGTTGTTCACTAGACCAGTGAGTCTGTCGCTATAATAAGTCGCTCAAAAATAATAGCCTAAGGCCCTAAGCCCATCAAAGCCTGTTGGGCCATATACCTAGGTAAATGAGTAGAAATTAGTATTCACCTCCTGAATTAAATATTGTTGCAATAAATTTCAGATATATCCTACCGATCAAAGTGTGTCCAGTTATAGTTCGAATCCCAGTACACCTGTTAGTTCTCCGCCACCTCATGCCCATCACAGTTTCTCATCGCATGGTCCCGAGCACAGGGCGTTACATATGGTTTGTATAATATTGCATCTATTTTTCTGTGCATGATGTGATGATGTTGCTTATTAGAGAATGTTTTCTATCTGACTATTATGGCTTTATTTTATAACAGTTTTAAATATCAATTTTTAATCTAAACTGACTTTAGGCTGACGAGGTAGCTTCCTTCGGACATTATACCCGAAATCTACGATTAAGAAATAGTTGAATCCGGTGGATCTTACGATATGATATACCTTACCCGGGCATCATGTTCACTTCACTCAACCTAAGTCCATTTATTGTTAAAATAGATAATTTAATAAGCCTTTGTACAAAGAACCGGTCCGAGTTTAAACGAACATGCTTTCCAATTTATCAATTAGTAGATAGATAATATGAGTAATTTCATTGTGAATAATTTTCCTATGGTAATAATGGCAATGTATTGGAGCGTAAATTTTCCATAATTTCGTCAAAAAATAATTTTTTGCACAAAATCAAATCTTTTTTGGGAATGCAGCCTAGTCGGTTTTGTTACTCTATTTAACACCTACAACGTACTTGAATGTAGAAATCATCGATGCAATGGTTCCGCAGACAAAATATTTTTTAGTCATTTTTCATGAAAATTTAATTATTTTTATTTTTTGACCCCTAGAAGCAAACTATCAAGGGGCAAGTGACCCACCGCGTTTTGTTAACATTAATAACTACTACAATATATGTGAATTTAAGAGAAGTCGTTGCAGCTGTTTATGAGAAATAATTTTTTTAGACGTTTATTTTTGGAGTTTTTTGAGAATAAAACCCCTCAAAACTGCGTTACCCCAAGATAAAAGAACCGGTCCGAGTTTACTCGAACATGCTTTCCAATTTATCAACATTAGTAGAGACAGAAAATGAGTAATTTCATGGTAAATAATTTTCCAGTGGTTAAATTTCCTATATGTCGGGGGGGGGGGGGGGGGGGGGTTGTCCACCTGACGTCACTGAAAGTGAGATGAATTCTAGATAGGTCAGACAAACACATTAATTACCACACAGCAATAATGGCAGGGCACGTAATGCATTTGAGCGCGAATTTTCTATCATTTTTTCAAAAAATATTTTTTTTTTTTGCCAAACCAAATATTTTTTTGGGAAAGCGACCTATCCGGTTTCGTTACTCAATTTAACACCTAAAACATGCCTGAAGGTAGAAATCATCGATAGAAAGGTTTCGCAGAAAAATTATTTTTTAGTCATTTTTCATTAAAATTTAGTTATTTTTATTTTTTTACCCCCAGAAGCAAAGTATCAAGGGGCAAGTGACCCCCCGCATTTTTTCAACAGTAATGACGACTACAATATATGAGAATTTAAAAGAAATCGTTGGAGCCGTTTTTGAGAAATAATTTTTTTAGACGTTTATTTTTGGAGTTTTTTGAGAAAATTGAGTTGGCCCAAAATAAAAAAAAATGGTCCCGAGGTATGATTTTTGTAAACCTACATGCTAAATTTCATCCAAATCGACCGAGTAGTTTGCCCAGAAATCGATGCACAGACAGACATTTCGTAAAAACCACTTTTTTGGGTTCCTGGGACCTCAAAACGTGTAAATCCGTTGAAATCTCAGAATCGAAAATTTCGACCATCACAAAGCTTTCCTTATACTACGTATAAATTGGAAAGCAAAAACGGTAAGCTCGAAGACTTGTTCAGTTAGGTTAGCCGAGGAGATCGTTTGAATCCATAACTCGTTTTTCCTTCTCTTGCAACTAAGTGTTTCTGTTTTTGTTGTATGTATATTTTTTCGAAAAAGCATAAACCATTTTTTATTTGCTTGAACTGAATGTGTTAAGCTCTTGCCAGGTGGTCTTATTACTTTGTGAACCAGGGCGCTACGTGTGGATGCGCCACTGCTAAGCAATTTAAGTGCTGACAGGTCAGGTACCTGTCTGAAACTACACAACAAGGGTCGCATATCTGTGATGTTTACCTAAGATTAAGAAGACCACCTGGCACTTTCATTATTGCACTATATGTGTGTCCGTTTTACTTTTATTTTCTATTTGTATGTTATTTTTGCTCATTTTTATGTTTGCTTCAATAACAGAGTGTAGCTGAGCAGGAGACTCTGATGGACGATGCTATTATTGCTGGTTTCCTTCAGCATCAGACCGAAGGGGTAACAGTAAGTACAATTTTTTTTAGTTATGGTGCTATTAGTCCCTTACCCTTAACCTACTCAATATGGTATCATTGATTAAAGAACATACTGCCAATACGGCAGGATAGATACTTAAGTATAAACCGTTGCATACAATGCATGCACCTTTTAAAGTAGTTCCTTCAACGTTTGGTTTGTACAGTAGTAAGCCTAGTGGCTTTTGAAGTACATGCGTTGTATGAGTATTTATTCAATATATTGCAGTATTATACGGTGTATAACACTGACATTAAACTAACTTAGGTTGAACGGAAATTAGAGGATTTAGAAAAAACTAGACTTGCCGGAATTCGAACCCATGGTCTACGCCGAACGGGGGCGTCGTCTAGCGGTAAGGCGTAGATCGTGGGTTCGAATCCTGTCAAGTCCAGTTTTTTCTAAATCCACTAATTTCAGTTGTATGAGTAGGCTGACTTCAAATTAACGCCGCTGATATGAGATGATGCTGGCGCAGATATTGTAGATCAATTTTTAGAAGAAGCCGTCACAAAATTGGAAGACTTCGAGAATGTACCCCACCGATTGCTGTTATGTTATCAATCTCTAGTATTCACCAGCTTAATTTTTTAATATAGTTTAGCCATTTGTATAATTTTGTGGTTTGTAATTGGCTAAAAGCTGGTGAAGATGCGTTCTTCGACAAGTTTCTTGTATTGAGGGGTTCTCCGCAAATTATGTTCGTTATTAATGGTTAATGGTTGACAGTCTGCCCCACGAAGTGCCACATTGTCCGATGCGGTCGGACAGTTAAATCAACAATGTTGGATCAGTCAGACTGACCAACTTTGCCTTTCTACTTTTTCTCTATCGTACTTAACCACAAAATTAACTTGAACTGGAATGACAATTGGACGTCCGTAACGTACCTATCCCCTCAAGATCCTGGCTCTCCTGAGGGAGATAGGCCTCGGCAAAGTGATGTTGATACTTTGTTGTAGGGGGCACAATAGGCCAATAGGCTTAAGTGCACACAGGTAACACCTGTACCCCAATTTAAAAAAAAGCAAAGAAAAACGTTATGACCTACAAAACTAGGCATTCTCTTAAATTGCATATGAACATAGAGTTGTAGAAGTATTGAAATAGGTATTAAGTGCTTTCATGCACAATTAGAATTGGACTCATCTAGAATTTTTCAAATAGGAAATCTATAAATTATGAAAAAAAGTAGTTATAATCGTTAGCGGCAAAATATTTATTGTCTTATTTTATCGCAGGAAACGCGAATGGAGGAGAGATTAGACGATGCCATTAATGTTCTTCGGAATCATGCGGAGAGTTTGCATGCATTGGCACAGAGTGGACTCACCCCTCACACCAGTGTCAACGGGCTGCTAGCTTCCTATTCCCATGGTAAGAGAGTTAATTAACTGATGCTAGGCCTGCAAATTTTAATTAACCTTAGATTGATTATTTGTCAGGTTTGAGATACACAATATAAAATGGCCTGATTACGCCGTGAATGGTGAACTTCCGTATAGACATCCAATACGGTGGGCCTACAAAAATTACCTCGTTATGATTGAGTTACTTCGTGGAACTTGAGCATATCGTACTTCTAAATATAAAATTGTAAAGACGCAACTGGTCCACAATAACTGAGATTAGGAGCGCAGGTGTATGAAACTTTGTTATTAGTGTACTATTCTAACAATCTAACTATCCTCATACTAATCTGGCCTATATATGGGATCTTCACGTAGCGGCGTTCGTCCATCATCACATCCTGGCCTGCGTAGATGTATGTCGAGCAATGTTTTTCAATCCATGATTCCTTATGATCTTTGTCACTGAATCCGTTGTTTTTGCCGATGTTCAGAATGATGCTCTTTTCCTCCCTGAAGTTTTCTTCTGACAAGGTGACGTTGCATAACATGTGAGCCATCGCGTGGAAAGCAGCAGTCTTATGAGAAGGGGCATGGTGTTACATCACTGGAATCATTGTGTCTGTATGCGTTGGTTTCCTTAAAATCTTAAGAAGAAGGGCAGTATCCGATCTAGTGATGGTGAGGCCAAGGAAGTTCAAGGCGTTATTGACTTCAAATTCAATTGTAAATTTGATACTAGGGTGGAGGTCATTTAATATATTAATAAAACTGTCTAATTGTCGATGAGAACCCCCAAAAATGTCCGCTAAAAGTGCGGACAAAGAAGATCCCATTACTGGGCCAAATAGCTGAACGTAGAGGGTATTATTAAACTGATAATAATTTTGATCTGAACACAATTTAAGAAGCATGTTTCAGTTATAATAACGTAGGGTACTCCCTTTCCCATAAGCATCTCTTCGATAATACCTGCCAATTTCGAGGTAGGGACATTTGTAAACAAATTTTGATGTCACGTCTTTATTTCCTAATGTCCTTACCTCGGAATTGACCGGTATTATCGAAGAGATTCGTATGGAGAAGGCTACAAGGCTACCTGAAGCTTAATTTATGTATTTTTATTACACAGTCAGTGAACAAAGACTTTTAATCAATAAACAGTATTCCCCCACGTATTCACAAAGATTTATGACGTTACACATCAATACTACTGCCATTTTTTCGTCATCTTCTTCATTGGACTTCAGGCGTTTATTTTAAGAGTATGCTTTTCATGCTATATTGTGGGTTGCATCGAAGATAAAACTAAAATAAACATATAAATTACGGTGAAACTTTGTATAGCACCACGTAGAAAATATACAGTATTATATTATGCTCAGTCCTTTCTAGCAGGATTTTAAGCTAAGTGTTCATAGCCCAGTGATAATTATATTTTATTTTTAAATTATTTTATTCCGTTGTATTGCAATATATTGGTGGTATAATCTTTAATAACCGTTTACTCTTTGATTCCAGCAGCACCATTGGAACATATGCCCAGTCCAGGTGGGATGCACAGTGGTTCTCTTCCTAGCTACCCGCATGACGCTCATTCCGACGTCGGTGTTAAGGCTGAACGTATTGCAGCCCAGTCCAAAAGTGAGTTTTACTTTCATTGCGACATCAAACATTAGGGTAGTAGTAGTAAATAATGTATTGGCGATGGACTTAGGCCTCAATGGCCCATGGAACTGCCAAGGGCAATGCGACTACAAAATCAGTTGTTTAGCAAAGTTTGCTACAATTATAGCTGTAGGACTAATGTACACCACGGGGTTCCCCTGCACCACGATCTTGGGTGAACTTCGCATTTTGACCACTTATACATCGTTTTGTGTGACTCAATCCACCTTTCCTCTGCCTCAATTCCGAAAACTTGCATCGTAACCTATTTGAGAGAGTGGATTTTACAGCCGCCCACGGCACAAGAAGAACGGGAATGGCTGCGCATAAAATCCTGGCCGATCCATCTCTGGCAAGCTCATCTGTCTTTTCGTTTCTTTCCTCTCCGGAGTGTCCTGGGACCCACAGAAGGTGCACCTCGTTCTTCTGCGACACAACCGAACACGCTATCTCGCAGTCCCGCACACTACCCGATATTACCAATGGATTAGCCATTGCCATAATTGCCGCTTGACTATCCGAGCGAATTACAACTTCATGGTCCTCTAATTCATAACAGTGCCACAGAGCCGCGTGTTCGGCCATTCAGCTTGGAAGACAGTGGCCTACTCACCCAGAGGTATAGCGTCTGCGCCGCCCTCACGTTGAGAAGCTACTCATCTGTATAATCTGATTTATATTCAAGGAAGAAGGGAACCCATCCGGAAATTCTTCTCGTGCTGTTACTACAGATTTCACTGTCGTTAATATCAATTCCTTCGTGACACGGTCGCCTGGCATCAGCAGTACCTCGTCTTTAAAGCTTTGGAGCCCTGCTATATAACTTATTCCTAGGGATTTTTGATTTAACGATCTTGCCGCATCTATCCTTTGTATTGTTGGAATAGCTTCATTTTCGTCGAAGATACGTAATGGTGGGATGTTAACCAGAACTTCTGATGCTGCAGTTGGAGCAGAAGGACTTCGATGGCATAGTGGTAGATTGTCTCTACACATCATGCGATCGGGTATTACCTACAGAGCCGACTGAAGAGGTTATTCGGATACATTTATTGAATTGCTTGTATGCGAATAATCTTTTGTGAAATTAAAAGCACCAGTAATTTCGATACACGTCTTCATTAAAGTCAGTTCAGTCTGTTTAGCATCGTCACTTGCTGCGCCTTTTCCACCACACTACACACCCGCAGCCCACAGCATGACAAACTACAGTTAAATTGAGCCAGTAGACTATTTTAGTTGACAAGCCCTATGTCTTGCGAACCGTGGAACGTAACATCCAATAACTATTTATTGCCTTCCTTATTGACGTGACGTCTAATACATCGATGAGCGCTGGCTGGAATGCTAGGTGCATGTAGGAGAAGCTCATCCGTTACGCGGGTTTAAAGCAACGTTTTGGGCAGATGTAGAAGGCCTATGGCTATCTCCTCAATTTAAATTATAGCCATGTCTTCGTCTATTCTTCCTCTTTCAGGCCATGCTATATTTGTTGTAATAGGGCCAGGAATTCGACTATGGGGGGGGGGGGAGGAAACGTGAGGAGGTGCGCCCGAATTCGGCCCAAATTTGCCGATTTTTATAAAAAATAGGCCTTGTTCGGCCTCGTTTTTGGGGGTGTTAATATCAATTTGAAAACTAATTTAGTTCTTTTCCACCTTTCTTACTCCTTCCAGGCATATATTCAGTTTTACTATCCGTCTCTTCGTTCAGGGTCAGGAGAGTGTATGAGCCATCCATGTTTCGGCGGAAATACAGGTTCAAAGGGTACTTTTCAATTTGCATGCATAGAGTAAAAAAATTCCGCAACCTGCAAAATGAGGTTTTAATGTCTCATTAGAAGCAGCTAAGTTAAGGTTTCAAACGAGTATAAATACATAGTTTCAAATTTATCCCTTCACCCCTTAAACACGAGTGGAACACAAAATTAGTAAAAAATGACGCGAAAAAAGTCATTTCCAGCAATCCCATTTGAATTGCATAGGCGGGTTTAAAGCAATTTTTTGGGCAGATGTAGAAGGCCGATCTTAATTTAAATTATACCCATGTCTTCGTTTATTCTTCCTCTTTATTTGTGGTGATCAAGCAAGGGGTTTGGCATTGGGGGTGTGGAACGCCAGGGGGTTGCGCACGATTTTCAACAAAAATCGGCCTCTCGTCCGCGTTATTATCTATTTAAAAAATCGGTAGTCTGTTAGTAGGTTGTAAAGTCGGTTTACGGACGATAGTTTAACGTGACAACGCCTAAATTACTAAATCTCACATAAATAATATATGGCTGGAAACAGAACGAAATATGGAAAAGCCCTTAAGTAGTTTGAATTTTTTAAATTGATAATAGCGCGGCCGAAAGATGCCGATTTTTGTTGAAAGTGTTCCAGCCAGCGCTCATCGATTTATTAGACGGTGTCACGTCAAAAATTCAAACTACTTAAGGGCTTTTCTACATTTCTTTCTCTGTCCAGCCATACATTATTTATGTAAGATTTAGTAATTTAGGCGTTGTCACGTAAAACTATCGTCCGTAAACCGACTTTACAACCGACTTACAGACAACCAATTTTTTTCGCTTCCAAATGCGCTGACCGGGCCAGACTACTGTCTATCGGTACGCCGAGGAACTTTGCCTTTGGTATTTAATTTAAATTTTCTCGAATATAATTGAATGAATTGAATTGAATTGAAAACGACTTTATTGAATAAAAACAAAACAAAGGCGAACAATAAGACTATAAAGTCTTCTTTTCATGCTAACCTTAAGAACTAACATATTGTATTATTATATAGAGAGAAGAAGAGGGGGGGAGGGGATCCATTGTCGTCACCATTATAAGACCGGAGAGAGTCTCAAGCGTTATCTAAGATATATGAGCTTTTTTTTTTTAACCTTCCACTTCTGGAAGCATGTTGTGCCTTACTGATAGCTTGAATTCCGCGTACTGACGATCGTATACGTCATTCGATTGCACGCTCCATAGTTTTTTTTCCTACCGCCTTTCCAGCATAAATGAACTAATGCTTATTGGGCAGTATGTAACTGCTTTTGTGTAGCTGAATTTACCCGGTTTAGGTATGTAAAACTACATATACCTTTTACCATAGCTTGGGATTGTAGCCTCGCTCTGATGAAGGTTGCGTCTCCATTGGAATTTCCTTCGTCATTCTCACAGTCGTTTTCTAAAAACGAAACAGCTATATTTTTGAATGAAATGAAATCCAAGGACCGACAATAATTAGCTCAGTCACAAAATCACCTGTCCTTTAGAATAGCGTGCCGGATTGTAATAAACCCCTTTCACTTTGAAAATGTCGCCTTGTTCATGCCCAACACCATCATTCTTCCCATTCAACTGTAGACAATTCATTCTTTTGGTCGGATTTTAATTTCAGCGACACATATGCAATATATATATATGTATGCAATTCGAGATGTTGGCGTATCTTGTGAAATCACAGTGCTTCATGTTGGAATCAGATTATTTGTGTTAAAAACTAAGTGAACAATATAAACACTGTGCATCCTGCTGCTGCTATTTCGGTGGTCTCAATGACCAAGTACATGATAAGAGCCTACTACCAAAAAACCTATCAGAATGTGCAAAACACTTGCAGGTCTGATTGGAGATGATCAGTTTGTGAGGCGGTTATTGAGTGGCTACGTTACGGGTACCGATGATATCGCAACCGCAACTAATAGCGAAGGAAAAATAGGACTTAGTTCAGGGGCTGGGGCACACGATGTGAAACCTCAGGTTTAATTAGAAGGCGATCCTGGTTACAATAACCCAAAGGCTGAAAAGGTAGCTGCAGACATCGCATGTCACACCAAGTGCATGTACAACTGAGGTAAATGAGATCCATCAGATACTTACTACTTCCGCCATGGATTGGTAAAGGATAAAATGAAACGGAAAACTATAACGTTTAGATTTCCCATACCATAAATTTACCTACACTTGGTGGTAGTGGCGGTTAGTATACCTACACACCTACAGATGCCGACACTTTCAATACTGATACCAACACCTATATTTAGTTTCCATAACCGATATTGGTCTCGGTCGAACACTACTTTCAACCTTGATGTTGATTACTATTTCAATTTTATCTGTTGTAGGAAAGCGAAAGGATCCACCAGATATAGCCGATTTAAAGCCTTCGAGCTCAGAACCACTGGTGTCCGTCAGTTCTTTACCTCCAAACTCTACGACATCTGTTGGCAAAGCGAGCAAACGATCTAGAAGGTAATGCGTTTTTATATCCCTCTTTCTTTGAACGCCAATGGGTGAGTATTCCTTTTTGACGCAGGCGTTTCCAAAACAAGAATTCGGCGCTTATATTTCGGGTGCAATTGCAAAATTCGCACTGAGATGAGGGAAGTTTAAATAGACGGCTACGAGGGAAAGCTCTCAAAGGGGAGTGTAGGGTATCTTACGCTATTTGATTTGTTTTTTCCAGCGAGACCCAGCAGTCACTGTTTGCAACAGTAATTTAACCCAATATATGCGTTTGAGCGACAACCTAGCGGAGGATTAAGTTACGGAATAAAATTTCGAAGTTTTCGATCGCATATATACAATAATTACATCATTACAAATTCCTAATGATACTATTCATGGTTTTCGAATTGGACACGTTTTTATTTACGTCTGGCCATCGCCTTTTACTATTGATAAATGGTTTTGCATGTCTCAGTTTCTCTATTGTCCCTTGTAGCCAGTGTGGGTTGACATTGACGGTGTGTACAAGTTTGGTACTAGTCTGCCAAAAGAAAACCATTCTTGCGGAACAGTACCAATTGGGACATTGGCATAGGTTAACGTTCAATGATATACTACAGGCCAGCCTACGTCCATAGATAACCCTTCATAATAGTAGATAGATAGAAAATCCGTGTACTTCTCAACAACAAAAATAGGTGGTACAATTACAAGCTGTTCCCCCTCAAGCCAAAGCGAAGTAATTTGTAGTTTCACATAACCAACTCATTGTTACAGTTCGAGTGCGGAAGAGGACGAAGACCCAGATACAAAGGCGCAAAGAGAAAAAGAGAGGAGGCAAGCGAACAATGCAAGGGAAAGGATTCGAATACGCGACATAAATGAGGCTCTGAAGGAACTCGGCCGTATGTGCATGACACATTTGAAAACAGACAAACCGCAGACCAAACTTGGAATTCTAAACATGGCTGTTGAAGTGATCATGCAGTTAGAACAGCAAGTCCGAGGTAAAATACTGTACTTTACATTTAAGTGAAGCTCTATCTTTGTCTACTTTGGACTCCGGCATTATCCAGTTGGAGAGAACTGGGCTATGAGACATTATCTTCATTAGTAATGGAAACGCGACTGCGCACTGGGTTTTTCCTACTATCTTTAAATATCGCTAATAGGGAACCAACCGATTTTTATTTTTTATTTTTATACCGTTGAAATCAGGAGATTTTAAGTACAGTATGATATTTGTTACGCAGAGCGATCTTATAGATAAATTGGGATCTCTGTTGGCTTGTGAAAGCTGAAATTGTCATAGAATTCTTATTGTGGTTTGGATACTTCTTGAAGGCGTACGGGGATCTATTTGCAAAGCCTCTTTGCTATATTTTCAACTTATGCTTCAAACAATTTTCTTATCCCAACAAGTGGAAATTATCCGCCGTCTCCCCAATTTTTAAAAAAGGAAATCGCAACTTGGGTGAAAACTACAGACCAATATCCTTGATAAATGCTTTTTCCAAATGCTTCGAGATTCTGTTAACAGATAGGCTTTATTCTTATGTAAAGTGTTTTATTACCCCAATGCAGCATGGTTTTGTTAATGGAAGATCTATGTGTACCAATCTAACCTATTTTACACACTTTTGCGCTGACGCGCTATCAGAACGACTACAAGTAGATACTATTTATTTCGAATCTAAAGCTGCATTTGACAAAGTCCTATTCTGCTTTCTAAGCTGTCAAATATGCATATCCCTCCATATCTTATCCGTACGCTTCAGTCGTCCCTTACCAACCGCCAGCAGTACGTCTCTTTCCGTCGTGCCGTCTCTACTCCTTACAAAGTCACTAGCGGAGTACCACAGGGAAACAATCTCGGTCCGTTACTGTTTCTTCTTTTCATAAATAACCTGCCTGGTTATATCAATAACTCTCAGGTTCTTATGTACGCTGACGACCTAAAGATTTTCAGGGTTATTAAAAGTGTTAATGACTGCCATAGCCTGCAGGACGATATCGACTCTGTTAGTGAGTGGGCTGCTTTTAATAAAATGTGCTTGCATAGTGGCAAATGCGAGTTTATGCAAATTGGCAGGGGTCGAAAAATACCGGCAGCTTATATATTAAATGCTCAATCCCTTCGACGCAGCATTTCAATCAAGGATCTTGGAATCACCTTTACAGAAGACTTAAGCTTCAGTTCACACATTAAAAATACCATAAATGATGCAAAATGTACTCTAAGCTTTATAACAAAAATCTGTCACAACTTCCATAATACTGACACGTTTAAACTATTATATTTTGCATTGGTTAGATCTAAACTGAAATATGGCGCAGTAGTGCGGAACCCTAGTGCAATTACTTATATTTCCGCCTTGGAGCGTGTGCAAATACGATTTCTCAGATATCTATATTTTCGCAAGCATAAGGTGTATCCACATTATTCGCGCCATCCTGTCCGCAGCTCATCAATGATGAATGAGTTGAACTTTTCAACCTTAAAATCTAGGAGAGATGTGTTGGGCTGCATGTTTGTATACAATGTCTTAAATTACTTAATTGACAGTCCACAAATTTTGGAATTATTTCTAACTAGAGTAAACGTGAGGGCCACTCGCTCCCGAGAGTTATTTATATTTAATGGCCACTATGAGAATCCTTTGCAGAGGATTTACAAATTATTTAATTAGAATGATATTGACCCGTTCTCAATGGGACGTAACCTATTTATAAATGAGCTATTACTCAAGGTATGACAGATCGGGTGACTTTGTATTCAAGTGGAAATGGCAACAGAATGAGGGACTTCGCATGCTTCTGCTTTCTGTAATTATTTCAACTTGAATATGCGGACGTGTACCCTGGTGTATTTTGTATTTTTGTAAATGTGATCGTTTTGGTTTGTCTTGACAACTGTGATTCACATTATATATATGTATATATTATATATGACTAGAATACCAATGAACTATTGAACCAAAGCACAAGGTGAAGTTTTTACATTGGATATACCACAATAGCGAACGAATGTTGCACGCAACGTATTAGTAAACAGTTTCGATTACAGGGACATCGACTTTATTCACATTTATAAACATTTATTAAGTCACCAAAACAAAACCCTTTGTGTGTTCATTCCTTATTGAGAACAATTCGGAGTACCCCTAGTACGCGTTTATTGCTGATTTAACCGGAAATATTGATGGTAGAACCGTCAAAAATATCAATTAAATTAGCAGAAATGCTTAACATTTCGATATGTGGCAAGTGGCCTTCACTTACACCAATTGGCCGTAGTTCTTGAACTTCTTCCTTGAGACAACCACACCAATCGTTTTTTGTTCATGTCAAATTCAATCATTGTGGCTAGTCTGTGTTAGAAAGAGGTACATCAAAAGGCTCAAAAACGTTTCTTCTGTTTGCCCTGGTATTTCATGAAAAATTTGATTTTTACGCTTACTAGGCTTTCCCCTCATATAGTCTCGTAACAAATGGACAATGAGTCTATTTCTCGGGGAAATGGAGGACACTTTTTGAGTTGGTTTCTTAGTGTAGAGCACGGTTCAAGTATTTTTTTTAGTGTAATACCGCTAAGTTGTTAGTCATCCCATATTATGATTATGAAAATGATATGAAAATAGTGCATGATTTGGCTATTGCCCGGAAGTTTTCGAATTTGTCAGAGGAATTATAGAACTTGTGTATTGATATTTAAAAACTTACAATCCAAATAAATGATGGTTGAGTTATGTTTCTGAACCAACCTAAAATAGTTGAATAGGTAGTTGAAATAGTGTAAAAGCCATCAACATGGATGCTTTACATGCTCTCCGAAGCATGACCAAGATAATTATGTGACTCTTCGTTGTGAATTTCATCTCCTTTCGGCCACTAATACGAGAAAAACAAGAAAGCTGCACTTTTAAGAATGTGGCATGCCCTTGCTTTTTCAGTAGTTTGACTGTGTTATTGACTTGTATTTTTATCAATTAACACCATAATTAGCTCACACTAACTTATGTGTTTCAGAGCGAAATTTAAACCCCAAGGCTGCGTGTTTGAAAAGAAGAGAAGAGGAAAAAGCTGAGGATGGTCCAAAGCTTGGAGTTGGACCGCATCACATGGCCCCGCTACCAGGTCATATCTCTGGACCCTTTCCTCCCATGCAGGTATGCAACACAAGAAAAACAAAAGCATAGGAATAGAAATTTAGTATATAATTATGCCTACTATTTCCAAAGAAAATGAGAAACCCTTACTAATATACCGATTTTGTGAACAGACAACAACTCTCTGCAGTTACCTTTTTTCTATGTATCTCTTACAACGTTTAAATCGCATACATACATCGGCATATGGTGAACTTGATAGACTCAGAGCCCACGAGGGGGGCCAGACCTTATTTATTTTATAAAAGCCCAAAGTTTTTCTGTGCATGACCCCTATACAGGTAAGAACAACCAGGGACTATATAGTTTGGGTTGTGGTTACTTGGGCAGGTAACCGGTAGTAAAGGTGCATAATAGCTAAATTGTATATATATGTTACTTGGGGAACTATGACAAAATGTTATCTTAATAGCCGGACATTTTAAATGGTTTTTACATCTTGCTAGACACATTGAAAGTCTGCTGTAGGTGCGAGCGCAGTCGACTAAGCGCCCTATCTCACTCGCACCCGCTTGAACCGCTTCATTGTATTGTTACCTCGCGTTCGCACCTATAGCGAACTTTTAATGTGCCTAGCAAGATGTAAAAACCATATAAACTGTCCGGCTATTGAGGAAACATTTTTTCATTGGTTCCCAAGTAACATATATACAATTTAGCTTAATACTTAAACGAATTTAAGGTACTATTTTTTACACCTTTACTACCGGTTACCTGCTTAAGTGACCACAACCCACACTATTTAGTTCCTGGTCGTTCTTACCTGTATAGGGGTCATGCACAGAAAAACTTTGGGCTTTTATAAAATAACGAAGGCCTGGCACTCGTGGGCTCTTGCTCTATGAGAGTTTTAAAAATAAGTCAGTCATTATGGGTTTATACGTGAAGTTGTACTTTTCTTTGTTTTTATTTCTTTTTTTTTTGTGCGTTTGGAATGAAAGGGTATAGTGGGAAATAACCGCACTTCCATTCTCATGTTTTCTTTCCAATTTTGTTATTTTCTTTAATATGTGTCACTAGTGTAACTTTACCTCTACACAAATAAGAATATTATTATTCATGTTATTATTATAGCTATTGTAACAGCAAAGGCTTTCACGGCCGAAGTCGAATGAAGAACCAGTAGAATCCGGGCTGATGGGCCGTGGTCGAAATGAAAGCGAACTTCCAAACGTTTCGTCAACATCTGCGGTCGACATTTTCAGAGGAACTGCGTAGACTTCTAAGATTGTATCTCGGAGGCTCAACAGCGACTGTGAGGGCAGGGGGATGTGTTCTGAAATTTATACTAAGCTGCGGGGTGGTGGGGGGTGGAGGCGGAGTCATCCTCGCTCCTGATTGGCTCCCTAGTACCTCAACCTGATTTCCGGATGATGACACCAGTTTCTTTGCTGTAGTCTTCTTTAAGGCTGGATACCAAATTCTATTGACCTTTAATCCTTCTTCCTTCCTATTGAAGTTGTGCGGGTGCTTGTAGATCTCCATAGCCTCTCTGTGTAACCGAGGGTGGTAAGAAGAAGTTGTAGAAAGTACTGTAGCATCTTGAAATTGTATTATGTGACGGGTTTGTGTTAGAACATGCTCAGCGATTGCAGACTTCTCCGACTGTAGAAGACGGCAGTTTCGTTTATGTTCATCAATCCTGGTTTTTAAGCTTCGTTCGTAGTACCTATATAAACTTCTCCACTCGAACACAGAATCCTGTAAACACCTGCTGACGTCATCGGTTGCATATAGGAGATAATGAGTTGTTCATCAAGGATTCTACACACTTCATCGAAAAACTGAAAACCATTCGCCTGAAACCTGATGATATACTGGTAAGCGTTGATGTCGTGTAACTCTCCACGATGGTGCCAATCAACGAGACTGTGGAGTTGATAAAGAAAAATTTACGGATGACATCGCTGCTTTGTTCCACCGCGTGCTGACAACGACGTATTTTCAATGGAATTCGACCTTCTATGAATAATTGGATGGAGTCGCGATGGGCAGCCCAATCATTCCAGTAGTCGCTAACTTCTACATGGAGTTCTTTGAATATATGGCTTTGAACTCAGCCCCTCTACAACCGAAATGTTGGTTCCGGTATGTTGATGACACCTTCGTGGTATGGAGTCATGGCCAAAAGAACCTGGAGAATTTCCTGAATGCAAACATCCAATTCACGATGGAACAGGACAACAATGGCCGGTTGGCTTTTATTGATGTGTTGGTAACGAAGAATGAAGACGGAACTCTGGGCCACACAGTGTATCGAAAACCGACCCACACGGATAGATGCTTTAACAAGAATTCTAACCATCATCCGAGCCATGATAAAGACACTCATCCACCGTGCCAATAGGGTCTACCAACCAACATTTCTTCAACGGGAACTCAAGCACTTAGACACGGCACTGCAATCGAATGGATATAGCGCACGAGAAATAGCCCGCGCCATCCGACCCCGCATGAATAGATTCGCTCGGCAAGACGCACCCCCAAGTACTACTGGCCTACTCTGCCTTCCATTCATCAAGGGTGTCTCAGACCGTATAGGTGAACTCTTATTACGGCACAATGTGAAGACTATTTACAAGCCTACGCCAAAGATTAATTAGTTTGTACAGATCAGCCAAGGATAGCCGGGACCCGATGACGTCAGCAGGTGTTTACAGGATTCCGTGTTCGTGTGGAGAAGTTTATATAGGTACTACGAAACGAAGCTTAAAAACCAGGATTGATGAACATAAACGAAACTGCCGCCTTCTACTGTCGGAGAAGTCTGCAATCGCTGAGCATGCTCTAACACAAACCGGTCACAAAATACAATTTCAAGATGCTACCATACTTTCTACAACTTGTTCATACCACCCTCGGTTACACAGAGAGGCTATGGAGATCTACAAGCACCCGCATAACTTCAATAGGAAGGAAGAACGAATAAAGGTCAATAGAATTTGCTATCCAGCCTTAAAGAAGACTACAGCAAAGAAACTGGTGTCATCATCCGGAAATCAGGTTGAGGTAGTAGGGAGCCAATCAGGAGCGAGGATGACTCCGCCTCCACCCCCACCATCCCACAGCTTAGTATAAATTTCAGAGCACATCCCCCTGCCCTCACAGTCGCTGCTGAGCCTCCGAGGTATAATCTTAGAAATCTACGCAGTTCCACTGAAGATGTCGACCGCAGATGTTGACGAAACGTTTGGAAGTTCGCTTTCATTTCGACCACGGCCCATCAGCCCGGATTCTACAGGTTCTTCATTACAGCTATTGTTGAATAGCAGTAACGCGGCAACCTAATAAGGATCTTGTCATGAGGGCTGGTAGAAGATCCTCGCTCTTCATCACTGCTCTCTTTGGAATGTTGTGGTCAGCAATAGGCATTGGGCCGGCAGAACATTTCACTTTTATATCGAGTCTGTTACTTGATTACTTGTATTATATAATTTAACAGAAATATATTTATTTTTATTATATTTATTATTATTATTTATTATATATATATATATTATTATTTATTATATTTATATTTTATTTATTTTTTGTATATTTTGTATTTTATAGGCCAGTTCTCTATCAACTGGTCTATTCCAGCCCATGCTGACATGTCAACCATCAATAGTTAAGTGAAAATAAGCTTCCGCATTACCAGACAGCAAATTGAATTTCCATACATGCGTCTGCTAAATTCGATGTACGTCTCATTCATATATACTGTTTTACAAATGCAGTTATGAGAAAACGTAGATCATAATGTTGTGCATATAGAGACATCGTCGTTAGCTTATGTCTCGGTGCCAAGACCTTGGTGAGTCCCCTGTCCATCTATCATTTATGCCTCAAAATTTATTTAAAAAAACGAAATTTTCCCCGAAAATACTTAGGGACTCAAGTAGATGGAATCAATATTCTCGAACATCTTAGAATATCACTCTGGTTGGCTATGCAAATCCTTCCACCTGACTGCCCACGTTCCGTGTATTATACAAATCAAGTTCCATAATAGGCGGTGTTAGTGACAGCCACATGATACGTACTGTATATTAAAGTAGAGGATAATTATTCCTCAATGATTCCTCAAGTTCTAATATCGCTATTTCCTGTGAAATTAGAAATTCACACCTATAAGGTTTTTCCCCTCCGTTTCTCTCTTAAAGGGTTAATTTATTCGTTTTGTTACAGGGCCCTGGCCACAATCCATCTCAATAGCAGTATCTCTTCTAAGCCACCTTGAATGGGTAGCCAACTTGTGTTGACGTTTTACACCAAACAACACAACAGACTTTATTGTACAAAAATGGTATAAACGTTGTATTTACATTTCTCTGGTGTGAAATGTAATAATGTGCTAATTTTTTGTAACGGGGCAGAATCGCTAATTGACCTGATCGTTAAATGTGAGTCGAAAATTTATTGAGACGTGATAACAAATTATTTTTTAATGAGAAAGAAGATAGCCTGGTTCTCTAACCTCTCGATTCTCATGTGACTACGTTGTGCTTCCTGTGAGCCATGATTTACTGTAACTCAGATTTATTCATAGACAAAGAACACTTAGAGATAGTCTATGCCCTATAGTTGTAGAATTGACCATGATATTATAGATTGGTTAGTAAACGGTAATAAGTTATGAGTGAAAATTTTAACATAGCATATCTGGTCAGTCTCCTTGCTACAGGTGTCTCTCATTTTACAACAAAGGGTTAACAACATTCTAAGTGTTCTATTTCATTTGCCCTGTGTGTCGTTGCCTGCATTATTAGATGCTGGTCGGTGCTGTTATGGACAAAGTGCGAATAGTTACGGTTCGGCTCCATTTTTTTGTTTTTTCGTTTGTCCAGATTTTGGATTTATTGATGGCGTTGAAAGCCTGTAAGTTGTAAATCTATACTTATATTATTTATGAAGTTGTATACTACTTAGCAATCGCAAATGGTACACGGGTAGGCCAATACTTTTTTAATAGTTAGTTCTTTCCTGTTTAATGGAAAGTAATATCCATTGCCCTTTTGAATGTCACAATTATATCACAAAACTTATTCACCCGGAAAAGGTAACGTATCCACTCTGACTTAAGAAATTCATGTTACATTGGTCTAGCTTATTTTTTTTTTATACTCTTCTATTCAGTGTGCACTTTGAAAGCTAGCATTCGCCATCATTTTTTCAAATGTTTCATTGTCTGACATTGGAAACACATCTTAAAACTGATTTTTGTCTTTAGAAGGGGTATTTAAGGCCATTAAAACCTAAGGGTATGTTTGAATTTTCCCTACCTAATGAATTTTAAATGCCGCTCCCTCCCTCGTTACATTTCGTTACCTTTTACAATTGACTGTTAACTTTAATTCCTATTCATTGTAGGCATTATAATTGGTATTCGTTTGTTTGCACTGGCTTTCAAAGTAATATCTCCGTATTATCTTGAAAGGCTAACATTTCTCTCTATTCAGACCACTTCTTTAAAAAAAAGTATCGTATTTTGTTATTGATCGTTATTTTCCTATCTATAATGTCTTAGTTTCTATAACATAAATTTTCCTTCTCTATTTTTAAGAAACATCATGTGTATGATATCGCAGTCCATTTGCAACCAGCCATTTATAGACTGCTCTTTTGACGAGCTTCTAGCGATGAACTTATGCGGTTGGTTTACAATTTACTGTTAAAAAAGTCGAATTTGTGTGTTCATTTGCAATCAAACTAGTCATTTGTCATAAATGTGTATCCACCGGTGTCCTGGATAGCGTGAATTAATGATTTTTGTAATCGTACTGTCAAATCATTAACATTGCTGTCAGCCGTCATCAGTAAAAACAGCGTAACTGTACTCAGTTAAACAAATAATGACTATATTTTCAGCACAAGCACCCAGGCGCAACAAGTCTTCTCTTATACTTAGATTCAACTTGGGGCGTAGGTGGATTTCGAATTTTGTGTTAGCGGTAATTTGAAAAGGGCCTAATATCTAGACTACGGCCGTACACCCTACAAAACTCTAAATCCGAAACTTTATTATGTATTCAAGTTAGGCCCACTATGATTATTTCAATGCAATCAATTTAATTTGTAGACAACTGTAGTTTATCTATTGATTATACCATAAAGAAATTGCAAAACAAACTGAGTAAATTTTTAGCAGTCATGGTACCTTGAATAAAAAATGAAGTATCGAATTTAACGTGAAGTAGGGCGCATACAGTTACAATGTCTTACTTATGACGAAGCAGAAAGGACATAACTTTTTTTTTAATTTTTGAAATTTTCATTAATTTACCAACTTAGTTTTAGTTGACATATTGTTATACTTTAGGCCCCGATCAATATTTCAAAATGCAGGTGTTATTATTTTAGTTTGAATATCGAATAGAACTGCCTATAGAATCACGCATATGTCCACGTAAAGAAGTCCAATTATTTTATAGGTTTTAGCCTTTAAGTGAAATATTATTCACACCAATATTTCATTTTAGTATTATTGAAATAACCTTCCGAATAACGTGAAACTGTAATATTAATTTACAAATTTGTATTGTAGAAACGCACCAAACCATTTAATAAGTTGTTCATTACTACTACAAACTAGCATAACGGAATCTTTTCAATCCACCGATTAATATAGTTGATTTTGCTTATAGTTCGTAACAAATGAGGTGCCTTGAGGCAAAGTACAAAATTGGCAATCTTGTAAAGATAAATCGTCATCTCGTCGGTAGAATTGCATGCATGAGGATGTGTAATAAATAAATCAGTGTTGAATACCTTAAAAGCGTTGTGTTTTTCATGGGTGTGCCACCCGGGTGTCACTGCATGTAAAAAGTCTGTTTTACCCGAAATGTTGGCACATAATTCGTGGAGACACAACAGCTGATATGTTTCTGTAGTAATTGGTTGTGTTTTAATACGCCTTAAGTGCTAACCTCCAAACGCCAACTTATGTAATAATTGTTTAACCTCAGGGCATCTCACTTCAAGCTGCTCAGTTTCAAAGCAAAAATTCGCATCGTGCCATACATTGATTAGTAATACTTAGCATACGCATACGTTTGATTATGTCACTTAGAGTTAACAATGCCATTTCAAGCATTAATGGACTGCTATTGTCAACTTACGCCGTTGCCACTGATAAATACTCCAATTTTTTTTCGCAGATCGTTGCAAAGTGCTAGTTTTAATTTTTTTTTCGTCAGTAGTAACTATTTGTATATAGGTTTTAAGCAATAACAATTTCATCGATAAACTAAAATTTCCGTTTAAGCAATACGTAGCCTTTTTCGCAGGTCTCAATATGTGATCGTTGCAAAGGGCCAGTTTCAATTTTTTATAAATCAGTAGTTAGTTTATTGGTTGTAAGCAATAACAATGTTTCATTAAATTTCCGTTTAAGCAATGCATAGCTCTTTTTCGCAGGTCTCAATACGTGATCGTTGCAGGAACGCCTGTCACAATTTTTCTATTAGTAGTAACTGTAAGTTGTAAGCAACAACATTGTTTTTTCGATAACGAGTGCACCAAAAACATTATTTGAATGTTTGATTAGTTCGCTTCCTCGTCTTCATTTATTCTTTCTATTTTTCTAATTCAGAATTCACACAATATATTGGTTCCAGAGCTAGTGATGATGGCATGGCTCTAGATAAATATTACCTGTAAAAGTTTTATCAAATCGTATTTCTTTTCTTATCGTAACTGCAAAGGCTTTCACGGCCGGAATCAAATGAAGAACCAGTAGACCACGGCCCATCAGCCCGGATTCTACTGGTTCTTCATTCTTTTCTTATCGTTTATAGTCACTATACGTAGGTATTAAGTTTAAGAAGTTTGGGTTGATACAAGTGGCAATGGTGTCTACGATTGATAGTAAGTAGCCTGTACTTGAATTAATTTTATTGGAGAAGTTTTCATTTTGATGCATCCATGATCAGAACAGAGACCACGTTAAGAATGACATTTGGCTGTCGTCTCCATGTGAAAGTTAGGTTCATTTTGAGGCAGATCCGAAGAATATGAGTTGCCAGATTGCCTGGTTGGAAATATTTTGACACCGTAATGGCTTAAATTCCATTATTTATACAAGAACTTAAGTTGTAGCAGAGGTACAGCCAGGCATGACTTATGACAAGCATTTATTATTCCCTTAAACCTTTTTTTTACTCATAAAATGGCGAAATAGGTTCTTTTCTTCGTTCTTTAACTTATTGACTCTTTGCATTGAAGACGCTCTCGGTTGAATTTTTCGTTGGCAAATTACTGTTTCAACATGGATAATTACACATATGATTCCATTGCTTATCACTGTAGGCGATAGCCCAAAGCTGATGTTATAATAACTGTAAGTAATCCAAACACAGAATTTACGAAGTAATGAGAAAAAGTTGGTGAATGTTCTGTGGTCCGCTGTTGGCTGGTAAAATGAAATAATATTGTAATTTTTAGTTGTATCATAATATTTTTAAGTTGTGAATACTTCAAATTTAGTTTTGCATTTCATTTATGGATCTAACTATTACCGGTATTGTGAATCAGTTTTAAGTCACTGTCGGCAGGGGCGTACTGTAGTTTTTTAATATTTTAATTGTAATGCTTTCTTTTGTTATAGGACCTATCTATAATCTATAATTTTCTTCTGTCTTGTCATCATTTGTACATTTCCTTTCTGAGGTCAAAAACTAGTTGCCAAATATTTACTATTTAGGTTGTATAAGGCTGTAGATGAGAAGCAAGTGCATATAAGTGCGAATTTGACTCTCATTGTTACACGTCGTGTTTTTTGTTTAAGCATACTAGTTATCATCGCATCCATCGTATTACGTAATTTTGGGAAACTGAAATTAATTGGCTTTTAAAAAGCTATGCAGTACAATGTAGATTTTAATTTTTTAACTGCTAATCACTACTTTAATTCAGAATGTATTTTTTTATTCATACACAACATCGGTGTGGTTCAGAAATGTTTAAAAATTATTGTAAAATAGAGAAGTCTAAGCAATAGCTGGCTTGGGTGCTGCTGCATCCTTAGCTAGCATCGGCGACTGTAGTTATGTTTACTTCTTGTGAATTATTATAAATTATTAATAGTACAAACCAACAATACCGAAATGCTCCATTTGTCAAGAACACTGGCATTAGTTTACCCACCGCTAAACCGCAATACAGTATTCTCTTTGTTATTTTGAATGACCTAAATTGAGTTATGTTTCAAATCGTTTTGAAACGTTCCAGGAAAATAAACTAAAATTTGGATATTAATATGAATAAGTTTTGTTTGTTTTCCTCGACTGACTTGGTCGCCAAGCCGTGTTTGGCTTATCGCAATATCCAGTGGAATTATTTTAGTTCATAAACATAATAATTTGGATATTTTTGTTGCAATACTTGCTGTGTTTTGCTTATCGCAATACCCAGAGGAATTATTTCAGTTGAAAACTTAAAAATTTGGATACTTTTATAGCAATATTTGTGTAATTGCGTACCCTATATCAATATTGCATCTTGTTTAGCATAGATTATTTAAATTTTTAACACCTACAGTGGCAGTACCAGAGGAATTTGGTTGCTTTTGGATGTTTTTTGGTAAATTTAAATACTTTTGAGCTTAAAAGTTTCTTTAAATTTTTCAATACTTCCAATGCAGGTAATTGTAATTATTGTTTGAAGTTTTTATGTGTAATGCAATTTACGTTAGACTAAAAAACCTTTGTGCGCCCTGCCTTTGTATTACAACTGTGTTTTTTTTTTAATTTTACTTCTCGGTATGTTGGTACCGAACATATATATGTTGGTTATGTATATATTACGTAAGGTTTTTTTTAGACCAATGTAGTTTTACTTTGTCTTAGCAGACGGGCTTGCTGTCGTTTGGCCTCAGCTCTTATGTATTGTATGTGTGTGTAGGCTGGGGTTATTTATCGGCCGTTCAACAGCCGACCGAAGGGACTTGTTCTTCTGCATGCCTAGCACATGTTGTTTGAGATTATATATTTTCTGCTTAATTGCAGTCAATACTTCCCTCTTCAGAATGCTTAGGAAAGTCAGGGGCTGAACATAAAAGCCCAGAAGGGCGAAGTGCCCATTTAATTTTTAAATAAACCGACCATATAGCAATGGTGTTAAGTTTAAGTTCATTGCGCACTGCCTAAACAGCCGATTGCGGTTCGTTTTTACATATGTTTAACATTAGAAGAAAGGTAAAAAAGCTGGGACAATTTTCCCGTTCAAATGCACTTGAAAAATTGAGTTCAGTTTACATGAATTTGAATCCTTACTACCTCTAAGCGCTGCTGTTTTAATTCATCACGGTAGTCATGCTAGGCCTACAGGCAATACAGATGCATCAGGTCTATTGTCAAGGTTATGTAAGAGGAAGGTCATATTTCATTAATATTAGCGTTTGTAAAAGTTCAATTTTTTTCTCACGAGTGAGTGCCTCTAAAAGCCAAAAATTATATCCTAATGTTTAGGGGGAGGGGGGCTCCTTGGGCCTAGGCGCATTGATTCTCTATGCCCCTGGATGTTATAACTTATTTGAGATTAGACATCCATCCCTCTTTGCTCTCCTTAGAGTCCCTTAGATTCGCTTATGCAGCCTTTGGCTTATTTCTCGTGTATATTTTTGTCATGCATTCAAAGAAAGGAAGCAAATTTTAATGGATATTTTTTGTTGTAATTTTAACGTACTCCCAAAACGACGTCCAAATTCATAATATTTTGGGTGGATTTTGTACAAAAATGTGATTGTAACTTTCTTATTTTGTGTCTTTTTTTTAAAAGCATTGCCACGCATTATGAGTTGCCTAAATTCTGTTGTATAATTGTCTCCGTACTTAAGTTAAGGTTGTTTTGCAGTAGCTCATAACCTGTGTTCTGCTCTAAAATCAAACTTTTGTACCTCAAGCCCCATTGGCCTAACTTTTTGCGCTCATTGTGTATGGAAACACAGTCCCATTATATAGTTTATCTGAATAAATTGCTAAAATTATGAAGCAGGAATGTGTTATATTTTGCTAACCAGACCCTTTTTTTAGTTACCAAGTTTTAGTATACCTATGGTAACAAATACTTGCAGTCTTTATGGATGAATACATTGATGAAGGATAAAACAAAGGAAGAAAAATGTCTTTATTTTATCATTGGGGTATTCTAGTTACCTTTTACCTACTCTGTTGCATATGCAGGTCCGATTCATTGTTTTTTTATTTATTTTATAGGCACCCTGGTTATGTCATACTGGGTAGATATTTTCGCTAATGACTACGGTACTTTGGAGTTTGGGATGCTTCGGTTTTATGTCAGCAGCAACCACAACGGAATTAAGACTTAGGTTATGGCATTTTGACTTGCCAGCAAAGTTTAGCCATTCATTGGCATTATGACTGTGCAACACACAGAATAAGTTCATTAGTTTTCTTTTGAGTGCTAAATTCTGACTGTTTCTGAATATGACAAATAGTGACTAACTAAGAGCTGTAGTACATAACTTGTGTGTTGTGTATGTAGGCTACATTAAGTGAGTACGAAGAGGGAAAGTCAATTCCAAGTATGAACTCTATTTTAATGAACCATTAGATAGATAGATTGCTCGAATTCCCAGCAACACGTCCGGCCTATCACGCATCCCTGCTAAAATTAACATCGTTCAGTCACTAATCACCTGCAATTTTACAGTTATGCTCCTGATTACTTTTTTAGCGCTGTATCTGTTTTTCCGATGCTATCCGTGATAGTAGGTGGGCCTACATAACATAACTAACTTACATAACATAGGGACGTCTCAATTATCAGCAAATTTATTTAGATATATATAACCTATAAAACAGCTAGGGTTCCCACAGTGAATTTACGAAATCTGCCCTGAATTTTTCAAATTGGCCAAAAAGTGACAGAATTCAAAATTTCGTACAGCACACGCTTTATAACAAAGGTCGTAACTGCTGCTGAACTTGCTGGAAATAATTAAGTTATTTTAGACTAATAATTAATGTGTGTTACCGAATCATTCAAGGAAAAACATTTTGTTACTTCCCCCCCCCCCCCCTATTGAAAATAATAACTTTGAACGTCAATACCTTGCAATTTCATTTTTTCTTTCAGCCAGTTAGTTTGTGAATGGCGCCCTTCGGAAGTATACCATGTTGCTACACTTTGCCAGGGTAATAGTTGAAGCAAGTATTGAGTAGCGTTAAAAGTTTGACATTTTTAGAAAAATACACACACACAAAATTTCCAATTTTTGTAAGAGGCTTATGGCGAAAAATATGTTATGTCGCGTACAACTGTGTTTGAGTGGAACAACAGATTTTGTGATGACCAGGAAGAGGTCATGGACAATGCTCCGCTAGGGGAACCTAGTGCAATAAAGAAACTATTACTACCGTATTACTATTACAATGCGCGTCCTGGACGACCAATCTCAATGCAAACAGACGAAATGGTGTCCAAAATTGTGCAGGAAGATCGACGTCTTTCAACAAAAATGAAATAGTAAACAGTAATTGTAAGTAAACATCAGTAAACAATTGTAATTGTTCTCTAATAAGCCTTTAAAATTTAATGTATTCTTGAAATTACCCCAGTGATACAAGTCTCTTTGAGTACTTAGTACTGGGGTAGACTTTGTAAACTGCACAAGAAAAACTGTAATATACTATTTACTTACTTACTTATTAATAAAGAAATAGTGCGACATGACAAAAGTGACTGCGAAATTGATAGCAAAAAACCTTTCGCAGGAACAGAAAGACCGAACAGAATTAGCGGACAGATAGATCACCGTGTTTGAACATGCACCTTATTCCCCAGATTTAGGCCCCTGTGACATCTTCCTCTTCCCTAAAATCAAATCTGCCTTGAAAAGATCACGTTTGGGGTCGATGGATGAGGTGAAGGCGGAAACGGCGGCGCTGCTCTACAGCCTCACACCCAATTACCTGCAGCATTGTTTTAAACAGTGGTAGGTCAGCATGCAACAACGTGTAGATAGGGAAGGGATGTATGTTGAAGGTGACAATTAATAAAAGTAAATAATTTTAAATAAATAGCTTTTATGGCCCCAGTCCGGGTATTTAATTGGCGCACCTCGTAATATGTACGGTAATTTATCTCTGTAATCAATCAAATTCTATGACATGGTAGTAGCGTGCTTGTACTTGAGCGAGTCTCTACACACCATGCGATCGGAGACGTGTCGTAACTAAAAACGGGTACTAACCTACAGATGCGACTGTAGAGGTCACTGGGATACATTCATTAAATTGTTTGTATGCCCGATGGACCGAAACTACGGGAAGGGATTCATGAAAGCATCACAGAGGTTAAAAACCCATACATCGCCACTAACGCATGCCGAGACACTGCTAAATAAATACCAAATTCAGTTTTCTATAATGTACCCGGCACCCACTCAACACTCGTACCGCTGTAGTAGGCTTAATAATTAGAGCAACATATAGGTACCTACCCAAGGTTTTAGTTATTAAGAGAAAATGGTTTTTGTCGAAATTATCGATAATCCCGTGCTTACCATACCATTATATATAGCCTATATTATTCTACCCATTCTAAACTACTGTCCCTTTGATTAATATTTTTAAGATAGAGAAAGTCGAGGCAGCCTAAATTTAAAGCCTGGACAATTACATATCATGGAACTACATTACTTAGGGGCCATCCATAAATTACGTAACGCAAAAATTGAGGATTTTAAACCCCCCTCCCCCCTTTTAACGGGACCGTAGCGATAGTAGCCACCCCCTATTAATTACGTAACGCTACCTCAACCCCCCCCCCCCCCCCCCACCTTTCTTCATTCAGAACTTTTAGTTTTTTTTTTAATTTAAATGCATACTGTAGTTGATAGAGCTGACAGCCGGCCATTACTTAGTAATAGTTTAAAGAACTATTTTATTACAATTTCAAGGGGCATGACTATTAACAGAATAAGAATTGAGTAGGTACTGTATAATATGTAATTTAATTATTACATACAAAATTAGCCTAAATAATCATCTTCCCACACAGAAGCCAAGTGGGCCTCAACTGATACCACAGGGGCAATGGCAGGCTCATTTGGTGTTTTTTGGCACATTCAAATTAAAAAAAAAATTGAATTTTTACGTTACGTAACGCAGGTCTATCTATACCCCCCCCCCCCCCTATCGTAACGAAGCGTAACGCTGATAGGTACCCCCCTCCCCGCACCAGAAGCGTTACGTAATTTATGGATGCTCCCTTATTTGATCTAATGAGGTACCGATGCTAATTCATAATTAATTGGGAAAGCGTGTAGCCTACGGGTCCGATCGAACATTTCATTTTTGAGATGTTAACATAATCAAATAATTACAGGAAATTACACAAAACTCATCGTTAAAATTGTAGCCTATACCATCTTGGATTTCACCCGATTTTGATTTTATTTTTATTTTTAAATAACATAAGTAAGCAATCAATATATTATGTAACAGTGTCAAAACTGGGGTATTTTATTAATAAATAGCTACTGTGTGCCATAGTAAATTGCCTATTATGTGGCCTCCACTTTTGTCTGTCTTGTAGGGTCCTTTTTAGTTCAAAGTAGTTCAAAGTAGGTGTCGCATCCTATCCTAGGTACTTGTTGTTGTTGTCGTCGTCCTCTTGAATTCGTGCCTTCAACCATACCCTCAATAATGTTCATGAAGACTCCTTCATGTCTCAGAATATGCCCCATCCATTAGTACCTTCTTATTGAAATGGCGGCAATAAATACGGTAGATCTTTTCTCGTGTGTTCTAAGGAGCACGGCTTCGTTGGTTATATGGTAGCTGCTTGCTCCCCATGATATTTTCAAGATTCTTCTATAGCACCACATCACAAAGGATTCTAGCTTCTTTCTTTTGCTAATTATTCGAAATGTCATGTTTCCGCGTAGGTACCTTCGCGCACTCTTGATCCCTGATCTAAGAGATGTTGACAGTGGCGGACACAATTTTAATTTTGGGGGTCAGGAAACCGCCCCCACCGCCCCCCCCCCCCAAGGATCCGTCCCTGCCGGCACTGGGTGTATGATGCTACAACTTAGCATTGGCTCTAGTAAAGTACGTAGGTACACTATACAATAAACAACACCATTTAGCTGGTTTAATTCTCCTTCCATGTTAGGCTACGTACTTGTACAGTATAGGCCTACCAACCCACATATGTATGACTCGTATCTGTACTTGGTTAAGTCATGCTTTCACCTGTTTCATTGCTTCAATGGTAAGCTTGTCTCAGCTTGTCTATAATCGCTTGTAGCCGGTGTAGGTTGACATCGAGAGCGTACACCAGTTTGCCAGTGGCCAAAAATTCACACGGAAACAATACAAAGAACCAGTCCGAGTTTACTCGAACATGCTTTCCAATTTATCAACATTAGTAGACAGAGAATATGAGTAATTTCATGGTAAATAATTTTCCAGCGGTAAAATTTCCGGGGGGGGGGGGGGTGTCCACCTGACGTCACTGGAAGTGAGAGAGATGAATTCTAGATAGGTCAGACAAACACATTAATTACCGCACAGCAATAATGGCAGGGCACGCAATGCATTTGAGCGCGAATTTTCTATCATTTTTTCAAAAAATAATTTTTTGTGCAGAACCAAATAGTTTTTTGGGAAAGCAACCTGTCCGGTTTCGTTACTCAATTTAACACCTAAAACATGCCTGAAGGTAGAAATCATCGATAGAAAGGTTTCACAGAAAAATTATTTTTTAGTCATTTTTCATTAAAATTTAGCTATTTTTATTTTTTTTACCCCCAGAAGCAAACTATCAAGGGGCAAGTGACCCCCCGCATTTTGTCAAAATTAATAACGACTACAATATATGTGAATTTAAAAGAAATCGTTGGAGCCGTTTTTGATAAATAATTTTTTTAGACGTTTTTTTTTAGTTTTTTGAGTATGAGTAGTTTGAGTAGGGGCTTTCCCCCCCAAATCGACTTAGCCCAAAATAAAAGAAATGGTCTCGAGGTATGATTTTTGTAAACGTACATGCTATATTTAATCAAAATCGACCGAGTAGTTTGCCCGGAAATCGATGAACAGACAGGCAGAACGACAGGCAGAACGACAGGCAGACAGACATTTCCTAAAAACCACTTTTTTGGGTTCCTGGGACCTGAAAACGTGTAAATCCGTTGAAATCTCGGAATCGAAAATTTCGACCATCACAAAGCTTTCCTTATACTACGTATAAATTGGAAAGCAATAAAGTCCGAAATCCAAGGGGTCGTTGGCATTGACAAGGGACCTATGGGCTATATATATAATTATATATGTACATATATAAGTAGGTCTGGGTCTAAGAAAAGTCATTCAAAATAAAAAATTAAATAAAAATCCCTCGTAGGCCTATATTGTAGGATTTCGAACCTCGCCCTTCCGTTTCATTTCATATACGGGTTGTCTACCAATTAAACTACGTCGGTGCCTTATAAGAGGCGTCTTCATTTGAAACCTTAATATACCCAGCACGTCATTAGCGAACAACCATTAAAGACTCACTATTATACGAGAACGAATATCGTATTGAAATAAGCAGAGGGAGTCAACAATTGAAGTGCCCCAATAAATGTTGTTTATTTTCACGAAACAATGTTTGTAAAGCAATGCCATCTTGCCGTATACAATCAAACAACAAACAAAGACATTCACGCGCTAGTGCATAGCTCTGGATCTTCTGCAAATCCATTATTATACTAGCAGCTCAGTAAAGTTACACAGCTTCCAAGCTATTCGCGAATAGCTAGATTGGATGTTATATTAGTCTCTTAAGATGTTTTGCTTCTCTTATGTTTGCTTCATCTTCATCTACCTTTAACGATTTCAATTTAAAGCTATCAAAGGGTTTCATCCGTGACTTTGTATGTAGGTATTATTATATGAACGGAGTTTGATAAACGTACACCTACTTCCTACATTTTCTGGCCATGCTTCGCAGGGCATGTAAAGCAGGCGGTCCCGGACCTTCCTAGTTGAGTGTAAGAGAGGGCTTTATAGCCCTAACTCCGCTAGGTTGGTTTAGTAATAAAACAAAAAGTCCCTATTTATTTATCTATTTATTTCATTAGGGCATACGTCCTCAATGTCAGCTACACCAGCTACAAGCGATAACTGACAAGTTGAGACAGCCTTGTCATTGATATAATGACTTAACCAAGTTCAGCTGCGGAACCTTTCTTTTGGTATAGCTCCAAGGCCGTAGGCAAGGGAGGGGGGCTTATTGGGCTGCAGCCCCCCCCCCCCCCCCCGAAATGAAAAGTTGAGAATTAAATAAATCTAGAACTGTAACATGAGTGTGTCTTCCTTAGCAAGTTATTAACATTATACTGCTGTTAAAATCGTAACACCTCACTATTTCCGGCCTATTTTTTCAAGAATGATCCTCCGGAGGAGACCCCCGTGCTCTCCAGTTTCCAGCAATATGAATATGCATTCCTCTGTATGCTTTGCTCCTGTAAATGCCCACTGTTTTGCACTTTTATTTGGATTTTTTTCCCCCGGGGTAAAACCCCCACTATTTCGCACTTGTATTTTCAAATTTCCCCCCGAGGGTGACCCCCGGGCCGCCCTCTTTGGGTTAGATACAATATTATTTCTTTTCTTATTCTTCCCCCTTAGTGTCGCGTTTATTATTATTATTATTATTATACAGCATTCTAAACCGTCGTAATATATTTTAAGCCAGTAAATAGACGTTTGGTGTGCCTATGCTATCATATATACGAGTAACACCATAACCTCAAAAGAATACACTAGAAATGAAATGAAATGAAATATCGTCTTTATTTTCAGGCGAGCTTTAGCCCCGAAGGGCTACTCTTCCAGCTAACCTGCACAATTTTTTGTTTACATTACATTTTTTGAACAAAGACAGTTTTCCTGTTAAAAAAAAGATAGCCTAAACAACATAAGAAAAGAAAAATTCATGCACTCACTCATTCACTCGCACACAACATTCCCCAGAAATTGATGGCAGGCTGCCTTAAATCTCTCCAATCTGCTCTCGGTCCTTGTTTCGTCAGATACAATTGAATTCTCAAGAAAAAAATTTGAACTAGATAGGATCACAGTTGCCACAGCCACCCCCGAAAAAAATCATGGCTACGGGCTTGGATTGCTCATAGGATGGTATCAAGTGCCTTGGACTTAAGTTCTAACGGACTAGCTTCCGCTTTTTTGATGTAACGTTGATTAGGCCCAGCCGTCTGTTTGGTAGTGCAGATAGGCCTATCCTCAAATATAAGTTGGCCTACATGACGTTAGAAAGCATTGATAAAAAGTTCTTGAAAATTATCTTGACAATAAAATTATGTGTATTAATTTTTCATGAAAATTAGTTCTTTTTGATTTGTTGGCCCACAGAACCAGACATATCAAGAGAGCCTGGTAAATATTGTTCGCATTGATAACGGCGATACAATGTGAATTTAAAAAAAGATCGTTTGGACCACTTTAGCAATTTTTTGTGTGTGCTTGAGACCAAACGATAGAAGTAAAAATTAGAGTAGGTAATAAATAAAATGAATATATATTGAAAAATAAAGCAGTAAATTCTTAAGACTGGTCTATAAATGCTGATTTAACGGGCACAGTCGACATCTTAGGTTACGGAAGGGAAGTGTGCGAGTCGGGGGTTGGCGCCTATTGAAGTATCGGCAAACTTGTAAAACGGAACAATACCCGCCTCACATGCGGATGTCTTGGTTTCGATTCGATCCGATGACACAATTTTCTGGCTTCTGAGTAATGCTGTCTGTAATTCAAAATAGTCTCCTATGAAATGCTCGATCCACTTGACCCACAAGAGACTATTTTGAAAGTTTCCAAAATTTTTGTTTTCTTTTATAGGCTCGTAAAGTTGATTGCATGTAATCAATTTTGTTGTTTCATGTTTTTGGTTTGGAATGTGTGGCTCTTCTAAGAGGTCAAAATCTGGTTATTTCGAAATTTGGCTCAGTTAATAAGAAAGGTTGCCGACCCCTGCCTTATGGTCTCACAGAGGCAAAGACGCAAAAATCCCCAATCTGTACCTCTCTGTGGTGTATATGGAAGCGCGGACTTGCAACGGAACATTTAAGGGACGGAGTTTGAGGCGGAAAATACAGTATTTTCTGCGAAGGACACTTTTTTGCCCTGGGGCTGGGAAACTGGCCTTGAAGGTGGATGAATTCAATGAAGATCCAATGGCGTAAGGATGCAGAAGACAACGGGAAACCGCTGCATTACAGTTCAGTATAATGATCATGACATCAATCACCATGATGATCGCCAATCTTCGATATAAGAGGTATTTAAAGAAGTAGATATGATGTACGTGACGTCACATCCATTCCGCCTGTGAGTAGAGACCGAACAACGTGTCTTTCGTCCCCTTTGAAGGTTAGCAATCCAAATTTCAAGACCCTTGCCATCAGAAGTTTCACTTCAATAATGGTCCCGAGATATGATTTTTGTAAACCTGCATGCCCAATTTAGTCGAAATCCAGTTTGTAGTTGGTCCACAAATCGACAAACCCACTTCGCAAAAAAAAAATATATATATACATACATCTTTTGGGTTCCTGCGACCTCAAAACGTGTATACTCATTTCAATCTCGAAATAGAAAATTTTGACTGTCACTCCAGCATTTCTTAAAAGCGTACAAATACGATGGCAATAACATAAAGAACGTTAATCGTAGGTTTCCTTTAGGAATGTAGTCAATAACCGCAATGCATGAAATCGTGGAAATGTTGGGAACCTGTCGAAAGGAAAGTGCATGCTTTCAATTTGTTAGCAACGTGATTACATAGCTTTGCCCCCATTTCTGACACCTCGCCATCTATGTGCTGCCAGTAAAGATTGCTTTTGTCCTGCATAACATTTGTCAATATAATGGGTAGATAAGTGTTGTCAGCAAGGGGTGGCGCGGATTCAAGGGGCCCCGGGCCCCAGCTTCAGTAGTTGCCTGAAACATCATCGGTAAAATCTAAACCTTACTGCTTACAAAATGCAGGAAACCACACTATTTTGGAGCTATTTCTCATTTTTTTCTCCGGGGGGGGGGGGGGCGGACCCTGTTTGCAGGGTATAACATGTGTACCTATACTGGTTACTTATACTCATCGGAAGTTCAATACATAGGCTCCAATTTTACTACAGTATCGTACAATGGAATGAATCCCCATCTCCAAATTCTCATGTCAAGACATGTAGAGTAGTGGTACGGACTCTGACTTCCACCCGAAAGGTTGTTGGCTCGCGTCCTACACTCCCTACATTTTCTGGCCATGCTTCGGAGGGCATGTAAAGCAGGCGGTCCCGGGCCTTCCCAGTTGAGTGTAAAAGAGGGCTTTATGGCCCTAACTCCGCTAGGTTGACTTAGTAATAGAACAAAAAACTCTTATTTATTTATTTATTTATTTAAAATTCATGGGTACGGCCTTGTGTACGTTCTCCTATAGAAATTGGAAAATGCAATTATTTGTTCCAATCTAATAGTGTAGGATAGGTAAAATATTCGCAACCTAAATATAACTCTTCAACAATTTCCATTTCCGAGCCAAATTCTCATGAAATTTCTCCAGCCCCCTCCGAGAAATTTTTTTAAATCCGCGCCTAGTATATGGACTTTGACTTGCACACGAAAGACTGTTGGATGGAGTCGCACACTTGCTCCATTTTCTTGCCATGGTTAGGACTTGTAAGGCAGGCGGTCCCAGGCCTTCCTAGTTGAGTGCAAGGGCTATATATATATCAGGACATGTAGATTAGTGGTAAGTAAGGACTCTGACTTTCACCCGCAAGGTTGTAGGTTCGAGTCCCACACATGCTACATTTTCTGGTCATGCTTCGGAGGGCATGTAAAGCAGGTGGTCCCGGGCCTTCCAACTTGAGTGTAAGAGTGGGCTTTATAACCCTTAATCCGCTAGGTTGGCTTAGTAATAAAACAAAAAGTCATTATTTATTTATTATTTATTTATATGACTCCACTGGGTTGGCATAGTAATAAATCAAAAATCATTATTTATAACATTATTTATAGCTTGTGACCCATGTCTTTACCCCTACTTCTTTTCTCAAAGTCTGGCAGATTTGCCTACCGAGCGCGCATACCGCGGCAGCGCTATGTACTTTCCTCCAGCCATATCAGCTCGGCCACAAATGCATTGGTCCCATCGCCAAGCGGTTCTTTCTTTTGCCCGTACTACCGTTGCATTACGCGAGTGTACGGAAGTTCCGTAACTTTATTAGTATATTCTTCTAATTTTTATCAAACGTTGAAGGTATGTATAAATTATTTCTTATGAAATGCTCTTTAATTAAGAGGATATGCTACGTAGAAAATTGGCACCCCAAAATTAAATACTTTTAATTTTTTATTTAATCAACTCAGCAAGTTATTAAAAATTCGTTTAAATAATCATAACGCAACGCCTATTGGGGATTACGCGTTGAATTTTTATGTGTAGTGGAATACTGTGGTTGTGAATGGGGTTGGTGTGGTGTGCACTTTTGTCGTTCGGCTAACTGCTATAAGCGCGCTAGACACGAGTTGCCCAGGTACCGTCTACAACAGTTTGCCTTGGTCTCTTGTACGATTTTTTGGTATAATGGGTTAAGGATTATAAAAATTATAAATGATTATAAATTATAAAATTAAAAACAATATATTGTCAATCGAGGTAAAATTTATTACAGGACTAATGGTTATCTATTTTAATAGTTTTGACTCCACATGCCCAAATTTAGGCTTTAGCCTATAAGGAAAAGAACGTTTTTAATTTTCCCAATTATTTATCTAATGAAAGCTGTATAATGATTCTATATAGCCGAGGGTTAGATTTCATTGTTAGATTTTATAGTTATATGTCTTTATTTTTCCTGAAATCTAAGTTTGCAGTGGGATACCTATTCCCACTAGAGAGGTTCATTCATAGGTACCCAACTGTCGAAAAAACTTTCAGAATCCCAAGCTTTGGGTTAAGCGAGGAAGAGTGGATAAATTTGTTTGTCGGAGACACATGTCCGAGTCCTATACCTATCATAAGGAAACTGTATAAGAAGATTGATAATATTTTTATTTATAATATATATTTTTTGTTTTGTAGAGATGGAAAATAAACTATTCATTCATCACGCTAAACATAAGTACATCAGTTGCATAATCGTATTAATGGAGAGAGGGGCAGTCTGATGAACGGCCTTACCATGTTGATTCCATGAGAGCAGAACATGTTTCAAACTGCGGAACATGGGACTTGATAACACGCTGAGACCTTACGTGCGTGTCGAGTCCAGGTCACCTCCGATTTAATCGTGTGACTCTACCATGTTCCCCAAGTGGTTCGGAATCCACTATAATCAGGAGGTCAACCCTGTCAGCCAACCATCCTTTCCCCCGAGGTGAAGGAGTCTGCCCTTAGGGTGCCTCAAGTTAACAAACAGACTCACTCCCCTCGCCGGGCTGACAGGGTTGCTTAAAGCAGAAATGCTGAAAGCAGGCGTTGGAAACAACTAAAAATAACAGTTTGACGAAGAAAACTAGAAATAAAAAGATTGTTGGAAAGACTCTATATAGCGTGTCTAATGAAATAGTGAGAGTTGACTAGGGCCCAAACCACCCCCCCCCCCTAATCTCCAAAAAAGGAAACGGAAGGACTTGCAAGACTACTCGACAAATTCGCATATAATCTAGTGTTTTCTACATTTGAAGCAGAGGAGGTTAGAACCTCTATTAGCACTTATTTTTAGGGGTTAGGGAAATGCTTGACATCACCTGGAGTTATATATGATAGATGGGACATTCGAGTACGCAAAAAATATATTTTTTTAATCTCGGACCAACTAATAATTTTTCGTCAATGGCTGGTCATAAGAAATATGGCATTAAATGTCACCAGGATTCAAAAAATATTTTTGGCTCGCTGAAATGTCCCAACATTCCCATAAATAACTCTAACCATACCCAGGGGTATATAAGTAGAATTAAATTCCTCAGACTACAAACCCTGAGGTGCTAGGAACGCCCCTAAGTTCACCCTCCACCCTCCCTCCCAAAGAAAATGTCAGAGAAACTTTCACTTTCTAAGATTTTCAATGGCAGTACGCACAAGGTTCAAAGACAAGGGGAAGTAAATACACAACAGGAAATCGTACATAGTTACATTTTAGCTTGTGTATTATTCAGAATTCAGACGTAAGATACAGCAACAGCTTTATTATGCTGAGAACAATGAACTTAGAGGGGACTTATGGAAATTTCTGAAAGGTGTAAATTGGGTCTGGTGCTCACAGATGGTAGCCTATTTGCTTAAAAGCCTAGATGGAGGCATAAGCGCAACGAACTGACGGTAAATATGAAAGAATGAATTGAATTGCGTTCTGACAGAAGATCTCTGACTTTTTTTCCTATTACTAAGCCAACCTAGCGGAGTTTGGGCTATAAAGCCCTCTCTTACACTCATCTAGGAAGGCCCGGGACAGCCTGCTTTACATGCCCTCCGAAGCATGGCCAGAAAATCTGAGACTCGAGCCAAGAACTTTTCGGGTGAAAGTCGGAGTTTGTGCCACTACTCTACGTGTCCTGACCCTTGAGAATTCAGGCCTTTAGATTGGCAGAAGGTCCTCTTTCTAGGCCACTGCTCTATTGGGCATGCCCGACAGGTGACAGCAGCATTTTTCCTCTTGCAATGAAGGTATAAGGTGCCCATTAGGGTTGGATGGGACTGAACAAAGTTGCGGTGTGACAATCAGACGACTGGTTAAGGCTCACCTTTTATTATGAAATATGGGATTTTACGGTCAGCAATATCTCCGGTCCGGCAGCCGCGTTTTTCCCAATTGGGCAGTTAAGGCACTCAGCTCTAGGTGATATGGTTTCCTTATAGATTGAGTCTCAAACCTCGACTTTTCATTGGAAGTTCAGTTCTCCTTCTCCACCAATTGTACATTGTATTAGACTACTCCCATAGATTTGCATATTTTATTATTATTATTTATATTTGTTAAAAAAATATCAATATGGGTAAACAAGGCCCCGTGCCCAGGTTTTGATTTCGGGGAGGGGGGGGGGGGTTAAAAACGTAATTTATGCCCATTCTATCCAATATTCAAAATAAAATAAATTTATTCCAATTCTTCAAACAATACAAGTTTACATCAAATAAATTATTTCGGGGGGGGGGGGGGGGGTCCGGACCCCTTGGACCACCCCCCGGGTAAACAGCCCATTGAATGCATCCAATTTAAAATTATACAGAAACTGCTTCGTCGTTCAATTGTGAAATGGGAAATACAGTTAATACTTATTGCAATCGAGCAACGGTGTATGGGTTCATCGCCCATTTAATTACAACATTATTTCATTAATGCAACATTAATTGTAATGCATTACCGGCAAGGAGCTGCAGCCCTATTATGGCGGTTTGAGATTAACATAATACCGAGGTTAATTTAATACCGCGTTAGTTATAAGTCACGTGACGGTGTTAAAATATGCGCGGGAAATTAATATTAATAAATTATTGGAATTCAAGTGAATGGTTGCATTGTTTTATTATTGAAGGAAATACTAACAAACATTAAAATGTACGGGTAGAATTACGAAATATAATAAGAATTTTAATTAATGTGCCTACATCGAAGGTAGAAAAATTGAAAACTCGCCAAAAAATATAGCCGAGGATTAATTTATCAATTTGAATTTCCCGCGCATTTTCCACTCATTTGTTTAAAAAAATTGAATAAACCCCGGTATTATGTTAATCCCAAATCGCCATAATAGGGCTGCTGGCTATTAAGTTTCGCAGTAGCCTAGAAAAGAGCTTGGCCCAATTTCCTACCTCAAACCTTGAATAGGCCAAATAATGTGGTCAACTTTTATATCTGAATACTTTAAGGTGCCCATTCCATTGACCGGCTAGGGCTATTTCCAAAAACGGTGACGTGGTAGCAGACATTCAAGACTTAGGTGGCGTTTCCACCGACCTCGCATTGCAGAATTGACGGAAATGTTTATTTTCCTCTATGCCATAGTTAAAATTGATCAATGATCATACAGTAAAATCACAAACAAACTAAAATTAAAAAATGGCGTGATGGGATTTGTTAAGTACAAACATTTTAATAGATTTCTATAAAAAGAAAAATTCTAATTTCCGTCAATGTCATTTGCATTCTGCAATGCGAAGTCGGTGGAAACGACACCTAAGTCTTGAATGTCTGCTACCACGTCACCGTTTTGGAAATAGCCCTAGCCGGTCAATGGAATGGGCGCCTTAGTGCAAAACTTTTGACACGATGGAGGACTGCAAGGCCTACAACAGCAAAACAATAGATGTCATGATGAAGTGACAATCTACTGACTAGTCTCATAGGGGCGGAGGCAGGGGGAAAGGGACTCTCCCTAGGGGCTTAGAAATACACACATGAAATGTTTAAGCCTATAAATTTGCAAAGTGAAAAATTTACCCCGGGCGAGACCTCAGGTCCCCTCTTTATGTCAGTTCTGGGGAGGGATGTCAATCTCAATTTTGTTCAGGCACCTGTTTATTGCGCCCTCCCCCCTTCTCCCCATACAAACTCATGGATCCACCCCTGTTGTAAAGTGAAGTGAACAAATGCTAAGAAATTTTTTATTCACTCTTCATCTTTTCATAATTGAAAGCATGATTTTAATTTATACTTTCTTGTTGATTGTTGATTACTTGATTGTCATAATTTAACCGATAATATATTTATTTATTGATGAAGAATGTTAAAGAGAACGAGTCTCTTTCAATCTCTGAAGAGAACGAGCCTATTGACGTATTTCAATCTCTGATTGAGACGCAGATTGCCTATCATTAATTTTGCAGACATATTAAGAATATTATATTGTTATAGCTTCCACCTTACTCAACTAAACCTAGGAAAGAAATGGAGAAGAAAGAAAGGGCGCCATTATAAGAGTTTTCAAAATTCAGGCAATTTTTGAGCCTTTCGTCACTTGAGCTACGCTTAAAATGTGGAAAGCTAAAGGGATGTTATGAAACTAAATGATACCACATTCAGGATAACAACGGTCATTGGCGTCAGTTGCCAAAATACCTGGGGGGGGGGGGTCTTAGGATCACAAGTGTTCCGTGCCTCTAGTTGTCAAAATCCGGGGGGAGGAAGGATATCATTATCCATAACTGTTGTGCAAATTCAAAGAAAAACATTGACAAAAGAGCATTCCGAAACTCCGAAATCACCAACACAAAATATTAAATTAGTCGAATTTTCGCGCTAAAGCGATTGTTCAAAAAAAATTATTGTTATTCTCTGGAAAAACATTTGTATTTTTAAGTATTACTTACTAAGTTTTATTTATTAAGTTGCCCTAATTACGGTAGTGACAACTTTGCTATAAACGTCCTTATTTTATGTCCAATTTATAGCTATCCTATTTATTCGTTAACAGTGTACAGCCAATAGGAAATTGGCAGCCCGAAATTTAGTACTTTTTAACTTTTATTAACTAAGCAAGTTATTAAAGATTTGGCTCATTTAAGTTGTAGAAGACTACTTCATGCATCATGTAATAAGGTATTTTTAATTTTCGAAATTGTAGTTTTTTTACAAACACGATTTTACACAAAAAGTTATTTTTAAAAATTATTATCGTATTAATGAAAAAACTGAAATTTCGAAAATTAAAAATACCTTATTATATGATGCATGAAGTAGTCTTCTACAACTTAAATGGGCCAAATCTTTAATAACTTGCTCTGTTAATTCAAAAAAAAATATTAAATTTCGGGCTGCCAATTTCCTACGGGCTGTACACTCTTAACACTATAAGCGAAGCTTTGGGATGATTGTTGAAATTCCAAACTTCGAGTTTTCAACGGAATTTGGCCCGGTAACCACGGATGATTCTCGCAGTCACGAGTTGCTGACGATTTTTCCATTGTAGGGATAAGGCTAGGTCGGGGACGGATCCAGCCTATTTATTTCTTTTTGGGGGGGAGGTAGCTGTGGGTCGAAATAGAAAAAACATAATGTAGTATCGATTAAATCATCAGAGCGTAACAAATTGACATACAATAGATTTACCAAATTTGGGTGGGGCAGCTACCCTGCCCCTGTATCCGTCCATGGGCTAGGTGAATTTTTTGTGGAAGAGTCTACATAGAAAAAATTAAATTACTCGTGACTTCGTGGTATTTCATTTCAATAAACAAACAAAAACTAACTCTAGTTATAGTAGTTATAACAAGTTTTGCTAAAGCACTAAGTTTTTGTTTTTGCTTCTTTATGCAAGAATTTCACTGAGAAGATTTGTATAATCTGGCTTATCGTGGGGAAAACCGTGCACTTTCGTGCAGTCGGCTTCACGCCAGCTTCTGAAATCGTCAGGAAATCGTCTGCTAGTCCTACATCTGCAATGGAAAAGACGTCGGCAGTTAGAACCGTTTAAACCTTAAAAAAGTCGAGGCGATAATTCTTTACATTGGAGCTATTCATACTTCATCTATCTCGGTGCCTATACTATTTGAAAATAGGAAAGCAATTGCGGGTTAATGCTAGATACTGGTAAATGCTAAAAAAAATCACTCAAATCGAAATATCATGAAATCTTTTTAATTAACTATTTATCTGCTTCTATTAATAAATCTTCTCCTTTTTTGCAATAGTATAGCTATACATTTATGGCATACATATTATTGAATTTAGTCTAGTATGGTATATTCTCTCCCCAAGCACAATCTTAGGAACACCCAAGGGCGGATTTTGCCTCCAATTTGGAGGGGGGGGGGGGGTCAGCGGTCAGGTTCAGTGGAATATGACATTAAAAATCATAATTATTTTTAATTCCCACTGTAAACCCATTGTTATCTAGTGTAAGTTAATTTTTTTTAGGGGGGCGGGGGGTCCGGACCCTCTGACACCCATAAAATCCGGCCTTGGGATCATCTGGGGTAGGGAATTGACGATATGTATCCTGTACTTTGATAGAATTATAAACACAATTGAATTGAATAAATTGAATTATGTCACCAGCAGTATTCCAACGGGGGGGGGGGGGGGGGACATTATTGCCTTTTATCGAATGTATTAAATAATATAAATCTCATCGTTATTATTAAAAGTTTTCTCGCTCGACGGTTAAAAAATGATTAAATGAAAACGCTGGTAAGTATCTTCGGTTTAACGATGAGTTGTAAAAGTCTTTATGGCGCTTGTTTGACAAGTAATTTTGTGATTTATTAGTTTTTAGAGCATTTCAGAATATTTCTTTATCCGGCAACTTAGAAAAAGTTTTCTGGGGGGGCGATCCCCCCCAAGGATCCGTCCCTGAATGAGATATCCGAAATTTAACCATAGGAAAATTGTATACCATGAAATTATTACTCATTTTCTCTATCTACTAATTGATAAATTGGAAAGCATGTTCGAGTAAACTCGGACCGGTCCTTTAAATTTATTTTTAATTTTATACTTCAGTCATTAGTGGTACAATTTATCATTTTATGTATACTTGTATTGTTGCAAAATTAGAATAAATAGTCTACATATATTTGATTTGATTCTGACTAGTCTGCAAAATTTACTCCCTATATCACCGCCAAAGCTAAGTCCGCCACTGGTGGTTGAAATTCCGGAAAAAAATCTAAAATCACAAATCTTACCTAATATCCTCACGTACAGAGGGATGGAACAAATCTCCTTATGAGTAAGTCTCGTGTGAACAAACCGTAACGTTATTCTGCCCTGCTTCGTGCCCAAACCCATTTCTCCCTTTAAATTAATGCCTATTCGAGCCATATTTGTCACGAGTCCAACCCAACGTTAAGTAAGATCTAACAAGTCTCTCTGTAAGGAATATTTCTGGCAAGCCATTGAGTTCCACTCTATATTTTTCATCATTTCTGGCGAACGTAGTTAGTTAGTTAGTTAGTTAGTTAGTTAGTTAGTTAGTTAGTTAGTTAGTTAGTTAAAGAACAGATACGTGTCAGTGCACATCCATAGCTCAAACAGTTGCAACTAAGCCTCCGTGGTACAATCAAGGGCGGTCACAAGAGGGGGAGGGTCACAATTTTTTTGTAAGTTTTAAAGGTAATTTTATTGTTGAAGAGTTGAGTTTTAGTCAGTTTTTTTTTTACTAGGTATCTTATGAAATTACGACCCCTTGACCCCCCCCCCTGGTGGATCCGCCATTGGTACAATCTATTGGATGGTGCTTATGAAACGTTTGGAAGTACGTTAATTCAGGTCGACCACGGCCTATCTGCCAAGATTCTACTCCTTGATTAAGCAAACTGCGTTTAAAATTATTTCCGTTATTCAATTTGAATATAACGGAACATCATCGAGTGATGGAAGGTATAGTAGAGCGCGGCAGTGCCCCGGTTTTGATTTCGGGGGAGGAGGGGGTCCCAAAAAAAATTATGTTTTTTTTTATATTAATGAATTAATGGATAAATTCTTCAAACCATACAGGTTTACATGCAAAAATTTCGGGGGGGGGGGGGGGGTCCGGACCCCATGGACCACCCCCCTGGGCACGGCCATGTAGTAGAGTATAGAAGGAACTAAAGCAACACTTAACAACTATTTGTGGAGGACATGATGTGGAACTGGGTACCCGTTTCGGATTTCTGATATTCTTGTTATGTCCTTGATATGGATATCGCTGAAAATTTAATGCGTATAGTATCGTATGAATGTTTGATGTAAGTTCTTTGAATTCTTATTGTTTCATAACGACTCAATACAGATCTTTTCCTTTTTTATATTTTTGCTTTCCAATTTATACGTAGTATAAGGAAACCTTTGTGACGGTCGAAATTTTCGATTCCGAGATTTTAACGGATTTACATGTTTTAAGGTCACAGGAACCCAAAAAAGGGATTTTTACGAAATGTCTGTCTGTCTGTCTGTCTTTTCGTTGATTTCCGGGCAAACTACTCAGTCGATTTTGATGAAATTCGGCATGTAGGTTCACAAAAATCATACCTCGGGAACAATTTTTTATTTTGGGCTAACTCGATTTGGGGGGTTTTTATTTTCAAAAAACTTCAAGAAAACGTCTAAAAAAATTATTTCCCAAAAACGGCTCCAACAATTTCTTTTAAATTCACATATATTGTAGTTATTGTTAATGTTGATAACATGCGGGGGGTCGCTTGCCCCATGATAGTTTGCTTCTGGGGGTGAAAGAATAAAAATGACTAAATTTTAATGAAAAATGACTAAAAAATAATTTTTCTGCGACACCTTTCTATCGATGATTTATACCTTCATGTTTTAGGTGTTAAATTGAGTAACGAAACCGGACAGGTTGCTTTCCCAAAAAACTATTTGGTTTTGTACAAAAAAATGTTTTTTTGAAAAAATGATAGAAAATTCACGCTCAAATGCATTGCGTGCCCTGCCAGTATTGCTGTGTGGTAATGTGTTGGTCTGACCTATCTAGAATTTACCTCACCACCAGTGACGAGTGACGTCAGGTGGACACCCCCCCCCCCCCAGATATCGGAAATTTAACCATAGGAAAATTATTTACCATGAAATTACTCATTTTCTCTATCTACTAATTTTGATAAATTGGAAAGCATGTTCAAGTAAACTCGGACCGGTTCTATTTATAGTTCTGTTATAGGAAAAGAAGAGTGGTTTTATACAGTACATATGTCTGGCGCGTTTGAAACATATATAATATATGTTTTAGTAAAGTTTTTGTACTCGTTGTAATACAAAACTCGTTAAAGAGTGAGAACTCGCAAAATTAATAGATAAGGTAAGTATGTACGTACATGAATATAAAACACTAGTCACTCAATATTATTACATAGACATAGTTACGTGATGAAGCAGTAGAATCCGTGATGATAGGCTGTTGTCGTTCTGAATGCGTACTTCCAAACGTTTCGTCCACATCAGCGGTTAACAACTTCTGAGATTGTATCTCGGAGGCAGTAACTGAGCAATCTTAGATTTGTACACTGTTCCACTGCAGATGTCGACCGCAGATGGCCAGGTGGTAACGTGCTTGCACTTGTGCGGGTCTTTACACGCCATGCGATCGAAGACATGTCGTAACTCAACACGGGTACTAACCTACAGAGGCGACTGAAGAGGTCAATCGGATACATTCATTAAATTGTTTGTATGCGATTAATCTTTAAAAAAAAAAAAAAAAAAAAGATGTTGACGAAATGTTTGGAAGTACGTTTTCAGAATGACCCCGGCTTATCATCCCGAATTCTAATGCTTAATCACTAGTCACTCACCGCCATTTTTTGATAGTATTTAGAGGCTATCATTCTCACCCCAGTTTGCGATGAACATGTTTTATGGCTCTTTGTCTTAATGGTCCACTGCAAACTGCAGTGTAATATTAACTACCATGCGCTTCTCAAGTTCAATCTAAAAACCTGAATTGCAAGTAATTAATTAAAACTGAATTTAAATGCCAATCGCTTTTAATTGAAACCGTGAAAGGAATCCTTAAGCTAAACCACTAATTTCCAATAATTCCCAAGTGAACAGTTTTGCGAATGTTTTGCGACTGAATCTCCACATGCTTTCCTATTTGTCATTTAGTATGGACACCGTAATAGACTATAGAAGATAATTATGAGTACTTTAGTTCGAAGGTATTTATTTGCCATAGGGCCTACATAATTATGTATGTACTGTATATATATTTTTTATATTTAGCGACTTCTGTGGCAATCTTCTTCTTCTAAATCTTCTAATTTCGGTTACCTTGTTTGTCCCCAGAAACGATTTCACGATCCTAGTTTCGCATCTCACTATATACAAGGCATACATATAGGCTACTGTAGTTACATCGAATTAGTGACTTCGGTGGCAAGGTGGTAGCGTGCTTGTACTTGGGCGAGTCTCTACACACCTTGCGATCGGAGACGTGTCGTAACTCGACACAAGTACCTATTAGGATACTTAGTGAGGCTATTGTTGATCGGATACTTATGGTTGAATTTCGGATATCTCGGGGGGGGGGGGGGGGGTTGTCGTCCACCTGATGTCACTGGAGGTGAGGTAAATTCTAAATAGGTCAGACCAATACATTACCGCACAGTAATAATTTGAGCGTGAATTTTCTATTATTATTTCCTGTCCGGTTTCGTTACTCAATTTAACCCATAAAACATGCCTGAAAAAAGAAATCATCGATAGAAAGGTTTCGTAGAAAAATTATTTTTTAGTCATTTTTCATTAAAATTTAGTTAGTTTTATTTTTTAACCCCCAGAAGCAGACTATCTAGGGGCAAGCGCCCCCGGCAATTTGTCAACATTAATAGCGACTACAATATATGTGAATTAAAAAGAAATAGTAGGATCCTTTTTTGAGAAATAATTTTTTTAGACTTTTTTTTGGAGTTTTTGAGAATAAAACCCCCCCCCCCCCGAATTGAGTAAGCCCAACATAAAAAAATGGTCCCGAGGAATGATTTTTGTGAACCTACATGCCGAATTTCATTTAAATCGACTGAGCAGTTTGCCCGGAAATCGATGGAGAGACAGAGCGACAGACAAACAGACAGAGCGACAGACAGACATTTCGTAGTTCCTAGTACCTCAAAACGGGTAAATCCGTTGAAATCTCGGAATCGAAAATTTCGACCATCACAAAGCTTTCCTTATACTACGTATAAATCGGAAAGCAAAAAAATTGAATAAATCATTGCCTTTATGCAATAAAGTAACCCCACAGACTATTTTGGTTAGCGATAGTTGTGTATCAGGGCTAACGTGTCTACATATACATGTCACAATACAAATCTTGTCAATAAGAACATATAACTTGAGGATTTAGAGGACACTCCACTTGTTGGGCTCGTAGTCCAGCGGTTAAAACGACACACCGAATAGGATAGTGGGTTCGAATCCAGCCAAGTCCAGTTTTTTCTATATTCTCTAATTTCTGTTAATAATTGTCCTTGGGTTCAACATTGGCAACTCAGCCAATAGATCTATGGAACATTTGCATAATCTATAATCATAAATATATAATTATAATATACAATATATATATATAATATATAATATATAATATATAATATATAATATATATATAATAAATATATAATCATAAACATAATACTAACACAGTAATAATGGCTGGTTATGCGATGTATTGGGGCTCAGATTGTCCCTAATTTCTTCAAAAAATAATTTTATTTCACTAAAAACATAATTCTGATTGGAAAAGCAACCAATAGGGTTTATTTATTCTATTTACAACTTAAAACCTAGAAAGCGTCGATTTAAACATTTTGCATAAAAATTATTATCTGTAGACCTACATTTTTTAGGATTTTTTACTGATTTGTTTTTATTTATTTTTGTCCCAAAATCAAACTGTCAAGGGAGAAGCGACTTAGTGCGCTGTTGTTTAAATTAATAATAAATACAATATGTGTGACCACACACCCTGCCAAACTTATTAGGGGACAAGCATGGGCCGGTCACGGCAACGTTAAGCTTTCTAAGCAAGACCGGAGTCATGCCCCACCTGTAGACTGTAGACAAAACCATTCTAAAACACCCATGATTTCCGCACACACACACACACACACCGACCGGCGCAAAGACTCGAAAGAGTCCCGCGCCTTAAAAAAAAAAAATAAACTCACTGGAGTCGTTTTAGAGAAATATTTTTCAGCCGTTTTTTTTGTATGAAATTTTTTGCACAAACCAAATCATTGTTTGGGAAAGTAACCTGTTGGCTTTTGTTACTTACTTTAACACCTTAAACATACCTGAAGGCAGAAAGCTTAGGGGTTTTTTTTTAGTCATTTTTCTTGAAAACTAGGTCATTTTTATTTTCTTACCCCCCGATGCAAACTACCAATGGGCAAGCGACCAATTGCGTTTTAATAAAATTAATAACGACTACAATATATGTGAATTTAAAAGAAAGCCATTTTTGAGATATAAACCCCCCACATCTGGAAATTGAAAAATTAACCACTGGATAATAATTTTTTCACCTAGACGCCTAATTTCATCAAAATCCATCGAGTAGTTGGCCGCAAAAATACAGACAGAGAGACCGACAGACAGACCTTTCGTAAAAATCTGGGTTCCTGGGACCATAAAACAAGTAAATCCATTGAAATCTCGAAATCGAAAGTTTCGACCATGACAATAATTTCATATTACTAACGTAGAAATAGAGAAGCAAAAAGGTCATGCTAAACAACGCGGACGAAACGATTAAATCAATATCCCCTAATAATTTCCGACTGATTGTGATCGCAAGCTAAAAGCCCTTGTAAAGTATTTATATATTTTCTTCCTCCTACTGCTATTAACATATGCGATAGATAGGCAGTAGTTCCCACCCCTTGCTTCGATTTGAAAATAATGAATGAGTTTATTTTGAGGAACAACCATACCTATTGTACCATTCTATCAAAGATTTCTAACTTCATGACGTATGTTTTAGATAGATTTTAGTTATTTTTACCAACACATTACTATGTTAGCTAAATAGATTAACAAAACCGAAGAGGGGGCTATCCCAAACAAGGTTTTGAAGAAAAAAAAAACAATTTTTGAAGATCAACCGAGCACCACATTGCATACTATACCATTATTACTGCGTAGTATTAAATTATTGTCTGCGCTTTCTAGACAACGCTGTTGTCCCATTTTTCAACCCAGTGCTTCCGGATAGGGAAAATATAACTTCTTCTTCAAGTTACAGCCGACTGGCTGGTTGGCAGCAGCATGTGTCATCGATGCCTCCACTTCCCTCTATCCTGGCATGCCCTCTTCAGTTCCACGTTTGTATTGGGTTTTACAAGCTCCATGATCCATCACTTGCTGCAGATATTCTTTTCTCGCGGGTGCCCAGGTCGGCTGACGCCGATATCAAGACATGTAGAGTAGTGGTACGGACTATGACTTTCACCCGAAAGGTTGTTCGTTCGAGCCCTACACTCCCTACATTTTCTGGCCATGCTTCGGAGTGTATGTAAAGCAGGCGGTCCCGGTCTAGTTGAGTGTAAGAGAGGGCTTTATAGCCCTAACTCCGCTAGGTTGGCTTAGTAATAAAACAAAAAAGTTCTTATTTTTTATTTTATTTTTTATTTTAAGAATTGTCGGCGTTACTCTTGCCGGTTCTTATATTTTATATAATGCGTAAGTAATAAAGATTTGGTAGCATATTGAAGTATTAGAGGACTATTTCATGCATCACATTACTAAGTATTTTTAATTTTTGGTGTTATAGCTGTACCATGAATTTGATAATTCGATAATTCGGCAAATTTCAGAATTGTCCAGTCAGTAGAGAACTTACTCTTACCAATGGTAAGCTTGTCTCAGCTCGTCCATTATCGCTTGTAGCCAGTGTAGGTTGACTTCAAGACTCACATAGAAGGAAAAATTTTCCTACAGGCCTGGGACCAACCGACCCTAATGGGTACCATACCTCACAAGTTGGGCTGCCGGACATGTTGCTGACCACAACTTCCTAATTAGAGCAGTGGTCAACAGAGAGCATCCCCAATGGGTTTTCGTGCCACGGCGTATTTTATAGTACAGGCGTATGTAAGATCACGGAAGAGGGGGGTGGGCGGTTGTCTCTTAAAGGGGCGTTTCCGGGTTCTCCTACAGGCTACAGGATGCGGAAACGGACGACGCTCTTTACCCCATTAAAAAAGGCCTCGAGTTAGAATAGAAAAATTTACAAAATACGCCACTATTAAGGGACAAAGCATCAGTTCGGCCGAGCAAAATGACAAAGGGGACGCAAAGGAAGATCCATCAAAATCAGGAAATGGAAAATCCTTGTGAAAATTGGAACGGTTGAAAACGCTGACGCATGTGAATCGACAAAACTACCAGCAAACATAAATATCTCTTTGATAATGCGGAATTCAGTTCGAGTAATGAACGACAAAAGATCGAGTTCACATTTAACGGTAACAATGAAACTGCAAGTAACCCCCCCCCCCTCCACCCCCACTCTACCTGCCCCCTACCCTTTTACTAACATTAATCTGAGCCCCTTTCCATCACCGCATAACTTCTCTTCCATTTGGGCGGGGATATAGATTTACCAGTACTGCTCTGTCGGGATTATTTGAAATGGGGATTTTAACGACCTTATATCAAATACATGGTTTTCAATCATTGTACTGCTGCTAATGACGGGGAAGGAATACGGATGGGGCGGGCAACGGGGTAAAGGGGGGGGGGGGATAGTTCCACTTTATTAAGGTTGTTAGTGCTCGCAACAGCTGTTACATTTCAATTTGTGTGCATTTTGATTGCCATATTTGGTAATATGATCAATGAGGTTCAGCATAACCCTAATGAGATGAAAACTGATCTACGAACCGGCAAAAACAGCGTTAATAGCCCATAAATTATCGAAATCCATCTTTGTGTCCAAGTGCAGTGTAAGGAATAGTACAGTTTAAGGTAGAGAACTACTGTATGAAAGGGAAGATCGAGGATTGAGGCTCGTCTTGGAAGGAAATATTTTCCACCCAACCGTAATGGGTACCTTATATATATGAGGTACCTTATATATATATATGAGGTACCTTATCTTTATAGTATAGTATAGTACCCTCCCCGCTAATTTAAGAGCTGCGTACAGCCATGCTTGGACCTATTATTATTAATGAAGGGACTTTTTTATGGACGTGGGCCTACTTGTAGAGTGGCCCACTGAGCCTCGCCCTGCCAACGACCCCATCGGTTTTCGGAAATTATTGGAATTGTTCCAGAATGAATTTCTAGTCATTGGTAAACTGGTTCCCTCCTCGATGTCAGTCCACACCGACCACAAATGCCAATGGGCAAGCTCAGACATGCTTACTATTGACATTGTAACAAACGTTAGCTCGACTGAACCAAGTACGGGAACGAGTCTTGACTTGGACCTGATCTAGTCTTGAACTTTTTCAGGCCTTCAAAAACAGTGCTCAAACAGTGTACTTTGAATTAAATTGTAGAAAAAAATAATGTCCTATACTTTGTGGTATCTCATATTTAGGTTCTAATATTTTAAAAGAAATTTGCCATTGTACTTTCCAGCGTGTTAACTCTGAACGTTTTTGAATGGCTCCCCCCTCCCCCACAATTGACCAAACGAGCCCCCTACGCCCTAAAGCTGTATTAAAAGCAGTTACACAAATGAAGTAGAAGGCCCGGGTGGTGATGGCACTTACTGCGATTAAACCGTACCGGTAGTAATTCTTTTTTAACAAAGGTTGCACCTTCACGACACCTGTAAACCTTTTGAATAAGTCTATGTATGCGTGTTTTCACTGACGTCTTCACTTTAGGCTTTATGTGCTCACAAAACCCACCATTAAACTGAATAGGGCGGTTTATTCGATGTAGGGTTAAATAATTACATTAGGGCGGAAAACTGAAAACGTGTCAGAACATGCAGAGTAGTGGTACGGGCTCTGACATTCAACCGAAAGGCTGTTGGTTCGATTCCTACACTTACTACATTATAAATATATAAATAAATTGACTTTTTGTTCTATTACTAAGCCTACCTTGCGGAGTTACGGCTATAAAGCCCTCTCTTACACTCAACTCAACTAGGAAGACCTAGGACCGCCTGTTGTACATGCCCTTCGAAGCATTGCCAGAAAATGTAGGAAGTGTGGGACTCGAACCAACAACCTTTCGGGTGAAAGTCGAAGTCTGTACCACTACTCTACATGTCCTGACATTATCTTGCTATGCTTCAGAGGGGATGTGAAGCAGGTAGTCCCGGGCCTTCCTAGTTGAGTATAAGGGAGGGTTTTATAACTCCGCTAGTCTGGCTTAGTAATAGAACAAAAAGTCATGAAATGAAATGAAATGAAAAAACGACTTTATTGCAAACAAAAGGCGAACAATAAGACAATAAAGTCTTGTTTTCATACTAATTATTTATTTATTTCAGGGTTGAGTGGAAATTTTTATGGTTGTATAGCCCTAACTCCACTAGGTTCATAAAATAAACCCACCAGTTCCGAACATTTTTGGCATTGTTCTCAAATTAATTTCTAGCCATTGGAAAACTGGTTCACTATTCAATGTCAACCTACACAGACTACAAATGCCAATGGCAGGCTCTGACTTGCTTACCATTGACATTGTAACAAGCATTCTCCCAACTTAAACAAGTATGGGAATGAATCAAACACATTCTTCCGTTCTAAAGTCTTTTTTGATGCCAATCAATCAACGCCTCTTTCAGTTGGAAACAGGGGAACATGGTGTGACATGATAACGCGCTGAAACCATACCAGTCAGTCTACGTGCGTGTCGAGTCCTGGTTACCTCCGATTTAATCGTGTGACTTTACCATGTTCCCAATGTGGTTCGGAATCCATTATAATCAGGTGGTCCACCCTGTCATCAGTCAACTCCCCTTCCCCCGAGGTGAAATAGTCTGCCCTTAGGGTGCCTCAAGTTAACAAACAGACTCGCTTCCCCCGCCAGGCTGACAGGGTTGCTTAAAGCAGAAATGCTGAAAGCAGGCGTTGGAAACAACAACAACAAACATATTTTCTTTTCGAGCAACTTACCTGCCTTAGGGACACACTAAATTTTAAACAGTCTACTTTCCAACTAGAGTCACCTTTCTACTTTAATTAGCAACAGAGTAATGGGTAATTTAAATTTAAATTTGTTTCGTTGGAACTTAAGCAACTATAATGTGGTTACAAACCTGAAAGTATAAAACTTGGATAGATTTTAATGATATTTCTCCGTTAATAATTGTTCACCGTTTTAATTTTGCCGTTCCTCTATAATTAACGGTGCTCTATAATTCAGTTAGAGTGGGTATATAAATCAGGGTTTTCAAAGTTTATTGGACAAATTATGGGAAGTTCGGATCTTTTAATTTTATCTGACAGTTTATCTTCTTTTTAAGTTAAAGCCGGGTGATGGCTGGCTGGCAGCAATATCTATCAGCGATGCACTCTTCAACTCACATAAATTTTGAACTCCAAGTCTTCCCTCACATGCTGAAGATATTCTATTCTTATAACTGTTTACCGCCCAGCACGAGAACCTTGAAAAAAAAAGCTTTCAGAAATGCCCTCAGACGGAAACTATTGGATACTTGTCCGTACTCTGTAGGTGCATTTTTTGAGAAACAAGCCTCGTTAAACTACTAATCCACTAACTTACCAACTAATTATGTTTTTGTTTGTTTTGTGTTATATGTATACCTGTTTTTGACGAAGCCAAAAACTGCTGCTATTCGCCACGGTGAAGGTTTTAGTTAACCTGATTTGAACTTAAATTTGAACTTGGATTTCCAGGTCGATTTCTGTGGTACCTACAATAATTCGATTAGGCAACGTCCAATGCAGTGTGCTATAGCTTTTTGCAGATATGGAAGCTGAGTTCTCTTTTCGCTTATTCGGGTTAGAACTTCCTTATTAGTAACAGTAGCGGACTGGGGGGGCAGACGGGCATTTGCCCGGTGGGCTGGACCAAAAATAGTTGTTTGGGGCGTCCAATGGAAAAAAAATCGAAGCATATTTCAAAATAAAATAAAATAAAATTTGTGTTAATAACAAGCATTACAAAAGCATTTTGACCTGAGAAAGGGGCCACGGTATCCGAAAATGCCTGGGCCGATTTCCAATTCCAGTCCCCCACTGATTGGTAACATGCTATTGCCATGGTATTAATAGCATGTGGCCATAGCATAGATATCTCGGAAGCTTCTCGTTTTTTGAAGTCTTCTAAATTTATTTTTTAAATTCTTCCAATGACTCATATTCACAAAATAAGTGGTAGGTAGCTGATGTTTGAAAGATAGGGAACTGAACTGTAGTGATATAGTCATCCAGATGAATACGGGCAGATAGACAATGGTCATTTTGATTTAACATCAAAACGTTTCGTCAACAGCTGCGGTTAGCATCTTCAGAAATGTTTAATGTTTAACCCGGAATTCCCACTTACTCAATTTCTGGCTGCGCTAGTGCCCAGACTAACCCTTAAATAATATTTACGAAGTCTCTTCGTCCCCAAAATAAATTATCGTACTGCCATTCACGGAATATTCTGAATAAGTTACGTTGGAAAATGATAAAAAGAAAATAATTCTAAAAAAGTCCAATATACGTCATTCTTTTGTTTCTGCTGCTCTTATAATATGCAGCTGAGCGTCTGCATAACTTTTCAGGGACATAAAATATGAAGAGCGGTTTAAGAGTGAAGTAAATACGTAATATTTTACCAAGACTCACTTCTTATTTAAATTAAATACCTAGAAGAAAAACATGCAGGGTAACATGCCCTAGATAAATATATGTTCCACAATGTTGACATTGTTTCACGATTCAATGTCACAATTGCTACTTGCATAATGTACCCATTCTTTCTGTTTATTGTTTTTTTGTACATGTCTGTACAGCTGAATTTGCACTCTATGCTTCTACCTGGGAATAATGCTGTACCCCCTACTATATTCACAGAATATCCGGTTGCCAGTTTCACCAAGACAACTTCAACTCCGTGATCATGGGATATTCAATCCAGGTGCGAGGTCGTTAGTCAGGTCATGTAGAGTAGTGGTACAGACTCCGACTTTGACCCGAAAGGTCGTTAGTTCGAGTCCCACACTTGCTACATTTTCTGGCCATGCTTCGGAGGGCATGTAAAGGTTGAGTGTAAGAGAGGGCTGATAGCCCTAACTCCGCTAGGTTGGCTTATTAATAGAACAAAAAAGTCAATATTTATTTCTAAGCACTTCAGTGAATGCATTTATTTAGCCCATAGAATATATCCCCTGAAAATTGAAACGGATTGTTGTGACTCAAAATTAGTTATAAGTGGAAATATTTTTGTTGCGGCCAATTGGATTTGGATTTATGCGTTTGTTTGAGCTAGGCAATTTTCTTTACATAGAGGGCGTTAGGGAACTTAATCTGAGTCTCGCGTGATATCTCAGCTCATCATTTCTTCATTTTCTATAACTGTTATTTGTTTCACCGTGTTTGAATTTAAATTGCTGCTATTCCCCTCATCATAGCAATAGATAGAATAGATAGAATAGAAATAAACTGTTAGTTCATGAATTTATTGGTCTAACCGTTCTAGGCTACGCCATTGTCCAATCGATTAATTCCGTGCTTTGGATATGGAAAATCGAGCCAACCGAAATTAAATCCTAGGACAATTAGAGACCATTTCTTAGAGACAGCTTTGTACACTGTCACTGAGGCACTAGCACAATGACAATGACAGAACTACCTGATTTTGACGATATTTTGACGATTTAACTTTATACTTTCTTGTCAATTACTTGTTGATTACTTGATTGTATAATTTAACAGATATACATATATATATTTATTTATTTTTCATTATTTACCATGAAAATACTCATATTATTTATCTCGGTTCATATACTAATTGATAAACGGGAAAGCATGTATCGGTTCTTGGTAATTCTTTCAGTTCTAATTTCGCTAAGTCTTCATATATTTTATTTTACATCAAAGCAATAACATTCTAAAGAACCGATCCGAGTTTACTCGATCATGCTTTTCAATTTATCCGCTAGTAGATAGAGGAAATGAGTAATTTCACAGTAAATAATGTTCCTATAGTTAAATTTCGGATATCTCGGTGGGGGGTGGGGTGTCCACCTGACGTCACTGGAGGGGAGGTAACCTCAATATATTTAAAAATCTTTAAAACTCCATTCTATCAAGTGCAACCATTTGGGAAGGGGGGTCCGGACCCTATGGCCCCCCTCTGGCAACGGCCTAGGATCTGACCTATCCCAAAGCACTGAAGTAATCGATGACATATTCTAGATCGGGCAGACCAACACATTACCACACAGTAATAATGGCAGGGCACGCGCAATGCATTTGAGCGTGAATTTTATATCATTAAAAAAAAAAGAAATTGAAAAAAAAATATATTTAGGTTGCGGGTTTCGTTACTCAATTTAACACCTAAAACATGCCTTAAGATAGAAATCATCGATAGAAAGGTTTCACGGAAAATTATTTATTAGTCATTTTTCATTAAAATTTAGTTATTCTTATTTTTTTTACCCCCAGAAGCAAACTATCAAGGGGCAAGCGACCCCCCGCATTTTATTAACTAAAATATTTGTGCATTGATAAGAAATCATTGGAGCCGTTTTCGAGAAATAATTTTTATAGACTTTTTTTTAGTTTTTTGAAAATAAAACCCCCCAAAATTGAGTTAGCCCTAAGTAAATAAAATCCCCATGTATGATTTTTTTAAACCTACATGCCAAATTTCATCAAATTCTGAAATCGATGAAAAGACAGACAGAGCGACAGACTGACATTTCGTAGAAACACTTTTTGGGTTCCTGGGACCTCAAAGCGTGTAAATCCGTTGAAATCTCAGAATCAAAAATTTTGACCATCACAAAGCTTTCCTTATACCACGTATAAATTGGAAAGCAAAAACAGTAGAGCTCAAATACATAGCAAACTATTAAATATTATTTATTATAATGTGACTCTGGTAATCAAACAAGATATCAGCTTATTTTTCTTTTTCTTTTCTTTTCTTAAAAAAGGTTAATCCCATACAAACAATTCAATGAATGTATCCGATTGACCTCTTCAGTCGCCTCACTAAGTTACCTAATAGGTACTTGTGTCGAGTAACGACACGTCTCCGATCCCATGGCGTGTAGAGACTCGCATATGTACAAGCACGCTACCACCTGGCCATCGAAGTCGAGTTTAGACCGCGTGGTATTTGTCCAGCGTTCTTGTACCTCCTACTATTTTAAATTACTTAGATCTTGCATCACATGAAAAAATATCATTGCAGTTTTAAAGGTGTTTGATGCTTGATGACTTTGAAGCATGCTAATATGATATGTGGCCGTTGTCCGTCACTAACACAAATTCGCCACAGTTTCCGAACTCCTTTCTCCAGACGCCCCCCCCCCTTCCACTGTTTTTTGTACAAATCTAGTCTTATAACCTTGGCCAATCGGTGGACGGTGTTATATACGGACACATATCATAAATCAAAATATCGAGAAGCATTGCTGCTAAGGTAAGCGATATTTTTGACAGCTCTATAATATGACTGATATTTCCTGAGGTATTTGATTTTTCATAACTATATGGTTTTCTTCACAAGAGCTCGAACTCCTCATATATCGTTTGGTAACAGAAAAAAACGTCATGAACTTTGTGAATTACTCATCTTTAATGATATATAATGTGTGTGGAAAGTTTCCCGAGTTTCTCTGTTTTTTTTTTGTTTTTGTTTTTTTTTAAGTTGGGTTCCGAGCATAAGTTGGTAATAAATTGAAATAAATTGAATTGAATTGAATCACAAGTGATGTAAGTTCCTCCTCAGGCACATAAGACGCTTATTACTTAACCTAGTTAATAGCATTGCCGTATTAGAGTTGTAGGCTACGCATAATGGAGCGTAATAAAACTGAAACGGAAAGCATACATGGGTTCATTTGTACCGGTTGCGGAAATTAAAATAGAACGAAATGGCGAAGAATTATCATTGAAATGTACAAACAAACAACACTCTATCCAAAAAACAAATTAAAAAAATTACGTGTAATGCTACTTATAACATAATTAGCTCATTTTTCATTCAGATCATTAGCACCGGTTGTGTAAGTTAAAATTGAACGAAATAGTGAAGAATTATGATAGAAATGTACAACACTCCATCCAAAAACAAAATTTAAAAAATTACATATTTTGTATTCCTAATTATAAGATAATTAGTTCATTTTTCATTAGGATCATTGACACCGGTTTTTTCAATTAAAATTGAACAAAATGGCGATGAATTATCTTAAAAATGTACAACAACAAATATCCAAACACAAAATTGAAAAATGATATTATATATTACTAATTATAACATAATTATATAAAATTAACTATGAGTTACCATTGTGCCTACATTGAAGTCAGCAATTAAGAGATATCGAATGTTGAAAAATATTTGAGGCCACGACAATCCAAAAAGGGTGTAAGCCTGAGGGCTGGTAGACGAACCGCCCTCTTGACCACTGCTCTATTTGGGAAGTTGTGGTCAGCAACAACAATGGCAGCCACATTTCTCCCCCACCGATGAAATTAATGCTAACTACGTTACAACAGGACATGTAGAGTAGTGGTACAGACTCGGACTTTCACCCGAAAGGTTGTTGGTTCGAGTCCCACACTTCCTACATTTTCTGGCCATGATTCGGAGGGCATGTATAGCAGACGGTCCCGCGCTTTCCTACTTGAGTGTAAGAGAGGGCTTTATAGCCCTGACTCCGCTAGGTTGGCTTAGTAATAGAACAAAATATTTATTTATTTAAAAATAATAACATCTCTAAGTGGCACTTAAATGATAAGTATTATAGTAGTATAAGTAGTAGTAGTAGTATAAGTAATATATAAGTCGCCGGATAAGGTCAGCTTGCTGGAAAGGGCCTATGTAAGTAAGTAAGTAAGTATATTTATTAATCAAAAAACGCAATACAATTAATAAATATCCAAGGGCCACACTAAGTGCACCCTGTGAAGGGGACTTGCGTCGTGGCCCTTATAACTATTACAAACAAAAAACATTACATATTTCATTACATAACAACACACAAAACACTTACAAATCTTAGAATATTTTATCTATTTATTTATATTTATGTTATATTATTTTATTTTTGTTATATTATTTTATTTTAACATTATCGCATCAAAATATCTTTAAGTTCAGTAAAAGGCATATTATAAATGATTTTTTTTGGGATTGTTCTAAATTTTAAAAAACCGTCAGTATAATACCGTACTTTAATTTCCTTAGGCAAAGCATTAAAAACCCTTGACGGCTATGAAATTTGGCGATTGTTTAAAGTGCTCAACGAAAGGACGCTCTGTTTTCAGGTTATTGGCTACGCTGTGTCTGGTATGAAGGGCATGAGTGGAACTCACACTATTTATTTGAGAATTTTTTAAAGTCAATAGCAGATTAACACAATAAAAATGAAAAAAATGAGGCACCTTAAAATCTTTATAAATTTTAGTCGTCGGGGTTCTACGAGGCATAAATAAAGAAATTTTTATTAATGAGTTCATAGCTACACAGATTTGTTTGATATAAGAATCCAGGGCTCATTCCATTCCGTTCCATGTGGAACGCAGACATCCAGTTCAGCTCTGTAGTTCAATATATGCTGCTAATAATTTTTCAGCATTTTATATCGAGTTTCGAACTCGGAATCACCGTTTTATAGTCCAGTTTTCTATCAACTGCACTATTCTGGACCACTTGACTGCTGTTGGCTCCTCATAAATTTAAACACAATGACCTGACGCGAAACATGTCGTTTCATGCCCAGATCTCTAGGCATTATAATTATTCAATTCTATTTGGGAATTGCTCGTTCAAAAGGGGAGCTCGAAACCAAGGGGAAGGGCGATAACAATAGTCCACGACGGGGGAAAATTGATGACTGCTTACTTCAGCTGCAAGTTATCCCATGATCAGTGGTTTTTGGAGATCTGATTAATATCCTAAAGTTGGTCTACCTGAAAATGTATTCAGTACACAAAGTTTGCACTTCACCTGCCTTGAATTAAATGGACCGATTATTAATCGGTGAATAACTACATTTGTTGCAACTTCAGTTCCGGTGGAACATCAGATTAGAACTGAAATATGAAAGTAGGGCGTTATAATAAATTGCTGACTTATTATTAATACTAGTAGTTCTGGTCCGGAATATTGCAGTGGGTAGACAACTGGAATAGGAGATGAGGTCATCGAAACTCTACCTAAAAGGAAAAATTTTCAGCCAGATCTGGGTACACCTAAGCCTAAGGGGGGGGGGGGTGATATAATTACAAAGGCTTTCACGGCCGGAGTTACGAGAAGAAGCTGTGATGCTGAGCCTTCGAAATACAATATCAGAAGTCTACACAGTTCCACTGAAGATGTTGCCCGCAGATGTGGACGAAACGGAAGTACGATTTCAGAAGGACCACGGCCTATCATCACGGATTCTAAAGCTTCATCAAGTGGGGATGGTCATGAGAGGTACTCTACTTGTCCTCAGGTCTATACCTTCATTGGGCTGTCATACCGAAATTAGAGGATTTAGAAAGATATGGACTTGCCGCGATTCCAACACATGATCTACCGTATGCCTGTACGGCTGGTGAGTGTGGACTTACCTGCTGTGCGGTTCTGGTGGGAGGGCCAGGCCGGCAGACGTTTGCTGGGGTGCACCAGAAGTCCAGAACGTACAGACCTGGACGTGGATAGCTGGAACTCTGCACAGTCAGGGCACAAACACAAGAAGAGAGAAACCATGAAGACTAGATAAAATATTCTTGCCATGTAAAACAAATATAATTTTTTTGGGTGTATGTGGTGTGTGCGTGCTTGATAAGATAAAAATAATAATAGTTAATTCCCAAAATAAATTCAGTTACATAAGTTTATACATAGAAAGGTTTTTCTAAAAAATAAAAAATAAAAAGTAAAATAAAATAATTTCTAAAAAAATAGTTACCATAGCATGAGACTGCCCCCGAGCAATATTTCTGAGTCCACCCTTGGTCTGTGAGCTAGCTTTATTGCTTAAAGACAATGCTTTATTTCATATATTGCAGTATTTATAGTGTATATAATACTGACATTATACTATACTAACTTACGTTGAAGGGGCAACCTCCTCGTTATATGAGGAACCAGTAGAATCCGGGCTGATGGGCCGTGGCCGAAGTGAAAGCGAACGTTTCGACTCCGGCCGTGAAAGCCTTTGCAGTTATACTCCTCGTTATAACTCAAATTTAGGTTGGCCGGCCATGTCGTTTTTTTATTATTATTAACAGTTACTAGAGACAGTTTCTGTACGCTGTTCTGTCTTGCATTTCCGGAGGAATCAGTCTTACTAAAGATTTTTTCCTTTGCTTGAACGCAGAGGCGGTCCGTCCCAGACCTCATAAAAGGGGGTGGGGTGGTGTATAATTTGGCGCCCCTTATTGATATAAATTAAATGAGAAAATAACGAAAACTTATGCCGTGCACCTAATGTGTTTCTGTTATAGATTTTAGCATTTTTTATATTTTACTTTTTTACTATTTTAGGGGAGGGACAACCCTGGGTAAATAAATCGGTTGAAGTATGTGTTAATCGTCTGCGGGCAATTACTTCCTCTATTTGCATTTATACAAAGCCGTAAATCAGCAATACAAAGCCATTTCCTTTTTGGACAATGAGGACGCAAAAAAAACCATCGATGCAATGCGTTAGGGAGCAGGAAAATAGAAAATGCGTGACCCTGGAGTTTTAATTTTGTTCAATTTTGTATGAGGACGGTTCGTAATTGCTATGACCGGTTTCTTTCCTTAATAAAAATGAGCCGGTACGAGTGAACCCGTACAAACATTCCTATTTATCAATTAGTATATAAATAAATAAATATTGACTTTTTGTTTTATTACTACGCCAACCTAGCGGAGTTACGGCTTAAAGCCCTCTCTTACACTCAACTAGGAAGACCCGGGACCACCTGCTTTACATGTTCTCCAAAGCATAGCCGAAAAATATAGCAAGGGTGGGAGTCGAGCCAACAACCTTTCGGATGAAAGTCGGAGTCTGTACCACTACTCTATATGTCCATGACCTATATGTACTGAAACAGATAATATGAGTTCTTCCATGTTAAAGAAGCGGTATGAGTGAACCCGTACTTGACTTACTGACTTACTTACTTGACTTATGGTGGCTGGGTGGGTCCGGGGGGACCTTTCGCCGCGTACACACAAGCTCGCCATCTCTTTCGGTCATGCGCCGTCTCTCTCCAGCTCTGACGATCAATGCCCGCTTTATCTAGGTCGACCATGGCCTGGTCGAACCATCTTCTTCGTGGTCTTCCTCTTCCTCTCTGACCGTCAGGCAAAGCGTCTAGTACTCTTAGAGGTGCTCTGGAACGTTCCATCCTCGCTACATGGCCAAGCCATTGGAGTCTTCGAGCTCGGAGTTCGGATAGCACATCCGCTGATTTGTATAGCGCATACAGTTCTGCGTTGTGCCTGATGCGCCATCCTCTCTCGTCCATTACACCTCCAAATATTCTGCGGAGCATCTTTCGTTCGAAGACCATTAGTAGGTTTTCATCCCTTTTCTTTAGTGCCCAAGCTTCAGCTCCATATAAGAGGACTGGGCGGACTAGGGTCTTGTACAATCTTGTCTTTGTTGTCCAGGAGAGTAAGTAAGTAAGTCAAGTATGAGTGAACCCGTACATGCTCTCTTATTTATGAATTAGAAGTTTGCCCACAAATTGGCGAACAAACAGTCCGACAAACAAACAGTATTTCGTAAAAACAACGTTTTTGGGTTCCTGGGACCTCAAAGCGTGTAAATCCCCTGAAATTTCAGAATAGTAAATTTTGACTACCACAAAACTTTCCTTATGCTAACGTATAAATGGAAAAGCGAAAACATTATGGCGCGAAAATCCAATGAGGGCCGTAGCCTAAGAACTGGTAGAGGATTTTTTTTTCTTGACAGCTGGCTTAATTGGGATGTTGTGGTAAGTAATAATAATAAGGTGGCTGGGACACGTTGTAAGGATGTCTGAAGAACGCATGCCACGAAAAATGTACAAAGCAAGCATGACGGGAAGACGACTGCCAGGACGGCCAAGAAACCGCTGGAAGGACGAGTTAGAGAATGACCTTCGCGAGTTGGGAGTCTCCAGATGGTGGAGCGTTGTGCAAAACCGAGAAGAATGGAGGAGTGTTGTCGAGCAGGCCAAAGCCCACCAAGGGCTGTAGAGCCGGAAGAAGAAGAAGAGAATAATAATAAGCGACGGTGTCAAGGTGGTAGCGTGTTTGTATTTGTGTGAGTCTCTACACACCTTACGGTCGGAGACGAGTCGTAACTCGGCACGAGTACCTAGTAGGTTACTTAGTGAGATAATTGAAGAGGTTAATCGGATAAATTCATTAAATTGTGTGTTCGCAATTAACCTTTAAAAAAATAAAATAAAAAATAAATAAATATGTCCGGCAGCCTCGTTTTCCCATACCATTGAAGGAAAACTATTCAATCATGTCATGTCTCGAGCCTTGACCCTCCGTTTCATAGTCTAGTTCACTACCAACGCGACTATCGCTGGCCATGTTTGGAAATCTTGCGGCCACGAAACAGAATCAGTAGATTTACTGCTCAAACAGTCTGCTGAAATTATTTCAAAGATTTAGAAAATATTATTCCTTTTCCTTTCCACTAATATTAGCAAAGTTTTCATAATTTCAGAAGTTTGATTAGCTACTATAAAGAATAACTTATTAGAACGGATATCATTAATTTACAAATAAATAAAAATACCAAGATTTTGAATTTAGTTTTATCTACTTCAACTGGAAATTTCTGTTTTTACAGCCAGAGCGTGAGAGGGGTTTTGGAGCACCCTGAACTAATCAGAGTAAAGTAAATTCGTGTCGGGGTGGTACTACCCGTGGTACAGGAGTTTTCAGGTTGCATCAACAGCCTCCTGTTTAACCTATCGACAGTCAGGGAAGACTGCCGGGACCACCGGCTTTACATGCCCTCCGAAGCATAATAAATAATTGTACCACTAGAAAATTTTGGCATTCGGGTGGGACTCGAACCAGTCACCTTCTGGATGATAGTCCGAGTCGTTACCTCTACGCCATTCTGACTACAACTAATCAGAATACTGTATATTATGATCTCAAATTTATTCGAATTGTTAACGAAATTGCTGACACACGGTATTGGTGCCTAAAAATTCGCTAACTGATACGTGTGTAGCCTTATGATTAATATATGTGTATATAACTAATAACATCACAAGTTATTGTATTGTTTTATATTTATAACTCCCACGTTCTTAAAAAATCATTTTACAATATTTCCCACGTTACTTTTTTTTTTAAATAATAAAAATTCGTAGATTGTTGATGCGAAAAGAAATTAAATACTGAATAAGTTTTAAAATATTCTTAACAAAATCCCCAATTTTCGTTAACCCTTCCCCCACCTTGTATCTGCGCCTATTACAAAATACCCCGTTATATCTCAGAATTCATTTATTTATATTCAAAACGATTAACCAAATTCGATCATAATAATACTGAAATACCGGACTTTGGGTTCCGCATTACTGAAGATATTTCTTTTGAATCCAGATTTTCCGGAAGGGTTGGAAAATCTGTGACGGGTCCTTTCTTTCATTATCGGAAGCTTTAAAAAAATACATCAGTTGAAAAAATCAACAATAAAGGCCGTGATGTCCAATCAATAGCCTACAACTCTAATTGTTATGCCCGCAAAAAACCTTTTGGCAACGTTGTTTAATTTGGGGTCTCTCAAATTAAATAGAATACTACCGTACTGTTGTTTTAAAAGCTCTCTTATTAACTGGAAATATATGAGTGAATTTTTAGTAATCAAAAAATACTGTGCCGAACAAAAAACCTTTTTGCACCGTCTACGTTGCTTAATTTGAGTCCTCTCAAATTACATAGGCTATTACCGTACTGCGTTCTTAAGGCACCCTAAGTAACATGAAGCAGAAGAGTAATTTTCAATTATTGAAAATACTTGAAATTTTATGGACTCTGACTCCGTCTTACATGAACCATACCCACACCAATTCGGGACTTGACTCAAGAATGAAAATTCTCCACCAGATACCTTACCTTCGATGGTCGAGGAAAATGGGCATATTGTCCAAAATAGCTAGAGTTAGTAGAAATTTGTTTTAGTTGTCGAGTGCTACCCTCGCAGGCCAGAGGGCATGAGGGGGCACTTCATCTTTTGTTTCACAAAAAAAAAAAAAAAAAAATAAAACACCCTAATTATTATTGTATAGGCAGTGATCAAGGAAAGAGCCCATCAGCCAGTCCTTTGGTTAGCCTAGGCTCTCAAGTAGCCGTTGAAAACTCAAACATTGACAAATTAGTACAATGTTTTATTGAGGAAATACCAATATGCATAATAGACTCCTTTTTAACTTTGCAAAACTGTCAATCACTGTCGGAAATATAACTACATTATAAATTTTTGATATAGATGGCCTCCCCCAATTTATGTTTTGGGCCACTCCTAGAAAATAAGGGTGGCCTTGGTATGCCGCATGCCCATCTTTCCCCTAGCCACTAGGGTTGTGCAGACCCAGGCCAACTGGTTTATTTTTCATTTTATCCTATTGATCATTCCGGAACATGTTCAGAAAATTTGTTGTCATGTGCTCCAGGCACCGGCCTGCGGGCACCAAATATTAATGTGTAGTTGTTGGCACACTCTGTATCTGTCTTATATATTGTAACACCCTGTAGCTGTCAATGAATGGCTTTGCTGCTGAATTAGCAGAACGCCTACCGGCCAATCCCTGAAAGCCTATTCATGTGACGTAGCCTCGTACTTCCCATCCAACTGATCATTTCGCAGCATTTTCAGAAAATTTGGCTTGGGTGGTACTCGAACCGACAACGCTTGAAGTTGAAGACAGAATCATTATACCTACCAGTCCTGGATTTATAAATAGGCCGTAGAGGCGCGTCCTAAGGGCGGCAGATTTCAGAGGACGGTCACTTCATTTCAGAGGATAAAAGTCAAACTCCAATGTTTTCCTCATGGTTTTTTATACGTCTTATATTTACTACAAATGGAAATTATTATTTTAGAAGGGTATGTACATGGGGTGGCGGAAATAAAGTGCCCTACACTCATAAAAAATATAAATCCGGCACTGATAACTACACTACACATGCTGACTGCTGAAGGGATGAAATTCAATGAAGTGCATTGCAGAAAGCAATTCATGTTTTCCACGTCTTTAATATCGCAACGTCGCGATGGAAACTCCTTTTCAACTTTCAACGCCAGGGGCCTATTTACTTCCACAAGCGCAATAAACTTCCGCTTAATAGTTAGTTCCAAACTAACATTTCTAAGATTCTATAAAGTATTTTCTATACACAAATATACAATGAAGCCTGGAAGAGAAGTAATGAAACCTTTTATTTGATCATTACTTTTTTTTATTTTATGGTATAGTCTATTTACAATATAGCATAAAGGACTCCGTCAGCTTAACAAATTTCAAAACACATATAAATTACCCAATTTTTTCGATCCCGGTAACATCACGTCCTTACTTGGCAAGTATACAGGTATTTAATTATATAGGTATATATAGTGTAAAGTAATTAAGGTAATTTTTTTTTATTTCCTTCGAAATACAGATTAACAATTATTTCATAGGTGTAAAAGCAGTAGGAGTAGCAGTAGTACATATATATGAGGATACACTGTGAAGTGGATGTTCTCTCAGTGTCGAATGGCAACCAATATTTTATTATTATTATATCACTTTAGTTATCTGTCTGCACAATTATTTTTATTAACTTTTAATTTTTACTTGATTCTTAATTTTTTATTTGTTTAGACACTAATTTTACGTTTACTTTTATATTTGTAAAGGAGGGCCCAGCAGGGGACTTGTCCTTTGGGCCTCCCTTCCATTTGTAATATTGCAAGTTATGTAATAGTTGCTGTTTTAATTTAATACATTTGATATAGTAAAATAATACATAATATGTGATATCACCTTATTTAAAAAAAATGGTTAAATATACATAAGTATAATTAAATATAGGTATGCAAAGTAAAATAATAATAAAAATTGGACAAAATTATTAAAAAAATGGAAGTCTATAAATGAAATGAAAGAGTTAAATATGAGGACGGAAGGGAAAGAAAAAAAGGGGGGTGGGATATGGTAGGGCTGTGATTTAAATTCAGTATTTCGGTTTTATGTCATGTTTTCGCTGCTTTTTAAAGTTAGTTGTATTGTTCAGTTCGATTGTGAGACAGTGGCGTCTGTCCTAGGCTATATACTCAGTCTGTTCTGATTATTTAAGCGTTATATTTTCTGGAGTGTATATTTGTGTATTTTGAACATTAAGTTACCCAAATTTGGCCATGTTTATACTATTTTATTTTTTCAAGAGCTTTCTTTGGCCTACATACTGCAGTGGTCTGTAGTGGGTCCTTTGTTTTTATTCAATATATTGCAGTATTGTAGGCTACTGTATAGGCTACTGTAGCTACATCAAATTAGTGACATCGGCGGCAAGGTGGTAGCGTGCTTGTACTTGGGTGAGTTTCTACACACCTTGCGATCGTAGACGTGTCGTAACTCGACACAAGTACTTATTAGGTTACTTAGTGAGGCGATTGAAGAGGTTGATCGGATTCGTTCATTAAATTGTTTGTACGCGATTAACCTTTTTGAAAACAAAATCATGCTTGTGGAAATATGAGAAAGTGGGCCCCCTCCAATCCTCCATAGAGCTGAGGTGATTTATTACAGAAATTAGAAATTAGAAACTACAACAGATGGGGCATGTGGGCCCCCCAAGGTGGTAAATTTGAAAATACTGGGCTGAAATAGTAGTAGAATTACAAATGCGTCCACGGTTGGAGCCAGACGATAAACGATTTGAGCCTGGGCTTAAGGACTGGGCTAAGGCCTCCGAGAAGCAACCTCAGAAGTCTCTGTAGTACCACTGAATATGTCGACCGGAGATATTGACGAAACATTACAAGTACTTATTCAGATAGACGCGCAGGCCCATGAACTCGGATTCAACAGCTTCATCTTGAAATTAGTAGGTTTTCAATCAGTTCATATGCAAATACATATGCACTTGAAATGCCTCCAATGTTCGGTAATGATTCGGTATTTCGCTGGCACTCGGGATTCGGCCGAATAGCCATGAATAAGAAAACGTACTAATGTCCCAAAAATAAAACTTACCGTATTTAATTTTCAAACACACCAAAAAGCAAAACTTAAAATTTAAAAATAACCACAAAGGGTAATTTGTGATGAATTAAAAAGTAATTTGTCCGCGTTTTCTGAGTTAAGCCGATTACCTTTCTCTTTATCAGCAATCACGGCATCTGAAAAGAGCCTTTTGCAGTATACGCTGGTGCCAGTTTTGCGTTTGTTGACAACCACTTCAAAGAGGTTTCCTTGCGATTCAGCGAGTAGGCTACCTTTAATGGAGAATTAAAGCTCGGTTACAATATAATTTTTATTCCGAACATGCTGATTTGAAATATCCTCTGTAGCGACTTCCTCAAAACAGTCTCAGAAGCTGTTGAGAATACTGCTTGCAAATTGTTTACAAAACCTGTCAAACCTGCTGAAAAAGACTTCATTGACAACTCAAAAGGCGAACAATAAGATTATAAAGTCTTATTTTAATGCTGACCCTAAAAACATTGTATTATAATATAAGTAAATTACAATATAAAAGGGAAAAAATAGATAAAGTGTATGCAGGGGGGATCCATTGTCATCACTATTACCAGACCGGAGTAAATTTTATAATAAATATTTAATAAAATAATTTTGAACAAGCCAATTTGGCGTAACTGGAATTCGTGGGCCCTAGGGCAGATAAGGTTTCAAATTCAAATCCTGTATTATTTTTACATTTTTTATATTTTAATAAGTTTGCTTCAACTCTAAAAAGTCATATCTTTAAATCATGACTTTTACATAAGGTACTTTGGTAAGTTTAGTTTGGGATCTAGCCCTCTGAGGTCCTCGGGCACGAACGTGCACCATAGAAGTTACGCCTCTGGTATGAGATAAGGAGAGCTGTGTGGACTGTACTATTAGAGCTACATGAATTTCGTACCTGTAGGCGTTCTGGTCTAGGTTCGTACTGACCTGCATGGTCATTGGAGCGGAGAGGCCTCAAGATGTTTCCGTTGGCTCAGTATAGAAAGATAACATAGGAGTGCGGGAGGGACGCACCCAAAAAGACATCCGCGAGCAATTAATGCAGTAAAAATTAGGAAAGAAAAAGGTATGTGACCGGCACGATAAACGATATCAAACTGAATAAAAAACTATTAAACGTGGCAACGGAACTTCTGATCTTTTGAGGCGTGGCGGAATTAATTGGACTTTTCTCTCCTGTAGAACACTAATAAGCTGTTCTTCTGTATCGATTTCCAATATGAAACGGAGCAAACGAAGCACACAAATTAACACGTGTTCTCATTCTATTGTAACAGCCGTCAATGCTAAGCTGGTGCTCATTAGCTACACTTGAGGCTTCTGGTTCTCTGTCGATATACGATATATCAGCTGTCCAACATTAATGACGAAGTAACATGCATTTGGGCTTCATAATTGCATGTACATAAGGAAAACTAGTAGATAGAGAAAATGAGTAATTTCATGGTAAATAATTTTCCTATAGTTAATTTCCGATATCTCGGGGGGGGGGGGGGGGGGTTGTCCACCTGACGTCACTGGAAGTGAGATAAATTCTAGATAGGTCAGACCAACACATTAATTACCACACAGCAATAATGGCAGGGCAAGCAATACATTTGAGCGCGAATTTTCTATCATTTTTTCGAAAACTAATTTTTTGTGCAAAACCAAATATTTTTTTGGGAAAGCAACCTGTCCGGTTTCGTTACTCAATTTAACACCTAAAACATGCCTGAAGGTAGAAATCATCGATAGAAAGGTTTCGCAAAAAAATTATTTTTTAGTCATTTTTCATTAAAATTTAGTTATTTTTATTTTTTTACCCCCAGAAGCAAACTATCAAGGGGGAAGCGACCCCCCACATTTTATCAACATTAATAACGACTACAATATATGTGAATAATTTAAGAGAAATCGTTCGAGCCGTTTTCGAGAAATAATTTTTTTAGACGTTCTTTTGGAATTTTTTGAGAATAAACCCCCCCCAAATTGAGTTAGCCCAAAATAAAAATAAAATGGTCCCGAGGTATGAGGTCTGTCAGTCTGTCGACTTGTTTATTCATCGATTTTTGAAACATGGCATGTATAGGTTTAAAAACTGCACACCTCGGATTTTTTATTTTTTATTTTGGGCTAACTCAATATTGGAGCATTATAATAAATGTAACTGAATAAAATATTACGAAAAAATCACATATAAAGTTATTTCACTACCGGTTCCGACCAATCGTCATTGTCAAGTGAGCAGATAAAAATTAAAATTAAAACAAGTAATTGCTAGTTATACATTAAGCCTATGTCACCTTATAAACACTAAGACATTACATATACGCAGAGGCGGGCGCAGCGACCGGCTCTGCGGGCAATTGCCCCCCCCCCCTTTGGAGGGCAGTTATATTCTTTGCCTCTAAAATCCAAGTGCTAACTGCACTCAAAATGTGTAAAACCCCACTATTTTAGCCTTATTTTTGAAAAAATATCTCCCGGGGGAGTACCCCGGGCCCCCCTTGTGCACAATTTTATTAATTCCCTGTAACATAGAAACCTTATTTCTCTGAAAATGAGGAAAACCCCAACATTTCAGCCCTATTTTTAAAAAATTTTGAGAAGTGCCTCCCCCTTTCGTGAGGTCTGGGACCGCCTTTGCATGTACGATCCTGCAGCCAAGTCCAATTGCTGACAAACGTTATATCATTTAATAGGGGCTTATTCCTATTTCCAATTAACAGCTTCTTTTATTTTGGTAGTTTTTAGATTATCCAGCAATGTTCCTTTGTTGGCTAAATGTAGTATTTTAAAGTCTTGAAAGGTACATGAATGTGCTGTGTTGTTCATATGTTGGGCTACAATTGGTTATCTGTTTTTCCAATGCCTTTAAAATGCTCACACAGTCTCTTCTTAAAATGTCTTCCTGTTTGCCCAACATAAGAACAATCACAATCGTCACATAATAGTTGGTATACCCCTGATTTCCTATTTCTGTTTTTAAAAAAAACACTCCGCAATAGTTACTAATTTTACCAATATACGGAATTTTTACAAATTTCTTATCCTGTATGGGGGCCAGGTGTGTATACGCTAAAGTTAAAGCTATTTTCTTTTTGTTTGTTTAAAATATTGTTCAAAATATTCGTTGGGTACCCATTATTAGTAGCTATTTGTAGGATCGTATTATATAATCCATTTTAAACGCAATGTCATCCATAGGGAAACTTAGAAGTCTGTGAATCATCACGAAAGAAGAAGAAAGCCTGGCCAACGAAATGTTGACGGTCAGCCTTGTAGAGCAATCGTTCCCAAACGGTGGTCCATGGACCACCGGTGGTCCACAGGTATATATCCAAAGTAAGAAATAAAAAATAAAACAGCCGACTTATTTGGAGTCTTTGCACTGAACTATAAAATCCAACCGATACCAGCCCTAATATTTTAATCAAATATCCTAAATAAATTGCACGTACAAACTACTTTGATCTTGGTCCTAGAATTTTAGATTTTCCTGTCACAGCCATGGTGGTCCACGGAAAATCATAAAATAATCTAGTGGTCCACGGACAAAAATTTTGGAAACCCCTGTCGTAGAGGAACTCACGTTGCCTCGAGCTCTCCTACGCGGGGAGGAGGATGGAGCTAAATAACGTGAATGGCCACGTGTACATAATTCATATGATGCGAGGGGTCAAGGGAGTCGGCAGGAATCAAACAATCGGTTTGGGTAGGTTTTCTGTAAAACTTGAGTGCTAGTTCGCTGGACCCCCGCGTTAAAATTTTTCAGATCATTTTCATAGTTGAAACGGATTAAGTCATATTTCAGCAACTCAACGGAAAATGAGCGACTGACTAATCCAATTACTGTCTCTAGCGACGAAGCATTGGATGAAATAAGTAAGTAAATAAATAATATGATGCAATATTTTCAAGCACAGCCGTTTACATTGGCCACCCCAGCATTAAGTACTCCATAAGAGACTTGTATCGCTGGGGAAATTTTAATATAACAGTAAAGTAATGCATAGACAATTTTAACAGTTACTTTCGGTTAGTTAAAATATTTGGAAGAATCATTTAAAAAAATAATTTATACATATAAATTTAAAATTATAATAAGTAAATTTAGTAGGCTAAATGTAATAGTAAAATAAGGATCAGCAGCCAGTACACAAGTACGAAAACTAAAATAACGTAGTTAATAAAATTAATCACTTAAACTCCAAAACTTTGTGGGCACTTTGTGGACACTATAAGTGGGCCAGTGGGCCACTATAAGTGGGCCTGGGTCCATAAAAAGCCTTAAAAAAGGGTTACGTGGACCCAGACCAGGCGGAAATATTTTCTTTTATGTGGATCTTTGAACCCTGACCTGCCGGTTCCTAGTCCAGTTCTATACCAACTAGACTACCGCCGTCCCGAATAATTGTAATAACAATACGAAACAGAATGTAAGCTAGACACATTATCAGATTAACCAATAAGCTGAAAGCTGTTAAATCGAATTCCCCTGAGAACTGACAGCTAACTGCCTAGAACGGTGAAGTAGGTACTGTACATTAGAATTGAGATTTTCTACAATCGGGTTTATGCCAATTTGAAATAAAGTGGATTCCTATATCCATATGTAATGTAATCACTTCCATTTGGATAAGCCGTCTACCAATCTAAAGCAACAGTTTTGTAAGCATTGCTTACACTCGATATGCAACAGAAATAAGGCGAACTGTGTATTGATATGTAAATTTTATTGTAATCAGATCTAAAACATATAACGATTTTATAACAAAAGCCGATGCCTTTTTTTAGGTACTATAGGCAATTTTTCGTCCGACCCCCCCCCCCCGAAAAAAATAAAAAATCAATGAAGACTATATAAACTTGCTACATCAAACAATACAAATAGTTACTATAGCATGGAACCACCCCCCCCCCTCCCCCGAGAATCATTCCTGGGTCCACCCTTGGCTTGTGCTAAAGCTCTGTAACAAATCTAAATGTACAGCATCTGATGTGCAAAATACTTAATAAATTTAAGCCGAACCCGATATTTATACTGAATTAAGTTCGTTCATCAGCAGTTGATTTTTTTTGGAAAAGATTGCTCCAAATAGTTTCTACTTCTGTTAACTGTTAACTGTATGGATTTCATAAATACCTTAGAGCTTTTTTTACGAAATCCAACGATTTTTTCAACCCAATCTGCTAGTTGAGTCGCAACCACTTACAGAGTGTAATGCTCGCAAAATACTATACAACAAATGTTTTCACCAAGGGATTGAGCAGCCCCAAATGGCATTCTGAAATGTATTTATTCTTACAAGAACTGTAAAACCATAGTTGTAACTTATTTTCAGTGCTTTAAAAGAAATTTTTACAATTCGGATTTTGGAGATTTGTGTAAAATCCTGTTTAAACATCTGTATCATGTATCAACGCTAAGAATTATGATATGGGCAGATTGAAAAAATGAGACAAAACATCCGTGAGTCAGCTTCTAAATGGTTTGAATTTAGGGCAGGTACTTCAAGAAATGAACTGCCTTGCTATCTGAAATATTTTTTTAGATCGTCAACGCCTCCACAAGTATGTAACTAAAAATAATCTCGTATTTGTACGTATGCAAAGAAATCTAACGAGCTGTAACTTATTTTCAGTGCTTGAAAAGAAATTTTTCCAATTAGTTGGAATCTTCTTCACTATGTTCGCTGAAATTAGTAGAGAATGGAGAGGCTACAATAGGTCCGTACAAAAAGGAGCGATTTGTACTGAAAAGTAAAAAGTTATCCGATCCTAATAAAAAAGTAAATTTGAGAACTTAGTGACTACTCCTAAAAAAAATGAAAGTACTTCTAATAGAAAGTTGCACAATGCAATAGATATACTGTATGTCTCTTTCAAAAAACATTCATGTTGGCTAATCAATAGGGATTTTTTTTTTAAGCGCGGGTCCCCATTGGGAATTTGCGATAGGAAATTGGGAATGTTTACCGATTATTTAGTGGTAAAGAGTTGTCCGCCCTGTTGTATAATTCTGGATTTGACACAAAAACATTAGTATCTTTCGAATTTTTGAATTACTGCAAGTACCTTTTTGACACAGATGGATTTTACAGGAAATTACCAAAATCCTAATTGCCAAAATTTCTTTTCAAGCACTGAAAATAAGTTACAGCTCGTTAGATATCTTGGTACTGCTGCTCCTAGGAATTTCTTTCTGGATATTTTTTTCTTTAATTACACCATAGCATTAGGCTTCCGCCATCAGGTTTCTTGCAGCCGAATACAACACATAATCTGTGTACCTCTGCTACTGACTATAGCAGGGTACGTCATAGGGTGTTTTCCGTCCATCTCTTCCCGGGTGTCTTCCTGGAATAAGCTAGCACGTTTTGGTTGTTTAGGTTTATGGTTTTACAGTTCTTGTAAGAATAAATACATTTCAGAATGTCATTTGGGGCTGCTCAATCCCTTGGTGAAAACATTTGTTGTATAGTATTTTGCGAGTATTACCCTCTGTAAGTGGTTGCGACTTGCGACTCGACTAGCAGATTGGGCTGAAAAATAAAAAATAAACTCTGCATCGTTGGATTTCGTACAAAAAGCTCTAAGATATTTAGAAAATCCATACAGTTAACAGAATTAGAAACTATTTGCAGCAATCTTTTCCAAAAAAAAATCAACTGCTGAAGAACGAACTTAATTCAGTATAAATATCGGGTTCGGCTTAAATGTATTAAGTAATTTGCACATCAGATGCTGTACATTTAGATTTATTACAGAGCTTTAGCCCAAACCAAGGGCGGACCCAGAAATATTTCTCAGGGGGAGGGGGGGGGGGTGATTCCATGCTATAGTAACTATTGTATGTGTATTGTTTTACGTGGCAAGTTTATATAGTCTTCATTGATTTCTTGATTTTTTTTTTTTTGGGGGGGGGATATCCAGCCCTCACCACTAGTACAAACATATATATGGATAATTTCTAATGCAAATGTAATAATAATGACTGTCAAAATAAAAAAGATTGATTATTTGTATTTTTTTAAATGAATTATGTCATAATTTGATTTTTCGTATTAAATATTTGTTTTATCAACAATTCTTGTTTTTATTTCAAACTTTTTTTAATTGACTAGCTATAAGTATCTTTAATCATTAGAAAAAATTGGATATTGTCACTAAAACAATCATTAAAATGGTTCCAAAATATTTGTTTAGTCCATTTACTTGATATCTAAGGGGAGGGGGTATAAAAAATAACTGGATCAGAAAACTCCCCCGAACTATCCGGAATCATAATCCGCAAGCTTTTCTGAGTTCAAAACAATTTTCAGAATGCGGTCCTCATATTTTGCATACTCAACTACCTATAGCTCCTGCACTATTGGCCTCTGAAGAGAGGCAGGCAATTAATGAATACACTGAGGTAGGCAATTTATGAATATACTGAGGTAGGCGTTCTTTTCTGGCGGGTGACTAGCGGGATTTAATAAAAAATGAGGGGAGGAGGAGGGAGGCACCCCCCTGTCCCCCTAAGCGCATCCTCCTCTAACTCACATAATTATATTATAGTTTTACTCACAGTACTCACTATTTTCCAAGAACACAGAGGTAGATTTCTCACAGCAATTGAATCACCTTCCTCTGACCTTGGCTGTTCTGATATTGGAGCCGATCAGCCGATTGCGAGAGCGGTCTACAGCTTTAAGCAGGAAAACCGAACGGAAATTAAGTTGTATCGGTTTCCCTATGCTTAGCTTGGCTGTAGACCGATCTCACCCCCACTGATCCCAGCTAAACCCGGAAAGTCATCACTTAACATAATAAAGGAGGAAATTACCAAGTGGCGCATAAGAGCGTCACAGGGTCCCCCACTTCCAAAAGGTCTCACCATGACCCATACAAAAGAAGAAAAGTGAAAACCTGAGCAAGCAACAGCAAAAAAAAAAAAAAAAAAATCCGTAGAGTTACAATAAAAAGAAAACAATGCCAAAACCATCAGTTAAAAAAAAAGCGGAATAACCCAATGCATAAAGCAGGTAGGCGATCAGAAAAATATCAAATATAGCCTACGTACAATATCAGACAGGAACAGTACAATAGACCTGCACAAGTGACCATTTAGCTAAACACATCTATGCAGGCTTTCCCTCCAATTGTAGTAGAAAGGTGCATAAAAATACCAAAAATAAAACTTAAAAAGCTATCATAAGGGGGAATCCTTTGATGGCCCGGCGCGACAAGGTCACATACCATTCCTCTATGAAACGGAAAAAGAAAAATGTAAGTCAATCGGAGGAAACACAGCAATATCACAACTACCTAATGCAGCTTGAAAATGGTCAGCATTAGTAAGGTGAACGTTGAACACCAAGCATTACACCTACACTACCAGTTGCATTTTGGGCCATAAAATGCCACAGCACCTCCTAAAACCAATGTGGAGCAGGACCGAACCATTGCTCCACCGCCAGAACCTGTCCATCGCAGCGTTCTGCACGCAACAAATCCACATTTTCCTCCTCATGACTCACTCATAAAACAAAACCAAAATCATAGTTAACCCGCAGTTAACGCAACTTACTTTACTGGTACGTGCACCTTATCCCTATGAGGCATAAATTAAAATTGAAAGGTTAGGGGAATATACGCAATTCCAACTACCAGGAAAACGACAGTTTTGCATGTCGGATTGTCGGACACAGTTTAGGCTACATGTTACACTTCCTACCTTCCATAATGGCATTATGAACAACAAGGGGTAATCTAGAATTATGACAAATACAGTACTGGGTTCTGAGGTGACAGGAGATTTAAATGAAGAAAAACAGAACCCCATGTCATACATTTCAGAGAACCAATTGACTCATTCACACAAGCAAACATACAAGTTGGAGAGGAAAACCAGAGCTCCAATACCAACTTCTCAAACAACGTCGCTGAAAAATCAGGCAAATCCGCTACTAGCCGTCCATGGCATGATACAACTGGCCAAAAATGCCAGGCTCAACCACCAGTGGAACCAAAAACTAGAAGAGGTATGTCACTGAAAAATCAGGCGAACCCGCTAGAAGCATACTCCGAGGCGTGATACAACCAGAGGCGGTCCCAGACCTCATAAAAGGGGGAGGCACTTTTCAGTAGCGTAACGATAGGTTTTCGAAGGGGGCGGTGTATAATTTGGCGCCAGTCTGCCCATATTCATAAAAGTGTATAAAATGGGGAAAGCCGTTCTCATGGACGTACGCAGCTCTTACATTAATGACCTCAGTGTCCTTTGCGCATGAGCCAGAAGGTTCGGAGGATATGAAGGGGGGCCTGGGGGTCTCCCCCGGGAAAATTATTTTGAAAAATAGGGCTGAAGCATTGGGGTTTTACGCACTTTCAGAGCAAGAAGGGTTCTATATTACAGGGAATTATTAAAATAGTGCACAAGGGGGGCTCGGGGGTCTCCCCCGGGAGAAAAATCTTGGAAAATAGGGCAGAAGTAGTGGGGTTTTACGCATTTTGAGTGCAGTTGACACTTGTATTTTGGAGGCAAAGAATATAACTGTCTTCCAAAGGGGGGGGGGGGGGCAATTGCCCGCAGTGTCTCTGGATACAACTGGCCAAAAATGCCAGGCTCAACCACCGAGAAAGCAAGAGGAGGTACCGTTCATACTCTGGGGTCCCCATGGGAACCTTTAACCAGCCACAAATATACATCTAGGGCACCTGTTAAATAAAAAGAAACCCGTACTCTTGTCATCTACAAAAACAGACAGCTTAACCAGGCCATGGAAACAAACCAAACAGAGAATCTACAAGGCAAGAATAGAAAAGTGTAACATGAGCCAAACTACCAAAGACACACCTGTCGGATTGAGAGGACCCCCCAAATTCCACAGTGAGTTCACCTACCAATGTCACCCAAAGGCCAAAGTAAACTAGAATCACTACAAAATAAGAAAACTTCAAAATACTTTTGTAATTTAATCCGGGAATGCAACTGGTGCTCGACACTATAAGCAAGTCCTCTTGTAATGCCCATTGCCAGGAGCCAAGGGTTAACAAACCAAAAATGATCACATTGGGAATACCTAACAGAGGACTTGGGGATGCCAACCTAGAACAACAGAAACGGTCAACTACCTCCAAAAAGATGATCAGCCACTTTTAAAAGAGGTTAACGGAATCTATGTTACCAGCTCCAGAACCCAAAAGTAATAACAGTAAGCGCAGCTTTACCATAAGCCTAACGCTCATTTCACAATCACCAAAAATTACGCAGAATTAAACAAAAGTATGACGAAGTTCCCCCCTCAAACGCCAGCTAGACACTGAAGATAAGACTCCTTTATAACCCTAACTCCGCTAGGTTGGCTTAGTAATAGAACAAAAAAGTCAATATTTATTTATTTATTTACCTCCAGGCTGAGACGTGATTTGGTTGCAGAGTAAAAGAGAGGGGATTGTTGATCTGCTTGTTAAATCGTTTTTTTTAGAACTGGCTGTAATAAATAGCAAGTAAAAAAATATAAGTAAGTAAGCCACAAAAAATAAAACAAACATATAAGCACAAAATATTTTTTTGAAACCGATTCGGTCACCCTCAAAGCATTAATTAGTAATTACGCACGTCCAATCCTACTTCGCATTAAATATTTGACATGAACCGACATGATACTAATGTGTGTGTGGTATATAAACAAATATCCAATGTAATTTCACAATCCCCAGCACACATGACACTTGGAGAACGCTTTATAAATCCTGTTGGCGGAAGTGGTTACGAAAAACAATCCAGGTCTCGTATTTTCCCTTCTCCGAATTTAATCTCCACCTGCCATCAAGTTTAAAAAAACAACAACATACAAACTTTATTATGAAAATAAAAATGATTTATGCAAAATTTTAATTTAACTTTTAATTTAACTTTTAATATGCAGTTTATCCAGATATTAATAAAATTTTCAAAACTTTTGTGAATGGGTGGACAAATATATCGTAGATATTAAGGAAAATACGGCTTATGAAAAAACAAATATTGGTGTGGTGCAATCCAAAACATACGCGTAAAGTTTGCAAAGAATACGAAAATTTGATTACGGTATCACGTTTTTGGGAAGAAAAGCTTGGAGTGAGATATTTGATAAAAAATTGTCAGGTTTTTTTTCATTTTCTACGAATGTTCTCTCGTTTGATTTTCTTCCATGATTGCCTATGAACCGTGAATTTAGAAAAATCCCCTTTTTCAGCATTTTACTTTTTTTAAGTCTGTATTGAATGTTGACGCATTCATACTTTACAATTTATTAATTAGTATAATCGTTGATATGATAATGACGCAAACAAACTACGAGTACTGGAAAGAAAGATAATAAGGAAGATCTATGGACCCCTATGGCGCCCATTCCATTGACCGGCTAAGGCTATTTCCAACAACGGTGACGTGGTAGCAGACATTCAAGACTTAGGTAGCGTTTCCACCGACCTCGCATTGCAGAATGCAAATGACACTGACGGAAATTAGAATTTTTCTTTTTATAGAAATCTATTAAAATGTTTGTACTTAACATATCCAATGACGCCATTTTTTAATATAAGTTTATTTGTTTGTGATTTTACTGTATGATCATTGATCAATTTTAACTATGGCATAGAGGAAAATAAACATTTCCGTCAATTCTGCAATGCGAGGTCGGTGGAAACGCCACCTAAGTCTTGAATGTCTGCTACCACGTCACCGTTGTTGGAAATAGCCCTTATGCGAAGACGGAAAGTGACGTATTAGAAGCAACGTTGAAATAGACGCATTACTCAACGGAGAAGACATAGTCCGGTTTGTAAAAGCGCAACTCATAAGATGGTTGGGACACGTCGTAAGTATGTCAAACGACCGTATGCCGAAAAAGATGTACAAAGCAAGGAAGGCGACTGGCCGGACGTCCTCGAAAACGCTGGAAGGATGAGTTGGAAACTGGCCTTCGCGAGTTGGGAGTCCGTAGATGGTGGAGCTATGTACAAAATCGAGATGACTGGAGGAGTGTTCTCGAGCAGGCCAACCTCATCAACGGCTGTAGAGCCAGAAGAAGAAGAAGAATCGTTGATAATAATGACTGGTTCCAACTATACATCTATACATGGTTTAGGACTTATGAGAATTTATATTCAGCTGTGGCGAATTTTCCTATCCTCAGACATTGGATTGCTCGAGGAAATAATTCTACTGTACAGCGAAGGGGTAAAGATGTGTAAAATGTCTATCCTCCTCCAGAACCAAGCTATCACTTGAGAAGCGACCTAGTCGGTTTTGTGTACATTAATAACATCTACCTACAAGCGTCAAAAAATTTAATTAAAACAAATATATATTATATTTTAATTCAAAAATAGTACTTACTTACTAGCCAACGCCCACCCTTGGCAGGTTAGCCATTAGGTGACGCGCTGACCAGTATAATCGGGATGTCTCCGCGAGCTCGTTCTCAGGTGGTGGGTGAATCGGTTGCCAGGGCTGGACAGTTTGGTAGGTGGGCAGCATCCATCTTCGGTTCGTCGCACAGGGGGCATGCTTCCGATTGGAGAACCCCAATGCGGTGCAGATGAGTGGCGAGGTAGTCATGACCTGTGGTGGTTCTCAACGCTGCGACAGCCACGGCCCTGGGCAGTGACCTCGGGATAGGGTTGTCGATCAGTCTGGCCGAGCTTTTCCCTAAGCTGACTTGGGAGTAGTGCGCTCTTGACCAGGTCCCGATGGCTCGGTTGATTGCTGCCTTGGCGGATGTGTATGATTGTGGGCAGGCTGGCTGCTGAAAGGTCGTACCTTGCTTTGCCAATTCGTCGGCCTTCTCGTTTCCATCGATCCCAACGTGACTCGGGATCCATTGTAGCATGATGTGCCACCCGGCCACTATGAGCGTGGAGAGTCTTGAGCGACAGAGAAGTGTCTTGGTGCAGTCTGTAGCTTTGTTAGTGGCAAGTGCGCATATTGCTGCCTGGCAATCGATCAAAAAGACTACCTTCCGTTTGGGACCAGTATGGTGATCTAGGTGGGCGGCAGCTTCGTATATGGCCGCTATCTCTCCATCGTAGTTCGTAAGAGGTGCGCCTACAGCTACGGAGCCTTGGAAGTTAGTGTCACACTCCGAATACCACTAATGCAGCGAGAACGGTGTTAGCAAGTAACAGGGCCCTTCGCCATAAGTTTTATATACTTCAAAATTAAAAGTCGGCACAGTGACTGTATAAGCATAAGCTTATTCAAGGCTGTACTTCGTTTTATAACGCTGATGTCACATCACCACCAATTTTTCATTGTTATTTTTTAATATGTTTATTATTACCAGCTGCAAATACATCAGGGTCGCGATGCCTGTGTTTAGCTGCAGTTACCTTAGGAGGGGGACTTCACCATCGATACTACATACTACCTTTTCTTCATTATTTACATAGGGTTTAGGACAAATATTTTATGAAAGAGGCTCCGTCCATCTTTGCAATTGTACTATTCGACGTGGGGAGTTCACTAAAACACATATAAATAGGACATTAATATGCAGTACAATATTATTCACAAAGTCGCCTTATAGGCTATTATCAATATCACTTCAAACGTATACATAGTATTAATATGGGTGGTATCTACCGCGGGGGGGGGGGGGGGGGGGAATCTTCTCAGTTCTTTTGCGAACTGGGGTACTCAATTCATATATAAGAGAAGCTCATAGGCATGTATACAAGGTGGGACATGTACTACTTAGTACCCTTTGCATAGAGGCAATGCAAAATTAATAAACTTAAAATTAACCTATAGTCTAACACTAACTAATTATAAAAAAAATTTTAACAATTGAAGGTCTGGGCCTTCTTTGCATGCACGTCTTATTTACCTATTTCACCCGTTTGACCTACGCTAGGCATCAGCTAAGGTCAGCATGTGAAAATGTTCACTATTGTATACTGTACCAGTGACCCGTCTGAATAGTTTAAACATTAAATACATAAATTATTTTTCCTAAGGAAATACCGTCTGTCAGTAACCAAAATTTTCATCTAGTACAATATACAATCTTCCTTTAGAGACTGATCACAGAAAAGGATGGTCAGTCCAATTTTTCTGATGTTTTCAAGGGGGGTAGAAATCACGCCTGTCTGTCAAGGGGGTGAAGAAGCTTTGCACTTCCATGGGGGCAAGAGGAGAGGGGGATTACAGACATTTCAGCGCCATTGTCAAGAAACACATTTCCGGGACTTGGAGGGGAGGGGGTGCGCAATTGCAAAAGACAACACAGGTTGCGGGATCTCTTCTCTAGGCTTGGATAAGGGAATAAATTCAGCGCGGGGAGTTGGGCCTATCAGAGAACAAAGAAATTTTCGACCGCTGTTTGTTGACACAATCTGAATGCGATACCAACAACTGTTAAGCCTTCATTATATTGGACTGCGTCAGTAGTTCACCTGCCTCGATATCTGCGATGGCCAGGTTAAAAATATAGTCAACACACCACCGTGCACTATCAGCACTTTTAACAACTAAGGTCAAGTTCGTGGTTAAGTCGGACGCTCAACTATCAATGACCGCTAGAGTACATACAGTACCTTATTAATTAACAAGTTATACAGATACAGTTCTTAAGCTAGTGGGTACGAGGGGGGGGGGGAGCAAAAAAAGAAAAAAAAGAAAAAACTTGTCACACTCCGAATACCACTAATTGGGACCTTCTATAGATTAGAGTATTCAGAGTGGACTTATGAGAGGGGAATTATATATAAGCTAATAGGATGGTACCAAATACCTTATATTATATTAATACACTTAACATTAATACCACATAATAACTTAGGGACAACTTAAGCACTTAAGGGACAAGGGACAACATCATGAATTGGGGGGGGGAACTTAGTTACATAAGGGCTACATGATAACGTACTTACTCATACATCCATAGGAGCTTACTCCTACTTGCACCGTGTATCAACTCACATGGTGAATCAGTTCTGTCTCACTAGACTCTATCGACTCTAACTACTCTATCCATAGTCTCCAAACTCTCTCTCTGGACTCTCTAAAACTACTCTCCTTCTTCGAACCCAAGGTTCGTGATTTATACATTATGGCTAAGGACATACGTGACGACCGATATAACATTTACACAACAGAGGTTTGCCGTCTGTCCTCAGCCCTGAGCCTAGGCCAAGAATAGCGTATGCTCTTGTGTTAGGCCTGGGGCGTAACAGTTAGTTGAGGTATAACCTGCTCCAGTGTTGCCCGAGCCTGGCATGGAAGAGCCGTCACAGTATATATGGAGCCACTCAGTTGCTGGATACGTTGTGTGAATTGTTTCTAGCGCGGCTTTTCTCAAGACTACATCAGAAGATTGGTTTTTCGGGAGGTCATGGCCGATGAGATCTAGATTGGCCATTGGTAGCGATCGCACGACTTCTTGTTGTACTGGGAATGGCGCGGCTTCTCCCAATAGTATATTGTATTTGGTTTTGATGGAGTCTGCAAGTGTTAATGGCGTTACTTGAGTTTTCAATCTGGAAGTCGCGTTCTTGTAACTGCCCCATTTCTTGGGGAGGATCCGTTTCTGCCTCTCCCAGAACAGGAGTGATGATCTTTCCCTGCGACACTGGATTGGCTCAATGCTGGTCTGGACTTCCATGGCTGCGATGGGGGTCGATTTAGGTGCACCAGTGATGGTTCTTAGCGCTATATTTTGGGTGGTTTCCAATTTTGACGACGTGGTAGCGCTGGCCGTGATAGTAACCTCACTGCCATACTCCAGGATTGGGCGGACATACGTTTTGTATGTGGTGGTCAAAACATCTTGTGTGGCACCCCATTTTGTGGCGGTCAGTCGTTTGAGTAAGCGGCATCTTTTAGTTGCCCTTTCTGCTGCGCTATCGATATGGGGTTTCCATGACAGTTTCTTGTCGATACTAACGCCGAGGTATTTGGATACGTCTTGTTTTTCCAGGTCTACTCCTTTGTATCTGAGTTTGACATCCGGCTGCCTTGTTGAGAGACTAAGTATCTGATAGACAGTTTTTTCTGTGCTAACTGTTAGGCAGTTCTTGTCGGCCCACTTTGCAAGGTTTGCTAAAGTTGCGTTTAGAATAGTCTCTAGTGCTTTTATGTTGCTGCTGGTTGCCCAGATGAGCAAATCGTCTGCGTATAATAGTGCTTCTACACCCGGTATCTCTCGGATAACGTCTAGGACATCATTGATCATTAGGTTGAACAGTTGGCAGCTGATCACGGCGCCTTGAGCTAGGCCTTGCCTCTGTAGACGGAACTTCGAGGTGCTATTTTTGAATCTCACTCGCTGGCGCCGCTCACCCAGGAATGACTTGATCCATGAGAAAAGTTAAAAAAGTTAAAAAAGAAAAATTCAAAAATAGTCATTGGCGGAGGCAAAGCCATAAGGCAGAAGACCCATCGGCAGACCGACGACAACCCTCGAGGAAATAGTCGAACAACTCGCCGGAGAGAGAGGAAAAACCATGGCCGAGCACAAGACGTTAGCGTCCGACCTGGTAGAATCTAAGAAATTGGTCCGGGGTGACCCCCTGCGTACACTGTACTAAGAGGATGGAGAAGTAGAAGAAGAAGAAGAAGAAGAAGAAGAAGAAGAAGAAGAAAGTGCTACGGCTGTTGATGCTGACTCGATTACTATGAACAAAATAGATAAAAAAAATTGGAAAGCAAAAATATTTGTTTAGGTACTATGTTCGCCGTCATTTTCACAGTAAAAAGCTGAAGAAAACATTAATTCCTACACGTTTCACTCCTAATCAACTATGTATGTTTTTGTCGGACTACAGATGTTTAGTTGAGGATAATCTAGATTTTCGCTGTGTTAATGAAACAATTAAAAATTGATAAGAATTCCCATTAAAATTTACCATATTTAGAATGAGTGCGGTGGCTTGCCATCCACTTACAGCTTTAAATTAAATTAATGCACGATACAATTTATTTGAACAGTTGAAAAAGCGATTAAAGCGCCCAATAGCCAATGGGTGCAAGTGACATTTTTGCGTGTTGGATATAAGTTTCGAATCCCGTCAAGATTTTTATAAATATTCTCATTTCGGTTGTAACAAAATATTAACCTGTATTGTTAGGGCAAATGCATCATTTTTTTCTGCCAAAAAGTGTCTCCATAAGTAATATAAACTTTGAATTGTATTGAATGGCGTTGAAGATTTAAGTAAAAATTAAAATTAGAATTGACATTCTGACAGTATTTTCTAATAATCTAACGCCTGACAGGTCGTGATAATTTGATCTTCAATTTTTCTCATAACTTTTTTTATAAGAACATATATAAGATGACTGATCTGGATTTTCCATTTCCCTTTCTCTCTCTCTCTGTCTCTTCTCTCGTCCACAGTATTGCATATTTCTCCTAGCATTATTCATTTTTCACAACAAGTTATGGCACTTTTTTTGACGTGATTCGATGGAAATTTAAGACGGTAAAGACGGCTTTTTGGTTTTTGGGGGTGGCAAGAGGCAGATTTGGGCGATGTTGCAACCCCGTATCATAGAAAGAAAGAAAATTGTCTTTATTTTACATATGGGCGACTTTTGAGCCTTTCGGCCCATTCTTACATCTTATCATTGCCGTAATTTCTGATCTGTAATTTTGGTGGTAAAGCAAGGGGCTTCAATATACTTACTTTGTCCAACGCCCGAACGTGGTAGTTCAACCATGCGTCGCCGAGCTTCCCAGTAGCGGTTCACCAAGTCATCGTTCGGGTTCAAGCCACCCGCGTTCCAAAAAAGGACGCGGAGCTCATTGTCAAAGCCCATAGAAGGGCCATTTTGATAACTTATGACGATCGATGGTGTCATGGAAGCTCGGTACTCTCAGTGAGAAGTAGGCGATCGCTGTAGCAGATTTGGCGTTACCCAGGGTGCACCACGAGGAGGCCTGCTACTTTGCACCCCAGGCTTCAATAATTGGAGTCGGTTTTTCACAGACCGGAGAGGAGTAAATTTAATACTAAATTTTTTGACTTGGCAGGAATTTGGGGTTGTAAGGTAAAGTAAAGTTAATGTTCTGCCGGTGAAAAAAAACTAAGTTGGCTGAATTTGGAGTGCAAGAACACCCTCTACAGTATACATACTATGCCCCCTGTGCATGCCAACCCCATTTACAACCATATGAGGCAATTCAGCAGGAAATGTCTCACAAGACGTATACAAAATCAAATATCTTTCAAATATCAATTATTGTTCCTCTGGCAAAAAAAAAACACATCCCTTAGCAGAGTTGTTTCTTTACATTTTTAAATATCATATTTAAAACCAAATCAAATATATATTTATTCCAATTTGTGCAACAAGACAAGTATACATGTGACTCTCTTCTGGGTAAACCTCAGGGGATCCCAGGTGCTCGGCATTAAGCGAATGAGCTGAATAGAGCCAATAGAAGTGCATATAACACCTCGTCCTCGTCGCGCTCCTGTGGGCAACGTAGAGGGTGTGCCGCTCCATTCACTATGCCAGGTTATGGCTAGTGTGTGGGGGGTTGGGAGCGTCTCTACGGCTAACGATTTAGGCTAATAGGGCCCTAAAAAGCTTGAAAAGTCCTGTCCGAACCGAAAGGTTTGGGCCGGCTAGGATCTTGCAACGTTACCGTCCTCTCGATCCGAATACTATTGGTCCTGATCACAACAATCTAATGCATAATCCTATAATACATGAAATGATAAATTTAAAATTGAATTTAAGTACGCTAAATTATATTAAGTTATATTACATTTAATACTTAACAAGGAGTAACAACTAGCCCTACTGTGTTTCCACGTGCTAGGGCCGTGCTGTACCCGTATTTTACACCAATTGGCCACATTTATTGTAGGGAGAAAAGCCCTACAATATCTCTTAAAATGACAATCGTAGAATTGTCAAAAATATCAGGGCAAACAGAAGAAATTTTTCCGAGCATTTTGATATAGCCTATTTTTGGTTTTCTAATGCCTGCTTTCAGCAGTTCTGCTTTAAGGACAGAGTACATTAAGAGTAACCTTAAGGACAGAGTACAGTACATTAAGTACATTACATTAACCCACCAAAGGGTTCACTCTTAATGTGTGGCAACTTTCATAACAATTTTAACTCGAAAACTTCAACATTGAGAATTTACTTAGTCTACACAGGTTAAGATGATTCGCAATACGGTCTGAGAGTTCATATATTTGCATATATTTAAATTATTCACCGAGATTAAACCTATTTGGTTATGCTGTGCATTACAATATATGATAATACTATATAAAAACATGTACATTGCATTAGGCTACAGGCCTACAGTATATGTCAGTGACCCGATAGTACCCAAGCTCAGTGCATATTTCAAGGTATGTTTGCATTGCGAAAATCCTGAGCCAAAAGCGGGGCAAGGCGCTCCAACAGGGCAGTATCCGGGATTTCCGCAGGGGGGAGTGACAATCCCCGTGCTGGGGATAATCGCTCCCCGCAGCTGGCTGCTAAATTATCGATTTTAAATTGACTTAGGTTGAAGAGACAGCCTCCTCGTTATAACCGGAAATTTGGACTTGAGTTCGAATCCTCCAAATCTAGATTTTTCATTATTACCTCATTTTGGTGGGTGGTTATATATAAATGATGAAACTCACACTCACATGCCCTAGTCCTCACAAAGGAGCATTCTCTCCCATTTGCATATAGGCTCACAACTTAGGACAGAGAAAAAAACACTGTCTGGGAAAGAAGTTCTACAAAGAAGAATCTATCACTCTACTTGTACAGATTACTCTCGTGGAAAAAATAATTCTTTTCTTCATTGAAGTCATTATTATCATTTTTTCTACGGCTATGTCCGTGAATGCCTCGCATTGCACAAGCTAAATATAGTTGCGGGTTGTTGTCGCAGGTACCTTACCCTAAATCGGGTAGGTACTCAAGTATTCATCCCCGCATTTTACAGTTAGTCTTAATATTGCAACGGCTCCGATAGGTTCTAATTATTTACCTATTGTTAAGTACATTAATTTTATTAGTTGTGGTTGTAGTGTCATTCGTGTTATTTTATATTATATAGTGTTTATTGTGCTCGCCCCTGCTGTGATTCCTGCGGATACTTTGCAAGCCACGGACTCCAGCAGTAGATAAGTAGCATAGCCTATTCACTTAAAATACATACACCCAGACACCTTACAGCACCACACTATACATTACATATTGTAATAGGTCTACCTACTGTACTACACCTTCACCGAGTAAGCAGAGTACGGTAGGCTTAATCTTTTATCTCTTATTCTTTTACCAAATCATATTATTTTCATACAGTCCACTCTATTTTCATAGGTACCTAAACCTTCAGGAGCGTAATTTGGAGTTCTTAGTTATTAGCTTATTAGGATACGCCCCTGTTGTGAGTTAGGTACTTATTTTATTTTAGATTAGATTAGATTAGATTAAAGTTAGGTCGTTTGACCCTGGTGGGCCTTGCGAATCGCTTTGACCTTAAGATCTATTGCGATTTCCCGATCTTGTTAGTCCCAATCTGTGATGGTGTTCCTTATGAACTTGACCACACTTCTTGGTGCTAGTTTGCACACTTCCACTGGATCTAGGAACCGGGAGTCGGTGGCTACTTGGCGTCGGTAGGAGATGGCTGGGCAGTCGCATAGTACGTGCTCCGCAGTCTCAGTGGCTTCCTTGCAGAAGCGACATGTGTCCTCAGTCACTTTTCCCATGTTTTTCAGGTGATAATTCACCGGGCAGTGTCCTGTGAGGATGCCTGTGAGGATTCTCAGATCTAGTTTGCTGAGCTTGAGTGCCTTCTTTGTGAAGTTTTGTGAGTAGGAAAGGAACAGTTTGGCCTGTCTTTGCCCTGGGGTTGACTTCCAGTAACTGGTTTTCCTTTTCTCTTCCCAATGCTGGATCATCATGCGCTGATGATTTTTGGGAAAGGCGCAGAAGGGTTCAGGCCCCACGAACGATGCAGCGCCTCCTTTCTTGGCGAGCGTGTCTGCTTCTTCGTTTCCGGGCACCCCACTGTGGCCTTTTACCCACATTAGAGTTACCTTATTGGTATCAGCTAACGTGTTCAGGGCAAGCGTGCATTCCCAGACCAGCTTCGATTCGATGCGATTCGATGCGAGTGCAAGTAGAGATGCTTTGCTGTCAGTACGGATATATATTTTTGCGTTGCGGTAGCTGCGCATCAGACAGTGCTCAGCGCAGGACCGGATCGCATGGACTTCGGCTTGGAAAACACTGGGGTGTGATCCCATGGGGATGGCTAGTTGCAGCCGTGGCCCGAATACTCCTGCGCCAGTGTCACCATTGTCCATCTTTGACCCGTCCATATAGTACACGAGTGAGCCTCTTGGGAAGAAGGTATCTTCCTCGGCCCCCATGTTGTCGGCTGTAACAGAGAATTTCTTTTGAAATTGGTATTTGGGCTGCATTTCATCTGTGAGCTCATCAATCGGTACCTCGTACTTATTTAAGATCCTTAGGTGCCCCGTGATATCACCAGGTTTAAGGCAGTGCCCCTTTTTTATTTTTATTGCTCCTTTCGCCGCCTCACTTTCTATGAACATTGGTAAGGGAGGCAGGTTAAGTATAACCTGCATGGCTACTGTGGGGCAGGAGCGCGATGCTCCGGTGATGGCCAGACATGCTGTCCTCTGGAGTCTGGTCAGAATGGTCTCACCTACCTTCTGTTCGAGTTTGGGCCACCAGATTAGCGACGCATAGCTAACAATTGGCCTAACTATGGACCTGTAGATCCAGTCCACTATCTTGGGTTTTAGTCCCCATTTTCTCCCAACCATCCTACTTGTGAGGAACAACGCACTTCGGGCCTTGTTGACTACCTGCTCGAGATGCAGGCTCCAAGTAAGTTTTTGGTCGAGTACCACACCAAGGTATTTCGTGTTGTTGGTGAAGGACAGCTCTACCCCCCCTAACTTGGGAGCTTTGAGCGTGGTTTTTGTCCTTCTGGTAAACGGTATGAGAGTTGTTTTCTAGGGGTTGATTTCTAGCCCCTCAGAAAGACACCATCTGTAAGCAATGGTTAGGGCACGTTGCATGCGGTCACTTATCGTTCCATCATGCTTGCCCCGCACCATGATCACTAGGTCGTCTGAGTAGCCGCAGACTTCGAATCCTTCCTCAGCTAGTTCTCTCAGCAGTCCGTCGACCACTAGGGACCACATGAGAGGCGATAAACATCCTCCTTGCGGGCACCCGTCCCCCGGTGTTGCCGTTAGCGTCTCTGTGCCAAGAAGCATTGTTATGATCCGGCTGTCGAGTGATGCCATCACCCAGTCTACCATAACCGGATTTACGCCCCTGCGTATCAGGGCTTCACGTATAGCTTTGCGTGGGGTACTGGAAAATGCTCCCTCTACGTCGATAAACGCGCAGAGTGCAATCTCCTTGTGCTCCATCGTGCGCTCTAGTCTTTTAATCAGACTGTGTAGCGCTGAGATAGTTGATTTACCGCTCTGGTAGGCAAATTGATCCTTATGCAGTGGTTCCTTGGGTAGGAGTTCCTGTCTGATAAAGTTGTCAATTATCTTCTCCATCGTTTTTAATAGAAAGGATGATAGACTGATCGGACGATATGATTTCGCCTCCATACTTGGGCGTTTTCCCGCCTTGGGTAGGAAGCTTACTCTAACGTCTCTCCACAGATCGGGTATGTAGGCCCATGTGAAGCTTGCTCGAAAAAGGCTCACCAGATCTTTCACCAGGACCGGGAGACCTCGTTGCAAGAGCACAGGGTAGATGCCGTCCCCTCCAGGAGATTTGTAGGGTTTGAAAGATTTTATTGCCCAACTTATTCTTTCTTCTGTAAAGAGCTTGTTGGCCAGTTTTCGGGCTCCCTTTCTTGGTGCACGGACCATCTGTGGTGGTCTGTGGGGACAGTTTTTCGATCCCGGGAAATGTGTATCCATGAGGACCTGCAGCGTCTCTCCAGCCGTGTGGGTGATCGTGCCGTCTTCCTTGTTTAGTTCTCCAATGCCATTGCTGGGAGATTTGGCAAGGGCTTTATGCAAGCGAGCAGCTGACGGTGTGTCTACGATCTCTTCGCAGAAGGATCGCCACGTCCGTCTTTTGGACTCGCGTAGTTCCTTGCAGTAGTTGGTATGGGCACTCCTGTAAGAAGAGTAATCCCTAGGATCCCTACTTGCCCTCCACTTGTTAAACAATTTCCTCGATTTTCCGCGCAACTTTGCGAGGTTACTATTCCACCATGGAACGTTGCGGGTGGTTCTTGGTACCTTGAGAGGGCAGCTGCTTTCGTATGCGTTTGCAATTCTTTCATGTAGCCTTCTAGCCGCTCTGTCAATGCCGGCAGGGCCGCAAAGCTCAGAGGGCCCCTGCTCTACGTCAAGCAAGCCAGCGTAAAGATTCCAGTCAGTTTTCCTGGGATTACGCCGAGGTGACTGCTTTTCTATTTGGCCAGAGATGTCAAACCGTATGTGTCTATGATCGGAGAGGGATTCCTCCGGGGACACATGCCAATTTTCAATCCTGTGACCCAAAGCAGGGCTATTCAGAGTGAGGTCTAAGACTTCTGCCCTAATAGCATTGTGGAAAGTGGGTTGGTTACCTGTGTAACTAACTTCAACTCCAGCAGCTAGCAGGTAGTCAAAGAGGTCCTCTCCCCTCTTATTGATGTTGGTGCTCGCTCAAGCCGTATGATGAGCGTTACTGTCACACCCTATGATGAATTGGATATTCATCGTCTTGCAGTGTTGTACGAAGCGTTGGACAACTTCGGGAGGCGCCTCAGCCGCATCGGGGAAGTAGGCCGAAGCAATGGCACACCTGATTCCTCCCCCTTGGCCCGGCATGTCCAGAAGCACTGCAGCGAAGTCGCGTTCTATAAACCTGGACAAAGGAGTAAATTTAATACGTTTGTTTATGAGTAGGGCCGCACGCGGCCTTTCATCACCATAGTAATAAATAAGCTTACCTTGACGTGTGTTGAGTCCTTTAACTGCATTCTCGAGAACATATGGCTCTTGGATCAACACGACGTCCAGCTGTTGTTGTGCAAACCTACACATTGCGACATCAGTGGCTGTCTTGGCATGATGTAGGTTGATTTGAAGGACTTTGATTTTAGCGGCGACTTTGACCATGGTCGGCCCGCTCGTGTTTCCAGGGCTTTCCTCTGTTCCTTGTAGAGGGTTGCATGGGATGGCGTTCTCCTTCCCACTCCCTCCTTGGATGAGGGCGCTCTCCGTGCGATCTAGATTTTCGGTCGTCACTGCGCCCTTGAGCACTCGATCTTCGTGTGCTGCCGTGTGACGTGCCTCTAGACACCTGCACGCTCGGTTGTTTAGTGTGCGATGAAGCTTCTGCTCCCTTTGCACTTTTCTTCGCGGCTCTGGACCCGCCCGTCACCTGTGCGCTGGTATTAGGAGCTACCGTAGGCGCTGGAGCACTGGGTGTTGCTGCCGGGTTGGATACGGTTGCTGCTGCTGGAGCTGTTGGCTGACCGGCCGCAGCAGGCTCCGCCTCCTTCCTGGCATGCAGTCGGATAGTTCCGAACCGGAATTCGATGTCGAAGCCTTGACTCTTGAGTATCTGAAGACTGGCCCCATCCACGGCAAAGAGAATCTCAACAGAGTTTTTACCCGTGTCTCTCCTCCTCAGGATGCGCCAGTCTCTGCACTCCAGAGTTGGGTTCTGATTCGAGATGAGAGTCGATATCTCATCATTGGTTCGTGTGAGACTGTTTGGGAAATATCCCGTGACCAGGTGAGGGCTGGGGATTTCGGTTCCTTCGACAATTCTCACAGTTAGGTTAGGTAGGCTGAGCTCACTGGATCTTCCCTTAACCCACTCTGCAGTGTTTTTGTCAGCACAGGTGACCACAATATAGCCACTGCGAAAGGTCGTACCTCTGAACCTGAGGGGTGGGTTTTGGGGTGGAGCATTGAATAGAAGGGTAGCTAGCTTTTCCTCTAGCTCCGTTTGCTGCTCTCTGGACATGGAGCCGTCGGGGTAATTGGAGAGTAGAATAGCCACCCTGGCCAGATCCCCCGTGGCTGCATCTCTGTATCTGGCGCCTATGGGCTTTTTCCTTTCCAGAGTGTTCTGTCTGGCAGGTCTCTTGGCCGGCTTTGTAGCTGACCCAGATCCAAGTCCAGATCCAGAAGGAGTTTGGTCAGGTGTAGAACCTTCCGATCGACCTCTCTTTAAGGCTGGCGCAGCGGGTGCGGTGTGACCTTCCCTCTGGGCGATAGTCTGCATGCACAGCCGGCGAGCCTCTTCAAAGGTGTGGCCATGCGCCATGAGCCACCTAAAGCGCTTTTTCTGTGAGTTTTTCATGCGCAGTCTTACTCGCTTTTGCTGCTCATTCACAGGTTCATTGATACCCAGCGTGTCCAGGTGTGGCAACGAGATGACTGTTCTTGTGTCATCATCAGAGCCACTCTGAAGTAGGTTAGCTTCTACATCACTGGGTGGGTAGTCATTGGGTGTCTGGGACTGGGGATTTGAATCCTCCTGAAGTCCCGACGATCCCGGGGTGGTGTCCATGGGAGTTCCGGATTGGGGATCTAAGTCCCCCTGAGATCCGGGCACACCCACGTTCGCGTTGAGAGGGGACACTAAGTCCATTTCTGTAGTATGTTGTGGCTCTATTTCAGAACCTGCAACAGAACAATCTGGGTTATAGGAATCCATATGAGTTCCCACGAGTAGCTAGGGAAATATAGTCCCGCACCAGCAGAGCCCCGCATTACTGGCCGAAGGGGTCTCATACAAGAGGGTGCCCCCAGTTACCCTCAGGAGATCGTTCGCGACGGCATAACCCTGCCGCCATTCAGCCCTCGGCACGATTCTTCCCACCTTGGCTTGGGGACTGTTGCGACCAGTGGCCGGGCGGTGGGGTCGTCACATTCCCTACGCCATATATTTTATTTTACTGAGCTATCGGAGAAAACCACAGGCTATATAGCGTATCGGAGATGCTAGACATGAGAACTTCGCCAGCTGCATCATGGAAGGCACCATACAAGGCGTCAACGATCCTGGGCGCCCAAGAAACGAGTATCTGCAGCTAGTGATGGAGGATGTAGGGATCAGGAGAGTGGAGGTATCGACAGTGGCGGCTCGTCCATAAGGGCACTGGGGATACAGCCCTCCCATAATTTTACAGGCAAACAAAGCTATTTCCTTTTAATAATAATAATAATAATAATAATAATAATAATATACTATTCTGAAGAAAAATGCAACTGCTACAATTCGGCTATGCTATGTGCGTGCTCTGGGCAACTTGGGGCAATTTTCAATTTAGCCCCGGGTCGCCATGGCAACCGAGTCAGGCAAAAGTTAAGAAGATCGTTCACACCATTGAAAAGGTGTACACAACTTTTCTCTTATGGACCTTGCAATGGAATGAGGTTCTGTAGGGACAGTTTTGGTCACTAGGTTCGCTGACGACAAACCGATATCTATATTATTCAAAATGGCCGCCGTTTGCATGCGAAAACCAAGCTCTTAGCATCTAATTAATTCTTTTAATATTTTTTATAATATTTTTACTATGCCTGGACCTTACTTCGCGGCATATAATTTAAAAAATATATTCTCCATGATTTATAGAAAAATATCACTTTAAAATAATACGTAATTAAAAATCATTTTAAAATAGTATTGAGGCTTATGGAAAAATCAACGATTTGATATCATTGCAACTGGTGCTGTCATCTACAAAATGACGCCACAAATGAACCCCATTCATGTCATATGCATACATGGGCAGCGGGGCAGCGCCCCAAAAATGACTTTAAATGTTTCGTATTAATAATATCGTTGAATATTGGTATTTTTTTAAAATCATAATTATAAGAGTTATTTTTGAGAAGAGTTTCACTATTTTGTCATGACTGATGATTATTATAAAAATTTTCAAAGAAGAATTTTTGACTAGGGAAGTCAGGTTCTGCCCAACGGCCAGGCAGGGTAATGTAAACAAATATTACAAAAATGTAAACAGCGAGTGATAGACTTGTTTGCCACATCGAAATGCCGAAGAATCTATTTGATATTCAAGTAGTGGTAAGTTATATGCTATTACTTTATTACAATTCGTTACCCCACCATTTTGATACACCACGAGCCGCCACTGGGTATCGAGGCCCTATGTTGCTGCCAGCCAGCCATCCAACTGGAACTTGAAGAAGAATAAAAACTTATAAAATCCGAAGACGTCAACGTATTTTCATATACTTGAGACTTCAAGTCGCCTGTCGTTTCCTTATCGTTTTGATTTTCAACTAAAGAACATAATGAAGGTTAAACCTTTTATCTGCATTAAAATTTGACTTTCCATTTCCTCGTAATGCATCATTAATAGAGGTCGTCTATCCTTTCAAATTCTTTGGGTATGACTCAATTTTACGGTAGGTATAAATGAGGTTTAATGTTAGCCTGTGTTTTCCATCTTTCAAAAAACAGCTCAAATTAAAAAAAAAAACACAAAACATCATAGCAATAAATACAATAAAGAATTTTGAATTATGTTATGCAGTATTGCGGCACCTCCATGGTCCGATGCACAGCGTGCTTCCAGTATTCGTCACAAAATTTCGAAGCGTCGTGGGAAGATTAAGTACTTATTTTTTACAGGCTTGTAGTTTTTTTTTTTTTGCGCGGGACTCTTTTGAGTATTTGCGCCAGTCGGTGTGTGTGTGTGTGTGCGGAGGTGTTTAATTATTTGGTTGTTGTTGGTAGTTTCCGTTCAGAATGGTTGTCTTGTTTTTGTTTTTTTTCGTTTTTGTGTTTCATGGCCCCAGTTTTTATGAGAAAATTTAATGTTTCTGTACCCGGCTCATGTTCGCCCCAATTAAGCTTGGCAGGGTGTGTGGTTTTGGTAAGCAAAGTCTGACAATTGCGTATGTAGGGTCAGGTGACCTCTTTTATTTTTGCCGCTGGCACATTTATGGGCGACATCCCTGTTGTCAACCTACCCCGGCTGCAAAAAAAAGGCTGTGCGACTTCTGGCAGGAATATTGGACCAGCGTGTGTCATGCCGATCACTATTCCCTCGTGTGGGTATCCTCACTCTCCCTGCTCTATTTATATTAGACCTGATAATTTATGTCAGGAGGGAAGGACTGGGGCTTAAAAATTATGAAATTCACCATCATTACACACGGAGAAGGGGTGACATTCACTTGGGAGCAGTCAGACTCTCTAAGGTACTAAAGGGACCCTTCCAACTCGGTTCCAGACTGTTTAATAACCTCCCACAGGGTCTAAAAAGAGAAGATGTTAGCCCAAACGCTTTCAAGAGCAAGGTGAAGGGACTCCTGGTGAGTTGTTGCCCTTACTCCGTCAATGAATTCCTAGCGACCAACCTCCCTCCCTGCTGACATTCTCTTCATACTTATAAGTGCCTATTGTCTGTTGTCAAACACTTATGAATAACAGTAGCATATACGATGCCATGTATATTAAATAATTTATTTAAATATAATGTTAAATAAAATTTAACATCAATTATTATTTTGAAATCTGTAAATTTATTAATTTGAATATAGGAACTCGATAAAAATAATTTCGCCTGTTTATCAAAACTAGTCTTTTTGGTAAAATGTAAAGTCCAATCTTATCACTGATAATTTAAAGAGCCAATGGGAAAAGATTTAGTTAAACTTATTAAACATTAGAATGTCAAACTAAAATTATTTTTAGGATAATCTTTTATACCATAAACAAACCCCATGTGATGATATGGACTTTTCTCTCATTGTTTTTCAAAAATATTGACTCTTAAATAGCCAAATGTTATAGTCTAGACTTGGTGTTTTTATATTATGTATATGGTAGATCTAATTGTAGTTTTGACGGTGCCGAGCACATACTGTATCTTTATATCTATATTGTACTGTATGTGGTAATAATGGCCTATTATATCATTTCATTTCATTTAATTTTAAGCGACAGTGGACAACCGGAGACATGCTTACCATTGAGCCATTGTGACAAGCGATTAAGGAACCGACTAAACCAAGTTTGTGAACGAGTCTAGAAGTACTTGGTGGATACTAATATGCTACATATAATGCTATAGTCCACTCATCGGCTTCGGTGGCAAGCTGGTAGCGTGCTTGTACTTGAGCGAGTCTTTACACATCATGCGATCAAAGGCTTGTCGCAACTCAGAATCACTGTAGTTTTTTTATCACAGGGGGAGGGGGGCAATTGACCCCAACTGGGACCCTGCATTATTTTATAATGTTGTTAAAACGTCGGTTTTGTTCAAGGTTACAGTCTCCAGTAAGTGCTATAGGGAAGTGTAAATGGTACTTAAGAAAATTCTTCCTACAAGTTTTGAGTGCAGAGAGATTTCAGAATTCTTTGCTGAACAAATTCTTGAATCTTTCCTTAACTTGATTTTCTTTTTCAGCAATGTCTTGCTAATAATAAAAAATGGAGGATACGACATTGTGGAGAAACCAGAGCGACGAGCTTACAACTTCGTTAACTAATGGAACAATTACCTTGACAAATGTCATTCCGATGGATGATCCAGAAGAAATGCTAAAACCGTGGGTATCAAACCCCATGTTCTGGGAAATCGCGATTGTGCACGGTCTGACTTTCATTTTTGGTTTAATCGGAAACGCGATTGTGATTATAGTAATGGCGGGTGATCGCCGCGTGCGCAGTGCTACCAACACGTTTCTTGTGAGCTTAGCAGTAGGGGATCTGCTAATGCTGTGTGTGTACGGACCTTTAGAGACATATCAGTTGTTTGTTATTAAGTGGGATGAAGACTCGATGATTTGTAAGGCGGCGAAATTAGCTGAACTTTTGTCGGCTACGTCATCGGTATTGAACTTATTGGCTGTTACTATAGAAAGGTGAGTTCAAAATTTTTTTTTTTTTTTTTTTTAAATTATTATAAATAAACATTGACTATTTTGTTCTATTACTAAGCCAACTTAGCGAAGTTAGTGCTATAAAGCCCTCTCTTACACTCAACTAGGAAGACCCGGGACCGCCTACTTTACATGCCTTACGAAGGATGGCCAAAAATGTAGCAAGTGTGGGACTAGAACCAACAACCCTTCAGGTGAAGGTCGGAGTTTGTACCACTACTCTACATGTCCTGACTCTACACGGCCGCCCGCACCCAGTTGCCAAACCCCAACACACTATTAAGTGTCATGAGTAGAGTAGAAAGGGGGTTTCTGGCGCTTACCCCACCCCCCGTCGAGCTACCCCATCTACCCCACCCCCCGTCATGCTACCCCTCGTGGGTGGTCTGAGTTTCTGGCGCTTACCCCACCCCCCGTCGAGCTACCCCATCTACCCCACCCCCCGTCATGCTACCCCTCGTGGGTGGTCTGAGGTTCTGGCGCTTATCCCCCCCCCCCATCGAGACCCGTGGGTGGTCTTTCTATGGCACTATGATTTTTTTTTTTTTGTATAATTACTAATTTGTGAGATACAGAGTTATATTTTTTTTTTATTTATTTATTTATTTATTTATTTTTTTTTTTTTTATTTTTTTTATTTTTTTTTTTTTTATTTTTTTTTTTATTTTATTTTTTTTTTTTTTTAATGGTGTTAATTGAATTAAAACGGGACTTACCCCACCCCCCGTCGAGCTATCCCATCTACCCATCATGCTACCCCTCGTGGGTGGTCTGAGGTGCTGGGACTTATCCCACCCCCCGTCGAGCTATCCCATCTACCCCTCGTGGGTGGTCTGAGGTGCTGGGACTTACCCCACCCCCGTCGAGACCCGTGGGTGGTCTTTCTATGGCACTATGATTGTTTTTTTTTTTTATAACCCAGGTAAACATAAGCTAAATATAGACACCCGTAGTATTTAAAAACCTTAAAATAAATTAATATAAATTTTTTTTATCAGCTATATTTACATCGATGAACACGCTTGAGCTAATGCATAATGTTTAGTACACTACATTGAGTAAACATAAGCTAAATATAGACACCCATAGTATTTAAGGACCGTAAAATAAATTAATATAAGTTTTTTCTTAATTATTTATTATCAGCTAAATTTACATCGATGACCACGCTTGAGCTAATGCATAATGTTAAGTACACTACAATAAGTAAACATAAGCTAAATATAGACACCCATAGTATTTAAAGACCGTAAAATAAATTAATATAAGTTTTTTTCTTAATTATTTATTATCAGATAAATTTACATCGGTGAACACGATTGTGCTAATTAATAATGTTAAGTACACTACATTAAGTAAACATAAGCTAAATATAGACACCCATAGTATTTGAAGACCGTTAAATAAATTAATATAAGTTTTTTCTTATTAATTTTTATCAGCAATATTTACATCGATGAACACGCTTGAGCTAATGCATAATGTTTAGTACACTACATTGAGTAAAGATAAGCTAAATATAGACACCCATAGTATTTAAAAACCTTAAAATAAGTTAATATAAGTTTTTTTTCTTATTATTATTTTTTTTTTATCAGCTACATTTACATCGATGAACACGCTTGAGCTAATGCATAATGTTTAGTACACTACATTGAGTAAAGATAAGCTAAATATAGACACCCATAGTATTTAAAAACCTTAAAATAAATTAATATAAGTTTTTTCTTATTAATTTTTTATCAGCTACATTTACATCGACGAACACGCTTGAGCTAATGGGAGACAGGGATAGATAAACCAGTGAGGGTGAGCGCCATTGAATAATGCACATATTAATTACCTAATTTGAAACAGTGGACTACCCACGAATGATAGACGGTAAGGGTGGGACTCGGCGTTGCACTCAGTATCTTAAAAGAAATGTATTAATCCCACAATAGGTGTTCAATATACCCACCAGCCATGTTTATAAAAATGAATTTTCAATAATCCCAACTAAGTCTCAGTTTCTCACAATGGGTGTGCAATATACCAGGCAGTCGTGTTTTCTATGTTAGATTTAGTTACATTGGGCTAGGACAGGTTAAGTTATAATATTAGGCTAGGTTAAATTTTTATATCAAGTTAGGGTAGGTTACATTGGATTAGGATAGGCCAGATTAGGTTACATTGGGTTAGGTTAGCTGTTTACCTAGATTAAATTCATCATTTTTTTTTAACAAAAATATTTTTATATCAAATAAATATGATGTTAAGTTAGGTTACATTGAATTAGGATAGGTTAGATTAGGTTACATTGGGTAAGGATAGGTTGAGTTAGCCACAAACAAGCCATTAATAAATCTACCCCTCGCTGACAGTCCATTGTAAGCTAAAGTGATTTTTGTTTTCGTAAATCTATCCAACACTTAGGTTGAAGCATGGTCATTATCGCATTATAGATATGTCTTAGGTTTAAAAGTTTGTTTTAAGTGATTGTATGTAAAGACATTGTTTATGAGGGAAGATTTTACTGATCATAAGAATAATTGCACAATTATGAGCGGAGGAGCACTATCTAACGAGGGAAACTTTGTATGCAAAACATCTATAGCTCTAGATGGTGTTGTAAAATAATACAATTATAAAAACATAACCATACGTCATGATCCCGTTGTATATTTACATAATATGGAAGGTGAGGTTGATTCAATTACAACTGAAAACATAAAACTTTTTAAAGTGATTAAATGGTATAAAGGACAAGTCCCGTGCTGGGCAATTAATAAATCTATCCAACGCACAGGTTTAAGGGAAATATTGATTTAGTAAACAGATAACCGTGTGCAGATTCAAACCTGTTGAGAATCACCAGGTGCACTCAGTACACCCATCACACCAGGGGGTCCATTGTAAGCTAAGTGATTTTTGTTTTTACATCAGTTGCACCCGGCAATGATAAAAACTATACTGAAGCATGGTTTCGTGCTAAAAACGAACAACTTCTCCTCACTGATGACTCCACAATAAAATATCAACAAATAAACAAACAACATTTACAATATTAAAAATGGTAGGGGGGGGGGCCCTTTAAAAGCAAAAGTGAACATTACAATTGCAAATACAAGTAAAGAAAAAATGTACGAATTAAGTAAAAAAAAATTTTTTTAAACGTTAATAGAAAAACAATTGTGCAGGCAGATAACTGAAGTAATGTAGGCTAATAATAAAATATTGGTTGACAATCGACACTGAGAGAACATCCACTTTACAGTATGTATCCCAATTTTCATTAAGTCTAGTTGCTAAGTAGGGACGTGATGTTATTGGGGTTGGAAGAAATTAGGTATTTTATGTGTCTTGAAACTTGTTATGCTGACGGAGTCCTTTATGTTATCCGGTAGGGAATTGTACAATGGAATAGACTTATACATAATATGCGAATGCATAAAGTGTTCCGTATTCGGTTTCAAAGTTTTTAGGTTGCGTCCGGTACCAAGTCTGGTATTAATGTTATGATGGACGAAATCACCTTGCCCAAGAAGTTGCCCAAGAAGTTGTTTTGCACATAGCAATGGCAATGGGAGGGCATTGAATTCCTGAAAAAGAAGATTTGAAGGGTAGCGGCGAGGCTTCCCTATAGCTACCCTGATGGCTATTCTTACATCAGTTTCTAGGGAGCATATATGGGAAGAGTGAGCACCACCCCAGGCTAATATGCTATATTGGAAAATTGATTGGACTAAAGCATGATAAACTTACCTTACAGAGTGTCAACGTTAAGTGTACACCTTAGCATCCTTAATTTGTTATAGGTTCTTCTAATTCGTTTTGATGTTAGGAGGATTTGTTCATACCACTTGAGATGATTATCAATGGTAACGCCTAAATATTTAATAGTATTTGCTTTTGCGATTATCTGACATGTGCATGGATTAAGGTTGCAATTATTATGGAGTATTAAACTGAGATAGAATAGAATAGAAGAATAGAATAATGTATTTCGATCCTTCAATAATACATATACATGCACACCAATATAATGAGGTAGGGGTGGCCCAAAGGATTTCTCCCGTGCTGGGGACCCCTTAATACTATAATAACTAAGCTAAAACTATCGATAATAATTAATTTTATGTAGACTCTAAGTAACATCACTAAGTAAGGAAATAAGTAAGATCATATACTAAGATGGTTTATCACTCTGTTGAATCCGGGCTTGTTATGCTAACGCACTATTGCTGGAAGATTTCTTAGTTGATTTTGGGACAGATGAAAGCTAATTTTACTAATGAATTTTTTTTTTGTTGTAGATTTTTTTTATGAACTCAGGAAGGCTGTTATATAATGGAACTGATAGGTAAATGTGAGAATGTGTGAAAAGGGTAGTGTTATGATTGGGGATCTGAAGATTGCGACCAACACCAAGTCCAGTATAGCTAAAACTATGGAAGAATATATAGCCTTCAGTATTGGAGAGTTATGCTTTTAAGACACTTACCAATTTATGGCCTCCTCATTAGATTCAGTAGTTAAAAATCTTGTTGATGCGGATAAAAATAAATTTAAAATTATGAAAACATGTTTTGTGGATGAAAAATTAGACTTGATGTTGAGGAAGGGTGTCTTCCCCTATGAATATATAACGCACGAGCCACAATTTAATGAGGAACACTTACCTACAATCATTGCATTTTTTTTTTTTTTTTTTTTTTTTTTTTAGTCAACTAACTCAAGAGTGGATTTCACAAGAAAAATATGAACATGCTCAAAAGGTGTGGAATGCTTTTGATATAAAGAATTTAGAAGAATACCAAGACTTGAATGTATTAAACAACACCCTTCTCTTTTGCGATGTTTTTGAAGCCTTTAGAGCCTAATGTTTTGAAAACGATAACCTCGAAATTTGTCACATGTACACTGCACCAGGGCTAGCTCTTCAGAGCTGTCTGAAAATATTAGTGGGTTTCGCTGGATGGAGGAGGAAGAAATCAAAAAATTTTAATGTAATGCTCGCACCTAATGAGGACGATGATGGGTTCATATTACATGTGGACTTGGAATATCCACAAAAATTACATGATTTACATAATGAATACCCACTAGCAGCTGAACATTGTGTTGTAACTTCAGACATGATTTCTCCATATTGCAAGGAATTTCTCGCTGAAAATAATATATCTTTAACATCCACCATCTCAATGCTTATTCCCAACTTAAACGATAAACACAACTATATAATACATTATCGAAATTTGAAGCAATGTTTAGAATTGGCATTAAAATTAAAATGTATACATAAAATTTTAGCTTTTAAGCAAAGCGCTTGGATGCGACCCTTTATCGATTTTAATTAGTTTCTAATGATTTCGAGAAGGATTTTTATAAATTGAAAATTAATAGTATGTATGGGAAGACAATGGAGAATGTTAGAAATCACGCAAAATTATAGTTAGTTAACACTGGCAAACGAGCTAGCAAACTTATCTCATCCCCTGCATTTAAAGATTTTAGGATTTTTTCAAACGATTTAATAGCAGTCCGATCAAAAAAATAAATAAATAAATAAATAAATAAATAAATAAATAATAATAATATTTTGCTAAACAAACCAATACTTATTGGTCTAACCGTTCTCGAGCTATCCAAGGTAGTTAAGTACGAATTTCATTATAACTTTGTAAAACAAAAGTATGGTGATAAATGATGAAATTCGCATACCAATTCATCAACAAGATATACTTATTACTCTACCATGTGAAAGCCGACTGCATATTGAAGGTGTGCTGGAAAAAGGTGTGACAACAATTGCTTATCAAGGTGAAGACTGGCTTAGCGCTAATGCTATGGCACACTTATTCTCCGAAATATGCTATGAACTCAATGGAATAACTGTTGATCATGTGCGAAACCCTGTGCGAATGATTTCTTCAAGTGAAAAACCACGGTTTGCTATTATTGGCTTCCAAGCAACACGAGCAGATGATATTTGAAAGACGCTACTGCCTTCGATCAATGTGCTGTACGACAAATGCAACTATTCCTCGGCTCAGAATGCTATCCATACCATCCGCTATAGGCGAACTTCAACAAAAAGGTTGTTGCTGTATTGTATGAACATTTTCTCAATTTCCGGAAACAATACTACATGCAGGATGAAGCATCCCCGAACGTTTCCCGGGTCATTATCGCATTATAGATATGTCTTAGGTTTAAAAGTTTGTTTTAAGTGATTGTATGTAAAGACATTGATTTCTTTTAAAATATGTGTATTATAAAATTTGTATATCATAAAATGGTTTACATTCGTTTAGCTCATGGTCATTATTGTATTATAGATAAGTCTTAGGCTTAAAAGCTTGTTTTAAGTGATTGTATGAAAAGACATTGATTTCTTTTAAAATATGTGTATTATAAAATTTGTATATCATAAAATGGCTTACATTCATTTACAATAGTTGATGTACAATACCAGTTAAAGGTACATATTCATATAAGCAGTCGCTGATGAGTAGACAGTCCCTTTATTTGCCATGCAGACAACCCTTTATATATTGGAGTGCATAAGGTCGGTGGCCATTTCAGTCCCCCTCACATTAAGATTATGACACATCGCTATTAATTCAGGTACGCCGATATAATAAGTGCACTCAGCATCTTAAAAGAAATGTATTAATCCCACAATAGGTGTTCAATATACCCACCAGCCGTGTTTATAAAAATGAATTTTCAATAATCCCAACTAAGTCTCAGTTTCTCACAATAGGTGTGCAATATACCAGGCAGTCGTGTTTTCTATGTTAGGTTTAGTTACATTGGGCTAGGACAGGTTAAGTTATAATATTAGGCTAGGTTAAATTTTTATATCAAGTTAGGGTAGGTTACATTGGATTAGGATAGGCCAGATTAGGTTACATTGGGTTAGGTTAGCTGTTTACCTAGATTAAATTCATCTTTTTTTTTTTAACAAAAATATTTTTTATATCAAATAAATATGATGTTAAGTTAGGTTACATTGAATTAGGATAGGTTAGATTAGGTTACATTGGATTAGGATAGGCCAGATTAGGTTACATTGGGTTAGGTTAGCTGTTTACCTAGATTAAATTCATCATTTTTTTAACAAAAATATTTTTATATCAAATAAATATGATGTTAAGTTAGGTTACATTGAATTTTATGTATACATTTTAATTTTAATGCCAATTCTAAACATTGCTTCAAATTTCGATAATGTATTATATAGTTGTGTTTATCGTTTAAGTTGGGAATAAGCATTGAGATGGTGGATGTTAAAGATATATTATTTTCAGCGAGAAATTCCTTGCAATATGGAGAAATCATGTCTGAAGTTACAACACAATGTTCAGCTGCTAGTGGGTATTCATTATGTAAATCATGTAATTTTTGTGGATATTCCAAGTCCACATGTAATATGAACCCATCATCGTCCTCATTAGGTGCGAGCATTACATTAAAATTTTTTGATTTCTTCCTCCTCCATCCAGCGAAACCCACTAATATTTTCAGACAGCTCTGAAGAGCTAGCCCTGGTGCAGTGTACATGTGACAAATTTCGAGGTTATCGTTTTCAAAACATTAGGCTCTAAAGGCTTCAAAAACATCGCAAAAGAGAAGGGTGTTGTTTAATACATTCAAGTCTTGGTATTCTTCTAAATTCTTTATATCAAAAGCATTCCACACCTTTTGAGCATGTTCATATTTTTCTTGTGAAATCCACTCTTGAGTTAGTTGACTAAAAAAAAAAAAAAAAAAAAAAAAAAAAAAAAAAATGCAATGATTGTAGGTAAGTGTTCCTCATTAAATTGTGGCTCGTGCGTTATATATTCATAGGGGAAGACACCCTTCCTCAACATCAAGTCTAATTTTTCATCCACAAAACATGTTTTCATAATTTTAAATTTATTTTTATCCGCATCAACAAGATTTTTAACTACTGAATCTAATGAGGAGGCCATAAATTGGTAAGTGTCTTAAAAGCATAACTCTCCAATACTGAAGGCTATATATTCTTCCATAGTTTTAGCTATACTGGACTTGGTGTTGGTCGCAATCTTCAGATCCCCAATCATAACACTACCCTTTTCACACATTCTCACATTTACCTATCAGTTCCATTATATAACAGCCTT